>OX183136.1:6931664-8206735 GCA_945261195.1 Cryptosula pallasiana | reverse complement strand
CAATTTGTAGTCAGCCAACAGTTTTACCACCTCTTACTAAGAGATAAATAACTAAGTAAATGAATTTAAGCATAATAATAAACAGTATGTAGACAAAAATAATAGTGTCAGTAGTAATATATGAGCAGATCTCCCTACCAAGTGTTTTTTTGTGGATTAGACCTTGGAGGTTATGCAATGGGTTACGATGTTGGATGAATTCGCCGAGTTTATATTGTATTTCATTTGAGGGGTACTTGAGTGGCATTTGAGTGGCATTTAAGTGGCATTTGAGTTTTTGATTATTTTTTTACTTATTTTGAACTTATATGGCATATAGATTTTGCATGTATGGCATTTGATTTTTTTGATAGTTTTAACATTGTATATAAATGAAAACGTGATAAGATTGTATGGTTATTGGAAGTTAAGATGTCGACAGAGGATGATGTTGAGATGAGACCGATGAATGAAGTTGATACTATTGATGGTATTGAACGTGATATGATAGATGTTTTACCGAGTATGAAGCGTAAAGCGTTGATAATTATGATAATTTTGGTATTTGTCGTAGGGCTTTCCACTTTTGGAGGTGTTACTGAGTTTAGTATGTATGAAGAAGCTATGGAAAAAATACAAAAAGCGAGAAACTCTCCTGTTGGAATCATAAATGAAACTACTGTTGATTGATGAACATCTTTTTATGATGAATGGGAAACCTGAAGATTATGACCCGACGATGCGATCTCCTTTTACAGCAATGATTGCAGGACCAACTGGATCGGGAAAGACGCAAGCGATTTTTCGAATGATTGAAGCTAGTCAGACTATAGCACACCCTCCACCAACAGAGATTCACTACTGTTATGGAGCCTACCAAAAAGCCTTTGATGATGTATCAGGAGTGATTTTTCATGAAGGCATGATAGATATAACAGTGAGTTTTCCCAGAGATGGTAAAAATCGATGGCTGATAATTGATGATCTCATGGATGAAGTTTCTGGTAAAGCCGATGCTAATGCTTTGTATACAAAACATAGCCATCATTTGAACATAAGTGTGTTTTTTATTGTTCAGAATCTGTTTTTAAAAGGAAATCGTACAATTTCCTTGAATAGTCATTATTTTTTTCTTTTTAAAAACCCTAGAGATGCTTCTTCTATTTCCTATTTGGCTCGACAATGTTTTCCATCAAAAATAAAATATGTACAAGAGGCTTTTGAAGATGCGACAAAGAAACCATACTCTTATTTACGAATAGATACGACTCAACAAACGAATGATCAATATAGACTATTGGGAAATTTTACATCAGTTCTCCCTATGATATTATATGTACCCAAGTAAAAGGATATAAATACAATTACTATTCACTTCACATCAATCATATTTTGTTATTCAACGACGCAACACGAAAGCATTATAATGTCTAAAGCTTTGGAGAAAAAATTAACAAAAAATGCAGCTGTGTTGTTATCGCTCAACAATACAACCTTTGCTATTCAAAAGTCTGTTATAGCCAAAGCCAAAAAGGAGTTTATTATGACTCTAATGGAATGTGCTAAAGCTATTATAAATGGAACGATACCATTGACATCATCTCAGTATAATGATTTGCAGCGAAACGTGAAGGATATTAGCGCTTTAGTAAGAAAATCAACGTTAGATGATAAGAAAGCTGTATTGCAAAAAGGAGGATTTTTAGGCGCTCTACTAGGACCTATCATCAGCAATATAGTTCCTGGATTACTTAAAAGTGTGCTAGGCGGAGGGAGAAGATAAAGATGAAACTCTCAACACGAATGATGCGAAATAGAATGGCGATTTTAGCTCTGGATGATCTGAGTAAGAAAGGAAAAATCGCTATAGTCGAAAAGGCTAACTCAGATTTGTTTCAATCATTGATAGAAAGTGTTAAAAATATTATATTAGGTAATGTTCCTCTTGATTCTGAGCAGTTTATTGAGTTGCAGCGTTACAAGAAGGAGCTACATAAACTTAGTGGTAGAGGGAGAGTTGATGATAAGCGTAAAATTTTGATTCAGAGTGGTAGAGGGAATCTTTTGGATGCTATTATAACACCTATTGTATCTGTTTTATCATCAATAAAAAGATGAATCGTCAGCCTTTAACATTCTCCAGACGTAATTTTATACTCACTGAAGATGAATACTATAGATTAACGGAAAGAAAGGATGATAAAACAGTGGTAAAGGAAGAGAAAACCAGACCTCCATTGTATTATAATCCTATGGAAGCTATAACAGTGAGAAATATGAAGCGAAAGCGAAATGATCTACTGGAAACGGCTTATGATTCTGACTTATCCTCATACGAAAAGTTAGATGAAAATGTTGAAAACCTACGTAGGTATTTGTCTGATGTCAAAAAGATTAAAAATAACCAAAACCAGACACAAAAGGATAGTTGGAATCTCATTAAGAAAAAAAAGACAGAGTCTACTTTTCCTTTGGCCAATAGCACAGTTATCGATAATAAACCTAATGTCTTTTCACCAAATGTCGATAAAGACAATGAGTTAGAATCAGTGACAGTGGTTGATGATGATGATGATATTGGGATGGAATTAATAAAAGGAAGGTTGTTTGATACTGAAGACACAACCTTACTAGGAAGTACATTTCTTACTGATGGAAAAGATGAGCACGATAGTGAAAGCGAAAATTTAAAAGATTTTGAAAAAAAAGCAGCTGATTTAACAACAAAAAAGAGTGATCAAACGATCGCTGTCAGAATGTTGAATAATCTGAGTAAAATTGGTAGATTCGACTCGGAGAAGAACAGACTGAAAATTGGAGAACATTGGTTGAATCCTAAGACTTCCAAAACTTTACTACGAGACGTTCTAACCGAAGGAGGTAAAATACAATCGGGAAATACCAATTACAGTAGATTTAAAAGCATGCTAACTGATGAAGGAATCACAACTGTCAGAAAATCCCCGCATCGAACACGTACTCAGAAGAAAAAGTTGGTCGTTCCCGGTACTAATTCATGGACATCAACACGCTAAAAGAGTTGTATTACAATCCTGCATTACATACATCTCTACGAGGAGCTAGAGCTTTACTGAAAGCTCGTAGAAAACGAGAGGGAGAAAAAAGAATCCGTGAATGGTTGAGTGGTGAGGATGCCTACACGTTACATAAAAAAGTTGTAACCAAGTTTAAGCGTCGTCCTACAATTGTAGCTGGAATAGGGGAGCAGCTACAGGTAGATTTGATGGATGTTCGATCTCGAAGAGATGAAAATAATAATACAGCATTTTTACTGACTGCTATTGATTCTTTATCTAGAAAAGGTTGGGCTGTGCCGCTCATCAACAAATCAGGACCGGTAGTAGCAAGAGGATTGAGAAGAATACTAGAAGGGGAAAACTATAAAGCTTTACAATCTGATAAAGGTAAAGAGTTTGACAACGCCAATGTCAAGACTCTGCTGGCGGAAAAAAAGATCAAGCGCTTTACAACCGAAAATGAAACGATAAAGGCATCAATGGTGGAGCGTTTTAACAGAACTTTAAAAGAGAAGATATATAGATATTTGACATATAAAGATGACGATAGATACATTGATGTTTTACCAGAAATGGTTAATGCATACAACAACACAATTCATGGTGCTATAGGTATGAGACCAAATGATGTGAATTTTCAAAATCAAGAACTTGTATGGAATCGTGTGTATGAAGGAGGTGAACATAGTTTAACTCAAGAAGCAAAACTAAAGGTCGGGGATTATGTGAGAATAAGTAAGGCAAGAGGAGTGTTTGAAAGAGGATACACTCCGAATTGGACGATTGAGATTTTTATAATCACCGATGTACTTATTGATGAAAAACCTGTTGTATATAGGGTGAAAGATTTAGCTGAGGAGATGATTGATGGTACCTTTTACGAAAAAGAGTTGCAAAAAGTAAAAAAACCCACGATTTTCAGAATTGAAAAGATACTGGGAAGAAGAATGAGAAGAGGTAAAAGACAGATTCTGGTTAAGTGGTTAGGTTATGGAGAAAAGTTCAATGAATGGGTAGATGAATAGTTTATAAGGAAACAACGCTTGATATAATCATCATACGTTGGGAAAATGTCGATGCTGATAACTTTACCCTCAAACTCTAGTGGTGAAGAGTTTCCTGATAATAACAATTCCGAATTTACAGTGAGACTGTATAAATATTTGGTTATCGATGGCGGTAAATGGGAGCTAGCTCTGCTAGATATGACTTATTCTAATAATTGGAAAAATGTTACCGAAGGGAAAATATATCTAGAAAAGACTAATGTCTCTGGTAAAAGCGAAAAGTCCTTCATCCTAATCGGTAATGGAAGATATGATAGTATAGAGGAGTTGGAGGAGATTATACGAAAGAGAATGAATGAAATGGATTTAGACAAGAAATTCGCCATCTCCTACAACAAGATCACCAACACCGCTTTACTAACTAACAGTGATCCTGATACTGCCATAAGCTTTTCCAAAGATATAGCATATATTTTTGGATTTGAATCAAAAACTACATACCCTCGTGGTAGATACAATAATATCACACCCCCTGATATAAATTCCGGTTTAACATCCCTGTATGTTTATTCCAACATTGTTGATAATAGAATGGTAGGAGATACGAATGTACCTTTATTGAGAGTAGTTCCAGTTCAAGGAAAGAAGAATAGTGTTGTGTATCAAGAATTTAAAAATCCCCACTATGTTGATGCTTCATCACTAAATAGTGATATGATTAAAGTACTTATAACGAGTGACGATGGTCAACGAATACCATTTGATGGTGGAAAGGTTGTGTTGACGGTTCACTATAGAGAGAAAAAATTATAATGAGTTTGGTACGATACACCCCTGAGGATTCAAAAGATTTTTTTGATGAGTACTACAAGATGCAAGCTGGAAATGGAATTGGAGTGTATAGTGGACGATGAGTGATGCCTAATATGAGAGGAAATGGACTTGGTAGTATTTTTTCAAGTTTACTTAAATCTGCAGCACCGATGCTGAAAAGAGGAGCAATTAGTTTGGGGAAAAGAGCATTGTCTGTAGGTGGAAATGTAGCGCGTGATGTCATCGATGGTCAAAGTTTTGCAGCATCAGCAAAGAAGAGGGGATTGGCAGAGTTGAATGATCTGGGGGGAGATGTGCTCAATGCAGTTCGTCCAGATAGAATGAAAAGGAGAAAAACAAGAGGTGGAAAGAAGAGGAGAGGTGTTGGTAATCGTGGTATATTTTAATAGCAGTAGAATCCGGTATAAAGACAGCTGAGCTTGATATCTATATTCATTAAGCGGTAACGCTTCAAGCATTCATCACTCGCAAAAGATGGCTAGCCTAAATGGAACAACAGGTAATAAGTTGGAAGGTTCTTCCTACAACATAAATCCAACGTTGGATGTATTTGCTACGGAACCAACAAACATATCGGTAGAAAGATCGGAATATGTTGTCATCAGACCTGATAGGTTAGATCCTTATGGTAGTATTGAGTTAACCTTGTCAGGGAGCACTGAACATTACACAGATCTTTACAACTCGTTTCTGCAAGTTGAAGCCACGGTTGTTCAAGATGATGGAACCAATATTACAGGTAATGATGATGATGCAGTTGTGTGGATGGGGGATTCAATGCATGCATTATTCAGTGAGTTGAAAATGTCGATAGAAGGAACCACCATTGAATACGCTAACAACTACGGTTTACGCTCCTACTTTTCACAACTACTCGAAAACAGTGCAGAAAGAAAGAAATATCAAGGTAAGATGGAAGGATGGTTGTATGATGATTCAACTAGCAAAGACGGTGGTGATCACAAAACCGCTGATAAGAAAAAGAGGAGAGCTCTAATCATAGGTGGAAAGACAATAGAATTAACTGGAAAACCTCATCTCGCATTATTTCAGCAGAAAAAACTAATAATACCAGGTCCTACTATGCAGCTGGAGTTTGAGCGCGCCTCTGCCAAACTAGCTTTGTTTGCTGCGAATGAGGTGCCTGCAGGAGGGGCAAAGATTAGAATTGATAAATTTGAACTTCATCTTTGTAAAGTTAAGGTGAATCCTACAATACAAAACTCCCAACTCAGTTTGGCATTGGAAGGCCACAACTACATTTATCCTGTTGATCGAAAACGGATAAAACTATATGGAATTCGTGCTGGTGTTGCGCAGATCGACATCACTTTGGAAGAAAACAAACAAAAACCTAAACAAATTTATTTAGGTTTAGTTAATCACAACGCAATGAACGGACGTTTCGCCTTGAATCCATATAGAATGCAGCATGCTAGTGTTGATAGTATTGTATTGAGAGTTGGTGATTGTCCAATTGGAAGGAGATTTGAACCAAATTATGCTAGAGGAATTTTTGGAAGAGAATATCATCAGTTTCTACACGCTACCGGAACTTTGCTTGAAGGCGATAGTCTTGGTATTACGAAAGAACAATACCTTGATGGTACTACACTTTATGGATTTGATTTGACTGGTGATTTTCTTAAAGAAGGTTTTCACTCTATGAAAAATGTCACAACAAGTGTGGAAATTCGTTTTAGCGCTAACACGACGGATGGATTATCCCTGGTAGCATACTTTGTAAAAGACGGTGTGTTGGAGATGGATAGCATTCTTCAATTAACTATCGGAGGCGACGCAGTGCTTTAAACAGAAAGTTACAGATGAATACCATACAAATTCGATCGATCTTATCTTCAGACGTTTTATGTCAAAGCGTAGGGATTCATGTTGGAGCTAGAGAACAGTTTTGGAAGCAAATTTGCAATTTTCCAACAGGATGTTTCGTATTCAACACCCATTATTCTCATCAACCCGGGGAGCATTGGTTGGCTGTGTACGCTAATGATTCAGAGGTGGATTTTTTTGACTCGTTTGGACGTTCTGTTTCCTTTTATCCGGATGTAAATGAAATACTAAGTATTCATGGAGGATATGAAACAATACGAAGTAATGAAACACAACTACAAAGTTTTTTGTCAACTGTATGTGGCGACTATTGTGTATACTTTTGTTTACTGAGAAGTAGAGGATGGAGTATGGATGAAATTGTTAGAAGTTTACGAGACATAGGAGATAGTGAGATGAGAGATCACTCAATACGGAGATTTATCATACAGACCTATCCTAACTTCGAGTTCATAGAAGATAATACAGTAGAAGGAATAGATGGTGTACATATACAAGGAACTAATTTACTAAGTAAATTGTTAAAATAAATTATTATAATTGATTTTTATTTGATATAACAAATATAATGAATAAAATACAACTTATCTCATTATTTGTGCTAAACACTACAGAACCTATAAAAACTATTATTTTGTAATGTTTCAAGCAAGAAGTAAATAAGATCTTCTCATTTTCTTCCTCAGGAGCGCTCTTTAGTTATATCTAAAAGACATAGTAACTAATGACTCTATCATACATAGTTATATGAATTAATTTTACAAAAATACTTCAGATCTTTCTTTAAATAGATATGAAACTTACCATCATAGAAGACGAGTCACATCCTTTGTGTTATCGATTAAGACTCTGATATGCTGTTCTGGACAATTCTCTTTTTCATTTTCATCAAAGTAGGAGAGACAGGTGTGCTGCAGCGAAGTATCAAACAGTTCTGAGACTTGAATGAAAGCTTGAAGAGCTGAGAGTAGAATGATGTCGTAGGAAATCATGTTGTTCGTATTTTGTTTCAGTCCTCTGAATACGATTACACCACTTTTTTCCGCCACCACAGATGAAGCTATTTGAGCAGGGATGCTAAGATCTCCAATCAATAGCTCTCCTTTCACCATACATCTGTAATTAGCCACTATAACATCAGCAGTCTTGTTCCAACGAGTATCACATTTTCTTAGCATTCCAGGATTCTCATAAGCTATAACACTTCCTGTCGGAAAATCGTGTAGGTGAGCAACACTGAAATGAGCCTGTATTTGTCTCACACTCTTGCCATACAATGAGTTGAATGGATCGTTGATCTTTCGATTACATCCATGAGATTCAGCAGTACGAAAAATCGCATCTCCTGTCTTTCCTTCTCCCATATAAATTAAAACAATTGGACGTGTTTGCTTAGCTTTATTAACAAGCAGTCCTATTTCGGTTGAAATATCACTCTTCACCCGAGTTATCTTCTTATCCTTTCGGTAGTTGTAAATCACGGTGCACTTTGATTCATCACGAAATTCAACAGACAACACCTCCATAACTGTTGGTACAGGTAGTTCGCGGATTTCCATGGATTCTTCAAGTTTTTCTAGACAATCTGGAGAGAGAGAGTTTATTAACCCAGCGCTCTTGTAGGTGAGAGTGGTTAGTTCATTACTTCCAGCATCTTGAAAGGGTATTCTGGTGTGACGAAAAAGCCTTTCATCTCCAACATCCGTCAAAACTAGTTTTTTGCACTTCGAGCCAGTTTCATTATCATCTTTTGTCAAATCAATAAAAGATCGTTTCCTCATTGATGTTCTTTTTGAAGACAGCTTGTTAGTAGGAGATGTGAATAAAGTAAAATCTTGTTGGGATTCTGGTTCATCAACCACCAATTGACTTTCTGCCATATCAAAGATAGGAGAAGGTGATGGGGAAAGGGTTTGCTGGGATCCTGCTTCTTCATTCATCGCTTGACTTCCTTCGTCTTGAGTATTCATTCTAAAAAAACAAAACATTTTGTTTAATTTTTCGTAATTAATTTTAAAAGATCATAAAGGTCATAAACCTTCAGCTAGTAGTGTTAGCTAACAAAAAATAAATATTTTTACTCTTACCTTTATAAAGAAGATGAGCTCCTAGTTGTTGCAATGAAAGATTTAGTAGATGTTGCTTCTCCGCTAGCCGTTGTAGAACTGGATGCTTTCTGTGTGAAAACAGTGGCTCTTAAATAGGTAAAGTTGCACTGATTAAATCCTATGAATCAACATTTTTTCACGCGAATACAGCCCAATGCTTTCGCGGGAATAAATATTTTATTTTCACGCGAATACAAACCAATGCTTTCGCGGGAATAAACATTTAATTTTCACGCGAATGGAAACCATTGCTTTCGCGGGAATAACAATTTTATTTTCACGCGAATACAAACCAATGCTTTCGCGGGAATATATACTTTATTTTCACGCGAATGGAAACCGTTGCTTTCGCGGGAATAAATATTTTATTTTCACGCGAATACAAACCAATGCTTTCGCGGGAATAAACATTTAAATTTCACGCGAATGGAAACTGTTGCTTTCGCGGGAATGAATACTTTATTTTCACGCGAATACAAACCGTTGCTTTCGCGGGAATAAATATTTCATTTTCACGCGAATACAAACCAATGTTTTCGCGGGAATAAATAATTTATTTTCACGCGAATGGAAACCGTTGCTTTCGCGGGAATAAACATTTTATTTTCACGCGAATAGAAACCAATGTTTTTGCGGGAATAAATAATTTATTTTCACGCGAATGGAAACCGTTGCTTTCGCGGGAATAAACATTTTATTTTCACGCGAATACAAACCAATGTTTTCGCGGGAATAATTAATTTATTTTCACGCGAATACAAACCAATGTTTTCGCGGGAATAAATAATTTATTTTCACGCGAATACAAACCAATGCTTTCGCGGGAATAAACATTTCATTTTCACGCGAATACAAACCAATGTTTTCGCGGGAATAAATAATTTATTTTCACGCGAATACAAACCAATGCTTTCGCGGGAATAAACATTTTATTTTCACGCGAATACAAACCAATGTTTTCGCGGGAATATATACTTTATTTTCACGCGAATGGAAACCGTTGCTTTCGCGGGAATGAAATTTTTTATTTTCACGCGAATAAAACAGGGATATTTCACGCGAATAACACTATTCTGATAGAGTTTTCGCGTGAGTGTTTTTAATGGCTATAAGCTAAATGAGTAGGAGTGGCTTATACTATATAAGAACAGCTCTCTCTGCATAGAAATCATTCTCTCCAGCAATAAAACATCGACTACTACAGCTGATTTCATCAACTACTACAACTGATTCATCAACTGCTACAACTGATTTCATCAACTACTACAGCTGATTTCTTGATGATAAGGTAAGAATTAATAGAAAAATTACTTAATAAAAGTTAAAATGTAATTATTTTACAACACTGTTTAATCATCATATACTAATACTTAACATTTTATTTTAGTTCATTATGAGTTCAAAAAGATACACAATCAAAGACTACCTTCCAAAGATATATCATAGCTATATTAAAGAAAATGTTGAAGTACAGGAAAAGATTGGATATCGCTTGACATTACAAGCTATATTATTATGTATGACACAGCATTTGCTAACTGTAGCTTCTTTACATGGAGAACTTTCACCGATACAATATCGTCCATACACTACACATAAATACTTTGACAATTCAGTAGAAATATTTAAGCTTATGACTAAAAACAATTTTCAAACAGTTGTAAAAATGTCAAAAACTGTCAGTATTAATGATTACTTAAAGAAAATTCAAAGAAAAGTGTGGAATAAAGAGCTCACTCAAAAATTGATTTCAATACAATGGACCGCTGAATTATTATATCATTTTCAATCAGATATATGTAGATACATACAAACGGATGAAAATCTCTCATCATCCATTTTTTCATTTGAAATGATATTGGAACTATTTCAAGCTTACAATATTTAATATGTTCTCTTTATGTAACCCTACTTATTATACAATAAATGTATATATTCATATATTGTTTCATTTTTAATCAATGTATTTATTCAATGTAGATGTATCTCCTCTCTCCTCTCTCTCCTCTTTTCCTCTCTCCTTTCTCTCAAGATGCCATATGAGTTCGAGTTATGTAAAAAAATTATCAAAACTTAAATGCCATACATTCAAAATCTAGATGCCATATGAGTTCAAATCAAGTAAAAAAATAATCAAAACTCAAATGCCACTTAAATGCCATTCAAATGCCACTCAAGTACCCCTCAAGTAAAATACAATATAAACTCGGCGAATTCATCCAACGCCGTAACCCATTGTCTCAACTCCAAGATCTAATCCACAAAAAAACACTTGGTAGGGAGATCTGCTCATATATTACTACTCGCTTGTTTGTCTTTCTTTGTTTCAGTAAAAAACTTTGTTTGTACACAACGGTTTCGAATTGTTTAACTCGCTCGCTATTGCAGTAATAATTAAAGCTGACAAACATGAAATTACCTTCTTATGCAGATACTACTTCAAGGCAACTCCACATTAGACGTGCTCACCAACTTTTAGCTAATACATGATCCATATAGTTATAGAGAAGGCAACTCCACACTAGACCTGCTCACCAACTTTTAGCTAATACATGATACATATAGTTATAGAGAAGGCAACTCCACATTAGACGTGCTCACTAACTTCTAGCTAATACATGATCCATATAGTTATAGAGAAGGCAACTCCACACTAGACGTGCTCACTAACTTCTAGCTAATACATGATCAATATAGTTATAGAGAAGGCAACTCCACACTAGACCTGCTCCCCAACTCCTAGCTAATTCATGATAATCTAGTTATAGAGAAGACAACTCTTCACATCACGATTCATTCAAAAACATTGATTTGATATTATCAGAATTAAATATTAGCTGGTACAAAATTCTTGACAATCTCAAAATAACTTGATTATGTTTGCGCTGAGGCAGCATTTCTCAAAATGCTCAAAGATACTTGAATGTCATAAGTAAATGTTACATAACAGATCTTGGTAGACTGCCATTTTAGTTTGCATCTTTAGCTAGTTTTTTGTAGCACTGTAGATGCAGGCCAAATAATTATTTATGGCGTTTAAATACAATAAGTTTATGATTTCTTTTTATGTTAGTTGTTGCATTCTCCTACTATCATTATTGCAATACCGAAACACTCTTGAACTATCTGATGAATCACATCAATTACCAGTTAGCCATTGCAGTTACTTGCTTTATAAACATAAAACTGTTGCGCTGCACTGAAATGGTCCATACAATTATCTAGCGTTAAAAATGAATTTTTTTGTTTTGCACAGTTGTTTGGCTTTTTGGTTATTATTACTTTTGAACTGGAGAACGCAGTGCTTATGAAGTTTTTACGAGCCAGTTTTGTACAGGCTCAAGGCCGCAGTAGGAGTCAACATGAGAGATGTGGCAAATCATTATTATTGTTTAGGGCAAAACATGGTGTGATGCAATTCGTTTGACGCAAAACTGAAATAAAGAAGAAGCTCTGCATACCAGAACTACAACATGACACAAAAATTTGTTTTAATTGTATAAGTTACATCAAACTGTTCCACTTCATAATTTTATTTATGACCGAACCCTGTCCAAGTTATAAATGGGAGTTATTCTTCAGAAACATAGTAAAAGCAACTGTGTATTAAAACTTCAAAGAAAATGATTGGTTGTAAGACATATACATGTATGATGGCCATGCTGTAAGAAGTGAAGAAATTGTTTGTTTGAGCTATTCTTAATGTTCCATATGTTAGACAGTTTATGATAACGCTTCAAGTGTCTACTGCAATCTCTGTAGGAATGCCCTGCCTGTTCTTCCAGGCCCTCCTCCGCGTCTCCAGGCAGATCGTTTCTCACGCAAGTTTATTTCAGCCTTAGAGTCTTCACGAAGTCCATGAGGAGGCCGTTGACCATAAACAAAGCTGTTTGGCAAGGTTACCAGCAGCAACAGAAGGAATGTTATACACAGCAGAATCTTCATGATGTCTGAGACCTCTCTATGTCTGTAACGGCAGAACAATGTAACAGTACTGTTTTCTTGTAGCTTGCCTGCACTGCTACCAGGAGTATTTGTGGCACACTAGACATATACACCTGTGGTTGTATGTCTTGATTAGAAGTAGTTAAAATGCATTTTAACTTATTTTTGATGAGACGAACTCCATACAAACCTGTTTTCACTAATATTTGTTTGAGTTTTGTTTAGCCGTGATAGGCTTGTGCAATAAAGCCTGGTTCACATACATCGTAGATGGCTCGCAAGTGATCGCGGATCCCTCTTGCGACGGATCCGCGATACATGTTCACATAAACTTGGCAAACCCACGATCGCAAGAAGTATAATCACTCTCTTGACTGGGAGGTAATAAAATCTCGAAACACGTCTTCACTGACCAACGACTATATACATACTAAATCAATTATCGTTGTTCAATTTACACCAAATAATTTATTATTTTTAACAGTTATAAAAATTTTTTACATTTTTGTTGATATTATCATTAAATGTTATTCCACATTTTTTAATTAAATTTTCAACTGTTGTTCAATGGTGCATTATCATTTTTTTACCATCTCTTATTATAAAATTTTGAATCTCGATTTATAATAATATGCTAATTATGCTATTATAGAAAAATTTAAAGAAAATCTATATATTTATACAATTAAATCAACTATCACAATATTTCACTCAGAAAATTAATAATAAATAATAATCAATATTTATAATTAAACAATAATAATTTTATTGTTTATTATAATTTTTTGATGGCAGTCACTTTTACATGAGTAACCTTGACCTGAATGTGGTTTTTAAAAAAAAAAGTAAGAAAATTTACTCTTTATCGTACGACGGTCGCACGAAGTTTGTTCAGCTGAACTTTTCTACGAGCCTCTACGATGTCGTACGAGCCACAGGAAATCCAGGTTCACATACATCGCAGATCCCTCGCACGAGGGATCCGCGATCACTTGCGAGCCATCTACGATGTATGTGAACCAGGCTTAAAACAATAATTTTAGCTAGTGAAAGTCCATTTTGATGTGCAGTCAACTGGAAATATGAGTAAAGTAATCTTGATCTATAGACTACTCACTTAGCACGCTCTTACTGGTATTACTAGCTAGCTAATGTTGAGCTAAAATCAACTAGTAACTTATTATTGTTAGTAATGCTTGGCTGAGATGCTGATTGCCATACGCTTGAGTAAAAAACTTGTATTCACAAACTGGCAAACTAACTTGCATTCCTTGAAAACGTAATCGTAGAATTAGCGCATAAACTTACTATTATGGAAAAAAAACCATCAAAGTTAAGCAACTGGTTTCTATAGCACTTGGTAAATTAAAGCTTGCAAAACTAAGCGCTTCAATTGTCCATCTTATAGTGATTTAATGTTTTATAGAAAGTAAAAATAAGTATTGATGAAACATTATAGTTAGCTGAAAATGGAATAAACTTAGTTCTAAATGGAAAATATGTTTAATACTCAATTTAATGTAGCTTATGATAAACATAAATATGATTATAAAGTGAAGTTCTAAATTTTGAGATTTCATTGCAGCATTAAACAACGTATGGATGTATATTCTTAGAACTAGTTCCAAGTACTAAAATAATAACAACTTATCCGAAAACTTTAATTATTTTTAGGTGTAATATGGTCAAATCCTGGGTTTGTTGACTTGTATTAAAAATACTAATGCAGAGTTTTTATCATATTTGTGTTTTTACAACAAAAATTTGTAAAATTATTTAAAAAGTAAAACTTGCCAAAACAGAAACTAAAAGACTTGTAAGTAAGTATTTAAAACTTTCATTTTTTTATGGCTCTCTAACATACATGCAGTGTTATGTTTTATGGCTCTCTAACATACATGCAGTGTTATGTTTTATGGCTCTCTAACATACATGCAGTGTTATGTTTTATGGCTCTCTAACATACATGCAGTGTTATGTTTTATGGCTTTAACATACATGCAGTGTTATGTTTTAAACAAAAACCAAAAATATTTGAAAAGCTGAAACTGTAATGTGGACAGAAAAATGAAAGAGTATGCTAGACTCACCAAACTTTTACGATCAGTTTCGAGTACAGACTCTGTTCTTGAGCAAAACTGTTAAATTATCTTCATGATACTTCATTATGTAGTGTAGCGGATATAGCTCCACCCACCTCTTACTTTTGCACAACGTAATCCTCGCCCATTTTCTGATGATTTCGTTATGACAGCTCTAAGTATCTTTTAACAAAAACAGTTGTTTTCGATCTAATTTATAGCCAGTGTGTTTAACGGCTCTAAATAATTGGTGGTTTTGCTGCAGTCATTAGTAAAAGAAATGACGTAACCCCCAAATAAGCACGTTTTGTTTTGCCATTAAGAGTGAACTTTGTCCGTAAGCAACTTTATACGTTAATCCGCTTATGTAATGTAGTTTATAGCTGATACATCAAAATCAACTTATAGATAGTTTTTTTAAGGAGAAGTTCCTTATATTCAATAAACTCAATAAAGATACTTGTGAGAAACAGCTAGATACCCCAAGATTCAATAACTTTGACTCTGGTTTGGGGCTGTTTGAATGGGCAAACATTTTTTTTATTTTCAGCACTAGTATGCTCATCGACTACGTCAAAGTCTTTCAACTTATGAACAGGTCATCAAAATTGCAGAAAACTATGCCAAGAGTAGTAAAAAAAAAACCACATTAATTTTCACTGCAAGAGTGGTTGATCTCTGCAAAAATTCAGCTTTCAAGTAAAAATTGTTAGTTATTGCTGATTCAAAGCAATTAAGTACCTAATTTTACTATTACTCTTTCATCATAATGTCCGAGTTGGAAATTTAAATAGAAATAACGACATTGTTTTCTTCCAGCACAGATTGCAAAACTTTTTCACCACTTTTTTTTGCAAGTTGGTTTTCTCAGTAGTGACATGCAAATACTACAATACAAATTGTTCGTAAATTTCACTGTAGAACTGAATGAAATATGTTTCAGCGCAGTGTCTTCCAGCGGTTTCTATTGATTTGAGATAAAGATAGAGAGATAAAGGGAGGATCTGGTTGGTTTTAGTCAAAAGAGAGGGGAGCACCTCAGGAGTAAAGCAAGGCAGATGTAGAGCAAGATCAATTGAGAAGTAGTGTGACATCAGAAAAAGTATGGTTGGAAAAGGGTGAGTGGGGTAGAGCGGAAAGTGGAGATAGAGCAATACAAGGAGAAGTGGTGGTAGAGCAAGGAAGGGGTAGAGAAACGCTGGAGATAAGAGATAAAGCTTAGTTGGAGATTGAGGGTCACAGGAGTTGAACTGGTGGAACATCCTCTGACCCACCCTTTTCTCAGACAAGTTTGGAGGTTAATCATTTAGCAGTGACTTTAGCATCAAGAAGTGAATTTAAAACTTTTTTTATTTTGCTGTACTGAAATTGAATTCGAGTGAACATTTTGATGTACTGCAATGTATCAAGTGTTTTGTAACACCTGATGCATAACCTAACATTAGCATTCCAACGGAGTCATTGACCTTCCTTGCTGATTTATGGTAGGTAGTAAGTTAGTAAAGTTTTTTTCAGTCAGATGTAAAATACGGTAACCAACTTTTGAAGGACCTTGGCTCGACATTCGCATGTACAACCGCACTATACTAGTGTAGTTGTTACAAAATGCTAACTTTTTCCTTGTCTTTCAAAACGTTCAACCGCAACACAAAATCACATTCACACACATGAGCACATGGTGTTATCCTTATGTGTGCATGTACCATTATTATGCGCAACCAACTTTCCTCAGCAGTACAAAAAAATTCTCACAAAAAATGCACAGTTTTTTAGCACTTCGAGTCAAATTTGCCGTCACAAACTTTCGATGTGTAGTTGTTCTACCATGCCAGTGGCTAGAGTCAAGCGACACACATTATGCTGACGTCATGCTGCCAAACTTCTCTCCCATTATTTGTCATCCTCTGCATAATATTCACCCACCATTTTCTCATTCATTCGCTTGTTAGTTGCTTCGAGGGGCCTTTTTTTGTGGTGATTGCAATTCAATTAGAAACAAACATAAATACATATGGTGTTTATTGTCAACTGCCAAACTTGATAATACTGTCTTAAATAGATCAAAGTTTAACAGTACAGTCAGGCAGTAAACTTCCTTTTATCAGCCAGACGCCTCCGTAATCAATCACATTTACCTACTGTGGTGTCAAAGATTTTAGCAATAGAATGGCGTAGCGACCCTTGCTCCTTCCACCCCCTGCCTTATCCACTTCCTCCCCTTTTTAATACTCCTTAGATGTGACTTTATACCCCTTTTTAACATATATAACCAATACAGGCTTAGTATAGGGTGCTATACTGGCCCAGTGTTTAATCTGGGGTTACTCTTAAACATTACAAGGGCCTACTCGGGCAAGTATCCAGACTTAGTTAGCTGGAGAACCTCGGAAGTGGAAGTCTGAGGCCCTATAGGAAAAGACATTGTACTACACACTGAAGAGAGCTTGGATGACAGACGTTGGAGCCTAACCTAAGAGAGTATTAGAGCCCTAAATGAAGAAAGAGCTTCCCCCTTGCCCTGATTGGCTGGAGCCAGCTCAGAGACTTGTTAGCCATGTGTTTGATGTTTCAGGTGTCATGGCAGATGGCATCCACATTCGTTTTTGTGGTACCCTCCAATTACCCATCTGCCTATATGACATACAGATGAAGGCTACTTTAGTGGTGAACCAGATTAATGAGGGTGCCATTCTGGGCATGCCCTTTCTCACCTCTCATCTGTGCCACATGAAGTTTCACCAATCTGTCATTGTGGTAAATGGACAGGACAGACCAACAGGGGATAATACTCACTACAGGAATCCAAGTCATTAGCCACATCCATATTTCTCCTCAGAAAAAGAAGAGGCTGCTGTGTAAGTTCACACTTTCCACACAGATTCCTTTTGGCATTGTGAAAGACATCCTGACTCTTCCCCTCCCCCCCCCCCCTCCCTCATTGGCCACTAGCTTTAACACTCTTGACACCAGGCACGACCAACTGGTGCAATGTTTGATCCTGACAAAGCAACCCCTAGATCTGAGAGCGGAAATCACTATTGGTAAATGCACCGGTGTAGTGACCAGTGATGTTGAGCTACCACTAAAGATAAAGTCCCCCACCCCTTTCCATCTACATATCTAACCTCTCCCCATTTTGGAACACCTGTAAGAGATGTGTATCAAAAGGCCTAGACAATTTTCATGCCCTGCACGAGGCATTTCAGTTCACTCAATTCTTGCATACATACGAGGAAACGTTTAGTAAAAGAGACCACAACATGGGCCGCACCGACCTCATTGCCGCCACCCCCACCCCCACCTCCCCCCCCCCCCGTCCCCCACTGGCTCAGCCCTCATAAAGCAAAGGAAGCAGAAGAGCATGTGGTGAGCAAACTGCTCAATAAAGGACTTCTCAAACTCGCCACTGGGACCCGGAGCTTGCCACCGGTTTTGGTAAAAAGGAAAGATTGGTCATGGAGGTTTTGCATTGATTACAGGTGACTCACTGCAGTGACTCAATAAGGCACCTACATCTTCTGCAGAATTGATGAGAGTCTAGATGTCTTGTCAGACAGGCGCTAACTTAGTACCTTTGACTTGAGAAGTTAGTACTGGTAGGTACCCTTAGAGACAGATGCCAGGGATAAGTTTGCCTTATCTACAAGGTCAGTATTGTTCAAGTGGAAAGTGCTTCCATTTGGACTCATGTCAGCACCAGCCACCTTCCAGAACCTGTGAAATAGGTACTCTATGGCCTCAACTGGAAGTCTTTCCTCCTGTACCTGGTGAATATGTTTGTCATCAGTTCCAACTTCTCTTCCCATCCCTAGTGGTCGGCAAAAGTGCTCCAAAAACTACAGACAGTCGAGCTTAAGCTGAGGCCTAGTAAATGCAAACTCCTACACTCACAAGTTTGTTATCTAGCCCATATTTTCAGTGAGCTAAGAGTCACCAGTGACCTGAAAAGATCCCTGTTGTCAGAGATGTGCCACCCCCCAGCTGTTTTGAAGAACCACAGGGGTTTCACGGAACCATAGGATATTACTGACAATACCTCTCTCGGTTCTCTACTACAGCCAAATGTTCGACCAAGCTTACCAGCAAAAATACTTCCCCTGAGAGTGGATCCACCATCAGAGAGAAGCTTTTGATCAGCTGAAAGCTAGCCTAATATTTACCTCATTTTGGGCTACCCCAACGCTAGCGGTCCCTGCATATTGGACACAGATGATGGTGTTGATGGCGTAGGGGCCATTCTGTTTGTTGAACAATTTAATCCTTAACTTTAAGGACAACCCTTTAGTGAGGACAGATTGTGCATCTAGAAAAAAAAAGCCATTGTGTCAGGTTGCCCATTGGCCAGAGGCCTTGTCTGAATTTCACAAAACTTGGACACTAGGACACTTGCACGGAAACGCTGACGGGCTCAGTCAACTTTGCTCTCCAGATTGGAAACAGTGTAGCCACATCCAAGCCAGAGATGGTGGGCCCACCAAATAGTAAGGGACTCATGCTCTCCCCAACCTAACCCCATCCTAGTGCCTCCGGCCCCTATCCTCTGAAGCAGTTCCCACCTCCCCATCTTCCCCCACTCCCCTTCCCCCACTCCTCTCCCGGTGGCTGCTGCAATTAGAGCTGCACCCAAACATGGAACACACATCTAATCTCTATGGTACATCAACACAGAATAAATCAAATTTATCCACTCTATAACTTTTAAATTTTCTGAAAATTTCCTGTTATCTTTTTTGCAAGTTAACATTTTTTCTTTGCTTTATTCTGTGGATTTTTTTGCAATTACACGTTTTTGAAAAAGGATGGCGGATTCAGGCATTGCCGAGTTTTTTCTGCCATCTAACAAAAAATCTAGTGTAGGTTGGTTTTAAACTAAAAAGACTCAACAACAACTACAGCCATTGTGATACTTGTAAAGTTGAGCTCACCTATATAAAATGAAATACAAGTGAGATGAGCAAACATTTTGTGGGGAATCATTAAATCACAGTCACCCCAACAGACACAACTATCCTTAGCATGCAATGATAATCATAATTAGTTGAGTGACATGAGGCAGACTACCCAAGTGCACTAAATAAGCTGAATTTGTTGCTCATCAATGATACTAAACCGCAGCAGATGATTTGCAAGATTGTCTTAGTGATAATAATAATTAAAGACATGCAGCATATTTCAAAGTTGAAGACACAAGTTTCCAACAGCTCATCAAATACTACTTATTCAGAAGCAAGTAATTAACAGAGCTACTCTTGACAAGGTGATGGCTGAGTTGGCTGATGCTGGTGTTGTACTTCAAGTAACCAGACTGTGGATTTGTACTCTTACATAATTATCAGTTGTTTGTTGTCTGTGCATAACTTGTCAGTAGCGCACTTGATGTTACCAAGTTGGTCACTTCTCTCCGTGAGTTTTCACTGATTACTGGGTTTGTGTGGTATAGAAGATTTATAGAGCTGGTTCAAGAACTTGAACTTGACTTTTATCTTACATTACTTTGACTTCTTAACAGTACAATTTAAATCATTACCTGAGTGTAATTGAAAAAGAACTGAACTACGCTTTCAACATGACTTACTTTGTAGTGAAAAAATATACCATATTTTCTGTTGTGCAACAGTATAGCCAGCTGTTGGCATTTGTCTGTCCGGTCTTCTGTCGAATTTTAATTGCACTGCTTGTAAATGTAAAGGTACAATTAAAATCATGGCCTGTTAAAATGTATGGATTTGAAGATGACCATTATATTGGTGTACACTTGCTGTACTTATTACTATGTGCTTGCATAGCACGGTTGGGTGGTGTATCTTAAATATGAAGAAGACTGAACAAATTCATGTTTTCACAAATTATACTAGAAAACAATCTGAGAGTACCAAATCCGATAATAAAAACAAGTTTGAAGCAAAGATAACATATGTGAATCCGTATAATCACTTTTCTCGTCCATAAGTTACAGTATTTGTTTGGAATTTGTGTTCCATGTTCTGAGGAACAAACTTCTTGCATTGTCCGGCCAGTTTTGTTTCAAATCATTTGCATTCTGGCACAGCATTACTAGTTAGTATCCTTTCAAGATGGCGAAGGACCAGCTTCCTTTCAGGCCGAAAATGACCTCTTACATTGGAAGTGACCTCCTACAGCAATCACAGAACTTTGCAAGATCAACTATCTCCATAAATAGTTTGTGTAGTTGAACGTCGTACGCCATCCTAAAACACTCACAAGTCGGCAACGGTGTGGAGATCAAGACTTGAGTCTTGAGACTTTTCTCATGGAACTTGTCTCGAAAACAAAAACAAAAAGCAACAGTAGTTTTTTCATGACAAAAACTAAAAGTTAACAGATCTATAAGAGTCTCACTCATTACAGCTTTAGTTGTTTGGTTCAAGCCAATGCAAGTTCACTAAGATGTACGACTTTTTACCTTGTGACTTGTCAAATATTGGTCAATTTATTTACACTTTTGGCCAACACCTCCGAAAAAATTTAAAGATGTTTGTTTGTTACCATGGTTACAGTACTTACAAATGTGAAGTGTTTCGCTTCAAAATATTAACCATAGTTGGCATATCAAAGGCAATAACTTTAAGTGCAAAGTTAATGACCGTATCTAGCTAGGGAAGAGTCACACACCCACATGTAAATGCCATAGCATTAGTAATAATATTTCATAGGCTCTGGTTCATTAATCATAGATCTGACACTTCAAAGACTTGTGCACATCACATAAATAACTATGAGTTTTATCCAGCCAGCTGGGGGAGTAATTCAGTAAGACAATCCTCAAAGAGGTAGCAAGATAACTTTTGAATTATTTATGCATCTAACAATTTTGCTGTTGAATGGATTTCTTCATGCATAACATAGCAACCAACAATATTCACAAGTTGATACCTAGCACCCAATGTTGCTTTGAATTATTTTTGTTAATTGGTTCCTTATATTCTGCAATCGTTCCAAAAAAGTTATGAGTTGTTATAAGTGCTGCTGTAGAAAGCTTTATTCGGCAAAACTTTTAACAAAAGTTAAATTCAAAAGCCGATAAAACTTTTTTGCACACTCGATAACATCACTCCGTACCAATAAGAGTTTCTCTTCAATTTACGCACATGTCTAATCTTAAAAAAAAACCTGGCTGCCTGTCTGGAAAGTGCTTTGTTTTTTGGATACCTCTTTAACAATGCAGGCCAAGTTGAAAATTTAAATAGAAACAGTTGTATTGTTTTAATCCAGCACAGATTGCGAGGCTCTTTCCTAAATTTCGGTTTTGCGAACTAGTTTTCTTAGTGGTGATACGCATGTACTACAATACAAATAAATAGTAAATTTCATCATTGATCTGAATGAAACAAGTTCCAGCATAGTGCTTTACTGAGTGATAAAGGGCATGTTGAATAAGGGGGAATACAGCAAGAGTAAAGCAAGGTGGGGGTAAAGCACGACCGAGAGCGAAAGGCACGATGAGGAAGGCTCCGGGTGGAAAACGGCGAGTCTGGTAGAGTGAAAGTGGAGATAGAGCGAAGCGAAGAGAGTAGGGGTAGAGCAACACTGGAGATAAAAGGTCAAGCTTAACTGGAGGTTGAGCAAGGCAGGAGTAGAAATGGTGGATTGCCTTTTCCGCTCCCAATGGTGTGATTCAAATGGTTGATGTCTCGGCTAATACAAGTATACAGGCGAGTTGTGAGGTTAATCAATTATATGGTAACTTCAGCAACACGAAACGAATTAAAACTTTTTCAATTGCTCTGCTGTACTGGATAGAATCCAGGGTGAAGAACTTTGTTTACTGCAACGCATCAAATGTTTTTTAACAACTAGTGCATAATCTAGCATAATTAACATTCTAATGGAGTCATTGACCGTCTTTAGTAATTTATGATAGTAGATTATGAATTTTTTTTCTGGCTGGCGTCAAACCCTGTAACCAACTTTTGAAGGACCTTGGCTCAACCTTCACAGGCACAACTGCAATACACTGGTATGTTCGTTATCAAGCACAACATTTCCTTCTTCTTCTTCCCAGACAATTAACCACAACACGGTATCACATTTACACACAAGAGCACTTCGCATTGAAAACTTTGTTACACTGCATAGACACTTAGTCATTGCGCTAGTAATTTTCCTTTTCAGTAGGGAGAAGTCTTCAAAAAAGTTGCACAGTACCTTAGCAAGATCCATTCTTTAGCGAATCAGGTCAAGTTTGCTGTTACAAATTATAGGTAACCATTTTGATATTATCGTTGACTGATCACGGCGCTGCGAGTGACATATATTTGCTAATGGTGATAAAACTTTTCTGTGTTTTCATTGGTTGTTCAAGGAAGTGGGTAGTGGCTTGTTGGTTTGGTTTGGTAATAAAAACCTGATAATAATCTCCAATAAATTGCTAACAGCTACTTCAGCAAGTTTTTCAGGAGAAGGAAATCTTCAATTCCTGAGCTCATCACCAAGTGGCCGCTATATGTGTATGCAGTTCGAGGTCAGAGTCAAATACAGTTCAAAAGGTTAAATGTCAGCCTCCAGTATCTCCCTTCAGCCTCTGTACTTTTTCTCTGCTGCAATCCTCATAGATCAGTTACATCATCTTCCCGTCTTGTTTACTGAAGCGTTACATTGCTCTTCTATGGCTGCTATGTTGTTACCCAGTGTGTTATAAACCAAGGGAGCTTCCGGGTAGCTTCTCAGTGGTGTCTGGGTTGTTTCTGGTCCTTTGATATGGTGAAATTTTTGGGGTCGGTTTATATTTACCTTTTCTGTGACTAGTAGATCACTATGTCCAGATTTCTGAGTCCTAACATAAGGAAGGAGGGTAAATATACATTCCATATGTTAAGTCCTTTAGAACTTGAGACTTTGGTGAGAGCAAGGCTCATTGCTCGTGTGTTGATCAAATTACTCTATCGTTCAACTTGGCTACCGTGAAACCTGACAAAGCGAAAAATATGGAAGATTACCAAATATAACCACAGCAACATGGCATGTGATAAAAGGCATCGTTCAATATACAGAAATATAAAACAAAAGCAATTGATATGCAACAACCACTAAGCTGTTTGCTATTATCTTGAAGTTTTTTATTCCAAATTACTTTTTCAACTAATTTACATTTCCACAACATCGCAATTTCCAAACTAAACTGTGCTACACATTGCTGGACGAGCTGTTGTCAGCTGCCTACTCAAGTCAATGTCCATTGCTATTAATCCAGGCAATCACATGTGACAAGTGCCAGCTGGTACTTGTCACCTGACTTGACATGCCAATGAGAAATAGCCAATCAGAGCAAGCCACAGTTGCAAACAGGCCAAACATGCAATTGATTTGACAGTGGTGAGAGAAAGCAAATAACTGAAACGCATGTCGCACAACATCATAGACCCAGGATTTTGCGGAATTCCAATTTTCTACCATCACAGTGTCCTCTTAGCTGAACAAGCCTAGCAGTTATATGTACAAAGGAGGCATAAAAAATGAGTAAGAGGGTATAAATGGGGACAGAGGGGTACTGAAGGTGTGTGGGGTGGGTACTGTGGGGGGGAAGTACAGCAGATTTGAAAAGTATAATTCATCAGTTTTCCTTTCCAATTTAAGACATCCCAGGAATGTGCTGATGAAAGTTGGTCTAAGTGAAAATAAAATTCATTGAAAGAACAATGAAAATGCTTTTATCACCATTCAACTTTATTTTCAAATTAAAAAGACTGAAAACATCAGCGTGTGATTCTCAGATGTAGTTTTCTTGCCAATTTAGTCACAAAATAGGCGCAGTTCCCTAATACTTTGTTGGCGAAAAAACTAAGCCTCTACTCTCTAACAAAAACAGTTTTGCTGGGGATGTACGAAAAATGTCCTATACCGACATCAGTTATAAAATGCACGAGTGTAAAGATAGTTTCACGTACATCCAGTATCCTCGTATCCTAGAAAGAAAAAAAAATGTGATTTATTCCAGTAGAAAAATATTCTATTTAGCTCATTATTTGTGAACTACTTTTGCGACCCTGGAACTTTTAATTATCTTGACCAAAAATTATGGCAGGTAAATTGAGTAGTCAATTCATTTGTGAACTAAATGCAACTGGCAAAAATTACATTTATATTGCCTTCACTGCTAAAAGGTAACACCAGAGATATTCATCTTTGTACCTCACTTTAGTAAACATGTGTAATGGGATTTGGTCTGGTTTCCACAAATTTCAACTAATCTCATGCATTATACCTCTCTCCAGAGGGGACACTGTGCTGGTATGACAGTGACAACTAATGATCAGTTACTGCCAGATCAGTTGGCCAGCACAGAGTCCACGTCTCAGACGAACTACACAGAGTGTTAGCTTGAATGGTGGCTTTATTCCTAAGTACCAACTCCTAGGGTGGCAATCCGCTAGGGTGGTTAGCAGCATATGAACGAATGCAATGAGATACAAGAGTTCCAGCTATTATATAGGCAGGCTGACAGGAAGTTATTTGCATATTAGATATAACAGTACCTGCACAGGAAGTAATTAGACCAATAACAATAGATATATATATAGTCAACGAACCATGTGGTAGAACAAGGTTAAGTGTAAATAGTGTCAAGTGGCTAAAGGGCGGAGTCTTGTCTCCATTGTCTAATCAGAGACTCCAGAGGATTCTTAGGCTAAAACCTAGCCTTTTTTTGACGTATCCAGTAATCTGAGTAAGAGTATTCCCGGCTCCAAGGTTAGTGTAAGCTCCTAGATAGTTTTGGAGACCCTCAGCTAAGTCGGACATCTTGTGCCGGCCCAGAAGCATCATACTGGGTCAGCCAAAGGTCACTACCAGCTTTCAGGGGTCAAGACCGGTCCTGCAAGCTGTGCCACCAGCACAGCAAAGTTACTCTACCGGCACAGCACCTTTACAAAGGCAAGTTAAACCAGGGGTAAAGTAGCATGAGTAAAGCAATGCAGGGGTACAGAATGACGGAGTGAAAAAGGGGGCAAGACTGGAAAACGGCTTGCTTGGAAAGGGTGAGTGTGTTCGAGCAGAAAGTGGATATAGAGCAGAGCAGGGGAAGAGGGCAGAGCAAGCTGGGAATAGAGCAATGCTGGTGGGACATCTATGGCCTGTCAAATATTTGTCAACACATTCACATTCTTCAGCAACACTTGTGATAGCTATCAAAGTTGTTTATTTCGTTACCATAGCTACTATACTTATCACTGTTTGATTTCTTACTTCAATAGGTTAACCCAAGCTGGTATGTTAATCAAAGCTGGTGATTTTTTGGCAACAAGAAACTAATAAAAAACAATATTTTCATACTTTATACAATCTAATGGAGACTGGTTTGAAGAATTTGACCACTGCAATGCACCAAATGTTATGTAACACCTGGTGCAATTACTGATGGTTACATAAACAGCTACTTATCCAAGGTGTTATTCATAACGCACTGGTGGCGCCATTGAGCTTCTTAGTGATGATTAGCAAGCTGGGAAGTTTTCTTCTGACAGATGACTGTGGCCGATTTATGTTGTCGATGACTTTTCAGTATCATGTTGGGGAAAAACGCTTAATAACTATATTAATTCATATCAACAAGAAAAATAATTTTGTCCAACATCCTATTTTGTGTTAATATCTTTAACAGATTAATAACATTAGCGTTTGATGTCATCTTTAGAAATTCTTTTTTGCCAAAATATGTAGCAGGAAGTGCTATGTTTACAATTAGATGGTTGTTGGACAATGATAAACCTGTATTCTTTAACCCATTTCAGTATATTTGCGGTGTGCTATAAAACCCGGTACCAGCATTAGTTATAAAATGTAAGAGGGCATGGCCAGCTTTAATCACATCAATTATGTCTTTGCCCCATTACCAGCTGGTATCCTAGCAACTATAATAATAAACAAAAATAATTATAGGATTCATTCCAGCAGGAAAAATTCTTTTTTGCTCATTAATTTTTAAGCTGCACTGGAATTTTTAGGTGACACGTCAAACTTTTGCTAGGAAATCGAAATTATCAAATGAAGGATTAAATAACTTCCTTTTTGACAATTACATTCTAATCACATCTGCTGCTACAAAGCTACAACAGGGGCACATTTTGTTCACGCATTGCTTCTTTTAACGCGGTAAACTATAGCTATAGTGGAAATGCTGTAATCCTCACATGATTGAGGTGTCAACAGTTGCCAGCCACAAACTCCATTTATAATCCAGCAATCATATCAAATTAATTAACACTTTAAAGCGAATTATTTACTGACAGCTTTGAGTGCAAAATAATTTACATTTTTAAAATTTTTTATGAACTGAATCAACCTCAAAGGCATAAACTGGTAGAACAGGACTTTGAGTTTGTTCACAAGTGCTGAACAAAAAAAAACTGCGTCTAGCGTGAAAAGCCAGAGTTTGCTAATAATTATTCGTATTTAATGCACAAACTTTGCTGAAGTATTTACTACCTTTTGATAAGCTGATGGTACACTTTTACTGACAGTTTTGTGTGAGGGAAGCAGTCGAGTACCCTAGCAATCACCCATCACTACAAGGGGCTATCATAAATTTTTTACTAATAATTAGGAACTTGAGTGAATGATCTATTGGCTTCACCAGCATGTGGGTCAACAGTTCAATAATAAACACTTCTTAAATTACCAAATACAAATCTTTTTTCATTTCTAATGCTTCTCGAAAAATCTCTGAAGCTTGAGTTTTATTATAGCAAAACCTATTTCCAAATTGTGACTTTTTGCCATGCAAATCTTTTGTCAATACTTTGTACATTTTAGTGCTCACAACAAAACTGATTGGTTTTGTTAAAGTTGATATGAGCAAATAAAAATTTACTTTTGTTGAGTGCATAGAAGTTGTTGGAACATTTTCATAACGATTCATGTGAGTGTTTTTCATCAATTGAGATAAATTTGTTCACAGAAAAAGTTAATTTTGATTTGTATCATGAAAACAACTTTGTCTGCAACTCGAGGCTGCAGGGAAAATTATGTTTGATCGCACCGTCATTGAAAGAGCAAATGTGTAAAAATGCAAGTTAAAACTTTTTTCCTAAAGAAGCAGGTATCAAAGGTGAGCATAAATATCATGATATGTACGATTATTACATAATATATTTGGCAGAGTAAACAAAGCTTTATTGTTCCGCTATGAGTTTTAGAATCAATTAATAGTAACTGCCAAACAACGAATAACTTCATTTTAATTGCTGTTGTTGTAAAGTGCAAACCCTGCAGCTTAACAATTTTTTGTTTGCTAGTGGGTATAACAGTTTCATTATTTTTCTTCGATGGTACATTAGTTTTTGTGGTTCTGGTCAAGAAACTCTGTCAATTGAACAGCACAGCAAGACACTACTGGTGATGTATTCATTGTGTTTATCAACTCCAGCTGTGAATTCTCTTATTTTGATCAACTAGAGAATTTAGCAACAGAGTTTATGCATATTGACTGCAGAGATAAAACTCGACCTATCGAGCCAAACACACCTGGATGGCTTGATTTCAAAGTTGTTTACCCATTAGAATGATTTTTTAAGAAAACATTTTTATTTTGACTTTTGCCCCTTTTACTGGTTGTTGCACCCACAGCAGGTCATTTAACTGATTTTAGCTAGCAAATCATTGAATTTGTACCCACCTTTACAATAATGAAGGATACATATGTAATTTATCATAGAGCAATGGCAATGTTCGTTGATCATGAAACTGTTATGGAGCTTTTGTGTGAAGCTAATTGGTCGAATTTGAATTTTAAGCTGGTTTCGTTGCCATGTACTTTTTTATAAACAGGAGTGAAGTTCCCATAATGTACAAACCAATCAGCACTACAGTAACAGTCTCTGGCTGTAGCTTTAAATAGAAGAGTTAAAATAAGATACTTTGCTTTCAACATCCGCGATCACAAGCTGTGAGAAAGTGTTGTCTCTTATAATAATACCATCAAATAAGTTGATACAACCATGTGATTCGTTTATTTAAACAGGATGGAGTACTATAAAATCTAGTAAAATTTGGTGTAATATCTTTGCCGCGTTGCGTGTGCTCTAATGCTTTCTGTACTGCATTAGAGGAACGGGTGCACGGTACAGTGGGGGAGGGATGGGGAGGGGTGGGGAGGGATGGGCAAACTGAAACTAACACTCTAACCATATTTTTCTATGTATTACAGAGATTTTTAACACATTTGACCTAAATACGTCTTCTACTCAACCTGAACTCGACTTCACCTCAGCTAAGGCTCAACTTAAACTTGACTTCGACTTGACCTTGACTCAACTAAAGTTCGACCTTGATATGATATCGACTCGATCTAGACTCAACCTACCAACCAGCCACCAGATGCAACCAACCAGAGGAGAGGGTCAAAGTATATACATATAATAATATAATGGTATAGCGATACAAAAGCACAGCTAAGATATGCTCACTAGCAAAGCAAACTAACAACTGAATATAACTAGTATGACACTCCTAATAATGAAGTTCAGGGCTGGTTGAAATACTACCATTCCATTGGCTCTCTAACAAGCAGGCTGAATGTAACTAGTTTCCTCCCTTTCTTCTAGTGCATTGACTTGTGAGGGGTATTTTATATTTCGTTGCTGGGTAAAACTCTACTAGGTATTCAGGTTTCTGTGTTGGAAGCAATCTACTTCTGGAAAGTTGTGTCCCTGAGGGGAGGTAACTCAGGTAGAATTTATAACAATTCCTACTAATGTTTAGCATTAGACAGGGGACTTCCATTTGCACTGGAGGAATATAATTTGGGGAGCGGAAGAGGAAGAGAATGAAGTGTAGAAATGTGGGTTTCAGTGAACCGTGGTTGGGGCAAGCCTAGGGATGGAGGTACAGGGTACTATTAATTGACGGTACAGTGGATTGGGCATCTAGAAGCAAGGGAAATGGAAACTGGCTGAGCTTTTTTTGTTAGATTGAGAAGGTCTGGGGGAGGAGAAAGGGGTGGCAGGAGTGTAGGGCAGATGGGGTACAGGGTTGTAGACAGTGCTAGTTGGCCAGCAAATTTTATCACAATATATAGTATTATTAACCCTCGACAGTGCCTCAACACGACATAGCCGCCAAAGATAGTCAAAAGTAGCAAAACTCCTCCATCATACTGGCCCTCACAGTAGAAACATAGGATGGCTGTTACCCACAATCTATGGAAACTCTCTGGGTTATAATTCGACTATGATTAACTCACAGTTGGTAGCTATGAAAGTATTAGTGAGCATGAAGACGTACTTTCAGGTGCCAATTTAACCAAAATGATATTGAGTAATATTTCCTGTGTCTGCAAAAAACTCATGCTATGCGTTACACGTTAATATGCGAACATTTGTCTCAGTTATTAATCCATTCCAAAAACCAAACCTCCAATAAATAATGTAACTTTCTCATTGATATTTTGCTTAAATGACTGATAATTGTGGCTGAAGTAGACTATTAGTAATCCAAGTAAACTCAGAAATCGTTGATGATCAATTTTAGTAAAACCAAACCATATGGCTGCATTTTTGTAAGGCTTAGAGTGTGTAAATCACAGACAAGCTTATGCTGGTTTCGTAGTAAGTAAACCTACATCAAAAATACAGGCGAATGCCAGTAAATGAACTTTTTAGCTACAACAAACCTTTATGGAAAACAATTTCAATACTATTTTTATTATTATTGCGTTTCCCAAAAACTTGATAGTTTGAAAAAATAACTTTTCAGCATCAGACAAGTCGTAGTACAGTAGTAGAGAGATACAGTATGTGGCAGACTGGTTGGTTTTCATTCAAGGGATATTTGGTATTAGTGGATCTACAATGTTGGTGATACATGTATGTGCAGTTTTAATAGCATTATAATCACTGAGTTTTTAATAATGATATGCTATAAAGTAGCCTGTGTTCTAAGGCCCACGTAAATTATGTACATAAGGCATAACTACTGATGCATGTACTAAAAATTGGGCGGTACTACTTGTGGACATATATAGTGTGGTAACTGATTGCAGAGACATACTTAGAGTGGTTGAAAATCTGTAGAGATTGTGAGGCAAGTAAAAGAATTTAAGTTTAAGTTAATATAATGCCATTGTTTATTATTTCTGCCTAGTATCAACTATGCAGCTGTGTGTTGGTCGCAATGCATGAAATATTTAAATTAATTTGTGCAAGAAGAAAATATAAACTTTGTTGGAATTAATAAACTACTATAATATGGCTTTTACTTATTACACTGAGTAAAAGTCTTTGTGTCCGTGTAGCACGATGTATCACATCTGTAAACCATTTTTATTTATTTTTGAAGTGCTGAAAATTAAACTAAAGTCATAATGCAGAGAATATTTTGACAACAAACTTTACCAACTGACTCTATGGAGATGTCCCGTCACAATATTGTTCCTTTGTTACAGACACTGAACTGAAACTTCTACAATGAAGTTGTTGCTGACCGTAACATTTCTTCTACTGCTGGTGACTTTCGTTTCAAGTCTACCTCTACGACTGTGTTCCCCAGACTGTGATTTTCATGAAAATGCAAAAAGTAAACCAAGTATGCGTGAAAAAAGATCTGAAATGGATGTGAGAATTCAACGTTCTCTCCTGATGCACCCGCGAGGAGGAAAATGAACATAACCCTGAATAAAACTGAAGCACATATATGACAGTCAAGTTTCTAGACATGAATATTTTATACTTTGTGTCATTTATGTTCTCCATGCAAATAAAGGCCCAGGCACTAGATTAGTTCAATATATTATTTGAAATGATTAAAGGTGTTGGCTTACAGTAGTATAGGTAGCAGTAGCAGAGATAGCTATGTGTTGTATGTCCACATTGAGCTATTGGATTAGTAATGAATTAAGGTCAAGTTGAGGTCACTCATAATAGCTTAGACGGCAAGGACTTGTGGAGTGACCATTCAAGGTGATGGTTGTGTTGTTCTGGAGCTTCTATTCAAACAGTTTATACATAACAAAAGTTGTAACTTTTAGTGCTAATCTAACGACCGTACCAGAGCTAGGGAAGAAGGTAATGTTCACTGTTAAAGTTCACTACTTCAATAATAATATTTCATAGGCTCCTGCTCATCAATCAGAGATCTGTCACTGCAAACACTTTTACACATAAAATACGTAATCATAAGTTTCAGCCAGTCAACTGGTGCAGTAATTCCTTAAGACAGTCCGTTAATTTTCTCAGTAGTGCCAGGCATATACTACCATACAAATTGTTAGTAAGTTGCACTGTGGAACTGAGTAAAGCGTGTTCCAGCGCAGTGTCTTCCTGTGTTTCTATCATATTGAGAAAGGGGTAGAGAGTCAAAGGGAGAAATTGATGAGGTCAAATTAAACCAGGGGTAACACAGCATGAGTAAAGCAAGGCAGAGGTAGAGAATGACCGAGTGAAAAGGAGGGCAAGATTGGAGAAGGGTTTGCTTCTAAAGGGTGAGTGGGTTTGAGCAGAAAGTGGAGATAAAGCAGAGCAGGGGAAGAAGACAGAGCAAGACGGGAATAGAGCAATGCTGGAGATGAATGTAGAGCTGGTGGGACTTATCCTTTACCCACCCCCCCCCCCCCCTTTGTGTATTTAAAATGATGAGTCTTTGAGCTAGTGTGAGCATATAGATATGTTTTGAGGTTAATTAACTTTAGCAACCAAAAAATGAACGTAAAACTTTTTTTATTTTCTGTAGAGAAACGGAACCCAGGGTGAAAAACTTTGTTTACTGCAATGCGCTAAGTGTTTTGTAACACCTGATGCATAACCTAACATAAATAACATTCTAATGGAGTCATTGACCTTCCTTGGTGATTTATGGTATTAAGTTGGAAAAGTTCTCTTCAATCAGATGTCAAATTCTGCGGCCAATTTTTAAAGGACCTGTATGAGTATGTCTAGGTGTTTGAACTGGTGGTAGATTTTTATAAACATGTTCATGGCGCAAGTTTTGGAGCGCTTTTATGTGTATGGCAATGCTGCTTACAGTCACAGTTTATCACGTTAAATGCCATCTCATTTTTACATATTTTCTCACATATTGCATCAAACTGTTTCTGGTATGATGAACCTGTCTGCTAGTCTGCCATTTGTTTCACTTCATCTGCTATGCCACTAGGAGAACCATCTATGATATGAGAAATATTCAGAAACATTAAAAAAAACTGAACGATTGCTCATACAAATGCAAGTAAAGTTAATTTTTTTTGGTTTGGAACTAATTATTGTGTTATAATTGTTGCTTAACCAATGCCAATTTTTCGCAATTTAAATCAAAGTAAATTGATACTAATCCAAAGAATTTTCTGGCATTTTCCGTAAGATTCGCTCCCTTTTGTGAGACTCTAAACAGCTACTCAAAGTTTACTCAGAAGGTATCTCAAGCCAAAAAAGTATGTATATTGGAGTTGCTACCAGGCAAACTTCATGGAATGGAACGATTCCGACAGCCTAACATGTATCTCATTCAATACAAAACCCCTTAAATTGTCATTTAATATGTTTGAATTTATTGGAAACAAAGTGTAGTAAAACATGTGCCTCACTGCTATAAGAATTGTCACAACAGCTGATATTAAATATATGTAGTACACATAGGTGTGTGCTTTTGAATCTATGCAAATGAGATTTGGTTTGTGGAAAGACTTTCAAGTGGTGAGATATTACTCTGATGAGAGCTGACCAACCAATAGCTAAAATCTATCCAGCGTTAAAAAGTATTTGAATTAGTATTCCTAAATGATTCCGTTTGGAACAATTGGGGTTAATTTCTGGTGATTTGTTACTCGTTAAACTACCAGTAAGTACATAAAAGATTCTGACCATCTTTGTTGATGCAATTTTTATTTACTGTGTTCCTGGGTTTTGTTAAATCACTAATCTTGTGCGGTGGTCAAACAACTGGCTTCAACTCTCCAAGAAATTGACACACAAAAGATCTTGTGATTGTTTATTTTTGCAAGAGCTTCTTGCCTCCTAGTTGTCTAGACTCGTCATTCTGTGTATTCACAAACAAATGCACCTGTCCATTTTGAGTGTTTGGACTCATCAGGAGTCCAGTTTTTTATGAACGACTATTGCCTTAGCTTCTCTATCACCTCTCTGTCTGGTATACATTGCTACCACTTCACATTTTAACACTAAGTTAGTCTAGTCACATGTAGCCAAACTAGCTCAAAGTTGATTTGTGATGTCCTTCTGTTTCTAACAGTTTTATATTCTGTGGATATTGGTAATTGTGGTTTAATGTCTGGGGCCATTTGATAACATATAAGCTTAGGGTCAGGCCCCCCAAACCCTGGGTGAGTTTGTGAAATAGCTGGGGAGTTTTTAATGGGTTTCAAGTAGCTACAATCAGGTGGTTGGAGACATTTATTCCAGTTTCATTATAGAGTAGTAGTAATATATGAGCAGATCTCCCTACCAAGTGTTTTTTTGTGGTTCTGGCCTTGGGGTTGAGACAATGGGTTACGGCGTTGGATGAATTCGCCGAGTTTATATTGTATTTTACTTGAGGGGTACTTGAGTGGCATTTGAATGGCATTTAAGTGGCATTTGAGTTTTGATTATTTTTTTACTTGATTTGAACTCATATGGCATCTAGATTTTGAATGTATGGCATTTAAGTTTTGATACTTTTTTCACATAATTTGAACTCATATGGTATCTTGAGAGAGAGGAGAGAGAAGACAGAGAGGAGAGAGGAGAGAGAAAGGAGAGAGGAGTTTTATCTACATTGAATAACTATATTGATCAAAAATGAAACATTTTATGATTATATACATTGATTACATAATAAGTAGGGAAAATCATCCTATATAATATAGCTAGAGTCAGTAAATACTAAGTAATACAAAGCACTACAACTTGTAATGATAATCAATGTATACATACATATGGTATCTTGAGATAAAGAAAGAGAGAGAGGAGAGAGGGAGAGAGAGAGGAGAGAGGAAGAAAGAGAGGAGAGAGGAGAGAAGAGATATATCTACATTGAATAAATATATTGATCAAAAATTAATCATTATATGATTATATACATTTATTACATAATAAGTATGGAAAATCTTCCTATATAATATACCTTTACAATAATGTTTTTGATGTACTGATGTTTGGTAAAAAAACTACATTAGTTAAGTTTTAAATTCGTAATTATTAGTGAAAGAAATTATGAAATACTGGCGAGTAATTAAGTAATTCAGTAAGGAAATTGGTTGGAAACGTAGTAATATTATTTTAAATACAGCATTGCTTTGCAACAATGATTAATAAAAACAATTATGGACGTTGGTGAGTAATTAAGTAATCTAGTAAGGAAAACTGATTGAAAATCACGGTAATATTTGGTAAAAGATACTTGCAACATGTTTTATCAGCGAAAAAATCAAACAATTTTCAAATGTTTACGAGTAACTAAGCGATTTAGTAGGAAAAACCAACTGAAACGCGCAATATCCGTTTTTGAAATATTTACGATAAACACAATTGGGATATTACTGTTATCAAAGAAATCAAGCGAGTATCAAATGTTTACGAGTAACTAAGTGTTTAAGTTGAAAAAAAGCGATTGAGATCATGTGACATCCGTTACAAAATATTTTACGTCAAGTTACCGACGAGAAAATAAATATTTCTTAGAATATCCGCTATAGCGAGTTACGATAATTTTTACACACCTTGAAGGTTTTCAGTCCATTTTCAGTCAGATCAAAATTTATGCGAGACGTTTTAGGTATTATTTCAGTCGACGTAATGTTACCACATCATTTTTAAAAAGTAATTAATTATAATATAGCGCAAGTGTCCCGCAAGTGTCATTTTACTAATAAACTCATTCCAGAAAAGACATTAATCATCATCTCGCTTAATCCTATATGTTTTGATCTTTTTAATATCAAGTGTGTCGCTCGAGAAAAGTCATTAGTTACACCTAAGCACTATTTATTATCATGCTATTTCTATTTAAAACAAAAACAACAAACATCCATAGATGATGGAATTATAGGTCGAATTCAACCTAAAAAGGAAGAGAACTTGATTGCATCTATCTCCTGTTTTTTATTGTTTCATTACATATTAGTTAATATAGATACAGCCTTCCACCAAAACGGATTTGTGGTTTTACTTTTAATCCTAGCTATCTCCGCTATCATCTAAAAAACATGAGCAAAGCATGACTTTATCCACTTGTTTTATTAGTTAGACTGTTACTTTTTTTAAAATATCTCATTGTTTTTTGTGTGAAATAATAATGTATCAACATACATAGTATATTTTCTATTTTTAGGAAGCTGTTTTGTCTAATAAATCATATGTTACATATACATATTTAAATGCTATCAGATATCTTTAAAGTGTTTATTACATTCCTAACTCATACTTAATGTTGTAAACTATAATTGGAGCTCTCACATTTTAATTTACTGTCTGATGATATAAAGATGGAGCTACACTACGTAAGTTTCATCCTAGCTAGTTATATTTAAAAGAGGTTGTAAAATTTGTTTATCCAACGCTCTACATTCAAAAATTTTAGCTAGATGGAAAGACAGTTTACAGGAGTGTTTGTGGTGGTTAAGCTTATTAAACTATTTAATCTCTATCTTCCTATTTTTTTTAACCAACTTCCTAATCGTCTTCCACTTTTTTAAAAAACAATATCATTTATCATAGTAATAATCAGAAAATCAGTCTACAAATTAATCTTGATAAATGACTTCAATGTTTTGTATATAAGAGAAACTATTTTTTTAAACAGTATCAGTTTTCATTTATACTTCATTTTAAGTATTACTCTGCAAAACAACAATGGCTAGCAATAACCCTACAACAAATGAGTAAGTTATTTATACTATCTTTTACAATTTTGTTGCAGTTACATTTATAAATTTATACAAATGTATATATATATATATTACTTGTAGGTCTACATCCTCAAATGTTCTAAATATAGACGAAATAGATTTCAGTGCTATGTAAGTATATTATTGAAACTTTATTATTCAATATTCAACTGTATTATATAGAGTTTTTAAATAATTACAATCTTGATTTATTGTTTTATTAAGTTCTACCGATGATGAAACACTAAGGTGGTTGGAGGAGTGTTTTGAAGATGAAGAGAAGACGGAAAAGAGCGAAGCTAGCACGCATATTGCTATGAGTAAGTTTTTCTGTTTTATGAAAAATGTAAATTTGTCTGTAGGTACAATAATAATGACTTTACATTTACTATGTTATTTTTTTGTAGAAAAAGCATCTTCACGATTCATAGGAAGTAAGCAATGTGTTGGGAAGAATGAAAACTTCCTGTACTATGAACGGAACACATTTGAATGTAAGTATGACGAAAATATTACTTACTATATACTCATTCAATTTATAAAAAATTTTTCGAATTTTTTCAAAAAAATAGCATAACTACATTCGTATTTTCTATTTTAGTTCAAGCAGAGAATCCTGAATTAAGGGAGTATAAAGAATTAAGTCTTCTAGATGGAAATATAAAAGAAGATAGAGAGTGTTTTAAGTGTAAGTGACATGCATTATCTTTATATATATATACATATACCATGCTTAAGAAAGTTATCTATATATGATGAGAATTTGTTTATTTTGTTTGTAGATATTGATAACAAAAGCCCTAGGTATTTCCTTTCAGTGCTCTCATTGCTGTTGATCGCATATGGCACAAAGATGTTGAGTGAAGCACTGAAAGGAAACAAAAACAACATCTCTTGTATATTTTGTGGTAAGAAGTTTAAATTAGGGGGATTGCATGAGCCTGGCCGAGTTCTTTCAAGACATTTTTGTGCTCACTTGTTTATTTATTATTGTTTATGTGGAAAATCGCATACAGCTTTGAGAGATCTTCAGCAACATAGTTGTATTTTAAAAACTAAAATGTTTTTTATTGTTGATATTGCTAGTTATAATAATTTGGTTTTATTTATTAATAGAAAATATTCTGAATTACTTATGGATATTACTTTTCCGAAAAAATTTGCGTTAGTGTATCTCTATCCAATAGAAGGTTATTTTTCTGAAAACATTGTTCTAGATTTTGAATTAGGGAGTAAATGGTTGGCGATAGCTAAAAAACCTGCTGCTGAAGATCGAAAACTTTTGATTAAAAACCAGTGTAAAAAAATGAGAGCACTTATATCTTCAGATTCTGATCTTTCAGAAACTGAAGAAAGTAATAATGACTTAATTTCTGTTGCTAGTTCACAGTGCAGTCCAAAAACCAGTGTTTTAGAATCTAATACTATAACAGTTAAACCTCAAACCCAAGTAGATTTAAAAGAAAGCCAAAAGATTGATGATAAGAAAATTGATTTAACTTCACTTAAATTAATTTTGAATATAAAAGATGGACTGAAAAAAAAGGGTTTTAATGATTGTGTTAAATTGAAATTAGCATCTATTAGACGAAAAATGCAGAAAAACTCAGACTTTTCTCAAGAAGAAGTTCTTGTACTAACTGCACTCTTAGGTGAGTTTTAAAATTTTTATTTCACTATATTTTTTAATATTATCATGACTCTGGAATAGGTCTTATGCAACTACCCTATTTTATAATTTCTTACCACAAAATATATAGTGAATAGGATGTTTTTTTATAAATACTCTCTCTATATATATATATATATTATATATACAGACAATAGTCTGTGTTTTTATGAATACATTTCATGTAAAAAATGTTCTGTCATTAGTTTACCATAGACTTTATGCAACTATCCTATTTTACAATTTCTTACCACAAAATATATAGTTAATAGGCTGTTTTTTATAAATACTCTCTATATATATATTATATATACAGACAATAGTCTGTGTTTTTATGAATACTTTATTCACATGTATACACTTCATGTAAAATTGTTCTGTCATTAGTTTACCCTAATGCATTATTTTTATTTGTTTTGTGGTTGAGAACTCCATATGCTTCATTCTTACTGTATTACTTTGCATAATATTACAAAATAAATATTACATCAACTACCTTCATACTGCATTCAAGTGATGAAACAGTAAATTTCACATCTGTATTACTGAATCTATAGCATTGTTATGAAAAAGACTATAATTACTTAATTATTATGTCATATCGTGACAAACTATCAACACCCAATTCACAAAATTGTAAAACCTAAAGTATAATGCTTGCGGTTGTAAAAAGTCTTCTACTGTTTTGGTTTCTCAAACAAATTATAAAACATTTTTCACAATTTTTTGTGCAAAAGCGGAGTTGTCTTATCATTTTGACACAATGTGCCGACAACTTTTACATATTTTTTCAAAAACGAAGTTTAGAAATTATAAATGGGAGTTGTCTTAACATTTTTGAAAAATGAGACGATAACTTGAAATATTTATTTTTGTGTCGGAACATTGAAATTTTTGTAACATTTTAGAGTTGTAGCCCCGAAAGTTTTACAAATTGGCTAAATAACTAATGTTAAATATGAATAAAATACTTTATTACACTAAATATATACAAATTATTGCACAATACAAATAATATGTAATTTAATGTTCATGAGTTGTTGCTGATAGATTTTGGCGAGTCGACGGTCATTCACTTGTACACGTATTCTATCTAAAAGCATACATAGATGTCGTTATAACAACTACATTATACTATGGTAAAAAATACGTCTATTAGTAGTTACTTATTACTAGTGAAGATTAACATACCTTAATTAAATTTCCGATATTGAAATCCTGCTAGCTTCGCTTGAAATGTGATTGTCATCATCTTCGTTGCTTTTCTCACTAACATTGTCGACAACTTCATCTTTTTCCTCAAATTTTTTGTTCTTAGAGTCATCATCCGTCATATTATCATCTTCTTCATCGGTATAAGCATCGATGTTATCATCGTCATCATCATCATCATCATCATCATCATCAGCAGCATCATCAGCAGCAACATCATCGTCATAACTTTTCATCAGCTCAGCATCATCAAATAGAGAAAGTCTGAAAGCTATTCCTTCTTTTTCACTTGAAGTAGATAGAAGCATCAAAGCTTCTTCAACACTCAGAATCGTGAGAATGTGTTTCTTTGTGCCGCTTTCAGTTGTCATCGTACTTTTATAGTGGATCATACCACATTCATGATTTTTGATCTTCAAAACGTTCTCAGGAGGGACAACAATCTTCCCAGTCATCAAAGATCCGTCATTCATCATGTATCTGTAAGTGACAGTGTGAGTGATACGTAAAGGCGATGTATCTTGTTTTCGTTTTCGCTGCTTCGACTTCAAATTTTTCCAAACTGAAAGTCTAGTGAATGTCAGAAGAGTGTTGACAGGAATATTATCGAAAGTGATGATATCAAAGTATGCTTGCAACTGTTTCAATGATTTTTTTCTCAAGATTTTGGCTATAACTCGTTGTTTTAGCCCTTGATGACGATGATTATCTCCTACAATACGTAGATCGGGTTGATTTTCTTCTAGCTTTCCCATGTACACTAGGATTTGTGAAGAGCCGAGATCAAGTTCCTGTAGCTCCACCGTAAGTTCTTTGTCAATCAGTGACTTGACTCGAATTCGATGATTGTTTTTTAAAACATATTCATAGTCCAATATACCATAATCTTCAACGTAATTAACATCGAAAACCTCCGATATCGTAGGAATTGGTAAATCCAACAAACTCACAAAATTTCCGATTTCCAACATTCCTTTCTGCATAGCTCCTGTCATTATTCCACCCATCTCGAGCAATTCAAACTCTCTAAGTTTGTTTACGGTATTATTCTTGCTGTTGCTGAATAAAAAGGAAATTGAAGCTTGAGATAATGTCACTGTCGGTTTTTTGATATCCTCCGTTCGTTTGACTTCACTGTTCTCATGCAGATATGTGTAGTCCGGTGTGGGACTCAAAGGAGAGTCAGCTGAAACTACATGATGGTTCATTGCTATATCAGCATGAGCATTGGTGTTTGAGCGAGAAGATGTATCATTAAAGGTGTTAGGATTGGATCTTCTATCATCAATGTGAATGTCGTTGGTGGTGGAAATGATGGTTGTAGTGGAAATAGCGTTAGTGTTGTTGGTAGCTGTGATTGGTTCAATATGGAGCTTAGGAAGTGCTTTGGAGTGTGATGTCATCATACCTGCAAAAAGTAAAAGAACTTAGTTTAATGATGTAAATATACTGAAACTATTGTTTTATTAAAAGATTGTTTTTAAAAACTAAGATTCAAAAACCTAGATGTTTCAATTAATTAAAAACAAATAATTATTTTAGTGCTTCTTACCTTGTTGCTCTCCTAATAGCTGTAGTAGATGTTGCTCCTCTGTTAGTCGCTGTAGAACTGGATGCTTTCTGTGTGAAAACGATGGCTCTTATATAGCTAAAGTTGTACTGATTAAACCCTATGAACACCATCTCGTGTCAATCTCTATGAATCAACATTTGTTCACGCGAAGGAAAGTCAATTGTTTCGCGGGAATAAATGAATTATTTTCACGCGAATACAAACCAATGCTTTCGCGGGAATAACTAAATAATTTTCACGCGAATGGAAACCGTTGCTTTCGCGGGAATAAATATTTTATTTTCACGCGAATAGAAACCAATGCTTTCGCGGGAATAAATAATTTATTTTCACACGAATAGAAACCAATTCTTTCGCGGGAATAAGTACTTTATTTTCACACGAATGCAAACTGTTGCCTTCGCGGGAATAAATGATTTAATTTCCCGCGAATGGAAACCGTTGCTTTCGCGGGAATAAATATTTTATTTTCACGCGAATAGAAACCAATGCTTTCGCGGGAATAAAGGATTTTATTTCCCGCGGATGAAAGTCAATGTTGTCGCGGGAATAAATACTTTATTTTCACGCGAATGGAAACCGTTGCTTTCGCGGGAATAAATACTTTATTTTCACGCGAATGGAAACCGTTGCTTTCGCGGGAATAAATACTTTATTTTCACGCGAATACAAACCGTTGCTTTCGCGGGAATAAATACTTTATTTTCACGCGAATACAAACCGTTGCTTTCGCGGGAATAAATACTTTATTCTCACGCGAATACAAACCGTTGCTTTCGCGGGAATAAATACTTTATTTTCACGCGAATACAAACCGTTGCTTTCGCGGGAATAAATACTTTATTTTCACACGAATACAAACCGTTGCTTTCGCGGGAATAAATACTTTATTTTCACGCGAATACAAACCGTTGCTTTCGCGGGAATAAATACTTTATTTTCACGCGAATACAAACCGTTGCTTTCGCGGGAATAAATACTTTATTTTCACGCGAATACAAACCGTTGCTTTCGCGGGAATAAATACTTTATTTTCACGCGAAAGCAACGGTTTCCATTCGCGTGAAAATAAAGTATTTATTCCCGCGACAACATTGACTTTCATCCGCGGGAAATAAAATCATTTATTCCCGCGAAAGCATTGGTTTCTATTCGTGTGAAAATAAATTATTTATTCCCGCGAAAGAATTGGTTTCCATTCGCGTGAAAAGAAATTCTTTATTCCCGCGAAAGCATTGGTTTCTATTCGCGTGAAAATAAATTATTTATTCCCGCGAAAGCAACGGTTTCCATTCGCCTGAAAATAGCTTATTTATTCCCGCGAAAGCATTGGTTTGTATTCGCGTGAAAATTATTTATTTATTCCCGCGAAAGCATTGACTTTCCTTCGCGTGAACAAATGTTGATTCATAGAGATTGACACGAGATGGTGTTCATAGGGTTTAATCAGTACAACTTTAGCTATATAAGAACCATAGTTTTCACACAGAAAGCATCCAGTTCTACAACAGCTATCAGAGAAGCAACATCTACTACAGCTATTAGAAGAGCATCAAGGTAAAAACTTAATAAATTACAGTTTTTACTCATATATTATTTATTATACTAAAACAACTGAACAAAATTAATCATCTGTTTTTTTGTTTTTTTCAGATTCAATGACAAAAAATGGAAATAGTTAACAACACAGAATCAGAAACTCAGCCTAAATCTTTGACTCAAGAGGACTTGATACTTCTACAAAACATATGCAATAAGAAAATTGAAGAGAGAGTGCGAATTATCTCAAAAAATTGTAAATTCATACAGAAAGACTTGATAGAGCAGCTAAATAGTTTTCGAACTGAATCTTTTCTAACATTAAAGCTCTTAGGGAATGATGTTACGTCAGATATTCAGAGATTACATTATGTATTACAACAACGACAATATCAACTACAACAGGTAAACACACCAATTTCTATCGAGTGTGCTCGTAAAGAACTTGCTCTAAAAAGAAGAAACATGCAGCGACAGTCCGCTCAAAGACAAGCTAGAAGGGTAAGGACTCAACAACGTAAGACACGAAAAGCTACAAAAACATCCGATTAACAGTCAATTTTTGATGATAAGGTAATAATTAATAAAAAAGTACTATTTAGTAAGAGTTTGTAGTTGTTTTAACTTTCTGTTTAACCATTCTATACTAATACATAACTTTTTATTTTAGTTCATTATGGAATCAAAAGTACATAGAACAGAAGTCTTCCTTCCTAAGTTTGTATTATTTAATATTTACTGACTCTAGCTATATTGTATGAGATTTTCCCTACTTATTACACAATAAATGTATATATTCACATATTGTTTCATTTTTAATCACTGTATTTATTCAATGTAGATATATCTCCTCTTTTTATCTCTCCTCTCTCTCAACATACTCTCTCCTCTACCAAATACTCCTCTCTCCTCTCTTGCAGTTATTTCCCAAATACTGTAGATTTTAACCATCTAGAGATCTAATTTGGTAATTTTCCAACATATTTTATAGCATTTAATATACTTATTATGTAATAAATGTATATTATTCAATGATGTAAATGTAAATATATCCATAAATATGTACATAATTATCCATATATACATAAATGTATAAAAAACTAAAAAAAATCTCTCCTCTCTCTTCTCTCCTCTCTCATCTCTCCTCTCCCCTCTCTCCAGAAGATTTTCCCTACTTATTATGTAATCAGGTATATAATCATATAATTTTCATTTTTGATCAATATATTTGTTCAATGTAGATATATCTCCTCTCTCTATGTAGATATAAATATAGCCATAAATATGCACATAACTAACCATATATACATGAATGTATAGAAAACTAAAAAATCTCTCTCCTCTCTCTCTCTCTCTCTCCTCTCTCATCTCCCATCTCTCCTCTCTCCTCTCTCCTCTCCCCTCTCTCTCAAGATACCATATGAGTTCGAGTTATGTAAAAAAGTTATCAAAACTTGAATGCCATACATTCAAAATCTATATGCCATATAAGTTCAAATTAAGTAAAAAACTAATCAAAACTCAAATGCCACTTAAATGCCACTCAAATGCCACTCAAATACCCCTCAAGTAAAATACAATATAAACTCGGCGAATTCATCCAACGCCGTAACCCATTGTCTCAACCCCAAGGTCTAATCCACAAAAAAACACTTGGTAGGGAGATCTGCTCATATATTACTACTTAGAGTTACTGGTCAGTTTTCCAGAACTCCTGGGAAGAGGCTAAGGTGATGAATAACAATCTTTCAGGAACCCAGCGTTTACTGCTGCTCCTGATACCACTCATCATCAACGGATAAAGGGAAAAGTAAAGAAAAACATTTAAATCGTATATATCATTTCAGTTGGTTGGTGTTCATGCAAGGGATACTCAGTACTAGCAGATCTACAATGTTGAGCTTTTAATAAAATTACAGTATAGAATAGCCTGTGTTCAAAGGCCCACATAATTTATGTACAAAAAGCATAATTACTGACGTATTTAGTAGAAATTGGGCAGTACTACCCGGATATATATATAGTGTGGTAACTGATCGCAGAGGCATACTTGGAGCAGGTGAACATCTCTGGAGACTGAGAGGCAAGTAAAGGGCTTTGAACAATAAGAGTATTCGCGACCTGTGTTCGCCGAATAAATTGCAATAAAAATGACCAGACCGGCAATAAATTTAGTCAATAAAGAGAGGGGGGGAGGGGGGAGTTGTGTCTGCTCTATATTGTATAGGGATAAGTAATACAAAGTACTACAACTTGTAATGACAACCAATGCATTGCCTTCTCCTTTACAATGTCATCTTCTTTGATCTACTGATGATATATCATAGGGAGGAAGACCTCTATTCTATGTACTTTTGATTCCGTAATAAACTAAAATAAAAAGTTATGTATTAGTATAGGATGATTAAACAGAAATGTAAAATAACTACAAACTTTTTTATTTTTTTAACTCCTACTACATAGTGTTTTTATTAATTCTTACCTTATCACCAAGAAATTGGCTGTTAACCGGATTTTTTTGTAGTCCGTTGTGCCTTACGTTGTTGAGTCCTTACTCTTCTAGCTTCCTTAGAGTGGACTCTCGCTGTACAGTTTTCCTTTTTAGAGCAAGCTCTTTACGTGCATGTTCGATAGAAATAGGTGTGTTTACCAGCTCTAGTTGATGTCGTCATTGTTGTAATATAGATAATGTAACCTCTGAATGTCTGATGTAACATCATTCCCTAAGAGCTTTATTGTTCGAAAAGCTTCAGTTCGAAAACTATTTAGCTGTTCTATCAAGTCTTTCTGTATGAATTTACAATTGTTTGAGAGAATCCGCACTCTCTCTTCAATTTTTTTATTGCATATGCTTTGTAGAAGCATCAAGTCCTCTTCATTCACAGGTTTAGGCTGAGTTTCTGATTTTGTGTTGTTAACTATTTCCATTTTTATGACTAAATCTAAAAAAAAATACAGATGATTGATTTTTTAAGTGACTTAGTATAATAAATAATGTATGAGCAAAAAACTATAATTTATCAAGTTTTTACCTTGTTGCTGAGAGATTTAGTCAATGTAGTAGTAGTAGTAGAAGTAGATGTGCTTCTCCGCTTGCTGTTGTAGAACTGGATGCTTTCTGTGTGAAAACAGTGGCTCTTAAATAGCTAAAGTTGCACTGATTAAACCCTATGAATACCATCTCGTGTCAACCTTCTTTATAATATATCTATGAATCAGCATTTTTTCACGCGAAGGAAAACCAATGCTTTCGCGGGAATAAAATAATTATTTTTCACGCGAATAAAACATGAAAACAATGCAATTTTTCACGCGAATAACAGTAAATAAAAGTCTCTTTTTTCACGCGAATGCAACAATTTGTCACGCGGATCCAAAAACATATTTTCATGCTAAAAAAACCTGTTTTTCACGCGAGTAAAAACAATGCTTTCGCGGGAATTGAATAATTATTTTTCTCGCGAATAAAACATGAAAACAACCTCATTTTTCACGCGAATAACAGTGAATAAAAGACTATTTTTCCACGCGAATGCAAAAAGTTGTCACCCGGATCCAATATTCCCGCGAAAACATTGTTTTTTTATTCCCGCAAAAACATTGGTTTTTACTCGCGTGGAAATAAATATTTTATTCCCGCGAAAGCATTGGTTTTTATTCGCGCGGAAATAAATTTTTTATTCCCGCGAAAACATTGGTTTTTACTCGCGTGAAAATAAATTTTTTATTCCCGCGAAAGCATTGTTTTTTACTCATGCGGAAATAAAGTTTTTATTCCCGCAAAAACATTGTTTTTTATTCGCGTGAAAATAAATTTGTTATTCCCGCGAGAACATTGGTTTTTATTCGAGTGAAAATAAATTTTTGATTCCCGCGAAAGCATTGTTTTTTATTCGCGTGGAAATCAATTTTTTATTCCCGTGAAAACATTGGTTTTTATTCGCGTGGAAATAAATTTGTTGGTTTTTACTCGCGTGAAAATAAATTTTTTATTCCAGCAAAAATTTAATGCTAAAAAACATGTTTTTCACGCGAAGGAAAAACAATGCTTCCGCGGGAATAAAATAATTATTTTTCACGAGAATAGCGACAAATTGTTGCATTCGCGTGAAAAAGAGAATTTTATTTACTGTTATTTGCGTGAAACATTGGATTGTTTTTTATGTTTTATTAAAAATAATTATTATATTCCCGCAAAAGCATTGGTTTTCCTTCGCGTGAAAAAATGCTGATTCATAGATATATTATAAAGAAGGTTGACACGAGATGGTATTCATAGGGTTTAATCAGTGCAACTTTAGCTATTTAAGAGCCACTGTTTTCACACAGAAAGCATCCAGTTCTACAACAGCAAGCGGAGAAGCAACATCTACTACAGCTACTAGGAGAGCATCCAGCATCAAGGTAAGAAGTGCTAAAGTAATTATTTGTCTTTAGTTAATTAAATCATTTAGTTTTTTTGGAACTAGTTTTTTTCAAAAAAACTCAAGCTTTTAATAAAACACTAATAATTTCAGTATATTTACATCATTAAACTAAGTTTTTTTTTGTTTTTTTGCAGGTACAATGACTTCACACTCCAAAACACTTCCTAAGCTCCGTATTGAACCAACTGCAACTAACAGCAACACCGACACTATCTCCACTACAACCACTCCTTCCACCAACAACAGCATCCACATTGATGATAGAAGAGTCAACCCTAACACCTTTAATGCTACATCTTCTTCCTGCTCAAACATCAACACTTCCCCCGATATAATGATGAAACACCATGTAGATTCAGCTGACTCTCCTTTGAGCCCTACACCAGATTACGCATATCTGCATGATAAGAGTGAAGTCAAGCATCAGAGGATAACAAAAAACCAACAGCAACATTATCTCAAGCTTCAGTTTCCTTTTTATTCAGCAATGCCAAGAATAATACCACGAGCAAACTTAAAGAGTTCGAATTGATCGAAATGGCGGGAATAATGGCGGGAGCTATGCAGAAAGGGTTGTTGGAAATAGGGAATTTTGGGAGTCTAGTGGATTTACCAATTCCTACGATATTGGAGGTTTTCGATGTCAATTACGTTGAAGATTATGGTATCTTGGATTATGAATACGTTTTAACAAACGGTCATCGGATTCGAGTCAAGTCGCTGATTGACAAAGAACTTATGGTAGAGCTACAGGAACTCGATCACGACTCTTTACATGCAGTAGTGTACATGGGAAAGCTAGAAGAAAATCAACCCGATCTTTGTATTGTAGGAGGCAGCCAACACCAGGGACTAGAACAACAACGAGCTATAGCCAAAAACTTGAGAAACAAATCATTGAAACAATTGAATGCGTACTTTGATATCATCACTTTCGATAATATTCCAGTTAACACTCTTTTGACATTCACTAGACTCTCAGTTTGGAAAAATTTAAAGTTGAAACAGCAGAAACGAAAACAAGACACATCACCTCTACGTATCACTCACACCGTCACCTACAGATACATGGCAAATGACGGATCTTTGATGACCGGAAAGATTGTCATCCCCCCTGAGAACGTTTTAAAGATCAAAAATCATGGACGTGGTATGATCCACTATAAAAGCACGATGTCAATTCAAAATGGGGTAAAAAAACACATTCTCACAATTCTGGGTGTTGAAGAAGCCTTAATGCTACTATCTACTTCAGGTGAAAAAGAAGGAATGGCTTTCAGATTTTCCCTATTTGATAATGCTGTGCAGGTGAAAAGTCATGATGCTGATATCGTTGATGGTTATACTGATGATGAAGATGATGATGATGATGATAATTTGACGGATGATGGCTCTGAAAACAAAAGTTTTGAGGAAAGAGATGTAGTTGTCGACGACGATGGTGAGAAAAGCGATGAAGATAACAATCACATTTCAAGCGAAGCTAACAGGATTCTGATATCAGAAATTTGATTAAGGTACGTTAATCTTTTTACTAGTAATAAGTAAGTAGTAATAACAGTATTTTTCACCATGGTACGATGTAGTTGTTATATCAACGTATATGTATGCTTTTAGATAGAATATGTGTACAAGTGAGTGACTGATGACTTGCTACATCTGTCAGCAACAACTCATGGACATTAAGTTATATACAATTCAACTCATTATATGTATTGTACAATAATTTGTATATATTTACCGTAATAAAATATTTTTATTTATATTTAACATCGGAAAATAGTCAATTTGTAAAAGTTTTGGGCTTACAACTCCGAAAATATTACAAAATTTCAATGTTTCGCCACGAAGATAAATATTCAAAGTTATCGTCAAATTTTTATGAAATGTTAAGACAACTGCAATTTATAATTTCTAGGTTTCGTCCTGAAAAAAAATATTTAAAGTTATCGCCACATTTTGGTAAAATGTTAAGACAACTCCAATTTAAAAAATTGTGAAAATCTTTTGTCATTTGTCCGAAAACCAAGTCAGTAGAAGACTTTCTTACAACCACAAGCATTATACTCCAGGTTTTACAGTTTTGTGAGTTGGGTACTGATAGTTTTTCATGATATGACAAGATAATTAAGTAATTATAGCCTTTCTCATAACAATTTTATAGATTCGGCAATACAGATGTAAAACTTGTTCTGTTTCATAACTTGGTTGTATTATGAAGTTGGATAACACAATATTTATTTTGTAATATTATACAAAGCATAAATGAGTACAGTAAGAATGAAGCACATAGGAGTTCTCAATAATAAAACGAATAGAATAATGCATTAGGTAAGCTAATGACAGAAAATTTTCTACATGGAATGTATACAAACATGTGATAATAAAAATGAATAGAGTATTCATAAAAACAGTCTATTGACTGTATATAATATATAGAGTATTCATAAAAACAGTCTATTGGCTGTATATAATATATAGATGTGTAAATATAAAATATTTTGTGGTGAGATTATAAAATAGGACAGCTGCATAAAGGCTATTCCAGAGCAATGATAATACTAAAAAATATAGCAAAATAAATAATTTAAAATTCCCCTAACAGTGCAGTTAATACAAGAATTTCTTCTTGAGAAAAATCTGAATTTTTTTGCATTTTTTGTCTAATAGAAGCTAATTTCAATTTAACACAGTCATTAAAACCCTTTTTTTCACTCCATCTTGTAGATTCAAAATTAGTTTAACTGAACTTAAATCAATTTTTTTGTTATCAATCTTTTGGCTTTCTTGTAAATCTACTTGAGCTCGAGGGTTATCTGTTACGATATTAGATTTTAAAACACAGGTTTTTGGACTGCACTGTGCACTAGCGCCAGAAGTAAATTCATTATTACTTTCTCCAGTTTCTGAAGGATCAGAACTTGAAGATATAAGAGCTCTCATATTTTCCAATTTTTTAAACTGGTTTTTAAGTAAAATTGCCAGAGCTCCAACAACTGTTTTTTTAGCTATTGCCAACCATTTACCCCCTAATTCAAAATCTAAATCAATGTTTTCAGAAAAATGCCCTTCTATTGGATAGAGATATACTAACGCAAAATTTTTTGGAAAAGTGACATTCTTAACTAACTCAGAATACTTTTTATTAATAAATAAAATAAAATTATTATAACTAGCAATATCAACAATAAAAAACATATTAGATTTCAAAATACAGTTATGTTGCTGGAGATCTCTCAGAGTTGTATGGGATTTTCCACATAAACAATAAAACATAAACAAGTGAGCAAAAAAATGCCTGGAAAGCACTCTACCGGGTTCATGCAACCTCCCTAATTTAAATTTCTTACCACAAAATATACATGTGATGCTATTTTCTCTCCCTTCCAGTGCTTTGTTAAGTAATTTTGTGCAATATGCTATCAACATCATTGAAAGCACTGAAAGGAAGTATCTTGGTTTCTTGTTATCGATATCTACAAACAAATAAAACAAATTCGTGCTATATATATATAAACATATAGATAGCCTTCTTGAACATGCTATATATACAGATAGTGCACATCACTCACACTTAAAGCAGTCTTTATCTTGTTTTATTTCTCCATCCACAAGATTCATCTCTCTGAAAGTGTTTAAGCTGTGGTTTTCTGCTTGGACTAAAATAGAAAATACAATCGTTGTTATTTTATTTTTAAAAAAATTTATTAAATTAAATGAGTATGTAGTAAAAAATCTTTTCATTATACTTACATTCAAATCTATATCTATCATAGTAGAGGAAGGACTCATCCTTCCCCATGTATTGCCCACTTGCAATAAAGCGTGTAGGTGCCTTTTCTACAAAAATAATACAGTGAGTGTGGAGTCATTATTATTTTACCTACAGACAAATTTACATTTTCCATGAAACAAAAAAATACTCATAGCAATATGTGTATTAGATGCTTTACTACTGCTCTTTTTTGTCTTCTCTCTTGATTCATCTTCATCAACACATGCTTCTATGATCTTCATAGTTTCCTCATCGTTAGAACTTAATAAAATAATAAATCAAGATTGTGATTAATTATAAACTCTATATAATACATTTGAATAATAAAGTCTCAATATTATACTTACATATTGCTGAAATCTAATTCATCCACATTTATGTTGCTTAATATTTCCTCGTTAGAGGTTGTAGATCTACAAGTAATATATATATATATATATACATTTGTATAAACTTATAAATGTAACTGTAACAAAATTGTAAAAGATAGTATAAAATAACTTACTCATTTGCTGTTGAGTGACTGCTAGCCATCTTTTGTTGTTTAGTGAATAACGCTTGGAACAAAAAGGAAAACTGATACTGTTTAGAGAAAATACTTTCTCTTATATACAAAACATTAAAGTCATTTATCAAAAAATACTAATCCGTAGACTGCTTACCTATTATTACTATGATAATTGTTGTGGTTTTAGAAAAAGTGGAAATTGAATTGAGGATTTAAACATAGAATGGGAAGTCGGTTAAAGAATGAGAAGTCAGTTAGAGATTAAATAGATGTGGCACTACCGTTAATAAGTCCTTTATTAATACACTCCCATAAACTTTCTTTTTATTTAGCTAAATTTTTTGGTTGTAGAGTAGATGAACAAATTTTGCAAGTGAACAAGTATTTACAAGCCCTGGGTTGATACTCCTTTAAATATATCCACCTAGCTAGGTCAAAACTTATAACTAAATTTTTTGGTTGTAGAGTAGATGAACAAATTTTGCAAGTGAACAAGTATTTACAAGCCCTGGGTTGATACTCCTTTAAATATATCCACCTAGCTAGGTCAAAACTTATAACTAAATTTTTTGGTTGTAGAGTAGATGATCAAATTTTGCAAGTGAACAAGTATTTACAAGACCTGGGTTGATACCCTTTCAAATATATCCATCTAGCTAAGTCAAAACTTATAACTAAATCTTTTGTTTGTAGAGTAGATGATCAAATTTTGCAAGTGAACAAGTATTTACAAGTCTTGGGTTGATACTCCTTTAAATATATCCAGCTAGCTAGGTCAAAACTTACAAAAAATATCCTATTCATTTGGATGTCAGTCCAACTCACACCCTTTAAACATGGTGCACTGCAAGATGTAAGCATGAGTTATGAACATAATAAATACTTTACATGTATCTGACTGTGTTTAAATATGTAACCATATGTTAATTTAGTATGTGTCCAGGAATTGAAGAAACCTTACAACAATAGAGTGTAGTATGTAACATGTAATCCTTGGTTCATTGGGCAAAAGACCCTCCTAAAGTAACAAATACACTATATGCGTGTACCTTGCACAAAAACACCTCCTAAAACTGGTCTTATGGAACATTTTCAGGGAAGTAACAGCCTTGGGTTTTCAAGCTTGTAAGACACTCCAATCAATAGTTGTAAGTCTAACTAACTAACAAAACAAGTAGATAAAACCATGCTTTGTTCACACTTTTTAGATGAAATAGAATTACTATTTTTTTAAAAAACTGAGTCTAACATGTGTTATATAAAAAATGATACCGGAGATATTTAGAGTTCTAACCACAAACCAATTTAAAATTAAGTTTTGTTGGAAGTGAGACAATTTCTCATTAAGTTTCTGGTGAAAGGCCGTACCTGTATTAACTAATGTGTAATCTATAACAAAAAAACAGGAGATAATTGTAATCACTTACTCTTCCTTCTAGGATGAAGTTATGAGCACGTAATCCAAAAACTGTACGTGTCTGTTGTTTGTTCTCGATAACGCAATAATAGATGAGAGTTGATTGGTGATTAATGACTTTTCTCGAGTGAATTTATAAGCATAGCGCTGAAAGGATCAAAACATGGAATAATAGTTGAGAGATGGTGATTAATGACTTTTCTCGAGTGAATTTATGAGTAAAGCAAGACTAGTGTCATATTATAATTAATTACTTTTTAAAAGCCTGTGAAAATGGGGTGTAAACATTACGGCGACTAAAATAATACCTAAAACGGCTCGCATAAAGTTTGGCCTGACTAAAAACGTGCTGAAAACTTTTAAGGCGAGTACAAAAATATCGTAACTCGCTATAGCGGATATTCTAAAAAGCGTTGATTTTCTTGTTCATAACAAATAACGTAAGTATCTTAAACGGATATTACAGCAATTCCAATTGGTTTTTCCTACTGAATCACTTAGTTACTCGTAAACATTTGATAATTGCTTTTATTAATAGTAATGCATTATAGCGGATATTCTGAAAAGTTTTGATTTTTTTGTTGATAAAAAAATATCGCAAGTGTCTTTAACGGATATTACAGCGTTTCCAATTGGTTTTCCTTACTGAATTACTTAGTTACTTGTAAACATTTCATAACTGCTTTCATTAATACTCGTTACAAAGTGATATTGTAAATATATAATGTAGTTGATACTAAATTGACGCAAATTTCATTCATATGATTTTAAAACCTAATACAGTTTTTACCAGGAATAATAATAATAATTTATGAACAAAACCGAAAACTAGTGCTGGTTACATGTATGGTAAGCATAGCAGTTGTAAATAAATAATGCAGCAGATATTAAATTGATACTAAAAGACGTCTCTCTCTCTATTGTAAATATATAATGTAGTAGATACTAAACTGACGCAAATTTCATTCATATGATTTTAAAACCTAATACAGTTTTTACCAGGAATAATAATAATAATTTATGAACAAAACCAAAAACTAGTGCTGGTTACATGTATGGTAAACATAGCAGTTGTAAATAAATAATACAGTAGATATTAAATTGATACTAAAAGACGTTTCTCTCTCTCAAAAAAAAAAAAAATGAAAAAAAATAAATGCCATACGATATTACCTCGGCGACTCTAATCAACGCCGTAATCCATTGGGTCCACTCCGAGCCTAAACCCCACAAAAAACACTTGGTAGGGAGATCTGCTCATATATTACTACTTATGTAGCTGCATGTTGGTTGTTGCAATGTATGAAATATTTAAATTAATTTGTGCAAGAAGAAAATTCAAACTTTGTGGTAGGTAATAAATTATTACAATATGGCTCTTACTTATTTCACTGAGTAAAAGTGTTTAAAGTCTTTTTCATGTTTGTTTGTTTGTTTGTTTCAGCTGTGCCTCGTGGGCAACCGTAAAGACGGGTCTCATAAGCAGAGCTTGTGTGAGCAGCACCCTATACCCATGCCCGCCGTTACACCGGCTACTCTTTTGAAAAAGCAGAGGGGGATCTTTTACTAGCATGACTCCATAGTTATTATGGAGAGTGCAATCAAACTAGGGACCACGTTATTTTTATGCCCATATCCGACCAGGCAGAGCATATAGGAAGCCAAATATCTCGCTCACAGATAACCGTGCTGGGAATCGAACCCCAGATCCAGGATTGAAGTGCAAGCACTTTAACCACTAGACCACACGTGCCTCCCTGTAACACGTGGTTGAACAAAGAATTACACCTATTAATCATTTTTGGGTTTATTTTCGAATTCCCGAACTTGAAACTGGTCTCATAATGCATAGAATATGTTGGCAACGAACTTTACCAACTGACTCTATGGAGATGTTTTTTCACGATATTGTTCCTTTGTTACAGACGCATAACTGAAACTTCTACCATGAAATTGTTGCTGAATGTAACATTTTTTCTACTGCTGGTGACTTGGGGTTCAAGTCTACCTCTAAGACTGTGTTCCCCAGATTGTGACTTTCATGAAGATGCTAAAAGTAAACTATGTCTGCGTGAAAAAAGATCTGAAATGGATGCAAGAATTCAACATTCTTTCCCAATGCCCCGAAGAGGGGGGTTTGGAGGTAGACGATAGAAATAACCGCTGAATAAAACTAAAGCTCATGTGTGACAGACAAGTCTCTAGAGATGAATGCTTTTACAGTAGTAGTAATATATGAGCAGATCTCCCTACCAAGTGTTTTTTTGTGGATTAGATCTTGGAGGTTATGCAATGGGTTACGATGTTGGATGAATTCGCCGAGTTTATATTGTATTTTATCTGAGGGGTATTTGAGTGGCATTTGAGTGGCAATTAAGTGGCATTTGAGTTTTGATTATTTTTTTACTTGATTTGAACTTATATGGCATATAGATTTTGAATGTATGGCATTTAAGTTTCGATAACTTTTTCGATAGCTATATATATATTTATGTACATTGAATAGAAATTAAATATTATATGATTGTATATATTAGAGTTTATGTTCTTGAAAAAGCCATAACATAACTTCAAACGAAGTAATAGATGAATATAAACACTCATCTGTTTGAATATAGCGTAAAATAATAGGTTTAAACTTGAGCATTAGTTCTTCACTCCATTGGGCTTTAACTAATCTTTGTGTGAGATCTTGATCCCATACCTTTTTCTTAATTTTTTTTAAAAAATGGTTAATATTTACGATTTTAGACATTTTCAAAACTGTCTCAAAATTGTTTTGAATTGTTAGTTTTAATAATGTTTTCTGATTGTCAGCATTCTGGTGTAATGAATGTGGTTGGTACTGTATGGGTAGCTCTCCGTATAAAGATGCTAAAGTTAGCAAATGCTGTGTTATACAGAATAACACAGCTTGCAATGTTAATGGATATTTCGCATTTTCCTGCACGGCTACATTTTCTTTGATATACTGGTGATAAATCTCTGGGAGGAAGTCTGTTATTGTATATGGCTTTGAACTCATAATGAACTAAAATAAAAAAGTTATGTGTTAGTATAGGATGATTAAACAGTGTTGTAAAATAATTACATTTTAGCTTTGATTAAAATAGTTTTTTTATTAATTCTTACCTTATCACCAAGAAAATCAGCTGTAGTAGTTGATACTCCTGAGGTTATTGTAGTAGTTAATGCTCCTGAGGTTATTGCTGAAGAGAATGATTTTTATGTAGAGAGAGTTGTTCTTATATACTATAAGACACTCCTACTCATTTAACTTATAACCAATAAAAACACTCACGCGAAAACTCTATCAGAATAGTGTTATTCGCGTGAAATATTCCTGTTTCATTCGCGTGAAAATAATTTTTTTATTCCCGCGAAAGCAACGGTTTCCATTCGCGTGAAAATAAAGTATTTATTCCCGCGGAAGAATTGGTTTGTATTCGCGTGAAAATAAAATGTTTATTCCCGCGAAAGCAACGGTTTCCATTCGCGTGAAAATAAATTATTTATTCCCGCGAAAGCATTGGTTTGTATTCGCGTGAAAATGAAATGTTTATTCCCGCGAAAGCAACTGTTTCCATTCGCGTGAAAATAAATTAGTTATTCCCGCGAAAGCATTGGTTTGTATTCGCAGGAAAATAAAATTTTTATTCCCGCGAAAGCAACAGGTTCCATTCGCGTGAAAATAAATTAGTTATTCCCGCGAAAGCATTGGTTTGTATTCGCAGGAAAATAAAATTTTTATTCCCGCGAAAGCAACAGGTTCCATTCGCGTGAAAATAAATTAGTTATTCCCGCGAAAGCATTGGTTTGTATTCGCAGGAAAATAAAATTTTTATTCCCGCGAAAGCAACAGGTTCCATTCGCGGGAAAATAAATTATTTATTCCCGCGAAAGCAAGGGTTTCTATTCGCGTGAAAATAAATTAGTTATTCCCGCGAAAGCATTGGTTTGTATTCGCAGGAAAATAAAACTTTTATTCCCGCGAAAGCAACAGGTTCCATTCGCGGGAAAATAAATTATTTATTCCCGCGAAAGCAAGGGTTTCTATTCGCGTGAAAATAAAGTATTTATTCCCGCGAAAGCATTGGTTTGTATTCAAGGGAAAATAAAATGTTTATTCCCGCGAAAGCAACGGTTTCCATTCGCGTGAAATTAAATTATTTATTCCCGCGAAAGCAAGGGTTTCTATTCGCGTGAAAATAAATTATTTATTCCCGCGAAAGCTATGGTTTGTATCCGCGTGAAAATAAAATTTGTATTCCCGCGAAAGCAAAAGTTTCTATTCGCGTGAAAATAAATTAGTTATTCCCGCGAAAGCATTGGTTTTCGCGTGGACAAAATGCTGTTTCATAGTTATATTATAAAGAAGGTTGGTATTCATAGGATTTAATCAGTGCAACTTTACCTATTTAAGAGCCACTGTTTTCACACAGAAAGCATCCAGTTCTACAACAGCTAGCGGAGAAGCAACATCTACTAAACCTTCTATTGCAACTACTAGGAGCTCATCTTCTTTATAAAGGTAAGAGTAAAAATATTTATTTTCTGTTAGCTAACACAACTAGCTGGAGGCTTATGATCTTTATGATCTTTTAAAATTAATTACGAAAAATTAAACAAAACGTTTTGTTTTTTTAGAATGAATACTCAAGACGAAGGAAGTCAACCAATGAATGAAGAAGCAGAACCCCAGCAAACCTTTTCCCCATCACCTTCTCCTATCTTTGACATGCCAGAAAGTCAATTGGTGGTTGATGAACCAGAATCCCAACAAGATTTTACTTCATTCACATCTCCTACTAACAACCTACCTTCAAAAAGAACATCAATGAGGAAACGATCTTTTATTGATTTGACAAAAGATGATAATGAAACTGGCTCGAAGTGCAAAAAACTAGTTTTGACGGATGTTGGAGATGAAACGCTTTTTAGTCACACCAGAATACCCTTTCAAGATGCTGGAAGTAATGAACTAACTACTCTCACCTACAAGAGCGCCGGGTTAATAAACTCTCTCTCTCCAGATAGTCTAGAAAAACTTGAAGAATCCATGGAAATCTGCGAACTACCAGTACCAACAGTTATGGAGGTGTTGTCTGTTGAATTTCGTGATGAATCAAAGTGCAGGATCATTTACAACTACCGAAAGGATAAGAAGATAACTCGGGTGAAGAGTGATGTTTCAACCGAAATAGGACTGCTTGTTAATAAAGCTAAGCAAACACGTCCAATTGTTTTAATTTATATGGGAGAAGGAAAGACAGGAGATGCGATTTTTCGTACCGCTGAATCTCAAGGAAGTAATCAAAAGATTAACGATCCATTCAACTCATTGTACGGCAAGAGTTTGAGACAAATACAGGCTCATTTCAGTGTTGCTCACCTACATGATTTTCCGACAGGAAGTGTTATAGCTTATGAGAATCCTGGAATGCTAAGAAAATGCGATACTCGTTGGAACAAGACTGCTGATATTATAGTGGCTAATTACAGATGTATGGTGAAAGGAGAGCTATTGATTGGAGATCTTAGCATCCCTGCTCAAATAGCTTCATCTGTGGTGGCGGAAAAAAGTGGTGTAATCGTATTCAAAGGACTAAAACAAAATACGAACAACATGATTTCCTACGACATCATTCTACTCTCAGCTCTTCAAGCTTTCATTCAAGTCTCAGAACTGTTTGATACTTCGCTGCAACACACCTGTCTCTCCTACTTTGATGAAAATGAAAAAGAGAATTGTCCAGAACAGCATATCGGAGTCTTAATCGATAACACAAAGGACGTGACTCGTCTTCTATGATGGTAAGTTTCATATCTATTTAAAGAAAGATCCGAAGTATTTTTGTAAAATTAATTCATATAACTATGTATGATAGAGTCATTAGTTACTATGTCTTTTAGATATAACTAAAGAGCGCTCCTGAGGAAGAAAATGAGAAGATCTTATTTACTTCTTGCTTGAAACATTACAAAATAATAGTTTTTATAGGTTCTGTAGTGTTTAGCACAAATAATGAGATAAGTTGTATTTTATTCATTTTATTTGTTATATCAAATAAAAATCAATTATAATAATTTATTTTAACAATTTACTTAGTAAATTAGTTCCTTGTATATGCACACCATCTATTCCTTCTACTGTATTATCTTCTATGAACTCGAAGTTAGGATAGGTCTGTATGATAAATCTCCGTATTGAGTGATCTCGCATCTCACTATCTCCTATGTCTCGTAAACTTCTAACAATTTCATCCATACTCCATCCTCTACTTCTCAGTAAACAAAAGTATACACAATAATCGCCACATACAGTTGACAAAAAATTTTGTAGTTGTGTTTCATTACTTCGTATTGTTTCATATCCTCCATGAATACTTAGTATTTCATTTACATCCGGATAAAAGGAAACAGAGCGCCCAAATGAGTCAAAAAAATCCACCTCTGAATCATTAGCGTACACAGCCAACCAATGCTCTCCAGGTTGGTGAGAATAATGGGTGTTGAATACGAAACATCCTCTTGGAAAATTGCAAATTTGCTTCCAAAACTGTTCTCTAGCTCCAACATGAATCCCTACGCTTTGACATAAAACGTCTGAAGATAAGATCGAACGAATTTGCATGGTATTCATCTCTAACTTTCTGTTTAAAGCACTGCGTCTCCCCCGATAGTTAATTGAAGAATGCTATCCATCTCCAGCACACCGTCTTTTACAAAGTACGCTACCAAGGATAATCCATCAGTCGTGTTAGTGCTAAAACGAATTTCCACACTTGTTGTGACATTTTTCATAGAGTGAAAGCCTTCTTTAAGAAAATCACCAGTCAAATCAAATCCATAAAGTGTAGTACCATCAAGGTATTGTTCTTTCGTAATACCGAGACTATCGCCTTCAAGCAAAGTTCCGGTAGCGTGTAGAAACTGATGATATTCTCTTCCAAAAACCCCTCTAGCATAATTTGGCTCAAATCTTCTTCCAATTGGACAATCACCAACTCTCAATACAATACTATCAACATTAGCGTGCGTCATTCTATATGGATTCAAGGCAAAACGTCCGTTCATTGCGTTGTGATCAACTAAACCTAAATAGACCTGTTTAGGTTTTTGTTTGTTTTCTTCCAAAGTAATGTCAATCTGCGCAACCCCAGCACGAATTCCATATAGTTTTATCCGTTTTCGATCAACTGGATAAATGTAGTTGTGACCTTCCAACGCCAAACTGAGTTGGGAGTTTTGTATTGTAGGATTCACCTTAACTTTACAAAGATGAAGTTCAAATTTATCAATTCTAATCTTTGCTCCTCCTGCAGGCATCTCATTTACAGCAAACAAAGCTAGTTTGCCGGAGGCACGCTCAAACTCCAGCTGCATACTAGGACCTGGAATTATTAGTTTTTTCTGCTGAAATAACGCAAGATGAGGTTTTCCAGTTAATTCTATTGTCTTTCCACCTATGATTAGAGCTCTCCTCTTTTTCTTATCTGCGGTTTTATGATCAGCAGCGTCTTTGCTAGTTGAATCATCATACAGCCAACCTTCCATCTTACCTTGATACTTCTTTCTTTCTGCACTGTTTTCGAGTAGTTGTGAAAAGTAGGAGCGTAAACCGTAGTTGTTAGCGTATTCAACAGTGGTTCCTTCTATCGACATTTTCAACTCACTGAATAATGTATGCATTGAATCCCCCATCCACACAACTGCATCATCATCATTACCTGTAATATCGGCTCCATCATCTTGAACAACTGTGGCTTCAACTTGCAGAAACGAGTTGTAGAGATCTGTGTAATGTTCAGTGCTCCCTGACAAGGTTAACTCAATACTACCATAAGGATCTAACCTATCAGGTCTGATGACAACATATTCCGATCTTTCTACCGATATGTTTGCTGGTTCCGTAGCAAATACATCCAATGTTGGATTTATGTTGTAGGAAGAACCTTCCAACTTATTACCTGTTGTTCCATTTAGGCTAGCCATCTTTTGCGAATGATGAATGCTTGAGGTGTTACTGCTTAATGAATATAGTTATCAAGCTCTGCTGTCTTTATAGCAGATTCTGCTACTATTAAAATATGCCACGTTTACCAACACCTCTTCTCTTCTTTCCACCTTTTGTTTTTCTCCTTTTCATACTATCTAGACGGACTGCATTGAGCACATCTCCCCCCAGATCATTCAACTCCGCCAACCCCCTCTTCTTTGCTGATGCTGCAAAGCTTTGTCCATCGATGACATCACGCGCTACATTTTCACCTACAGACAGTGCTCTTTTCCCCAAACTAATTGCTCCTCTTTTCAGCATTGGTGCTGCTGATTTAAGTATACTTGAAAAAATACTACCAAGTCTATTTCCTCTCATATTAGGCATCACCCGCCGTCCACTATACACTCCAATTCCATTTCCAGCTTGCATCTTGTAGTACTCATCAAAAAAATCTTTTGAGTCCTCAGGGGTGTATCGTACCAAACTCATTATAATATTTTCTCTCTAAAGTGAACCGTCAACACAACCTTTCCACCATCAAATGGTATTCGTTGCCCGTCGTCACTCGTTATAAGTACTTGAATCATATCACTATTTATTGATGAAGCGTCAACATAGTGAGGATTTTTAAATTCTTGATACACAACACTATTCTTCTTTCCTTGAACCGGAACTACTCTCAATAAAGGTACATTCGTATCTCCTACCATTCTATTATCAACAATGTTGGAATAAACATACAGAGATGTTAAACCAGAATTTATATCAGGGGGTGAGATATTATTGTATCTACCATGAGGGTACATAGTTTTTGGTTCAAAACCAAAAATATATGCTATATCTTTGGAAAAGCTTATGGCAGTATCAGGATCGCTATTAGTTAGTAAAGTGGTGTTGGTGATCTTGTTGTAGGAGATGGCAAATTTTTTGTCTAAATCCATTTCACTCATTCTCTTTCGTATAATCTCCTCCAACTCCTCCATACTATCATATCTTCCATTACCGATTAAGATGAAGGACTTTTCGCTTTTACCAGAGACATTAGTCTTTTCTAGATATATTTTCCCTTCGGTAACATTCTTCCAATTATTAGAATAAGACATATCTAGCAGAGCTACTTCCCATTTTCCGCCATCGATAACCAAATATTTATACAGTCTCACTGTAAATTCGGAATTGTTATTATCAGGAAACTCTTCAGCGCTAGAGTTTGAGGGTAAAGTTATCAGCATCGACATTTTCTCAACGTATGATGATTATATCAAGCGTTCTTTCCTTATAAACTATTCATCTACCCACTCGTTGAACTTTTCTCCATATCCTAACCACTTAACTAGAATCTGTCTTTTACCTCTTCTCATTCTTCTTCCCAATATCTTTTCAATTCTGAAAATCGTGGGTTTTTTTACTTTTTGCAACTCTTTTTCGTAAAAGGTGCCATCAATCATCTCCTCAGCCAAATCTTTCACCCTATATACAACGGGTTTTTCATCAATAAGTACATCAGTGATTATAAAAATCTCAATCGTCCAATTCGGAGTGTATCCTCTTTCAAACGCTCCTCTTGCATTACTTATTCTCACATAATCCCCAATCTTTAGTTTTGCTTCTTGAGCTAAACTATGTTCACCTCCTTCATACACACGATTCCATACAAGTTCCTGATTTTGAAAATTCACATCATTCGGTCTCATACCTATAGCACCATGAATTGTGTTGTTGTATGCATCAACCATTTCTGGTAAAACGTCAATGTATCTGTCATCATCTTTATATGTCAAATATCTATATATCTTCTCCTTTAAAGTTCTGTTAAAACGTTCCACCATCGATGCCTTTATCGTCTCATTTTCGGTTGTAAAGCGCTTGATTTTTTTTTCCGCCAGGAGAGTCTTTACATTGACATTGTCAAACTCTTTACCTTTATCGGATTGTAAAGCTTTATAGTTTTCCCCTTCTAGTATTCTTCTCAATCCTCTTGCCACTACCTGTCCTGATTTGTTGATGAGCGGTACAGCCCAACCTTTTCTAGATAGAGAATCAACAGCAGTCAGTAAAAATGCTGTATTATTATTTTCTTCTTTTCGAGATCGAACATCCATCAAATCTACCTGTAACTGTTCCCCTATTCCAGCTACAATTGTAGGACGGCGTTTAAACTTAGTTACAACTCTTTTATGTAACGTGTAGGCATCCTCACCACTCAACCATTCACGAATTCTTTTTTCCCCCTCTCGCTTTCTACGAGCTTTCAGTAAAGCTCTAGCTCCTCGTAGAGATGTATGTAATGCAGGATTGTAATACAACTCTTTTAGCGTGTCGATGTCCATGAATTAGTACCTGGAATGACCAACTTTTTTTTCTGACTCTTACGTGTTTGATGCGGGGATTTTCTGACAGTTGTGATTCCTTCATCAGTTAGCAAGCTTTTAAATCTACTGTAATTGGTATTTCCCGATTTTATTTTACCTCCTTCAGTTAGAACGTCTTGTAGTAAAGTTTTGGAAGTCTTAGGATTCAACCAATGTTCTCCAATTTTCAGTCTGTTCTTGTCCGAGTCGAATCTACCAATTTTACTCAGATTATTCAACATTCTGACCGCAATCGTTTGATCACTCTTTTTTGTTGTTAATTCAGTTGCTTTTTTTTCAAACTCTTTTAAATTTTCACTTTCACTATCATCCTCATCTTCTCCATCAGTAAGAAATGTATTTCCAAATAGGGTTGAGTCTTCAGTATCAAACAACTTCCCTTTTATTAATTCCATCCCAATGTCATCATCATCATCTGTTTTCACTGATTCTAACTCAATGTCTTTATGAGCATTTGGTGAAAGGGTATTAGGTTTATCATCAATAACTGTGCTATTGGCTAAAGGAGAAATAGACTCTATCTTCTTTTTCTTAATGGGACTCCAACTATCCTTTTGTGTCTGATTTTGGTTATTTTTAATCTTTTTGACATCAGACAAATACTTACGTAGGTTTTCAACATTTTCATCTAACTTTTCGTGTGAGGATAAGTCAGAATCATAAGCCGTTTCCAGTAGATCATTTCGCTTTCTCTTCATATTTCTCACTGTTATAGCTTCCATAGGATTATAATACAATGGAGGTCTGGTCTTCTCTTCCTTTACCACTGTTTTATTTTCCTTTTTTTCCGTTAATCTATAGTATTCATTTTCAGTGAGTATAAAAATACGTCTGGAGAATGTTAAAGGCTGACGATTCATCTTTTTATTGATGACAAAACAGATACAATAGGGTTTATAATAGCATCCAAAAGATTTCCTCTACCAGTCTGAATCAAAATTTTACGCTTATCATCAACTGTCCCTCTACCACTAAGTTTATGTAGTTCCTTCTTGTAACGCTGCAACTCAATAAACTGCTCAGAATCAAGAGGAACATTACCTAATATAATATTTTTAACACTTTCTATCAATGATTGAAACAAATCTGAGTTAGCCTTTTCGACTATAGCGATTTTTCCTTTCTTACTCAGTTCATCCAGAGCTAAAATTGCCGTTTTATTTCGCATCATTCGTGTTGAGACTTTCATCTTTATCTTCTCCCTCCTCCTAGCACACTTTTAAATAACCCAGGAACTATATTGCTGATGATAGGTCCTAGTAGAGCGCCTAAAAATCCTCCTTTTTGCAATACAGCTTTCTTATCATCTAACGTTGATCTTCTTACTAAAGCGCTAATATCCTTCGCGTTCCGCTGCAACTGATTGTACTGAGATGTTGTCAATGGTATCGTTCCATTTATAATAGCTTTAGCGCATTCCATTAGAGTCATAATAAACTCCTTTTTGGCTTTGGCTATAACAGACTTTTGAATAGCAAAGGTTGCATTGTTGAGTGATAACAATACAGCAGCATTTCTTGTTAATTTTTTCTCCAAAACTTTAGTCATTATAACTCTTTCGTGTTGCGTCGTTGAATAACAAAATATGATTGAGGTGAAATGAATAGTAATTGTATTTATATCCTTTTACTTGGGTACATATAATATCATAGGGAGATCCGATGTAAAATTTCCCAATAGTCTATGTTGATCATTCGTTTGTTGAGTCGTATCTATTCGTAAACAAGAGTATGGTTTTTTTGTTGCATCTTCAAAAGCCTCTTGTACATATTTTACTTTAGATGGAAAACATTGTCGAGCCAAATAGGAAATAGAAGAAGCATCTCTAGGATTTTTAAAAAGAAAAAAATAATGACTATTCAAGGAAATTGTACGATTTCCTTTTAAAAACAGATTCTGAACAATAAAAAACACACTTATGTTCAAATGATGACTATGTTTTGTATACAGAGCATTGGCATCAGCTTTACCAGAAACTTCATCCATGAGATCATCAATTATCAGCCATCGATTTTTACCATCTCTGGGAAAACTCACTGTTATATCTATCATCCCTTCATGAAAAATCACTCCTGGTACATCATCAAAGGCTTTTTGGTAGGCTCCATAACAGTAGTGAATTTCAGTTGGTGGAGGGTGTGCTATAGTCTGACTAGCTTCAACCATTCGAAAAATCGCTTGCGTCTTTCCCGATCCAGTTGGTCCTGCAATCATAGCTGTAAAAAGAGAACGCATCCTTGAGTCATAATCTTTAGGTTTCCCATTCATCATAAAAAGATGTTCATCAACCAACAGTAGTTTCATTTATGATTCCAACAGGAGAGTTTCTCGCTTTTTGTATTTTTTCCATAGCTTCTTCATACATACTAAACTCAGTAACACCTCCAACAGTGGAAAACCCTACGATAAATACCAAAATCATCATAATTATCAACGCTTTACGCTTCATACTCGGTAAAACATCTATCGTATCACGTATAGTACCATCAACAGTATCAACTTCATTCATCGGTCTCATCTCAACATCATCCTCTGTCGACATCTTAACTTCCAATAACAATACAATCATAACACGCTCCATTTTTATACAATGTAAAAAACATCAAAAAAAATCAAATGCCATACATTCAAAATCTATATGTCATATAAGTTCAAATTAAGTAAAAAAATAATCAAAACTCAAATGCCACTTAAATGCCACTCAAATGCCACTCAAATACCCCTCAAATGAAATACAATATAAACTCGGCGAATTCATCCAACGTCGTAACCCATTGCCTAAACTCCAAGGTTAGAACCACAAAAAAACACTTGGTAGGGAGATCTGCTCATATATTACTACTTACAGTCAATGTTTTTTATGTGCTCTAAGCAAATAAAACCTGACATACTAGATTAATTCAATACATTGTTAGGAATAGTGAAAGGTGTTGGTTAACTTATGTTGAGTTCACTTAAATTGTGCATTAAGCATTTTATATGTATGTTGCTCTGCCCTGCATATTGGCTTTAAGTAGCTATCTAGAGCAAAGAAAGTAGTCATTTACAATAGTAGAGGTAGCTATCTACAGTAGTAGCGGTAGCTATCTACAGTAGTAGAGGTCGCTATCTACAGTAGTAGAGGTAGTTATCTACAGTAGTAGAGGTAGCTATCTACAATAGTAGAGGTAGCTATCTACAGTAGTAGAGGTAGCGATCTACAATAGTAGAGGTAGCTATCTACAGTTGTAGAGGCAGCTATCTACAGTAGTATAGATAGTTATCTACAGTAGTAGAAGTAGTTATCTACAATAGTTGAGGTATATATCTACAGTAGTAGAGGTAGCTAACTACAGTAGTAGATGTAAGTAGTAATATATGAGCAGATCTCCCTACCAAGTGTTTTTTTGTGGGGTCATAATCTGGGGTGATGCAATGGGTTACGGCGTTGAATGAATTCGCCGAGTTTATATTGTATTTTATTTGAGGGGTACTTGAGTGGCATTTGAGTGGCATTTAAGTGGCATTTGAGTTTTGATTATTTTTTTTACTTAATTTGAACTTATATGGTATATAGATATTGAATGTATGACATTTAAGTTATGATAATTTTTTACATAATTGTATACATAATTATAACTCATAGGGTGTCTAGATTTTGAATGTGAGGCATTTAAGGTTTGATAATTTTTTGTAATTCCGACTCATATGATATATTCAGAGAGAGGAGAGAGAGGAAATATATCTACATTGAATAAATACAGTGATTAAAAATGAAACAATATGTGAATATACACATTTATTGTGTAATAAGTAGGGAAAATCTCATATAATATAGCTAGAGTCAGTAAATACTAAGTAGCTGAAGTTTTTAGCTATTTCAACTGGATAAAAAAGTACAGTCACTCGTATAATGCTTGGGATAGGAAGATCTTCAAATGTTTTGCAAACCGGAACTTTTGGTGAGTTAATCACTTGAGAACCTTTAGACTTTTCTATGAATCAATATATGATTATATACACTTATTGTATAATAAGTAGGGAAAATCTCTCCATATAATATAGTTAGATTCGGTAAATAGTAAGTAATACAAAACAGTACAACTTGTAATGTCAATCAATACACAGGCTTTTTTTATACATTCATTATCCGCTTGAGACTATCTGTTGTCAGCATTTGATATTGAGTTTACATACCATCAACACCAAGCTGTTCATCAAAATCTTGTAATTCGTTTTCTAGGAATTCCTTAAGAACTTCAAGTAGTAATATATGAGCAGATCTCCCTACCAAGTGTTTTTTTGTGGATTACACCTAGGGGTGAAAGCAATGGGTTACGGCGTTGGATGGATTCGCCCAGTTAATATTGTATTTCATTTGAGGGGCATTTGAGTGGCATTTAAGTGGCATTTGAGTTTTGATTATTTTTTTACTTAATTTGAACTTATATGTCATATAGAGTTTATATTGTATTTCATTTGAGGGGCATTTGAGTGGCATTTGAGTGGCATTTAAGTGGCATTTGAGTTTTGATTATTTTTTTACTTGATTTGAACTTATATGACATACAGATTTTGAATGTATGGCATTCAAGTTTTGATAATTTTTTTACATAATTATATACATACTTGAGAAAAAGAAAGAGATAGAGGAGAGAGAGGGAGGAGAGAGGGAGAGAGAGAGGAGAGAGAGATTTTTTAGTTTTCTATACATTCATGTATATATGGTTAATTATGGACGTATTTATGGATATATTTATATCTACATAGAGAGAGGAGATATATCTACATTGAATAAATATATTGATCAAAAATGAAAATTATATGATTATATACCTGATTACATAATAAGTAGGGAAAATCTTCCTATATAATATAGCTAGAGTCAGTAAATACTAAGTTATACAAAGCAATACAACTTGTAATGACAATCAATGCATTCATACATACATACATATGGTATCTTGAGAGAGAGAAAGAGAGAGAGGAGAGAGATCTTTTAGTTTTCTAGCAATTAATGTATATATGGTCAATTATGTACATATTTATGGGTATATTTATATCTACATAGAGAGAGAAGAGAGGAGATATATCTAAATTGAATAAATACATTGATTAAAAATGAATCATTATATGATTATATACATTTATTACATAATAAGTAAGGAAAATCTCCCCACATAATATAGCTAGAGTCAGTAAATACTACGTAATACAAAGCACTACAACTTGTAATAAATACAAAGTAATAACAGTTAATGCATAGTTTGTTCCTTTACAATGATGTCTTTGATGTAGTGATGTTATATCTTAGGAAGGAAGACTTCTGTTCTATGTGCTTTTAATTTCGTAATGAACTAAAATAAAAAAATTATGTATTAGTATAGAATGATTAAGCAAAAATGTAAAATAATTACATGAATTTGAATTATAGTTCTAGTTACATTGGATAGTTTACATTATTAGAAAAGGGAAATAACTCACCAAGTTACATTGTTCAACTTGTTCTTTCTTGAGCATTATTTTCACCAAGTGCTTTTGATTCTCTTTCATCTATCTAAAACAAAACAAAAAATACTTGCTTTATAAATATGTTGTAAAAAAATACACTAATTACACCAAAAAAGTGCTTTTTTTTACCTGAAAAAATGTATATGTTCAACATTTTGTTGTAAAAACTACGCTAATTACACCCAAAAAGTCCTTTTCTTTACCATGAAAATGTATATATTCAGCATTTTGTTGTAAAAACTACACTAATTACATCAAAAAAGTCCTTTTTTCACCTAGAAAATGTATATATTCAGCATTTTGTTTAATTTATGGTAAAAATTAGTAAAACTCACCTATAGTGATATGATTGCCTTGAGTTATAGATTAGCTTTTTGAACTCTTGTTCTGGACAGTTTTTTTCAGCATCATCGAAATATAATATAAGTAATTTTTAGAGTCTTCATTGGTTTGGTATCATCTAAGTAGGTGATAGATCTTGAAAGAAATTCTTGCTGTGTTGGAGAAGTGTGCTGTCTTCAGAATCCATGTAGTTTGAGTCTTCATTGATTTGGTATCATCTAAGTAAGTCGTAGATCTTAAAAGGAATTCTTGCTGTGTTGGAGAAGTAGACTGTCTTCAAAATTCATGTAGTTTGAGTCTTCATTGGTTTGGTATCATTTAAGTAGGTGGTAGATCTTGAAATGAATTTTTGCTGTGTTGGAGAAGTATGCTGTCTTCAAAATTCATGTAGTTTGAGTCTTCATTGGTTTGGTATCATCTAAGTAGGTGGTAGATCTTGAAAGGATTTTTTTCTGTGTTGGAGAAGTATGCTGTCTTCAAAAACCATGTAGTTTGAGTCTTCATTGATTTGGTATCATCTAAGTAAGACGTAGATCTTGAAAGGAATTCTTGCTGTGTTGGAGAAGTCGACTGTCTTCAAAATTCATGTAGTTTGAGTCTTCATTGGTTTGGTATCATCTAAGTAGGTGGTAGATCTTGAAATGAATTCTTGCTGTGTTGGAGAAGTGCGCTGTCTTCAAAATTGATGTATTTTGAGTCTTCATTAGTTTGGTATCATCTAAGTAGGTGGTAGATCTTGAAAGAAATTCTTGATGTGTTGGAGAAGTGTGCTGTCTTCATCTTCATTGGTTTGGTATCATCTAAGTAGGTGGTAGATCTTGAAAGGAATTCTTGCTGTGTTGGAGAAGTGCGCTGTCTTCAAAATTGATGTATTCTGAGTCTTCATTAGTTTGGTATCATCTAAGTAGGTGGTAGATCTTGAAAGAAATTCTTGCTGTGTTGGAGAAGTGTGCTGTCTTCATCTTCATTGGTTTGGTATCATCTAAGTAGGTGGTAGATCTTGAAATGAATTTTTGCTGTGTTGGGGAAGTATGCTGTCTTCAAAATCTATGTAGTTTGAGTCTTCATTGGTTTGGTATCATCTAAGTAGGTGGTAGATCTTGAAAGGAATTCTTGCTGTGTTGTAGACTGTCTTCAAAATTCATGTAGTTTGAGTCTTCATTGGTTTGGTATCATTTAAGTAGGTGGTAGATCTTGAAATGAATTTTTGCTGTGTTGGAGAAGTATGCTGTCTTCAAAATTCATGTAGTTTGAGTCTTCATTGGTTTGGTATCATCTAAGTAGGTGGTAGAGCTTGAAAGGAATTCTTTCTGTGTTGGAGAAGTATGCTGTCTTCAGAATCCATGTAGTTTGAGTCTTCATTGATTTGGTATCATCTAAGTAAGTCGTAGATCTTAAAAGGAATTCTTGCTGTGTTGGAGAAGTCGACTGTCTTCAAAATTTATGTAGTTTGAGTCTTCATTGGTTTGGTATCATCTAAGTAGGTGGTAGATCTTGAAATGAATTCTTGCTGTGTTGGAGAAGTGCGCTGTCTTCAAAATCGATGTAGTTTGAGTCTTCATTGATTTGGTATCATCTAATTAAGTCGTAGATCTTGAAAGGAATTCTTGCTGTGTTGGAGAAGTATGCTGTCTTCAAAATTCATGTAGTTTGAGTCTTCATTGATTTGGTATCATCTAAGTAAGACGTAGATCTTGAAAGGAATTCTTGCTGTGTTGGAGAAGTCGACTGTCTTCAAAATTCATGTAGTTTGAGTCTTCATTGGTTTGGTATCATCTAAGTAGGTGGTAGATCTTGAAAGAAATTCTTGCTGTGTTGGAGAAGTGTGCTGTCTTCATCTTCATTGGTTTGGTATCATCTAAGTAGGTGGTAGATCTTGAAATGAATTTTTGCTGTGTTGGGGAAGTATGCTGTCTTCAAAATCTATGTAGTTTGAGTCTTCATTGGTTTGGTATCATCTAAGTAGGTGGTAGATCTTGAAAGGAATTCTTGCTGTGTTGGAGAAGTGTGCTGTCTTGAAAATTGATGTAGTTTGAGTCTTCATTGGTTTGGCATCATCTAAGTAGGTGGATCTTGAAAGGAATTCTCGCTGTGTTGGAGAAGTATGCTGTCTTCAAAATCCTTGTAGTTTGAGTCTTCATTGGTTTGTTATCACATAAGTAGGAGAGAAAGTCATGTTGTTTTACATCTATCGTTGGTGTTGGTAGATCTTGACCACATGTTTATAGTCTTTGCTACTGCTGCATTTCGTCTCAAACAAGAGTCCAAAGTAGACATCATAACTACAAAATACAAAAAATTGATTGTTACAATTGATTCATTTATTTTCATTGGCTTTATCTACATAGAGTAGCGAAGAAAAAGTTTGTGTGAGTATAAAACTATCTAGTAGAGATAAATTTATATCTAGGTTCAACTAGCATTGAATAATTATTATTATTTTGTTAATAATAAATAAGTAGAGTCGGCTACTTTACTAGAGCTTGGACAAACACTTATTTTAAAAATGAATAATTAGAGCTTTCTACTAGTGTTAAATAATTATTGATAATAATTTACCTTATCACCACTTAGAGCCAGATGATTTAATTAACTAAAGACAAATAATTATTTTAGCATTTCTTACCTTGATGCTGGATGTTCTCCTAGTAGCTGTAGTAGATGATGGTTCTCCGCTTGCTGTTGAAGAACTGGATGCTTTCTGTGTGAAAACAGTGGCTCTTAAATAGCTAAAGTTGCACTGATTAAAGCCTATGAATCAGCATTTTTTCCAATGCTTTCGCGGGAATAAATAGTTTATTTTCACGCGAATAGAAACAGTTGCTTTCGCGGGAATAAATAGTTTATTTTCACGCGAATAGAAACCATTGCTTTCGCGGGAATAAATAATTTATTTTCACGCGAATAGAAACAGTTGCTTTCGCGGGAATAAATAGTTTATTTTCACGCGAATAGAAACAGTTGCTTTCACGGGAATAAATAGTTTATTTTCACGCGAATAGAAACTGTTGCTTTTGCGGGAATAAATAGTTTATTTTCACGCGAATAGAAACCGTTGCTTTCGCGGGAATAAATAATTTATTTTCACGCGAATAGAAACAGTTGCTTTCGCGGGAATAAATAGTTTATTTTCACGCGAATAGAAACAGTTGCTTTCGCGGGAATAAATAGTTTATTTTCACGCGAATAGAAACCGTTGCTTTCGCGGGAATAAATAATTTATTTCACGCGAATAGAAACAGTTGCTTTCGCGGGAATAAATAGTTTATTTTCACGCGAATAGAAACTGTTGCTTTCGCGGGAATAAATAGTTTATTTTCACGCGAATAGAAACCGTTGCTTTCGCGGGAATAAATAATTTATTTTCACGCGAATGGAAACCGTTGCTTTCGTGGGAATAAACAGTTTTTATTCCCGCGAAAGCATTGGAAAAAATGCTGATTCATAGGGTTTAATCAGTGCAACTTTAGCTATTTAAGAGCCACTGTTTTCACACAGAAAGCATCCAGTTCTTCAACAGCAAGCGGAGAAGCATCATCTACTACAGCTACTAGGAGAGCATCAAGGTAAGAAACGCTAAAATAATTATTTGTCTTTAGTTAATTAAAACATCTGACTCTAAGTGGTGATAAGGTAAAAAATAATCAATAATCATTTAACACTAGTAGAAAGCTCTAATTATTTATTTTTAAAATAAATATTAAAAACTTGTGAAAATGAACTGGTAACATTACGTCGACTGAAATAATGCCTAAAACGTCTCGCATAAATTTTGGTCTGACCAAAAACGGACTGAAAACCTTTACCTTTAGAGCGAGTACAAAATTATCATAACTTGCTATAGCGAATATTCTAAGAAATATTTGTTTCTTCCGTTGCTAACTTAACGTAAATATTTGTAACGGATGTCACATGATCTCAATCGGTTTTTGCCAACTGAATCACTTAGTTACTCGTAAACATTTGATACTCGCTTGATATTTTGGTTGATAACAGCAATGTCCCAATTTGGTTTATCGTAAATATTTCAAAAACGGATATCGCGTGATTTCTGTTAGTATTTTCTACCGAATCGCTTAGTTACTCGTAAACATTTGAAAATCGCTTGATTTTTTCGTTGATAAAACACGTCGCAAGTATCTATTAACAAATATTACCGTGATTTCAATCAGTTTTCCTTACTAGATTACTTAGTTACTCATCAACATTTCATAATCACTTTCATTAATAGTCGTTGCAAAGCAATGTTGTATTTAAAAAATATTACTACGATTCCAATCAATTTGGTTTTAATTATTTATATTTAAAATAATCGAACCTCAACTAGAATTCACTCCTAGGTAATTTATCTTTACTAGATAATTTTATGCTAATAGTATCTAAGTTATTTCTTTGTAAGATCACAGACTTTGACATTAACAAAATTGTGTGTTTGTCCGAGCACTAGTAAAGTAACTGACTCTAATTATTTATTATTAACAAAATAATAAGTAATTAATATTTAATGCTAGTTGAACCTAGATATTAATTTATCTCTACTAGATAGTTTCATACTCACACAAACTGTTTCTTCGCTACTTTATGTATATGTAGATAAAACCAATGAAAATAAATGAAACAATTGTAACAAACAATTTTTTTGTATTTTGTAGACACAATGCCTACTTTGGACTCTTGTTTGAGACAAAACGCAGTAGCAGCAAAGACTATAAAACATCTGGATAAGATCCAATTGAAGTAACTGCAGATAACTAAAGGAAAAACATGTGCTACAGCATACAGAGTGAACAAGGTGTGTGTAGATTATTACTCAGTCTCATTACACTACTATTACTAAGAATTATTGTAGGTGTTGGATAAAGGATTGAGCAGTAATTTTAATAAATTCTAACCATTGTAAATAATACTTCAACTCAAATAAAATTAAGGAAAATTGAATGGAATAAAAGAATATTTCACCAAATACCCCAGTTTTCTTGTGGATATATACAAATAGATGAATATCTAGCTTCATCTATTTTTTTCATTTGAGTGCAATTATTTTTCCTCCTCTCTCCTCTTTCCCTCTCTTCTTTCTCTCAAGATTTCCCAAAATACTGTAAATTTTAACCATCTAGAGGTCTAATTTGACGATTTTCCAAGATATTTTATAGTATTCAATATACTTATTATGTAAATAACTAAAAAAACTATTTACACTCAAGCCTCCTCTCTCTCCTCTCTCCTCTCTCCTCTACCAAATACTCCTCTCTCCTCTCTTGCAGTTATTTCCCAAATACTGTAAATTTTAACCATCTAGAGGACTAATTTGGTGATTTTCCAACATATTTTATAGCATTCAATATAGTTATTATGTCATAAATGTATATTATTCAATCTAGATATAAATATATCCATAAATATGTACATAATTATCCATATATACATGGTTGTATAAAAAACTAAAAAATCTCTCTCTCTCTCCTCTCTTCTCTCTCCTCTGTACATAGCTATAAAATGTTAATATGGACATGAATTTGGACATGCACATGTACATAAATATGAACATAGGTATGTACATAAATGGACATGAATATGGACATGTACATAAATGGACATGAATATGGACATGAATATGGACATGAATATGGACATGAATATGGACATGAATATGGACATGAATATGGACATGTACCTATTCATGTCCATTTATGCACATGTACATGAATATGAACATGTGCGTATTTACTGACTCTAGCTATATTATATAGGAAGATTTTCCCTACTTATTATGTAATAAATGTATATAATCATACAATGATTCATTTTTGATCAATATATTTATTCAATGTAGATAGATCTCCTCTCTCCTCTCTCTATGTAGATATAAATATACCCATAAATATGTACATAATTAACCATATATACATGAATGTATAGAAAACTAAAAAATCTCTCTCCTCTCTCTCTCCTCTCTCTCTCTTTCTTTCTCTCATGATACCATATGTATGTATGTATGCATTGATTGTCATTACGAGTTGTGGTGCTTTGTATTACTTAGTATTTACTGACTCTAGCTATATTATATAGGAAGATTTTCCCTACTTATTATGTAATCAGGTATATAATCAGATAATGAATCATTTTTGATCAATATATTTATTCAATGTAGATATATCTCCTCTCTCCTCTCTCTATGTAGATATAAATATATCCATAAATATGTACATAATTAACCATATATACATGAATGTATAGAAAACTAAAAAATCTCTCTCCTCTCTCTCTCCTCTCTCTCTTTCTTTCTCTCATGATACCATATGTATGTATGTATGCATTGATTGTCATTAAGAGTTGTGGTACTTTGTATTACTTAGTATTTACTGACTCTAGCTATATTATATAGGAAGATTTTCCCTACTTATTATGTAATCAGGTATATAATCAGATAATGTTTCATTTTTGATCAATATATTTATTCAATGTAGATATATCTCCTCTCTCTCTATGTAGATATAAATATACCCATAAATATGTACATAATTAACCATATATATATATATGAATGTATAGAAAACTAAAGAATCTCCCTCTCCTCTCTCTCTCCCTCTCTCCTCTCTCTCCCTCTCTCCTCTATCTCTTTCTTTCTCTCAAGATACCATATGTATGTATGTATGTATGTATGTATTGATTGTCGTTACAGGTTGTAGTGCTTTGTATTACTTAGTATTTACTGACTCTAGCTATATTATATAGGAAGATTTTCCCTACTTATTATGTAATCAATGTATATAATCTTATAATGTTTCATTTTTGTTCAATATATTTATTCAATGTAGATAAAACTCCTCTCTCCTCTCTCCTCTCTCTCTTCTCTCTCCTCTCTCTCAAGATGCCATATGAGTTCGAATTATGTAAAAAAATTATCAAAACTTAAATGCCATACATTCAAAATCTAGCTGCCATATGAGTTCAAATTAAGTAAAAAAATAATCAAAACTCAAATGGCACTTAAATGCCACTCAAATGCCACTCAAATACCCCTCAAATAAAATACAATATAAACTCGGCGAATTCATCCAACGTCGTAACTCATTGCATAACCCCCAAGATCAAATCCACAAAAAAACACTTGGTAGGGAGATCTGCTCATATATTACTACTACTTCATCCTCATTATTCGTTTTTGTTAGCACCTCATTGGAATTTGTTTGTGTGCAATATTGCTCCCAATCACTAGCGTTGGTTGAAGAAATGAAGACAACATTGTGGTATGGAATAGGATTTCCATTCTTACTCTGTTTTTTTCCTTTGTAAATCATCACACCAGGTGCACATCTTTTAGCTTCCTCGTTGTATCTGATTGGTAGCAAAAGCGTTCTCGTCTCTCTTTTTCCATTCTTTTCAGCGACATAGCGAATGCAATTTACAATGGATTCTTCTCCATTGAATCGGAAAGGAATGAATTTTTCTACAACTTCGATGTAAGCAAAAATGGAACAATCTTTGAAATTGCTGAGATACTCGATGTCGTAAGCGAGTTTGAGTTCTTCTTCACTCATTTTTCTCAGTTTTTCAGCTTCAGCAGTAGCTTCCATTGTGGTTAAGCATTTTGTGCTGATACGTTTGACAGTGTAGTAAGTAGTCTCTGGTTTTTTTGAGTTTTCCATCTCACCCAAGTACAAAATGTTGAAAGGTAATGGGTAGTTATCAACATTGAAGCTTTCAACTACTCTACTTGGGCAAACAACTTTCTGAAAAGTCGCTCCAGTTGAATTATCAAGATAAGTGAGAATGTAGTAATTTCCGTATGCACCAGTACTCTGTTCAATAGAAACGATTTGCAAAACTGATGGAACAGGAAGTGATGCTAGTGTAAGAAACCCTCCAATCTTTTTCAAATCACATGCCTTCCATTTTTGGAGAGATTTGGCCATCTTGAGAGCTCTGTCAGCATCAGTGAGCAATTCTTTTTGTTCCATATTGTTTGATGTTGTGGGTAAAACCAGTTTTGGAAGAGCTCGTCTCTTTATTGTTGCTTCTTTTGTGACAGAGTTAGAGTTTTTTCTTTTGGAGGGTGTTTTGAATGTTTTTTGTTTGTTTTCGATTGGCTTTAAATCCGTGTAAGAAGCAGAAAAATCCTCCATAGTATTCTAAAAAAGAAAGAAATAATATATAATTCAGCTTTTCATGTGGAACTAAAAGATTATTTATTTCATACTTTACATTATAGCTAAACTAATTTTGATCTTTGCTAGGTAGGGAATAATAAAGTTTTTAAAATTTACCTTTTATAAAGAGAAAGTTTCTAGTAGTTGCAATGGAAAGTGTAGTAGATGTTACTTCTCCGCTCACTGTTGTAGAACTGGATGCTTTCTGTGTGAAAACAGTGGCTCTTAAATAGCTAAAGTTGCACTGGTTGAACTCTATGAATACCAACCTTCTTTATAATATAACTATGAATCAGAATTTTGTCCACGCGAAAACCAATGCTTTCGCGGGAATAAATAATTTATTTTCACGCGAATAGAAACTGTTGCTTTCGCGGGAATACAAATTTTATTTCCACGTGGATACAAACCAATGCTTTCGCGGGAATAAATACTTTATTTTCACGCGAATGGAAACCGTTGCTTTCGCGGGAATAAATACTTTATTTTCCCGCGAATAGAAACTGTTGCTTTCGCGGGAATACAAATTTTATTTTCACGCGGATACAAACCAATGTTTTCGCGGGAATAAATAATTTATTTTCACGCGAATAGAAACTGTTGCTTTTGCGGGAATACAAATTTGATTTTCACGCGAATACAAACCAATGTTTTCGCGGGAATAAATACTTTATTTTCACGCGAATGGAAACGGTTGCTTTCGCGGGAATAAATAATTTATTTTCACGCGAATAGAAACTGTTGCTTTCGCGGGAATACAAATTTTATTTTCACGCGGATACAAACCAATGTTTTCGCGGGAATAAATAATTTATTTTCACGCGAATAGAAACTGTTGCTTTCGCGGGAATACAAATTTTATTTTCACGCGGATACAAACCAATGCTTTCGCGGGAATAAATAATTTATTTTCACGCGAAAAAAACTGTTGCTTTCGCGGGAATAAATATTTTATTTTCACGCAAATGGAAACCACTGTTTTCGCGGGAATACAAATTTTATTTTCACTCGAATACAAACCAATGCTTTCGCGTGAAAATAAATTATTTATTCCCGCGAAAGCAACGGTTTCCATTCACGTGAAAACAAAGTATTTATTCCCGCGAAAGCAACAGTTTCCATTCGCGTGAAAATAAATTATTTATTCCCGCGAAAGCATTGGTTTGTATCCGTGTGAAAATAAAATTTGTATTCCCGCGAAAGCAACAGTTTTTATTCGCGTAAAAATAAATTATTTATTCCCGCGAAAACAACGGTTTCCATTCGCGTGAAAACAAAGTATTTATTCCCGCGAAAGCAACAGTTTCCATTCGCATGAAAATAAATTATTTATTCCCGCGAAAGCATTGGTTTGTATCCGTGTGAAAATAAAATTTGTATTCCCGCGAAAGCAACAGTTTCTATTCGCGTGAAAATAAATTATTTATTCCCACGAAAACAACGGTTTCCATTCGCGTGAAAACAAAGTATTTATTCCCGCGAAAGCAACAGTTTCCATTCGCGTGAAAATAAATTATTTATTCCCGCGAAAGCAACCGTTTCCATTCCCGCGAAAACAAAATATTTATTCCCGCGAAAGCAACGGTTTCCATTCGCGTGAAAATAAACTATTTATTCCCGCGAAAGCATTGGTTTTCGCGTGGACAAAATGCTGATTCATAGGATTTAATCAGTGCAACTTTACCTATTTAAGAGCCACTGTTTTCACACAGAAAGCATCCAGTTCTACAACAGTGATCGGAGGAGCAACATCTACTATTACATCCACTGACTATTAAAAGTTTTTCTGTGTGAATTTGAAAATTTTCATTGAACTTAAGACTTAATTATCTGACTTAATTATCTCACTTAATTTTTTGTCTACTTAAAAAGTAATGCTTTCACACAATAAATCACTCGTTCTAACAACAGTAACTGAAGCCTCAACATCTACTATATAATACACCAACTGACTACTAGGAGTTTTATTCACAAGGTAAAATTTATTAGCTGAGACATTTAACTTGCCTTTTTATGTGCTATTGTCACTTCTATTAAAAAGTAATGATTTTATTGTTATTATAGTGCTATGGAAACAGAAGAGAATGATACTGATGTAGACATACATAAGGAATGGGAATGGCTCATGAAAAATCAAAATGATATCAGTTTTTCAAACGCTGATAATGAATACATGAATGATGAATGCAATGCTGAATATGAAAATGAAATGCAGATGGAACTTGAAAATGCTTTTCAAGACAAACCCTCGACTTTTCAAGTTTCAGCAACTACTGAAAATACAATAGCCTTTGATAAGCAGTAAGTTTTTAAAATCATAAATTAGTATTAGTAACGTTAGTAGAGTAATTTTTTTTGCTGTTTTTTTTTATAGTCATCTCATGAATCAGCAAAAATAATGCGTTATCTCTTTTTTGTAGACAGGACTCAGAATATCAGAGAATTAATGTAAAAGAGGGAGTTGAGAATTCATGTCATAGTACACAGTAAGTTTTTAAAAACCTAACTAATAATAATGTTTGAGCCTTTTTTTCCTAATTCCATTTTAAAAATTAATTGATAATGGTGTTTAAGTCATTTTTTCTTCTGTTACATTTCATACAAAATGTATGTGAATGTTTTATAGAACAACTATTATGTGTTAACATTTCTATTGTAGACAAAGTTTAAATTATCGGGAGGAGAATGTAGAAGAAAAAAACCCTGAAATTTCCCCTAATTGGAAATGGTTAGAAGAAAATCTCATTTGTTTTCGTTTACCCGATGAAACAATCAATCAAATAGGATTTGGTGCTGAGCCTTCACCACCAAAGACTAGCATAATAGCTCAAGATATAGAGCCGGTTGTGGAGGAGATAGTTGAAGAAAATGAGAATGATCCAATGATAGAAAATGAAGAAGAAGAAGAAGAAGAAGAAGAAGAAGAAGAAGAAGAAGAAGAGGAAGAAGCACAAGAGGAAGAACAAGAAGAAGAAGAAATGGAAGATTTAAATTTTGAAAGACCTACCCGAGTATCAACCCTAGGTATTGTTGATGATAGCACAGCTCCAACTTTTCAAGATGAAGAATGGGATGATTTGATAGCTAGATATTGGGGAGCTATGAAAACGAAACATAGAGCTGGAAAAGTCATAGAACTTTTAAATGTAAGACTTTGGGATGGGATTCCAAGAGACCAAGCTGATACCTACCAAAATGACTATCATGATTCAAGAGTGTTAGAATTGCTAAAAAAAGTTTGGAGACAATTGAGCTCGAGAGCAAAAGTCAACTGTAGCGTAGGTTGTATACTAGAAAATAAAAATGATGGTGAACTCCGATACTTTCACTCATCATCAAACAATGCTACCGTATATCCAAAAGCTAAACTGATTGAAACTGAAGGAGATCTTGATGACTTCTTTGTTGATGTTATGGAGACTGATCATCGTACAAATAGCTTGAGACGGAGACCAAATACGACTTGGAGATTGATGTTAATCACAAACATTTCGTTTTATTTCTACAAACTACTCGGAATGGGAAAAGTTGGATCACCACCAGAGCATTTACCCTCTCACCTCATTAACAACAGACACATACGAACCATGTTAAAAAACACAAAAGGAATACGAATTACCGACAATCTTTGTTTTTTTAGATGTCTAGCATTACACAAAGAACTACAAAAAAACGGTGGAATTGCAAAAGATCCGATAATTAAGGAGGTGAAGGAGTACCAACAACAATATCATAGTTTCATCTATGGTGATAGTGGTAAAAGTTGTGATGGGAAAGGAGTGACAGAAGCTGATTTATTGCTTTTGGAGCGAGCATTTCAACTGAAGATAACAGTGTTTTCTTTAAATGATGATATGACTTCAACAGTTATTTGGAATTCAAACTCCAGTTATAAGGAGAATCTATATTTGGATCTTTATATCAATCACTTCAGTCTTATTACAAACTTGGAAGGATATATCAGAGCCTACAGATGTCCAACCTGTTCTACTTGTTATGACAGATTGGGGAATCTGAAAAGACACAGATGTTCAATCTCAGAGGCAACAACTATGCAGTTTTCTGGAGGACAATACAGTCCTACTGCTACAATATTTGACAAACTGAAAGTTCAATTCGGGATAGATATCGGGTCAGATGATTCCTTGAGATACTATCCATTTTTTGCAACATTCGACATAGAGTGTTTGTTACCTAATTGCGAAAAAGATCGAGATACAGACACAACCATTTACACGAATGAGCATAAACTTTTAAGTATTTCAATTTGTTCAAACGTACCAGGCTTCAACAACCCATGTTGTATTGTCAATAAAGGGGATGATGATGAATGCGTTGGAAAGTTCATTGAATACTTGGACGATATTAGTGAAGAATCATATAGCCGATTGGAAAAACAATTTTCGCAAATCATAAAACAGATAGAAGGTGAATTACAATGACTGGAAGAAGCTGAAGAAAAGTTTCGTAGTGATTTTGAAAAAAATCGTTTCAGACGTAGAACAGGAGCTGAAAAAGTTCTGGATGATTTGTATAGCTATATGAAAAAACTCCCTATTCTAGGTTTCAATTCACAGACTTATGATGTCAATGTGATGAAAGGAAAACTGCTTCAAAAATTGAAAGATGTCTCCGACACAGATTTTGATTTTGTTATAAAAAAAGGAACCAAGATGCCTGTTATCGGAATAGGATCTTTTTTGTTTTTAGATTGTACAAACTTCATCGCTCCTGGATATAGCTATGAAATGTATCTCAAAGCATACAAATGTGAAGCCGGAAAAGGATTTTTTCCTTATGAATGGATGAAAGACGTGGAACAACTTAATCAAGAACATCTACCTCCAAGAGAAGCTTTTTACAGTTCTTTAAAACAAAAGAATATCAGTGAAGAAGAGTACATAATTTGTCAAGAAGCATGGAAAGATAACGACATGAAGACAATGAGGGATTTTTTAAAATGGTACAACAACTTGGATGTAAAACCATTTGTTCAAGCGTTGGAAAGACAAAGATCGATCTACAGAGAGCATGGGATTGATATGTTAAAAGATGGTATATCTTTACCAGGATTAGCGATTCGATGGATGTTTAACAAAGCTCCTCAACCACCCCCTCCATACCTCTCTACATACTTGAATTTTGATGAGCTTGGTAACTCGTTTCGTCAGACTCTCCCAATTTGTCTGATTGACAACTGCAATGCAGAACTTTATCCTCTAATAAAGAAAAACATAGTTGGCGGGCCAAGTCTAGTGATGCATAGATATCACGAAAAAGGTATAACTAAAATTAGAGAACATTGGTTGGGAAAAGAAGCAAAGGTTTGTGATAGAATCTATGGAGTTGATGCAAATGCGCTCTATTTATGGTGTATGATGCAATCAATGCCTACTGGCTATCCTCGAAGAAGAAAAATCGAAAACTCTTTTGTCGCTGAACCAGTAAAATTTAGCAAGATAGCTCATAGCTGGTTACAGTTCCAAATGTTCTCAAAAAAAATCAATATCAGACATCAGCTCAATGGAGGAGAAGTTACTCTCGGACAGCGAGGATTACCAGTTGATGGATTCTGTGTTGAAAATCGTCATGTCTTTCAATTCCACGGATGTTTTTGGCATGGACACGACTGCTCTTATAACAACGCTAAAGAGCAAGAGCTTCAAGCTAGTGGAAGAAAATCAAAAGCAAATCTGTTTAAAACTACGATGGAAAATGAAGAATATCTTCGAGCATTAGGTTACACTGTAATCTCGATTTGGGAGTGTGACTGGATGAAGCGTGTAAAAACTCATACAAATTTACAAAAATTTGTCAACACGTTTTACAATTCTTTCTACCCTAAAATACTTGAAAAAAAGCTGAATCAAGAAGAAGTGTTGGAGAGAGTTCAATCAGAGGAATTCTTCGGATTTGTTGAATGTGACATCGAAGTTCCTGAGGAAGAGGAAGAAAAGTTCTCCGAAATGCCTCCGATTTTTAAAAATACGATGTTAACCAGAGAACACTTGAGCGATGAAATGAAAGTCTTTGCTGAAGCCGAAGGTTTTTTAAAGACTCCTCAACGCTCATTAGTTGGAAGTATGTACGGGGATAAGATATTGCTAATGAGTCCTTTGTTGAAATGGTACTTGAAACAAGGATTGAAAGTCACCAAAGTTTATCAGCTAATAGAATATATCCCTAGAAAAGCTTTTGAAGCTTTTGGAACATCGGTTTCAGACGCTAGGAGAATGGGAGATGCAGACCCTAGTCAAGAATTACTCGCTACTACTAGCAAGTTGGTAGGAAATGCTGCTTATGGAAAAACAATCACTGATAAAGAAAAACATACCACCATCAAGTTCATCGAAGGTGCCAGAAAAGCTTCATTTCGTATCAGAGGAAACAAATTTATCTCCATGGAAGAGATAGCAGATGATTTTTATGAAATCGTAACCTGTAAACAACTAGTAAGTTTTAAAACAATTATTTTGCAATTCAAAATTTATATTCCACAAGTTTACTTTGCTAATCAGTATCACCATCATTTCAGCTAACTATGAATGTTCCAGTACACTTGGGTTTCTCCGTGCTACAGTATGCTAAACTGAGAATGCTACAGTTTTACTACGACTTTATGGATAAGTAAGTAAAACCTAATTCCCTACTATTATCATGTATAAGTAAGTAAAACTTCCAAATAATTGAAGCAATCTTTTTATTTATAGATATATTGACAGAAGTGATTTCCAATATGTTGAAATGTATACAGATAGCGCATACATGGCGTTGAGCGGAACATTAGAAACACTGGTAAAACCAAGTATGAAAAAAGAGTTTTACAATGAATATGGTGATTGGTTTCCACGACCATACTGTGACAAACATAGAGATGAATTTTTAAGAATCAAAACAATGGGTTTAGAATGGAGCATGCAAGAATGTTGTGAAAAAGTACTAAAACATGGAAAAAGAACACCTGGATTGTTTAAAGAGGAATTTACCGGAGATGGAATTGTTGCTCTTAACTCTAAATCCTATTATTGCTGGGGAGAAAAAGGAAACAAGTTTAGCTCAAAAGGTTTGAACAAACGAATTTATCAATTGAACAAAGACAGTTATCTAAATGTATTGAACACAAAAAAGTCGTTTATGGGTAAAAATCGAGGATTTGTAGTAAAGGATAAAAAAATGTTGACATACAAGCAAATAAAGCGAGGACTCACATATTTTTATGCTAAAAGACGAGTGTGTTCTGATGGAGTATCTACCGAACCTACTTTGGCTTAAATAAAAACCTTCATAATAGTCTTCTTTTTAGAATAGTTACTATAACTATATATATAATACAAGAAATCATTCATCGTATATATATATATAGACTTGATCTCAAAATGCTGATGATATGTAGTCTCAAGTGAATAAATGAAGGTTATAGTACTTTGTACTACATAAAATTTACAGTAAATTTTAATAGATATAATGTTTTCTATTACAATTATTTCCCAAATACTGTAAATTTTAACCATATAGAAGCTAATTTGAGGATTTTTTAAGATGTAATGTAAAGAAAAAGACTTTGCATTGATTATCATTACAAGACCTGGTGCTTTGTATTACTTAGTCTTTACTGACTCTAGCTATATTATATGGGAAGGTTTACCCCTGCTTATTATGTAATAAATGTATATAATTATATATTGATTCATTTTTAATCAATGTATTTATTCAAGCTAGATATAACTCCTCTCTCCTCTCTCTCAAAATACTATATGAGTTCGAGTTATGTAAAAAATTATCAAAAACTTAAATGCCATACATTCAAAATCTATACGTCATATAAGTTCAAATTAGGTAAAAAAATAATCAAAACTCAAATGCCACTTAAATGCCACTCAAATACCCCTCAAATAAAATACAATATAAACTCGGCGAATTCATTCAACGCCGTAACCCATTGCATCACCCCAGATTATGACCCCACAAAAAAACACTTGGTAGGTAGATCTGCCCATATATTACTACTGATGTAGCAATCTAAAATAGTAGAGGTAGCTATCTACAGTAGTAGAGGTAGTTATCTACAGTATAGTAGTGGTAGTTATCTACTGTAGTAGAGGTAGTTATCTACAGTAGTAGAGGCAATTATCTACAGTAGTAGAGGTAGCTATCCACAGTAGTAGAGGTAGTTATCTACAGTAATAGAGGTAACTATCTACAGTAGGAGAGGTAGCTATCTACAGTAGTAGAGGTAGTTATCTGTTATATATATGTGTAGATTGGAGCTATTAGATTAGTACAGAGTTAACGTCAAGTTGAGGTCACTCAAAATAGCTAAGAAGGCAATGACTTGTGGAGTGACCAATCAAGTTGATTGTTGTGATGTGCTGGAGCTTCTATTCATTCACAGTTTATACATAACAAAAGTAGTAACTTCTAGTGCAAGTTTAACGACTATATCAGAGCTAACTAGGGAAGAGTTAAATGTTCACAGTTAAAGTTCACTACTTTCGTAATAATATTTCATTAGCTCATCAATCATATTTCAAAGGCTCCTACTCATCAGTCATAAATCTGTCACTTCAGAAACTTGTACATGCCACATAAATAGTTATGAGGTTAACCGTCAGCTGGTGAAGTAGTTTGGTATGAAAACCTGCATAAAGAACATGAGATTGTTTTTATATTTTTAATATATTTTTCTCGTGCGCTGTTGTATCTTAGATCATAATATAATGACAAGCAATATTAGTAGTAATATATGAGCAGATCTCCCTACCAAGTGTTTTTTTGTGGATCTGGCCTTGGGGGTTATGCAATGAGTTACGACGTTGGATGAATTCGCCGAGTTTATATTGTATTTTATCTGAGGGGCATTTGAGTGGCATTTGAGTGGCATTTAAGTGGCATTTGAGTTTTGATTATTTTTTTACTTAATTTGAACTCATATGGCAGCTAGATTTTGAATGTATGGCATTTAAGTTTTGATAATTTTTTTACATAATTCGAACTCATATGGCATCTTGAGAGAGAGGAGAGAGAAGAGAGAGAGGAGAGAGGAGAGAGGAGTTTTATCTACATTGAATAAATATATTGATCAAAAATGAAACATTATAAGATTATATACATTGATTACATAATAAGTAGGGAAAATCTTCCTATATAATATAGCTAGAGTCAGTAAATACTAAGTAATACAAAGCACTACAACTTGTAACGACAATCAATACATACATACATACATATGGTATCTTGAGAGAAAGAAAGAGAGAGAGGAGAGAGATTTTTTAGTTTTCTATACATTCATGTATATATGGTTAATTATGTACATATTTATGGGTATATTTATATCTACATAGAGAGAGGAGAGAGGAGAGAGGAGATATATCTACATTGAATAAATATATTGATCAAAAATGAATCATTGTATGATTATATACATTTATTACATAATAAGTAGGGAAAATCTTCCTATATAATATAGCTAGAGTCAGTAAATACGCACATGTCCATATTCATGTACATGTGCATAAGTGGACATGAATACGTACATGTCCATATTCATGTCCATATTCATGTCCATATTCATGTCCATATTCATGTCCAAATTCATGTTCATATTAACATTTTATAGCTATGTACAGAGGAGAGAGAAGAGAGGAGAGAGAGAGATTTCTTAGTTTTTTATACAACCATGTATATATGGATAATTATGTTCATATTTATGGATATATTTATATCTAGATTGAATAATATACATTTATGACATAATAACTATATTGAATGCTACAAAATATGTTGGAAAATCACCAAATTAGTCCTCTAGATGGTTAAAATTTACAGTATTTGGGAAATAACTGCAAGAGAGGGGAGAGGAGTATTTGGTAGAGGAGAGAGGAGAGAGAGGAGGCTTGAGCGTAAATATTTCTTTTAGTTATTTACATAATAAGTATATTGAATACTATAAAATATCTTGGAAAATAGTCAAATTAGACCTCTAGATGGTTAAAATTTACAGTATTTGGGAAATAACTACAATAAAAAACATTATGAATGTATGGCATTTAAGTATTGATAGTTTTTTACATAATTCGAACTCATATGGTATCTTGAGAGAAAGAAGAGAGGAAAAGAGGAGAGAGGAGGAAAAATAATTGCACTCAAATGAAAAAAATAAATGAAGCTAGATATTCATTTATTTGTATATATCCACAAGAAAACTGGGGTATTAAGTGAAATATTCTTTTATTCCATTCAATTTTCATTAATTTAATTTGAGTTGAAGTATTATTTACAATGGTTAGAAATTATTAAAATTACTGCTCAATCTTTTATCCAACACCTACAATAATTCTTAGTAATAGTAGTGTAATGAGACAGAGTAATAATCTACACACACCTTGTTCACTATGTATGCTGTAGCACATGTTTTTCCTTTAGTTATCTGCAGTTACTTCAATTGGATTTTATCCAGATGTTTTATAGTCTTTGCTGCTACTGCGTTTTGTCTCAAACAAGAGTCCAAAGTAGGCATTGTGTCTACAAAATACAAAAAAACTGATTGTTACAATTGATTCATTTTTTTTCATTGGCTTTATCTACATAAAGTAGCGAAGAAAAAGTTTGTGTGAGTATGAAACTATGTAGTAGAGATAAATTTATATCTAGGTTCAATTAGCATTAAATAATCACTTATTATTTTGTTAATAATAAATAATTAGAGTCAGTTACTTTACAGTTTTTTATACAACCATGTATATATGGATAATTATGTACATATTTATGGTTATATTTATATCTAGATTGAATAATATACATTTATGACATAATAACTATATTGAATGCTACAAAATATGTTGGAAAATCACCAAATTAGTCCTCTAGATGGTTAAAATTTACAGTATTTGGGAAATAACTGCAAGAGAGGAGAGAGGAGTATTTGGTAGAGGAGAGAGGAGAGAGGAGAGAGAGGAGGCTTGAGCGTAAATATTTCTTTTAGTTATTTACATAATAAGTATATTGAATACTATAAAATATCTTGGAAAATAGTCAAATTAGACCTCTAGATGGGCTTTTCAACTAGTGGTAAATAACTGTTTATTATTTATTTTAAAAATAAATAATTAGAGCTTTCTAATAGTGTTGAATAATTATCGATTATTTTTTACCTTATCACCACTTAGAGCCAGATGATTCAATTAACTAAAGACAAATAATTATTTTAGCATTTTTTACCTTGATGCTGGATGGTCTCCTAGTAGCTGTAGTAGATGATGCTTCTCCGCTTGCTATTGAAGAACTGGATGCTTTCTGTGTGAAAACAGTGGCTCTTAAATAGCTAAAGTCGCACTGATTAAACCTTATGAATCAGCATTTTTTCCAATGCTTTCGCGGGAATAAAAACTGTTTATTCCCGCGAAAGCAAGGGTTTCCATTCGCGTGAAAATAAATTATTCATTCCCGCAAAAGCAACGGTTTCTATTCGCGTGATAGTAAACTATTTATTCCCGCGAAAGCAACAGTTTCTATTCGCGTGAAAATAAATTATTTATTCCCGCGAAAGCAACGGTTTCCATTCGCGTGAAAATAAATTATTTATTCCCGCGAAAGCAACAGTTTCTATTCGCGTGAAAATAAACTATTTATTCCCGCAAAAGCAACAGTTTCCATTCGCGTGAAAATAAATTATTTATTCCCGCGAAAGCAACGGTTTTTATTCGCGTGAAAATAAACTATTTATTCCCGCGAAAGCAACAGTTTCCATTCGCGTGAAAATAAATTATTTATTCCCGCGAAAGCAACGGTTTCTATTCGCGTGAAAATAAACTTTTTACTCCCGCGAAAGCAACAGTTTCTATTCGCGTGAAAATAAACTATTTATTCCCGCGAAAGCAACAGTTTCCATTCGCGTGAAAATAAATTATTTATTCCCGCGAAAGCAACAGTTTCTATTCGCGTGAAAATAAACTATTTATTCCCGCGAAAGCAACAGTTTCCATTCGCGTGAAAATAAATTATTTATTCCCGCGAAAGCAACGGTTTCTATTCGCGTGAAAATAAACTTTTTACTCCCGCGAAAGCAACAGTTTCTATTCGCGTGAAAATAAACTATTTATTCCCGCGAAAGCAACAGTTTCCATTCGCGTGAAAATAAATTATTTATTCCCGCAAAAGCAACGGTTTCTATTCGCGTGAAAATAAACTATTCATTCCCGCGAAAGCAACAGTTTCTATTCGCGTGAAAATAAATTATTTATTCCCGCGAAAGCAGCGGTTTCTATTCGGGTGAAAATAAACTATTTATTCCCGCGAAAGCAACAGTTTCTATTCGCGTGAAAATAAATTATTTATTCCCGTGAAAGCAACGGTTTCCATTCGCGTGAAAATAACTTATTTATTCCCGCGAAAGCATTGGGAAAATTGCTGATTCATAGGGTTTAATCAGTGCAACTTTAGCTATTTAAGAGCCACTGTTTTCACACAGAAAGCATCCAGTTCTTCAACAGCAAGCGGATAAGTATCATCTACTAAAGCTACTAGGAGACCATCCAGCATCAAGGTAAGAAATGCTAAAATAATTATTTGTCTTTAGTTAATTGGATCATCTGGCTCTAAGTGGTGATAAGGTAAAAAATAATTGATAATTATTTAACACTAGTAGAAAGCTCTAATTATTTATTTTTAAAATAAATAATAGACAATTATTTAATATTTATTTAATTTTAATTTTATACCCATAGTGTCTAAGCTGTTCGCTCGCAAGAACGCAAGCTGTGTCATTGACAAATCTGTCTGTTTGTCCAAGCGACTTCAATTATTTATTAATAAAATATGAACCCTCAACTGGAATTCACTCCTAGGTAATTTATCTTTACTAGATAACTTTATGATCTTTAAAATTAATTACAAAAAATTAAACAAAATATTTGTTTTTTTTCAGAATGAATACTCAAGACCTTCTCCTATCTTTGATATGCCAGAAAGTCAATTGGTGGTTGATGAACCGGAATCCCAACAAGATTTTACTTCATTCACATATCTGCTACTAGGAGAGCAACCAGCATCAAGGTAAGAAGTGCTAAAATAATTATTTGTCTGTAGTTAATTAAATCATCTAGTTGTTTGGAACTAGTTTTTTATTATTATTTTATTATTTAGATCACTACAACCACTAGGAGGACTCTAAGTAGAGTTAAGGTAAAAAGGCTCTAATTATTTATTTTTACAATGAATAATAACTGTTTTATGCTGATAATGAAGTAAAATAATACAATATTGAACGTTTTAATCATTTTTTGGTTGTAAAGTTCAAAATCGACCTGTAGTTCAAGACATCATTTAATATTTTAACCTATTAATTCTCTCGGACACACGGCAATTCTGTCAATCAATGTCAAAAAACTACGATCTTGAGCGGAAACAGGATAGGTTCCATGAGCATAAAATTATCTAGGAGAGATACTTCTATGGTCAAGAGAACGACTCCATATCGTAATAGGAGGATAACTCCACAGTGCAACTAGTTGAGTTCTTCAACTAGTGTTAAATAATAATTTTAATCACTTACCTTAATACAGAAAGTCTCCTAGTAGTTGTAGTAGATGTTGATACTTCAGTCACTGTTGTTGGAGTGGATGCTTTCTGTGTAAAAGCGATGCTTCTTATATAGCTAGGTTGTACTAGGTTGTACTAGGTACCGATTGACATGAGCTGATTCCAATGAAAAGCCTTTATAATAGCCCTTATATAAGGTCTTTACGCAGAAAACTCACGCGAAAACTAAAAAAAAAAAAAAATTCTTCGCGGGAGTTTTCCGTCTTATATGTTATAAAGGCTTTACGCAAAAAACTCACGCGAAAACCAAAACTATATAAAAACTTCTTCGCGGGAGTTTTCCTTCTTATGCGTTATGACAGCTTTATGCAAAAAACTCATGCGAAAACGGAAAAATAAAAAAAACTTCTTCGCGGGAGTTTTCCTTCTATGTACTATAAAGGCCTTACGCGGAAAACTAACGGTAAAAAAAATTCCGTGAGTTTTCTGCATAAAGCCTTTATAACATAAAAGAAGGAAAACTCCCGCGAAAGAATTGTTTTGTATTTCCCGTTTTCGCGTGAGTTTTCCGTGTAAAGCCTTTATAGTATATAGAAGGAAAACTCCCGCGAAGAGAATTTTTTTACTGTTTAACTTTTCGCGTGAGTTTTCCGCGTAAAACCTTTATGACTTATAAGAAGGAAAACTCCCGCGAAGAATTTTTTTTTTAGTTTCGGTTTTCGCGTGAGTTTTCCGCGTAAAGACCTGCTTATATATTATAAAGGCTTTTCATTGGAATCAACTCGTGTCAATCGGTACCTAGTACAACCTAGCTATATAAGAAGCACCGCTTTTACACGGAAAGCATCCACTTCAACAACAGTGACTGAAGGATCAACATCTACTACAACTACTAGGAGACTTTCTGTATTAAGGTAAGGAATAATAAATAACTATTTAACACTAGTTGAAGAACCCAACTAGTTGCACTATGGAGTTATCCTCATATTACGATATGGAGTCGTTCTCTTGACCATAGAAGTATCTCTCCTAGATAATTTTATGCTCATAGAACCTATCCTGTTTCCGCTCAAGATCACAGTCTTTTGGCATTGATTGACAGAATTGTCGTAGGTCCGAGAGAAAAAATAGGTTAGCCTTAAATGACATCTTGAACGACAGGTTGATTTAGAACTTTACAACCAAAAAATGATTACAACTTTCATTATTGTATTGTTTTACTTTATTATCAACATATAACAGTTATTATTCATTGTATTTAATATGAAAAATAATTTTTACTGATGATGATTATTATTCTTATTATTATTACTATTGTTAATATTATTGTGATTTCATTTGGTTTTCATTGTTACTTTATTGAATTTTGTTCAAGTCTTGTGATCTAAATAATAAAAGAATGATAAATATTTATTTACCACCAGTTGAAAAACTTACCTACTTGCACTATGGAGAAAATAGCCTCCTACAACCAAATCCGTTTGTGTTACAAACCCTGTCTTTGGATATTGATAAAAATGTTATCTTCTTTGTATTATGATTAAATAATAATAAATAGCTCACATTTTTTAAAATATTTCTTATTTTTTGTCTTTTTAGATTGGATAGTTAAGATGGCAATTTTTGTATTTTGTAGACACGATGCCTACTTTGGACTCTTGTTTGAGACAAAACGCAGCAGCAGTAAAGACTATAAAACATCTGGATCAGATCCAATTGAAGTAATTGCAGATAACTAAAGGAATAACATGTACTACGGCATACAGAGTGAACAAGGTGTGTGTAGATTATTACTCAGTCTCATTACACTACTATTACTAAGAATTATTGTAGGTGTTGGATAAAGGATTAAGCAGTAATGTATTAGCAAGCATTAGCAATAAACATAGACTTTTCAACAATGACATTAACCAAAAAAAATAGTATAACAAAGTCATGTTTGAGCTAATAAGTTGTTGCTAAGATGTTTGAATTAACAACTAGGTAGCTAAAATAAGTTTTTCATGAGGATCTCCTGACAGTTGTGATTCCTTGAGTGGTGAGCAGACTTTTAAATCTACTGTAGTTATATTTTGTTGATCTTATTGAGTCTTTATCAGTTAGTACATCTTGCAACAAATTCTTTGATAGCTTAGCGCTAAGCCATCTTCCCTTGAGTTTTATCCTGTCAGTATCCAGATCGTATTTTCCAGAATCTCTCAATTGATACAATATTTTTACACCTAACGCTTGATTGTCTTTACTAGCTGTCATGTCGGATACTTTCTTTTTAAACTCTTCTAATTGTTGCATCATTCTCTCCGAATCTCTATTGCTATCATCGTCAATTGTGTTTCTATCAAACGATGATGGTGAGAGCTTTGGTGTTTTAGCAGAGCTCCAGCTCTTTGGTTGCTTGTACTCTCCCCTAATCTTTCCAACATCACTCCGATAGGTTTTTGTGCTTTGAACATTTTCATTTGTCTTTTTGCTCTCAAGCAACTCGTTTTTGATTCCCATTACTATTTCATTCGTTTCAACCAAAATATTCTGGATTTTCTGGATATCTCTCACCATTTTGTCTTTTGTCGGGTTGTCATACAATGATGACGCAAACTTGTCTTGGTCGGTTGATTTAGCCCCACTGATCTTTTCCATCAAACTATGATACTCCTCTTCTGGTATAGCAAAATAACGTTCACCATATTCAGGAAGAACCATTTTGTATTGATATTAAAACCTGTGCAATCAGGATGATTATAGGGTCTAAAAAAAGCTACCTCTCCCAATCTGCATTAAAAGTTGTTGTTTGTCAGCAATCAGTGTTTGTACCTCCTTGAAGCGCTACTACCTAATAAACTGAGTTGTGTACTGATTAGTTTTTTGTAGCTCTTTTTTGAAGCCTCCTCTCTCCTTTACCAAATATTCCTCTCTCCTCTCTTGCAGTTATTTCCCAAATACTGTAAATTTTAACCATCTAGAGGACTAATTTGGTGATTTTCCACATATTTTATAGCATTCAATATAGTTATTATGTCATAAATGTATATTATTCAATCTAGATATAAATATATCCATAAATATGTACATAATTATCCATATATACATGGTTGTATAAAAAACTAAAAAATCTCTCTCTCTCTCCTCTCTTATCTCTCCTCTGTACATAGCTATAAAATGTTAATATGGACATGAATTTGGACATGTGCATGTACATAAATATGAACATAGGTATGTACATAAATGGACATGAATATGGACATGTACATAAATGGACATGAATATGGACATGAATATGGACATGAATATGGACATGTACCTATTCATGTCCATTTATGCACATGTACATGAATATGGACATATGCGTATTTACTGACTCTAGCTATATTATATAGGAAGATTTTCCCTACTTATTATGTAATAAATGTATATAATCATACAATGATTCATTTTTGATCAATATATTTATTCAATGTAGATAGATCTCCTCTCTCCTCTCTCTATGTAGATATAAATATACCCATAAATATGTACATAATTAACCATATATACATGAATGTATAGAAAACTAAAAAATCTCTCTCCTCTCTCTCTCCTCTCTCTCTTTCTTTCTCTCATGATACCATATGTATGTATGTATGCATTGATTGTCATTACGAGTTGTGGTGCTTTGTATTACTTAGTATTTACTGACTCTAGCTATATTATATAGGAAGATTTTCCCTACTTATTATGTAATCAGGTATATAATCAGATAATGTTTCATTTTTGATCAATATATTTATTCAATGTAGATATATCTCCTCTCTCTCTATGTAGATATAAATATACCCATAAATATATACATAATTAACCATATATATATATATATATGAATGTATAGAAAACTAAAGAATCTCCCTCTCCTCTCTCTCTCCCTCTCTCCTCTCTCTCCCTCTCTCCTCTATCTCTTTCTTTCTCTCAAGATACCATATGTATGTATGTATGTATGTATGTATGTATGTATTGATTGTCGTTACAGGTTGTAGTGCTTTGTATTACTTAGTATTTACTGACTCTAGCTATATTATATAGGAAGATTTTCCCTACTTATTATGTAATCAATGTATATAATCTTATAATGTTTCATTTTTGATCAATATATTTATTCAATGTAGATAAAACTCCTCTCTCCTCTCTCTCTTCTCTCTCCACTCTCTCAAGATGCCATATGAATTCGAATTATGTAAAAAAATTATCAAAACTTAAATGCCATACATTCAAAATCTAGCTGCCATATGAGTTCAAATTAAGTAAACAAATAATCAAAACTCAAATGCCACTTAAATGCCACTCAAATGCCACTCAAATGTCTCTCAAATGAAATACAATATAAACTCGGCGAATTCATCCAACGTCGTAACTCATTGCATAACCCCCAAGATCAAATCCACAAAAAAACACTTGGTAGGGAGATCTGCTCATATATTACTACTAATATTCACTGAGTTGATACCAAGCAATCAATATTGTAGTGGATTCTGGTGTGGAGCCACAGAGTCTCACTAATCTCAAGCGCTTTTCTTCTCTCCAAAGGGGACACCTCTAATATGGCCAGTGCCACTCGTCCAAATGACTTTAGCAACTAGTAGGGAGAGCCCGGGGCTCAGACAAACTAATCTGGTGGCTGTGGTATAAATGCATTTATTGTATCAATACTGCTCTAGGGAGGTAGTTCTCTAGAGTGAAGTGGCAAGAGTAGATATAACATACAAATGCAAAGAATACAGGCAAGCTCCAGCCTTAGTTGTACAGCTTCTCCCCATTTCCTTGAGAACCCCTTGCCTGTGAGGCTGTCAGCGGCTTTGCCGTTGTGGCATAATCAGGTAGATACTGCCTATGGTATCTCGCCGTCCCGAGAAATGCTTGTAGTGCCTTGACGTCCTTGGGTTCCTCCCACTTCCTGACTGCTTCCACTTTCTCTGGGTCAGTTGCCACTCCCTCTAAACTGACAACGTGTCCCACAAGTACTTGACTTGTTGGCTCAGCAACTCGCACCCTCAGGGCTTGACTTTGAGATTAACTTGCTGCAGTCGGCCCAGAACCTCGCCGAGTCACTTTAGGTGGGTCTCAAAGTCCAGAGCTATGATGATGACATCATCCAGGTAGAGTAACAGCATCTTCCAGTAGAGCTTTTTTAGTACACTCTCCTTGAGCCATGGAAGGGGACAGGTGCTGAGGTGAGGCCAAATGGTAGGACTTTCCACTTCCAGAGTCTACTCCGAGTGATGAAGGCTGATTTATACTGAGCATTTGCATCCAGGGGTACTTGCCAACACCCGGTGGTGAGGTCCAGTGTGGTGAAATATCAGCTGCCGGCTAGTGCGTCCAGTGAGTCATCTATTCTGGAAATCGGATGGGCGTCCTGCCTGGTGACGTTGTTGAGTTTGCGGTAATCGACGCAGAATCTCCACGACTCATCCTTCTTTCTCACCAGTACAACCGGGGAGCTCCAGGCTTCGCCGGCTGATTCAAAGAGGTCCTTGGCCAACAGTTCTTTCACTTTTCGCTCTGCCTCTGCTTCTTTTTCTCCACCCAATTGGTGGGGAGAGGGGCAGAATATGGGTCTGGTTCCTGGGGCTACAGAAATGGCGTGTTCAGCTAGGTGGTTTGGCCTAATGTATCCATTGTGTCAGCTGAACACAGTCTGATATATTGTATGAGTAACCTGCACAATTGTTGTTCCTCCCGGGAATCCTGGCACCCCCGACAAGCTTGAGTGAATATTGTCTGGAGGTGTTGGGGGAGTTCTTCGTCTCTTGACTCTGGTTGCGGCAGATGGGTAGGCACTGGTCGGATTTCGTCTGGATCTATTCCAGTAAATTTTCCAATTACTTCTCCTGCAGGAACATGTAGGCTTCCCTGGAAAGGGTTGAGGCACCGCAGCAGCACTCTTCCCTGTTCATGTGGTGTATTGATACTGGTGGCTAGGAGCAGGCCTCCCTCCATACACTCTATGACTCTTTGTTGGCATGGTTCTTTACTGGTGAGATGACATGGTACTGTGGCTTCTGTCTGTGGGGGTATGTGGGTGTCTCGTTGTACTTGTACTTTGGACACCAAGTCTTGACGTGCCTATCTGTGCATATGAGTTCCTTTCCTTGAACTCTCAAGATCAGTCAGTCAAATCCCATCTGGCAGTTCTGGTTGGCGAGGAATATCGTCCCTAGAATTACGTCTTCATTGATCTGACTCACTAAGAATGTCTCTTCGTACTTCAGGTGTTGGATGCGTCCGGACAGGGTGAGTAGGCCATAGAATGGCAGCAGGGCCCCGTCTGCCATTAGTCCGTGGGAGTTTTATTCCTGGAGGTGTTGTTGCACTATAGGGGGAAGCTGGTAGAATACTCATTTTGATAGGAGGTTAGCATTGCATCATGTATCGATCAGATACGTGACTGCCCGTCCTTCCACACGCCCAGGCAAGTAGTAGCTGGATTTTTAGGGCCTTTCTATCTGGTTTAAGTGCACCGTCATTGGTCTGCGTTTTTGTTCTCTAGTCTCTGGTTGTGTGGGTCTAGGAGTCCCACCGTCTCTCCCATCTTTATCACCGTTCTCCGGTGGTGGGGTTCTGGTCTCCTCTTTTTCTTGTGGGATAGTCTCCTCTTCTTTTTCTGGTGGGGTAGTGTCCTCTTCTTCTTCTTGTGGGGTAGTCTCCTCTTCTTCTTCGGCTAGTAGGGAGAACCGATTCTTCAAGGCCACTGAGGTGCGGCCTTGGTGGCGAGCGGTATCTCTCCTGTCCAGGCTGTTTCGCGGTTGTCTGGTGTTGGTGTTGTTCTGTGCCCTCTCGCAGCCAGTAGGGAGGCCTACTGCTGCGGGCCGTATTCGTCTCCTTGTCTACCGGTCAAGGGGGTGGTTTTGCATTGGCGCCGGAGGTGTCCTGTCTTTTGGCACCCCCAACACTTCTTGGGTGGCACATCCTGTGGCTTTTTCTTTAGGTCGGCTATTTCTTGACTTAGCTTCTCTATGGTCCTTAATATCTTGGCCATAGGGTCCTTTACCTCCTTGCAGGAGATTTTTGGTTCCGGTTTTGCCAGCACTTTTTCTGGTGGTTCTTCATGTACAGCTCGAATATTGGGGTGCAAAGGTGGGTGGTGTTATATCGGATGGCTTTTTCTAGTGTGGTGGGTCAGATAGTCAGCAGATGCCTTTGGAGGTATGCGTGGCCCAACGTACTCTGAAACGTCTGCAGGGTGAGTTTGGTTCTGTTTCTTTGTGGTAAGTCCTCAAAAGCTGCCTCCACTAGTCTTTTTATATTGAGGGCGTGCTCTAGTAATGTATCTCTTGGTGATTTTCTGTAAGCCATTAGTTTGCTCTGGGCTTTTATTCAGGTGAGACCGAAACTTGCTCTCAAGACTTCTACTACGGCCTGCTGTGTGCGCCCTTGCCCACATTGTTCTGCTCTTCCTACTAGTGCTTGGCGTCGGTGAATGGCTGCCTCTTCTGGTGGCCACCTATTTATCCCAGCCCCTTTTTCAAATCTCTGAATAAAATAGTGGATACCCCTTCTCTATTAAATTGTGGTATCCTGAATTTGCCCTTGGTGTTTGCCATGGATATGCGTTCCAGGATGTCTGTCAGGGTTCCCATGATTTGTATGGATGACTCTTCTCTATCTGTGCTGACAGCTCGCCTTCTATATGACATCTTCTGTCTTTAGTACTTTTTCCTGAAGTTATTTTCTTGTGGGTTCTTGGCCAATCCCACTGCTGCCACCAATGTGCAGGAATTTTGTCTGGGTGGTAGCATACACCTGTACAACTTCCTGAAATTATTGCAAGTATTTTGGCTAGGCAGTGTGTTATTATTTGTAAGTTATTTTGTCATCTAACAGGTCGACAGTAAGGGCCGAATTAAGGATGGAGTGCTCAATGCTGTACACCTTCCGGGAATACACAGCAATGGCTAAGTAAATAGCTCGCTTTCCACTGAGCTCCACCTTGTTCGGGCAAACTGACTGAGGCCGAACTGTTGGTGGAAAGCAAAGGACTCAATTTCGCACACCTTACAGGAATACGCAGCGAGGGTAAGAATGACTGTTCGCTTTCCACTGAGCTTTGCCTGCACCGATCATTGGCTGGACCAAGTTTTTGTTCTGTTTATCTTCAGCTTGAATCTGTTATTCGTGTTCAGTGTAGTGTGAAATTGCTTATGAGAGTTAGGCCAACTCTGAGTTTATTACTATGATACAAAAAAATTTATACAGGGGTAGAACAATGGAAGTGTAAGCCACGACTTACAGTACAGTCACAAAAATATGGTTTTACAATTCTTCGTGGAAAATAATTTTAATAGATAATAATAAATGGTAAAAGATGCGAACGCTCATGAGATAAAAAATACACACTATAACGCAGTCTACACTAAGTTTTTGTCTGATATACTGTATTTTGTATGTTTGTGAGGTAAATACTTCTGTACACTCTTTTGAAATGAGGTTAGAACTGTTTAATGCGTATCTATGGTGTTTTTTATATAATAAAGTTATACAATAATACAACACTTCATTTTTATACAATACTCAATCCCTCCAACCTCAATCATCATACAAACCCTAGTATAAACAATCCCTGCACAATAAATACTTAGTTAATCATGCAATTACAAACAAAATCAACACCAATAAATTGGTGCACAAAAAAAGTACCTTCCAAGTTCTCACGGCAACTGGTGCCCACAAAAAGGCACTTGGAGCCAGGAAAATCTTCTTGTCCTTAGACACCATGACAGAGATTTGCTCCTAAATTACTACTTATGTATATTTTCCATCCCTATTAATTGTCTGTGAAGTGAGTCACAAGAAGCCATCCTAGCATATTGAATGTATTTGCAATGAAAAATGTTGTTATGATAGTTAGTAGATAAGATAGTTGGCAGAGTTTGTTTCATATATAAAAACAAACTAACGAAAAGGCGTGTCAGTTCTCCAAGTTGGTAAATAATCAGTTGTGGCAGTATCTCTTGATTGACACATGTCACTGATACTCCAGATAGATGGAATATTTTTGAACAACAATGTTTTTGTTACTTGTGGATTTTTTCATTCTCAAACACACCAGATATTCAGTACCAAATAGTTCTTCAGCATCTGAGTATATCATCCAATAATAACTATGTGAATCTGATGACTAGGCCACCGGCTCCGCTCACCCAGCATAAACCGCCGCCCCCCCCCCCCCTGTCATCCTTGCCCCTTTCTCTCCACCCATAACTATTCCTTAATTCCCACACCAGCATTGGCTGCTACCACTCACTAGATAAAAGCGTTCACTTGTCCTCATGAAACCGTTTTCTCTTAGCTTTGACCAAGAGTAGACAAATCTACCCTAGCTATTAGTTCCAGCTAAACAGATGGGCGTGTCCACCTCTATTTGCTTGACTAATATGCTATGCAGACAAGTTTGGGCAGGGTAACACCCCCAGCCTAACATCCCCAACTACAAAGGCAGCTGGTTGAACCCAGTATACCATGGAGCAACCATATGCATGCCTAAGCATACCACCAAATAGGAGAAAACAAATGTGCTAGGAGCCCAGACTAAGGAAGTAATGCTTCCAATATAAGGGGTACCAGTTTTCTCCAGGACCGGTTAGATAAACCGCCTGCTAAAACCGAAACCTTACCATGTGCACTATATCTTATCGGACTGTCTTGTTATGTTGTATCGTTATCATATAAATTATTCGTTCAAATTATGTAAAGTTATGAAATGTTGGCTCGCCATAATAAGGGGCTGTCGGTTCCTCTCGTTTTCCTATAAAAGGAACAGACCTGCCATAATTTGGCAGGTCATTTGGATGGTATACTATTTACGACCAGTATCGATAAATAGACCGTGTCATAATAGAGCTGCCATACTGAATCTGTGTCTGACCAGTCGGAGCCATGGGCTCGTTATCAATTGCTGGGGTAAGTAGAGAGGAGTGAGGGGAAGTGACCCTATGGAGAGAGTGTTTGGAGTGAGACCCCGTGAGAGAGGGGGTGTTAGTTGAGTGGAGAGCTGTTGCCTCCATAGTGTTGTGTGAAAATCCACTACAATGCTGTTGTACGCTTGGCTTGGTTCCCAGTACTCGCTGATCGCTGATTAGACTTTTGCAGCCAACCAACCACAATACTCCGTACTTACAACTTCTTTGAAAAGACCAGTTCTTTGTCCTAACATCCTATGAGTAGCATAATTTTTCTAGAGATTCCAACTTTTGCTCATGTTCGTCATTTTTTACCTAGCTTTGAAAAGTACTTGAATGATAGCAGTTATAATGAACAGCTGTGTTTTTGTTGTAACATATTTGATGTTATCTGTTATAGTTCATAACAAAATGGTTCCTTTTCATCAAAGATAGGGGACATAACTTCCGTCTTTGAATAACTTTAAAAATAGTGACACAGTGTAGGTTTATTTCCATCCAGCTGAAGTTTGAATTCATTTGTCTTGGTACATGCTCTATTGCAAACATTAAAACAAAAAAAATTTAGACAGCATTCTTTTGCCACAAAAGTCTGCACTCAATTTTTTCCTTGTTTCATTAAAAAACTTAGAATACAATAGTTTTGAATCGTTTAACTTGCTCATTATTGCAGTAATAATAAAAGCAGACAAACATGACATTACCTTCTTATGAAGATACTGCTTCAAGGCAACTCCACACTAGACTTGCCCACCAATTTTTAACTAATTCATTATTAATGTAGTTGTAGAGAAGACAACTCTTCACCATAGCAATTCATTCAAAAACATTGATTTGATGTTATTAGAATTGAATATTAGTTGGAACAAAATTCTTGACAATGTCATAATAACTTGATTATGTTTGTGCTGAAGCAACATTTCTCAAAATGCTCAAATGTATTTGAATGTCATGAGTAAACGTTACATAACAGATTTTGGTAGACTGCCATTTTAGTTTGCTTAGTTAGCTAGTTTTTCATAGCACTGTAGATGCAAACTAAATAATTATTTATGGCGCTTAAATATAATGAGTTTGTGATTTCATTCTATGTTAGCTGTTGCATTCTTCTACTAGCATTATTGCAATACCGAAACACTCTTGAACCATCTGATGAATCACAGCAATTACCAGTTAGCCATTGCAGTTATTTGTTTTAAAAACATAAAACTGTTGCGCTGCACTAAAATGGTCCATACAATTATTGAATTATCTAGCATTAAAAATGGTTTTCTAATTTTTCACAGTTGTTCTGCTTTTTGGTTATTATAAACTGTTGAACTGGAAAACGCAGTGCTCATGAATCTTTGACGAGTCAGTTTTGTACAGGCTCAAGGCCACAGTAGGAGTCAACATGAGAGATGTGGCAAGTCATTATTATTGTTTAGGGCAAAACATGGAGTGATGTAATTTGTTTGACACAAAACTGCAATAAAGAAGAAGCTCTGCGTACCAGAACTACAACATGACACAAAAATATATTTTCATCGTCCAAGTTGCATCAAACTGTTTTACTTCATAATTTTATTTATGAATAAACCCTGTGCTAAAGTTACAAATTGGAGTTATTCTTCAGAAACATAGTAAAAACTACTGTGGCACAAAACTTTAAAGAAATGGATTGGTTGTAAGAAGTAAAACTTGGCCATGCTGTAAGAAATCAAGAAATTGTTTGTTTGAGCTATTCTTAATGTGCCATATGTTAGACAGTTTATGATAACGCTTGAAATCTCTACTGCAATCTCTGTAGGAATGCCCTGCCTGTTCTTCCACGCCCTCCTCCGCCTCTCCAGGCAGATCGTTTCTCACGCAAGTTTATTTCAGCCTTAGAGTCTTCACGAAGTCCGGGACGAGGAGGTTTTTGACAACAGACAAAGCTGTTTGGCAAAGCTACCAGCAGCAGTATGAACGTTATACACAGCAGAATCTTCATGATGTCTGATACCTCTCTATGTCTGTAAAGGTAGAGCAATGTAACGGTAATGTTTTCTTGTAGCTGACCTGCACTGCTACCAGGAGTATTTGTGGCACATTAGGCATATACACCTGTTGTTGTATGTCTAGGTTAGAAATAAATGAAATGAATTTTAGCTTATTTTTGATGAGAGGCACTTCATACAAATCTGTCTTCACTAATATCTGTTTGAGTTTTTTTTAGTAGGGATAAAATTAGGTTGTGCAATGAAGCTAAAGGGTTTAGCTAGTGAACGTCTACTTTGATGGGTGATCAACTGGAAATATGAGCCAAGCAATGTTACTCCATGGCAGACAGTCGATAAATTACCCACTTAGCATGCTCTTACTTGATATTACTAGCTAGCTAATGTTGAGCTAAAATCAACTAGTAACTTTTTATTGTTAGTAATGACTGGCTGAGATGCTGATTGCCATACGCTTGAGTAAAAACTTGTATTCACAAACTAGCAAACTAACTTGCTTACAAACTAACTTGTATTCCTTGAAAACAAAATCGTAGAATTATTGTTTAAGTTTACTATTATGCAAAAAAAAGCATCAAAATCAAACAACTGGTTTATATAGCACTTGATAAATTAAAGCTTGCAAAACTAAACGTTTCAATTGTCTGTCTTATAGTGATTTATTGTTTTATAGAAAGTAAAAATAGGTATAGATGAAGCCTTATAGTTAGCTGAAAATGGAATAAACTTAGTTTTTAATCGATAATGTTTAATTAATACTCGATTTAATGTAGGTTATGATAAACATAAATATAACTATAAAGTGAAATTCTAAATTCTGAGAACTCATTGCAGCATTAAACAAAGTACGGATGTATATTCTTAGAACTAGTTCCAAGTACTACCATAATAACAACTTATCCGAAAACTTTAATTATTTTTAGGTGTAATATGGCCAAATCCTGGGCTTGTTGATTTGTATTAAAAATACTCATGCAGAATTTTTATCATATTTGTGTTTTTACAACGAAAATTTGTAAGATTATTTAAAAAGTAAAATTTGCCAAAACTGAAAGAATTGTAAGTAAGCATTTAAAATTTGAATTTACAATCACAACTGGCAATTAAAACTTTCATTTTTTTATGGTTCTTCAACATACATGCAGTGTTATGTTTTAAACTAAAATTAATAATATTTGAAACGCTGAAACTGTAATGTGGACAGAAAAATGAAAAAGTATGCTAGACTCACCAAACTTTTACGATCAGTTTTGTGCACGGACTCTGTTCTTGAGCAAAACTGTTAATCTATCTTCATGGTACTTCATTATGTAGTAAAGTGGATATAGCTCCACCCACCTCTTAATTTTGCACATTTAATCCCAGCCTATTTTCTTTTGATTTCGTTACGACAGCTATAAGTATTTTTTTAACAAAAAGCAGCCATTTTCGATCAAATTGATAGCCAGAGTGTTTAACCAGTCTAAATAATTGGTGGTGTTGCAGCTGCCACTGGTAAAAGAAACGGTATAACGCCCAAATGAACACTTTTTGCCTTTAAAAGTGAATTTTATCTGTAAGCAACTTTATAAATTGATCCACTTACATGTAATGTAGTTTATAGTTGATACATCAAAATCAACATATATTCAATCAACTCAACAGACACATATACCTATACAATTTCTCGACCCCACTTTACAATCAGCTTTCCACTTGCCCACATAGACAGCAAACATCTTTCTCCAAGATTTTCCAGGTCGAGCACAGCAACGATTTATATCATCTAACTAGAGATGCTAAACTGGGCACCAATCTGTCATTGTGATAAATAGACAGGAACTCCGAAAGCACTAACCAGCAGGGAAAATACTCACTACAGGAGTCCAAGTCATTAGGGACACTCATATTTCCCCTCAGAAACAGATGACGGTGCTGTGCAAGATCACACTTCCCACGTTCATTCCGCTTGGCATTGTAGAAGGTACCCTGACTCCTCCCTTCTGTCCCCCCACTGGCCATCAGTTTCATCACCCTTGATACCAGGCACCACTAACTGGTGCCATGTCTGATCCCCACAAATCAACCCCTAGATCTGAGAGCGGGAAAGACAATTGGTAAATAAACTAGAGTACTCAACTACAGTACACTAAGGGACAATTTCACCACCCCCTCCCATCCACACCTCTCCCCTCCCACATCTTGGAGCACCTGTAAAAGATGTATACCAAAGTCCTAGACAATTTTCATGCCCTGTAAGAGGCATTTCAGTTGGCTCGGCCCTTGCACTAGTACTAGGGAGTGTTTAGTAAAAGAGACCACAACATGGGCCTCACCGACTTCATGGCCCACAGCATTTACCTGAACTCTGGCACTCAGCCCATCAGACAACCCCTACCGGCTCGGCCCCCATAAGGAAAAGGAAGCAGAAGAGAAAGTGAGCAAACTGCTCAATAAAGGACTCCTCAAACTTGCCACTGGGACCTGGAGCTTGCCCTGGTTTAAGTAAAAAAAAAGAGCTGTCGTGAAAGTTCTGCATTGATTACAGGTGACTAATTCCAGTGACTCAACGAGACACCTACACCCTCTGCAGGAAAGATGAGAGTCTGAATGTCTTCTCAGACAGGCAATATTTTAGCACCTTTGACCTGAGAAGTTGGCTCTGGCAGGTACCCCTAGACACAGATGCTAGCAATAAGTTTGCCTTACCTGCCCGGTCAGAATTGCACAAGGGGAAAATGCTCCCATTTGGACTAATGTCAGCGCCAGCCATCTTCCAAAGGCTCATGAATGGGTACTCTATGGCTTCAACTGGAAGTCGTTCCTTCTGTACCTTACTGATGATATAGTTTTCATCGGTTCCAACTTCTCCCCCATCTCAAGTGGTTGGCAAAAGAGCTCCAAAGACTGCAGACAGCCAAGCTCAAGCTTGGGACTTGTAAATGTAAACTTCTTTGGTCACAACTTTGCTACGTAGTTTGTATTTTCTGTGAGAGAAGAGTCACCAGAGACCCGGAAAGACAGCTGTTGTCAGAGACTGGCCACCCCCGATCTGTTTTAACAAACTACAGGCATTCCTCAGAACCATTGGATATTACCTACAATACCTCCCCATTCTCTACCATAGCCAAACGTTTGACAAAGCTTACCAGTAAAGATGACCCCTGAGAGTGAACCCACCATCAAAGACAAGCTTTTCATCAGCTGAAAGCTAGCCTAATATTTGCTCCATTTTAGGCTACCTCACTGCCAACAGTCCCCACATATCAGACACAGATAATAGTGATGATGGCGCTGGGGCCATCTTGTTCCAAATTCAGAATGGTAAAGAGCAAGAGGTTGCTTATTATAGTAAAACTCCAAGCCCCACTGAGCCCAATTATTGCATCACCTATGAAGATTTGTTAACCATTGTAAAGGTGGTTGAACAATTCAATCTCTTACTTTAAGGACAACCCTTTTGAGTGAGGACAGATTGTGTATCTGTAAGAGAAAGGAGCCATTGAGTCAAGTAGCCCAGTGGCCAGAAGCCTTATTTGAATTCCAGTTCACAATACAACGCCGGATTGGCCACTTGCACGGAAACGCTGACGAACTCAGTCAGCGTTGCTATCCAGATTGTAAACAGTGTAGCCACATCCGAGCCAGAGATGGCAGGCCCACCAAAAAGGAAGTCACTCATGCTCTCCCCAACCTAACCCTATCCAAGCGCCTCCGGTCCCTATCCTCTGAAGCAATCCCCTCAGGGTAGCTGCTGTAAGTGCTGTGCCAAACAAGGCTCCCTCCATGTTTTACGGAACATTGCTAGTCTTGCGGAACATAGAACACACATCTAATCTCAATGGTACATTAACACAGAATAACAGAATAAGTCAAAGTTATCCATTCTATAACTTTGAAATTTTTTATAGATTTCTTGTTATTTTTTCTGCAGTTAACATTTTTCCTGACTTTTTTGTAGATTTTTTTTGCAGTTTCCCGTTTTTGAAAAATTATGGCGGATTCAGGCGATGCCGAACTTTTTGTGCCACCTAACACAAAATCCAGTGTAGATTCAATTCAAACTAAAAAAACGTAACAACTACAGCCACTGTGATATATGTAAAGTGGAGCTCAGTTATATCAAAGGAAATACAAGTGAGATGAGCAAACACTTTGAGAGGAAGCATCAAATCAAAGTCGCCGCAACAGACACGACTATCCTTAGCATGCAATGATAATCATAATTAGTAGAGTGACACGAGGCAGCCTACCCAAGTGCAATAAATAAGCTGAAGCTGTTGCTCATCAATGATACTAAACCGCAGCAGATAATTTACAAATATGTCTTGGTGATAATAAAAAATAAATACATGCAGCATATTTCAATAGTTGAAGACACAAGTTTCCAACAGCTCATCAAATACTACTTATTTAGAAGCAAGGTCTTCTATGATCAGCCAAAAAAATATGAGAGCGAAAGTGTTGCCACAAATTAACAGAGCTACTCTTGACAAGGTGATGGCTGAGTTGGCTGATGCTGGTGTTGTACTTCAACAAACCAGACTGTGGATTTGTACTCTTACATATTTATCAGCTTTTTGTTGTCTGTGCATAACTTGTCAATAGCGCACTTGATGTTACCCAGTTGGTTACTTTTCTCCGTGAGTTTTCACTAATTACTGGGTTTGTGTGGTGTAGAATATTTATAGAGCTGGGTGATTTTTAATAAAACAAAAATATATGTTGAAGAACATGAACATAACTTTCATCTTACATTACTTTGACTTCTTATCAGTACAATTTAAATCACTACCTGACTGAGTGTAATTGAAAGAAAAGCTGAACTACACTTTCAACATGACTTACTTTGTAGAGAACAAGTAAACATAACAATGCAGCAGTATCGCCAGCTGTTGGCATTTGTCTGTCCAATCTTCTGCCAAATTTTAATTTAACTGCTTGTAAATGTAAAGGTACAATTAAAATCATAGCCTGTTAAAATGTATGAATCTGATGATGACCATTATATTGGTCTACACTTGCTGTATTTATTCACTATGTGCTTGCATAGCACAGCTGGTTGGTGTACCACAAATATGAAAAAGACTGAACAAGTTCATATTTTCACAATTTATACGAGAAAACAACTTGAGAGTACGAATTCCTATAATAATAGCAAGTTCGGAGCAAAGATAACATATGTGAATTCGTATAATCACTTTCCTCATTCATATGTTACAGTATTGCTAGTTAGTATCCTTTCAAGATGGCGAAGGACCAGCTTTCTTCCAGACCGAATATGACCTCTTACATTGGAAGTGACCTCTTACAGCAATCACAGAACTTTGCAAGATCAACTATCTCCATAAGTAGTTTGTGCTGTTGAACGTCATACGCCATCCTAAAACACTCACAAGCCGGCGACGAGTACGGAGATGAAGACTTGAGTCTTAATACTTTTCTCATGGAACTTGTCTCGAAAAAAAAAACAAAAAGCATTAGTAGTTTTTTCATAACTAAAACTAACAGTTAACAGATCAATAATAGTCTCACTTATTACAGTTTTAGTTGTTTGGTTCAAGCCAATGCAAGTTCACAAAGATGTACGGCTTTTTACCTTGTGACTTGTCAAATATTGGTCAATTTATTTACACTTTTGGCCAACACCTGTGAAAAAATTTAAAGATGTTTGTTTGTTACCATGGTTACAGTACTTAGAAATGTGAAGTGTTTCGCTTCAAAATATTAACCATAGTTGGCATATCAAAGGAAATAACTTTAAGTGCAAAGTTAATGACCGTATCTAGCTAGGGAAGAGCCAAACACCCACATGTAAATGCCACAGCATTAATAATATTATTTCATAGGCTCTGGTTCATTAATCATAGATCTGACACTTCAAAGATTTGTGCACATCACATAAATAACTATGAGTTTTATCCAGCCAGCTGGGGGAGTAATTCCGTAAGACAATCTTCAAAGAGGTAGCAAGATAACTTTTGAATTGTTTATGCATCTAACATTTTTGCTGTTGAATCAATTTTTTCATTCATAACATAGCAACCATCAACAGTCACAAGTTGATACCTAGCAACCAATGTTACCTTGAATTATTTTTTGCTAATTGGTTCCTTATATTCAGAAATTGTTTCAAAAAAGTTATGAGTTGTTATAAGTGCTGCTGTAGAAAACTTTATTCGGCAAAACTTTTAACAAAAGTTAAAATTAAAAGCCGTTAAAACTTTTTTGCACACTCGATAACATCATTCCGTATCAATAATAGTTTCTTTGCACTTTACGTACATGTCTAATTTTAAAAAAAAATTGGCTGCCTGTCTGGAAAGTGCTTTGTTTTTTAGATGCCTCTTTCACAATGCAGGCCAAGTTGAAAATTTAAATAGAAACAGTTGTGTTGTTTTATTCCAGCGCAGATTGCGAAACTTTTTACAATGTTTTGGGTTTGCGAATTAGTTTTCTCATTAGTGACACGCGTGTACTACAATACAAATAAATAGTAAATTTCACCATTGATCTGAATGAAACATGTTCCAGCATCTTGCTTTCCTGAGTGATAAAAGACAAATTGAATAAGGGGGAACACAGCAGGAGTAAAGCAAGGAGGCGGTAAAGAATGACTGATGATCTGGCAACACACACGACTTTTGATCGGATCCGGCGCCTGCGGCGCAGAAATGCCGTGGCTGTCAACGTCACGCCAGATGCTGATTTTTTTAGTTTTTCGACGCCGCGGCTATAATGTTATTGGCTAATCTTTGTTCGCACTCGGTCAAGGTTAATTTAAAAAAACCTGCCGCCAACAATACTTGTACTAAGTCGTTGACATAAATATAACTTTTGCTTATTATGATAAATTGTAAGAAGAAAACATGATGATAATCACTATCACGATTGATTGTTTTTATTGTGACTTGTTATTGGTGCAATGAATATAATAATAAGCAAAGTAAAATACTTATTATTACCCATGAAAAGTTTATTTATGATAATAATTAAGTGTAACTGTTATTTGCTAAATGCTGAGTAGCAAATAATAAGTAAGTAATAATAATAGTAATAAATTTCTGTTATTGAAAAAATTATTATAATTTACTGATCATTATGATTATATTTATCATAATATTATTGTGAATTATTAGTTTTATTATTACTTGTTTTTCTTTGCACCAAAGGTGCCGAAGTCACGATTGCCGTCAGCCAATGTGGCCTGTGGAAACCGTTTCCGGCGATCAGTTCAGGCGCTGTGTCGAGCTGTGAGTGTCTCCGGATCCAATCAAAAGTCTTGTGTGTGGCCAAACCATGAGAGTGAAAAGCAAGGCAAGATGAGGAAAGCTCCGGGTGGAAAAGGGCGAGTCGGGTAGAGTGAAAAGTAGAGATAGAGCGAAGCGAGGAGAGTAGGGGTAGAGCAACACTGGAGATAAGAGGTCAAGCTTAACTGGAGGTTGAGCAAGGCAGGAGTAGAAATGGTGGATTGCCCTTCCCCCCCCGCTGGTGTGATTCAAATGGTGGGTGTCTCGGCTAACACAAGTATACAGCCACGTTTTGAGGTTAATCAATTAAATGGTAACTTCACCAACACGAAACGGAATGAATTTAAAACTTTTTTCAATTGCTTTTCTGTACTGGAACGGAATCCAGGGTGAAGAATTTTGTTTACTGCAATGCATCAAGTGTTTTTTAACAACTGATGCATAATCTAGCATAACTAACATTCCAATGGAGTCATTGACCATCTTTAGTGATTTATGATAGTAGATTATGAAGCTTTTTTCTGGTAGACGTTAAACCCTGTAACCAACTTTTGAGGGACCTTGGCTCAACCTTCGCAGGCACAATTGCAGTACACTGGTGTGTTCGTTACCAAACACAACATTTCCTTCCTTTTCTTCCCAGACAATTAATTGTAACACGATATCACATTTACACGCAAGAGCATGTGGCATTTAAAACTTTGTTACACCGCATGGACCTATAGTCATTGCGCTAGCAACTTTTCTTGTCAGTAGGGAGAAGTCTTCAAAAAAATTACTCTGTACCTTAGCAATATCCATTCTTTAGCACTTCAAGTCAAGTTTGCTGTTACAAATTATAGGTAACCATTTTGATATTATCACTGACAGATCACGCCGCTGGGAGTGATATATTTTTGCTAATGGTGATAGAACATTTCTGTGTTTTCATTGGTTGATCAAGAAAGTGGCTAGCGGCTTTTTGGTTTGGTCTGATAATAAAAACCTGATAATAATCTTCAATAAATTGCTAACAGCTACTTCAGCAATTTTTTCAGGAGAAGGAAATCTTCAATTCCTAAGCTCATCACCAAGTGGCCGCTATATGTTAGTGATGGAAGCGGGTACTCGTTCGCCTTGAACCACGGGTTGTCCCCTCTCGAATCCGGGGCAAATCCGAATCAAATCCAACATGTTTGAATCCTAAGGAATCCATAATTGTTTGGCCTTTCATTGATCAATTACGACTATAGTAAAACCATATAGTTGTAACGCGCTGATCCGGTTACGTATGCGGTGTTGTTCTATCGTTTTCAATGACAGCGGTCATTGCCTTAGTCATCCGATAGCCTGTAATCTGAGGAAGATCGGGATGCTGTGTATACTTCCAACAATTAGACTAGTAAACAAAATCCCACAGGCACATCAATCACACTTGCTGATTAGTAGTTAGTAGTAGTACTAGTAAGTAATAAAAATGTCAAAGAGAAGCTTTGTCTGGAATTATTTCTCACTGCTCACTCAACAACATGCTCAATCTAATAACTACTATCTATGACATACGCAATCAATTCACTTGACTTGACCAGTTCACTCGACCAAGAACACTGAACTTTTATTATATTACTCCTTCTTGATCATTTCAACAATAATAATTAATAAAAGTAAATGCTATTTATTATTTATTATTATAGGTAAATATTTGTAGTTGTATTGATAATAAATCAGTAAAATAATTAATTTTTATTTATTGTAGACCCTAATTAGGATGTTTTAGTGTCAGCAAAATTTGAAAGAAAAATGCTGCTTGCTATTACTTGGTACTTAAACTTTGCTAAAATTGCATTGATCATTAAGTAACCTAGAGACCTGTTTGACCTTCAGTATAAACTTGTACAAACAAGGAGTTGTCAAACGTAAATAGGATTCGGACTGAACCGCCTCGGACCGATTCGATTTGAGTGGAAAGATTGGGAATCGGACCGAACCTAAATTTTTTTGTCCCGTTCCATCACTACTATATGTATATGCAGTTCCAGGGCAGAGTCAAATACAGTTCAAAAGGTTAAATGTCGGTCTCCAGTATCTCCCTTCAGCCTCTGCACCTTTCTTTGCGACTATCCTCATAGATCAGTTACATCATCTTCACATCTTGTTTACTGAATCGTTACATTGCTCTTCTATGGCTGTTTTGTTGTTAGCCATTGTGTTATAAACCAAGGGAGCTTTGGGTAGCTTCTCAGTAGTGTCTGGTTTGTTTCTGGTCTTCCGACATGGTGAAATTTTTGGGGTCGGCTTATATTTACGTTTTCTGTGACTAGTAGATCACTATGTCCAGTCTTCTAAGTCCTAACATAAGGAAAGGGGGATAAATATACATTCCATATGTTAAGTCCTTTAGAACTTGAGACTTTGGTGAGAGCAAGGTGCATTGCTGGTGCTTTGATCAAATTACTCTATCGTTCCACTTGACCACCATGAAACATGACAAAACAAACAATGTGAAAATATTACCAAACATAATAACAGCAATATATTATGTAATAAAAGACATTGTTCAATATACAGAAATATAAAACAAAAGCAACTGATATGCAACAACCACTAAGCTGTTTGCTATCATCTTTAAGTTTTTTATTCCAAATTATTTTTCAACTAGTTTGCATTTCCACAACACCGCAATTTCCAAACTAAACTGTGCTACACATTGCTGACCAAGCTGTTGCCAGCTGCCTACTCAAGTCAATGTCCATTGCTATTAATCCAGGCAATCACATGTGACAAGTGCCAACTGGTACTTGTCACCTCACTTGACATACCAATGATAAATAGCCAATCAGAGCAAGCCACCGTTGCAAACAGGCCAAACATGTAATTGATTTGACAGTGGTGAGAGAAAGCAAATAACTGAAGCGCATGTTGCACAACATCATAGACCCAGGATTTTGCGGAATTCCAATTTTCTACCATCACAGCGTCCTCTTAGCTGAACAAGTCTAGCATTTATATGTACAAAGGAGGCATAAAAAATGAGTAAGAGGGTATAAATGGGACAGAGGGGTACTGAAGGTGTGTGGGGTGGGCACTGTGAAGGGGGGGGGGGGGAAGTACAGCAGATTTGAAAGGTATAACTCATCAGTTTTCCTTTTCAATTTATGACATCCCAGTTATGTGCTGATGAAAGTTGGTCTAAGTGAAAATAAAATTCATTGAAAGAACAATTTATCACCATTCAACTTTATGTTTAAACTAAAAAGACTGAAAACAACAAATCATGCAGTAGAACAAGATAGAGTGTAAATAGTGCCAAGAGGCTAAAGGGCGGAGTCCTGTCTCCATTGTCTAATCAGAGACTCCAGAGGATTCTTGGGCTGAAACCTAGCCTTTGTTTGATGTATCCAGTAATTCAAGTAAGGGTATTTCCGGCTCCAAGGTTAGTGTAAGCTCCTAGATAGTTTTGGAGATCCTCAGCTAAGTCGGACATCTTGTGCCGGCCCAGAAGCATCATACTGGGTCAGCCAGAGGTCACTACCAGCATTCAGGGGTCAAGACCGGTCCTGCAAGCTGTGCCACCAGCACAGCAAAGTTACTCTACCGGCATAGCACCTTTACAAAGGCAAGTTAAATAAAGGGTGAAGTAGCATGAGTGAAGCAACGCAGGTGTACAGAATGACGGAGTGAAAAAGGGGGCAAGACTGGAAAGCGGGTTGCTTCTGAAGGGTGAGTGGGTTTGAGCAGAAAGTGGATATAGAGCAGAGTAGAGGAAAAGGGCAGAGCAAGCTGGGAATAGTGCAACGCTGGAGATGAATGTAGAGCTGGTAGAACATATATGACTTGTCAAATGTTTGTCAACACATTCACATTCTTCTCCAACGCTTGTGATAGCGATCAAAGTTGTTTATGTAGTTACCATAGCTACTATACTTATCACTGTTTGACTTCTTACTTCAATAGGTTGATCAAAGCTGGTGATTTTTTGGCAACAAGAAACTAATAAAAAAACAATTTTTTCATTTTTCATACAATCTAATGGAGACTAGTTTGAAGAATTTGACCGCTGCAATGCACCAAATGTTATGTAACACCTGATGCAATTACTGATGGTTACATAAACAGCTACTTATCCAAGGTATTATTCATAACGCACTAGTGGTGCCATTGAGCTTCTTAGTGATGATTATTAGCAAGCTAAGAAGTTTTCTTCTGACAGGTGTCAATGACTGTGGCCGATTTATGTTGTCGATGACTTTTCAGTATCATGTTGGGGAAAAACGCTTAACAACGATATTAATTCATATCAACAAGAAAAATAGTTTTGTCCAACATCCTATTATGTGTTAATATCTTTAGCAGATTAATAACATCAGCGTTTGATGCCATCTTTAGAAATTATTTTTTGCCAAAATATGTAGCAGGAAAATGCTATGTTTACAATTAGATGGTTGTTGGACAATGATGAACCTGTATTCTTTAACCAAAATCAGTGTATTTGCGGTGTGCTATAAAACCCCAGTACCAGCATTAGTTATAAAATGTAAGAGGGCATGGCTACCTTTAATCACATCAATTATGTCTTTGCCCCATTGCCAGCTGGTATCCTAGCAACTATAATACAAAAACAGAGAAAATTATAGGAATTGTTCCAGCAGGAACAATTCTATTTTGCTCATTAATTTTGCCAGGTAATCGAAATTATCAAATGAAGGATGAAATAACTTCCTTTTTGACGATTACATTTTAATCACATCTGCTGCTACAAAGCTACAACAGGGGCATATTTTGGTCACTCATTGCTTCTTTTAACACGGTAAACTATAGCTATAGTGGAAATGCTGTAATCCTCACGTGATTGAGGTGTCAACAGTTGCCAGCCACAAACTCCATTTATAATCCAGCAATCATATCGAATTAATTAACACTTTAAAGCGAATTATTTACTGACAGCTTTGAGTCCAAAATAATTTACATTTTTAAAATTTCTTATGAACTGAATCAACCTCAAAGGCATAAACTGGTAGAACAGGACTTTGAGTTTGTTCACAAGTACTGAAAAAAAAACTTTGTCTTGCGTGAAAAGCCAGAGTTTGCTAAAAATTATTCGTATTTAATGCACAAACTTTGCTGAAGTATTTACTACCTTTTGCTAAGCTGATGGTACACTTTTACTGACAGTTTTGTGTGAGGGAAGCAGTCGAGTACCCTAGCAATCACCCATCACTACAAGGGGCTATCATAAATTTTTTACTAATAATTAGGAACTTGAGTGAATGATCTATTGGCTTCGCCAGCATGTGGGTCAACAGTTCAATAATAAACACTTCTTAAATTACCAAATACAAATCTTTTTTCATTTCTAATGCTTCTTGAAAAATCTCTGAAGCTTGAGTTTTATTATAGCAAAACCTATTTCCAAATTGTGACTTTTTGCCATGCAAATCTTTTGTCAATTCTATGTACATTTTAGCGCTCACAACAAAACTGATTGGTTTGGTTAAAGTTGATATGAGCAAATAAAAATTTACTTTTGTTGAGTGCATAGAAGTTGTTGGAACGTTTTCATAACGATTCATGTCAGTGCTTTTCATCACTTGAGATAAATTTGTTCATAGAAAAAAGTTAATCTTGATTTTTATCATGAAAACAGCTTTGTCTGTAATTCGAGGCTGCAGGAAAGTTATGTTTGACCGTCATTAAAAGAGAAATTGTGTAAAAATACAAGTTAAAACTTTTTTCCTAAAGAAGCAGGTATCAAAGGTAAGCATAAATATCATGATATGTACATTTATTACATAATATATTTGGCAGAGGAAACAAAACTTTATTGTTCAGCTACGAGTTGTAGAATTACCTAATATTAACTGCCAAACATAAATAACTTTATTTTAATTGCTGTTGTTGTAAAGCGCAAAACCTGCAGTTTAACAATTTTCTGTTTGTTAATGGCTATAATTATTTCATTTTTTCTTTTCTTTGATGGTACATTAGTTTTTGTGGTTCTGGTCAAGAAACTCTGTGAATTGAATTGCACAGCAAGACACTACCGGTGATGTATTCATTGTGTTTATCAACTCCAGCTGTGAATTCTTTTATTTTTATCAAGTATAGAGTTTAGCAATAGAGTTTATGCATGTTGACTGCAGGGATAGAACTTGACCTATCGAGCCAAACACACCTGGATGGCGTGACTTCAAAGCTGTTTGCCCATTAGAATGATTTTTGAAGAAAATATGTTTATTTTGGACTTTCGCTCCTTTTACTGGTAATTGCATCCACAGCAGGTCAGTTTACTGAGCTTAGCTAGCAAATCATTAAAGTTTTACCCACCTTTACAATAATGAAGGATACATATGTAATTTATCATAGAGCAATGGCAATATCCGTTGATCATTAAACTGTCATGGAGATTTTTTGTGACGTCAATTGGTGGTTCTGCAGCCATGCGCTTTCTTATAAACAAGAGTGAAGTTCCCATAACCAGACTAATGTACAAACCAATCAGTACTACAGTAGCAGTATCTGACTGTAACTTCAAATAGAAGAACTAAAATAAGACAGTTTACTTTCAACATCAACGATCACAAGCTGTGAGAAAGCATTGTCTCGTACAATAACACCATCAAATAAGTTGATACAACCATGTGATTGGTTTACTTAAAGTGGATGGAGCACCATCAAATCTAGCAACATTTTATGTAATATCTTTGACATGTTGCGTGTGATCTAACTGTTTCTGTACTGCATTAGAGGAAAGAAATGGTGCACTGTACAGTGGGGGAGGGGTGGGGAAACTGAAACTAACACTCTAACCATATTTTTCTATGTATTACATAGATTTTTAACACATTCAACTTGAATACGACTTCTACTCAACCTGAACTTGACTTCAACTCAGCTAAGGCTTGACTTAAACTTGACTTCGACTAGACCTTGACTCAACTAAAGTTTGACCTTGATTTGATGTCGACTCGATCTAGACTCAACCTACCAACCAGCCACCAGATGTAACCAACTAACCAGAGGACAGGGTTAAAGTATATACATATAAAAGTTTAATGGTATAACGATACAAAAGCACAGCTAAGATATGCTCACTAGCAAAGCAAAATGACAACTGAACATAACTAGTATGACACTCCTGTATGAAGTTCAGGGGTGGTTGAAATACTACCATTCCATTGGCTCTCTAACAAGCAGGCTGAATGTAACTAGTTTCCTCCCTTTCTTCTAGTGCATTGACTTGTGAGGGGTATTTTACTTTTCATTGCTGGGTAAAGCTGTAATAGGTAATCAGGTTCCAGTGTTGAAATCAATCCACTTCTGGAAAGTTGTGTTCCCGAGGGGAGGCAACTCAGGTAGAATTTATAGCAATTCCTACTAATGTTTGGCACGAGACAGGGGACTTCCATTCGCACTAGAAGGATATAATTTGGGGAGCTGAAGAGGAAAAGAATGAAGTGTAGAAATATGGGTTTCAGTGGACCGTGGTTGGGGCAAGCCTAGGGATGGGGGTGCAGGGTACTATTAATTGAGGGTATAAGTGGATTGGGTAATTAGAATGGAAACTGGCTGAGCTATTTCTGTTAGGTTGAGGAGGTCTGGGGGGAACAGAAGAGGGTGGCAGGAGAGAAAGGGCAGATGGGGTATATGAGTGTAGACAGTGCTAGTTGGCCAGCAAATTCCACCACAATATATAGTTTTAATAACCCTCGACAGTGCCTCAACATGACAAAGCTCCAAAGATATTTAGAAGTAACACAACTCCCCCATCATAATGGCCCTCACAGTAGAAACATAGGATGGTTGTTACCCACAATCTATGGAAACTCTTTGGGTCATCATTCTACTAAGATTGATTCACCACTGGTGGCTATGAAAGCATTAGTGAGCATGAAGACGTACTTTCAGGTGCCAATTTAAACCAAAATGGTATTGAGTACCATTTCCTGTGTCTGCAAAAACTCATGCGATGCGTTACACGTTAATATGCAAACTTTTGTCTCAGTTATTAATCCATTCCAAAAACCAAACCTCCGATAAATAATGTAACTTTCTTATTGATATTTTGCTTAAATGAATGATAATTGTAGCTGAAGTAGACAATTAGTAATCCAAGTAAACTCTGAAATCTTTGATGATCAATTTTAGTAAAACTAAACCATATGGCTGCGTTTTCGTAAGGCTCCGAGTGTGTAAATCACAGACAAGCTTATGCTGGTTCTATAGTAAGTAAACCCACATCAAGAATACAAGTGAATGCCAGTAAATGAAATTTTTAGCTACAACAAAGCTTTATAGAAAATAATTTTAATACTATTTTTATTATTATTGCGTTTCCCAAGAGCTTGATAGTTTGAAAAAAACAAACGTTAAGCATCAACCAAGCCGTAGTACAGTAGTAGAGAGATACGGTATGTGGCAGATTGGTTGGTTTTCATTCAAGGGATATTCGGTATTAGTGGATCAACAATGTTGGTGATATGTGCAGTTTTAATAGCATTATAATCACTGAGGTTTTAATAACATTATGCTATAAAGTAGCCTGTGTTCTACAGCCCACGTACATAAGGCGTAACTACTGATGTATGTACTAAAAATTGGGCGGTACTACTTGTGGACATATATAGTGTGGTAACTGATAGCAGATGCATACTTGGAGTGGGTGAACGTCTTTAGAGATTGTGAGGCAAGTAAAAGACTTTAAATATTGTTAATGTAATGGCATTGTTTATTATTTCTGCCTAGTATCCACTATGTAGCTGTGTGTTGGTCGCAGTGCATGAAACAGTAAAATTAATTTGTGCAAGAAGAAAGTTTAAACTTTGTTGGAATTAATAAATTACTATAGTATGGCTTTTACTTAGTACACTGAGTAAAAGTGTTTGTGTCCGTGTAGCACGATGTATCACATCTGTAAACCATTTTAATTTATTTTTGAAGTGCTGAAAATTAAACTACAGTCATAATGAAAAGATTATTTTGACAACGAACTTTACCAACTGACTCCATGGAGATGTCCCGTCACAATATTGTTCCTCTGTTACAGACACTTAACCGAAACTTCTACAATGAAGTTGTTGCTGACCGTAGCATTTCTTCTACTGCTGGTGACTTTGGTTTCAAGTCTACCTCTACAACTGTGTTCCCCAGACTGCGATTTTCATGAAAATGCTAAAAGTAAACTAAGTGTGCGTGAAAAAAGATCTGAAATGGATGTGAGAATTCAACATTCTCTCCTGATGAGCCCGCGAGGAGGAAAATAAACATACCCTGAATAAAACTGAAGCACATATGTGACAGTCAAGTCTCTAGACATAAATATTTTATACTTTGTGTCATTTATGTTCTTCCTGCAAATAAAGGCTCACATACTAGATTAGTTCAATATATTATTTGAAATGATTAACGGTGTTGGTTTACAGTAGTAGAGGTGGCTATATAAAGTAGTAGAGGTAGTTATCTACAGTAGTAGAGGTAGTTATCTACAGTAGTAGAGGTAGTTATCTACAGTAGTAGAGGTAGTTATCTACAGTAGTTGAGGTAGCTATCTACAATAGTAGAGGTAGTTATCTACAGTAGTAGAGGTAGCTATCTACAGTAGTTGATGTAGCTATCTACAGTAGTAGAGGTAGTTATCTACAGTAGTAGAGGTAGCTATCTACAGTAGTAGAGGTAGTTATCTACAGTAGTAGAGGTAGCTATCTACAGTAGTAGAGGTAGTTATCTACAGTAGTAGAGGTAGTTATCTACAATAGTAGAGGTAGTTATCTACAGTAGTAGAGGTAGTTATCTACAGTAGTAGAGGTAGTTATCTACAGTAGTTGAGGTAGCTATCTACAATAGTAGAGGTAGCTATCTACAGTAATAGAGGTAGCTATCTACAGTAGTAGAGGTAGCTATCTGCAGTAGTAGAGGTAGCTATCTACAGTAGTAGAGGTGGCTATCTACAGTAGTAGAGGTACCTATCTACAGTAGTTGAAGTAGTTATCTACAGTAGTAGAGGTAGCTATCTACAATAGTAGAGGTAGTTATCTACAGTAGTAGAGGTAGCTATCTACAGTAGTAGAGGTAGCTATCTACAGTAGTAGAGGTAGCTATCTACAGTAGTAGAGGTAGCTATCTACAGTAGTAAAGGTATTTATCTACAGTAGTAGAGGTAGTTATCTACAGTAGTAGAGGTAGTTATCTACATTAGTAGAGGTAGTTATCTACAGTAGTAGAGGTAGCTATCTACTGTAGTAGAGGTAGTTATCTACAGTAGTAGAGGTAGCTATCTACAGTAGTAGAGGTAGTTATCTACAGTAGTAGAGATTGTTATCTACAGTAGTAGAGGTAGCTATCTACAGTAGTAGAGGTAGTTATCTACAGTAATAGAGGTAGCTATCTACAGTAGTTGAGGTAGCTATGTGTTATATATCCACGTGTACATTGGAGCTATTAGATTAGTACAGAATTAAGGTCAAGTTGAGCTCACTCAAAATAGCTTAGAAGGCAAGGACTGGTGGAGTGACCATTCAAGGTGATGGTTGTGTTGTGCTGGAGCTCCTATTTATACACAGTTTATACATAACAAAGGTTGTAACTTTTAGTGCTAATCTAACAACCATATCAGAGCTAGTGAAGAATGTAATGTTCACATTTAAAGTTCAGTACTTTAATAATAATATTTCATAGGCTCCTGCTCATCAATCAGAGATCTGTCACTTTAAACACTTTTATACATAAAATACGTAATCACAAGTTTCAGTCAGTCAACTGGTGCAGTAATTCCGACAGTTTGTTAATTTTCTCAGTAGTGCCATGCATATATTACCATGCAAATTGTTAGTAAGTTGCACCGTGGAACTGAATAAAGCGTGTTCCAGCGCACTGTCTTCCTGTGTTTCTATCATATTGAGAAAGGGGTAGAGAGTCAAAGGGAAAAATTGATAAGGTCAAGTTAAACTAGGTGTAACGCAGAATGAATAAAGCAAGGCGGAGGTGGAGAAATACCGAGTGAAAAGGAGGACAAGACTGGACAAAGTCTGGCCGAGAAAGGCTGAGTGGGTTTGAGCAGAAAGTGGATATAGAGCAGAGCAGGGGAAGAGGGCAGAGCAAGATGGGAATAGCGCAATGCTGGAGATGAATGTAGAGCTGGTGGAACATATCCCCCCCCTTGTGTATTTAAAATGTTGAGTGTATCAGCTAGTGTAAGTATATAGATATATTTTGAGGTTAATTAACTAGAGCGATCAAAACATGAACATAAAACTTTTTTTATTTTCTGTAGAGAAGCGGAATCCAGGGTGAAGTATTCTGTTTACTGCAAAGCATTAAGTGTTTTTCAACAACTGACGCATAACCTAGCATAAATAACATTCTAATGGAGCCATTGACCTTCCTTGGTGATTTATGGTATTAAGTTGGAGAAGTTCTCGCCAGCTAGATGTCAAATCCTGTGGCCAACTTTTAAAAGACTTGTAGAAGTTGTCCATGTGTTTCAACTGGTGGTAGATTTTTATAAATACGTCTAGTCGTATGTTTTTGAGCATGTTTATGTGTATGGCAATGCTGATTACAGTCACAGTTTATAACATTAAATGCTCTTTCACTTTTACATATTTTCACACAAACTGCATCAAACAGTCTCTGGTATGATGGAACTGTCTGCTGGTCTGTCGATTGTTTCACTTCATCTGCTATGCTACTTGGGGAACCATCTATGATATGAGAAATTTTTAGAAACATTAAAAAAACTGAACGATGGTTAATATAATAGTAGTAAAATTGATATTTTTTGGTTTGGAACTAATTATTGTGTTATAATTGTTATTTAACTAATACCAATTTTTCACAACGTAAATAAAAGTATACATTTTATGGCATTTTTGTAAGATTTGCTTGCTTTTGCGAGGCACTAAAAAGTTACTCAAAAGTTATTCAACAGGTATCTCAAACCAAAAAATGTACATTATTGGAGTTGCTACCAGGAAATTTCACGAAATGGCTCGTGTTTAAGTACAGTTTCGAAGTAATTCCAACAGCTTAGCATATGTCTCTTTCAATAAAACAAAGCTATTTAAATTGAGTCATTTAATTTAATTTATTGCAAACAAAATTTAGTAGAATATGTGCTTCACCGCTTTAAAAATGGTTAGAACAGCTGATATTAAATATATGTAGCACACGTAGGTGTGTGCTTTTGAATCTTTGCAAATGAGATTTGGTTTGTGGAAAGATTTTTCCAGTGGTGAGATATTAGTCTGATGAGAGCTGACCGACCTACCCAACAAGCAAATAACATCCAGGGGACATTTCACAACATTGTCTTTATGAAACATTGGCACAAAATGTTTTCCGAATATTGTTGCAACGTTTTGAGATAACGTTTCATGAAAATGTTTTGCGAAAATATTTTTCAGACGTTTAGAAAATGTTATTCAAAATGTTTGCTCGGATATTACAACAACATTGTGACAAAATGTTTATATAACATTTGGAAAGATGTTAAGAGAATGTTACTAAGCTAATGTTCTTTTAAAACGTTTAAAAAATGTCCAGACAACATTTGTGCAAATGTTAGTTTGTAACGTTACAGGAATGTTCCACTTGGATGTTATTTCAACATCGTGATGTAACATTCAAATAATGTTACTTTTGAACATTGTTCTAACATTTTAGCAAATGTTATCGGGAGGTTATCACCCGACATTTTTCTTCAAACCTTTTTACAACATTAAGATAATGTTTTCCCAAATGTTACTTCAGCACATTGTGACAATGTTATTGACTAATGTTTAGCAAACGTTTGTTTACAACCTTTGTGTAACATTTTTTAAAAACATTACAGCAATGTTTCTACTAATGTGTTGGGAACGTTTTGCAGCCAACATTACGGTCAAACATTTGTGCAATGTTGAGATAACATTTGTTCAAACGTCATTTCAAAACATTGTAACTATGTTACTATGTAATGTTCAGCAAATGTTTGTTTTTGACATTTGTTTAACATTGTTTAAAAACATTACAATAATGTTTTCACCAATATTCTGTGATCGTTTTCGACCAACGTTGCTTTTAATCCTTTTTATAACATTAACATAATGTTTTCCCAAATGTTACTTCAGCACATTGTCACAATGTTATTGGGCAATGTTTAGCAAACATTTGTTTACAATCTTTATTTAACATTTTTTAAACACATTACAACAATGTTTTTACTAATGTGCCGGGAAGGTTTTGCAGCCAACATTGCTGTCAAACATTTGTGCAATGTTGAGATAACATTTGCTCAAACGTCATTTCAAAACATTGTAACTATGTTACTATGTAATGTTCAGCAAATGTTTGTTTTTGACATTTGTTTAACATTATTTAAAAACATTACAATAATGTTTTCACCAATATTCTGTGATCGTTTTCAGCCAACATTGCTTTTAATCCTTTTTATAACATTAACATAATGTTTTCCCAAATGTTACTTCAGCACATTGTCACAATGTTATTGGGCAACGTTTAGCAAACATTTGTTTACAACCTTTATTTAACATTCTTTAAACACATTACAACAATGTTTTTACTAATGTGCCGGGAAGGTTTTGCAGCCAACATTGCTGTCAAACATTTGTGCAATGTTGAGATAACGTTTGCTCAAGTGTCATTTCAGAACATTGTAACTATGTTACTGTGTAATGTTCAGCAAAATTTTGTTTTTGACATTTGTTTAACATTGTTTAAAAACATTACAATAATGTTTTCACCAATATTATGTGATCGTTTTCGGCCAACATTGCTTTTAATTCTTTTTATAACATTAACATAATGTTTTCCCAAATGTTACTTCAGCACATTGTCACAATGTTATTGGGCAATGTTTAGCAAACATTTGTTTACAACCTTTATTTAACATTTTTTAAACACATTACAACAATGTTTTTACTAATATGCCGGGAAGGTTTTGCAGCCAACATTGCTGTCAAACATTTGTGCAATGTTGAGATAACGTTTGCTCAAGTGTCATTTCAGAACATTGTAACTATGTTACGATGCAATGTTTAGCAAACGTTTGTTTTCAACTGCTATTTAACATCGTTTAAAACGTTAAAATCATGTTTTTAAAAATGTTCTGGAATCGTTTTCAGCCAATATTGTTTTCAAAAATTTATAGAATGTTCAAATAACATTTGCGTGAACTTTATTTCAGAACATTATTACTATGTTCCTATGTAATGTTTAGCAAACATTTGTTTTCAACCTTTATTCAACATCATTGGAAAACATTACAATAATGTTTTTAAAAATGTTCTGGGAATGTTTTCAGCCAACACTGTTTTCAAACATTTATAGAATGTTGAAGTAATGTTTGCTCAAATGCCATTTTAGAATATTGTAACTATGTTACTATGTAATGTTTAGCAAACGCCTGTTTCAATGATTATTTAACATCGTTCGAAAATACTACAATAATGCTTTTAAAAATGTACTGCGAACGCTTTTCATCCAACATTATTTTCAAACGCTTGTGGAAAGTTGAAATAATGTTTGCCCTAATAGTACCCCACAACATTGTAAAATGGTTGTAAGGCTCTTTGTAGGACACAATTTTGGATAAAATTGTAGTATACAGCAAATGTTTATTTTTATGGAGTAAAGTTGTTTCTGACCATGTTTTTTTGATGAACTTTTTATGCTACTTTGTGACACAGTACTAAAAGTACTGAACACACAGAGGTTGTTACTTGTCAGTTACCTCAAAAGCATTTTCTGGCGAACTTGTGATTATGTTTCAGGGTAGCGAAGGGCTTATGCTCCTATTGCTGAACATATTTTGTGAATGTTTTTTTTTTCAAAATCTTGAATAACTTTTTTACTAAGGTCAAGCGTTGATCAATTCCTGAACAAAAGAACCTTTTTTGTCTACATTAAAACTAGACAATGATCACTTTATATCAGGCTATTGTTTTGCAAAAAAAAGTTTGTGTGAGATTTGAACAGTTTTGTTTACCATATTTTCCATCATTTAAATAGTGTTGTATCCAAGAGAAAATCAGATAGTTGCAGGGAAACACATAATGCGTATGTATGTACCAAAGCTTGATTGCTGAAATTTACTAATCTATTTGCTAGCAAAAATTCCTACTTTGACAGAGAAAGTAATGGGTACACAACTTCTCTGAATTGCTGAGCTATTCCATGTGCTGAGTGAAATATTCACCAAGTTCTAATTTGCAACATGGTAAAAAAAACTATACCTGTAAGTAGCTTCAGCCAAGTGGTTAAACTCTGCAATGTGATTCAAGTTTGTACATTAGGCATAAATACAATTGTTTCTTCTGTGTATCAGATTTTATTTATTTTAGGCCCACTATTTTGTTAGAGGTGAAGAAATCATTAGGTCAACAAGGCAAAGCGAGGTAAAAACTATTGGCTGGAACAACATATGTTTAAGTGCAATAACTAGCTTTACAGAAATAACTCTTTTTGCAGAGCTCATGTACTTTTTGATTGCATGTTCAGTAATTGGTTATTGCAACATAATTAGCCGAAACTTTTAGTCTCTCAACTTTATTTTAAAGCTATTTTTATTCAGTGGATAATAACAGTATTTTATAAACAAAAACAGTTGATACTCTCCATGTTAAAGCAACTGGTTGATCTTCATTCAACTTCATTGAAAGTTCACTGTCAAACCAAAGGGTAGAATGATCGCGTGCAGATAACTCCTGCATTGCCCACCAGCCATTTGATTTTTCTTTGGTTCAAATGTCAAGAAACGCAATGTTGTTGAAATTAAGCATGGAGTTGCAGATACAGAGAAAAAAATGACATCTGCATGTCCAATTGGTAATTTTGATACTCATTTTAGTTAAATATGTTTCTATGGCAAACGTTCTTGGAAATAGTTGGCCCATAGCAAGACTTCATAATGTTTGAGCTTTATCAAAATTTAGAGGCATTAAACCTTTAGCCTCAAAATCATTGATTCTTCTAACTTTTTAAAATCTCCATCATAGTCTCGAAATGAAAGCAGTTGATTTTTTGCTGAAACTGTATTTCATTATGCTTTATGGGTAAAAGCCATCTCATAAAAAGTATAGTGTCGGAATATACAACTAGTTTGACATGTTGGTGACTTCCAATGTGTTTAAACTATTGAGCAACGGGTCTTCAAATTTAATGGTACAATCAAGTTGAACTGGCAGTTATTTATTTTTTCATCTTTAATTCAAGTTTTTTTATGTGAAGCCTTGAATAACAATTATTTGGTAGCAGTATATTGAAGCCTGTTGATATTGACTTTTTTGTAGTCATATTGCGCAATAAGAGAAATATTAGCATGGTGCTAAACAAACAAAATGATTTTTTTTTGTTTTCATTGCCATCAAGATCTCACAAAAATATCTGATAAGTGTCTGCAAAGTCTGGTTATATAACCATGTAATCCTTCTGATCTCCCACTATAAACCTCATTAGTAGAGTATTCAGAAACAATAGCAAAGTAGCTTTGGTTATGAAGCTCTTTGAACAGACGTGAAGGTGTTTCATTGTTAGGCAAAGCCTTTGAAAATAAAACAATTATCGTAGATATCAGGGCGAATTACTGTACAAGGAAAATTTCTAGGCCAACAAATTGTTAGAAGCAACATTAACCAATAAGTTTCACATTTCAAGTCAATTATGCTACCCTCTTTTTCAACATCGATTAATTTCAGTTTTTATAGACTGTTTCCAAATGCATTATTTTGGGCAGCACCTCTCTATCACGACTTTACTGATTACCCACTTTCCATTGTGCAGTTAACAAGGTTGCTCTGTTTGCTTTCAAACAAACATGAAGAAAAAAACTGTTTCAAAAAATAGTTACTGCACAAATATAGGTATGAAAATCACTTTGCAAAGTTTAGTGTATGTACCAATGCAGCGCTATTGATCGGAGTTTTTTATCTATCGCCTTAATTAAAAAAAATTTTGTTTTAGTACTTTTTGCAGCTACACTGAAGAAAAGTTAACTGAAATGATAACTACTGGTTTAGCCCTGGCAACTTGTCATTTTGTTGGATGCTTTAGAATCTTGTAAATGCAGTAATCTTTTGTAAAGTGGTGCCTAGAGATAAAAATCTTTTGATCAGTAGTTTAAGCTAGTTACATAACCAATGTAAAGTTTATGAGCTTGACCTAGAACTAGATTATGGTACAAAAACCTATTTCAAAAATGGCTCTTGACAAAAATGGGTGCAAATTCTCTAATAGTTATCAATTTGTGAGCGATGTGCTGTTGTAATTGACTTTTCCAAGTGTGGTTAGCGTTTGTTTTACAGCTGTTAGATTTTTTCGCAGTCACAATCAAGGTAAAGAATGAAAATAGTTTGAATGCGCTAGATCTATAAACTGCAAGAAGGGAGAGGTGAGAGTAGCTTTCTGGGTAGAAAATTCAGAAGCTCTCTTTTTACTTGTGGATACCATGCACTTGTCTTGTTCGTCAATTAATTAGAAAAAATCACAAGCCCCAAGGTATAGGCCTACAAGCATTTCTTAGCTCTGTGGTGCTCTGTTTTGTTGCATTATAAGCATTTCAGGTTAATGGACCTGTTTTATAACTTGATGGGTAACCCTCACATGATTTCTTGTTTTGAATAATAATTTTGATCCTTGTATTTAACTAAAAACATTTCATTGATATTAACCCAGAGTTATTGAATTGACGGTTTTTTGGTGCTTTTGATTACTTCATTGATTACTTGTCAATTTTCAGTTTTGTTCTACTTACAACAATTATCTGGCTTTAACCCACGAAGGTTTTTAGGTTTCACAGGCTGTTATCATTACCTAACAAAAACAGATTAGGAGTTTGTTGCTCAATAAGCATTTCCATCTGTCTTGTGTGCCAAAAGTGACACTACGGACATAAAGCTTTCATCATTTTTTTTCCTTATTTCCAGCTTCGACGTTTCAAAACTGTCAATTAATGAGTCTTCGAATATTGTTGCATAATTAGCTTGAGCTGTTGATTTTTTAATATTTTTTTTCCAATCACTGTTAAGACCATATGGTAGTTAGAATAGAAATTTTTTTGTGGGAGTGAGTCTCTGCACTTTCAGTAAATATTTCTGCAAGCTTTTTGTGCTCGAATTGGCGCTATCCAAAAGTAAAGAAAATCTTTCATTGTAATATTTGATCAAAGAACAGTGTACTGTAAGTTTTATCACATCTCATAGCTGGTATAAAAGGAGTTACTACAAACATCTGTTGTGTAATAGCAAGAAGATTAATCTATCTCTATCTCACTTTAAACCATATCAAAGCAGTGGGAATAAGAGCATATTCAATTTGTTTATAAGAGAGAGATTGGACAGAAGTGAGGCAATTTGATGGTGCTGTAAAACTGTCTGAACATTCAATCCAGAAACAGGTACTAAAATAAAGCAATTCGTTGGAAAAGGCTTTAAACTCTCTTAGTTATAAAAAAACAACTGTTCATGAAACGCTTTTCTTCAATTTTTTTTCAATGCCAAACTATCAGCTGTATTTTTACCTGTTGTCTTTTTATCAAAATCGAATGCTGCTAAATTGAAACCCAATCAAAATCAGCGTGTAAGGTAACTTGAGAGTTGATTAAGGTGTACTGCAAACTGACAATGTAGTTCGATAAGTTCTACCACGTTTCATCTGAGGCAATTACTTGTACACTGATTACAAAAAATTAAAAAGCTATGAATAAAAACTTGAAATAGTTACAAAATAAGATATTACTTTTATCAGCACCACATCGCAATGAATAATATAAAAAGTTAGTTTGCAGATCAGTTTGTTTTTGCGACTCAGCTATTTTATGTAAAAATAATGAAGCTGCTTAGTAGGTATTAATAATCTCCTGAATTTCTGTAAATGCTATTAAATGATGATTTTTAACAGAAAAAACACTCTGGCTGAAAAAAATGGCGACACAGCTACTGCATAATTTCTGTTTTCTTGCTTTAGTATTAAACTCTCCGAAAACATCTACATGCACCTAACTAACCACATTTAGTGTCGTATCTTCAAGCAGATGCAGGATTACATAATCGACAATAAGTCCTTTATGTGCTAAATAGATAATTGACCAATGGGTTCTAGCAGATGTGAAACATCATTTCAAGTACATATTCGGGGTGTTGACAAGTTATGAGAGCTTCAGACTGATAATATACATTGCAACAGGCATTGTATTTGCTTTCTTCCAAAAGTTTTTGTTACAGGCTGCATTGATTTTGAGACAAAAACAAACCAAAATCATTATTTTTTTTCTTAAAATGTTGGATCTTATTTGTATCTTTGAATGCTTTGGCAAATGGTATTTTTGAAAGAAATTTAGTTTTAATTTCACTGACAGCTTAGGTAAGCTAAATTTAATATAGACTATTGCAGTCTATTCCGTTTATTGGTCTGTTATTGGTATCTGAGAAAGAACCTGCCGCTAAATTCAGTTTTTGGCAAGTGGCTTTAAATCTAAATAGATTAGCACAACTGTTAACAATGATCAAAGAGGAAGATTAGGAATGTAAGCTATTGCCTCCATAGGAAACCAGTGGAATCACAAGTGTTGGGTTTCTGAGATATAACAAACATAGATGGTGTTCGCATAATGTGAAAAAAAGTTTAGCTTTGTGGTATGTGGTTTTTGTTATTTTTTGTTCTTGACATGCTGGAAATAGCAAACAAGCATAAATTGTAATTAAAAGAATATTGTATTATAGTCAAGCATATTTGCTTGACTGTAAAGCGAGATGATTTTGATGTAAAGTACATGGGCATAGCCCAAAGTTAGTAGAGATGAAGCACCACAATATTGTGGTACTTCATCTCTACTAACTCTCTGCTCTGTTCATATACTTTGCATGAAGCTGGTTTCAAGCTAGATTATTTAAAGTCAAGCTATTAACATTGAAAAACTTTTTTCTGTTTTGCAGTGGGCAACAGAAGATATTGGTACATAAAATATTTTTTGCTAATGTGCAATGGAGATTTCATCTACTTGCAAGCCAGACAGCAGTTGGAGAAGAAAATGAGTTCAGAAGCTTGCTTGGCATCCTTTTGTCAACCTTTGCCACGTATGAAACTGCTTTGTGGTTAGCTTATTGTAAAGCATTATGTAACTCTTGCTTGCGCACAGTGGGGAAGTAGTGCATAGCAACCCGGTTCAAACCATATTTACTTTGGTTCCCTTGTTCACATAGCAACAAATGATTGCTGAAGTCACTACTGTATTGTCCATGTTTTCCGCTTAATTAAGTTTTTTCCCATAAACCAAGTCATTATTGACATGCATTCTGATTTTAATGTTTAAAAGGCACAACTTTGAGTGCAGATAATGGTTTGGGCAATATCTAACTCTTAGTTTTTGAAAATGTAACAATGGAATTCACTTAAAACTTAAAAGTGGCAAGACTATTTCAACAGTGCAGCAAAATGCGACAATTGCATCCTTGGCATTGGTGGATGGATTATTTGCTTACTTCACTCCCTATAGCATAGCAAGGGTACAAAATGATTATGTAATATTCCACAACATTCTTTGTGTTGAACAAATACAATAATTTGAACTGTCAGGATACTCACAGGCAGGTGCCGTCAGTAGGTCAGTACTTGTTCACTTTTTTATTTCAGTTTCAATAAGTAACAGCAAGCATATTATTGAAATGTTGATGCATGAATAAAGCAATGTAAAATATAATATCCCTTCACAAAATAAGATACTTTGCTTTGCAGACTTTAGCACAAAAATACTCGGGACTCAAAGTTTCTCTCCAGCATTACCGGAATGTGATAATACCGACCATTTGGGATTCTGAATACACTTTACTGACTCATTAGATACATTGGTTACCGGGCTTATATTTAATTTTTTTTATAACAACAGAAAAATGTTATATTCCATACGTCGAGTTTTTGTTTTTCAAGCCATGAAGTCTTATAATGACAAGTTTTCTATTCCATGGAGCACGAAAGAAATGAGTCATTTGATTAGCTTCTATAAGGTGGTTTTAGTTATTCATCATGTTGAAAAATTTCAAAATCGCTTAATTAAACACAGTTAACTAGCCACCTCAGCCGGAAAATTTCCAAATATGTTGATAAGGATAAAATATATGAGTTTCCATTCTGTTGACTGTAGTGGGATATAATGACTCACACTTAAAGCTAGGGAATTACATAACGAGCCCTAAGCCTGGAGCTGAGAACAAAACATTTATAGCGCTTACCAGCCACAGCTACTAAACAATGAAGTAGTTGTGGCTGAGAGTTTTAGTTAGTTGTTAGTGGCATTGCAGTAAACTTGGCTGCCGCATCTTGCTGCGATTTGTGTTAAGTGGAATGGCTCAACCATATTATTGCTAGAATGTGGAAAAGTAACCATTTACATGATATTTTACTTGATCATAAATGAAGCTGAGTTTGAAGGGACTATAAAGCTATCTTCAGGTAAACAGAAGGTGTAGAGTCAACTAAAGACAGGTTAGTTGCAAATATTGAAAAATCATCTTGCGGCAATTGCATGTTAAAAGTCGCAACTAAACATTGCTAGAGAAACCAGAAGAAACATTGTCCGGTCCAGTTTTTGTAACTTCTAGCACTGCAGATAGTTTCACTTTATTGTGCAATGCTTTTGTAACAATTGTAAGAGCAGTAATTTTCTTTGTATGTCATCATTTTTGCTCACAAATTCTCGTATAAACTAGTGGTTAGAGCTGAAATAGTGGTCATATACTTTTTTTGACAAAATTCTCCTGTAGATTGGTTGCCTCCGAGAAATGTATCTGAAACAAATTTTCCCAATATTGTTTGCAATCATGTTGTCTATTTTGTATTACGTTTGTTTACACCCTGAAAACTTGAAAATATCTAGCAACTTTCCATGTATAAAATGTGTCTCATGACATTTTTGTGAATTGTCTGCAACACCGTGAATTACATATTATATTCGAAACACACTTGGCCTATGTTATCTTGCAGTCCAAAACTCTCCTTTTTGTAGACATTCTAAAAGCAACGATACTTGCCAAGTGACAAAAGACAACCTGTGAGGAAAACAACGCATACTTGGAAAAGGTAAACTACTGAGGATAATAACTTATGAACAAACACAAAGCATCACTTTGGTCCCAGCTTCTTTTGTATAATGGAAATGCGCAATGCAAGACAATTTCCAATACTTTCAGTCTTTTTTAATAAAACCAGACATGGAAGAGATATGTGCTCATGCAGTCAAAAAACTAAATTATTGTAAAGAAGAACTTTTGGATGCATTCGGTCTGTTGTTGACTAAGTTTTTTAGAACATTGTTTAAAAGACCTAAGCGGTTTTCCATGGAAAGGTGGAGGATTTAAAAATTTTGCTGAGTTCAATTTTCATTCTGGAAAACCAAATTGTCAATAAATTTATGTTTGAGGGAATGAAAGTTGAGTATCATTGCAATAGGTGTGTCAAACTATCATCTCCTGTACCAAAATATTATCATATATATATGTTATAAACTCTTGATTGTTTGGCCACTCCGGTTTCAAATTGTTAGTTCTCAATTTTCTAGCGGATAGTCATTCACAAACAGTCACTATTGCTTATGAGTTTTGTTGTACTAGCTGAATTAAATGCCGTTTATTCTTGTTTACTCTGCGAGCTTTGAATAAAAGAGTTGCACTGTTTCACTCTGCCTTTGTTTGTAGTCAGCCTGTATGGAAGCCTGCTGATGCAAACATTGAAGCACTCATGGACATGGGTAATCTTATCAATGCTCGCTAGTGTCACAAGCATTTTACAAATTTATGTTGAAATTGGCATTTGGAAAAAGAAATGAAAATAGTTTTGCGTTGTTATCATGATTTTTAAGCATTTATATGCACAAGATGCAAAAAATGGAATGGGGTATTTATAACAAGGACAAAAGATTTTAATTTCAAAAACTTCAAATTTTTTGTTAGTAGCAATAAAACCAATACTATCTTTAAATTTTTTATGTGCTAAAACTGACGCATTTTAGTTAACGTTATGGATTTGTTTCGAACTTTTTTTGTAGTTTATATTCTGTGAATTGAAGTGAATTATATTCTAGACCATAGTTTGACCAATTGAAGAGCATTTATCAATTTATAAAGTTCAATTTCTTGGATTTTGCTTCTCAATTTAAGTGTGTTGGCTTTTAAGAATCAAAGCGAACCTTACATCTCACTTTTTGTGTTAATCGTACTTGAATGTACATCAACTAAGCTTTCAATTTTTGTAGTTGGAAAAAATCAAGTATTAAAGTTTTATTTTTATTCTATAATGTTTTGGGCTTCAGTTGCGCAAAATTTCACTTCATGGTTTTTACATACGAGCTTGAAATATAAAATGCAATTTTTTTCACATTTTTTTCATAGTAAACATGAGTGCGGGGACCACTACCGCAAGTAAAGCATCAAACACTATTGATGGCATTATTCCTATGATGACATGAAAGAGAAGGTATGTTACTTTTTGATCTTACAATGAATAAAAAAGTTTTCACTCAATTTTAGTTTTCACTCAATTTGTTTTTCTTAGCTATAATGATTAAGGGCATTAGCGTGCTCTTTTTTACTTCCTTTTTTTCATGAATCCAAGTAATGCTAGGTTCCGAGTTCTAGCAGGAAATTTGGTAAAATTTATATTCAATAAAAAGCTATACCTAAATGGGTGGCTACATACACATACGTTTTGTCAGTATACGATGAAAACATGCTTTTTCTCTGCCTGACGCTTTGGTGACTGGACAATTATTATCAAAAAAACCATTCTCGATTGAATAAAATGTAGAGACGAAATTTGACGACTCCAATGAACTTTTTTTTATAATTCAACATAGACTTGGTCATTACTGCTTAGCCAACAGACCATTTGTTACTTCTATCAAAGAGGTTATCTTTTTTTTATAAACAACTAATTATTATTTCTAGGCGCTATCTATTTATTACAGATAATAAATTATTTATTTATTATTATAAACAAATATCATAATTATTTAATAATTATAACTTATATTTATGATAGTTTTCATAATGTCTTCATAGTCTCACTGGACACTCCGCAGCGTTTTGGTGATCAATCATCTGTGTGTGTAGCAACCAGAGCAACGCTACCAAACGTATTTCCGTCATATTCCTACAAAACGTGGGTGTGTGTAGCCACGGCTTTAGCAGTAGCTATAATAAGGGGTATTTATAAGAAGAGGACAATCCCAGTACGGGACACTTTTGGTTCGAAAAGTGACACGAATGGTTATTTTTTGACTGCAGGATTAAACTTGACACATTTGGTCTTTCATTTAATGTCCAGTAAATCAGAATTTACATGTAGGCCTAATTTGTACTCCATTGTCTACATCGCTGCTTTCTGCACCATCCCAGGAGCTTTTATTACGTGAAAATTTTAAATTATGTAACTGCTTTGTATTTTCTTGCAAGAAAATCTCTTCATTTTAGGACGGAAGAATTCAGGGACCACTTACTCTTTGTGTACAAAATTTGTGCTGTCAACCAATTGCAGAGGCTCTTCTTAAATTTATTGAAATGTTTATAAATAAATTTCCCAGTAAACTCTGAAGACTAAGGGTAAAAATGACGTAAAAATGAGGCGAAACAAAAACTGAATAGTGTGCTACGAGCCGGTTGTCAAGACATTCATAACTATTTTAAAACTTTTGCGAAATTTTATCACTTAGAGTGAAAGCTTGTTTTTTTATTCTTGATAGGTCTATGAAGTGCTACGAGAACATGCATTATCATTAATACAGTGAATTGCGCTTTGTACGTAAACTATGGCAAAACTGGTGTTTTTGTTGCAAAGTTATCCCCCCTAATTTGAGTAGGTACAACTACCCAGAGCAGATGCTGGCTCCAAAGGTGTAAGACATTACAAATGCATAAGAAACTCCTAGAAAAGTGATGGGCAAGTTTTTGTGGTCTTAGAAAAGTTTTAGGACACCGTTGCTGAAAAAAAGTGAGCATTAAATCTTGCAGCAAAAACAAGTTGATTCTTTTCTTGGTACCGCAACTTTCTGTGCTTGTTTTTACGATTCATGCACGCTTTCCGGTCGGTTTTTATTGAATTATTTAGCTTATGTGGAATGTAATTTTAATTTATTTTTATTTGAGTTGCACCATATAACTGCTACAGCAAGTATCAGCTGGTGAATAAAGGCCACAAAACCACATAATCCCATCAATATGTAAAAAAATATAGTTTGATCTCCTTTACCAATCTAAAACAGCTAATGCACACTTTGTTCTTCAGGACGTGTTCATTGTGCTTTGTGTCAACTAACTCCAGAGATGACTAATGGTGGTAGAGGCAACCGGATCTGGTGTAAAAACTTTAGCATCTTAAGTTTTTATACAGCAAACGATGGGCTGTTTTTCGTAAGTTCAACCCTCTAGGAATAAACTTGAGAAATGTACAACTAATTATTTTCTAAGTTCTGCATCCTCAATCAAACTGGTGACAGATTATGAAATAATAATTAGTGTTTGACAAGTTTTTGTAAAGAAAATACGGCAAATGTGATCAGTTGTTCTAATTCTCATACACAGACTGATTTCATTGTCAGCTGATAATGTTGAAGTCTTGCTAAGACTGCTTCAAGTAACAAAGTTTTTCAAACTCACTTTATAACAGTTACTACGAAAACTGCTAGAGCAACAAGAGTGAGTAAATTCTTTGGTTTCTTGGTTGGTGCACAGCCAAACTTTCACTGCCGCTTTATGGAGAGTATTTTACCATTATTTTCGAATGCTAAAAGTGGTGTGTGCAAAAGCTGATGCCAAAAATCACACAATTACGTAAATTGCAAATAATATCTACAGCTAGTTGTTCCGCAGAGCATGGTTTGATAGTAGTTTTACCCACTTTAAACGGCAAACTGAAAACAACCATTTTTATACTCTGGCCATTTTAATTTTTGCTCTGTGCAACTCGAGCCATTGTAACTACTTTCTTTTAATTTTATGCATTTATACTAATTTTCTTGCAGAGATGAGTAAAAGGATTTATGAGTGAGTACAAAGCACACTATGCCAGGATGTGTGCATATCAGAACAGACCTGACTTACTAGTGCAATAGCATGGCAATACCTCCTGCATTTTCTGAAGTTAAATTGTGAGTTGCTCACCAGTGTTATTTGTTAGCATACCGTCACACATGCTCATCCATAAACATGTTACAAACACTGGCATACATTATGCACAAGATTGAGATAAACCTGACCATGCAGTGTAAGTGATGCATAGACAAATATCAATCAGCAAATGGAAATTTGTTTCATTCTGACACGTATGCTGCTTGTTTCAGGGTAATGATGCAATTGTTGCAGCTACTATATATTTCTTTATGACGAAATGGGAAGCTGGATTGCTAGTGACTGTGGCTATTTCTGATCACCAATCCTCAGAAAACTGTAAGCTTGCTTGATCTTAGTCATTACAATTTTTTTATTGTCTCAGTTTGATCTTGAGAGCATATGATTTACTTATTGCAGGTCCTTGAATTGTTTGCTAGGTAAAAGAAGCTGATTTTTTATACAATAGCTGCTTCTAAGGCATCTGGCTGCTTTAACTCTGGAGTTGTCATCTATTGACAGTATTTTGCAGATCTGATGCAGAATAGTATCACTTCGAGTTTGGTTTATTTGGTTAAAAAAGTGAATGACCGATAATTGTGTGTAGCAGTCAAGTTTTCACAGCAGACAAATTTTACCTTATTTGCAACCTATCTCCTTTAAGAAAAAATAGCAAATATTATTAATTGAAAGCAAATCAATAAGCGTATTCCCGACCTTAGTTCGCCGAGCACATTTCAATAAAAATAATCAGACCGGCAATAAATTTAATCAAAAAATAAAAGTTTTGTTCGGAACTCGTGGGTCAACAAAAATTGGCTCATTGAACAAAGAAAAAATTGGCAAATGTATTTATTTATTTTGTTTGTAGGGCGCAAATAAAACTGAACACTAAATAAATAATAATGAGCAAGTTGATTTTTTCAGTTTCATAGACCGGTTTTAGATCCTTGAAAAATAATTCCAAATAATTGCAAGCTATGCAAATTTACTAAAGCAAAGGGCAGCTTAACAAACTAATACAGTTTATAGCAGTTCAAATTGTATTACTTTCTCGATTATTTTGAAAATTGGGAGTTATCTTCCTTATGATTTGTTCGGTATACTATAAAATTTCATTGAATATTATGTTGTTCTAAAACTAATGGTCCGTTGCATATGCTGCAACACAGTGAATTACGAACATCTATTATTTTTTGTCTTTTGTTCGACGAACAGGTTGCGAATACTCTAATTGTTGTTAGAAACCCTTTCAGTCGAAATTCTGTAGCTTAGAACATATAGTGTATTACAAACACAGCTATGGCAATGTTCATGGTGATAATCTGCCTAACACACTTGTTCTTTCTTTTTGAAGGCTACCAACCTGAATTTCTATCGACTCAATCAAAGTTTTATTTTTCTTAAAATGATGATTTTTAATATCACTTGATCACCAGTTAGTGTGCAATAATTTGAAAATTTTGGGTTTTTGGTAATTTAGAAATTTGATAGGCCTGTGCTTGATAGCTAAGGTGTTATGTGTAGCCTTTTGTAATATCTGATATTTACATATTGATGTCCAAAAGAAATTGATATTGAAATATTCCAAGTCTATTCAGTTGCTATAGACAGTAAGATAGTAATAGAACGTAGAGGAAAGTATTTGCTTGTCACTTCTTAGTGATTTTTTCTTTTGTGTCTCCACAAACATTACTTGATCTCTTCGTATTCCCCTGTTTCAGAAGAGAAGAACAGCAACTAGATGTTTTGTCCAATGTCAATTATACTCAGCAGAAAGGCAAGCACTCTGGTAAGTGTTTGCTCCTTTGTGTTGCTACAAATAATAGGGTAGTGTGTGCGTGGTGCACTTATTTGATTTGGTTACAGCTCCATGAATACATTGGTTCCACCTCTTATAAGAAGGTACCCATAGATAAGTTTGATTATACCTCTCTAGTTTACTGATGAACCATTGGTCACATTTTCCAGTTCACTTGAAACTACAACAACGCGACTTTGTCTGTTCAAATTAATATAGAGCAAGAGAAGGCAATTCCGCTATTTTAGTCTGTTTCTTTTGATATAGTGACAAACCCTTTATTGAAAATGATAACTCCTTTATTTGGACGTTTTCTAATTCAACAAAAAACCATATATTTTATTCCATGAACAGTTATTTTTAGGTTGTCTTTCTTACAATAGGTTAATACACTCTTTAATGGTAATAATTTGAGCATTTGTGAACAATAGTGATAAATTGTTTTTTGTATTGAACAAAACTTTTAATGTTTCTGGTGCTAATGAATATGACAACTGCCTGCACTTATTTTGTAGCTCCTCTGGCTCAAACTCTTAGAAATCTGCATCTCCGTTAATGTAGATCAGCATGTGGCATTGCATCTAAAACTTGAGGACGAAGTTCAAGAGGTACGTTCATTCTAAGGCAAATTGATTTACTTTAAATGGATGGCACGATGGTTCTTATATCTTCATTCATTTTCAAAACTCTCACAAACAATACGGATCAAATTTTGTCAATTTATTACTGTTTAGATTTTAAGTAGACAACTCCAAAATATTGTGAGCCAACATCTTGGAATTTCAAGTTCAAATTGTTGAAGGATTTTTAGCTTTGTATAATATTGAAGTAACAATCATCATCCGGCAAGCAGTGAGTGGGTGCAATCAAATAAATAGATACAACAGCATTTGCAAGAACTCAGGTTCCCAATATGAAACTGTATCTATCTTTTCTTAAATGTAATGTCGAGTTGAAAAATTATAAGATCTTACATTTTGGAATTATTTAATTGAGTAGAACTTGGTTTCATTTGCTATAATCGGTCAACTGTTGAAAAATTGTGAAAGCATCAATTTACGTTCATAGTGATCACCGTTGTAAAAATGGTGGCCGGGGAGTTTACAGTGAAACCCCCATAAATCGATACCGGGGAAATCAATAAACTTGTTTTATTCAAGCCCCAGTTTGAAGTCCCGACATTTAGCAAGTCGATACTGTCATCTCTAGGTTGATGAATAATTTTTGTTCAACTTCATGACTAGTTTGACTCTATGACCAGCTTTTCACCGGAGCTCCGTGAAAAGAGTTAAATAAAGCATGTTGTTTGGAATCGAAATTAGTTCTGTTGAATAAACAAGCAGAAATTTTGTTAATGGCATGTTAATGGCATTTTTCTAGATGGCACATTATCAAAATTATATAATCAGAGAGTTATCTCCTTTTGTGAATGACAATTCTTTTGATTGTCTTTTCAACCGTGCCTGAGCAACTTCAACTCGTGGGTTTTTTATTCCTGAACTTTCTTCAATTTGGAATGTAACAAAGACCATATGCAATATCTCAACAATCACCCATGGTTGATAAAAAGTTAGAGCAGTCTAAACATGTTTGTTCAGATAGATAAAAAAAACAGTTGATCAATGAGTTAGTATTAGTTATTGGAAATTTTTTTGGAATGATTGTTGTCATTTACTGATCAAACATTAACCGATGATGTTGATTTTAAAAATTAAACCATACAAATTTATTCATTTTTATTAGTCATTTATTATCTGGCTCGCATCAAAATAATATTAAATTACTAATTTACAAATACCTATCCTAAATAATGAGCAAATATGCAGTTCTCATTGCTATTAAAATTGATTCACAATGTGAAATAAATCTATGAAATTCTTAAGACTATTACATTGTTAGTTGCAATATAACGTTTTTCGGTCGGTTTTAATTGAATTATTTAGGTTACATAGAATGTGACAGTAGTTTTTTATTTAGAGCTGTAGCATTGTAACTACTACAGCAAGTATTAACTGTTGAATAAAGGCCCCAACACCACATAATGCTATCAATGTGTAAAAAAAATATTGTTTTATCTGCTGTATTAATCTGAAAAAATTTATACACATTTTGCATTTTAGGAGATGTTTATTGTGCTTTGTGTCAACTAACTCCAGATATGACTAATGGTGGTAGAGTCAACCAGATATGGTGTAAAAAGTTAGGCATTTAAGTTTTCACACAGCAAACAATGGGCTGTTTTTGGTTAGTTCAAGGCTCTAGGAATAAACTTGAGAAAAGTGCGACTGTAAATAATTTGTACGTTCTGTATCTTCAATCAAATTGGTAACGAATTATGAAATGATAATTAAGTCTTTGGCAAGTTTATGTAAATCAAATGCGTCAAATGGGATTAGTTGTTTTAATTTTCATACAGAAACTGGTTTCATTGTCAGCTGATAACTTTGAATTACTGATAAGACTACTCCAAATAACAAGTGTTCACAATCTTGACCATTATGCTAAAGAAAATTGACAAAAGTTTATCTGACTCATTTTTATAACAGTTACTACGAAAACAGCTAAAACAGCAAGAGGGAGTTAACTCTTTGAGTTCTTGGTGCACAGCCAAACTCTTACTTTCGTTTTATGGAACGTATTTTACCATTATTTTCTCATGTTAAAAGTGGTGTGCGCAACAGCTGATGCCTAAAATCACACAATTACGTAAATTGCAAATAATATCTACAGCTAGTTCTTCCACAGAGCATGGTTTTGATAATCATTTTACCCCCTCTATACGGCAAACTGAATACAATTTTTTCCATAGTCTCACCAACTTTAATTTTTGCTCTGTGCAATTCACACCATTGTTACTCTTTTTGTTGTTGTAATTTTGCGTATTTATACTACTTGTCTTGCAGAGAGGAGTGAAAAGATTTATGAGTGATTAAAAAGCACACTATGCCAGGATGTGCGCATGTTAGAACAGACATGACTTACTGGTGCAATAACACGGCAATATCTCCTGCATTTTCTGAAGTCAAATTGTGAGTTGCTTGCTCAGTGTCATTTGTTAGCATATCGTCTCACATGCTCATCCATAAACATGTAAAAAACACTACCATACATTATGTATAAGCATGAGATAAACCTGACCATGCAATGTAATTGATGCATAGATAAATATCAGCAAATGGAGTTATTTCATGCTGACACTATGCAGCTTGTTTCAGGGTAATGATGCAAGTGTTGCAGCTACCATCCATTTCTTGTTGACTGAATGGGAAGCTGGATTGTGAGTGACAGTGACTATTTCTGATCACCAACCCGATGAAATTAGTAAGTTTGTCTGATTTTAGTCATTAGCATTTTTTTCATTGTCTCAGTTTGATCTTAAGTGCAGATGGTTTATTGGTTGCAAATCCGTGAATTGTTTGCAAGGTAGAATAAGCTGATTTTCTTTCATAATAGGAGCTCCTAAGGTTTCCGGCTGCTTTAACTCTGGAGTTCTCATCTATTGACAGTATTTTGCGCATCTAGTGCAAAATAATATCACTTTGAGTTTGGTTTAATTGGTTAAAAAAGTGAATCAAAGATAATTGTGTGTAGCAGTCAAGTTTTCACATCAGACAGAGTTTACCTTATTTTTGACCCATCTCCTTTAAGAAAAACTAGCAAATGTTATAAATTGTTAAAAAAGTTTTTTCGTCAAAAATCTGTAGCTTAGAACATATGGTGTGTTACAACTGCAGCTATGGCAATTTTCATGGTAATAATCTGCGTAAACACACTTATTCAGTCTTTTAGATGGCTTCGTACCTGACTGTCTATTGATTTCAAGCGGAGTTTTATTCTTCGTAAAATGATCATTTTTAATATCACTTGATCACTAGTTATTAGGCAATAATTTGGAAATTTTGGGTTTTTTGATTATTTGGTAATATGTTAGTCATGTGCCTGATACCTAAAGTGTTATGTGTAGCTTATTGTGATATTTGATAATCACATATTGATGTCAAAAAGAAATATGTAATAAAATATTCCAAGTCTATTCAGTTGCTATAGACAGTAAGATAGTAATAGAACGGAGAAGAAAGCATTTGCTTGGCACCTCTGAGGGAAATTTTTCTTTTGTTTCTCCAAGATTACTACTTGATCTCTAAATATTCCCCTGTTTCAGGAGATAGTCATTCTGGCGTTATGCAGAGAAGAACTGTGACTAGAGGAAGTCCTTTGACCAGGAGAAATGTTTTTTCCAATGTGTATTATATCCAGCAGAAAGGCAGGCACTATGGTAAGTTTTTTTTCTGTATAGCTACCAAGAATAGGGTAGTGCGTGCAGGGTGCACTTATTTGGTTACAGCTTCATGATCACATTTGTTTCAACTCTTATAAGAAGGTTATCTATCGATTATTTTGATTTTACCTCTCTAGTTTGCTGATTAATTCTTGCCACATTTTCCAGTTCAGTTGGAACCACAGCGACATGACTTGGTCTGCTCAAAGTAATATAACGCATGAGAATGCAACTCCGCTTTTCTAGCATGTTTCTTTTGAAATTGTGACAAAACCTTTTATTGAAGATGACAATTTTTTTATTTTGTTGTTTTATACTTCAACAAAAACCATATATTTTGTTCCATGGACAGTTATATTTAGGCTGTATCTTATACAATTAGATTATGCACTTTGTAAAGGTAATTATTAGAACAGTTTTCTCATAATCTACTCGTTTGTCTTCAACACTAGCCATAACTGTTTTTTGGTGTTAAACAAACTTTTCAAATTTGTTTTTGGCATTGATGGATATTACAATTCTTTGCTCTTATTTTGTAGCTGCTCTGGCTCAAATGAAAAGGAACCTGCTTCTCCGTTAATATTAGGTGTAGCTCATTTACAGGCTCTAGTCAGCATGTGGCATTGCGTCCAAAACTTCTGGACAAGCTTAAAGAGGTAAGTTCAGTCTAGGGTAAATTGATCTGCTTTAAATGGATGGCACTATGGTTTTTACATTTTTGTTTATTTTTTAAACTCTCACAAACAAAAAAACCAAAGTTTGTATACTTGTCACTGTTTAGATTTTGAGTAGACAACTCCAAAATATTGTAAGTCAAAATTTTGGATTTGTAAATTCAAATTCAAATTCTTTCCGGCAAGCAGTGAGTGGGTGCAATCAAATAGATAGATACAACAACATTTGCAACAACTCATGTTCCCAATAGGAAATTTTATCTGTCTTTTCTTGAATGTAATGTCGAGTTGAAAAATTATAAGATCTCTTATTTTGGAGTTACTTTGCTACGATTAGTCAACTGTTGAAAATTGTGAGAGCATCAATTTATGTTCATAGTGATCACCATTGTAAAAATGGTGGCGGGTGAGTTTACAGTGAAACCCCCATAAATGAACAATGGAAAAATCAATAAACTAATTTTATTCATACCCCAGTTTAAAAGCCCTATCATTGACATTTTGAAAAGTGCTTCAAAAAGTCGATATTGTTATCTTTAGGTGGACCAATAATTTTTTTTCAACTTCATGACTAATTTGACTCCACAACTCCATGGCTAGCTTTTCATGAAAGCTCTGTGAAAATTCTTAAAGAAAGCATGTTGTTTGGAATCGGAATTTGTTCTGTTGGATTGATTAGCAGAAATTTTGTCAATCGTAAACCTAGATCGCATGCTATCAAAAATATGTTATCAAGTAGTTATCTCCTCTTGTGAATGACAGAATTTTTTTAAATTTATTTAAAACAGCACATGAGCAACTTCCACTCATGCGTTTGCATTAATAAATTTTTTTAATTTTTTGAATGTAACAAAAAACCGAAAGTAATATTTCAACCACGTTTGATAAAAATTGAACGGTTTTTAAACATGTTTGTTCAGCTACATAAAAAAAAAACCTGTTGATTGAGCTAGTGTTTATTATTGGATAGCTTTTTTAATGATCATTGTCATTTACTGATGAAACATTAAACCAATGATAATGATTTTAAAAATTTAAACCAAGCCAACTTAGCTATTTTTATTACACTGATTTATTATTTTTGTTAGCATCACAATAACAACAAATTACCACTTTACTAATAATTATGCTTGATTAATGAGAAAACTTGAAGTTGTCATTGTTATTAAAATTTATTCACAATGTGAGTCAATGAAAAAAATGTATGAAATCCATCGTATTATTATATTGTTCGTTGCAAAATAAGTTATTATTACTATTGTATTTATATTTATAGCCTCCAAAAGCAAATTTGAGCAGTTCAATACCATCCTTAATTAGATGGTTTCTTTTTGGCTCTTCAACATCAATTTATGCCGGTTTCACTGTATTTATTCATCCAATTATTTGATTTTACCTTTGATGAAAAAGTCATGGTTTGGAGGAAGTTTTTGTTATCATGGGAATGCTCCATGATTGAAAACGCAACAACTATAATATACCTGTCTAGTAATAGTTTTAATAACTTTTTATAATTGTTGAGAGATTTTGTTAAAAAAATTTGATTCATTTCAACTTTTGTTCTATTTTTTATTATTTTTCTTGATATCTTGGATAACTTTAAACTTTTTTATGTCAAAATAGTTTGCGAAGATAAGATTTTTAGATGTTTCAGACTTTCCGCTGTTTTAGGAGTATGCGCAAATTTTTGAAGTTTTCGAACTGTCTACATATGCTTGTAATTGAAGTAGATTCATGATGAATTTTGATACTAACCACACGGCTTCAAAAAAGCTAATTTTTACAGTTTGCAAGTTTTGCATCAGTGAAAATTAGTTTGATTTTAGAAAGCAATGCTTAAACATCATACGAAAATTTGTTTTTCAGGAGTAGAATATTACAAACGTTTCTTGGCTATCGATGACAAAAATTGGTTGAACCTTTTGCATTTTTATCTCTGTCAAATGGATATTTCTTCGTCTATGGCATGAAAGACTTCATTCTTAATGATAGGCAGGTTACTTTGTTACACACTAGAGCAATTGAAATACAATAAATTTTTCAAGGACCATGACAGATGCTCTGTAGTCAGTGGCTTCAATTCTGTACTACATAACAAAATGACTGAATTTTTTATGAAGCTTCAACTTCCAAACTAAAATCGAAAAACTTTGTTGATCATTTAGTGATTTTCACTTATTCACAAGGAAATGTATAGTGTTCAAGATTTAATTAAAAATGTTCTTGAGAAAAAACACCGTAACAATTATGACTCTCACAACATTTCTTTCCAATCTCATGGTGTTATGAAAGTTCAACTGATCTTATTGCTTAATCAATTTCAAAGCCGAAAGTTAATACTATAATGATAAATATGCTTGGGTTGTTACGCTTTTACCCAAAAAGTTGGTCCTGTTACGGCCCGTGTACACAATAACTACTTTGCACAAAATGAGAGGAAGTGCTGATTCAGAAAATAAACTACAAAAAGATTGAAACTCATTGCAATCTCCTTTTTTCAATTACGCAATTCATCCCATATTGCTGATATGTGGAAAGCCCAAGTTCTATGTAAGCTAGCTGAATCTTTTAAAATTCATTTAAAGCTTTATACAACTTGATGAGTCATCTGGAGAAAAAATTGCACCTTGTTCAGCATTGATTGTGCCAAAAGTGATAATTTTGATGTTGAGTGATGGTTTATGACAACTTTTACATCACTGGAGTTTTTGTCTTTCTGTGTTAAATAGTCTTTTCCGTGATCAGCTTCCTTACGCAACGAGACAATTGCTTTTGACCCATTATTTAGTTGCCAGAGCTGTAAAAGTACTATTTAATAGATAGAATATATCTATTACTGATAATTACTTGGATTTGTAGAGCTAAGTTTGTATCATTACAAATAGATATTCATAAATAAAGGTCGCAGATGTGAACATCTTCAACACCCTAACAATTAAAATTATTCTGAACAAATAAAAAACTCCCGATTAATTTGAAGAATTCAAATTTTTTTTATAGGTTTGGAATGTTGTGAGTTTTTTCAACCTTGCTTGTTAGAATCACCTCCGAAGAATCAATTCAAAACTGATCAGCCGATTTCTTGATTTGAAATTAGAAGTTGTTTGCCCCTGTATTTCTCTCAGATGAGGAGAAAACTCTCAGTTTTATGAAAAGAAAGTTTTAGGAATGAGTTTCAGCCCTGATTTTACAATAGCTTCAAGTATATGAGAACTTGTGTATTATTCACTCACACAAAATGTTTAAATATTTTGGTCTCCGTCAATAAAATTAGCTAACATCCGATGCAACATTTTCATCCCAGTTGATGATGAATTAAGTTTGGTAAACCAATGACGATGAAATTTTTTTTGGTTCCAACATTCCTGAAGCTCAGTAAAAGATTTTATGAAGTGAATTGCTAATTGATGAAGTGTTTTGTGTTTATTTTTACTCAAATTGTACATTTGTCTATTGCAGGTTCGAACTCGGGTGGCTTTTTTGATGCTGCTTCCAATTCCAATTACACTTTTGAGTAATAAATTTAATCAAAAAATATTCATTTTGTTCGGAACTCGTGGGTCCACAAAAAGTAGCTCACTGAATTAAAAAAAAATCAGCAAGTGTTTTTTTATATTGTTCGTAGGTCACGAATGAAACAGAACACTTAATAAATTAAAAAGAGCAAGTTGATTTTTTTCATTTTCATAAACTTGTTTTATATCCTTGAAAAATAATTCAAAATAATGGCAAGCTTTGCAAATTTACTAAAGCAAGGGGCAGCTTGACAAACTAATCCAGTTTATAGCATTCAAAATTTTTATTACTTTCTCGATTATTTTGAAAATTGAGAGTTATCTTCTTTATGATTTGTTCGGTAAACTATTACATTTCAATGAATATTATGTTGTTCTTAAACTAATTTTCCGTTGCATACGCGACATAGTGAATTGAGAACACATATTATTGTTTGTGTTTGGTTCGACAAATAGGTCGCGAATACTCTTATTGTCGTTAAAAAACCTGTTAGTCGAAAGTCTGTAGCTCAGAACATATAGTGTATTACAAACACCGCTCTGGTACTTTTCATGGTGATAATCTGCATAACACACTTATTCAATCTTTTTGATGGCTACCAACCTGAATGTCTATTGACTCAAGTAAAGTTTTAGTTTTCTCAAAATGGTGATTTTTAATATCACTTGATCACCAGTTATTAAGCAATAACTTGGAAATTTTGGGTTACTGGTTATTTGGAAATTTGATAGGCATGTGCCTGATAGCTAAGGTGTTCTGTGTAGCCCAATTGTGATCTTAATATTCACATATTGATGTCCAAAAGAAATTGATATTGAAATATTCCAAGTCTATTCAGTTGCTATAGACAATAAGATAATAATAGAACGTAAAGGAAAGCATTTGCTTGTCACTTCAGAGGGAGTTTTTCTTTTGTTTTCTCCACAAATATTACTTGATCTCTACATATTCCCCTGTTTCAGGAGATAGTCCTTCTGGTGTTATGAAGAGAAAAACAGCAACTAGATGTTTTGACCAATGTCAATTATACTCAGCAGAAAGGCAGGCACTCTGGTAAGTGTTTTTTCCTTTGTCTTGCTACAAAGAATAGGGTAGTGTGTGCGTGGTGCACTGATTTGGTTACAGCTTCATAATCACATTCTTTTCACCTCTTATAAGAAGGTACCCATAAATAAGTTTGAATATACCTCTCTATTTTACCGATAAACCATTGTCACATTTTCCAGTTCAGTTGGAACCACAACAACACAACTTGGTCTGTTCAAATTAATGTAGAGCAAGAGAATGCAATTCCGTTATTCTACTCTGTTTCTTTTGATATAGTGACAAACCTTTTATTGAACATGATAATTCTTTTATTTTGATGTTTTGTACTGCAACAAAAACCATATATTTTGCTCAATGAACAGCTATTTTTAGGTTGTATTTCTTACAATAGGATAATACACTCTGCAATGGTAATAATTGGAGGATTTGTCTTCAACAATGCGGATAAACTTTTTTTACTTTAAACAAAACTTTTAATGTTTTTGGTGCTAATGAATATGACAAATATCTTCATTTATTTACAAACTCTCAAAAACAATACAGATCAAATTTGGCAAATTTATTACTGTTTAGATCTTAGGTAGACAACTCCAAAATATTGCGAGCCAAAATCTTGGAATTTCAAGTTCAAGTTGTTGAAGGATTTTTAGCTTTGTATAATATTGAAGTAACAATCATCATCCGGTAAGCGGTGAGTGGGTGCAATCAAATAAATAGATACAACAGCATTTGCAAGAACTCGAGTTCCCAATACGAAAATGTATCTATCTTTTCTTAAATGTAATGTCGAGTTGAAAACTTATAAGATCTTACATTTTGGAATTATTTAATTGAGTAGAGCTCGCTTCCATTTTCTATAATCAGTTAACTGTTGAAAAATTGTGAATGCATCAATTTATGTTCCTAGTGATCACCGTTGTAAAATGGTGGCGGGGGAGTTTCCAGTGAAACCCGCATAAATGGATACCGGGGAAATCAAGAAACTTATTTTATTCATGCCCCAGTTTGAAGTCCCGACATTTACCAAGTCAATACTGTCATCTCTAGGTTGACCAATAATTTTTTTTAACTTCATGACAAGTTTGACTTCATAACCAGCTTTTCACGGGAGCTTTGTGAAAAGCCTTAAATACAGCATGTTGTTTGGAATCGAAATTAGTTCTGCTCAATTGACAAGCAGAAATTTCGTTAATTCTAAATCTAGATGGCATGTTATCGAAATTGTATAATCAGAGAGTTATCTCCCCTTGTGAATGACAGAAATTTTGTATATGCATTTCAAACCATGCCTGAGCAACTCGTGAGTTTTTTATTCCTGAATTTTCTTCAATTTGGAATGTAACAAAGACCAAATGCAATATCTCATGGTTGATAAAAATTTAAAGCTGTCTAAACATATTTTTTCAGATAGATGAAAAAACAGTTGATCAATGAGATAGTATTTATTTTTAGAAATTTTGTTGATAGATCGTTGTCATTCACTGATGAAGCATGAAACCGATGATAATGATTTTAAAAACTAAACCAAGCAAACTTATTACTTTTTATTAGTCATTTATTATTTGGTTAGCATCCAAATAATAATAGATTACCAATAATTTTTTTTTATCATGGGATTGCTTCATGATTGAATAACTTGAAAACAATAAAAGAGTCTGTCTAGTAAAAGTTTTTAATATTTTTTTTGTATTCATCGCGAGGCTTTTAAAAAAAATTGACCAACTTAAGTTTTTGCTTCAATTTCATATTTTTTTTAGATATTTTTAAGCTTTCTTGTGTCAAAAGAGTTTGCGAAGACAATTTGTTCATGTTTCAGACTATCCGCTGTTTTAAATGTGTGCGCAAACTTTTAAACTAATCGAACTGTCTACATATGCTGGTAATTGACTTCGATTCATGTTGATTTTTTATACTAACCACACTGCTTCAAAATAGATGATTTTTACAGTTTGCAAGTTTTGCATGAGTAAAAATTAGTTTGATTTTAAAAAGCAGCGCTTAAACATCATTTCAAATATTTTGTTTCCAGAAGTTGAATATTACAAGCATTTCTTGGCTACCAATGACCAAAACTGGTTAATCCTCTTGCATGTATATCTTCGTCAAATGGAGATTTTTTTGTCTATGACACAAAAAAAGTGATTTTTGATGATAGACACCTAACTTGTTACACACTCGAGCAGATGAAATACAATAACTTTTCTAGGACCATGGATAATGCTTTGCTGTCAGTAGCTTTATCTCAGTACTATATAACGAAATGACTGAGTTTTTTTATTAAGTTTCCAGTTCCAAACTATTATCTAAAAAATTGTTGATCATTTAGTGATTTTCACTCATTCTCAAGGAAATATATGGTACTCGAGATTTAATTAAGAAATGTTCTTGTCAAAAAAACACCGTCACAATTATGACTCCGGTAACATTTCTTTCCAATCTCTGAGTATTATCAGAAAATTATACTGATCTTATTGTTTAATCAATTTCCAAGTTGAAAGTCATTACTGTAATGATGAGTATGCTTGGGTTGTTGCACTTTCAACCAAAAACCTTGCTCAGGTTACGGCCAGTGTACACATTAACTACTCTGCACAAAATGAGAGAAGTGCTGATTTGCCATTACACTTATCATCCCACAATGCTGATATATGGAAACCCAAGTTCTATGTAATTTAGCCGAATATTCAAACACTCATTTTAAAGCTTGTATACATTTTGATTAGTCATTTGGGAAAAAATTACACTTGGGTCACTGATTGTGCCAAAAGTGATAATCTTGATGTTTGACATTACTAGGAATTATGTCTTCCTGTGTTAAATAGTCTTTTCCATGATCAGCTTCCTCACGCGATGAGACAATTTCTTTTGACTAATTATTTAGTTGCAAGAGCTGTAAAAGTACTATTTATAGATAGAATATATCAATTAATGATAGTTACTTGGATTTTTTGAACCAAATTTGAATCATTACAAAATGATATTGATGATAAAGATCGCAAATGTGAAAATACTCAACCTAAAACAATTAAAAATATTTTGAGCAAATAAAAGAGTAATTTTTTTATCAGAGTTGAAATCAAAATTATCAGACAAAAATAATTTGAAAAAATTGAATTTTTTTTGTACTAAGTTTGAAAAGTCGTGAGTTTTCTCAACCCTGCTTGTTAGCCTTCAATCACCTCCTACGAATCAATTTAAACATGATCAGTTGATTTTTTCACTTGAGATTAGAAGTTGCTTGCTCCTGTATTTTTTCAGTTCGGGAGAAAACTCCCAATTTTTTGAAAACAAAGAAATAGGGATGACTTTCAGCGCTGGTTTTGCAATGGATTTAAGTATATTCGAACATGTGTATTATTCACTCACACAAAATGTTTAAATTTTTTTTGTTTCTAACTATAAAAGTAGCCAACATCTCCACTTTTGATGATGAATTAACTTTGCAAGCCAATGATGAGTTTTTTCTTTGTGTTAACGCTCCTGAAGCTCAATACAAGATTTCATAGAGGACACAGTTAACTAATGAAATGTTTTGTATTTAATTTTACTCATTTTGTACATTTGTCTATTACAGGTTCAAACTCTGGTTGCTTCATTGGTGCTGCTTCGAATTCATCCCAGCTGACGACATTTGAGTTCAACTTTCTCTTAGGTTGCTTTATGAGTATTATTCTTATGTTTGCATGAAAAATAACGTGCTCTATGATGTATTGTAGAGATTTTATGACTAAATTGGCGCAACATGTTTATGTGAATGGCTATTAATTATCTTAAAACAAAATTGGTGAAATCTGTTTCAGGAGTCTTTTCGATAAATGTCTTAAAGATATTGGTGTAGCATGTTTAATGAACGTTGTGTAAACTTTTTATACCTACATTAATGTAACATTTGCAGCAAATGTTTTCTAAGCATTTTCTAAACATTGGTGTAACTTCTTTAATGAATATTTTGTAAAAAGTCTATTACAACATTGCTGTGACATGTCTAATGAATGATTTGTAAACATTTTGTAGCGACATCGGTGTAATATTTTTAATGAACATTGTGTACACGTTTTATATCGACATTGCTGTAACCTCTTTAATGAACGTTTTGTAAACAATCTATAACAACGTTGTTGTGGCATGTCTAATGGATGTTTTGCAAACATTTTATAACGACATTGGTGTAACATGTGTAATGAAAATTTTGTAAACGTTTTATACCGACATTAATGTAACATTTTCAGCAAATGTTTTGTAAACATTTTATCACGACATTGACGTAACATGTTCAATAAATGTTTTGTGGACATTTTGAGATGACGAATAGTGAAAACATTCAAAAAACATTCATAGGATGTTTTGCGAGGACAATGGGTGTAACATTGCAACAACATTGAAAGAAGTGTACAAAAAGTCATGAAATAAACATTTGCATACAATGTCCAGAGGACATTAATTGACATCCAGGCAACGCCGATGCAACATTATTATACATCATTGCCTCAGCATTGTGCGAATGTTTGTGGGTAACATTGGGAGTAACATTGGATTAATGCTTGAGGGTGTCTGCAGAAAGTTGTGAAATAAATGTTCTGCGCACAATGTTTAGGGAATATTGATGGACATCTAGGCAACACGAATACAACATTTTGAAATATCATTACATAAACATTGTATAAATGTTTGTCCACAACATTGGGAAAAACGTTTAAATAACGTTCGAGGGTGTCTACAGAAAGTAGTGAAGTAAACGTGCTGCGCACAATGTTTAGGGAATGTTGATGGACATCCAGGCAATATTAATACAACATTTTGAGTTGTAATTACATAAACCTTGTACGAATGTTTGTCCACAACATTGGGAATAACGTTTAAGTAACGTTCAAGGGTGTCTACAGAAAGTAGTGAAGTAAACGTTCTGCGCAAAACGTTCAGGGGATCTTCACCGACATCCAGACAACGTTTGTACAACATTCACTTGCTTGTTGGGTAATAGCTAAAGCCTATTTATTGTTAAAAAGGATTTGATTTAGTATTCCTAAATGATTCTGGTTGGAATGATTGGGGATAATTTATGGTGATTTGTTGCTCATTAAACTACCAGTAAGTGCATGAAGGGTTCTGACCATACTGTGCTCCTGAGTTTTGCTAAATCAACTATCTCAACGTTGATTTGTGATGTCCTTCTGTTTCTAATGGTTTTATATTCTGTAAATATTGGTAATTGTGGCTGATTGTCTGGGGCCATTTGATAACATATAAGCTTAGGGTCAGGCCCCCTTAAACCCTGGGTGAGTTTGTGAAATTACAGGAGGAGTTTTTAATAGGTTTCAAGTAGCTACAATCCGGGTGTGTGAGCCATTTATTTCAGTTTCATTGTAGAGTTTCTGGTCAGCTCTCCAGAACTCCTGGGAGGAGGCAAAGGGGATGAATAATATCCTTTCCGGAACCCAGTGTTTACAGCTGCTCCTGATATTACTTATCATCAATGGGTATAGGGAAAGGTAAAGAGATACATTTAAACCATATATAACATTTCAATTGGTTGGTTTTCATTCAACGGATATTAAGTATTAGTGGATCAACAATGTTGGTGATACATGTATGCGCAGTTTTAATAGCCTTATAATCACTGAGTTTTTAATAACATTACGCTATGAAGTAGCCTGTGTTCTAAGGCCTACGTAAATTATGTACATAAGGCATAACTACTGATGCATGTACTAAAAATTGGGCGGTACTACCTGTGGACATATATAGTGTGGTAACTGATAGCAGATGCATACTTGGAGTGGGTGAAAATCTCTGGAGATTGTGAGGCAAGTAAAAGATTTTAAATATTGTTAACATAATGAAATTTTTTATTATTTCTGCCTCGTATCAATTATGTAGCTGCCTGTGGGTTGCAATTTATGAAATATTTAAACTAATTTGTGCAAGAAGAAAATTTAAGCTTTGTTGGAATTAATAAATTACTATAGTATGGCTTTTGCTTATTACACTGAGTAAAAGTGTTTGTGTCCGTGTAGTACGATGTATCACATCTGTAAACCATTTTGGTTTATTTTTGAAGCGCTGAAATTCGCTCTGTTGTCATAATGCAGAGAATATTTTGACAACCAACTTCACCAACTGACTTTCTGGAGCTGTCTCTCCACAATATTGTTCCTTTGTTACAGACACACAACCAAAACTTCTACAATGAATTTGTTGCTGACTGTAACGTTTCTTCTACTGCTGGTGACCTTGGGTTCAAGCCTACCTCTAAGACTGTGTTCTCTGGATTGTGATTTTCATGAAGAAGCTGAAAGTAAACTAAATTTTCGTGCAAAAAGATCTGAAATGGATGCAGGAATTGAACGGTCTCTTGTGAAAAACAAACGAGGGGGGTTTGGGGGAAAACGATAGACAAAACCGCTGAATAAAACTGAAGCACATATATGACAGTCAAGTCTCTAGACATGAATATTTTATACTTTGTGCCATTTATGTTCTCCCTGCAAATAAAGGCCCACATACTAGATTAGTTCAATACATTATTTGAGATAGTGAAATGTGATGGTTAAATTATGGTGAGCTTATTCAACTTACACATTTTTGTGTTTGCTGTTCTGCCCTGCATCTTGGGTTTGAATAATTATCTAGAGCATAGAAAGTAGTCATCTACAATAGTAAAGGTAGCTAACTACAGTAGTACAGGTAGCTGTCTACAGTATTAGATGTATAGCTATCTACAGTGGTAAAAGTAGTTATATACAATATTAGAGGTAGTTATCTACAGTAGTAGAGGTAGTTATCTACAGCAGTTGAGGTAGTTATATACAATAGTAGAGGTAGTTATCTACAGTAGTAAAGGTAGCTATCTACAGTAGTAGAGGTAGCCATCTACAATAGTAGAGGTAGCCATCTACAGTAGTAGAGGTAGTTATCTACAATAGTAGAGGTAGTTATCTACAGTAGTAAAGGTAGCTATCTACAATAGTAGAGGTAGCTATCTACAGTAGTAGAGGTAGTTATCTACAGTAGTAGAAGTAGTTATCTACAGTAGTAGAGGTAGCTATCTACAGTAGTAGAGGTAGCCATCTACAATAGTAGAGGTAGCTATCTACAGTAGTAGAGGTAGTTATCTACAGTAGTAGAGGTAGTTATCTACAGTAGTAGAGGTAGCTATCTACAGTAGTAGAGGTAGTTATCTACAGTAGTAGAGGTAGTTATCTACAGTAGTAGAGGTAGCTATCTACAGTAGTAGAGGTAGCCATCTACAGTAGTAGAGGTAGCCATCTACAGTAGTAGAGGTGGTTATCTACAGTAGTAGAGGTAGCTATCTACAGTAGTAAAGGTAGCTATCTACAGTAGTAGAGGTAGCTATCTACAATAGTAGAGGTAGTTATCTACAATAGTTGAGGTAGTTATTTGTTAGAGATATTTATACATTGTTGCTATTAGATTACTACAGAATTAATGTCAAGTTGAGGTCACTCAAAATAGCTTAGAAGGCAAGGACTCGTGGAGTGACCATTCAAGGTGATGGTTGTGTTGTGCTGGAGCTTCTATTCATACACAGTTTATACATAACAAAGGTTGTAACTTGGAGTGCAGTTTTAACGACCATATCAGAGCCAGGGAAGAATGTAATGTTCACAGTTAAAGTTCGGTGCTTTAGCAATAATATTTCATAGGCTCCTGCTCATCAATCATAAATCTGTCACTTAAGAAACTTGTACTCATCAAATAAATAGTTATGAGGCTAACTGTCAGCTGGTGAAGTAGTTTGGTATGAAAATCTTCCATTACCGATTAAGATGAAGGACTTTTCACTTTTACCAGAGACATTAGTCTTTTCTAGATATATTTTCCCTTCGGTTACGTTCTGCCAATTATTAGAATAACACATATCTAGCAGAGCTATCTCCCATTTACCGCCGATGATATCCAAATATTTATACAGTCTTACTGTAAAATCAGAATTGGTGTTATCAGGAAACTCTCCAGCGCTAGAGTTCGAGGGTAAAGTTATCATCATCGACATTTTCCCAATGTATGATGATTATATCAAACGTTCTTTCCTTATAAACTGTTCATCTACCCACTTGTTGAACTTTTCTCTGTACCCTAACCATTTAACCAGAATCTGTCTTTCACCTCTTCTCGTTCTTCTTCCCAATATCTTTTCAGTTCTGAAACTCGTAGGTTGTTTTACTTTTTGCAACTCGCTTTCGTAAAAGGTGCCATCAATCATCTCCTCAGCCAAATCTTTTACCCTATATACAACAGGTTTTTCATTGGTAAGCACTTCTGTGATTATAATAATTTGGGGTGTATCCTCTTTCAAACACTCCTCTTGCCTTACTAATTCTCACATAATCCCCGATCTTTAATTTTGCTTCTGGAGTTAAACTTTGTTCACCTCCTTCATACACACGATTCCATACAAGTTCCTGATTCTGAAAATTCACATCATTCGGTCTCATACCTATAACACTGTGAACAGTGTTGTTGTACGCGTTAACCATAGCTGGTAAAACATCAATATATCTGTCGTTATCTTTATACGTCAGATATCTGTAGATTTTCTCTTTTAAAGTTCTGTTAAAACGCTCCACCATTGATGCCTTTATCGTCTCATTTTCGGTTGTAAAGTGTTTGATTTTCTTTTCCGCCAGGAGACTCTTGACATTGACATTGTCAAACTCTTTACCTTTATCAGATTGTAAAGCTTTATAGTTTTTTCCTTCTAGTATTCTTCTCAATCCTCTGGCTACAATGTGTCCTGATTTGGAGATGAGTAGTACGGCCCATCCTTTTCTATATAGAGAATCAACAGCCGTTAGTAAAAATGCTGTATTATCGTTTTCTTTTTTTCGAGATCGAACATCCATCAAATCTACCTGAATCTGTTCCCTATTCCAGCTACAATTGTAGGATGACGCTTAAACTTAGTTACGACTCTTTTATGTAACGTGTAGGCATCCTCTCCACTCAACCATTCACGAATTCTTTTTTCCCTTTCTCGTTTTCTACGAGCTTTCAGTACAGCTCTAGCTCCTCATAGAGATGTGTTGATGTCCATGAATTAGTACTGCGAATGACCAAATTTTTCTTCTGACTCTGACGTGTTTAGTGTGGGGATTTCCTGAGAGTTGTGATTCCTTGATCAGCTAGCAAGCTTTTAAATTTACTGTAATTGGTATTTCCCGATCGTATTTTACCTCCTTTGGTTAGAACATCTCGTAGTAAAGTTTTGGAAGCCCTAGGATTCAACCAGCGATCTCCGATTTTCAGCTTGTTCTTCTCCGAGTCGAATCTACCAATTTTACTCAGATTATTCAACATTCTGACACCAATCGTTTGATCACCCTTTTTTGTTGTTAAACCAGCTACCTTTTTTTCAAACTCTTTTAAACGTTCGCTTTCACTATCATACTCATTATCTCCATCGGTGACAAATGTATTTTCAAGTTGGGTTGAGTCTTCACCATCAAACAGCTTCGTTTTTACTGATTCTAACCCAGTGTCATCATCAACATTTGGTGAAGGAGTTTCAGGTTTATCATCAATAACTGTGCTATTGGCCAAAGGAGAAGGAGGTTTTATCTTTTGTTTCTTAATAGGACTTCAACCAACCACCCGTGTCTGATTTTGATTATTTTTAATCTTTTTGACATCAGACAAATACCTACGTAGGTTTTGAACATTTTCATCTAACTTTTCATGTGAGGATAAGTCAGAATCATGAGCTGTTTCCAGTAGAGTATTTCACTTTCTCTTCATATCTCTTACTGTTATAGCTTCCATAGGATTATAATACAACGGGGTGTGGTCTTTTCTTCCTTTATCACTGTTTTATTCCCATTCTTTTCCATTAATCTATAGTATTCGTTTTCAGAGAGTATAAAAATACGTCTAGAGAATGTTAAAGGTTGACGATTCATCTTTTTATTGAAGATAAAACAGATACAATAGGAGTTATAATAGCATCCAAAAGATTACCTCTATCAGTCTGAGTCGAAATTTTACGCTTATCATTAATTGTTCCTCTAGCAGTTAGTTTATGTAGTTCCTTCTTGTAACGCTGCAACTCAATAAACTGCTCAGAATGAAGAGGAACATTACCTAATATAATATTTTTAACACTTTCTGTCAATGATTGAAACAGATTCGAGTTGGTCTTTTCGACTATAGCAATTTTTCCTCTCTTACTCAGATCATCCAGAGCTAAAATTGCCATTCTACTCCGCATCATTCGTGTTGAAAGTTTCATCTTTATCCTCCCAGTCCTCCTATTCCTCCTATTACACTTTTCAGTATCCCGGGAACTACAGTACTGATAATAGGTCCTTGTAGAGCGAATAAAAACCCTTCTTTTTGCAGTACAGCTTTCTTATCATCTAACGTTGATTTTCTGACTAAAGCGCTAATATCCTTTGTGTTTCGCTGCAACTGATTATACTGAGAAGTTGTCAATGGTATCGTTCCATTTATAATAGCTTTAGCGCATTCCATTAGAGTCATAATAAGCTCCTTTTTGGCTTTAGCTATAACAGACTTTTGAATAGCTAAGGTTGCATTGTTGAGCGATAACAACACAGCAGCATTTCTTTTTAATTTGTTCTCCAAAGCTTTAGTCATTATAATGCTTTCGTGTTGCGTCGTTGAATAACAAAATATGTGTGAGGTGAAACGAATAGTAATTGTATTTATATGCTTTTACTTTCGTGTTGCGTCGTTGAATAACAAAATATGTGTGAGGTGAAACGAATAGTAATTGTATTTATATGCTTTTACTTGGGTATATATAATATCATAGGGAGATCTGATGTAAAGTTTCCCAATAGTCTGTGTTGATCATTCGTTTGCTGAGTCGTGTCTATTCGTAGATAAGAGTATGGTTTCTTTGTTGCGTCTTCAAAAGCCTCTTGTACATATTTTACTCTTGAGGGAAAACATTTTCGAGCCAAATAGGAAATAGAAGAAGCATCTCTAGGGTTTTTAAATAGACAAAAATAATGACTATTCAAGGAAATTGTACGATTCCCTTTTAAAAAGAGATTCTGAACAATAAAAAAGACACTTATGTTCAAATGATGACTATGTTTTGTATACAGAGCATTGGCACCAGCTTTACCAGAAACTTCATCCATGAGATCATCAATTATCAACCATCGGTTTTGTTCATCTCTGGGAAAACTCACTGTTATATCTATCATTCCTTCATTAAAAATCACTCCTGGTACATCATCAAAGGCTTTTTGATAGGCTCCATGACAGTAGTGAATTTCTGTTGGTGGAGGGTGAGCTATAGTCTGACTAGCTTCAAACATTCGTAAAATTGCTTGTGTCTTCCCCGAACCAGTTGGTCCTGCAATCATTGCCGTAAAAGGAGAACGCATCCTTGGGTCATAATCTTCGGATTTCCCATTCATCATAAAAAGATGTTCATCATCCAACAGTAGTTGCATTTATGATTCCAACGGGAGAGTTTCTTGCTTTTTGTATTTCTTGCGTAGCATCTTCATACATACTAAACTCAGTAACACCTCCAAAAGTAGAAAATCCTACGACAAATACCAAAATCATCATAACTATCATTGCTTTACGCTTCATACTCGGTAAAACATCTAGCGTATCGCTCATAGTACCATCAACGGTATCAACTTCATTCATCGGTCTCATCTCAACATCTTCCTCTATCAACATCTTAGCTTCCAATAACAGTACAATCATACAACGTTTCATTTTCATACAATGTAAAAAAAACTATCAAAAATCAAATGCCATAAAATATTAACTCGGCTGCTCTAATCAACGCCGTAACCCATTGCACCCACTCCGGGATTTACTTCCACCAAAAAACACTTGGTAGGGAGATTTGCTCATATATTACTACTCACGTTGATTAAACTTTCTCAAATCAACTCATTGAGACACCGAAAACGCCTGATTTATGACCCTGGAAGAGGATACTAATCAGATTGATTGATTAGTGACTGGTCTTATATATAAACCTTTCATACCTTTTGGTGTTGACCTAATTCTGTTATGAAGCCAACAACAAGGCTCCTAAAGGCTATTTGTTCAAAGCAAATAAATGCCGAGATTTTCCTGCGTCAATAATTGACCGACATCTTAAACAAAACAGCTTGGAAATTTTGAAAATATTGAATGCCATTTGTACTGCACTGACTGTGAGAAAGTTTGCTTTTCGCAGTCACCCCTCACTGTCAAAAGATGCGCAGCTACAAAAGTAAACAAATTGAAAAGGGTATTATATGGGTAAGAGCTCGTTGAGGCGAAGTGAGCTTTTTATAGCTTGAGTTCTCCTGAATGACGCGTCATCTTAGTTATTAGTTCAAGTTTTGACTTTTATGATAAACCAAAACCTCACTATGTAGTTTTAGATGAACTTTTAGAATTATTGCTTCTAAGAATTATCACACCGCTGCCAGGGCTGATTAAAACGTTACATTGTGCTGATTGATCACAGCAGCTATTTAATAAAAATATAAAAATGTATTCTAGTAATACTAGTGCTAAGCGTTATAGCTAGGAGAGAAGTAATGAAAGCGGGTTAACACAAGAAAAGTCCTGCTAGTAAATGATTTGCTCTTTTAAAGGCTATTAGATATTAGTTAGAAGTTGAACGTGACTAGTGAAATAAAAAAAAGTGGGGAAGGGCGGTTGATGTTTTTTTCTGGTGCATTATAACTCATCGCAAAATAATTAAATTGAGAGGTTGCATAACTTTAGGTCTATATGCTGGTTCTAAACAATTGTTTTCAAGCCAACAAACTAGTTTACAAGCGTCCAATCAAGCTTATGCAACACAATCAGCATCTCAGCCAAGCGTTACTAACAATAATAAGTTACTAGTTGACTTTAGCTCAACATTAGCTAGCTAGTAATATCTAGTGAGAGCATGCTAAGTGGGTAGTCTATAGACTACCAATACCAATACCATTTCTAGTCTTCAATCTGTCTATCCAGGGTCGGCTTACTGTCTCTAGGCGAAGCTCCTGAGCAAAAGTATCGGCTTTTCCAAGCAAAAGTGGTCCATTGATTGAAATGTTCAACTGCCTGGCCTGCCTAAACCAACCTAGCAAGGCTTCATCTATGGTGTCTCTTGCTGTGGCAATTTCTCTCTTTCCAACCTTCTGGTTGTTAGCACTTGAATCTAAGAGAATCTTTTCTTTCATGAATTCTCAAACCACTATCATCCTATGATTCAAACTTATAATTTTGGCAAGTATTATTTTTTGCTCAACTATAGAGAGTCAGTTGAAGTGCCAAGACTTTTCCGCTGCTCACTTTAATAATATTCTTGAGACTTTTTTGTGAGAAAAAAGCGCTTATTTCTTGGTCATTCTAAAGCACCTCAATGGCAGTTCAATTAAAGGATGATTTCGTGTTTCTTTGATGATTTGCTGAAATCAGTAATTCGGATACCAAAACTACAATATACCCACAAAGATATTTGTTATGTATAAACTACACACTGTTTCACCTCATTGTTTTATTTATGAACTGACTCTGTGTCAAAATTATAAAATTTAGTTATTCTTTATATACAAAGTGGAAGCTTTTGTATTCAAACTTACAAATAATGCTTGGTCCAAGAAATATATAGGAATCATAAAAAATCATATTAGCTACTCTGTAAGAAACCAGGTATTTGTGCTATTTCTAAGGCTAGATGTTTGACAACTTATGTTAATGCTTGATGTTTCTGCTGCGATCTCTGTAGAGACGCCCACCTGGCTATCCACATGCTTCTCTGGATCCCTGGGCAGATCGTTTCTCACGCAAGTTTATTTTATCCTTCGAGTTTTCACGAATTCCGGGAGGACCAATTCGACCGTAGACAGAGCTGTTTGGCAAAGATACCAGCAGCAAAAGAAGGAATGTTATACACAGCAGAATCTTCATGATGTCTGATATCTCTCTATGTCTGTAATGGTCGAACAATGTAACAGTAATGTTTTCTGTAAGGTTGCCGACAGGGGTACCTCCATGCAAGTATTTAAAATATCATTGTAGAATAAAGAAGCTGATAAAGCAAGATTTGCAAAACTGAAGGTTTTACTACTCATCTCAAAGTGATTTAATATTCTTTAGGGAGAACAAAAAAATGGATTAACCAATCAGTGGGTCAAATCTACAAAAACATTCACCAGCATTTTATGATCTCCAAACAACAAAGTAAAGAATGACTAGTAAGTTTGTATATTAATATTTTAGATGATGCATGCTAATTGATGGCCGCAGATTAAATGAGCTGAAGCTTGAGTGGAAAAATTATCATCAGTACTCTGTTCAACAAAACTTATGATAAACTTTACTGTAGTGTAAAATCCTGAAATTCGATTATTATGAGTCATTACAAGTCGATCAAACATCACAACTAGTTCTAAGTAACACCATAATGGCAATTAATGTTAAATTTCCATCTATTTTTACAATATTATATTCTTAAAGACTGAGTTTGTTTATTTCTGTTAATCTCATAAGGTTGTATATTTCTTATCTATATGTTGAATGCTGAAATTACAGAAATATCAGGGACTAAAGCTTGCTAAAACTGACTCTAAAAAGCTTGCAGGTAAGCATCTCAAAATTGACAGAAAGTCACAATATGTAAACAAAAGTGTTATCAGTTTATGGTTAATCTTATGCGTACTACCGCATCATGTTTTGAAAAAAGTTTCCAATTTATTGCAGCGTTAGATTAATATTGCGGGAAAAGGGACAAAAATATGCTATACTCACCAAGCTGACGTTTTTCAGTTTTTGTACAGAACCTGTTCTTGAGGAGAACTGTTGAAATCCCCTAATGACACTGAACTAAATAGCACTGTATGTAGCTCCGCCTACTTTTTAACACGCTTAATAGCTAATTCCACGCCCACTTTCTTTTGATCTCATTGCTACCAAATGAGTGGCAATAATTTATTCAATGATCAGACACGCAACCAAATACTGCGGTTTTGTTGCAATGGAATTTGAACCAGCTTATAAGAGGAAAAATACTAACTGTCTACTTTCTAGCAATAGGGTCCCGGCAGATTTGTGTGCGGAGCTATTATTAAAGAAATCGGAAGCCCGCTTTCCACCAACAATACTATTAAAACGAAAGTCACTTCATTTTAACAATTACTAAAGAAATATTTGTTTATTCACGGCGGCTGATAAGTTTTGGGTATATAATACTGACGATGCGCCATCAACATAAATTGTCAAACTACAACGACACTGTGAAATTAAACCACAGTAATCGTTCAAGGGCGTGCTTTCATTAGCATACATTGGCAAGCTCAATTAAACCCAAAATACAAAACTTTGGTTATACCCGTGAACATGATATTTACTTTTTTTAAACTAAATAAACCAGTTTTTTTTCAAAAAAGAACTTCGAAACGCTTTATTGATTTTTTGAGCTTTCTCAAAAAAGTCATTTGGGTCATATTATTTGTTCAAATTTCCTCACATCAGAATAATAGTCAAGCAAGTCGTGATTTCTAATGATAAGTTCAACGACCGACTAAGCTACTTCCGGTTGCATCGCTAAAGTGAAACTACTCTTCAATGAAAAGTACACATAAAATTTTAAGACAATGAGCATTTTTAAACCGATGAGAAATCTCTTTCTAAATGTCAGAAAACAAGGGTCAGTTTAAATATATGAGTAAAATATCATTAGTTGGAAACAAACAACTTCGAAATAAGTAGTTAGTTGTACTGGAAAGATTTGGTCTTGTATTTTGACATCAAACTGACAGTTTTTTGTATTTTTGATTTGCTTTTTAGTTATAAGACGGAGATATAAATTACAAAAAAATCATACTTTCCTGAAATCAGAAGGTTTGAGCATGGACCTAGTAGAATGGACTAATACCTTGGGTGGAGATTTTTTCCCCACTACGCCAACCTAGCATAACATGGCCGTCAAGTCACGTGATTTAAATAGCAGTTGTCATAGTATTCCTGTCGCAATTAAATAGTACTGCGGATAAAACAATATCGTACTTGATTGAGAATAGTGAATCTTCTATCACTACTGCTGCCTGATTCATTGAATAATAATTATTAATTTTATTAATAATTATATAATACTTGGCGAATATCACTCTCATTAAATTTACTATTTGTTATTATTTCATGTTTTTGTTATAAATTTGCTATATTATTCATTTACCATCATTATTTCTAATTATATAAATTTTTATTCCATATAGTTATTTGATTTATATATATAAGATAATAATAATTGTTATATGTGAATTTGTTTATTATCATCAATATTTGTTTATCATTGAATATACTATTTATTATTAGTTCATAAGTTTGCTATATTATTCATTTACCATCATTATTTCTAATTATGTAAATTTTTATACTATATAGCTATTTATATATACAATAATATTTGTTATATGTAAATTTATTTATTATCATTGATAATTGTTTATTAGATGTTTTATTACATTCATTGTTTGTCCTCATTATTATTATCAATCATTACTGCGTAGTAAAGAAATACATGGATGGAGTGATGCTGCTCTCAATAATACATTGTTGATTACTAATTATACTATTGATTTTTATTAATCACAGCCATTATAATTATTAATAAGCAAACTGAGTTTTAATGTTTGTATAGGACTCTGCTATAGTAAATTACGGCAATTTAAAATTTTATGGGGATTTATCTTCACTTGGCTATGTTCTGGGACGCTCCATTTATGTAAAACCAAGCTAAATAACACATTGCCCAAACAGGTGGCCATTAAGTGTTTTACCAATGGCGGTCAACATGGTCAGGAAAGTAAGTTTCCTAGGTAAAGCACGGTAGGCTCTGCCCAGGTATTAGTCCATTCTACTAGGTCCATGGGTTTGAGTGATGAATATAGTCCTGAGTTGGTATTTGACTCATATTGCCTTCTTTCAATGTTTGTAAATCACAAAATTCATTAATTGCTTCTTGATTTTGCATGTTAGTATTATGCAACAGCGACTTGTACATCCAATAATTGGTAAACTTCAACATCAATAGCTTTACTACTTGTTGTCATTTGTCAATAGTAATAGTTTTTTTGCGTCTTCTGTAAAACTGAGCAGCTGAGTGAGAGGAAGCAAGGGGGGGATCAGAGAGAGGAAGTCTGGGTGCAAACAAATAGACTACGCCTATTTATACATAATGTACAATATTGCAAGTTTTATTTCAAAATTTTAATACTAACATTATGGATCAGTTAAACCTCAAATCACATCAGGTTGCTATTAGAAAATATGAGAAGGTTCTTTTTATTGTTGCTGGGAAACTTGGGCAAGCATATAATCTTAATAATCAATGCGTTTAACAAATATGATCAACAAAATGTGCTATGATGGGTGTAGACGTTTAAAAAGAAAATTGGCCAACTGCACCAAACAGTTATAACGGAAAAGACGGTTTGAAAAAATCCTAAAGGTTTTGACAGGTTGGTGCTATGGTCTAATTTAGCTAGAAAGGTAAAACTAATAAGGGCTAAATGCTTTAAGAAATATCGAATGCTTCTGTTGCTTGTCATTTGTAACTCATTCCCAAAAAGCTCAATAGCATGCCTAAAACTGTTTACTTCAATTATGAACAATACAGCACACAATAGCAGTTACAGCACTGTGAAGAAAAAACTATTTTAGCGCCTTGATATTATACTTCACTAATTGACTTCAACAACCAGCTTTTCATTGAGAGAACTCACGGTGACGATTTCTAAGAAAGTAGACATGTCACCTGCTTACTGATGCCATGTAATTGATTAATACCAGTCAACTATTTAGAACCCTGGGAACTCCTTTCGAAAAAAATATAAACCAGTCAATCATTGATTCGAAATCAGACACCAGTTCTACACTAGACAAAGGCTTACTTACCTGATAATAATCTATTTGGCATTCAGCTCACAAAATACGCCCAACTGGCAATAAAAACCAATTTTATCACAAGCATATGAGAGCTCAAATGTAAAGTTATTTTCGTAAGCTCTATTACTCAGTGGTACTTTCGGCCAGCTGATGCATCAGTGTTATTTAGGTAAATAGCTTTTTCCATCAAATCACGTGGTCATATCAAGTCACAAGATGGCTGTTGACCTGCTGTATGTATAGGCATCAATTATACTTGACTTAATCTACAGCCGAGTGTAAACAATATTTTATCACATCTCTATAAGAGCAGTTTCAATCATTCCTTAGGGTTAGAGCGTACATGCACAGCACAAATATAAAATACCATTATGTCAAGGTCACTATGAGGTTTGTAGGATCATATTTCCGGCATCGGCTAATCTGGACTAGAATATGTTCTGCTCGTATCACTGCCACACAACATTACGCATAAATTGTAAGGAAGTATTATTTATCAAATCTGTAACCCTGAATCAAGGGGTTGTCAAATCAAAAAAATGTATTTTTTCCAACGAATAAAATTAATGACTTATGCCGAACAACAGCACACCAATTCTTGATGCATAAGTATACCAAATTCACCTCCAGTGATGAAAAATTCTAAGCAGTCCCATTTGTTAGCTTGATTTTTTGTAAATCAATGTTTGAATCAACTGTTACATTCCAATTATAGTGAGAAATGTGTTGGGCTTCACTCATACGTAAATAACTCGCTGATGCAAAGCTGGCCTATTGGTGATATATAGAATTAGTTAACTACTTTGCGTTGTAAGTTCTTTGCTAGCGAACGCCTATAAAAGGCAACCTGTCGGTTTTTCAGAGGAGTCATATTCGCACTAATTACAGCACTGTACCCTTTTTTGGCATTATAGTAATACAAATCCGCTACCAGAAATTATAACTTTTTCTTGTTTTTAATGGATGTATTATTACTTATTATTTATGTCATAGATTATTATTTTTAATGTTGTCATTATTATAAATGCTATCATTATTGCCAATAATAACATTGTAATCTCGCAATGAATAACCACTTTCTAACTCGAGATTTTAGGCTAACAAACTTATGAATGCTGGGCTATAATTATAACTAACAACGTAGAATAAAAGGAGACAACTCTTGCAAAATTTCATAAAATCATGCACTCGCCTCCTCCTGTAAGTTGTTGCGGGAGAAACACGTTAATTAAACTTTCTCAAATCAACGCATTGAGACACCAAAAAGACCTGATACATGACCCTGGAAGAGGAAACAAATCAGATTGATTGATTAGTGACTCATCTTATATGTAAACCTTTCATACCTTTTGGTGTTGACCTTACTCTGTTAATAATCCAACAACATACATATTTGACACAGTTGATAGTGATGATGGAATCGGGGCTTTCCTGTCCCAAATCCAGAATGCTGGAGAGCAAGTGATCATTTATTATAGCAAAACTTTAAGCCCCACTGAGCACAATTATTGCATCGCCTACCCTATAAATATTTGTTAGCCATAGTAAAGGTGGTTGAACAATTCACTCCTTAACTTTAGAGCCAACCTTTTTGGTAAGGACAGATCGTGTATCTGTAAGAGAAAGGAGCCAATCAGTCAGGTTGCCCATTGGCTAATTTCCAGTTCACAATAGAACACCAGATTAGACACTTGCACAGAAACGCTGCGTTGCTCCCCAGATTATAAACAGTGTAGCCACATCCAAGCCAGAGATGGTGGGCCCAAAGAAGAGGAAGTGATTCATGCTCTTCCCAACCTAACCCTATCTCAGTTGAAGACACAAGTTTCCAACAGCTCATCAAATACTACTTATTTAGAAGCAAGTAATTAACAAGTAATTAATAATTAACAGAGCTACTCTTGACAAGGTGATGGGTGAGTTGGCTGAAGCTGGTGTTGTACTTCAATTAACCAGACTGGGGATTTGTACTCTTACATATTTATCAGCTGTTTGTTGTCTGTACATAACTTGTCCGTAGCGCATTTGATGTTACCAAGTTGGTTACTTTTCTTTATGAGTTTTCGCTGATTACTGGGTTTGTGTAGTATAAAACATTTACAGAGCTGGGTGATCTTTAATAAAATAAAAATATATGTTAAAGGACTTAAACATGACTTTTATCTTTCATAACTTTGACTTCTTATCAGTACAATTTAAACCACTACCTGAGTGTAATTAAAAAAAATGCTGAGCTACACTTTGAACAGACATGACTTACTTTGTAATGAACAAGTAAACATAACAGTGCAGCAGCATCCCCAGCTGTTGTCATTTGTTTGTCGAGTCTTTTGCCAAATTTTAATTGCACTGCTTGTAAATGTTAAGGTACAATTAAAATCATGGCCTGTTGCAATGTATGGATTTGAAGACAGTCATTATATTGGTCTACACTTGCTGTATTTATTTACTATGCGCTTGCATGGAACAGCTGGTTGGTGTTTCACAAATATGAAGGAGACTGAACGACTTTGTAACTTCACAAATTGTACGAGAACACAACCTGAGAGTACAAATTCCGATAATAATAATAACAAGTTTGAAGCAAAGATGACATATGTGAATCCGTATAATCACTTTTCTAATTCATATGTTACAGGATTTGTTTGAAATTTGTGTTCCATGTTCCAAGGAACAAACCTCTTGCATTATCTGGCTCGTTTTATTTCAAACCATTAGTATTCTGGCACAACATTGCTAGTTCCCAACAAGCAAATAACATCCAGGGGACATTTCACAACATTGTCTTTATGAAACATTGGCACAAAATGTTTTCCGAATATTGTTGCAACGTTTTGAGATAACGTTTCAGGAAAATGTTTTGCGAAAATGTTTTTCAGACGTTTAGAAAATGTTATTCAAAATGTTTGCCCGGACATTTTAACAACATTGTGACAAAATGTTTATATAACATTCGGAAAAATGTTAAGAGAATGTTACTAAGCTAATGTTCTTTTAAAACGTTTAAAAAATGTCCAGACAACATTTGTGCAAATGTTAGTTTGTAACGTTACAGGAATGTTTCACTTGGATGTATTTCAACATCGTGATGTAACATTCAAATAATGTTACTTTTGAACATTGTTCTAACATTTTAGCAAATGTTATCGGGAGGTTATCACCCGAAATTTTTCTTCAAACCTTTTTACAACATTAAGATAATGTTTTCCCAAATGTTACTTCAGCACATTGTGACAATGTTATTGACTAATGTTTAGCAGACGTTTGTTTACAACCTTTGTTTAACATTTTTTAAAAACATTACAGCAATGTTTCTACTAATGTGCTGGGAACGTTTTGCAGCCAACATTACGGTCAAACCTTTCTGCAATGTTGAGATAACGTTTGCTCAAGTGTCATTTCAAAACATTGTAACTATGTTACTACGTAATGTTCAGCAAATGTTTGTTTTTGACATTTGTTTAATATTGTTTAAAAACATTACAATAATGTTTTCACCAATATTCTGTGATCGTTTTCGGCCAACATTGCTTTTAATCCTTTTTATAACATTAACATAATGTTTTCCCAAATGTTACTTCAGCACATTGTCACAATGTTATTGGGCAATGTTTAGCAAACATTTGTTTACAACCTTTATTTAACATTTTTTAAACACATTACAACAATGTTTTTACTAATGTGCCGTGAAGGTTTTGCAGCCAACATTGCTGTCAAACATTTGTGCAATGTTGAGATAACATTTGCTCAAACGTCATTTCAAAACATTGTAACTATGTTACTATGTAATGTTCAGCAAATGTTTGTTTTTGACATTTGTTTAACATTGTTTAAAAACATTACAATAATGTTTTCACCAATATTCTGTGATCGTTTTCAGCCAACATTGCTTTTAATCCTTTTTATAACATTAACATAATGTTTTCCCAAATGTTACTTCAGCACATTGTCACAATGTTATTGGGCAAGGTTTAGCAAACATTTGTTTACAACCTTTATTTAACATTCTTTAAACACATTACAACCATGTTTTTACTAATGTGCCGGGAAGGTTTTGCAGCCAACATTGCTGTCAAACATTTGTGCAATGTTGAGATAACGTTTGTTCAAGTGTCATTTCAGAACATTGTAACTATGTTACGATGTAATATTTAGCAAACGTTTGTTTTCAACTGCTATTTAACATCGTTTAAAAACGTTATAATCATGTTTTTAAAAATGTTCTGGAATCGTTTTCAGCCAATATTGTTTTCAAAAATTTATAGAATGTTCAAATAACATTTGCGTGAACTTTATTTCAGAACATTATTACTATGTTCCTATGTAATGTTTAGCAAACATTTGTTTTCAACCTTTATTCAACATCATTGGAAAATATTACAATAATGTTTTTAAAAATGTTCTGGGAATGTTTTCAGCCAAAATTGTTTTCAAACATTCATAGAAGGTTGAAGTAATGTTTGCTCAAATGCCATTTTATAACATTGTAACTATGTTACTATGTAATGTTTAGCAGACGCCTGTTTCAATGATGATTATTTAACATCGTTCGAAAATACTACAGTAATGCTCTTAAAAATGTACTGCGAACGTTTTTCATCCATCATAATTTTCAAACGCTTGTGGAAAGTTGAAATAATGTTTGCCCTAATAGTACGCCAGAACATTGTAAAATGGTTGTGAGGCTCCTTGTAGGACAAAATTTTGGATAAAATTGTAGTATAAAGCATTTGTTTATTTTTATGGAGTAAAGTTGTTTCTAACCATGTTTTTTTGATGAACTTTTTATGCTACTTTGTGACACAATACTAAAAGTACTGAACACACAGAGGTTGTTACTTGTCAGTTACCTCAAAAGCATTTTCTGGCGAACTTGTGATTATGTTTCAGGGCAGCAAAGGGCTTATGCTCCTATTGCTGAACATTTTTTGTGAATGTTTTTTTTTTTCAAAATCTTGAATAACTTTTTGACTAAGGTCAAGCGTTGATGAATTCCTGAACAAAAGAACTTTTTTTGTCTACATTAAAACTAGACAATGATCACTTTACATCAGGCTATTGTTTTGCAAAAAAAAGTTTGTGTGAGATTTGAACAGTTTTGTTTACCATATTTTCCATCATTTAAATAGTGTTGTATCCAAGAGAAAATCAGATAGTTGCAGGGAACCACATAATGCGTATGTATGCACCAAAGCTTGATTGCTGAAATTTACTAATCTATTTGCTAGCAAAAATTCCTACTTTGACAGAGAAAGTAATGGGGACACAACTTCTCTGAATTGCTGAGCTATACCATGTGCTGAGTGAAATATTCACCAAGTTCTAATTTGCAACATGGTAAAAAAAACTATACCAGTAAGTAGCTTCAGCCAAGTGGTTAAACTCTGCAATGTGATTCAAGTTTGTACATTAGGCATTAATACAATTGTTTCTTCTGTGTATCAGATTTTATTTATTTTATGCCCACTATTTTGTTAGAGGTGAAGAAATCATTAGGTCAACAAGGCAAAGCGAAGTAAAAACTATTGGCTGGAACAACATATGTTTAAGTGCAATAACTAGCTTTACAGAAATAACTCTTTTTGCAGAGCTCATGTACTTTTTGATTGCATGTTCAGTAATTGGTTATTGCAACATAATTAGCCGAAACTTTTAGTCTCTCAACTTTATTTTAAAGCTATTTTTATTCAGTGGATAATAACAGTATTTTATAAACAAAAACAGTTGATACTCTCCATGTTAAAGCAACTGGTTGATCTTCATTCAACTTCATTGAAAGTTCACTGTCAAACCAAAGGGTAGAATGATCGCGTGCAGATAACTCCTGCATTGCTTACCAGCCATTTGATTTTTCTTTGGTTCAAATGTCAAGAAACGCAATGTTGTAGAAATTAAGCATGAAGTTGCAGATACAGAGAAAAAAATGACATTTGCATGTCCAATTGGTAATTTTGATACTCATTTTAGTTAAATATGTTTCTATGGCAAACGTTCTTGGAAATAGTTGGCCCATAGCAAGACTTCATAACGTTTGAGCTTTATCAAAATTTAGAGGCATTAAACCTTTAGCCTCAAAATCATTGATTCTTCTAACTTTTTAAAATCCCCATCATAGTCTCGAAACGAAAGCAATTGATTTTTTGCTGAAACTGTATTTCATTATGCTTTATGGGTAAAAACCATCTCATAAAAAGTATAGTGTCGGAATATACAACTAGTTTGACATGTTGGTGACTTTCAATGTGTTTAAACTATTGAGCTAGGAGTCTTCAAATTTAATGGTACAATCAAGTTGAACTGGCAGTTATTTATTTTTTTCATCTTTAATTCAAGTTTTTTTTTTATGTGAAGCCTTGAATAACAATTATTTGGTAGCAGTATATTGAAGCCTGTTGATATTGACTTTTTTGTAGTCATATTGCGCAATAAGAGAAATATTAGCATGGTGCTAAACAAACAAAATGATTTTTTTTTGTTTTCATTGCTATCAAGATCTCACAGAAAATATCTGATAAGTGTCTGCAAAGTCTGTGTTATATAATCATGTAATCCTTCTGATCTCCCACTATAAAACCTCATTAGTAGAGTATTCAGAAACAATAGCAAAGTAGCTTTGGTTATGAAGCTCTTTGAACAGATGTGAAAGTGTTTCATTGTTAGGCAAAGCCTTTGAAAATAAAACAATTATCGTAGATATCAGGGTGAATTACTGTACAAGGAAAATTTCTAGGCCAACAAATTGTTAGAAGCAGCCTTAACCAATAAGTTTCACATTTCAAGTCAATTATGCTACCCTCTTTTTCAACATCGATTAATTTCAGTTTTTATAGACTGTTTCCAAATGCATTATTTGGGGCAGCACCTCTCTATCACGACTTTACTGATTACCCACTTTCCATTGTGCAGTTAACAAGGTTGCTCTGTTTGCTTTCAAACAAACATGAAGAAAAAAACTGTTTCAAAAAACAGTTACTGCACAAATATAGGTATGAAAATCACTTTGCAAAGTCTAGTGATGTACCAATGCAGCGCTATTGATCGGAGTTTTTTATCTATCGCCTTAATTAAAAAAAAATTTGTTTTAGTACTTTTTGCAGCTACACTGAAGAAAAGTTAACTGAAATGATAACTACTGGTTTAGCCCTGGCAACTTGTCATTTTGTTGGATGCTTTAGAATCTTGTAAATGCAGTAATCTTTTGTAAAGTGGTGCCTAGAGATAAAAATCTTTTGATCAGTAGTTTAAGCTAGTTACATAACCAATGTAAAGTTTATGAGCTTGACCTAGAACTAGATTATGGTACAAAAACCTATTTCAAAAATGGCTCTTGACAAAAATGGGTGCAAATTCTCTAATAGTTATCAATTTGTGAGCGATGTGCTGCTGTAATTGACCTTTCCAAGTGTGGTTAGCGTTTGTTTTACAGCTGTTAGATTTTTTCGCAGTCACAATCAAGGTAAAGAATCAAAATAGTTTGAATGCGCTAGATCTATAAACTGCAAGAAGGGAGAGGTGAGAGTAGCTTTCTGGGTAGAAAATTCAGAAGCTCTCTTTTTACTTGTGGATACCATGCACTTGTCTTGTTCGTCAATTAATTAGAAAAAATCACAAGCCCCAAGGTATAGGCCTACAAGCATTTCTTAGCTCTGTGGTGCTCTGATTTGTGGCATTATAAGCATTTCAGGTTAATGGACCTGTTTTATAACTTGATGGGTAACCCTCACATGCTTTCGTGTTTGGAATAATAATTTTGATCCTTGTATTTAACTAAAATCATTTCATTGATATTAACCCAGAGTTATTGAATTGACGGTTTTTTGGTGCTTTTGATTACTTCGTTGATTACCTGTCCATTTTCAGTTTTGTTCTACTTACAACAATTATCTGGCTTTAACCCACGAAAGTTTTTAGGTTTCACAGGCTGTTATCATTACGTAACAAAAACAGATTAGGAGTTTGTTGCTCAATAAGCATTTCCATCTGTCTTGTGTGCCAAAAGTGACACTACGGACATAAAGCTTTCATCATTTTTTTTCCTTATTTCCAGCTTCGATGTTTCAAAACTGTCAATTAATGAGTCTCCGAATACTGTTGCATAACTAGCTTGAGCTGTTGATTTTTTAATATTATTTTTTCCAATCACATGTTAAGACCATATGGTAGTTAGAATAGAAATTTTTTTGTGGGAGTGAGTCTCTGCACTTTCGGTAAATATTTCTGCAAGCTTTTTGTGCTCGAATTGGTGCTATCCAAAAGTAAAGAAAATCTTTCATTGCAATATTTAATCAAAGAACAGTGTACTGTAAGTTCTATCACATCTCATAGCTAGTATAAAAGGAGTTGCTACAAACATCTGTTGTGTAATAGCAAGAAGAATAATCTATCTCTATCTCACTTTAAACCATATCAAAGCAGTGGGAATAAGAGCATATTCAATTTGTTTATAAGAGAGAGATTGAACAGAAGTGAGGCAATTTGATGGTGCTGTAAAACTGTCTGAACATTCAATCCAGAAACAGGTACTAAAATAAAGCAATTCGTTGGAAAAGGCTTTAAACTCTCTTAATTATAAAAAAACAACTGTTCATGAAACGCTTTTCTTCAATTTTTTTCAATGCCGAACTATCAGCCGTATTTTTACCAGTTGTCTTTTTATCAAAATCGAATGCTGCTAAATTGAAACCCAATCAAAATCAAAGCGTGTAAGGTAACTTGAGAGTTGATTAAGGTGTTCTGCAAACTGACAATGTAGTTCGATAAGTTCTACCACGTTTCATCTGAGGCAATTACTTGTACACTGATTACAAAAAATTAAAAAGCTATGAATAAAAACTTGAAATAGTTACAAAATAAGTTATTACTTTTATCAGCACCACATCGCAATGAATAATATAAAAAGTTAGTTTGCAGATCAGTTTGTTTTTGCGACTATTTTATGTAAAATTAATGAAGCTGCTTAGTAGGTATTAATAATCTCCTGAATTTCTGTAAATGCTGTTAAATAATGATTTTAACAGAAAAAACACTCTGGATGAAAAAAATGGCGACACAGCTACTGCATAATTTCTGTTTTCTTGCTTTAGTATTAAACTCTCCGAAAACATCTAAATGCACCTAACTAACCACATTTAGTGTCGCATCTTCAAGCAGATGCAGGATTACATAATCGACAATAAGTCCTTTATGTGCTAAATAGATAATTGACCAATGGGTTCTAGCAGATGTGAAACATCATTTCAAGTACATATTCGGTGTGTTGACAAGTTATGAGAGCTTCAGACTGATAATATACATTGCAACAGGCATTGTATTTGCTTTCTTCCAAAAGTTTTTGTTACAGGCTGCATTGATTTTGAGACAAAAACAAACCGAAATCATTATTTTTTTTCTGAAAATGTTGGATCTTATTTGTATCTTTGAATGCTTTGGGACATGGTATTTTTGAAAGAAATTTAGTTTTAATTTCACTGACAGCTTAGGTAAGCTAAATTTAATATAGACTATTGCAGTCTATTCCGTTTATTGGTCTGTTACTGGTATCTGAGAAAGAACCTGCCGCTAAATTCAGTTTTTGGCGAGTGACTTTAAATTTACATAGATTAGCACAACTGTTAACAATGATCAAAGAGGAAAATTAGAAATGCATGCTATTGCCTCCATAGGAAACCAGTGGAATCACAAGTGTTGGGTTTCTGAGATATAACAAACATAGATGGTGTTTGCATAATGTGAAAAAAAGTTTAGCTTTGTGGTATGTGGTTTTTGTTATTTTTTGTTCTTGACATGCTGGAAATAGCAAACAAGCATAAATTGTAATTAAAAGAATATTGTATTATAGTCAAGCATATTTGCTTGACTGTAAAGCGAGATTATTTTGATGTAAAGTACATGGGCATAGCCCAAAGTTAGTAGAGATGAAGCACCACAATATTGTGGTACTTCATCTCTACTAACTCTCTGCTATGTTCTTATACTTTGCATGAAGCTGGTTTCAAGCTAGATTATTTAAAATCAAGCTAATAACATTGAAAACTTTTTTCTGTTTTGCAGTGGGCAACAGAAGATATTGGTACATAAATTATTTTTTGCTAATGTGCAATGGAGATTTCATCTACTTGCAAGCCAGACAGCAGTTGGAGAAGAAAATGAGTTCAGAAGCTTGCTTGGCATCCTTTGTCAACCTTTGCCACATATGAAACTGCTTTGTGGTTAGCTTATTGTAAAGCATTATGTAACTCTTGCCTGCGCACAGTGGGGAAGTAGTGCATAGCAACCCGGTTCAAACCATATTTACTTTGGTTCCCTTGTTCACATAGCAACAAAAGATTGCTGAAGTCACTACTGTATTGTCCATGTTTTCCGCTTAATTGCGTTTTTTCCCATAAACCAAGTCATTATTGACATGCATTCTGATTTTAATGTTTAAAAGGCACAATTTTGAGTGTAGATAATGGTTTGGGCAATATCTAACTCTTAGTTTTTGAAAATGTAACAATGGAATTCACTTAAAACTTAAAAGTAGCAAGATTATTTCAACAGTGCAGCAAAATGCGACAATTGCATCCTTGGCATTGGTGGATGGATTATTTGCTTACTTCACTCCCTATAGCATGGCAAGGGTACAAAACGGTTATGTAATATTCCACAACATTCTTTGTGTTGAACAAATACGATAATTTGAACTGTCAGGATGCTCACAGGCAGGTGCGGTCAGTAGGTCAGTACTTGTTCACTTTTTTATTTCAGTTTCAATAAGTAACAGCAAGCATATTATTGAAATGCTGATGCATGAATAAAGCAATGTAAAATATAATATCTCTTCACAAAATAAGATACTTTGCTTTGCAGACTTTAGCACAAAAATACTCGGGACTCAAAGTTTCTCTCCAGCATTACCGGAAGGTGATAATAGAGACCATTTGGGATTCTGAATACACTTTACTGACTCATTAGATACATTGGTTACCGGGCTTGAATTTTTTTTTTTTTATAACAACAGAAAAATGTTATATTCCATACGTCGAGTTTTTGTTTTTCAAGCCATGAAGTCTTATAATGACAAGTTTTCTATTCCATGGAGCACGAAAGAAATGAGTCATTTGATTAGCTTCTATAAGGTGGTTTTAGTTATTCATTATGTTGAAAAATTTCAAAATCACTTAATTAAACACAGTTAACTAGCCACCTCAGCCGGAAAATTTCCAAATATGTTGATAAGGATAAAATATATGAGTTTCCATTCTGTTGACTGTAGTGGGATATAATGACTCACACTTAAAGCTAGGGAATTACATAACGAGCCCTAAGCCTGGAGCTGAGAACAAAACATTTATAGCGCTTACCAGCCACAGCTACTAAACAATGAAGTAGTTGTGGCTGAGAGTTTTAGTTAGTTGTTAGTGGCATTGCAGTAAACTTGGCTGCCACATCTTGCTGCGATTTGTGTTAAGTGGAATGGCTCAACCATATTATTGCTAGAATGTGGAAAAGTAACCATTTACATGATATTTTACTTGATCATAAATAAAGCTGAGTTTGAAGGGACTATAAAGCAATCTTCAGGTAAACAGAAGGTGTAGAGTCAACTAAAGACAGGTTAGTTGCAAATATTGAAAAGTCATCTTGCGGCAATTGCATGTTAAAAGTCGCAACTAAACATTGCTAGAGAAACCAGAAGAAACATTAGTCCGGTCCAGTTTTGGTCACTTCTAGCACTGCAGATAGTTTCACTTTATTGTGCAATGCTTTTGTAACAATTGTAAGAGCAGTAATTTTCTTTGTATGTCATCATTTTTGCTCACAAATTCTCGTATAAACTAGTGGTTAGAGCTGAAATAGTGGTCATATACTTTTTTTGACAAAATTCTCCTGTAGATTGGTTGTCTCCGAGAAATGTATCTGAAACAAATTTTCCCACTATTGTTTGCAATCATGTTGTCTATTTTGTATTACGTTTGTTTACACCCTGAAAACTTGAAAATATCTAGCAACTTTCCATGTATAAAATGTGTCTCATGACATTTTTGTGAATTGTCTGCAACACTGTGAATTACATATTATATTCGAAACAAACTTGGCCTATGTTGTCTTGCAGTCCAAAACTCTCCTTTTTGTAGACATTCTAAAAGCAACGATACTTGCCAAGTGACAAAAGACAACCTGTGAGGAAAACAACGCATACTTGGAAAAGGTAAACTACTGAGGATAATAACTTATGAACAAACACAAAGCATCACTTTGGTCCCAGCTTCTTTTGTATAATGGAAATGCGCAATGCAAGACAATTTCCAATACTTTCAGTCTTTTTTAATAAAACCAGACATGGAAGAGATATGTGCTCATGCAGTCAAAAAACGAAATTATTGTAAAGAAGGACTTTTGGATGCATTCGGTCTGTTGTTGACTAAGTTTTTTAGAACATTGTTTAAAAGACCTAAGCGGTTTTCTATGGAAAAGTGGAGGATTTAAAAATTTTGCTGAGTTCAATTTTCATTCTGGAAAACCAAATTGTCAATAAATTTATGTTTGAGGGAATGAAAGTTGAGTATCATTGCAATAGGTGTGTCAAACTATCATCTCCTGTACCAAAATATTATCATATATATATGTTATAAACTCTTGATTGTTTGCCCACTCCGGTTTCAATTTGTTAGTTCTCAATTTTCTAGCAGATAGTCATTCACAAACAGTCACTATTGCTTATGAGTTTTGTTGTACTAGCTGAATTAAATGCCGTTTATTCTTGTTTACTCTGCGAGCTTTGAATAAAAGAGTTGCACTGTTTCACTCTGCCTTTGTTTGTAGTCAGCCTGTATGGAAGCCTGCTGATGCAAACATTGAAGCACTCATGGACATGGGTAATCTTATCAATGCTCGCTAGTGTCACAAGCATTTTACAAATTTATGTTGAAATTGGCATTTGGAAAAAGAAATGAAAATAGTTTTGCGTTGTTATCATGATTTTTAAGCATTTATATGCACAAGATGCAAAAAATGGAATGGGGTATTTATAACAAAGACAAAAGATTTTAATTTCAAAAGCTTCAAATTTTTTGTTAGTAGCAATAAAACCAATACTATCTTTAAATTTTTTATGTGCTAAAACTGACGCATTTTAGTTAACGTTATGGATTTGTTTCGAACTTTTTTTGTAGTTTATATTCTGTGAATTGAAGTGAATTATATTCTAGACCATAGTTTGACCAACTGAAGAGCATTTATCAATTTATAAAGTTCAATTTCTTGTATTTTGCTTCCCAATTTAAGTGTGTTGGCTTTTAAGAATCAAAGCGAACCCTACATCTCACTTTTTGTGTTAATCGTACTTGAATGTACATCAACTAAGCTTTCAACTTTTGTAGTTAGAAAAAATCAATTATTAAAGTTTTATTTTTATTCTATAATGTTTTGGGCTTGAGTTGCGCAAAATTTCACTTCATGGTTTTTACATACGAGCTTGAAATATAAAATGCAATTTTTTTCACATTTTTTTCATAGTAAACATGAGTGCGGGGACCACTACCGCCAGTAACGCATCGAACACTAATGATGGCATTATTCATATGATGACATGAAAGAGAAGGTATGTTACTTTTTGATCTTACAATGAATAAAAAAAGTTTTCACTCAATTTTAGTTTTCACTCAATTAGTTTTTCTTAGCTATAATGATTAAGGGCATTAGCGTGCTCTTTTTTACTTCCATTTTTTCATGAATCCAAGTAATGCTAGGTTCCGAGTTCTAGCAGGAAATTTGGTAAAATTTATATTCAATAAAAGGCTATACCTAAATGGGTGGCTACATACACATACGTTTTGTCAGTATGCGATGAAAACGTGCTTTTTCTCTGCCTGACGCTTTGGTGACTGGACAATTATTATCAAAAAAACCATTCTCGATTGAATAAAATGTAGAGACGAAATTTGACGACTCCAATGAACTTTTTTTATAATTCAGCATTGACTTGGTCATTACTGCTTAGCCAACAGACCATTTGTTACTTCTATCAAAGAGGTTATCTTTTTTTTTATAAACAACTAATTATTATTTTTAGGCGTTATCTGTTTATTACAGATAATAAATTATATATTTATTATTACGAACAAATATCATAATTATTTAATAATTATAACTTATATTTATGATAGTTTTCATAATGTCTTCATAGCCTCACTGGACACTCCGCAGCGTTTCGGTGATCAATCATCTGTGTGTGTAGCAACCAGAGCAACGCTACCAAACGTATTTCCGTCATATTCCTACAAAACGTGGGTGTGTGTAGCCACGGCTTTAGCAGTAGCTATAATAAGGGGTATTTATAAGAAGAGGACAATTCCAGTACGGAACACTTTTGTTTCGAAAAGTGACACAAATGGTTATTTTTTGTCTGCAGGACTAAACTTGACACATTTGGTCTTTCATTTAATGTCCAGTAAATCAGAATTTACATGTAGGCCTAGTTTGTACTCCATTGTGTACATCGCTGCTTTCTGCACCATCCCAGGAGCTTTTATTACGTGAAAATTTTAAATTATGTAACTCTGCTTTGTATTTTCTTGCAAGAAGATCTCTTCATTTTAGGACGGAAGAATTCAGTGACCACTTACTCTTTGTGTACAAAATTTGTGCTGTCAACCAATTGCAGAGGCTCTTCTTAAATTTATTGAAATGTTTATAAATAAATTTCCCAGTAAACTCTGAAGACTAAGGGTAAAAATGAGGCGAAACAAAACTGAATAGTATGCTACGAGCCGGCTGTCAAGACATTCATAACTATTTTAAAACTTTGCGAAATTTTATCACTTAGAGTGAAAGCTTGTTTTTTTATTCTTGATAGGTCTATGAAGTGCTACGAGAACATGCATTATCATTAATACAGTGAATTGCGCTTTGTACGTAAACTATGGCAAAACTGGGGTTTTTGTTGCAAAGTTATCCCCCCTAATTTGAGTAGGTACAACTACCCAGAGCAGATGCTGGCTCCAAATGTGTAAGACATTACAAATGCATAAGAAACTCCTAGAAAAGTGATGGGCAATTTTTTGTGGTCTTAGAAAAGTTTTAGGACACCGTTGCTGAAAAAAAGTGAGCATTAAATCTTGCAGCAAAAACAAGTTGATTCTTTTCTTGGTACCGCAACTTTCTGTGCTTGTTTTTACGATTCATGCATGCTTTCCGGTTGGTTTTTATTGAATTATTTAGCTTTTGTAGAATGTAATTTTAATTTATTTTTATTTGAGTTGCACCATATAACTGCTACAGCAAGTATCAGCTGGTGAATAAGGGCCACAAAACCACATAATCCCATCAATATGTAAAAAAATATTGTTTGATCTCCTTTACCAATCTAAAACAGCTAATGCACACTTTGTTCTTCAGGACGTTTTCATTGTGCTTTGTGTCAACTAACTCCAGAGATGACTAATGGTGGTAGAGGCAACCGGATCTGGTGTAAAAACTTTAGCATCTTAAGTTTTTATACAGCAAACGATGGGCTGTTTTTCGTAAGTTCAACCCTCTAGGAATAAACTTGAGAAATGTACAACTAATTATTTTCTAAGTTCTGCATCCTCAATCAAACTGGTGACAGATTATGAAATAATAATTAGTGTTTGACAAGTTTTTGTAAAGAAAATACGGCAAATGTGATCAGCTGTTCTAATTCTCATACACAGACTGATTTCATTTTCAGCTGATAATGTTGAAGTCTTGCTAAGACTGCTTCAAGTAACAAAGTTTCTCAAACTCACTTTATAACAGTTACTACGAAAACTGCTAGAGCAACAAGAGTGAGTAAACTCTTTGATTTCTTGGTTGGTGCACAGCCAAACTTTCACTGCCGCTTTATAGAGAGTATTTTACCATTATTTTCGAATGCTAAAAGTGGTGTGTGCAAAAGCTGATGCCAAAAATCACACAATTACGTAAATTGCAAATAATATCTACAGCTAGTTGTTCCGCAGAGCATGGTTTGATAGTAGTTTTACCCACTTTAAACGGCAAACTGAAAACAACCATTTTCATACTCTGACCATTTTAATTTTTGCTCTGTGCAACTTGAGCCATTGTAACTACTTTCTTTTAATTTTATGCATTTATACTAATTGTCTTGCAGAGAGGAGTGAAAGGATTTATGAGTGAGTACAAAGCACACTATGCCAGGATGTGTGCATATCAGAACAGACCTGACTTACTAGTGCAATAGCATGGCAATACCTCCTGCATTTTCTGAAGTTAAATTGTGAGTTGCTCATCAGTGTTATTTGTTAGCATACCGTCACACATGCTCATCCATAAACATGTTACAAACACTAGCATACATTATGCACAAGATTGAGATAAACCTGACCATGCAGTGTAAGTGATGCATAGACAAATATCAATCAGCAAATGGAAATTTGTTTCATTCTGACACGTATGCTGCTTGTTTCAGGGTAATGATGCAATTGTTGCAGCTACTATATATTTCTTTATGACGAAATGGGAAGCTGGATTGCGAGTGACTGTGGCTATTTATGATCACCAATCCTCAGAAAACTGTAAGCTTGCTTGATCTTAGTCATTACAATTTTTTTATTGTCTCAGTTTGATCTTGAGAGCATATGATTTACTTATTGCAGGTCCTTGAATTGTTTGCTAGGTAAAAGAAGCTGATTTTTTTATACAATAGCTGCTCCTAAGGCATCTGGCTGCTTTAACTCTGGAGTTGTCATCTATTGACAGTATTTTGAAGATCTGATGCAGAATAGTATCACTTCGACTTGGGTTTATTTGGTTAAAAAAGTGAATGACCGATAATTGTGTGTAGCAGTCAAGTTTTCACAGCAGACAAATTTTACCTTATTTGCAACCTATCTCCTTCAAGAAAAAATAGCAAATATTATTAATTGAAAGCAAATCAATAAGCGTATTCGCGACCTTAGTTCGCCGAGCACATTTCAATAAAAATAATCAGACTGGCAATAAATTTAATCAAAAAATAAAAGTTTTGTTCGGAACTCGCGGGTCAACAAAAATTGGCTCATTGAACAAAGAAAAAATCAGCAAGTATTTATTTATTTTGTTTGTAGGGCGCGAATAAAACTGAACACTAAATAAACAATAATGAGCAAGTTGATTTTTTTCAGTTTCATAGACCGGTTTTAGATCCTTGAAAAATAATTCCAAATAATTGCAAGCTATGCAAATTTACTAAAGCAAAGGGCAGCTTAACAAACTAATACAGTTTATAGCAGTTCAAATTGTATTACTTTCTCGATTATTTTGAAAATTGGGAGTTATCTTCCTTATGATTTGTTCGGTATACTATAAAATTTCATTGAATATTATGTGGTTATAAAACTAATGGTCCGTTGCATATGCAACACAGTGAATTACGAACACCTATTATTTTTTGTTTTTTGTTCGACGAACAGGTTGCGAATACTCTAATTGTTGTTAGAAACCCTTTCAGTCGAAATTCTGTAGCTTAGAACATATAGTGTATTACAAACACAGCTATGGCAATGTTCATGGTGATAATCTGCCTAACACACTTGTTCTTTCTTTTTGAAGGCTACCAACCTGAATTTCTATAGACTCAATCAAAGTTTTATTTTTCTTAAAATGATGATTTTTAATATCACTTGATCACCAGTTAGTGTGCAATAATTTGAAAATTTTGGGTTTTTGGTAATTTAAAAATTTGATAGGCCTGTGCTTGATAGCTAAGGTGTTATGTGTAGCTTTTTGTAATATCTGATATTTACATATTGATGTCCAAAAGAAATTGATATTGAAATATTCCAAGTCTATTCAGTTGCTATAGACAGTAAGATAGTAATAGAACGTAGAGGAAAGTATTTGCTTGTCACTTCTGAGTGATTTTTTCTTTTGTGTCTCGACAAACATTACTTGATCTCTACGTATTCCCCTGTTTCAGAAGAGAAGAACAGCAACTAGATGTTTTGTCCAATGTCAATTATACTCAGCAGAAAGGCAAGCACTCTGGTAAGTGTTTGCTCCTTTGTGTTGCTACAAATAATAGGGTAGTGTGTGCGTGTTGCACTTATTTGATTTGGTTACAGCTCCATGAATACATTGGTTCCACCTCTTATAAGAAGGTACCCATAGATAAGTTTGATTATACCTCTCTAGTTTACTGATGAACCATTGGTCACATTTTCCAGTTCACTTGAAACTACAACGACGCGACTTTGTCTGTTCAAATTAATATAGAGCAAGAGAAGGCAATTCCGCTATTTTAGTCTGTTTCTTTTGATATAGTGACAAACTCTTTATTGAAAATGATAACTCCTTTATTTCGACGTTTTTTACTTCAACAAAAAACCATATATTTTATTCCATGAACAGTTATTTTTAGGTTGTCTTTCTTACAATAGGTTAATACACTCTTTAATGGTAATAATTTGAGCATTTGTGAACAATAGTGATAAATTGTTTTTTGTATTGAACAAAACTTTTAATGTTTTTGGTGCTAATGAATATGACAACTGCCTGCACTTATTTTGTAGCTCCTCTGGCTCAAACTCTTAGAAATCTGCATCTCCGTTAATGTAGATCAGCATGTGGCATTGCATCTAAAACTTCAGGACGAAGTTCAAGAGGTACGTTCATTCTAAGGTAAATTGATTTACTTTAAATGGATGGCACGATGGTTCTTATATCTTCATTTATTTTCAAAACTCTCACAAACAATACGGATCAAATTTTGTCAATTTATTACTGTTTAGATTTTAAGTAGACAACTCCAAAATATTGCGAGCCAGCATCTTGGAATTTCAAGTTCAAATTGTTGAAGGATTTTTAGCTTTGTATAACATTGAATTAACGATCATCATATGGAAGTCAATATAAATAAGAAATAACTTAATTTGTCTTCTTTCATGCAAGCAGTGAGTGGGTGCAATCAAATAAATAGATACAACAGCATTTGCAAGAACTCAGGTTCCCAATACGAAACTGTATCTATCTTTCTTAAATGTAATGTCGAGTTGAAAAATTATAAGATCTCACATTTTGGAATTATTTAATTGAGTAGAACTTGGTTTCATTTGCTATAATCGGTCAACTGTTGAAAAATTGTGAAACCATCAATTTACGTTCATAGTGATCTCCGTTGTAAAAATGGTGGCCGGGGAGTTTACAGTGAAACCCGCATAAATCGATACCGGGGAAATCAATAGACTTGTTTTATTCAAGCTCCAGTTTGAAGTCCCGACATTTAGCAAGTCGATACTGTCATCTCTAGGTTGATGAATAATTTTATTTCAACTTCATGACTAGTTTGACTCTATGACCAGCTTTTCACCGGAGCTCCGTGAAAAGAGTTAAATAAAGCATGTAGTTTGGAATCGAAATTAGTTCTGTTGAATAAACAAGCAGAAATTTTGTTAATGGCATGTTAATGGCATTTTTCTAGATGGCACGTTATCAAAATTATATAATCAGAGAGTTATCTCCTTTTGTGAATGACAATTCTTTTGATTGCCTTTCCAACCGGGCCTGAGCAACTTCAACTCGTGGGTTTTTTATTCCTGAACTTTCTTCAATTTGGAATGTAACAAAGACCATATGCAATATCTCAACAATCACCCATGGTTGATAAAAAGTTAGAGCAGTCTAAACATGTTTGTTCAGATAGATGAAAAAAACAGTTGATCAATGAGTTAGTATTTATTTTTAGAAATTTTTTTGAATGATCGTTGTCATTCACTGATGAAGCATGAAACCAATGATAATGATTTTAAAAACTAAACCAAGCAAACTTATTACTTTTTATTAGTCATTTAATATTTGGTTAGCATCCAAATAATAATAGATTACCAATATTTTTTTTTTATCATGGGATTGCTTCATGATTGAATAACTTGAAAACAATAAAAGAGTCTGTCTAGTAAAATTTTTTAATAATTTTTTTGTATTCATCGCGGGGCTTTTAAAAAAAATTGACCAACTTTAGTTTTTGCTTTAATTTCATATTTTTTTTGGAAATCCTAGATATTTTTAAACTTTCTCATGTCAAAAGAGTTTGCGAAGACAATTTGTTCATGTTTCAGACTATCCGCTGTTTTCAATGTGTGCGCAAACTTTTAAACTAATCGAACTGTCTACATATGCTGGTAATTGACTTCGATTCATGTTGATTTTTTATACTAACCACACTGCTTCAAAATAGATGATTTTTACAGTTTGCAAGTTTTGCATGAGTAAAAACTAGTTTGATTTTAAAAAGCAGCGCTTAAACATCATTTCAAATATTTTGTTTCCAGAAGTTGAATATTACAAGCATTTCTTGGCTACCAATGACCAAAACTGGTTAAACCTCTTGCATGTATATCTTCGTCAAATGGAGATTTTTTTGTCCATGACACAAAAAAAGTGATTTTTGATGATAGACACCTAACTTGTTACACATTCGAGCAGATGAAATACAATAACTTTTCTAGGACCATGAATAATGCTTTGCTGTCAGTAGCTTTATCTCAGTACTATATAACGAAATGACTGAGTTTTTTTATTAAGTTTCCAGTTCCAAACTATTATCTAAAAAATTGTTGATCATTTAGTGATTTTCACTCATTCTCAAGGAAATATATGGTACTCGAGATTTAATTAAGAAATGTTCTTGTCAAAAAAACACCGTCACAATTATGACTCCGGTAACATTTCTTTCCAATCTCTGAGTATTATCAGAAAATTATACTGATCTTATTGTTTAATCAATTTCCAAGTTGAAAGTCATTACTGTAATGATGAGTATGCTTGGGTTGTTGCACTTTCAACCAAAAACCTTGCTCAGGTTACGGCCAGTGTACACATTAACTACTCTGCACAAAATGAGAGAAGTGCTGATTTGCCATTACACTTATCATCCCACAATGCTGATATATGGAAACCCAAGTTCTATGTAATTTAGCCGAATATTCAAACACTCATTTTAAAGCTTGTATACATTTTGATTAGTCATTTGGGAAAAAATTACACTTGGGTCACTGATTGTGCCAAAAGTGATAATCTTGATGTTTGACATTACTAGGAATTATGTCTTCCTGTGTTAAATAGTCTTTTCCATGATCAGCTTCCTTATGCGATGAGACAATTTCTTTTGACTAATTATTTAGTTGCAAGAGCTGTAAAAGTACTATTTATAGATAGAATATATCAATTAATGATAGTTACTTGGATTTTTTGAACCAAATTTGAATCATTACAAAATGATATTGATGATAAAGATCGCAAATGTGAAAATACTCAACCTAAAACAATTAAAAATATTTTGAGCAAATAAAAGAGTAATTTTTTTATCAGAGTTGAAATCAAAATTATCAGACAAAAGTAATTTGAAAAAATTGAATTTTTTTTTTACCAAGTTTGAAAAGTCGTGAGTTTTCTCAACCCTGCTTGTTAGCCTTCAATCACCTCTTACGAATCAATTTAAACATGATCAGTTGATTTTTTCACTTGAGATTAGAAGTTGCTTGCTCCTGTATTTTTTCAGTTCGGGAGAAAACTCCCAATTTTTTGAAAACAAAGAACTAGGGATGACCTTCAGCGCTGGTTTTGCAATGGCTTCAAGTATATTCGAACATGTGTATTATTCACTCACACAAAATGTTTAAATTTTTTTGTTTCTAACTATAAAAGTAGCCAACATCTCCACTTTTGATGATGAATTAACTTTGCAAGCCAATGATGAGTTTTTTCTTTGTGTTAACGCTCCTGAAGCTCAATACAAGATTTCATAAAGGACACAGTTAACTAATGAAATGTTTTGTATTTAATTTTACTCACTTTGTACATTTGTCTATTGCAGGTTCAAACTCTGATTGCTTCATTGCTGCTGCTTCGAATTCATCCCAGCTGACGACATTTGAGTTCAACTTTCTCTTAGGTTGCTTTATGAGTATTATTCTTATGTTTGCATGAAAAATAACGTGCTCTATGATGTATTGTAGAGATTTTATGACTAAATTGGAGCAACATGTTTATGTGAATGGCTATTAATTATCTTAAAACAAAATTGGTGAAATCTGTTTCAGGAGTCTTTTCGATAAATGTCTTAAAGATATTGGTGTAGCATGTTTAAGGAACGTTGTGTAAACTTTTTATACCTACATTAATGTAACATTTTCAGCAAATGTTTTCCAAGCATTTTATCACGACATTGGTGTAACTTCTTTAATGAATGTTTTGTAAAAAGTCTATTACAACATTGCTGTGACATGTCTAATGAATGATTTGTAAAAATTTTGTAGTGACATCGGTGTAATATTTTTAATGAACATTGTGTACACGGTTTATATCGACATTGCTGTAACCTCTTTAATGAACGTTTTGTAAACAATCTATAACAACGTTGTTGTGGCATGTCTAATGGATGTTTTGCAAACATTTTATAACGACATTGGTGCAACATGTGTAATGAACATTTTGTAAACGTTTTATACCGACATTAATGTAACATTTTCAGCAAATGTTTTGTAAACATTTTATCACGACATTGACGTAACATGTTCAATAAATGTTTTGTGGACATTTTGAGATGACGAATAGTGAAAACATTCAAAAAACATTCATAGGATGTTTTGCGAGGACAATGGGTGTAACATTGCAACAACATTGAAAGAAGTGTACAAAAGTCATGAAATAAACATTTGCATACAATGTCCAGAGGACATTAATTGACATCCAGGCAACGTCGATGCAACATTATTATACATCATTGCCTCAGCATTGTGCGAATGTTTGTGGGTAACGTTGGGAGTAACATTGGATTAATGTTTGAGGGTGTCTGCAGAAAGTTGTGAAATAAATGTTCTGCGCGCAATGTTTAGGGAACATTGATGGACATCTAGGCAACACGAATACAACATTTTGAATTATCATTACATAAACATTGTATAAATGTTTGTCCACAACATTGGGAAAAATGTTTAAATAACGTTCGAGGGTGTCTACAGAAAGTAGTGAAGTAAACGTGCTGCGCACAATGTTTAGGGAATGCTGATGGACATCCAGGCAATATTAATACAACATTTTGAGTTATAATTACATAAACCTTGTACGAATGTTTGTCCACAACATTAGGAATAACGTTTAAGTAACGTTCAAGGGTGTCTACAGAAAGTAGTGAAGTAAACGTTCTGCGCAAAACGTTCAGGGGATCTTCACCGACATCCAGACAACGTTTGTACAACATTCACTTGCTTGTTGGTTGGTGTTTCACAAATATGAAGGAGACTGAACGACTTTGTAACTTCACAAATTGTACGAGAACACAACCTGAGAGTACAAATTCCGATAATAATAATAACAAGTTTGAAGCAAAGATGACATATGTGAATCCGTATAATCACTTTTCTAATTCATATGTTACAGGATTTGTTTGAAATTTGTGTTCCATGTTCCAAGGAACAAACCTCTTGCATTATCTGGCTCGTTTTATTTCAAACCATTAGTATTCTGGCACAACATTGCTAGTTAGTATCCTTTCAAGATGGCGAAGGACCAGCTTCCTTCCAGACCGAAAGTGAACTCTTACATTGGAAGTGGCCTCCTACAGCAATCACAGAACTTTGCAAGATCAACTATCTCCATTACACTCACAAGCAGGCAACGGGGTGGAGATCAAGACTTGAGTCTTGGGATTTTTCTCACGGAGCTTGTCTCCAAAACAAAAACAAAAAGCAACAGTAGTTTTATCATAACTAAAATTAACAGTTAACAGATCTATAATAGTTTCACTTCTTACAGTTTTAGTTGTTTGGTTCAAGCCCATGCAAGTTCACGATGATGTACGAGTTTTTACCTTGTGACTGGTCAAATATTGGCCAACATAGTTACACTTTTGACCAACACCTGAAAAAAAATTAAAGATGTTTGGTTCGTTACCATGGCTACAGTACTTACAAATGTGAAGTGTTTCACCTTTTTATCAAAATGTTAACTATAGTTGCTATATTAAAGGCAATAACTTTCAGTGCTAAGTTAATGACCGTATCTAGCTAGGGAAGAGTCAAACACCCACATGTAAATGCCATAGCATTAGTAATAATATTTCATAGTCTCTGGTTCATTAATCATAGATCTGACACTTCAAAGACTTGGGCACATCACATAAATAACTATGAGTTTTAGTGAGCCAGCTGATGGAGTAATTCGCCAAGACAATCCTCAAAGAGGTAGCAAGACAACTTTTGCATTATTTATGCATCTAAAGATTTTTGATGTTGAATCAGTTTCTTCATGCATAACATAGCAACCAACAATATTAACATGCTGATACCTAGTACCCAATGTTACTTTGAATTATTTTTGTTCCTTGGTGCCTTATATTCAGAAATTGTTTCAAAAAACTTATGAGTGTGATGATTGCTGCTGCAAAAAGCTTTATTTGGCAAAATTTTTAACAGAAATTGAATTTACAAGTTGATGAAAAGTTTTTGCACACTTAATAACATCACTCCATACCAATAATAGCTTCTTTTTAATTTCTGTACATGTCTAATTTTAAAAAGCCTGGCTGCCTGTCTGGAAAGTGCTTTGTTTTTTTCGATGCCTTTTTCATAATGTCAGCAAAGTTGAAAACTTAAATAGAAACAGCTGTATTGTTTTATTCCAGCCCAGATTGCGGGACCCTTTCCGAAATTTTGTTTTTGTGATGTAGTTCTCTCAGTAGTGACACCCATGTACTACAATACAAATAAATAGTAAATTTCATCATTGATCTGAATGAAACGTGTTCCGGCATAGTGCTTTCCTATGTTTTCTACCAAGTTGAGAAATGGGTAGAAGGGTGAAAGTCAAATTCAATAAGATGGAACACAGCAGGAGTAAAGCAAGGCAACGGTAAAGCACGACTTAGAGTGAAAAAATGGCAAGACGAGGGAAGCTCTTGGTGGAAAAGGGCGAGTTGGTTAGAGCAAAAAGTGGAGGTAGAGTGAAGCGGGGGGGAGAAGTGGTAGAGCAGCTCTGGAGATAAGTGGTAAAGCTTAACTGAAGGGTGAGTAAGGCAGTAATAAAAATAGTGGAACGCCCCTCCCCCTTCTCGCTGGTGTGATTCAAATGATAGGTGTCTCGGCTAATACAAGTATACAGCCACGTTTTGAGGTTAATCAATTAGTTGGTAACTTCAGCAACACGAAACAAATTCATAACTTTTTTTAATTGCTCTGCTGTACTGAAAAGGAATTTAGGGTGAAAAACTTCGTTTACTGCAATGCATCAAGTGTTTTTTAACAACTGATGCATAACCTAGCATAAGTAACATTCCAATGTAGTCATCGACCATCTTGAGTGATTTATGATAGTTGATTATGAAGTTTTGTTTTGGCAGGCGTCAAAGCCTGTAACCAACTTTTGAAGGACCTTGGCTCAACCTTCACTGGCACAACTGCAGTACACTGGTGTGTTCATTACCAAACACAACATTTCCTTCCTCCTCTTCCCAGTCATTTAACCACAACAAAATATCACATTTACACACAAAAGCACAGGGCAATGAAAACTTTATTACACCGCATGGACACATAGTCATTGCGCTAGTAATTTTCCTTCAATGTCTTCAAAAAAGTTGCGCAGTACCTTAGCAATATGCATTCTTTAGCAAATCAGGTCAAGTTTGCTGCTACATGCTATAGTTTATGATTTTAAAATATTGCTGACATATCATGGCGCTACGAGTGACACGTTTCTACGCTAATGGATATAAAACATTTTTATGTTCTCGTTGGTAGTTCAAAAAAATGGCTAGCGGCTTTTTGATTTGGTCTGATAATAAAAACCTGAAGAGAACCTCAAATAAATTGCTAACAATTACTTTAGCAAGTCAAGACATGGGAAATCCTCAGTTCCTAAATCCGATCAGTAAGGGGTTACCGTATGTGTACCCAGTTCCAGGGCAGAGTCAAATACAGTTCAAAGGGTTAAATGTCAGCCTCCAGCATCTCCCTTCAGCCTCTGCACCTTTCTTTACCGCTCTCTTCACAGATCAGTGTTAAATCCTTTTCACGTCTTGTTTACTGGAGCCTTACACTGGTCTTCTATGGCTGCTATGTTGTTAGCCATTGTGTTATAAACCATGGGGAGCTTCTGAGCAGCTTCTCAATGGCATCTGGGTTGTTTCCCGTCTTCTGACATGGTGAAATTTCGGGGTCGGGTTATATTCACCTTTTCTGTGACTATTGGAGCATTATGTCCGGTTTTCTGAGTCCTAACATAAGGAAAGGGGGGTAAATATACGTTTCATATACAAAGTCCTTTAGAACTTGGGACTTTGGTGAGAGCAAGGTGCATTGCTCGTGTGTTGATCAAATTATTCTATCGTTCAACTTGGCTACCATGAAACCTGACAAAGCAAAAAATGTGTGAAGATTACCAAATATAACCACAGCAACATGGCATGTAATAAAAGACATTCATTATACAAAAATATAAAACAAGATGCAATTGATATGCAACAACTTTTACTAAAACCGCACCTTTCAAACTATCTACTATTATCTTTAAGTTTTTTTCACTAGTTAACTTTCCACTAGTTTTCTTTCACTAGTTAACTTTCCAAGTAGTTAGCATTTCCACATATTGTGGTAGATTTTGGTGGAAGTTCATAGTAAACAGATCGTTTATTCGTCACCCTTTTCGAATGATGCGCTAGACTTCTACCTACAGCTTTTGGTAGACTGCTGATTAGGTGGGAAGTTGTACTGTGCCGGTGGCATAGTATGCAGGGCCGGTAGTGACCCCTGCAGGGCCGGTATGACCTCTTACTGACGCGGGATAGCTATACTGAGCCGGCGCAAGATGGCCACCATAGAGGAGGAACATTAAACATACCTAGGAACTTAGTCAAGGCCAAGAACCGAAAGTACCCTTCCTCGGATTACCAGACAAGTGAACCATAAGCTAGCTATAGCCTGGGAGCCCTGTAGGATGTGTGATTGGACAATGGAGACAGGACTCCGCCCTCTAGCCACTTGGCGCTCTTTACATTTATCTATTTACCTTACTTGATTTGTTGACTATTTATATATCTGTTTGCATTGGTTGAATTACTTTCTGTGCTATTGTTCTTATATATATTATGCGAATTATTTCCTGTCAGTCCACATATAAAAGGGCTGACTTTACCTTCATTCATTGCATTCATTTTCATGTCTTGCCCCAATAACCCTAGTGGATTAATACCCCTAGGACTTTGTATTGTGAGAATAAAGCCAGTAACAAACTTCACTCTGTGTTGTTTGTGTGAGCCATGGGCTCTAGCTATACCGGGTAATTCGGTTGCCTGATCGCACAGTTGTCACTGTCGAGCAGCACAGTGTCCCCTCTGGAGAGAGGTACAATACTTGAGCATAGTGGATGTCCGTGGAACCAGACCGGAATCCATTACAATATTGCCAGACCTTGTGGAAACAACAGGCAACTGCAAAACTAAACTGCGCTAAACATTGGTGGCCAAGCTGTTGACTGCTGGCCACCCAAGTCAAAGCCAAAGTCCATTGCTACTAATCCAGGCAATTACAAGTGACAAGTGCCAACTGGTACTTGTCACTTGATATGACAAGCTAATGGAAATAACAAACCAAAGCAAGCCACAAACGGGCCAAACATGTAATTGACTTGACAGTGGTGAGAGAAAGGAAATAACTAAAATGCATGTTGCACAACATCATAGACCTGGACATTTTTTTGTCATTCCGGGTAGTCTGTGGTCCACTGGGTGCTCACTGGCATTTCCTAACACTTTCTGGGGCCCCGATTGTGTATCCACAATAAGTAGTGTGTTGGCTGAGAGTTGTCATGGTCCTCACTCAAATCATCTCCCTTCACTCTTTGGTAGGGAGAGAAATAATGTATAACTTTAGCAGACTTTCAATTTTCTACCATCATGGTGTCCTCTTTGCTTGTCGAATGTAATACTTATATGTACAGAGTGGGTGTAACGAAGGGGTATAAATGGAGGCAGAGGGGGTATTGAAGGTGTGTGGGATACTGGTTTGGGGGTGGGCGAAAGTACAAGGGACATTGAGGGTAATATGATAGCATAACTCATCAGTTTTAGTCACAAAATTATGACACGCCAGAAACGTACTGATGGAAGTTGATAAAGGAGAAAATATTTGGAAATAGAGTTCTATAAATAGAACAACAAAAATGATTTCGCTCAACATTCAGTTTTGTATTTAAATTGATATAAGACTGAAAAGAGTGTTTGATGTCATGCTTAGCAGTGGGCTTCTTGCCAAAGTGTGTAGCCAAATAGGCTCTGTTGGAAAATTAAACCTTTGTTCTTTAACAAAAAAACAGCTTTGTTGGGGGTGTATAACAAAAACCCTATAATGACATAAGTTATAGAATGAGATAGTGTAAAACTAGTTTGACTCACATCATAAATATGATCACCCTATAATCAGCTGGTAGCTATTGAAAGATCGAAAAAAAGTTTTGAAATTTGTTTCATTAGAAAAAAATTCAATTAAGTTTATTATTAGGTAAACTACATAGTTTATAAGCGACCCTGGGACTTCTAATTATTTTGACCGAAATTTATGGCAGGCAAATAGAGAAGTCAAATGATTGGTGAACTATCTACAAAGGGCAAAAATTACATTTATACTGGATTGTCTGCTGATAGGTAACTCCAGAGATGTTTATCATTATAGTCCACTTTATTAAACATGTTGCATTGTGGGAAGGCTGCAAACGCCCACTGCAATAATTACCATTTGCAAGTAACAACTTTCATTTAAAAGATGGTCAACTTATGGAATTTTGCAGAAAAATACACAGTATTTTGATTTGGATTATTAAAAGTCCTCATATTATCTCTGGGTTCCTGCACTATGACGACCATAATTGTGCAGGATTTTGTAGTGGTGTGTGATTCACCAGGTAGCAGACACCTGCACCTCCCTCAGTACTCAACTAGCCTGCGGGCCCCAGTTCAGTAGCCTAGGTAGGATCTACTAGTTAGTAGCACCGGCCAGCATCGCTGGACTGAGTGCTGGCCCAAGTGCGGGCCTAGGTGCTGGACTACTTGCTTTTGTACGCTTGTAATTTATTGCAAGACTTCTATTATTGCAACAAGTATTACTATCTTCATGTAAGCAATAAGAGAGAGAGTGTGTGTGAGAGTAGTATAGCTTGTATTCTTCTGTCTGTGCTCCTCCAACTACTCTGAGTTGTGAGGCAGCAATAACCAGTGTCTATATAAAATATTTTATAACATATTTTGTCTGCATGTAGCCTTTGTACAATTTATAAAATAAGGGTGGCTCATGCAAGGCAACGTAAATAGGCATCGCACTAGTTCGATTACATAAGACGTTAGCTAGTAGAAGAAAGGGTGTAATACGCATGTCATGTACACATATTCTGTATAGCTATTTACAAAGAGCAGTGTTTGTCGCTTTTTTTATTCCTCCTGTAGGCCAGTAGTTGGGAGTTGTCTTCTGAGGATAGAGTTATGCAGTGCCTTGGTTAGATTGAGCCATTTCCCGTACAATATTGTGCCAGACCAATAGGTGTTTACTGGAAGAGCTGAGTGCATTATTGACCCTGCAAGGGTCACTATCAACCTGAGGGGTCATTATTCATCCTGTAGGCTTTTATGCCGGCCCTGCACTGTGTCTTGTGCTGAGATAGCGGCTTCTAGTTGCTTTGAGAACGTGTTTATTGGCACCTCTGCAGTTAATTTCGGAGATACTGGTTACTACAAGTACCATATGCTAAAATCTGCCATAAGGTGGCAATTATTTGGGAGTTTGCAGACAATTGAACGTTATTATCCCGATACAACAGAATTTTATGCTCAGCTTTAATCTATATTTCTAAGAAACTTTCATAGTCGAGTAACATTCAAAACTTAATATATAAAAAGAGTCGCCAACAGAGGTATCACATGTGTATCAGCGAGGCAGCCTTAGGTAAGACCTCTGGAACTAGTGGCCCAAACACGCATGCACCATTCGTGGCACCTCAGGTGGAGCCAGACCCTCAGGTGGAGCCAGACCCTCAGGTGGAGCCAGACCCTCAGGTGGAGCCAAACCCTCAGGTGGAGCCAGACCTTCAGGTGGAGCCAGACCCTCAGGTGGAGCCAGACCCTCAGGTGGAGCAAGACCCTCAGGTGGAGCAAGACCCTCAGGTGGAGCCAGACCCTCAGGTGGAGCCAGACCCTCAGGTGGAGCCAGACCTTCAGGTGGAGCCAGACCCTCAGGTGGAGCCAGGCCCTCAGGTGGAGCCAGACCTTCAGGTGGAGCCGGTTGTCACAGGCTGGCCAAAAAGAGGGAAAAAACTTTCCAGAAAACTGGCAGCTTATCACTGTTACAAGGCTACTGAACCAAAAGGGATTGACAGTGCAACGCGCTTTCACTTTAAAAAATAAAGGTGAAAAACTGGAACACTTTCAGTGGAAAGGTGATTGCGCCAGCAACCAGCCTTATTCAAGCCTGCCATCTAATAGCCATGAAGAAGAAGATAACAGTAGCGCTGTACAGCTAAGAAATAAAATCAGGACACAGGAGCAGATAATTCTCGAAGTATGACTGCCGGTGAGAAAGCACCTATCATGCATAAAACACCCCCGCCGAGAGAAAATGAATCTTCAAAAATAATTGCACATGGACATTGTGAAGAACCACATGATAATATTGTCAAAGAGAGAGAAGCAAAATCAATCAAACCAGGCTTATGATTACATAACTAACAGCCAGAATTGTGTGACACAGAGAGATACGCAGTGAGCCGCTGCTGCATTCCCACACTGTCAAGTCTTACCAACAACAAATTATCAACAGAAACTGGTTAGACTTTCCAAACTTCTAACTCATCGACTACAAGAAAAAACTGAAAACATGGCAGACACCTCCATCAGAGAAAGACAATAACAGATACATTAGTCATTATATCATTGTATTTACTGTTCTATTGCCTTGTATCTGTGCATGTCTGTGACGCATACCATTATACATAGCGCATTTTCTGTAAATTTATAGATTAGATTATCTAAAAACTTTGCTTACCGATAGAGGGCAACTCCATTAGGCACGGAGTTGTCTTTCCTGCTCTTACCTGTGATTGGTCTCCTAGTCCGACAAATAAGGAGGGCTGTGAGCAGGAAGAACCAATTTATCATGACCTTGACACTTACCAGAGCTACTACAAGTGTAGTAGCTCTGGTAAATCATAAGATGGCTATCTCATGCGTTGTTATGGCCTCATGTTGAGTGAATGTTTGAATGCATGACACTTGAATGCCAAATTTAACTTATCGATACTGTATAATTATCTCTGTATTTTTTTGTAAACAAGCCAACAATTTATGTAGCTTTTTGTGTTCACACAACTATTGTAATTGTCACATAATGGTGTGTTACATAACTTTTTGTTTATATAAACTGGCTTGCATCTCTTTCCGAATCAGAATGGTAAAAGGGATGCAGCAAGAAGTTTGTAGCAATAAACTCGAGAAGAAGTTAGTTTCTGACAGACTACTTTCTTGGATAAGCAAGCAACAGTGAACTTGAATAAATTACAAGTATACAACTTGGCCTACAAGTAGAAGAAGAACCATACAAGTGAAAGGGCGGCAGCCTTCAGTCGACCTACAGCAGGATCATACATCAGGCTTGGCTGGCCAGCTATGTCAAGTCTTTAATACCATCTGGAGCCAGGGGGTGTCAGGTGACAGCTGGTAGGGAAGAATCCTACAGTGTAAGTCAAACTTAGGGCAGTGTAGGTGACCGACCACTGCCACAATAAACTCTAGCTACCTACACAAAATCCTGCACTATATTTCATAGATTCGTGTACTCATGTTGCATGTATAAACCTGATATTTTGCTTCAATTTTAAACGGAATTTTGAAACTTTTCATTATCATTGGTTGTCGTTTCAGCTGTAGTTCAGTCCAATAGTCAAATTTAATTCCTTTAGTTGGGAAAATAAAATGCATAACTTTAGAACATCTTTTGTATTTCTAAATAAAGAATAATATAACAGTTTTCTTTTTCAACAGTTTTTACTTTTTCTCTTTTTAAAGTTATGAAATTCTCGTACGAGTGGGCAACGCCTAAATTCAGCTCGCGAGTGTGAACAGTGCAAGCGATAACGATTTCACAATCGGTGACAGAATTCATTTCATCGGGCAGTGATGGAGATCTGGGCGATTATCGGCCTGTCTAGCCAATCATCATCCATATCACAACTTTTTAATTTAATACTTTTCAAGAAACTTGCAGCCGCTTGATAAATTTTATTTAACCAATTTTAGAATATTTTTTAATATTTCCCTGATCAATTGCAAGTCTTGTTTATAAGTAAAATATATAAGTGGGTAAACTAATTATTATCGATATAATAAAAAAACTACATGCTCCGTGATTGTAATAAATAATTGTATTAAAAATAGTTATTATCATTTATTTGTGAATATAATTAGATATACTTACAATTGTTTGTTATTATGTATAATTTATTTCTTATTATTGATATAGACACTGCATAGCCATCATAGCAGGATCCATGGCAAAAATAAATCGTTAAAACTTGAGAATAAAACCACAAGGCAGTTGACTGTCTCTCTAGCAATGGCTAAAGAAAATATATACAGTTTATTACAGCCTTTATAAAATGGTTTTTAGGTGCAAATTAATTAGTATACATTAGCAGTACCACTTGTACAGGCGGACTAGAGCAGCTCCCTCACTTATTGCAAGTGAATTAATTCTGAGAAAAGTGTTGTTTCCTGTGAGTCAATGACCAAAAAAATTAATATTCATCTTTTGTGATAAACTGAGTATTTATTATTATTTATAATTTTAAGTCAAAGAAAATTTTTTCTTATAGTGAAAAAGTGCTATAATTAATGGAAATATCTGGTAACATGAGATAATAAGCTATATTATATTATTATTATTAATAATTTGATGTTATACATTTATCAATGAAATGCGGTGTCTTAACAACTGTCAAGGCCATGTGATAATGGGCACAAAAAATCACAATGGTCAACTCCTGGAAATAATTGGGAGAGCAACTCCCGATTCCTCCTGATAATCACATTGCCGAGAATCGTATAGTGTGAACGTAGCTTAAAAATATGCATCAAATTTTTTTATTTTTCTCAGCTGACTTTGTCCATTATATACCAATGTGTTTAGTATTTTTGTCAAAAATAAAGCATCTGACAGCGACAGCTCAGAGTCATCTGATATTAAACACTTTCTCTGTGTTTTTAAATTATTATGCGCAATAAGTAATTCCAGGAGTTTTTCCTTCTATAAATAGAAATCACCGAAGGTTACACAAATGCACCTATTTATGTGAATCCTTAATCTTACAAAAGAAATGGAATGAGGTCATAAGAACCATTCCATTGACGATAGGACACTTCCGCCAAAGTTACATTGTGATAAACAAACTTTAGAATAACTAAACTATTGTTGCACCAGAATAATACAACGGTTTGAAAGGTAAGCCACTTGAAGTAGTTAGTTTGTCTAACAACCTGTGCTCTTGCTAAATGACCTCTCACTGCAACAATGCTCTGTAAACTTGCTATTAAAAAATGATGTTGATGATGTTTTATAGTTACATGGAGCTCTGAACGAAAAAACAAAAAAAGGTTTCTTTCAATTGGAAATTGATTTTTCTCTAAGATTAATTGACAAAATAAGAAAATGTTGTTTGAACATTATCTAACATAGCAATCAGATTTTATTACAAGCTAGAGTTATCACAAAGCCCACTTTGCACTATTTTTTGCAGGAAGTAGTTTTTATGGCCTTACAAAGTCTCATTTTTGCATGTTTGTGTAATCATGCAAATCAAGTGCTGGTAATTTTGAGCAAACTGGTAAAAATAAATCTGCAAGTGGTGGCGTAAAGTAGTTCTGTTTGCAGTCGACAGTTATTAAATTTCTCACAGACTCTAATATCACATGACACGTTGATGCGAAACCCTAATGCAAATAAGTATTTGCACTTGTGGTGTTACGGAACTTAATTGCAAACCATTTGCAACTGAGTCTCTGGAATACATGAGCAATTCAAGGCAGAGTTTCCATCCCAGCATTTCCAATCACTCTTTTGGGGACCAGAACCCATAAACCGTTTATCTCTGACCTGCCTGGGGCTTCAGCCACTAGCCTATTACATACAGCAGTAGATTTTGGCTTGGTTCCACAGTATATGGTAATTGCTGGTCAGGCCTCCGTAATCAGCCAGAATATGCAGTACAACGTTATAAAACCCAAGGCGCAAACACATAACCCCAATGATCAAAGTAGAATATTTAATTTCCATCATACTGAACAGCTCAATAGACTTCAGCATTCAGTCAGGGAAAAGGTAAAGATAATGAATATTTGCAATATGTTGGCCTTTTCATAAAACAATCGCAAGAAATAATTGGCATACTCAGCATGCAACAAATTATTACAATCATTGCCTGCAAACACAACCAATGGGGTCCCGGCAGAGTAGTTTCACTTTAGAGATGCAACCAGAAGTAACTTAGTCGATCGTTGAACTTATCATTAGAGTTCACGACTTGCTTGACTATATTATTCTGATGTGAGAACATTTAAGTAAGTAATATGACAAAAATGTGTTGTTGAGAAAGCTCAAAAAATCAATAAAGCGTTTTGAAGTTCTTTTTTGAAAAAAAAAATGGTTTATTTAGTTTAAAAAAAAGTAAATATCATGTTCACGGGTATAACCAAAGTTTTGTATTTCGGGTTTAATTGAGCTTGCCAACTTGCCAGCTTGAATGATTACTGTGGTTTGCTTTCACAGCGCTGTTGTAGTTTTACTTACAATTTATGTTGATGGCGCATCGTCAGTATTATATACCCCAAACTTATCAGCCGCCGTGAATAAAAAATGTTTTTTTAGTAATTGTTAAAATGAAATGAATTTCGTTTTAATAGTATTGTTGGTAGAAATTGGGCTTACGGTTTCTTTAATAATAGCTCCGCACAAAAACCCGCCAGGACCCCATTAAATAACATTTATTGTTTTTATTTTGTTTTTGCAAGTAATTAATAAACTGTCAACTTACTGACCCGTATTCTTCTAACTCAGATCTATCTAAATTTATCAAATTGCGTGCATGGAAAGTTTTTTTTTTAAATCTAAGAAATTTGATGTATTAGGTCATAAGTTGTATACATAAATAAACCCCAGAGAAGTATGGAGCAATAGGTAGTTATAGATTTTGTGTTTATGCAGTTGGAAAGTCAAGACCGATATGAACTGAAAGTTGCATTTAATTTTAAATATTTTTGGAGAAAAATATTGCACAGATTGCCTCATCGGCCCTTTGAGATGGGCAATCAAGCAGTTTGTGTTAGATAATTGTTTAGCTAAAAACAGCGGGTCAGGTTTGTCATCCGTTACATAGTGTTCATCACAATTGCTGTGGGAAACACATGTAATAATAAAATTAATGATAAATAGATTTGTTTCTATTGCGAATTTATGTGATTGATTTTAGATTATAATACAATGGTTCCACTACGTCAAAGTCAAGGGACACCACTCCTGTGTGAACATATATTTAGCATTCACAATACAGTGAAGGATTTGTTTCATCATGAGACAATTGGTAACTCTTTGCTTTGGTAACTTTATTGTGAAACATAACTCGATAAACTTTTCAGGCGAAATTCTTTTGTCACAGAAGTCTGGGTTTGTTTACCTTTTCTTAATTTATTAGATAATTCATTATGCATTTAACTATTTTGAGTTTCTCAAGTTGTGTATCGTTTCAGTAATAATTAAAGCTGCAGATATGGAATTATCTTCTCATACAGGTACTAAGGTAAGGCAACTCCACATTAAGCTTGCTCGTTAACTTTTGGCTAAACAAGACAAATGTAGATGTGGTTATACAGAAGACAACCCTTTACTCGTACGATGTATTCAAAGAAGTTGATTTGGTATCGTTGCAGGTAGCTAATAGTTGGCACAAAGTTGCTTGACAATGTAGTAATAACCGGACTAAAGCAGCATTTCTCAAACCACTCAAAGAGAGCTCAATGCCATGAAAAAATGTTACATGACAGACCTTGGCAGGGTGCCAGTTTAGTTTATTTAATTAGCTAGTTTGTTCTAGAGCTTAATCTTAAACCGTTATGTCTATCTATTACAGAAATCATGGGTTTGCTGGTGAAGTCCCTGCTTTGAAAACAAAAACGTTTGCTTGGCGATGTAATGGTTCATACCAGTAGTAAACTACTAGCCTCGAAAATGATTATCTAACTCTGCACATTTGTTTTTGCTTTCATTTAGCACAAATTTTAAAATGAAACACCGAGCTTTCCTGAGCAGGGTCAAGGTTACAGTAGAAGCCAACATGAGCGATGAAAGGGCCGTTATTATTGTTATGTGCAAAACATGGAGTGATGTAAATTATTTAATAGAATAGTGTAAAAAATAAAGTTTTGCATACCAGAACTGCAAGATGACTCTAAAAGGATGTCACATTGTATAAACTACATCACATTGTTTCACTTCATAGTTTTATTCATGAATTAACTCTGCATCAAAAGTATAAAGAGGAATTATCTTTTAGATATGCAGTAACAGCAGTGTAATAAAACTTGAAGGAAATTAATTGCTTGTAAGAAATATACATTAGTTGTGCCGTAAGAACTTAGTTGTATGAAAGTAGTAGTATATGAGCAGATCTCCCTACCAAGTGTTTTTTTGTGGATTAGACCTTGGGGTTGAGGCAATGGGTTACGACGTTGGATGGATTCGCCGAGTTCATATTGTATTTTAATTGAGGGGTATTTGAGTGGCATTTGAGTGGCATTTAAGTGGCATTTGAGTTTTGATTATTTTTTTACTTAATTTGAACTCATATGGCAGCTAGATTTTGAATGTATGGCATTTAAGTTTTGATAATTGTTTTACATAACTCGAACTTAATTTGAGCTTATATGACATCTAAATTTTGAATGTATGGCATTTAAGTTTTGATAATTTTTTCGATAGCTATATATATATTTATGTACATTGAATAGAAATTAAATATTGCATGATTGTATATATTAAAGTTTATGTTCTTGAAAAAGCCATAACATAACTTCAAACGAAGTAATAGATGCATATAAACATTCATCTGTTTGAATATAACGTAAAATATTAGGCTTAAACTCAAGCATTAATTCTTCAGTCCATTGGGCTTTAACTAATCTTTGTGTGAGATCTTGATCCCATACCTTTCTCTTAATCTTTTTTAAAAAATGGTTAATATTCATGATTTTAGACATTTTCAAAACTGTCTCAAAATTGTTTTAAATTGTTAGTTTTAATAAAGTTTCCTGATTGTCAGCATTCTGGTGTAATGAATGCGGTTGGTACTGTAAGGGTAGCTCTCCGTATAAAGATGCTAAAGTTAGCAAATGCTGCGTTATACAGAATAACACAGCTTGCAATGTTAATGGATATTTCGCATTTCCCTGCACGACTACATTTTCTTTGATATACTGGTGATAAATCTCTGGGAGGAAGTCTGTTATTGTATATGGCTTTGAACTCATAATGAACTAAAATAAAAAAGTTATGTGTTAGTATAGGATGATTAAGCAGTGTTGTAAAATAATTACATTTTAGCTTCGATTAAAATAGTTTTTCTATTAATTCTTACCTTATCAACAAGAAAATCAGCTGTAGTAGTTGATACTCCTGAGGTTATTGTAGTAGTTGATGCTCCTGAGGTTATTGCTGAAGAGAATGATTTCTATGTAGAGACAGTTGTTCTTATATACTATAAGACACTCCTACTCATTTAGCTTATAACCATTAAAAACACTCACGCGAAAACTCTATCAGAATAGTGTTATTCGCGTGAAAATAAATTTTTTTATTCCCGCGAAAGCAATGGTTTCCATTTGCGTGAAAAAAAAGTATTTATTCCCGCGGAAGCATTGGTTTGTATTGGCGTGAAAATAAAATGCTTATTCCCGCGAAAGCAACGGTTTCCATTCGCGTGAAAATAAATTATTTATTCCCGCGAAAGCATTGGTTTGTATTCGCGTGAAAATGAAATGTTTATTCCCGCGAAAGCAACGGTTTCCATTCGCGTGAAAATAAATTAGTTATTCCCGCAAAAGCAACGGTTTCTATTCGAGTGAAAATAAATTATTTATTCCCGCGAAAACATTGGTTTGTATTCGTGTGAAAATAAAATGTTTATTCCGCGAAAGCAACGGTTTCCATTCGCGTGAAAATAAATTATTTATTCCCGCGAAAGCATTGGTTTGTACTCGCGTGAAAATGAAATGTTTATTCCCGCGAAAGCAACGGTTTCCATTCGCGTGAAAATAAATTAGTTATTCCCGCGAAAGCAACAGTTTCTATTCGCGTGAAAATAAATTATTTATTCCCGCGAAAGCATTGGTTTGTATTCGCGTGAAAATAAAATGTTTATTCCCGCGAAAGCAACGGTTTCCATTCGCGTGAAATTAAATTATTTATTCCCGCGAAAACATTGGTTTCTATTTGGGTGAAAATAAAATGTTTATTCCCGCGAAAGCAACGGTTTCCATTCGCGTGAAAATAAATTGTTTATTCCCGCGAAAGCAACGGTCTTCATTCGCGTGAAAATAAATTAGTTTTTCCCGCGAAAGCATTGGTTTGTATTTGCGTGAAAATCAAATGTTTATTCCCGCGAAAGCAACGTTTTCCATTCGCGTGAAAACAAAGTATTTATTCCCGCGAAAGCATTGGTTTGTTTTCGCGTGAAATTAAATTTTTTATTCCCGCGAAAGCAACGGTTTCCATTCGCGTGAAAATAAAATATTTATTCCCGCGAAAGCATTGGTTTTTATTCGCGTGAAAATAAAATTTTTATTCCCGCGAAAGCAACGGTTTCCATTCGCGTGAAAATAAATTGGTTATTCCCGCGAAAGCATTGGTTTTCGCGTGGACAAAATGCTGATTCATAGTTATATTATAAAGAAGGTTGGTATTCATAGGATTTAATCAGCGCAACTTTACCTATTTAAGATCCACTGTTTTCACACAGAAAGCATCCAGTTCTACAACAGCTAGCGGAGAAGCAACATCTACTAAACTTTCTATTGCAACTACTAGGAGCTCACCTTCTTTATAAAGGTAAGAGTAAAAATATTTATTTTCTGTTAGCTAACACAACTAGCTGAAGGCTTATGATCTTTATGATCTTTTAAAATTAATTACAAAAAATTAAACAAAATGTTTTGTTTTTTTAGAATGAATACTCAAGACGAAGGAAGTCAACCGATGAATGAAGAAGCAGAACCCCAGCAAACCTTTTCCCAATCACCTTCTCCTATCTTTGACATGCCAGAAAGTCAATTGGTGGTTGATGAACCAGAATCCCAACAAGATTTTACTTCATTCACATCTCCTACTAACAAGCTACCTTCAAAAAGAACATCAATGAGGAAACGATCTTTTATTGATTTGACAAAAGATGATAATGAAACTGGCTCGAAGTGCAAAAAACTAGTTTTGACGGATGTTGGAGACGAAACGCTTTTTCGTCACACCAGAATACCCTTTCAAGATGCTGGAAGTAATGAACTAACCACTCTCACCTACAAGAGCGCCGGGTTAATAAACTCTTTCTCTCCAGATAGTCTAGAAAAACTTGAAGAATCCATGGAAATCTGCGAACTACCAGTACCAACAGTTATGGAGGTGTTGTCTGTTGAATTTCGTGATGAATCAAAGTGCACCATCATTTACAACTACCGAAAGGATAAAAAGATAACTCGGGTGAAGAGTGATGTTTCAACCGAAATAGGACTGCTTGTTAATAAAGCTAAGCAAACACGTCCAATTGTTTTAATTTATATGGGAGAAGGAAAGACAGGAGATGCGATTTTTCGTACCGCTGAATCTCAAGGACGTAATCGAAAGATCAACGATCCATTCAACTCATTGTACGGCAAGAGTTTGAGACAAATACAGGCTTATTTCAGTTTTGCTCACCTACACGATTTTCCGACAGGAAGTGTTATAGCTTATGAGAATCCTGGAATGCTAAGAAAATGTGATACTCATTGGAACAAGACTGCTGATATTATAGTGGCTAATTACAGATGTATGGTGAAAGGAGAGCTATTGATTGGAGATCTTAGCATCCCTGCTCAAATAGCTTCATCTGTGGTGGCGGAAAAAAGCGGTGTAATCGTATTCAAAGGACTAAAACAAAATACGAACAACATGATTTCCTACAACATCATTCTACTCTCAGCTCTTCAAGCTTTCATTCAAGCCTCAGAACTGTTTGATACTTCGCTGCAACACACCTGTCTCTCCTACTTTGATGAAAATGAAAAAGAGAATTGTCCAGAACAGCATATCGGAGTCTTAATCGATAACACAAAGGATGTGACTCGTCTTCTATGATGGTAAGTTTCATATCTATTTAAAGAAAGATCCGAAGTATTTTTGTAAAATTAATTCATATAATTATGTATGATAGAGTCATTAGTTACTATGTCTTTTAGATATAACTAAAGAGCGCTCCTGAGGAAGAAAATGAGAAGATCTTATTTACTTCTTGCTTGAAACATTACAAAATAATAGTTTTTATAGGTTATGTAGTGTTTAGCACAAATAATGAGATAAGTTGTATTTTATTCATTTTATTTGTTATATCAAATAAAAATCAATTATAATAATTTATTTTAACAATTTACTTAGTAAATTAGTTCCTTGTATATGTACACCATCTATTCCTTCTACTGTATTATCTTCTATGAACTCGAAGTGAGGATAGGTCTGTATGATAAATCTCCGTATTGAGTGATCTCTCATCTCACTATCTCCTATGTCTCGTAAACTTCTAACAATTTCATCCATACTCCATCCTCTACTTCTCAGTAAACAAAAGTATACACAATAATCGCCACATACAATTGACAAAAAATTTTGTAGTTGTGTTTCATTACTTCGTATTGTTTCATATCCTCCATGAATACTTAGTATTTTATTTACATCTGGATAAAAGGAAACAGAACGCCCAAATGAGTCAAAAAAATCCACCTCTGAATCATTAGCGTACACAGCCAACCAATGCTCTCCAGGTTGGTGAGAATAATGGGTGTTGAATACGAAACATCCTCTTGGAAAATTGCAAATTTGCTTCCAAAACTGTTCTCTAGCTCCAACATGAATCCCTACGCTTTGACATAAAACGTCTGAAGATAAGATCGAACGAATTTGCATGGTATTCATCTCTAACTTTCTGTTTAAAGCACTGCGTCTCCCCCGATAGTTAATTGAAGAATGCTATCCATCTCCAGCACACCGTCTTTTACAAAGTATGCTACCAAGGATAATCCATCAGTCGTGTTAGTGCTAAAACGAATTTCCACACTCGTTGTGACATTTTTCATAGAGTGAAATCCTTCTTCAAGAAAATCACCAGTCAAATCAAATCCATAAAGTGTAGTACCATCAAGGTATTGTTCTTTCGTAATACCGAGACTATCGCCTTCAAGCAAAGTTCCGGTAGCGTGTAGAAACTGATGATATTCTCTTCCAAAAACCCCTCTAGCATAATTTGGCTCAAATCTTCTTCCAATTGGACAATCACCAACTCTCAATACAATACTATCAACATTAGCGTGTGTCATTCTATATGGATTCAAGGCAAAACGCCCGTTCATTGCGTTGTGATCAACTAAACCTAAATAGATCTGTTTAGGTTTTTGTTTGTTTTCTTCCAAAGTGATGTCAATCTGCGCAACCCCAGTGCGAATTCCATATAGTTTTATCCGTTTTCGATCAACTGGATAAATGTAGTTGTGACCTTCCAACCCCAAACTGAGTTGGGAGTTTTGTATTGTAGGATTCACCTTAACTTTACAAAGATGAAGTTCAAATTTATCAATTCTAATCTTTGCTCCTCCATTAGGCGCCTCATCTGCAGCAAACAAAGCTAGTTTGCCGGTGGCACGCTCAAACTCCAGCTGCATACTAGGACCTGGAATTTTTAGTTTTTTCTGCTGAAATAATGCAAGATGAGGTTTTCCAGTTAATTCTATTGTCTTTCCACCTATGATTAGAGCTCTCCTCTTTTTCTTATCTGCGGTTTTATGATCAGCAGCATCTTTGCTAGTTGAATCATCATACAGCCATCCTTCCATCTTACCTTGATATTTCTTTCTTTCTGCACTGTTTTCGAGTAGTTGTGAAAAGTAGGAGCGTAAACCGTAGTTGTTAGCGTATTCAACAGTGGTTCCTTCTATCGACATTTTCAACTCACTGAATAATGTATGCATCGAATCCCCCATCCACACAACTGCATCATCATCATTACCTGCAATATCGGCTCCATCATCTTGAACAACTGTGGCTTCAACTTGCAGAAACGAGTTGTAGAGATCTGTGTAATGTTCAGTGCTCCCTGACAAGGTTAACTCAATACTACCATAAGGATCTAACCTATCAGGTCTGATGACAACATATTCTGATCTTTCTACCGATATGTTTGTTGGTTCCGTAGCAAATACATCCAACGTTGGATTTATGTTGTAGGAAGAACCTTCCAACTTATTACCTGTTGTTCCATTTAGGCTAGCCATCTTTTGCGAATGATGATAGTAGTAATATATGAGCAGATCTCCCTACCAAGTGTTTTTTTGTGGATTGGACCTTGGAGTTGAGATAATGGGTTACGGCGTTGGATGAATTCGCCGAGTTTATATTGTATTTTACTTGAGGGGTACTTGAGTGGCATTTGAGTGGCATTTGAGTGGCATTTGAGTTTTGATTAGTTTTTTACTTAATTTGAACTTATATGGCATATAGATTTTGAATGTATGGCATTCAAGTTTTGATAACTTTTTTACATAACTCGAACTCATATGGTATCTTGAGAGAGAGGGGAGAGGAGAGAGGAGAGAGGAGAGATGGGAGATGAGAGAGGAGAGAGAGGAGAGAGATTTTTTAGTTTTCTATACATTCATGTATATATGGTTAGTTATGTACATATTTATGGGTATATTTATATCTACATAGAGAGAGGAGATATATCTACATTGAACAAATATATTGATCAAAAATGAAAATTATATGATTATATACCTGATTACATAATAAGTAGGGAAAATCTTCTGGAGAGAGGGGAGAGGAGAGATGAGAGAGGAGAGAAGAGAGAGGAGAGAGAGGAGAGATTTTTTTTTAGTTTTTTATACATTTATGTATATATGGATAATTATGTACATATTTATGGATATATTTACATTTACATCATTGAATAATATACATTTATTACATAATAAGTATATTAAATGCTATAAAATATGTTGGAAAATTACCAAATTAGACCTCTAGATGGTTAAAATCTACAGTATTTGGGAAATAACTGCAAGAGAGGAGAGAGGAGTATTTGGTAGAGGAGAGAGTATGTTGAGAGAGAGGAGAGATAAAAAGAGGAGATATATCTACATTGAATAAATACAGTGATTAAAAATGAAACAATATGTGAATATATACATTTATTGTGTAATAAGTAGGGAAAATCTCATACAATATAGCTAGAGTCAGTAAATATTAAATAATACAAACTTAGGAAGGAAGACTTCTGTTCTATGTACTTTTGATTCCATAATGAACTAAAATAAAAAGTTATGTATTAGTATAGAATGGTTAAACAGAAATTTAAAACAACTACAAACTCTTACTAAATAGTACTTTTTTATTAATTATTACCTTATCATCAAAAATTGACTGTTAATCGGATGTTTTTGTAGCTTTTCGTGTCTTACGTTGTTGAGTCCTTACCCTTCTAGCTTGTCTTTGAGCGGACTGTCGCTGCATGTTTCTTCTTTTTAGAGCAAGTTCTTTACGAGCACACTCGATAGAAATTGGTGTGTTTACCTGTTGTAGTTGATATTGTCGTTGTTGTAATACATAATGTAATCTCTGAATGTCTGATGTAACATCATTCCCTAAGAGCTTTAATGTTAGAAAAGATTCAGTTCGAAAACTATTTAGCTGCTCTATCAAATCTTTCTGTATGAATTTACAATTGTTTGAGATAATTCGCACTCTCTCTTCAATTTTCTTATTGCATATGTTTTGTAGAAGTATCAAGTCCTCTTGAGTCAAAGATTTAGGCTGAGTTTCTGATTCTGTGTTGTTAACTATTTCCATTTTTTGTCATTGAATCTGAAAAAAACAAAAAAAACAGATGATTAATTTTGTTCAGTTGTTTTAGTATAATAAATAATATATGAGTAAAAACTGTAATTTATTAAGTTTTTACCTTGATGCTCTTCTAATAGCTGTAGTAGATGTTGCTTCTCTGATAGCTGTTGTAGAACTGGATGCTTTCTGTGTGAAAACTATGACTCTTATATAGCTAAAGTTGTACTGATTAAACCCTATGAACACCATCTCGTGTCAATCTCTATGAATCAACATTTGTTCACGCGAAGGAAAGTCAATGCTTTCGCGGGAATAAATAAATAATTTTCACGCGAACACAAACCAATGCTTTCGCGGGAATAAATAAGCTATTTTCACGCGAATGGAAACCGTTGCTTTCGCGGGAATAAATAATTTATTTTCACGCGAATAGAAACCAATGCTTTCGCGGGAATAAAGAATTTATTTTCACGCGAATAGAAACCAATTCTTTCGCGGGAATAAATAATTTATTTTCACACGAATAGAAACCAATGCTTTCGCGGGAATAAATAAACTATTTTCACGCAAATGGAAACCGTTGCTTTCGCGGGAATAAATGATTTTATTTCCCGCGGATGAAAGTCAATGTTGTCGCGGGAATAAATACTTTATTTTCACGCGAATGGAAACCGTTGCTTTCGCGTGAAAATAAAATATTTATTCCCGCGAAAGCATTGGTTTCTATTCGCGTGAAAATAAAGTATTTATTCCCGCGAAAGCAACGGTTTGTATTCGCGTGAAAATAAAGTATTTATTCCCGCGAAAGCATTGGTTTCTATTCGCGTGAAAATAAAATATTTATTCCCGCGAAAGCAACGGTTTCCATTCGCGGGAAATTAAATCATTTATTCCCGCGAAGACAACAGTTTGCATTCGTGTGAAAATAAAGTACTTATTCCCGCGAAAGAATTGGTTTCTATTCGTGTGAAAATAAATTATTTATTCCCGCGAAAGCATTGGTTTCTATTCGCGTGAAAATAAAATATTTATTCCCGCGAAAGCAACGGTTTCCATTCGCGTGAAAATTATTTATTTATTCCCGCGAAAGCATTGGTTTGTATTCGCGTGAAAATAATTCATTTATTCCCGCGAAAGCATTGGTTTCTATTCGCGTGAAAATAAAATATTTATTCCCACGAAAGCAACGGTTTCCATTCGCGTGAAAATTATTCAGTTATTCCCGCGAAAGCATTGGTTTGTATTCGCGTGAAAATAATTCATTTATTCCCGCGAAACAATGGACTTTCCTTCGCGTGAATAAATGTTGATTCATAGAGATTGACACGAGATGGTGTTCATAGGGTTTAATCAGTACAACTTTAGCTATATAAGAGCCATCGTTTTCACACAGAAAGCATCCAGTTCTACAGCGACTAACAGAGGAGCAACATCTACTACAGCTATTAGGAGAGCAACAAGGTAAGAAGCACTAAAATAATTATTTGTTTTTAATTAATTGAAACATCTAGGTTTTTGAATCTTAGTTTTTAAAAACAATCTTTTAATAAAACAATAGTTTCAGTATATTTACATCATTAAACTAAGTTCTTTTACTTTTTGCAGGTATGATGACATCACACTCCAAAGCACTTCCTAAGCTCCATATTGAACCAATCACAGCTACCAACAACACTAACGCTATTTCCACTACAACCATCATTTCCACCACCAATGGCATTCACATTGATGATAGAAGATCCAATCCTAACACCTTTAATGATACATCTTCTCGCTCAAACACCAATGCTCATGCTGATATAGCAATGAACCATCATGTAGTTTCAGCTGACTCTCCTTTGAGTCCCACACCGGACTACACATATCTGCATGAGAACAGTGAAGTCAAACGAACGGAGGATATCAAAAAACCGACAGTGACATTATCTCAAGCTTCAATTTCCTTTTTATTCAGCAACAGCAAGAATAATACCGTAAACAAACTTAGAGAGTTTGAATTGCTCGAGATGGGTGGAATAATGACAGGAGCTATGCAGAAAGGAATGTTGGAAATCGGAAATTTTGTGAGTTTGTTGGATTTACCAATTCCTACGATATTGGAGGTTTTCGATGTTAATTACGTTGAAGATTATGGTATATTGGACTATGAATATGTTTTAAAAAACAATCATCGAATTCGAGTCAAGTCACTGATTGACAAAGAACTTACGGTGGAGCTACAGGAACTTGATCCCGGCTCTTCACAAATCCTAGTGTACATGGGAAAGCTAGAAGAAAATCAACCCGATCTACGTATTGTAGGAGATAATCATCGTCATCAAGGGCTAAAACAACGAGTTATAGCCAAAATCTTGAGAAAAAAATCATTGAAACAGTTGCAAGCATACTTTGATATCATCACTTTCGATAATATTCCTGTCAACACTCTTCTGACATTCACTAGACTTTCAGTTTGGAAAAATTTGAAGTCGAAGCAGCGAAAACGAAAACAAGATACATCGCCTTTACGTATCACTCACACTGTCACTTACAGATACATGATGAATGACGGATCTTTGATGACTGGGAAGATTGTTGTCCCTCCTGAGAACGTTTTGAAGATCAAAAATCATGAATGTGGTATGATCCACTATAAAAGTACGATGACAACTGAAAGCGGCACAAAGAAACACATTCTCACGATTCTGAGTGTTGAAGAAGCTTTGATGCTTCTATCTACTTCAAGTGAAAAAGAAGGAATAGCTTTCAGACTTTCTCTATTTGATGATGCTGAGCTGATGAAAAGTTATGATGATGATGTTGCTGCTGATGATGCTGCTGATGATGATGATGATGATGATGATGATGATGATGATGATGATGATGATGATGATGATGATGATGATGATGATGATGATGATGATGATGATGATGATGATGATGATGATGATGATGATGACGATGATAACATCAATGCTTATACCGATGAAGAAGATGATAATATGACGGATGATGACTCTAAGAACAAAAAATTTGAGGAAAAAGATGAAGTTGTCGACAATGATAGTGAGAAAAGCAATGAAGATGATGACAATCACATTTCAAGCGAAGCTAGCAGGATTTCAATATCGGAAATTTAATTAAGGTATGTTAATCTTCACTAGTAATAAGTAACTACTAATAGACGTATTTTTTACCATAGTATAATGTAGTTGTTATAACGACATCTATGTATGCTTTTAGATAGAATACGTGTACAAGTGAATGACCGTCGACTCGCCAAAATCTATCAGCAACAACTCATGAACATTAAATTACATATTATTTGTATTGTGCAATAATTTGTATATATTTAGTGTAATAAAGTATTTTATTCATATTTAACATTAGTTATTTAGCCAATTTGTAAAACTTTCGGGGCTACAACTCTAAAATGTTACAAAAATTTCAATGTTCCGACACAAAAATAAATATTTCAAGTTATCGTCTCATTTTTCAAAAATGTTAAGACAACTCCCATTTATAATTTCTAAACTTCGTTTTTGAAAAAATATGTAAAAGTTGTCGGCACATTGTGTCAAAATGATAAGACAACTCCGCTTTTGCACAAAAAATTGTGAAAAAATGTTTTATAATTTGTTTGAGAAACCAAAACAGTAGAAGACTTTTTACAACCGCAAGCATTATACTTTAGGTTTTACAGTTTTGTGAATTGGGTGTTGATAGTTTGTCACGATATGACATAATAATTAAGTAACTATAGTCTTTTTCATAACAATGCTATAGATTCAGTAATACAGATGTGAAATTTACGGTTTCATCACTTGAATGCAGTATGAAGGTAGTTGATGTAATATTTATTTTGTAATATTATGCAAAGTAATACAGTAAGAATGAAGCATATGGAGTTCTCAACCACAAAACAAATAAAAATAATGCATTAGGGTAAACTAATGACAGAACAATTTTACATGAAGTGTATACATGTGAATAAAGTATTCATAAAAACACAGACTATTGTCTGTATATATAATATATATAGAGAGTATTTTTAAAAAACAGCCTATTAACTATATATTTTGTGGTAAGAAATTGTAAAATAGGATAGTTGCATAAAGTCTATGGTAAACTAATGACAGAACATTTTTTACATGAAATGTATTCATAAAAACACAGACTATTGTCTGTATATATAATATATATATATAGAGAGAGTATTTATAAAAAAACATCCTATTCACTATATATTTTGTGGTAAGAAATTATAAAATAGGGTAGTTGCATAAGACCTATTCCAGAGCCATGATAATATTAAAAAATATAGTGAAATAAAAATTTTAAAACTCACCTAAGAGTGCAGTTAGTACAAGAACTTCTTCTTGAGAAAAGTCTGAGTTTTTCTGCATTTTTCGTCTAATAGACGCTAATTTCAATTTAACACAATCATTAAAACCCTTTTTTTTCAGTCCATCTTTTATATTCAAAATTAATTTAAGTGAAGTTAAATCAATTTTCTTATCATCAATCTTTTGGCTTTCTTTTAAATCTACTTGGGTTTGAGGTTTAACTGTTATAGTATTAGATTCTAAAACACTGGTTTTTGGACTGCACTGTGAACTAGCAACAGAAATTAAGTCATTATTACTTTCTTCAGTTTCTGAAAGATCAGAATCTGAAGATATAAGTGCTCTCATTTTTTTACACTGGTTTTTAATCAAAAGTTTTCGATCTTCAGCAGCAGGTTTTTTAGCTATCGCCAACCATTTACTCCCTAATTCAAAATCTAGAACAATGTTTTCAGAAAAATAACCTTCTATTGGATAGAGATACACTAACGCAAATTTTTTCGGAAAAGTAATATCCATAAGTAATTCAGAATATTTTCTATTAATAAATAAAACAAAATTATTGTAACTAGCAATATCAACAATAAAAAACATTTTAGTTTTTAAAATACAACTATGTTGCTGAAGATCTCTCAAAGCTGTATGCGATTTTCCACATAAACAATAATAAATAAACAAGTGAGCACAAAAATGTCTTGAAAGAACTCGGCCAGGCTCATGCAATCCCCCTAATTTAAACTTCTTACCACAAAATATACAAGAGACGTTGTTTTTGTTTCCTTTCAGTGCTTCACTCAACATCTTTGTGCCATATGCGATCAACAGCAATGAGAGCACTGAAAGGAAATACCTAGGGCTTTTGTTATCAATATCTACAAACAAAATAAACAAATTCTCATCATATATAGATAACTTTCTTAAGCATGGTATATGTATATATATATATAAAGATAATGCATGTCACTTACACTTAAAACACTCTCTATCTTCTTTTATATTTCCATCTAGAAGACTTAATTCTTTATACTCCCTTAATTCAGGATTCTCTGCTTGAACTAAAATAGAAAATACGAATGTAGTTATGCTATTTTTTTGAAAAAATTCGAAAATTTTTTTATAAATTGAATGAGTATATAGTAAGTAATATTTTCGTCATACTTACATTCAAATGTGTTCCGTTCATAGTACAGGAAGTTTTCGTTCTTCCCAACACATTGCTTACTTCCTATGAATCGTGAAGATGCTTTTTCTACAAAAAAATAACATAGTAAATGTAAAGTCATTATTATTGTACCTACAGACAAATTTACATTTTTCATAAAACAGAAAAACTTACTCATAGCAATATGCGTGCTAGCTTTGCTCTTTTCCGTCTTCTCTTCATCTTCAAAACACTCCTCCAACCACCTTAGTGTTTCATCATCGGTAGAACTTAATAAAACAATAAATCAAGATTGTAATTATTTAAAAACTCTATATAATACAGTTGAATATTGAATAATAAAGTTTCAATAATATACTTACATAGCACTGAAATCTATTTCGTCTATATTTAATTCTAATGTAACATTTGAGGATGTAGACCTACAAGTAATATATATATATATACATTTGTATAAATTTATAAATGTAACTGCAACAAAATTGTAAAAGATAGTATAAATAACTTACTCATTTGTTGTAGGGATATTGCTAGCCATTGTTGTTTTGCAGAGTAATACTTAAAATGAAGTATAAATGAAAACTGATACTGTTTAAAAAAAATAGTTTCTCTTATATACAAAACATTGAAGTCATTTATCAAGATTAATTTGTAGACTGATTTTCTGATTATTACTATGATAAATGATATTGTTTTTTAAAAAAGTGGAAGACGATTAGGAAGTTGGTTAAAAAAATAGGAAGATAGAGATTAAATAGTTTAATAAGCTTAACCACCACAAACACTCCTGTAAACTGTCTTTCCATCTAGCTAAAATTTTTGAATGTAGAGCGTTGGATAAACAAATTTTACAACCTCTTTTAAATATAACTAGCTAGGATGAAACTTACATTTCATTTGAATGACACCTCACATCCTTCAAACATATTTTTATAGCAACAATTTTCATATAGACACATCAACAGCAAAACAATGATGCGGTGTAGTTCCATCTTTATATCATCAGACAGTAAATTAATATGTGAGAGCTTCAATTATAGTTTACACCATTAAGTATGAGTTCGGAATGTAATAAAATACTTTACAGGTACTGATAGCATTTAATAACTAGTTCAATTGCAGTTTATTGATATACTCTACTATAACACACACTACCACAAACAATCATATAGACACATCATCAGCAAAACAATGATGTAGTGTAGCTCCATCTTTATATCATCAGACAGTAAATTAAAATGTGAGAGCTCCAATTATAGTTTACAACATTAAGTATGAGTTAGGAATGTAATAAACACTTTAAAGATATCTGATAGCATTTAAATATGTATATGTAACATATAACTCTTGATTTATTAGACAAAACAGCTTCCTAAAAATAGAAAATATACTATGTATGTTGATACATTATTATTTCACACAAAAAACAATGAGATATTTTAAAAAAAGTAACAGTCTAACTAATAAAACAAGTGGATAAAGTCATGCTTTGCTCATGTTTTTTAGATGATAGCGGAGATAGCTAGGATTAAAAGTAAAACCACAAATCCGTTTTGGTGGAAGGCTGTATCTATATTAACTAATATGTAATGAAACAATAAAAAACAGGAGATAGATGCAATCAAGTTCTCTTCCTTTTTAGGTTGAATTCGACCTATAATTCCATCATCTATGGATGTTTGTTGTTTTTGTTTTAAATAGAAATAGCATGATAATAAATAGTGCTTAGGTGTAACTAATGACTTTTCTCGAGCGACACACTTGATATTAAAAAGATCAAAACATATAGGATTAAGCGAGATGATGATTAATGTCTTTTCTGGAATGAGTTTATTAGTAAAATGACACTTGCGGGACACTTGCGCTATATTATAATTAATCACTTTTTAAAAATGACGTGGTAACATTACGTCGACTGAAATAATACCTAAAACGTCTCGCATAAATTTTGATCTGACTGAAAATGGACTGAAAACCTTCAAGGTGCGAAAAAATTATCGTAACTCGCTATAGCGGATATTCTAAGAAATATTTATTTTCTCGTTGGTAACTTGACGTAAAATATTTTGTAACGGATGTCACATGATCTCAATCGCTTTTTTTTTCAACTTAAACACTTAGTTACTCGTAAACATTTGATACTCGCTTGATTTCTTTGATAACAGTAATATCCCAATTGTGTTTATCGTAAATATTTCAAAAACGGATATTGCGCGTTTCAGTTGGTTTTTCCTACTAAATCGCTTAGTTACTCGTAAACATTTGAAAATTGTTTGATTTTTTCGCTGATAAAACATGTTGCAAGTATCTTTTACCAAATATTACCGTGATTTTCAATCAGTTTTCCTTACTAGATTACTTAATTACTCACCAACGTCCATAATTGTTTTTATTAATCATTGTTGCAAAGCAATGCTGTATTTAAATAATATTACTACGTTTCCAACCAATTTCCTTACTGAATTACTTAATTACTCGCCAGTATTTCATAATTTCTTTCACTAATAATTACAAATAATATTGTAAATAAATAATTTACCAGGAATATTTATGCTCAAGTCTCCTCTCTCTCCTCTAAACACTCTCTCTAGATATATACAAACACAGTTATTTTTATTGTACCTTGCACAAAAACACCCCCTAAAACTTGTTTTTAGGCTGAGTCTTATGGGTTATTTTAGGGGGAGTATCAGTCCTGGGAGTAGATACTAAATTGACGCAAATTTTTTTCATATGAATTTAAAACTTAACTAATGTAGTTTTTTTACCAAACATCAGTACATCAAAAACATTATTGTAAAGGTATATTATATAGGAAGATTTTCCATACTTATTATGTAATAAATGTATATAATCATATAATGATTAATTTTTGATCAATATATTTATTCAATGTAGATATATCTCTTCTCTCCTCTCTCCTCTCTTTCTTCCTCTCTCCTCTCTCTCTCCCTCTCTCCTCTCTCTCTTTCTTTATCTCAAGATACCATATGTATGTATACATTGATTATCATTACAAGTTGTAGTGCTTTGTATTACTTAGTATTTACTGACTCTATCTATATTATATAGGATGATTTTCCCTACTTATTATGTAATCAATGTATATAATCATAAAATGTTTCATTTTTGATCAATATAGTTATTCAATGTAGATAAAACTCCTCTCTCCTTTCTCTCTCCTCTCTCCTCTCTGTCTTCTCTCTCCTCTCTCTCAAGATGCCATATGAGTTCAAATTATGTGAAAAAAGTATCAAAACTTAAATGCCATACATTCAAAATCTAGATGCCATATGAGTTCAAATCAAGTAAAAAAATAATCAAAACTCAAATGCCACTTAAATGCCATTCAAACGCCACTCAAGTACCCCTCAAGTAAAATACAATATAAACTCGGCGAATTCATCCAACGTCGTAACCCATTGCCTCAACCCCAAGGCCAGAACCACAAAAAAACACTTGGTAGGGAGATCTGCTCATATATTACTACTGATGATTGCTTGAGGTGTTACTGCTTAATGAATATAGTTATCAAGCTCTGCTGTCTTTATAGCGGATTCTGCTGCTATTAAAATATGCCGCGTTTACCAACACCTCTTCTCTTCTTTCCACCTTTTGTTTTTCTCCTTTTCATACTATCTAGACGGACTGCATTGAGCACATCTCCCCCCAGATCATTCAACTCTGCCAACCCCCTCTTCTTTGCTGATGCTGCAAAGCTTTGTCCATCGATGACATCACGCGCTACATTTTCACCTACAGACAGTGCTCTTTTCCCCAAACTAATTGCTCCTCTTTTCAGCATTGGTGCTGCGGATTTAAGTATACTTGAAAAAATACTACCAAGTCCATTTCCTCTCATATTAGGCATCACCCGCCGTCCACCATACACTCCAATTCCATTTCCAGCTTGCATCTTGTAGTACTCATCAAAAAAATCTTTTGAGTCCTCAGGGGTGTAACGTACCGAACTCATTATAATAGTTTCTCTCTAAAGTGAACCGTCAACACAACCTTTCCACCATCAAATGGTATTCGTTGGCCGTCGTCACTCGTTATAAGTACTTGAATAAGATCACTATTTAGTGATGAAGCGTCAACATAGTGAGGATTTTTAAATTCTTGATACACAACACTATTCTTCTTTCCTTGAACCGGAACTACTCTCAGTAAAGGTACATTCGTATCTCCTACCATTCGATTATCAACAATGTTGGAATAAACATACAGAGATGTTAAACCAGAATTTATATCAGGGGGTGAGATATTATTGTATCTACCATGAGGGTACATAGTTTTTGGTTCAAATCCAAAAATATATGCTATATCTTTGGAAAAGCTTATGGCAGTATCAGGATCGCTGTTAGTTAGTAAAGTGGTGTTGGTGATCTTGTTGTAGGAGATGGCAAATTTTTTGTCTAAATCCATTTCACTCATTTTCTTTCGTATAATCTCCTCCAACTCCTCCATACTATCATATCTTCCATTACCGATTCAGATGAAGGACTTTTCGCTTTTACCAGAGACATTAGTCTTTTCTAGATATATTTTCCCTTCGGTAACATTCTTCCAACTATTAGAATAAGACATATCTAGCAGACCTACCTCCCATTTTCCACCATTGATAACCAAATATTTATACAGTCTCACTGTAAATTCGGAATTGTTATTATCAGGAAACTCTTCACCGCTAGAGTTTGAGGGTAAAGTTATCAGCATCGACATTTTCTCAACGTATGATGATTATATCAAGCGTTCTTTCCTTATAAACTATTCATCTACCCACTCGTTGAACTTTTCTCCGTATCCTAACCACTTAACCAGAATCTGTCTTTTACCTCTTCTCATTCTTCTTCCCAATATCTTTTCAATTCTGAAAACCGTGGGTTTTTTTACTTTTTGCAACTCTTTTTCGTAAAAGGTGCCATCAATGATCTCCTCAGCCAAATCTTTCACCCTATATACAACAGGTTTTTCATCAATAAGTACATCAGTGATTATAGAAATCTCAATCGTCCAATTCGGAGTGTATCCTCTTTCAAACGCTCCTCTTGCCTTACTTATTCTCACATAATCCCCAATCTTTAGTTTTGCTTCTTGAGCTAAACTATGTTCACCTCCTTCATACACACGATTCCATACAAGTTCCTGATTTTGAAAATTCACATCATTCGGTCTCATACCTATAGCACCATGAATTGTGTTGTTGTATGCATCAACCATTTCTGGTAAAACATCAATGTATCTGTCATCATCTTTATATGTCAAATATCTATATATCTTCTCTTTTAAAGTTCTGTTAAAACGTTCCACCATCGATGCCTTTATCGTCTCATTTTCGGTTGTAAAGCGCTTGATTTTTTTTTCAACCAGGAGAGTCTTTACATTGACATTGTCAAACTCTTTACCTTTATCGGATTGTAAAGCTTTATAGTTTTCCCCTTCTAGTATTCTTCTCAATCCTCTGGCTACAACCTGACCTGATTTGGAGATGAGCGGCACAGCCCATCCTTTTCTAGATAAAGAATCAACAGCAGTCAGTAAAAATGCTGTATTATTATTATTTTCTTCTTTTCGAGATCGAACATCCATCAAATCTACCTGTAACTGTTCCCCTATTCCAGCTACAATTGTAGGACGGCGTTTAAACTTAGTTACAGCTCTTTTATGTAACGTGTAGGCATCCTCACCACTCAACCATTCACGGATTCTTTTTTCCCCCTCTCGCTTTCTACGAGCTTTCAGTAAAGCTCTAGCTCCTCGTAGAGATGTATGTAATGCAGGATTGTAATACAACTCTTTTAGCGTGTCGATGTCCATGAATTAGTACCTGGAATGACCAACTTTTTCTTCTGACTCTTACGTGTTTGATGCGGGGATTTTCTGACAGTTGTGATTCCTTCATCAGTTAGCAAGCTTTTAAATCTACTGTAATTGGTATTTCCCGATTGTATTTTACCTCCTTCAGTTAGAACGTCTCGTAGTAAAGTTTTGGAAGTCTTAGGATTCAACCAATGTTCTCCAATTTTCAGTCTGTTCTTGTCCGAGTCGAATCTACCAATTTTACTCAGATTATTCAATATTCTGACAGCAATCGTTTGATCACTCTTTTTTGTTGTTAATTCAGTTGCTTTTTTTTCAAACTCTTTTAAATTTTCGCTTTTACTATCATGCTCATCTTCTCCATCAGTAAGAAATGTATTTCCAAGTAGGGTTGAGTCTTCAGTATCAAACAACCTCCCTTTTATTAATTCCATCCCGATGTCATCATCATCATCCATTTTCACTGATTCTAACTCAATGTCTTTATGAGCATTTGGTGAAAGGGCATTAGGTTTATCATCAATAACTGTGCTATTGACTAAAGGAGAAATAGACTCTATCTTCTTTTTCTTAATGGGACTCCAACTATCCTTTTGTGTCTGATTTTGGTTATTTTTAATCTTTTTGACATCAGACAAATACCTACGTAAGTTTTCAACATTTTCATCTAACTTTTCGTGTGAGAATAAGTCAGAATCATAAACCGTTTCCAGTAGATCATTTCGCTTTCTCTTCATATTTCTCACTGTTATAGCTTCCATAGGATTATAATACAATGGGTACTGGTCTTCTCTTCCTTTACCACTGTTTTATTCTCCTTTTTTTCCGTTAATCTATGGTATTCATTTTCAGTGAGTATAAAAATACGTCTGGAGAATGTTAAAGGCTGACGATTCATCTTTTTATTGATGACAAAACAGATACAATAGGGTTTATAATAGCATCTAAAAGATTTCCTCTACCAGTCTGAATCAAAATTTTACGCTTATCATCAACTGTCCCTCTACCACTAAGTTTATGTAGTTCCTTCTTGTAACGCTGCAACTCAATAAACTGCTCAGAATCAAGAGGAACATTACCTAATATAATATTTTTAACACTTTCTATCAATGATTGAAACAAATCTGAGTTAGCCTTTTCGACTATAGCGATTTTTTTTTTCTTACTCAGTTCATCCAGAGCTAAAATTGCCATTTTATTTCGCATCATTCGTGTTGAGACTTTCATCTTTATCTTCTCCCTCCTCCTAGCATACTTTTAAATAACCCAGGAACTATACTGCTGATGATAGGTCCTAGTAGAGCGCCTAAAAATCCTCCTTTTTGCAATACAGCTTTCTTATCATCTAACGTTGATCTTCTTACTAAAGCGCTAATATCCTTCGCGTTCCGCTGCAACTGATTGTACTGAGATGTTGTCAATGGTATCGTTCCATTTATAATAGCTTTAGCGCATTCCATTAGAGTCATAATAAACTCCTTTTTGGCTTTGGCTATAACAGACTTTTGAATAGCAAAGGTTGCATTGTTGAGTGATAACAACACAGCAGCATTTCTTGTTAATTTTTTCTCCAAATCTTTAGTCATTATAACTCTTTCGTGTTGCGTCGTTGAATAACAAATTATGATTGAGGTGAAATGAATAGTAATTGTATTTATATCCTTTTACTTGGGCACATATAATATCATAGGGAGATCCGATGTAAAATTTCCCAATAGTCTATGTTGATCATTCGTTTGTTGAGTCGTATCTATTCGTAAATAAGAGTATGGTTTTTTTGTTGCATCTTCAAAAGCCTTTTGTACATACTTTTGATGGAAAACATTGTCGAGCCAAATAGGAAATAGAAGAAGCATCTCTAGGATTTTTAAAAAGAAAAAAACAATGACTATTCAAGGAAATTGTACGATTTCCTTTTAAAAACAGATTCTGAACAATAAAAAACACACTTATGTTCAAATGATGACTATGTTTTGTATACAAAGCATTGGCAACGGCTTTACCAGAAACTTCATCCATGAGATCATCAATTATCAGCCATCGATTTTTACCATCTCTGGGAAAACTCACTGTTATATCTATCATCCCTTCATGAAAAATCACTCCTGGTACATCATCAAAGGCTTTTTGGTAGGCTCCATAACTGTAGTGAATTTCTGTTGGCGGGGGGTGTGCTATAGTCTGACTAGCTTCAATCATTCGAAAAATCGCTTGCGTCTTTCCCAATCCAGTTAGTCCTGCAATCATTGCTGTAAAAGGAGATCGCATCCTTGGGTCATAATCTTCAGGTTTCCCATTCATCATAAAAAGATGTTCATCAACCAACAGTAGTTTCATTTATGATTCCAACAGGAGAGTTTCTCGCTTTTTGTATTTTTTCCATAGCTTCTTCATACATACTAAACTCAGTAACACCTCCAACAGTGGAAAATCCTACGACAAATACCAAAATCATCATAATTATCAACGCTTTACGCTTCATACTCGGTAAAACATCTATCATATCACGTGTAGTACCATCAACAGTATCAACTTCATTCACCGGTCTCATCTCAACATCATCCTCTGTCGACATCTTAACTTCCAATAACAATACAATCATATCACGTTCCATTTTTATACAATGTAAAAAATATCAAAAAAAATCAAATGCCATACATTCAAAATCTATATGCCATATAAGTTCAAATTAAGTAAAAAAATGATTAAAACTCAAATGCCACTTAAATGCCACTCAAATGCCACTCAAATACCCCTCAAATAAAATACAATATAAACTCGGCGAATCCATCCAACGTCGTACCCATTGCCTCAACTCCAAGATTTAATCCACAAAAAAACACTTGGTAGGGAGATCTGCTCATATATTACTACTTATGAACTATTGCCGATGTCCCATAAAATATACGGCGTTTGCTAATTCTGGAAGCTGGAAGCCCAGCTGGCTTTTCCTGGTCTCATTTCAGATCGTTTAGCTCGAAGTCCAGGGCGAAGTCCAGGGCGAAGTCCAGGGCGGAGTCCAGGGCGAAGTCCAGGGTGTAGTCCAGGGCAAAGAGCGTCTTGGCCACTAACAAAGCTGTTTGGCAAAGTTACCAGCAGTAACACAAGGAATGTTACACACAGCAGAATCTTCATGATGCTTGATATCTCTTTATGTCTGTAATGGTAGAATATAACATTAATGTTTTCTTGTAGTTTGCCTGCATTGCTACCAGGAACATCACTGTTATGTAAAAAAACCAGCAAAATAGAACAACTGGTTTTAAAACACTTTATAAGTAAAAATCCCGTAAGGCTAAACGTTTCGGTTGCTCGTGTTAGAATGATTAATTATTATTTCGAAAGTAAAATAAATTATTTTTACACGCGTAGAGTATGATGTTATAACCCAAAATTAAAAAATAATAAACTGCAAAAAATGATTGTAGAAAAAAGAGAGAGAACGTGCCTAGACTCACCGAACTGTTAAGCTTCTGTTTTTGCGCAGAACCTTGTCTTGATCAGAACTGTTAAACTACCTCCATGGCACCAGAATATATATCATAGTGGTGGATATAGCTCCACCCACTTCTCTCGACTTTTATATTGCTTAAATCTCCACCCATTTATTTTGATTTCATTACGATTGGATGAATTACAACATCCTACCGAGCTGCCCGATTCTTTCAAAACTGAAGTGAAGCCGGTTTTTGACAACAATTAAAAAATATATTATGACAGGGAGCAAGTGCTTTCTGAGTAAACATATTTCCAGTGTGTTCAGCGATTTTAAATAATTAGTGTTGTTTTGGCAGTCACTCTTAAAAATTCCTATAAATTTTATTTGAATATTATTCCTTTCAAAAATTAGATAATCAGTAAGCCTATGTAAGTAGTTTACAGTTGCAAAATTTTAAATTACTAGCTAAACTGATGTGACAATGGAGAGAGTGCGCTGACAATTGGCTACGTTGCCGGACTGTATGGAGTGCGTGTGAAAATTGATAGTTTTGGCAGGAGTAGAAGAGAAAGAAGGTAGAGACGTCTTGAATGAACCAAACTAGAGTACAGATGTATGACACAGTGTACTCATTTATGTACTCTATACAAATAAAAACAGATTATTTCTGTACACTTTTTGAAATAGCAAAATGTGGTGGTAAACCTTTTTTAGTTTTGTTAACAGTCGTAGAGAAAGTTATCTATAAATTTCTCTTCATACAGCTGAGGTTTCAACATTAATTAAATTATTAGTATCCGTAAACTTCCCTGTTTCTCTCCATTTAAGGTTAGAGTAAATAACAAATCTTTTACAAAAATCTCTCAAAAAACGTCTCTATCATTTCTGGAATGGGATCATTTAACTTGCATGCAACTGTACGGTTTCTACTTACCACGAACTGACAATGCACTCTCTGGTATTCACTATACAAAAGAAACCATTCAAAATAATATTTTTGTATTAGTTCCATATATCTTATTTTATAATAGGAAAACTTTTTTGTACTGTTTACAAAGTTTAAAGAATAAATTGTATTTGTGAAGACAAATATTTACAAGAATCCAAAAGATGTTGCCAATAACAGACTTACTCAATGTGCATTTAGTTTAAAGTACCAAACCTAAATGAAACCGGGCAGACAGGGTAAAAAACTGTTTGACTTGCTACCATACTTATACATATCGGACTTTTCACTTTTTAATCAATCAAAACTGATATGTCAATACTTGCAATTTTTGGGGAAATTTTATGACCATTAATGCCTGGTTTTGTTTAGCTCATAAAGAGTGAAACGTTCACCGATAAAAAACCACTTTCTCAATATTTATAGTTGATTGGACACTATAAAAAGTAAAACACATCACATGAACCATTGTGAAGTCTAGTCGGTCAGCAGGTGATGTAGTTTGGTGAGACTGTCTGTATAAAGACAACAAGAAAAGTTTTGTATTATTTATACGCCTGTATTCTATGCTGTTATATCTATTTATTATTGCATAACAAAGCAACAAATGATACTCCCTACGCTCATAGCAGTAGCAAACCAGTTCACCCTGAATTATTTTATTAGCTGATCCTGCAAACGTTTCAAGAAAGGTACAAGTTGTTATTATTGCCAGTGTAGAAGAGTTTATTTGGCAAAACTTTTAACAGAAATTTGTATTATATTAAACGTAAAATTTCTTTGTAATCTACATGTCATAAAGTAAAATATTAATCTCTCTGTGTAGTCAATTTATTTTATCAATACCCATTTCACTGAGTTTAGAGAAATGAAAAATAATGTACAAGCGATTATATTGTTTTCTTCCAGTATGCACAAATTGCAACAGTCTTTCATAGGTTATGTTTTTGCAATTAGTTTTTTCAACAGTGACTGATGAGATGATGCAATACAGCTAGGAAGCACTTATCTGCCAGCCTTGGAATTACTGTAGTGCAGAAAACACCAAAAACAAATTATTGTTTTTCATCACAAGATTTTTATTTCAAGCATAAACTCTGTGTATAGAGCAATTTTTTTTTCAAAACATCAAGTGACATGCATTAAAGGTATTTAAGTGATATATGGGCAAGAAATTAAGTTGCAGGCTCGTAGTTAACAAAATTATATATAAAAAAATGCTAGTTTTCAACTTCACATTAAAGCTCTTTAATTTTTTTAAAAACACTCCATCTGTTTTAAAATTAATTAATCTATCGATAAAAAAGACGAATATTTATTTTCAATTTATTATCAATTTTATTACGTTTAAATTAAATTGTTTAAACGAAATTGTCTCCACTACAATAATTTCAGGGCTGTGAGATAAACGCTACATTATGAATATATAAACGGGTTAGGAAGTTCATAAACCAAACGATAACTTTGATAACCAGAAATTATTTTAAAGGCTTTTTTATTGTGCAACACTGAGACAGAGTTTATTTTATTTAATGCAGCAGTGCACGAAGTGTTTTGTGACATCTGATGCCAATATTAGTGGTAACCACACATACACTTATTTATGTGCATCCCTCATGATCTGCTGGTAGAGTATTGGTTATCTAGGCGCTTTATGGTGGTTTGTTGGTGAAGCTTTTTGCTGGCAGATGTCAAATCTTGTGGCCAGTTCATGTTGTTTTTGACATTCCAGTAACCGCTAACTTGCTAATGAAAGCTGGCATAGCAGAAAGTATTTGAAAACAAACTCAATTGATAGCAACAACAAAAAATTTATTTTCTTTCATTCAATTTTGTGCTAAGATTGATAGAAGATTATGTAATCAATTTTTGATGCCAACTTTACAAGTTTTTTTTCTTGCCAAAATATATTGTAAAAAAATGTCATGATCACCAATATTTTAATATTTTATTGTTGGAAAAGAAATACATCTAAATTTTGTAACAAAAGCAGTTTAGTTTGGGGGTCTACTACAAAAACCCTGTCCCTACATCAGTTGTAAAATGGAAGAGTATAAAGCTAGCTATGTTTACACTAGTTGTATGATTGTCCTTTTGTCAGCTGGTATCCTAGCAACTGCTATAAAACAGCAAAAAAAGTATAATATTCTTTTTAGCAAGGAAAGTTTTATTTTTGATCATTACTTGTGAACGACTTACTTTTTAAGCTACCTTGGAATACTTAATTTTTATTACCTTGTCTCCTATGATTACGCGCAGCTCCTGCTGACGCTGCCTGATTAAGCAGCAGTGAGACCAGAATCTTGTCTCCCTTCTCAACCATGTTACCTAGACATGCATGTGTGATCAATTGGTTGCACAACCTGCTCTTTTTTGTGATGATGTCGTTGTTATGTAACGTAAACTTTGGAACCAGTACCTGTTCAGTAGCCTGCCTTCCTCCCTTCTGGTTATGCATTTGTCGAGCATGCCTTTTATTTTTTTAGCAGAAAATCTCCTATTGAAACAACTCCAGTTTTTTGAAAATGGACTAAATTATTAATGGCCATTCTTTGATTTTGGTCTAAAGACAAAATGGTGCCTAATACAAGATTGGTTTTTCCATCTTTAGCTATCATTTGCACATAAAAATAAAAAATAATCATCTTTCAACTGATGTGATTGTTATCATTTTATTTATTAACAACCAGAGAGTCTGTACATTATGGTTTGTTTTATCTAAGTAATTCAACAACTTACTCTTCACGTTCAGTTTTTCAAAGAGTGATTAATAAAATCATATCCTTTTTTTCTTGTTTATAAATGGATATTCCAAACCTAATTATTTATGTTTGTAATGATTAGTAAATAATCAAAATACTTTCAAATAAAAGTACGAGACAGAATCTTGAAATATCATTTTAAAAAAGAACGATTGTTTTTAAATTTATCTTTAACCAAAGCATTGATTTTTAAGCTGTCATTTCCAAATCGTTGCAAACCCGTTAATAATGAAATGAAAAAAATAAACTTGCAGGATAGTGATAAATGCCTAATCATTAACCAATGAGTTCACAACCTAAGCTTTCCAAATCCTCCATGTCTGTCTACAGTTGTTTAAGAAAATGCAGCAACTCCAGACATGTGGGTCTTTTCTTGTCAAGTTAGATATTGTTTAAAGTAGTTCGTTCTATGTCTGCGAATCTCTATGCATAAGTTAGTTTTTTATTGTCTTTGCTGTCAAACTTCACATAGTAACGGTGAGACGTTCTAGGTGACTAATACAGAAATTTGACTTTTTAAAAACTATTGTTTCTGTTTACCTTTCCTCCTTTCAAGCCCAATAATATTGGATATTTTTTTTAAAAAAAGCTTGTTTTGTAATGAGATGTGTTTAGTTTATTGCTTTGGTCTCAACAATTTTGTCATGGTTTTTGGTAATATTAGCGGCATAAGCGAAACAAAACACAAAAAAAAATTCATAGCAATGTTGAAATTATCACACAGCCTGCTTCGTATCATTTTGACGCTTTTGAAGCCCTCACGTTTTATTTTTGCATGCTAATATAAATCTTGAGTAAGGTGGTTAACATAACTCTGCAATGTATGGCTCAAAGTAGGTCTGCTTTCAGAATGTTGGTCAAGTAGGTCGATGCATGAAGCATATTATTATTGCAAAAATTTTTTGAAGATTGCACTATAATCTAGAAACGCTGAATTTAGAACTATTTCTTTTGACAGCAATGCCCATTGCGTCACCCGCACTGTTCAATATTATCATGGTGAAATATGTCGGAATATAATGTGGACTCGCATGGATGATTTTGCTAGGCTGTTTCTAGTCAATAAATGTAGTTAAAGTCTGTAACCTTCTCCAATAGCGCGCTGTGACGCACTATTTTTATTTATTGGTAAAGACTGTTTTCGATAAGAAAAGCAGAGGCTGCTTCGAACATTCAATTTTTTTTAGATTTGTTCTTTTGGCAGCATTCTTTACGCTTCAGTGATTCGTGAGAGATGCATCCAGCTTTCATGCTTGAGAAAGCAATAAAACTATAGTTTCACTGCCGATTGCATAGAATTGTAATTTCAAATATTATTGTAGTGAATCTGCCTGATAAGTTAGTTTTTATATCTCTTGAGTCCACCCCACCCCTACCTCATGTATCCACCCCTGGTCATTCACTAGCTCCGCCCCTCATTGTAAATGTCTAGCAACTCCTCCCCAAGCGCCTGTCCATTTCTCAAGTTGTCTTTTTTTCTCCCCATTAATGGTAGATGGAATGGTGTTGGGACGACATCTATCGGTCCTGGAGTTTTCTGGGAAATTTTGAAGTCCTGAAGATTTCCTTTTTAAAGTTTGTATTATTACTTACCATATTCATATTAAAATTTTAAAACTATTAAAGTTTTATGTTTATTTAAATATCAATTAAAGTTTTTGTCTATTATGAAACAATCAAATTTGATTAAGTTGACTTGAGAGTTAATTAAAGGTAATTAGGAAATTTACGGATTTCTCCGGACTTCAGGATTGATAGATGTCATCTCAACAACTATCTTAGTTAGTAAGCTGTGAGATTTCTTACTGAACATAATAATTGCACCTTTGTACCATTACTGGCATTGAACTTTGGGTAACTTTTACCAGTTCCGTGTGCCCGGCGGTGAGCCATCTTCTAGTTCTGTCTCAGCTGAGTGGCACTAATCAGTCGAGTGCTTCGAGCTGACTGGCGGCGTTGGTGTCATCGAACTATGAATTGGCAAGACACTGCAGTGATGAGTGACCCAGCAATATGTAAGAATTATTACTTTGAAATAATTCCAGGACAAAATGTTGTTGTTACACAATCGTTTTTGCTTAGTACAAACTTTCTCTACAACACAGCTGAGCAACTGGCCAATAGACTAGCAAATTTCTTTACAATTTAGTAATAAAAGTCTAGCCTGTTATAAAAAATATGCGTATGAACACAATTCGATACCAAAAACGATATAAGTATTTGAAGAGTTGAATATGGTAGAACAAAACATAACTTAGATATTAATGTCACAGGATGTTCCTACTACTCGTTCATGTTTGCTTCAGTTGCCGGAGATTATAAGAGCTAGTTGTATTGGATTCGCTACAATCATTTTCGACGCAATACTCTGATCGAACATGAGGAACTTTATCGGGAGATAGCAAAATTTCATACGTCACATTTTATATGCATTGAAAGAAGGCTGTATTTGTTAATTGTCTCATCATGACAACTCTTGGCTTATTTAACACATCCTTATTGGGAGTCGCTCTCTCGCAGCCTTGTATTGATAGTGGCCTTATCTTCAATCTAAGATTACCCAGGTTGTCGCATCTTCCCTTTGAGACAAACAAACAAGCAATTGTTGATGAGCATTGTTTGTTGTGAAAACAAAAGATCTTATTGTTTATCTGTTACATTGAGCTCACAACAATACCTTTGAGAAATACTTGTAACAATAACAGTAAAAATGAATAGATTCGTGTCTATTGTAGCCGCTGTGATGATATTGATTATAGAGCTGAGCTAGCGGACAGCTATCACAGTTAATACTTGTGCAGTAAAGTTCGGTACTAGCTAAGCTTTCATTCTGTGCCTCCCAAATGCTTACATACTGGAGGTAAAATATCAGGCTCGTTTGAGAGAACAGTGAGTGTTATATAACAAAATAATTATTATCTGGCATTTTTAAGTTTTTAATAATTTGGGTAAATCAACCAAAAAGTGGTTACATAAACAAAAGCATAAGAAATCCTTTTACTACAGGTGATGTTGTTTTTGTCATTCATTCTGCTGATTTATTTGTTGCTTGCGATGAACATGGCAAAAATATTTTCGCATTACTAGTTGTTAACTTTTGCAGATACCAAAATTTTGTTTCAAATTTGTTTATAATGTGCATTTTGGGTTGGTCGAAGCTTTCCACGATTCAGAGGGTAGAAATTATGAAAAGAGTTTAATAAAAATACATTAAACTTCCTGTGTGCAAATTTTATTCTTTTACATTCTTTAGCTATTAAAAAGTATGTAATGAAAACAGATCGAGTACTCTGAAATACTGGGTAGTACTGCGTGGTACTGACTGGTGATGCGTGATACTGCATGGTACTGATTGGCACTGCGTGGTACTGATTGGCACTGCGTGGTACTACGTGGTACTGTATGACACTGAGTGGTACTGCGTGGTACTGTATGACACTGAGTGGTACTGCGTGGTACTACGTGGTACTGTATGGTACTGTATGGTACTGAGCGGTACTAAGTGTTACTGTGATACGGTTTGGTACTGTTTGCAGTGGAACCAGAGTTAAGACAAGTACTAAAGGGATGCAAGAGCAAGGCAGAGGCGGACAGAGTGGTTGCTGCCTACATGAGAGAGGCCAAAGGCAGGGATAACCTCAATGATCGCATCTTGCTCGCCAGAAAAAGAAAGGAAACAGGCGCCTCGGTATCTAATTTCTTCTCTTGAATGTAGCATTAAAAAAAAAAATACTGTAAAGTTATTTAAGGAATACTGTAAGCAGTGGATATGTAAGTTGTTTTGTCAATCTTTTGAGTTTGTCTCACATCTCACGTTTGATTACATACAGTATCGCAAATATTTAATTTACTTACCAGTGGAGCTTGAAAATTAACTTTTCATGTTTCGAGCATTTTTGCGCTTTGTGGAAGTTCGTTCAAAGAGCCATGTTCTTATAAATGACTAAAAGAATCACACTCCTAGGGACCATTGGTTGGATGCGTGTTAAAACTTACCAACTGAGGTATTAGCCTTCACAACACTGACTTTGTATTTTAGAAACCTGTAAGAAAGATTCCGGAACCATCTAAGCCACGTAAGTTATAGATTTATTTTCATTTTATAGTAGAATTACAGAAATAATTTAATGTGTGCTCTCTATAGTAAAAAAGTTAAAATGATAATAATAATTGTTTTACGATCTTCTCTCTTTTTCTCAAAGGTGCAGTAATACGTCAATGTTCAGAATTTTCAACAAATTTTTTTTAACGATAAAAAGTTTAATTTTTGATCTGTTTTATACAGCTTAAAGAGTCATTATGCTTATAGCAATTATAAAACAGCTCTAACAGTGATATTTCATTCGTTGTTTCATAAGAGCGTTGTTAAGAAAAGCCATTTCCATTCCCTAGAATTAAGCGCTACGCATGAATACAAAGTTTGTTCAATCTCTGTCAGGCAATAGCTGATCATTTCAAACTTAATCTTTAATTAAAAACTTTAATGCATTTTATTGATTTGTTAGCGTAGTTAGTGGTTTGATGAATGAATCTTTTGAATTCTGAAGAAATCATGAGTCATTCATATCTAAGAAATATGAAGAAGTTTTGGCAGCGGCAATCGGCGTTATGTTTACTTACTATTCGTTTCTTCAGCGAGTCCAGAAGTTGTAAAAACCCCACCTAAACCTCAACGTAAAGCTTCACCAGTCAGATACCAATCACGTATGAGCATTAGAAGTTTTATTTACTAGAAGTGCTTGACTTGAAAGTTCTGCCTATTGTTTCAGTTTGTTGTGGCACCAGAATTTTTAGCACAGCAGACTATAAGTTTTAGTTACGCTTATTATAGGTTAAGCTGTTCTACCACTTCATACTTGCTTTGGGAGAAAAAGCGCTTTTAAACAATTCTTACCTTCAAAGTGTTGACAATGCTTGCTTTTACTTGTAGCGCCACCAAAGATTGTTGAAAAACCGAAATCACCAGAGCCCCCCAAACCACCACCTCGATCTCTATCACCTACAGGTGTTTATTTGATACATTAATGAAAGCTTGCGCTAATGTTTTATTTGTGTGTTTTCAAAATTTTTTTTTTTTTTTAGATTCTGAGTTCTCAGATTCCGAGAAAGAAGAAAAGAAAGCATATTCTCCGCCTCCTAAGAAACCAGAACCGTTACGGGAAACAAAACAACCAGTTCAGGAAACTTCAAAGCAGGCTGAAATTGAAAAAGAGAACATTCCACAGGACCAGCCTGCTACAACCAAACAGAAAGTGAGCAAATATTGCAAAATACTCTTCATAGTTTCATCGATTCACTGTCTGACTAACATTGCTTGTTATGAAAGCATATATAACTTTTTGCTAGTTCATTCAAGCCAAATCTCTCTTGAGAATTCAAAAATATGCGATATCTTGTCCTGCGCTATCACAATAGCATTGACAGAGCCACAATTTCTTGTAAAACAACTTGCAAAAAGAAGCTGCCATAAAAATTCATCTGACAAAGTAGGATTGAAAATATCTATACTATAGTGGCAGCCGATAAGCTTGCTGCAAGCTGAAAGATGAAAGGAAACAAAAGAATTTATTTGAGTTGAGATTTATCTAATCAATATCTGATATTTGACACGTTTTCTATTCAGAATGATAATCGAAAGGAAACAGTAGCATGTTTGCAAGTAAGATATGTTTGCAAACTACAGTTTTCCCGTGGTCAGTCAACTTGAAGCGTATCAGATGTCTGGTTTGTTATTGTTACTGACAACAATGTCAAGGTTAAAGTAATGTGTGAAGGAATAATACTTAGGCAAAATTATTTGACAGCGAATTTCGTCAGTCAACAATTAATATTCTTTCTTTGATGTTGTAGGGTGCGAAATCTAAACCAGCTTCAAAAAAAGGACTTTTTGATTATTATTCTAAAGGAGTAGAGAGCAAGCAATCATTAACAAAAAGCAAGCCTACTTTGCAGTACGCAGCACGGAATGAGCCTAAGTCCCCTGTAATACCTATCACACCCCCTCCTAAAGGCAAGCGTAAAAAGAAAAAATCTAAAAAGAAAGTTTCAGGATTTTCAGATTTCTCTTCAAGCGATTCGGAATCAGACACACTGATCAATAAACAAAACAAAACTGCAGACAAGAAGAAGCCAGTTTTATCTTCTTCTTCAGATTCTGACAGCAATGATGATAAACATGACATGCCTAACACGACCAAAAAACAACCAGTTTCAAAACCGTCCTTAACCAAACCTATAAAACCTGTTCGCAATGATATTCCATCTAGCTCGGATGAGTCCACAGAAGAAGAGAAAGAGAAAGTTGTAAAAAAATTATCATCAACAGAAAGCGATTCTGATGATGAGCCACCAAAGGCACAAAAAGCGACGAAAGCTGAGACAAAAAGAATTGTGCAGTCGGATAGTGACAGTGACACAACAATAAATGTGGCAGCAGAAAATCAATCAAAGAAAACGTCATTAGTGAAGAATGCAGTCGCAGAGGTCAGTGAAACAGCAGCTACAACAACTGCCGCAACTAGTGAAGTGGCTGCCACTGATGTAACTGAACATAAAAAAGAAAAAGCCGTACGTTGGGATTCCGACGTCACCAGTCCCAAACCTACACAACGCAAACCCAAACGGAACAAAAAGAATAAAAAGAAAAAAATCTTAGAAATATTGAAGGAAGAAGAAGAGGATGAAGTGAAAGCAGGTAGGGTTACTTTAAATTGGGCCCAAGGCTAAAGACAACATTTATTGGGCCCAAGGCTACAGACAACATTTATTTTATTCTATTTTGAGAAACAACGCCACTTTATCGAAAAAAATTTTCACAAAGAAGGTTTCCTGATTGATCAAATGAATATTTTAAAATTTAGTGAAACAAATCGAGAATTTAACTCCCAACGCGTGATGCAGCCAACATTAGGTTAAAGATTTTTGCATTGTGTACAGTTTCAGATCACCACAGCACAAATTAATAAATAATTGCGTTTACCGATTAATATTTGCCTTTCCGTATTTATTATGCACGGTTGTGAGATGTGGGATCAACATGACATAAGCTGAACCAACTGGTTGCTTTATTTTTTAAAGATTGCAATTTTTGTAGTCACTGAAGACCCTGTAGCATTGTCGGAAGAAAAGGTGAGCACACCACCCAAGTCTCCCATCGTTTCAAGACCTACCTCAGCAAAGGTGAATAAACTTCTGACAACAAAATTTCTCGTACTGAGTGATGATGATTTTCATTTGCATTTATCATTCATTAAAGTATTTAAACCTAAGAACGTTGGGTTTTCTTATTTTTTGGCAAAAAAGCTTGGGTTAATTTTTTGCTAGTAACAGAATACTTTGTTGCACACAAAAATTTTTGAAATTGTAATTGGCGGTTGGATTGTTTTATATCAAAATTATAATAAGATTTCAAAGTTCAACTTTCGTCGTCAACAAATTAATTTGTCAAATTTGGCTTGTTGCCAAAATCTTTTTTTTTCTTAAATCTTTTACATTTGTTTGATAGCAGTTTTTATTAACTATTTTGGCTACTGAGTATTTAGTAATAAAAATGAATGAAATAAATTGATGCCACAGAGTGATGCCTCTAGTCAAGTGGAACATGTCAGAGATGATCCAGCGCTGACAGGCCCTCTTTTTCCGTCCACCCTCTCCCTCCAGTCTAGACACTCCCAGCAGGTGGCTCAAGCTGAGCTGCTGCCTTCCGCTGTCGAACAACAAGATGAGTTACAGCAGCAGCTCAGTGCTATCGATGCCCCGGCAGCAGGTAAGTTTGATACATCTTTGTTTGCTGTCCAGTTTCCAAATTAAACATGGCTGTCATTAGGATGTTCTCAAATTAACAAAACGAGTCAAACGAATGAATTTCATTTAATAAAGGCATTGAAGTATTAAAAATAATAAACAGCTAATTTATTAATCAGCTATATACAAGACCAGACAAAATGAATTATGATGGAAGGTTACAAGCTGTAATTGGAAGGTGCCCTAAACTTGGTTTTGTGAAGTTTTGTTGTTTATTTTAGTTCAAAACAATTCTAGGCGAAAACCATTTTATAGAATTGCGCTTGAGACTAACAAAGAATTTTCGTAATTCCATTTGAACTGCTACCCTCTTTTCCAAGAGCCATTTGGCCCTGGAAACCACTGCAATGATAAATATATATTAAAACCTACTTTGTTTTTATTATCATAAATATCAACATTTGTCATTTAACCAATTATCTAAAGCACCAAACCAAGTATTAAACTACCTGCGTCAAATGCCAACACCAAGTTCGCTGTTATGGAAGAAAAATTATACTTCTACAACTATCAAATAATGTTGTGATTTAACGGACGTTTTAATGAGAATATTCATACATCATCATTTGCACAGTAACTACTATTTGAATAAAGCTGTCTTGCTTACCCACTTCAACTTTTTCACAAACTTTGAGTTGTTTTTTGAGGGAAATTACTGTGTCGATTTATTCATTTGCGACTAGAAGAGAAGACGACTCCTTGCTGTTGTTCTTTTAGCAGCGCAAAAGCCTTTTAGCAAAAAGGCATTCATGTCAAGTTTTCACTGGTAAAAAAATCTGTGTTATATTTATAATCATGTATACTAAATAAGTGATTTAATTTTTTTGTTCATATTTTAAAAGTTTTGTGCATTTATTATAATTAATTTACAGTAATTATTAATTTCAGTTTTCTATATCGCAATGAACAGTGAGTTGGGTTGAGTTGAGTTTAGCGATGAGCCTGCAATATTACAAATCAGCTTTTTACGCAAATGCTTTTAATATAGACCGAAATAGTAAAAACCGGTTTTTGCTCAAAAGTGTTAAATAAACGTGATAGTTATAATATTGATTTAGATTGCTTGGAATGGATTTTCCTGATGAATAATTTTTCATATATAAATAATAAATGAAAAATACTATCAGAGTTGTACAAACTATATCTTACTTAGCGATAGGAAAAACTCAAGAAAAAATTATTATTATATATCAAATAATCATTATTATATAACTGTTCTGAACAAAATCCTTTTTTGCATAACAAATGAAATTATGGTGTTCAAATTTTAAATAAAACACGTCGGAGGTACATCTTTGTGCCTGATAGAAAAAATGGAGACTACTAAGACAATTTTGCAGCGCCCATGCGTGATTGTTAGTGATGTACACTTCCTATAATGTTGCATATAATAAAATGAGTCCTTGGTACAACTGTAGAAAAGAGAATGGATTGTGCGCCCTGGAGAAAAACTAGTTTTATTTAAATGTTACAAGGCGCTCATTGTAATTAAATTTACAAGGTTGACCCGCTATATCAACCGCAGGAGAATGAACAATCAAGCTGCCTGTAACAAAATTTATGAAAATTTGGTCGGTATTTAGCAAACACTGATAATCTTTAAGACGGAATGCCAATATTTTTTGTAGAATTCAGGTGCAACAAAACTTTCCATTTATTTTATTTTTTGCGTAGAAATTAATCCTGGGCCAGTGATAACAGATCCTGAAGTAAAGCCAACTAAAGCTGCAGAAAAACAGTCGAAAAAGCCCGAAAAAAGACCCGAGAGAGACCTCTCACCGTATCAAATTCTTCCTGACATTCCAAGCACCAATAAAAAGGTATATATGCTCACAAAAATACCTTGTACAAAGGTGGTTAGGAAAGTGTTTTTAAATAGAAGATGGGAGGGGAGGAGGGGGTATTCGGGTGACATCTATCGGTCCGGAATGTTCTGGGATCTCTTGAAGAAATCCTGAGGATTTCCTCTTTAAAATATGTGTCATTACTTATCAAATTCATTTTAAATTTTTAAAACAATTAAAACTATTAATTAACATTTTTTGTTATTATTAAATTTAATTAAGTTTACGTGAGAGTTGATTAAATATAATTATGGAATCTTAAGGGTTTTTCAGGACTCGACCGATGTAATACCAACACAGTAAATAGTGTTTAAGTATATGGATATAACTACAATTTTTTTTCCCCATTTACAAGATATTTTAATCTCAGAAAAACAATCATTTTAGACTGAATGGCCGTCCATTTCGAAGCTACAAGGCAAAACTAAACAGAAAACTGACGATTCTCTCATCATCTATGCGAAACCTCACAAAAAAGGGTAAATATTGTTTTAATATAGCTTAATAATTTATTTATTTATAACGGAACTACTTATAAATAATAATTAGTAAAGATACGATAGTTTAGATCGCACATGATAGCCAACCATAGCTTTATTTCTCGTTTGTCTCAGGGGAAAGAAAAAGAGAGAAAAGAAAGATTTCACCCCCTACTTGGATGCGTTGGATAAAGCTTGCGATAGTAGCCTACAGTACGTCGTAGCTAAAACTGGGGCTAAATTGGGGGTGGATCAACAAGCTAGTGTAGTTAGAGCTAGAATGGCTATAATGATGAATGAGAAGAAAACAGCCAAGTTAGATCAGAAAATTCTGGGACGACTCCAAAATGAAAATGGTGCTTACAAAAAACGAATTGACAAATTTCTAAGCAAACCTTGAATGGTTTATTTTTGGAGACAATCTACTTTTGATATTAGAATGTGATGACTGCTTTTCACGCTTGATACAATATACATATATATATAATCCATCAGCAACCGAACTGATATGTCCGGTGCAAGTGGTATTTTTGTTGGCACCAACTCAAAACAAATGGTTGTGAAGTTGCTTTATGGCTGTAATAATGGCAAGTGACAGCTATGATGACAGGACATCTCTGGTGGTAAGCAGCTGACAGGTGACACCTGTAGCGACAAGTAGAGGATGAGCGACACCTGCAGTGATGAGCTGTACACAGGTGACATATATGGTGACAAGTAATTGACAGGTGACCTGTATAACGACTAGAAATAAACAGATGACACCTATGGCGACAAGTGGTTGACAGGTGACATTGATGCTGACAGCTAAAAAGTAGTTAACAGGGATATATATGGCGACAAGTAATTGACAGGTGACATTGATGCTGACGGCTAAAAAAAAGTTGACAGGTGACATCTATAGCGACAGTAGTTGACAGGTAACATCTATGGTGACAAGCAGTGGTAGAAAGCGTTGCTGCAACCGCAAGTGGGTGAAAAGTCGGAGCATTAATTGGAGACAACAATATATTTTAACAATGATGTTGATACTCTGCAAAACCACAGAAACCAATAAAATAAAAGAAACACATGACTGGTAAGAAACAATAAAAGATGAAAGGCGATGGAGTGACATGCCAATTACCAATCTAGCAGGAAATTTTTAAAACTACACTTGTTCGTTCTATTCAAATTAAGATCAATTAGGAGAAGAATTCTGGCAAAAATTATCTTCTAGCACTTAGCACCAAATCAGTCTTCCAAAATAAATCAGTCCAGTTTACCAAATATTTAATGTTGAAACGGAAGGATGTCTTGAACGCCTCCAGTGTTGGCCCGTAAAATAGTGGAGAGCACAACTACATTGATGGTAGAAAAAACTTATCAGTAACAGTTTTTAAGAGAAAATAACTGATGGAAGGTCGTAAGTACATGATAAAATTTCCCATTCACCAGAGTTTTCAAATAAACATGCAGTAAGTGGCCTATAACGGATTAACTGGAGATATCAGATTCTTGAATTATCTCAAAGTCATCACTCCCTGAGGGTTGACTGTTGTCGCTGCCTTCATCCGCCGGCACCTCCTCAGTCTCATCACCAGCTGCCCGGCCGTCGCCGCTGGCACCTTTATCTCCACTCTCTTCTATAGCCTCAGTTTTAGATATATCATCAGTTTCTGTTGAATCTAAAATGAGCAATACCATTTCAGTCAGTGACTACATCGATAGGTTAACGTTCAAGGAGAGACAGATTGAAAATGTATACCTAAAATAGCTATAAGAAAAATTTAAAACATGTGCTGACTTTTATACAATATTTCCATCATACCTACAATATTATAAGCTGAATTTCCCTAGATACTTGGTACATGTGTTTATTACTATGTAATATTTTTAATTAACATAATATTATATAATAGTAATGGGTACTATTCCTCCGTAGAATTGAGCTTATATGAAATCCACAGCTACCATTAAATATGGTGGCGTTTATTTCGAAGCAGTTTATTTAGGTTTTGGATGGAAAAAAGAGATAATTCCATAAAAACTTATTATTAATGGTTTGTTTATAATAATATTGTGTATTTTTAGTATCAGGCAGTTTTCGAAGCAGTTGCAGCCGTATTATAATATCATTTTTATCTGGCTACACATAATGTAATGATATGTATTGTTTTAGAAAACATGACATCTGTGAGACATGGCAATTTCATGACATTAAATAGAATTAACAATAATAATCATTATAATAATAAATATCCTAAACAAGTGCAATAATAGTATTATTATAAAAAACCGAGTTTTATGACAATATGAAAGCAAATTCGTTTTGTTTAATAATAAGAAAACATAGTATTAATATAACATAATTGATAGACATTATATGAATGGAGTTATTTTCTCAATCTCATCCAATACCTAAATGAACTGCTTCGAAATAAACGTCACCATTAAAATTAACTGTCGGCCAGCATTATTTTTTGTTTCACTTTTCTTTCTCACATCATTTTCATTTCGACAGATAAATGGTGCTCACCTTTTCGTTTTTTTGATTTCTTATTCTTTTCCTCATCTCCGAGTCTCGTATAAGTGTAGAGAGGGACAAACGACTCAAAGAACCCACAATCCTCGGTGAGGTTAGGGAAGAGGAAGAAGCTGTGCTTTTTCCAAGTAATAAGATATATAATGGCCCAGACTATATATCGGACTGTAACACACAATGGAATATTCTAGCAATAACAGCAAAGCTCCATACTTCAGAAAGATAAATGAGACACAGTCAGATCAAACCACCGCATTTCAGAACAAAGAATGCATGCTTTGTGCTATCAATGCTCTAAGGAGTCGTTTTCTGCCAATTACCAAAGTGGTTCCGCAGAAAATAAACGGCCATGCATAGACTTTAGGCGTGTCTAATGCAACCAGCTTTCGGAATTATGACGGTTAATTTTTCATATACTGTTTCTCGTATTTTACTAATTACGATTATTACTGCTATAATTATTATTAATCATAGAAGCTTTTGAAAATTATTTTTTAATTATAATATTATTAACCCATTATTAAATATCATTATTCGATACATGATGTTTAATAAATAATTGTTACTGATGTTGTAATTAACCTCGCACCCACTACTTGAGCGTGGTGCGAGGCCACTGTGTGAATGGAACGTTCAGTGAAAGTGGCCCAATTGCCATTTGGGTTCGATCTCAACTAAAAATCAAAACTTGATCGATCATGCTTTTGTTTTGGGTAGCATGTAAAAGCAGTAACTGTTGTAGATGGGAGACATCTAGGAGCTACTGTCAAATAAAGGCATCGTAAGAAAAAAGCGAACTGATTTTTTACAAATCACGATTTATTCTACTACACTTATACGATAATCTCATCGCTCTTGTGTTGATTCCACAAAGGAAGTATGGAGATTCAAAAACTAGTAATGTCTACTAGCCTACACAGTACTACTTACAGATGGCCAAAGCTATGATAACTCCGAGGAAGCCAGCGCCGGCTAGACTGAGGTAATACACTCCTATTCTCATCCACTCGGGCCAGAGGGGATAGCAACATAGGGCTACGGCTGCAGCCACTGTAAAATAGGGAACTCACCTATGTAACAAGATACAATAATTAATTGGTGCAGCACTCTAATGGAAATAAACATAGACTTCATATTTACATACAGCAGTTTACGTGTAAGTTGTCTCCTCTTTACACGCAACAAATGATTCCTCACCATTGGTGTGAGAAGGCAACTCCATCATAAAAACTATATCAATACATTCGTGAATGCAAAGCGTTTCCTAGCTATTCAAAGGTCAATAATATTATTATTGCATACCAGGTATAATATAAACTAATATATTTTGTATATACAGATATATTAAGAGTATTTGCGACCTACGTTCGCCGAACAAATTGTAATAAAAATAATCAGACCGACAATAAAATTAATCAATAAATAATCATTTCATTAGGAACTCGAGGGTCAACAAAAAGTAACTCACTCATGAAATAAAAAAATGATCTACGAGCAATTATTTATATCATTCGTAGGTCTCGAATGAAACTGAACACCAATAAATTATAACGAGCGAGTCCAGTTTGTTCATTTTCATATACCGGTTCTATATTCTTAAAAAATGTTATGAAATGATTACGATCCTTCAACTTCTACTAAATGAAAAGGGTAACTTCACAAACTATTTTTTTGTAGCTATGGCATTTTTTCTTGATTACTTTGCAAATTAGGAGTTATCTACTTCATGATTTGTTCGGTAATCTATAACAATTCATTGAATAATTATGATGTTCTAAACTAATGTTCCGTTCCATTTGCGATGCATTAATTGACAAACACCTATTACTTTTGTCCTTTTTGAGACGAACACGCTGCGAATACTCTTAATATATATACATACATACCTACTGTGCACATTACAGGTAAAATATAGATTGAATGGTCAACAAAACAAAAATAACTCACATATAGAGAATCCAATAAGGAATTTTTTCCATGAGACTGGCTCATATATCCACACATAGATCTACAATACAATACATGGATAAGCCATTGAAGCCAATATGGTTACTTTGTCTATCAAGAGCAGACAACTCTTCATCTAATCAAGCAGAAAACTGTAAGCTAATTAACGCAAAGATTTACACTGAGTTGTCTACACAAAGGTAAAACAACTCCAAATATACTTGAGATAATCAAAATTATCAATGACATTTATAATTAATAATAAACACAAAATAGTGGATGATTTTGCGATGAGAAACAAGGCTCATGTCCTACCTCTCTGCCATCTTCAAAATATTGCTCTTCGGGCATTCCTAGCTTGAGTTTCTTCACTTTCTTAGTTTTTTTGGAGTCGTCTGTCTTTTCTTCTTCTCCTTTTGTTTCTTTAGTTTCATCCTCTTTTTTCTTTACCTTCTTTTTTACTTTTTTGGTCTACAAATACGCCACACAGCATTACATAATGTACAGGGGTCAAACAGTAGTACTTGAATATGAACAAAATACAAAAATTAAAAAAACTTTGCCATGCAATAATTTCCAAAAGAATCATTCCGCAACACTTACATGTTGTCGAAAAAAGAAATCAAAAAGATTAAATACTGAACAACAGAACAGAAATAGGTGTCGAGATGATCATAAAAATGTCTTGTACAAAAGTGGTTAGGAAAATGTTTTTAAATAGTAGATGGGGGGGGGGTGGTATTGGGATGACATCTATCAGCCCGGAAATTTTCTTAAAATCTTGAAGTCCTGAAAATTTGCTTTTTAGAATCAGTGTTATTACTTACCATATTCATTTTAAAATTTCAAACAATTAAAGTTTTATGTTTGTTTAAATATTAATTAACATTTTTTGTTATTAATAAACAATTAATTTAATTAAGTTGACATGAGAGTTGATTAAAACTCATACAATATCGGCCGTTTTATGCTGGAGTGCATCCAATGGTCTCAGGTGCTTTGGAGAAAAAATCTTAGCTTTTAATAATTTTTTTAAAATCAACTGTCAATGTCACAGAGTTAAAAAGAACTTCATAAGGGTCGCCAAGACCTATTCTATAGGTAGATTTTTCATTAAAGGTGATTCTGTACTGGTGAATAGGAAAAATTATTTTTTTAATGAGACACCCTTTTTACACTTTTAAAAATTGGCAGAATGAATATTGAAAAAAATCACCACAAGTACGGCTCAAAACAAAAAGCTAATGCTACAGATGGAAAGACAATTAAATTTTGATATGGGTACATACTTTTTAAGAATAATGGGCATCAACATTGGCCAGAACAAAACAATGAAAATTGGCGATTGTATTGAAAAAATCCCGGAAGATTTTTTAAAGAACATTATTAATTCTTTTTTTAATAATCAAGAGACAGCCATAATTTCTACACCACTAAATAGAGAATTTTAAGCACTATCTTCTAATATAAAGAACCATAATAAAAAACACTTTGAAAAAAACTGAAAATAGTTAAAAATTACTAGTTAACATTCTCATCGTCATCCAAATAATTAATTTACAGCTTACTTACTCTCATTTCCACTTCTACGTAATTCCAGCATGCTTAAATAAATATAATCTATTCATTCATCAAAACAAATCTCATCCATGGAGGTTCTTGGCAAAAAAATTATTTAAAAATAGCTCAGCAAGAAAAAATTATTCTTCCCCGAAATGGAACATGGAGCGGTTATCATGAAGCTGTTTCCGTTTAGACTGACTGATTTTCCTCAAATAAAAGCCAAAAAATAGAGAAGAGTCTACTCTACACGATGGTGTAAAAATTATTACTGTAGGTCTAATAGAAACGTTAGGAAATTGTCAGGAAAATCGTCGCGAGAGCCGTCAAGAAAAAATGAAAAGGGACAACTCTCGCGAGATACATCGCCAAAGAAAATTGAAATGCTAATTAAATATAATTATGAAATCTTAAGGATTTCTCAGGATTTCAGGACCGATAGATGTCATCCCCGCACCCAGAAATATGTCAGTAGGCATTCATAAAATAATATTTTTGTTTGGAAACTAAATGCAAAAATTAACTCACCGACTAAATAAATATCAGCTAAAAATTAACTGATGAAATTGGGAGTCGAGGATAAATATAAATAAATAAAAATGATGACGTTTCATATCGCCACGTAGTAATAAAGTAACCTTAGTGTTTCAACAACACAATTTTCACAGCTAAAGATTCGCGATTGTTCGTATTATTGTTTGTATTATTGTTTGTATTATTGTTTGCATTAATCACTGTTTTGAAACAAAATTTTTGTTCCACTCGCATGTAAATAAGATCCAGCAATTTATCGTTTTAGTATTTTGCTCCACAAACAGGTGGAAAGACTATTTGTGCCTATGAAAAATTAATGATTGAAAGCTCAAACAATGATCATTGAAATAGCCTAAAAGATTGATCTATTGAAAGTAAACACACTCAATATTACATAACAACAGATGGTGCACTCTCCTATGAGCGTATATTATAGATTCCAATCACTACAATTTAACACTATCTAATGCGTACTTCAGGTTAGCGCAGTGAATGAGTCTGAGTAACTCAATTAGCCATCTATAGGTGGCAAATAGTGACAATCACAAGGACTCGGCTGGTGAAGGCAAGAAAAGCTAATTCATCGTTTGATTGATGGCGAGGCCTTCCTGAGCATTAATCACGTTAATATGACAAGAAATGCCGCTGGTAGCCAGTAGAACTACTAACTAGAAAGGTGTGTGACACACACAGCGCCACGTGTACTTATGGAGTATTCTAGTGGTGGGAATAAACAGCTGAACGTTCAGTGATGTAACATTTCTGATGGAGTATTGAGGCTTCATTCAAGAGCGCCACTGAACTTTTTAAATAGCATAAACTTAACTAAAAAGCTAGTAACTAAACAACCGGAAAACTTAAAAAAGAACAGCAAAAATATATTTGAAGATGGCAAATAAATATGTTGTAAATACAGAGCAAGTAGCTTAAATAGCTCCAAATACAAAAAAACAATTGTTAGGAAACAACGCTAACCTCTGCGCCGCTATCTGCTGGAGTGTCGTTGCCATCTGTTGATTTGTTAACTTTTGGCCTGCGTTTGATAAGAACTGCACGATGAAACTTTTCCTTCAGTAGAAGATCGTGACAGAAATGCGCAACAGATTTCCTGTCTGTGAATATTGCATCCTTTCCAGTTGCCCAAGGTGAGTCCAACAGGGAGTTAATAGCATCTTCACCTGGTACAATAATTATTTTTTATTAAATTCAACTTTAAAAAAAAAAGCAGAAAACTTTTTTACTATCTGCATAATACAGATTGATTTTCATAAAAACAAAAACATACTATATATCAAAGAAAATATGATAAAACAAAAAATACCATGTTCTGTGTAAAAATTTGGGTAAAATATAATAGACTGTGTACCTACCATAAAAACAATCAACTTCCATGCCTTCAAGGTCACCGACCCGCTGCGGCGCATTGGCATGAATATAATTTAACACATCATAATCCCGTTTGTCTGCCTTGGGCACCTGGTAGTCTGCCTGTTAAGTTAAAAGTCATGATGTCATACTGTGACAGTTAGCTACTACAATTCACACATTTATATAACGCCTGGGGTACCACATTTAACTATTCTTACCTCGTCTTCCATTTACTGATAGTTGATGTAAAAGCTTAAAGCAAAAAAAGACTAGCGATGCGTCTGTTAAGGAGACTACAGATTAACTGAGCAGACAGTGAGTGTATCTATTACTATCACCAATCAGTTAACAGAACAATTTGTATTGACAAGCTGTTCAGGAAGCGTATAAAAGTAGGCGCGGCTAAGGAGTTGATTGGCAACTGAGATACACCTTGAGCCTCCAGCTATAAATGGTAATTGCCAGAGTTATTCACCCTTGGGTGGATAACTCCAGCAGTAGAGAGTTATTTACCCTTGGGTGGATAGCTCCAGCAGTAGAGAGTTATCTACCCTTGGGTGGATAACTCCAGCAGTAGAGAGTTGTGAAATCCAATTAATTCAGCTTTTTATCAAACTTTCATTAAAAGCAATAAACGGCCAATAACGGAACGAGGATATTGATTTTCATTATTATCAGATTTTTCAGGCTCTCATACCTTATGGAGGAACCTCTACCAATTGCCGGCCGATTTTGCTCACCAATTAAGAATTTTCCTTGTTCCGGTAAAAATTGGTGAAACAATCAGTAGGATTCTATTTGGGGCTACTGGTGGGTTTTGATTTTGATCAAAATATTGGTAGACAACTCGCAATTCCACCAATTATATCTCTCCTTATCGTATCATTGTTCCCAATAAAATCAGTTCTTAGCTGCAAATATTCGTACTCGTGGATGCCCGTTCCTTCCTGTTTCAAAGCATTTCATGGCCAACAGTGACATCACATACAGCGATTGTAACCGAAATTGCATGAGAATGGCGAGTAGAAAAGAAAATAGGGAACATGCCTTGTTGTAATTTCTGATCAATAGAGGCAAACTGGTAGGCAATCAGTAGACCCACATGTAGCACAAATCTTACCAACCAAAAAGGCGATTGATTAGTTAAACTACTGACCTGATGATTTTTTTTTCCTAGTCAACCTTACAGTAGCTAAGCAGAGGAAGTACTAATTTGGTATTAATTCTAGTACAGACAACGGTAGTTTTATAACAAAATCTACAATTTTTTTTCATATATATAATTAATTTTACGATTGTTAGTACAAATCCAGTTGTACTTCATCGTATAAAAAATTTTTCAAGAAAAGACGACAACACCAAGATCCTTTCAATGTTAATAATTGATGATAATAATGATGATCCATGATGTTTATTCTTATTGTTGATTAAATAATAATAAAGTCAATAACTATTATTTATATATATAGTAATACTATTATCAGCAATTTATCATGATGAGGTTATTATAATAATTATCACATATTTTTTAGTGTGATAATATAGCATGTGCAAAACTCATGCGAGCGTAGCATGTATTAAGACAAAAGGATTTATATGTAAATTTGTCACGCGTGGTTTTTTTCAATTTTCAAAATATTCCTGCGTGGCTAATTTTTTAATAACTTGGTATCGGAAGATACTAGAAACAAAATTTAAAAAGGTAACAAATGGACACCATTTACCGCGCAGGGTTAGCCAATCATTGCACTGCCTACATAGCTGTGGACTTCAAAAATAACGGGTTGAAAATGTATCGTAAATCTGCAATTTCCTATTGCGCCATGGGCCCTTAAGATTTCAGTATATGTCATTCAGATTCTGTTATTTTACCAACACAGTGGTATACAAAAAAATTATTTTACTGGAGAGTCATATTCAAATAAATAAAAAAAACTTCTATACCGCACCATTAGCTAATTTGCGCGTTGCATGGTCATGCGTCACTGATTTTGCATCTCTGCAACAATACCATTGTCAGCAATGCTTGACACTGTGACCACAAACCATTGTTTTTTTAAGCAAAGGTACTTTTTCTCAATTATTTTTCTGAGACAACCACTGGTGTGACACAAATAATTTTTGCACCATTGGATGGACAACAAATCTTTCTAAAAGAAGCTGGTGCTTTATTTAAGAAAAAATTGTTAAAATAAAAATTGCACTTGTCTAGCTATATAATAATAATTATTATTATTATTGTGACAAAAAATAATAATAATAATAATAGCAATTGAATAAATAATATAATAATAATCATGTAGACCAAACAAAAAAATTAAATGCAACCTTTTGTCCTATCAATGGTCATCATTCATTTTGAAACTCTTATTAATTATTATACATTATGATAATATTATTATTATTATTACTGTTATTATTATATATTTTTATATTACATGTTGCTGCTGTTGTTTCTTTTAGGAGGAGGAAGTTGATGTTGTTTGGGTTTGGAATCAAAGAGAAGACTTGAAGTTGTTGTTCAACAATTTCTTCTTGAACAACAAGTCTTCTCTTTCGTCATGATGATGATAGTTAATAGTAGTTGTTGTTAGTAGCTACAACAATTCCAGTAGTAATCAATCAATGGCGGTAGTAGTAGTATAATAATAATTATTATTAATAATAATTAATTAATAGTGAGTTACTTAGTTAGATGGTTTATAATAATTAATTAATTCTTCTAACAATATTATACGACCAAAAGACCAAAGCAGCAATGGGATAACTGTGCAAAGCTGGCAAATTTACATTTCAGTTATGTTAGGGAACATCAACATTAATGAATGTATAAAATTGTGATACCTGCTTCTGTTTTTTATTTTTCTTGGACATTTTGGATTTTGATGTGGCTCTAAATTCTTACGGATAATCCTATTTGTCATTGTGATCCGACGTTAGCCAATAACACTACGCAGTACTAATAACAATAGACTCTGGGGAAATACCTTGATCTCTGTAAGTAGATTAGATTTAATAGATTAGCGACAAGAGGACTATTGTGAGAGATCATTGTAGTCAATGTCAATAATTTGTAGAAACAAGGCTTCATCAGAGCTGCAATTTTCTCTTAATGCAGGAATAACAACGATAATAATAATTAATAATCATAATTCAAATCCTCCTGTTAATGATAAGTTGTTTATGAGTGTATGTTGTTGTTGCTGTTTTTGTTGTTGTTGTGGTTGGTAATTTTAAATTATCTCGTTTGAAAAAGGTAGTTTGGTTTCTCTCACTACTGAATTTTTAATTAATGAACTTCTACTCACTCACTGCTACTGCTACTAGTTTAAGTTAGTAGTGAAGTGATTTGCTTGTTCATTCCAAATAATAAAATTTAATTAATCAATGATGATGATGATAATAATAATAGTAAAACTGGTAAAAACCATTATTACTATTATTATAGTTATTACTATAACTGCTGTTCTGTTATAATAATTATAATAATAATAATAATTGTTATTTGTTCGTTATTAATTATTATTATCTCAATAGTTAGTTATTAAAAACTTATGAACTAATACCAACTATTTTATAATACTACTGCTGATAATAATAATCATAATAATAAATGAACAACAATAGCCTAATAATAAGATAAACATAACTGCAGCAGTAGTATTCATATCATTATTATTATCGCTTATAATAATGATAATAATAATGATAATAAGAATGCATAATAATTAACATGATAATAATTATCTACTGTCCAGACAAAGCTACAGGGAAATTAATTGTTGATCACAAAACAAATTCTCCAAAAATCTGAAAGCTGTTGTGAAGTCGAAAACTAGGTAAAGAGAGAACATTTTTAAAAATTGCAAAGTGACCTGCAGTGAGAATGTATTACCAACATACCAACTGTGAAGTTTCAAATGGGCATAAATATTGTACAGGATTTCACTGTTGGTAGATAACCTCAGCACCTGTACTGCCTCCCTTCACCAATGTCGGCTCTGCTTGTGTATTGGCACGAGCTATGACTAGCTGCTTGACTCAGTAGCCAGTCATTACTGACTTATAGCTGAGCCGGCCAGTCCTGCTATCGCCCTCCACAGCCGAGGCCGAACAATTGTCAGGCAAGGCCGAACAGTCTGATGATTGTTCTGACTGGTGTCTCTACTAGTTTACAACTGTTGGCTATATCTATAGCAAGCTATAATGGATATGTCCTTCAGAGGTTTTGTATAGTGTGCAATTGAAGTATTTTGTTAAACGAAGTGACTTCGGAGAGTGTGCAGTGTAAAGCCCTGGTCACACGAGACCGAATCTCTGACGAAACTGTCAACGAAACTATTTTTCAAGCCCAGCGAATTCGTTGCTGAGCAAACCGAGCGAATATTTCAGTTTCGTCGTGATCAAGCAATGCTAGGTTTGGGAAAATCGTCGGTTGCGATGCTTGCATGTGATTGGACCATTGGGCCAGATAAGCTCATTAATAGGTTTATTTTCTACGTTCTGTTATTGGCTGGTCTCCAATGTCAGGGTCATTCACAGCGAACGCATGGTTTCCATAGTAGTAGCACATTTGTTTTTTGAATAAATAATTATTTATTTTATTATATTCATAATGAGTTTTAAATAAATGAAAGATAATAATAAATTATAATCAAACAATTGGAATAGTACTGGCTGGTCAAACTTAGCTATTTATTAAAATAATCTATTCCAAACCTTGCTTCATTCTTCCATGCTTTTACATCACGCAGTAAAGTATGAGTAGGCCCGCGCACAAAACGCAATCCTCTGTCATTGGATGAAACTAGTGATCGCTAGGCGTAACGAACTAATTATAGTTCTCGTGTGACCAGCACAACGAAACTATTATCGTCGCACCTCGGCGATTTTCTAAAAAAGTTTCGTTATAGTTTCGTTTATCGGTCTCGTGTGACCAGGGCATTACTCTGATTTTATTGACTGAAACTTAGATATTTATAATGCGAGGCAAACAAAGAATATATAAAATACAAAAGGAGGTCACGCCCAGTACACAGGGATTGGGTGACTTGCTCTGTTAGCACCGCCTTGGATATAATGATAATAAGATGCTCCACCCCTAAGTAATAATTGGTTGAGTGGCAATAGAGCAGTTAATAGAACGTGGTAGGTAAGCAAGTCTATGTAGAATAAGGTAAAATAGAACTATGTTGGATAAGTCTATGGTTTGCTCGTGGTATCCTTTACACGCTCCGCCCCATTGGCGACACTGCCAATCAATAAATGGCCACGAGCGTAGTTATCAGTCCCTGATTAATTCACGCTGTTCTTGTTGCATCTTATACTTCACGTCCTCGGCCTTTTGTAGCAATTTATAGGCGTCTCTGGTCAGTTGATGTAGTTCTTGCTCATATTGGTCCAATCGCCTCAGTCTTTCTCTTTTCTTTCTTGCCTTTTCTTGTTCATCTTCTGATTGCAGGGCGGCTCGCCAGTGCGTTTGGTTTTTCTCTCGGTGGGCTGTCCTCTCTGGTGTCTCTCTTCTCTTTTTCTGTGGGGTAGTGGTTATCGTAGGAGTCATCTTCCTCTTCTTGGTGGGGGGTGACTCTATCTTCTCTCCCAACTGTTTTTGTACAGGGACTCGTTCTGTTACCTTCTCTGACTTCTTCTCTTAGCTGGGGGTTGGTTTGCCGAATTCTGCAGGCTGCTACCATTTCATGAATGAGCAGAATTCATCGTACGTCGCCTCGTCTACCTCGTAGAGCGGATTGTGTGTTCCGCCGTAGGCTGTGGCTCCTTGGTAGCTACGGATGTGCTTCACTATGGTGTCTCGTGAGGGGCCCTTTTTTCCACAGTGACAAAAGAAAAATGTAAAGTGCTGTCTTACATGGTAGATGAGTCTCTTTCTGGAGTGTCGAAGGTTACATAGTCGACATCTCCAATCATCGTTGTCTGGGTCTACTCTCTCCACTGCATCCTTTATTGCTTGCAGTGTCTTTCCTGTCACCCAAATCTCTCTCAATTTGATGATACTCTGTAACTTCTTTGCTGTTGGTTCGGCTGCAACAGAAATGTTGTTGATGTGTATTGGTGAGGGGGTGCGAGCTTTTGTCTTCGTTACCTCGTTATAAGGCACTCGGACATTGAGCTTTTTCATCTGTTGGTCTAAAGCTGTAGTCAGCGATCTTATCGAAACAGCAGGCAACGTCTTACCGATCTCTGATGAAGTGACTTGATTGCTGACAGATAGGTCTTGGGTGTCTCTTCCCAGTGTTCTCCCCTCTTAGTAGTTCTGCTTTGTGCAAAAGTGTAGAGTTAGGTGGTGTTTCCTCTCGTAGCTGGTGGTCAACTGAGCGCTGGCGAGTTCTCTTTTGCTCTATATGGTTGTTATTGGCGCCCTTTTCTTCCGATCTCTTTGTTTGTGAACCCCACGTGACTGAGTCTTGATGGCGTGTGGGTGCGGTTCGTGAATAATTTGTTGGTTCGCTGGGACGATCGTGATTGGGGGCAGGGGTTGTCTCCCTTTGCCTCAAGGGGAAACAACTCCTTGTTTTTTGCCAATTTTCATGCTTTCTCTTTCTGCTTTTTCTCGTGACTTTCACCCACTCGTTTTTGCTCAAATTTTCTTGTGTTTCCTTCACATTTTCACAGCTGGTCACCTCTTTTCCTGTCTTTCTTATGTCCTGCTTCTGGGGTATCCCTTTCTTCGGATTTTCTCCTGTTATCTTATAACAGGGGTAGTCTTCCAATCGTGTCTCTCTTTGTCTCAAGGGGGAACAACTCCTTGTTTTGTGTCAATTCTCTTGCTTTCTTTTCCTGCTTTTTCTTGTGACTTCTACCCACTCTTTTTCGCTCAAATTTTCTTTTGCTTTCTCCTCATTTTTACAGCTTTTCACTTCTTTCCTTGTCTTTCTTATGTCCTGCTTCTGAGATGTCCCTCTCTTTGGATTTTCTCCCCCTGTTGTCTTATAACAGTGATAGTCTTCCAATCGTTTTGGCTTAGTTCTTTCTCTCTGAGGCCTGTCCAGGGGTGAGGGTTGCTCTGGACTGCTGGCCAGGGCGGGCCAGTCTTCTTCATTGAGGGTAGGTGTGTCCCTGACTGGTGGGGGTGGGGGGTCCTCTCAACTTCCTCCCTCAGACTCTCTTGGGCTGTTAACCAAAAGGTTGGTGGGGGGTTCCCCTCTGTCTCTCCCTCCTCCCTTGGATTCTCTTGGTTTGTTAACCGAAAGGTTGGTGGTGGGGGGTTCCTTTCTGTCTCTTCCTCCTCCCTTGGACTGTTGGGTTCGCTATTCTCCCTTCCTCTTTCCTCCATTTCTATGGGCCCTTCCCTCCTTTGGGGTATAACCAGGTCTTCAAGGGTGGGCTGTTCTTCTGTTCTGGGCAGTGGCAATGGTGGTGGAGGGGTTGGCAATGGTAGCGGCTGGATCGATTCTTCCATCCCCCTGGGTTGGGTTAGTGTCTTCCGGGGTCGTCCTCACTGGGCTCCCTTCATATTTGGTCGCATGGCGGGCTCTCTGCAAGTGGGGCCCTGCCCACTTGTTCTTCACAGGTACGGTATTGTCGCAATCGTTGTCCGTTCTGTATGGACCATTGTCCGTTCCTAGCCACTTTATATGTATGGTTGAGGAAGGCTTCTAGGACTTGGTAGGGGCCCACGAACCGGGGCTGTAGCTTCGGGTTACTCCCTTTTACTCTTCTTTTGTTTTCTAGCACTACCAGCTCTCCTTTTTCGAAGACGGGTGGTTCATCACCTTCTTGCTGCCTAATTTCCTGTTGTCTCTCCTGAAGGTACTGGTGTGCTGCCTGCAGGTTCTCTTGTAACTCTGCGGCATATTCCGTAATATTCTGAGGGTCCAGTGAAGGAGGTGTCCCTGTGAATTGGTCTGGTAGGCGTACTTCCCGGCCCAGCATCAGCATGTTCGTTGTCTCTCCCGTGGCCGAGTGTGGTGTTCCCCGACAGGCCCGCATGATCTAGGGGAGGAGGCTATCCCATTTGTCCTGTCCCTTGGTAAGGATTAGGGTACGTAGGGCATCTCCGAGGGTGCGGTTTTGCCACTCAACCATTCCGTTCCCTTGGGGGTGATAGGGGGTGGTTCTAGTCTTCTTGATTCCCCAGAGACTGCACAGCTCTTCCAGGAGTATGGATTCAAACTGGGCTCCCTGATCGGAGTGTAGTTGTTCCGGGAGGCCCCAGCAGGCAAATACTCTTTCGTCCAGTGCCGTAGGCATGGTGGGTGCAGTAGCATCTGGCAGGGCGATGGCGTCTTGCCATCGGGTGAAGTAGTCGGTAAGGACCAATGCCCATGTATTCTTTCTCTTTGTCAGTGGTAGGGGACCCACCAGGTCCACGACTGGCTTCTGGAAGGGTCGGCCTGCGCACATGCGTTGCCTGTTTAGGTTGTCGGTTCTCCTACCGTTCTTTGCCACTTGGCAGACCTCGCATTCTTTGATCAGCCTCCTGACTAGCGGGGAGATACCGGGCCAGTACCAATCCAGCAGGATACGCTGCCTGGTTCGGTGGACTTTTGCGTGTGCCAGTAGGTGGGTGTCCCACACGACCTGGGTCCGTCTGTTGGGTGGACACAGGGTGCACTGCCTGGGCCGGGTCGGATGCTGGAGTTGGAGGGCGAGTACTCCGTCGGGACGTATTGTCATGACCCCGTTTCTCTCGTACAGGACTCGCAGCTCTGTCTCACCTTCTGCCAGTTCCTTCTCCGTTATGCTGCCTGATGCTCTGACCTCAGCATACATCCGTGCGATTGGTCCCAATCCTTCCTTCTGTTCTCGGACTAGGTCGGTTGTGGCTTGTGGGGGGTGTACTATGGCGAGGTTGGCTTGTTTCATGGCCGGTGGTGGCGGTCTTTCTCCTTGGGCGAGTTCGGCATGTGTGGGCTCGCCATCTCTCTGTTCGATAGAACTGCATTGGCGGCAGTCTACACACTGTCCTTGGCGGCTGAGTCCAACGGCGTTGCCATGCTGGGCTCCCGCTCTGTGCTCTAGTTTATACTTGAACTCGGCCAGAGTCTCTAGCCACCGGGCTATTTGGTTAGAGGGCTCCTTCCTCCTACAGAGCCAGAGTAGGGAGGTGTGGTCCGTCCAGAGTTGAACTCTCGCCCGTATAGGTATGGCCGGAAATGTTTTACTGCCTTAACGACGGCCAGTAGCTCTTTTCCAGTCACACAGTAATTCTTTTCTGCTGGAGCCAGCGTCTTGCTGAAATAGGCGATGACTCGCTCCCTTCCTTCTTGGTTCTGGGATAGTACAGCCCTGACTCCCACCGCACTAGCGTCGGTGTCTAGGATGTAAGGTAAGCGGGGGTCTGGGTACCCTAGTACTGGGGCATGTGTCAGTCCATACTTGAGCTGGTCACGGCTGCTTGTTCTCCCTGGTCCCATTTCCATGGAACGTTCTTCCCTGTGAGCACAGTGAGGGGCTTGGCCACCGTGGCGTAGTCAGGAAGGTACTGTCGGTAGTATCCTGCCGTCCCTACGAAGGCCTGGAGTTCTTTCATCCCCCTTGGCGTCTCCCATTGTCTGACAGCTTCCACTTTCTCAGGGTCTGTTGCCACGCCTTCTGCGCTGACCACGTGGCCCAGGTATATCACCTGTTTCCGTAATATCTCACATTTGGAGGGCTTGACCATCAAGTTGGCTTGCTGGAGGCGTCCCAACACCTCACCCAGTCTCTGCATGTGGGTTTCAAAGTCGGGGGCGATGATGATAACATCATCCAGATATAGCAACAGGGTGCGCCAGTGGAGTTCTTTTAAGACCTTCTCCATTAGTTGTTGGAAGGTAGCTGGAGCGGATGTCAGTCCGAATGGAAGCACCTTCCATTTCCAGAGGCCGCTGCGGGTAGTGAAGGCCGACTTTTCTTGGGCATCGGGGTCCATGGGCACTTGCCAGTAGCCGCTTTTGAGGTCCAGCGTAGTGAAGTACTTGCTTCCGGACAGGGCATCGAGGGACTCATCAATGCGTGGAATGGGGTAGGCGTCCTGCCTAGTGGTGTCATTGAGCTTGCGGTAGTCTACGCAGAACCGCCAGGAGTCGTCCTTCTTTTTCACCAGGACCACGGGGGAGCTCCAGGCACCATCTGCTGGCTCTATGAGGTCCTTCTCGAGGAGGTCCTTGATCTGATGCTCTCCTTCTGCTTCCTTCTCGGGCCCCATGCGGTGTGGTGGGCACCGGATGGGTCGTGCCCCTTCTATTGTAGGGATGGAGTGTTCGGCCAGGTGTGTCCGTCCCAGGTCACCGTTGTGGCTACTGAACACGGCCTGGTACCGGAGTAGTAACTCCTTCAGCTGTGCTTCCTGCTGGGCGCCTCTGCGCCCCTTTTCTGGCTTGTGTGAACAGCTTCTGTAGGTGGGGGGAACTTCCCTACCCTCTGTCTCTTGCCTGACTGGTGATGGGGGTTTGGCCAGTGTCTGAATCCCTTCCGCCTCAACCCCGGTGAAAGTGCCTATCACTTCTCTGGCTGGGAGTCTTAGCGTGTCTTGCGTAGGATTCATGCACCGCACTAGTACCCGCCCCTGAGAGTCAGGTTGGTTGACGCTGGTGGCTATAGGTATCCCGCCTTCTATACTCTCGATTACCCCTTGTGGGTAGGTTTCTCTTGAACTGAGGTGACATTGGATTGTAGTCTCGGCTTGTGGAGGCAACTCTGTCTCTTGCCGTACCTGAACCTTCGATACCAGGTTCCTTCCATGTCGGTCGGTGCATATCAGTTCCTTTCCTTGTATGACTAGTATGGGCCTGTCGAACCCTAGTTGGCACTCTTGACTAGCCGGAAATGGCATGCCAAGGATCACATCTTCATTAATCTGACTGACCACAAAGGTCTCGTTGAACTTGATGTGTCTGATCCTTCCCTTGAGTGCGAGTAGCCCGTAGAATGGGAGCCTTGTCCCGTCGGCCATGAGGCCATGTGAGTCATATTCTTGCAGGTTCTGCTGGACGTGGTCAGGCAGTCGGTCGAAGATGCGCTTTGCCAACAAGTTGGTGTTGCATCCTGTATCTAGGTCACTGCTTCTCCTTCCACCCGTCCAGGCAAGTAGTAGCTGGAGCGATAGGGTCGTGTTACATTGTTGAGTTGCAAGGTGACCGGCTTCGGACTGGCCTTCTTGTCCTCCAGAGGGAACGTGGTCTGTGTCTGCTTGTCTCTAGTCCTGGACCTTGGTTCCTTCTACTCAAGAGTCCCCGTCTCTTCTGTCCTTAGTATCGCTGAGTCGGCTAGTCCTGCCAGACTGGCGAAGTGATTTGACAGAGTGATCGGGGGGCTGGTCAGGAGGTCCAGAGAGACCTTTGCCTGCTGCGTTCTCCTCTGTTCTCTAGGAGTGGCCTGCTTCTCTATCCTTCTGGTTGGGGTTGCCCGTCTGCAGCCAGTAGGCTGTTCTACTGCTGCGGGCCTTACTCATTTCCCTGGCGGCTGGGCCAGAGAAAGGTTCTGCACTCTTTTCGGGTGTGACCAATCTGCTGGCAGCCCCAGCATTTTTTGGGGATCTCCACTTTCCTTTCGGCCTTCAGACCTGCGATTTCCTTCCCTAGTCCTTCCACAGTGCGGAGGAGTTGTGTTAGGGGGTCCTGCACTTCTTGGCATTGGCTGTTCTTTCCTTTGGGGAGGTCATCTTTCTCCTCAGGGTCGGCCTCTACTGTCCTGATGTGTGGTCCTCCCATCGGCTGGTGTGTTATCTGCAGGAATTCGTGTCCGGCTTGTATGGCTTTCTCCAGATTCTGGGGGCGTACAGCCAGCAGGTGTCGCTGTAGGTAAGTGTGTCCTAGCGTGCTGTGAAATGTCTGCAGAGTCGGCTCTTCTCTGTTCTGTCGAGGGAGGTTACCGTGTGCGGCCTCGATGAGGCGCTCCACTGTGATAGCATGGTCCCTCAGGTTGTCTTTGGGCGACCGGCGGTAACTAAGCAGCTTGGCTTGTGCCTCTGACCGAGTCATCCCGAAGGTGGCCCGTAGGGTCCTTATCACATCTTCAGTAGTTTCGCCTCTTCCACATTGTTCTGCCCTACCAGTCAGCGCTTGCCGCAGATGGATGACTGTGTCCTCAGGTTGCCAGTGGTTCGCCTCTGCCACTTCTCGGAATCTGTTCAAGAAGTAGTGGACATCTCCGTTGCCGTCTAACTGTGGCGTCTTGAGTTTATCCCTGGTTGTGGCTACTGTCATACGATTGAGGATGTCTGTCAGCGTGCCCATCATCTGCAGACTGGATGGGTCCCGGTCGACGCTGGTAGCTCTCCTCCTCTGTGCCATCTCCTATCCGTCCTTCTGGTGTGGGAGTATCTTGTTAGTGGGTGCTTCCAGATCCCACTGCTGCCACCAATGTACAGGATTTCACTGTTGGTAGATAGCCTCAGCACCTGTACTGCCTCCCTTCATCAATGTTGGCTCTGCTTGTGTATTGGCACGAGCTATGACTAGCTGCTTGACTCAGTAGCCAGTCATTACTGACTTATAGCTGAGCCAGCCGGTCCTGTTATCGCCCTCCACAGCCGAAGCCGAACAATTGTCAGGCAAGGCCGAACAGTCTGATGATTGTTCTGACTGGTGTCTCTACTAGTTTACAACTGTTGGCTATATCTATAGCAAGCTATAATGGATATGTCCTTCAAAGGTTTTGTATAGTGTGCAATTGAAGTATTTTGTTAAACAAAGTGACTTCGGAGAGTGTGCAGTGTAACTCTGATTTTATTGACTGAAACGTAGATATTTATAATACGAGGCAAACAAAGGATGTATAAAATATAAAAGAAGGTCACGCCCAGTACACAGGGATTGGGTGACTTGCTCTGTTAGCACCGCCTTGGTTATAATAATAATAAAATGCTCCACCCTTAAGTAATGATTGGTTGAGTGGCAATAGAACAGTTAATGGAACATGGTAGGTAAGCAAGTCTATGTAGAATAAGGTAAAATAGAACTATGTTGGGTAAGTCTATAGTTTGCTTGTGGTATCCTTTACAATATTCTAATCCGACCACTCTCTCCCAACATAATGCCCTTTTAAAACTTGGTGTGTCTATTGCAAATGTATCCAAAGAACACTTGGCTGAATAAGGCTGATCGGGCACTGACAGTTGCAGCGTTTTTTGGTAATTTAGTTTGCTGCGTATACACATTTTTGTCAAAACTTACATGGTTGTAGGTTTCAACTTCACTTTGCTAGAAGTAGATTTTTTTGAGGTGTTTTTATTGAAGGTAAATGTGATACTGAATTCAGTCTAGAGACACAATCCAATGGAAAAAGATAACGATGCTGACTCAATTAGAGAGGCTGCCGCACTTTCTCAGGAAAAAGCCTTGATACCGTTAGTTGAAGATGTGTCAGAATGGCTCACCAAAACTCTAGGTGAGTGTCAATTGATCAATTTTTAATAACCCTGCTGTCATTTAGCTATCTTTTCAATATCACATGGTTCCCTAGTCACACTTATTTCATTGGTGCTTTGGAGAATAGCAACAAGAAAAATGAAATGTTCACATTCACCAGGCACCCCAAAATATCCAGGCAACAAATGCACAATAATTCAACAGACCACAAACGACTTTAAGATTTGATTGTCGAACAAAATTATGTTGAAGTCTGTGAATTCATAGCCCGGTTGATGAGCATTTGAAATTCCAGTTGTATTTACAAATTACTAACCAATGACGCGCTTGGGTTAATGTTCGTGTGACATTATAACTGCATGTCAAATTACCTTGGCCATCATGAACAACCCAGATGGGTTTAGCAACATCTGTGTCAAAAAAATCTATTTTCAAAAATGTATTCTGTTTGTTTGAAGAGAATAAAACTACTCTTCACTTGTTCAGGCTTTCGTGGCTTTTAAAAATCTATAAACAGCGCCAATAAATAGAAAAATTGCTAAAATGGGCCACTGACTGTTTCATCAATAAGCACTATTATGACTATTATTATGCCGCGGCCGTTTTTTGTTGCGCTGATAAATTCTTGCTTCTATTATTTCTTGATTTAGGCGAGCCAGTTGACCCAGCAAATTTTATGGACTCTCTCGACAATGGCGTCATTTTGTGCAAACTAATAACTATGATCCAAACAAAACAATCAAACAAACGCAAGGTTAGTGCTCCCACAATAATGTCATCAAATGGCAATCATTTTTAACTGTGGTATCATCTAGGTTTTGTAACAAAGCTACAATTTCAACAATTCTTGTACCTCAATGTACCTTCCCATTGTAGGAGAAAATAAAGTATAATGCTGGGGCAGCGAAAGGCGGCTGGCACGCGAGAGACAATGCTGCTACATTTATCATGTGGTGTAAGCACTTTGGTGTAAAACGAGAAGTGCTGTTTGAATCGGACGGACTCGGTGCGTTATTTCTACAAATAAATAATAAATGATCCTGTCACCCATGCTCTAGCTGTAGTATGTGCTTTGTTATAGTTACGCATAAACAGAAAAGGGAAGTTGTGCTCTCTCTGCTAGAATTGTCGCGTTTCGCTGCCCGTTACGGCATTGAACCCCCGTCTATCATCCAACTTGAGAAGGAGATTGAACATGATGAGCGACTGCTTACCAGGTCAGTAAAATGACGGTTCGTGCGAATGTAGGTCAGTGCAAAAGTGGTTAGGAGACATTTTACTAATATTGATACTTTGCTCTTTTCAAAAAAAAAAGTTTCGGTGAAGTTACTAAAAAGTTTGTGATTGACGAGAAAGTTAAGTGGTTGATACTTTTCTGTGATTTCATTGGCTGGTTGTGTTGTGATTTCAAGTATTCGGAATCGCTGATTTATCAAAATATTTTTTACATTCAGAGCGGACATGACAAAGAGTGCCGTGCAGAAAAGGGCTCCCCCAGGCAAGAGTAAGTTGGCAGACATTGATGCTGAGGTGAGTAAGTGGGCATTTTTTATTAACCAAATTATTATTTTTTTTCGTTCTATATTATTTAGCATGGACTTGAATGTTGTCATTGGTAGGTGAAAGAAATGACTGGTCAGTGCAAATGTAGCCCAGAGTTTTATGTGGAGAAGCTTACAGATGGAATCTATGCAATGGGCACTAAAAGATGCCTCATCAGGGTGAGCTTTTCTACAAGTTTCTAGAAGTTTCTACAAGTTTCCTGGTTATGTTATCTCCTGGTATAATGATTATCGCTGATATTCTTTGGCAGAGGTTTAAAGGGCGGCACATGATGGTGAGAGTTGGAGGAGGTTGGGACACGCTAGAGAATTATCTCTCTTGCCACGATCCATGTAGGATAGCTCTATTCAGAAAGACTGGCGCCCAATCAGACATGCTCAATGTCAAGTCAGCGCAAGGCGGCGTTATTGAAAAAGGCTACAAAAGCAGTTCACAGAGCGCAGCTGGTGAAGAAAGGTGAGATTGAAGCTTCTGCCTAAAACCTGGCTTTAGTTAATGCCCTGTTTTAGAGTTGTCTTCCCAGACAATTTTGCTGTTCGGGGGGGGGGGGAAAACTTCAATTCTATCTTTAACAAAATATAGTTATTTATTTGTTAGTTTGAGATGAGGAGGAATGTTTTCTTTGTTATGATGATGTTTAAGCTTTTTTATTTTGTTTAAAAACAATGTTTTAATTTTGCACTGTAATCAATTTTATGTTGGCTTCTTCTAGAATTTTCTAGAGCTGCAAATAAGATTCATTTGCTCCCACATCCATGAGTGCTTATAGCTTTTCAGTTTCTCATTCAACCAAATGTTTTTCCCCTTAAAGCACATTTTTTTTATTAAAACTTTCAAATTGCCGTTTTGTCGATGAGCAGATTGAAAACATTCAAAAATTTTGTAAGATTTTGTAAGCCTAACGCTCACAATGGAGTTGTGTCTTCAATGGTATGTGTAGACAACTTCTCATATGCTTAGCTTTGGGCCAAAATGTCAGCACATCTCATGTTATATTGAGATTTTTCTTTCACAGGTTTCTGCATGTGAAGGGTAAATATACCAGACCTGATACTGGCAAGAAATAGTACTCGTTCGCCCCCTCCCACAATTCTATCCAAAAATGTTGTAGATCTCATTCTATCTTTTTAATATAATTTTATACCTGTTGTTACTAGACAATCACATACTTAGCAGTACGATCTCTTTTACTCAGTTCCTTGTCAATTTCTCAGACGAAATCTTCCACTAACTACGGTGACAGCATTCTTAGCTGATTTTTATGTGCTACAATACATTTAATGTTGTTTTATAGCTGCATGTATTATGTAATCAACTATGGTTTAGCTTTTTTACAAAATTTTATCAAGTTTCTATGAGTTGGTACATTCCTGCCCTTATTCAATTTTTGTAATATATTTTGAAATTTTATTATCAGTTAATAATAAATAGCTTATAAATATTGTGTAAGTATATAATTTTGATTTTATATAATTTTACTGTTTGCTTTTCATGTTGTCTCAAATAATTTATAAAATTGACAGCAAAAATTTATATATTTGTTATCTAGTAGAGAATGAAGAAAAGTTTTTACTAGCAAAATTTTGCTGGATTTTCTACATGATGAAAAATAATTGTGTAAGCTTGGCAGCTGTTTGGTTATGACAGCAGTTGAAAAAGAGCAAGCTACAAAATGGGTGAGGGACAAAATGGTCACAGACAAAATCATGCAGTTGAGAAATGCATCAGGAATAAAACCCCTTAGCATAATTTTCTTTCAGTGGGGTGGCGCCAGTAAGAGTACATATACTCCAGGGGTCACAGGATTTTTGGTAATTGATTCCATTGGCTGGAAAAAGAAATAGGCTGAGAACTTTTGTCAGTTTTCAAGTAGGACCCTGCAAACAAAAACTTTCGAATTAAGTGTATCGAATTAAGGACATTATCTCCGAGCCCATCGGTGACATTTGTTTTTAAGATGACAGAGAGGATAGTTTATATAAACTACCGTCTTTGGCATTGATGTTACAATCATACAATTATAGATAATTTGCAAAGTCTGTGGTCACGGTATCTAAGGAAATGTGCGTTTCCATTTTTTAAAAATACAAAATTTGCCATTTTTGTATTGTTAAAAACTGACTGCTAGTTCACTTCCTTTGGCAGGTTTTTTTTTAATCTCAGCTTTGGAACTATTATGCTTTCCTTCTTCTAAATGCATCTAAAAAAAAATGAACGACAATAAAGAAACAAACTAAATAGCAAATCTAAAGCAGATACTTATATATAATTCAATTTGGGAATAAACAATTTTTACGGTAACTGAGCCGGTTGAGAAAGACGGTAGTTCATCACTACTTGGCCAGTCTTTATGGTCTAATTTTTAATACATGATGAACGTGAGAAAAAAATTAAAAATGCCAGCAGTTTTCCAAAAATTGGATGAGCAGTAAATTTAAAAAGCAATATTAGGTAAATGAAGTATATCCATCACCATCATACGATGTATGGTATAAGTTTGTATTAGTTCACAAACTGTGACACGAAACATGAATGCAGTAGATGACCTTGAACTCTGAGCATAAACGATTAAAACTTTGATCTGCAAAACAGTGCCTGGAATTGGCAAGCATTCAGACTCAAGTGGCGAAAGGAAACATAACTTTGTGTTGGCAGAAAGTTGACTAATTAAAAACAAGTTAAAGGCACCCTTGCCTAAATAATACTACTTGTTGGCCAGACGATCTGCGTTTATCTTTTTGTTTTTCATTTCTGTCGTTGAAACTGGAGCAGTGAGCTATTGCATAAGCAGAAACCAAAATGAACGCTGTCTGCACAACTGCTTTTTTCATTTTATGTAAGTAGAGACTGTACTAGCTAGTCACTGTCTGATATATACAATGTTGTACTATATATCAGGTTATTGCAGGCTCGCTATTCACTCAGGGAAATGCAATCGACTGCTATCACTGCTACAAGAGAGATTGCCGTTACAGTTTTTCTTCCAATGAGACTGTTCAAGAAAGTTCTATCACAACATGCCAGAATGTGGCAGAAGCTTGTATGGTGATGTTTACTGGAAACTCGAGTGAGTTATCATTCATCAACTACATTCCAAAAAAAATTCGTTCCTTCAAAATATTGTTTGATTTGTGTTTTTGCAAAAAAACCGTTACATGTCATTACTGAAATTTTTTGGGCAGTTTTGTTTTAAATTTGATCAATTCTTTGTTTGCTAAAATGAGTCAATGGCTTTATTTACATGTAACCCTATCAAGTTCAACAGAAAAAAGTGAAAAAGTCTTAATGAGCTGATGTTATATAACACAATTTTGGCTTTTGGCTATGTTACGCTGAAAGTTTTTAAAAAGCATTTAACTCTAAAAGATAACGTTAGTTCGAAAAATATAATAAATCAAACATTTACAATACTTACTTATTTGTGAGGCTGTGATTTGATCGAGTTAACCCAAACAATTTCCACAAAAGATTAACTCGATTAAAAACCTTCTTTTAATTAATCACCATTAGTAATGACTTCTTTGTTTTATTTTTTAGACTTGGCAACTGCAATTTGGTTTGAATATTTGGATTCATTTTTATTATTATTGTTTGAAATGTTTCAAGTTTACCTTTTCTATGACTGAGAATGAATACCAACCCACCATGATGCAATCCCATGCTTGTAATTTTCAATCAGAGCAGAGAAACTGAATTATATGTTGGAGAATCGGAGCTAATTACAGGTATCACAGGAGATTAATCTTGTGATTAATCAAGATTAATAAATAAGAAAATAAGATTAATCTTGATTAAATTTCTTAACCATGCCGCAGCCTCACTTATTTGTGAGTGAAAATCCCAGGGACGAAAATGATTGTTAATCTCAGAAGATCTGCTCATATATTACTACTCTCAGGCAACAAATGTTACCTGTTACTAACTAATGCACTGTTCAAATCGGTGCATCCGACCAACCAAACTGTTTCACTCGACTATTTCATAAAAGTCACCGGCATTAGGTCAAGGTTAAACTTTGTTAGCTGCAAAGCTAACTGCTTCTGGACAAAACAATGTTTACGCTACCATTTATAAATAACTTTTGTTTAACGCTCAACCAGTTGACCTTGAGATTTCCTCGCAACAAAAACTCAATTTAAAAAGAGTGGCTAACAAAGATACTAACATTCTGTTATCAATATAGAAAATACAGAAATATATAATGGTTGACGGTTGCAGTTTCATTGCATCCAGATTTGATTCAAACTAAAAAAATAATTTCACTAAAATTATGGTTTAAATGCAGCGAAACATGGCTGTCATCAGTTGTTTAATTCGTTTCAAGGTTAGTATTTTTAATCACAGCGATTCACACAGACAACATCTTCATATAATTGTGCGATCTAGTACCTAATAAATTTTTTAAACAGTAATCTTCATGCCAAAGGAGATGCTTGCATCAATGTTGTTGATTTAAGGTTGCACCATTGTTTGATATATTCTAAAAATTTAAAATTGAAGTAAACTAAATTATTACCGAGTGGTTAAGCTGAGTGCATGCATCTATTGCTAGTACATTGTCTGAGCTATTTATGGAACTTGAAGTAAACAACTGTAACCAACTACTTTCTGCTATTTAAAGCTAGTTTAATGATATTTTGATTAACAGAAAATGCAAAAATTGGCAAACCAAAAACCTTGGTAAAATATTTATAGATTGTCAGTCTACCTGATGTCATAACATTTCCTTTTACTGGTCAATTGCCTCGGAAGCAGCAACTTCTAAAGAAAACATTGTTTTAAGAAAAGTCAGTTGTTTACTGCTGAGATTGCCAAGTATGCAAATAAATTTGTCTGACCGATCCTAACATTCACTATTTTGAAATTGTTAGGCTAAACTGTCTACTTGACCAGCTATTCTCCACTGAGATAGAATTATTCCATTGCCCTTCCTTTTGTTTAGTCTGGCTAAACTTTTGTCGTATAAGAATATCCATAGCAAAATGATTTACAAATATGTGCACTACCACCCACGTAGTAACTGCCTGACTACTGTAGAAAAAGGATAGAATTATCTCCTCCATTTAAGAGAAAAACATACATATGATTTGGGCTTAAATCCTTGGCTAGCTCAAAAGGCCAGACGTTGACTCAGCCCGGTAAAAATGAAGCATTTATCGCTTTCCCTCGAGTAAATGAAGTTCCTAACTGAAAATAAACCTTCTTTTCTTCTTATAGTGTTTAAAAATTTGTCTTGCAGTAATGAGAACATGCGGTTTCAGCATGGAATGGCTAAAAACAATCCCCCACTGTAACATCTCTGATGAGAAATCAACCATCTGCTACTGCACTCATGATCTGTGTAATGGAATAGAGAGCTTACCACTTGCTGCTACTACTACTACTACTACTAACTCTAACCAGACAGTTTATAATAGCACAGCCAATGGCACACTGCCAAGTACAGACATTTACAACACAACAGTCAAAGTGACTGAACCAGGTTACAAAAAGGAAGGCTACTGGTTTTTTACGATCTATCAAAAATTTTGGTCTCTGTATACAAAGTGGTGATAAATTTGGTTTTGCTGATCGTTTATGTTGTCAATTCAAATACTACCTGCTAACTTTCTTTCACTAGGACTTGCCCATAACATTTTTGCTGCATAAAGTAAATAAAAACCTAGTATTTTTGTATACAAATAAATGACTGTGTTGCTAACTAATAAATCTATCTATAAGTAGTAGTGTAGGATAATTTCTTGCTCTGCGATTTACATGTGATAAGTTTTCTATGTCATAAAAATGAATTTGAAAATTTTGTAACAACAGTGCAGAATGTAGTTCAGTGCTGTTATAGCTGTTTGTTCCACAAAGTAAAAAATAACTGCAAAAAAACAACATATAGCTCATCTGTTACAAGTATTCGCGACCTGTTCATCCAACAAAATGAAAAAAATAACAGGTGTTCGTAGTTCAATATGTCGCGTATGCAACAAAACATTAGTTTAGAACAACACAATATTCAATGAAATGTTACAGTTTACCAAACAAATCATAAAGAAGATAACTCCCAATTGATAAAATAATCCAGAAAATAATAAAATTTGAACTGCTACAAACTGGAATAGTTTGTCGAGTTGTACTTCAATTTAGTGAATTTTGAATGAATACTCTTAATGAATGGAGCTGGGTTGAAATGTCTCCCGATGAAAGTTATTTAAAGTAGTTATTTTTCGTTTATAGCCCTGAAAGCCAACCCTAGGGCATGGTGCCTAATATAATCATAGCATAGTTTTTCTCACCCATCTATGTCTCCTCCCACCCTTGCCAGCTCACGCTCTTTTTCTGCCCTTGCTTTCAATATTTTTCTCAACCACAAATCGGGAGATGAATTGTCTACGATAACTCTAATTATATAATGTATTTATGCAAATATTTATACTTTATACACCCCCCCCCCCCCCCCCCCCCCCCCCGCTATCAGACCCCCGTCTCCCCCACAGATTTATTAGCTGATGCTTTAAGACCTATCACAACAGAGACAACCCTTAGTCTCACTCAGAAGTTACTTTCTCTTGCGTGATAAGGGATGCAACTCCTTAATAAAAGTCCAAAATTTAAAAGATATAGATTAGCTGCTGCCTTAGAGATGGATACAGCAAGTTTATAATGCACCTGCTTAGTATGGACCAATTTCATAATCAAGTGCTAGTGAACACATAAATTTAATCCAAGGGTATCAAAGTTGATGGTTTCAAACAGCCGAAGGGTTATATTTGCTAGTTGAACAGCGTGAAACTATAACATAGTGTACAAAAGGACGAGTAACAAACCACAAGTCAATGAAACCAGTCATTTAACTCACCAAATATAAACAAGCAAACATAAGTAAAAATAACGAGTAAGACTTACCTTTAACATCTTATTAATGTATACCTGAGACACAAAAGCACCTGACCAACTGCATGGCCAAAACTGCATTGTTAGCCTTAAAACACTTTCAGCTGTATATTCAGTACTTTTCATTATTGCTTAAATTTTGGTCAACTTAACTTCTGGTGCAGCGTGTCTGGCACTTTACCTTTGCTTGCTTCTGGTGTTGGCTCATGAAATTACTTGGTTGCTATTCAAGTGACTCGAAAGTTGGCCAAGCGACTTGGCCTTTGGTCAAGAGATAGAAAAACCCTGAAATAAATAATTTAGACCAAAACAATCACTCCCTGCACAGTACTAGCCTTTCTTTCCATTAATATGAGTGCACAAAACGCTACAGGAAACCACCAAAAACCTTTCACCGTCTTTTTTAATGATCAGCAAAATCTCAACGTATAACGGACTAATTATTGAAGTTGCTGAATCAAAGTTCTATTACCAATAGCAATGCGGTGATAATACAGAATTGATGTACTACATTCTGCGCAAAAAAATTCAGTTGATTTTCTTGTAAGAATTATATGGTCTTACTATTTAAAATATATCCAGAATTATTTCTCTGAAGGAGAATGTGTGTTATGTAATGCAAATGCGTCAATAATAACTACCAAAAGTTGCTATGCACTCAGTAATAAATCCGATGATTTCAAAAATGATGCTCACATAGCCAGATTTCTTTTAGTTTTATCATTACTTGAAAGATGCCAAAAAGTGACGTCCATTCCTAATATTTACATCAATCTAACAAAAAACAATTGTTGAGCAGTGTCCATGTTCGAATTTAAGTTGTGGCAGCATGCATTAAAAATTTGGCGGGCTAAAAAAGTGGTAAAATGAAAACTCTTGAAACAGCACAAGAATGGAACGGTTTTCTTTGAATCCAGAGTTTCAGTTATTGCATGAAGTTTGTAATTCAAACCCCGTGTACATATAGCGATTACTAAGCGATTCCCTAAGCGATTGCGTGATTTTGCAACTTCTGTTTCCTACAAAATCGCTAAGCAATCGCTAGCATTTTATTTGAGGTTATCCTCAGGTTTTGATAGAGATCAAAAAATCGCTAGCGGATTCTTTGATCAGCCAATCACAACGTAAAAAAACTTTACCCTTGTTTCCAATATGGTCTTGTCATATTCAGCGCTCCGATCTATTAACGATCCTGTAATAAATTGAAGGCTATGCTTTGTAACAGCGAGTTTGACCGCAATCGCTGATGAATTGGCAGTAGTGAAAAATTGCGCAACTTGGGGGAGGGACTTCCCCAATCGGTAAGCAAAATCGCTAGCACGATCGCTATATGTACATGAAGCATTAGATACTAGTATAAAAATCGTTACAATAACAACTTCCATTGGAATATTTCAAAAATTTGTTCCATAAAGCATTTTCTTTCTGGCAAAAATAATAACACAGGCTTTAAACATACAATCTAGATGTTCACATAAGTGTACGTAGATGTTGAAATGAAATAAAATATTTCAGCAAACCGCAGGAAACAGATAAAAAAAACAATTATTAGTTCAATGACAGTTGTACTTGGGCATTAAAATGAATACGATCATCAATGGCCACAAAGCATTACTAATAGATATCAAATCATTCATCTCAAAACGTTTATTGGAACAATTCCAAGCCGAACAGCTAATACAGGTAACAATGCAATAAATGTGCAAAACCCAGCCAAAAAATGTCAAAGACGATAAAGTAACATAAAAAAAGTATATAGGTAAGAAAGAGCTACTACCGCAGTACATGCAGAACCTCGAGAGAGGGAGAACTGGCTGAAAAACTGGTAGTAGTAGAAATAGTAGTAGAGTTACAGCACTTTGACTAGTCAGTGACGTGTGCAAGCCAGCACAGCGAACTGTGTATGTACACAGAGAGTGCAATGATTTGGGGCACTATCTGTAATAAGTGACATATATACAAGTACAAGTATATCTACAAGCTAGATCAGTGCGAGTCCGTCTGCATCTCACACTCGTCTGATGCAGCGTTAGTAGCAGACGGTCTACTAGACTGAGTCGTCTGCATCTCCTCAGTATCCTCTTCGGCTGTACTCTGTTCCATTTCGCTGCTATCATTAGAGATTAACGGAGTGGAGTCGTCTTTCACCTATGGATTCACCGATAGCTTTGTTAGGCAAACAAAAGATACAAGACTATTTCCTTTTTATATCAATGATTCACCAATGCAGTGCAGATTTTTGTAGACTTTCGTAATTGTATAATATTGTTAACAAACACTTAACGAAGATGAAAAGTGCTTTTGGGTACCTTATACAGTGCTGCGGATGAACATCAGTGAACTTCATTTAACAAGCAAATAGATGACAGTAAATGAATGCCATCATACAGCAGTGTTTATGGCTTTGATGTGTGCCAGGTAACGATTCCAACTGCATTATTTGCTAATATTATGTAATCTTTCTTTGAGGATCACAAAGGTTTACATGCCAGTTTATACTGCAGTGATTATAATAATTACTATTTATTTATTATATTTTTTAATAATTATTGCACAAATATCAGTCCAGGAAACTGTCAAAATCATACAAACATTATATATTATATATATATATTATATATATATTAATATTGCAGCTTGTATAGTAATTCATCATATGTCAACTTAAAATATGACAACTTGGGATGATGGTTGGCATTGCCTGCATTTTAAAAAAGATAGCCCAAGTCAATGAGAAATTCATGTATCTCAGCAATGACGTTGTCACTGACCATCACTGATAGTATGTAGCGACACTGGCGCACAAGTTTTTATAGCTTAAAGAGGGAGTTTGCAAACGAGGTCACGCTTAATCCAGACTGTAGGTTACCCAAAAGCACCTTGAAGCTAGTAAACCCACTTATACATAATACATGTACTCATATGTGAACTATTTTCTAAATTGAAAGACTTTTGAACCAATCGCAGGAGGAAATCTATTCAGAAATGCCAAAAAAGAGAACCCAAACTGATTGAATGTGTTCCATGCTGACTATTAATTTGATTCAAACCTCAGTGTTATATAATAACAATATCCCAGTGTTATATAATAACAATATCCCAGTGTTATATAATAACAATAGCTCAGTGTTATATAACAACAATACCCCAGTGTTATATAATAACAATACCCCAGTGTTATATAATAACAATACCCCAGTGTTATATAATAACAATACCTCAGTGTTATATAATAACAATAGATCAGTGTTATATAATAACAATAGATCAGTGTTATATAATAACAATAGATCAGTGTTATATAACAACAATACCCCAGTGTTATACAATAACAATACCTCAGTGTTATATAATAACAATAGATCAGTGTTATATAATAACAATAGATCAGTGTTATATAACAACAATACCTCAGTGTTATACAATAACAATACCTCAGTGTTATATAATAACAATAGATCAGTGTTATATAATAACAATAGATCAGTGTTATATAATAACAATATCCCAGTGTTATATAATAACAATAGATCAGTGTTATATAATAACAATACCTCAATGTTAAATAATAACTAAGCAAAATGAAATATAATAAATAACAGATGAGACAACAAACCTCCATGAGTTCCACTCGATTTCGTACCCCTCCTACTTCCACACTCTCAGTATCTGGTGGATTGGACTGGGCAAAAATAGCTTTCACTGTATTGGCTGTCTCTAAACCAATCACAGCAAGCAATTAACTACTTGATAAGTACTATACTAGATCTATTAAGAACTTGAACTATATAATAAGTATTACACTGGAGTCATTAGTAACAACTTGACCTATATAATAAGTATTATACTAGAGCCATTAAGTAACAACTTGACCTATATAATAAGTATTATACTAGAGTCATTAGTAACAACTTGACCTATATAATAAGTATTATACTAGAGCCATTAAGTAACAACTTGACCTATATAATAAGTATTATATTAGTAACTAGAGTCATTAAGTGACAACTTGACCTATATAATAAGTATTACACTGGAGCCATTAAGTAACAACTTGACCTATATATTAAGTATTATACTAGAGTCGTTAAGTAACAACTTGACCTATATAATAAGTATTACACTGGAGTCATTAGTAACAACTTGACCTATATAATAAGTATTATACTAGAGCCATTAAAGGGCCTATGACGCCTAATTTGAAGAGGATTTGATTTAATTTAAACTTTCTGAGGTTGAAATGTGTTCAGAAAAATTATCTGGAGTTGCCCTCTCACCAGTAAGACGATTCCTATTGACGCAGTCAGCACTTGCCAAGACGCCTTTTTTTCTCGAAGACGCACCAAGTTATATAGAGCTATAAAGCGAGTTTTCAAAAAATTGGCTTGTTCGCATAGAAATAGGGCGTCCTAGATATTAGTTTTGTGCAGAGATTCTTTTGATTGCAAAAAAATGATATTGCAACGAATTTTAATTTTTTTGGAGCTGTTTTTCTCAAGTCAGCAATTTGTTTTATCTTTGGTAAGCTCACTATTATGTATACACTACACTGGCGTTCACGTGATAGTGTTTGTCATCAAAATCAAAAGAAATAATGAAATTTTTTTATCAAAATAATAATTTTCATGTGAAAAGTTAATCAAACAATAACATTAGTATACTTTCATGATAATACTAGGTGAAAAAAAAACATTGCCGAAATTGTATTTCCGGCGTTGTTTTTTTACAACAACGATAATAATTAAATCTGAAATACCGGCTATCTTTCCAAGAAAAAACTTCAAAAGCACTAAATAATAATAATTAAGATTTTTGAAAAGTAGTTTGGAACTGAAAAAGAAACAAAAATGGTACAAACTACTTGCTGTAATATACTATATAATATCATAATGCAGATAGTCCCTTCTGCCGAACGCATTGTCATAGACCTCCATAGACCTCTACATGATACCTATTGGTGTTTTGTTGACGCGAGTGAGTTTTCTCAATAGTTTTACAATGCTTGATGAGAAAACAACTCTACACACAAAGTGCGTCTTGAAAAGCCCGTCCTAAGCCCTTTAAGTAACAACTTGACCTATATAATAAGTATTATACTAGAGTCATTAGTAACAACTTGACCTATATAATAAGTATTATACTGGAGTCATTAGTAACAACTTGACCTATATAATAAGTATTATACTAGAGCCATTAAGTAACAACTTGACCTATATAATAAGTATTATACTAGAGCCATCAGGGAACAACTTGACCTTTATTACAAGTATTATACTAGAGACATCAAGTAATCACTTGACCTATATTATAAGTATTACATTAGTAGTTCACTCAAGGGAACTACCTGTTCCAGCAGACTCTGTTCTGGGATGTATTACATCACCGCTGACACCGACGCTGACATCTGCAGGTTTGGCACTCTGGTCTACTGATGGAGGTGGCTGATTGATCTCTTCGTTTTGGTTAATGATAGATGTATCCACGGGTACCACTCTCTCCTCAACGGGCCTGTCAACAGATCTCTTATGGTTAATGGATCCAGTCCTGGTTGAATGGCCTAATCTATCATATGAAATATCTACTGGATCCACCATTGTATAAATAAAAGTTATGATTTTGCGTATTTTGCAGAAAATGGCCGGCCTATGTAATAGCATTAAACATAGCTCAAAGTGAATAATCAAAATAACAAAACTTTTTCCATGCGGCCGCAAGCGTGATAGATAGCATGAAAGGCAGATGATTCTTTTACCTTTCCTCCTTTTTCCCACTGTCAGCACTGACAGCAGTAGATTCAGGTAAGCTTGTGGACATGGCGGCTAAGACCTCTGGTTGTGCTTCACCTTTAGGAGCCTGAGACAAGCCTAAAATTCATTGACAAAAGGGCCAAGGTCACATCATTTCAACCATAAAATGACAACTCGCCCGAGACAGCAGAAGAAGTAATTGTTACCTAAAGCCTCCGGTACAGTAGTCTCGTGTGTGGTTGGCTTGGGCTTTTGAATGTCGGCGGTAGCCTGAGGAGCAGTTATCACATTTCGGCTGCCTCGTGGACGTCCCCTATTAGACACTGGCTTTGGCCGTTTTGCAAACTCACTTTCTATTGTCGTCATGAGCTTTTGAATGTCTTTACGTTTGTTTTTGACAGCCGAGTAGTCAAATATGTTCTTTGTACATTTCATGGGCAACGACCAATTGGTGATGGGATTCTACAACAACGAGAGATTTCAGGTGAACAGAGGGAAAGATAACTCACTAAAACTAAGAATTTTGCGCTGAGCCTAAATACACAGAAAAATATAAATAATAAACAGAGTAATGTGACCTTCATCTAACCTTGAAGAAGCTCTCCACATATTGTAATAAATAGATGCCGCAGTCGCTGTAGTTATTCTGCTGCGGGCATTTTACATTTGACCCTCGCATGACATCCTTGTCAAAAGACCTCTCCGTTCCTTTTCGCACCCTCCATTCGACAGCAAGATAATCTCTAAGGGCTTTGATCACTGGGCTGTGACCGGGACCAGCCAGCGAATCAAATATTAGTATACAAGGCCTACAATGAAGGCACAGATGAGAACGAGGACCTTACCATGAGATTTTAAACTATATCAAACATGCTTGTTCCGAATAACATAATAATTTGTCAACGGGATGAAGAAAATACTCTGGAATCAATAAACTGTTGAAGTGAACGAGACGAAACAGTCACAATTTCTAACCAACAAACAGAATTAAACCCAAAAGAATGCAATAAACAGCAAAGCTCCACGTATTACCTACCACTCTATACTACAATATTATACAATTGTCATCGCTTCACATTTCTAGTAATGGGCATTTCATAAAAGGATAACAACAGACTAAACGAGTGTATCATCAATTAGGAAAGATAAGTTTCAAACTTTACACTTGGTGTTACCATGTTCTTACATCAGCACTGAAATAACCTCCAATAATATAAAACGGAAGGACTAACAGACATTAAATCAGTCCACAATATCCGCCGTAATTCAATGACATGACGCCAGTCTGTCACATTTATTTTATATACTTTTGTTTTCAAAGAAATTTTTTTTACTCCCACACTGACTTTGCAAATATAAACTCAATGCAAATACATAGACTTATCCATAAAGACAAGTTATCCATAGAGTTATCACCCACCGCTTGTGAATGATAGAGTTAGGATTGACAGTCTTCCCTTGCACTACTGGCCCCGCCTCTTCCTCTGATGATTCAAACCCAAATAAATCCTCAATCTGTCGCAAAAAAACCATATATTGATTATTCATTATCATGTGAGAGGACAACTCCACAGCAGTAAAACCAACAACAACCTCCCCGCTATTGCTCTCACCTCGGAGTTTTCAAGAGAAGTAGCCGATGAGAGACTGGTTGGTATACTGGGGACGTCCTCACCGCTGGCAGCTGTGTCAGTGATGGAAGAACTTGTCTGATTGGTTGGAGTAGCAGACGTACCAGACTGACTGGCTGTACCATCAGCAGTGGCCTGCTTATAATAGATTATAATCAATAACTAATAACATAAATATACTATTTAAAATACTGTACATGAAAAAAAGTAAGTTTTTGATCATTACTTCGGACACAAATACAATTACCAACTAAAACAAGTCGGAAATTCCCCAGTGTACTAGATTAACCATTTTCGTTAGACCAACTAACACTAACTAACTAACTATCCAACTACTACAGTCTACATTAACATTAAAATGAACAGTTTTCAGTAATACAGAGGGTGGATACAACGCGGAGAACAATCAACCTGGGACGGTGTGTTGTCTTCTGAAGTGTCAGTGGTGGATTGCACAGTGCCACTTGTATCTACAAGTCACACAAACAACTCACTCAGCTATTTCAAATTTTACAACATGTTTCATTTACAAGCAAGTTGAATCAACAAAACCTGGGTGTGACAATAACCAATGAAAAACAGCTGTTCATATCCATTGGATGAGAAGTATACTACCTTCAGCTGCTGCCTTTTGTTTGCTGTCAGGATCTTCACTAGTGGTGGAGCTAACCACATTATCATCGCCCAGGGAGGCAGAGTTAACTGAAGTAGAACTGTCGCTGGCGTATACGACATCTTGGAGATGGGGGAAACAGATGATGGCAAGGAACCAGTGAGAGCTGCAACAGAGTGTATACATTAGAGTGCAGACAACAACATATGGTGAGATAATCCAGACAGAGTGTATTTATTAAAGTGAAGACAACAACAGTGAGATGGTTGTGACAGAGTGTATGTATTAGAGTGCAGACAACAAAAGATGGTGAGATAATTGAGACAGAGTGTATTTATTAGAGTGAAGACAACAAGTAAGGGTGAGATGGTAGTGACAGAGTGTATGTATTAGAGTGCAGACAACAAAAGATGGTGAGATAATTGAGACAGAGTGTATTTATTAGAGTGAAGACAACAAGTAAAGGTGAGATGGTGGTGACAGAGTGTATGTATTAGAGTGCAGACAACAATATGACGGCATTTGAGAGATACAAAAGTTGTTTAGCTGTACATGTTCCAAAAGACACATACGATTTTACTCCTTGATCTCTATGAAACAGAATTACATACATTGCCGCATACAAATATAAAACCGACGAGTACAATATGAGAGAACATGAGGCTAGATGGACAGCATGGATACGAGGATTGCCAGCTGAGGCCCCTAATATAACTTAAGTCGTGATTTAAATGTTCTCGTTTGTAGAAGTAGCAATGGTGGTCTATTTATATATTATTTTCAATCCTTAATCTTCTAATTGTAATGTCAACAATCATATACCTTATATTACATTACAACAACCCCAGTATCGTGTTCTTTGTTGCAATTGAGTTGTCTTCTCATTAGGACAGACAACTACGCCCATGGATGAAATTACATCTACGTGGCTCTTTACAAAAACTTTTATCACAATTCATCGGTTGGAGTCACCATGATAGTCTGTTTACACAATATTAGTGATGGAACGGTTCGGTCCGATTCCGAATCTTTCCACTCAAATCGAACCGGTCCGAGGCGGTTCGAATCCTCATGACGTTTGACAACTCCTTGTTTGTACAAGTTTATACTGAAGGTCAAACAGGTCTCTAGGTTACTTGATGATCGATGCAATTTTAGCAAAGTTTAAGTACCAAGTAAGAGCAAGCAGCATTTTTCTTTCAAATTTTGCTAACATCAAAACATCCTAATCAGGGTCTACAATAAATAAAAATTTACTATGTTACTGATTTATTATCAATACAACTACAAATGTTCACCTATAATAAATAATAAATAGCATTTACTTTTATTAATTATTGTTGAAATGATCAAGGAGTAACAATATAATAAAAGTTCAGTGTTCTTGGTTGAGTGAACTAGTCAAGTCAAGTGAATTGATTGCGTATGTCATAGATAGTAATTATTAGATTGAGCCTGTTGTTGAGTGAGCAGTGAGAAATAATTCCAGACAAAGCTTCTCTTTGACATTTTTACTACTTACTACTACTAGCTACTAATCAGCACGTGTGATTGATGTGCCTGTGGGATTTTGTTTACTAGTCTAATTGTTGGAAGTACACACAGCATCCCGATCTTTCTCAGATTACAGGCTATCGGATGACTAAGGCAATGACCACTGTCATTGAAAACGATAGAACAACACCGCATACGTAACCAGATCAGCGCATTACTACTACTATATGCTTTTACTCTAGTCGTAATTGATCAATGAAAGACCGAACAATTATGGATTCGTTATGGTGGATTCGATTCGGATTCGCCCGGGGTCCGAGGCGAACGAGTACCCATTTCCATCACTACACAATATCCTAAATTTTCAATGCAATATGACAAACTTTGGCTACACCAGTTTCAGATTTCTGGCAAACCTGAGATACTTCACCGCTGATGTACAGTAAGAAAAAAACCTAGCCAACAAGAGAGGTGTCAAAATGATACATTGTCACACTAACATATTAACGCACTAACTATATTACAAGTCACTTACTGCTCGTTAATAGGGATGATAATAAAATCTTTCGAGAACAGATCAACGTTCTTAGTCCAAGTTTTCACTCTTGCATGTCGCTTCTCAGCCAGACTAGACAAACAGCAGGCAAAAGTAAGTCAATGCCCTAGACTAACAAACTGACAACTGTGTCAAGTTGTCTCACACAAGATACAGTACAAGTGGCCAGGTGAAATTTAAATGTAAGGTAAGGTAAGACAACTCCAATTTATCACAAATATACCCTATTGATTTTTTAATGCTACAAACTAGCTATAATCCAGTGATGCAATGATATAGAATTTATTGAGAGACTTAGCGCACTAAAGAGCCGCCTGACGCCAGTGAATTATTAACACTAATAATAAATAAATAAAACAATAATTAAAACTACGAGCAGAGAAGTGATATTGGCCGTGAGGGTTGACTGACCTTTTCTTAGGATCTTTGGCTGTCTGTGTAGTAAATGGTTGTGTGAGTCTTGTGTAGAAAAAGGTACTAAAAATAAACGTTCGCTCCTTGTCTGCCGGGCTGAGCACCTACATATGAATGTCAGACAATATTACCACTAGCTGCTAGTAGTTGGCAAAGGGCCAAAAGTCATCAAAATGATCATAAAACATTGCGGCTGTTAGCTATGGGACTATGATTGTCACTACAGCGACCAGTGATTGGTCTTCAGGCTAAGCAGACTCACCTCCTCAGTAAGATATTTGAGGTAGAAACTGATGACAATGTCATTGAGGAACTCTCCGTCGTGTAGACAGAAATAATCTTCATTGGTAACAGAGATACTACCAACGGCTGGAGGGAACGGGTACTGAAACATCCTGAAACAAACACATTATAGGCTATAAGAATCTACATCTAAGGCTATCATAGGATACGACATGTCATTCAACAAAAGGTGGAGGTAATATCATGGGTGTCAAGTGCCAGATACTAACTTTACAATGGGTCCCTGGAATATGATGGGACTGCGATGCTCCTGGTCCAAGTCCTCATCTTCAGTGGAGTAGGCGTTAGCCAGCTGTGGAAACAGGATTTGAATGCAGACAAGAGCAGTAATGGGTTAGTGGGTAGAGTGTTTGACTGTCAGTGTAAGGTTCAGGGGTTCAAATCCAAGTAAGATTAAATTTGAAATTTTGCTTTTAAATTGCATGTTCCGCTGGCTCAGATATGGAGTGTCGCTAGAAGCAGAACCATTTATTCTCTTTATAAATGTAGCTGACAAATTGACAGAAATGGGTATTGGGTGCTGATCACACATTATGTAGCTGATAAACTGTATCTATAGCTTTATTTTCAGGCGCAGGAGGACATGAAAAAAACAATCAATTATCACGTTGAAGCTTTTGATTAAAAAAACAGATATAACAAATGAAAAATTTAAAAACTAACTTCAAAATTAAACACGTTATTCATTGATTCGCATTTTATGGTAAGTTATATAACAATGTAGAGTGTACGGTTGTCTAAGTGGGCGAGGACACATTTTTCAATTCCAAACTAGATATTTATTTAATAACTGATGAATGCGTATCCCAAAGTCGAAGTAACAACTTGTCTAATTTGTCTTTTCCTAAATGAATAGAATACATAGTTTATGCTGAAACTTCTGTACCATATACTCTGATAACAATAATCAGTAATAATAAAACAGAATAAACAGTTTTGTTAGCACAAAACCAATTACACCAGAGCATGCACTTAGGGTGCTTATGGTAGCCGAAAGCACCCTAAAGCTACGGTGATGCTCAGAATACTAGGATTGGATGTATTAGACCGTACCCAGCTAGATAAAACTCTTGGATGCGTTACTGGAATGAGAGAAAGTGTTCGGCTGCTATCGTGTCCTCCTGTATTCACTTGCCATTTCCGTTTTGACTCTATTACTTTTTAATAAGTAATTTTTTGCTGGTGCAGTAGTAATATTAATAAAATCTATCAATTAATAATTAATTTTTATGTAGAGTTGCGCACCACCATAACATTCTTGGCAAGTAACAACACCATTTTATGTGGCTAGCAAAAAATGTATACAATTATTTTAGTTGTTAAAAAAATAATTAATAAAACTACATCTAATAATAAATAATAATATGATTATTATTATATAAATATAATTAACTAATTTATTGATAATTAATAAATAACAGTAAATTGAATAATAACAAACAACCCCCAGCAACATACCAATGACATTTTATCTTATCTGTCCACCTATTATGGGCTAATTGTTGAATTACCTCCATTCAGTTAAAATTTTCATTACAGATATGTAATAATACAACAGTATTACAATTGATGAACAATGCAGATTGTGAAGCTTTCTTGTCAAAAGAATTAAAACAAACTATTAAAGAGGGAAAGATAACTCTCAAGCATACACTACAAAATGCAATGGCCTCTCGTATCCTCGCATTCAAGAAAGCTGAACGCAAAAGTTGGATTATCGAATGGCTCGCCGAACGCCACAACGTTGAATGCGACAACTAAATGAAAACGCCCTTAATAAACAATAGCCAGGGTTCTTACCTCTTCCAAGGCAGAACTGTTTGAGCTTTGGTTGTTCGTGCCCGATATCTTAGCTACTAAGAGCTCAGCTATATGCAGCTCTATAAATCGGAGGAGAACCCCTCCAGTCTGATACTGCAGGCTACAATAACACAAAACTTGTAACCACCACGACCTTCAACACACCAATCAGCAATAGTCAGTAAATAGCAACAGACAGCACAGAAATGAGAAATGGTGTAGACTTAAAAATAACTAAATGGGATTTTGACTCTTTGCAGTGAATAAAATAACCATCACTGTCTTCTCTATCAGATCGTAGGAAATCGCATTTGTTAATATAAAAACGACCAGTGTGAAAATAATAGAAGCACTTTAACATTTCAACATAAAAATCACAAAATTTTGGCCAAATACAATTTTTATAAAAAAAGCAAACAAATATAATAGTTGTAATGACGAACCTGATTGCTCTGAAGACTTCCTGTAGTCGCCAGCCGAGGTTACTGATCTGTGCCTTGTCGTCTAAATATCCTACTATGTACTTGTGTCTGGCATCTGTTGAATAGACCATATAAATAATTATTATATAACAGGTACAGCACTCCACCATCCAATGATAATAGGAGTATTCACGACTTCTGTTCGCCGAACAAATTGCAATAAAATTAATCAGACCAGCAATAAATTTAATCAATAAATAATCATTTTGTTCGAAACTCGTGGGTCAACAAAAAGTAGCTCGCAGAATAAAAAACATAATCAACGAGTATTTATTTATCTTGTTTGTAGGTCGCGAACGAACCTGAACACAAAATAAATAATAATGAGCGAGTTTATTTTTTTCCATTTTCAAAGACCTTAAAAAATAAATCTTAATCGTTGCAACTGCTCGAAATTTACTAAATTGAAGGGCAGTTTTACAAATTATTTTAGTTTATAACGATTCAACTTATATTATTTTCGTGATTATTTTGAAAATTGGGAGTTATCTTCTTTATGGTTTGTTCAGTTCATAACAGTTCATTGAATAATTACGACATTCTAAACTAATGTTCCGTTCCATTCTCGACGTATTGAGTTACGAACACCTACTATTTTTTGTACTTTGTTCAATGAACAGGTCGCGAATACTCTATTATAAATACTTTATAAATCAATTGTCAAAAATGGTTTCGGCTAGAAATGTATAGATTACATCGAATAGTTGTACTATCAAGGCCATCAAGCCAAGGCCTGGTTACATGCTATGACAACCTAGTGAAATCAGAAATGAACATTATTTTATTTAAGAAAAAACACAGCAATTTATTGATTTATATTGCGCTCTCGTGGCATTTGCTGAGAGCAAAAAAAAGGGAAAATAGAAGATTTTGGTGATAATAGAATTTGTTATTTATTTTATTCATACAACATTTCATTATTTCAGTACATTTACGGTAAACTTTCAACTCCTGTGTTACTATTTTAGAAGAGCCGGCGAAGAGACAATTGGAATAACCAAAAAACAAACAAAACCAAAGTGAAACTTTATATTGCGAGTGGATGTAGATATTGAGTTAACATTGTTACGACTTACGATGTTTTTTTTTCCTGATTTTTATTATTGTCACTGGGTAAAACTGATTGAGCAAATCACTAATGGGATTTTAAATTAGGTCAAGCAATGAGAATATCACTAACAATTTCATTTGATTGCACACACAGAGAAATTAGGTATAAAATAGCTTCAAGTTCTCACCATTTGAGTCAGGGTCATAGTATGGGTCCTCTTCACTGTCCACCATCTGGAGGGCTGTACGTACTTTGAGACCAAAAGCTGTGTTAGCCCTAAATATCAGCACTGGCAGCTTGTTGTGGGTGCAACCCAGACACTCCCTCACATCCCGATTGTCTAGTGTGATACTCACTACGTTTTTGTCAGCTGCCATATCAAAAGAACAAACAAAACCAACAATAAACAAACCACATCAGTAAAGTGATGAAATTAGCCTAAATAAAAAAACTGACAAATCATGTACTTTTCAGAGTTTTCTAATTTTTTCATTTCATTTAATCAATTTGCATGTCTCAGTTTTTAAGCTGTGTCGTTAAAGGTGGCGTGACACTGATTGATACGCAATTCATTAGTCGGAGTTGTCTTTTCTTTAGTGTCAAAGGGTGCTACATAGTTTCAACCAAAATACTAAAAATAATCATAAATTAATTCCTATTTATTTTTTTATCTGAAAATCATTATTTATTTACAATCTGTATAGCATAATTTTTTTCAGCCAAATTAAGTGTAATTCAGATTTGAAAATTAATGTTGTAGTTGATTATAATAATGACGCCAAAAACACTAATATGACGGTTTTTTCTTCTTCACAAATAAATTCTAAATAATGATAGTTTGAATATTTTAATATTATTTAATTTAAAAATAATTTTTCTAGTTTTTATTTTCCAAAAATCATCAGTAATAGATAAATTAAGTTTAATTCAGCCCAAATCGGTAACATAACATTTTTAAACTTTTAGATGGCCTGCAGTAGCTATGAAAAATATTTTTGTATTGGTAGGGTAACAGGTTTTGTAATATCAATTTCAGTGCAGCCAGTGGGTTATATAACATAGCTAGTGGGTTATATAACATAGCTAGTGGGTTATATAACATAGCTAGAGGGTTATATAACATAGCTAGTGGGTTATATAACATAGCTAGTGGGTTACATAACATAGCTAGTGGGTTGTAAGACCCAAAATCAATTTTGATTTAATTAAAATGGTTATTCACTCATACTTGAGCATGTCTACATAAAAAAGTCAAACTGTGATGTTTTAATCAGAACAAAAGTAACATGAAACTGCGAATATGATGAAAATAATTTCATATGAACACAAACTTCTAAAAAACCGAGCAGCAAAAATAAATTATTTTTTCATCTTTCTCACAATATCAGTTGCCTTTCTAAAATTCAGACAAAACCAACTTTTTTATAATAAAAAGCTTTTGTCAAACTCCCAAATGCCTTCAAAGCAAACATGGAAGATTAAATATTTCTGCAGCCGACTCGAAAGTCATTGTTCAATCAGTATTAAACCATTTCCATAAAAATTATTTTCGGCAATATTTAAGCTAGCTCTGCCACTGCATGGTAACACTGACTACTTACTCTCTAAGCTGATGTCTACACCAGATATCGATATGTGCAGAGGTTTCTTAGGGGTGCCTTGTAGCGAGCCCATCGTTATCCTCTTACACTTCATCAATAACTCAGGTATTTGACTGAGGTCGGGCTTGTTTGTCTTGATGTTATTCTTTACCCTAAACTTGGCTGCCATTGCTGATGGTCCATCGGCGGTGGGTGACGTTACCGGCATCTTACGTGTTCGGGTAGCGGAGGGGAAATACTGCGAAAAAAGAAGTAAACTAAAAGCCAAAAAAAAAGAACTGGAGTATTACATAAGACAGAAAGACCACCCAAGTAACCTTCAACAGGCCCTTTACTTTCCCCATGGAAGAGAGACCACACTCAAGGAAAAAAGGAACTAAATCAACGTTGCACTAACCTCCTCCTCGCTCTCATCGCTAGATGAAATAACAAAGACCTCAGCCTCTTTAGCCTTTCGTCCACGTTTCACTCCACCCCCGACCTTGCCTCCACCCCGACTCTTAGCCCGAGAGCCGCCAGTGGTAGGTGTCCAGCCTGGGTCGCCGTCTGAATAGTCCTTGACTGCCACTTTTCGGCCGTAGAAACTTTTTGTGGTTGGTGAAGACAACGTTTTCATAGCTGAAAACGTATGTACAATAATTATTATACTGGAATCGTGGAGAAATAAATAACTTAACAACCGTGCCACCCAACTCGAACTGAGAATGTGGCTGGCGAGAAAAAGGCAAACTGGCTTTTACACTTTTGTTGACTCAGTTTAAAACTTTTTGTAAAACTGGAGATAGGACATGCTAACCTCAATAATACAAATAAAATAATTGCTATACCAACAAGAATAATCTAGTAACAACTCAACGCACCTTTAGCTGGTCTTCCACGTGTGCCGACTTTATCCCCGGTATCACTCACAGATGCGCCCGCTCTGTGAGCTTCTTGCTGCTTTTTCTGTTGTTCTTGTTTCTACAACATCAAGAAATTTGTTCACCCCTGTCAGCTATGCGTGCTGCGCTATATGACAGCTATGTGTGCTGCGCTATATGACAGCTATGTGTGCTGTGCAAGCTATCTATCAAGATAGCCTTAAACACTTTGTTATTTATCATTCTGAATAAAAAACTTTAGGAATCACCAATTTTTTTTTAAATATATATTGAAAAAGGTTATACAGCTGACAAACTAGTGATACTACATTCACCATTTACATTAAAACCGACATAAAACGAGTTTTCGAATGGAAAAAAATCAAAAAATGGGGAGCATAACCATTTTTCTAAAAAATCGTTTAGCCCAAGTTGCAACTCAAGGATTACAATGACGCCATTATATACATATAATGATTCCTGAATCAATTTATTATAATAAAAAGCAATATCTATTTAGAGAGACATGTTTATATTTCTACAGACAAAAAGAAACAGTCACCAAGCATGTCGCCATATTGAAGCAAAAAACTCCTTTAGGAAGAAATTTTTTTCCACAGGAGGTTGCTCCATTTTAAGTCCGAGATTATTTTCTACTAAGAAAACCATTTTGTTCTATTCATTTTCCACTTCCTGCGACTGTACTGCTCTCTACGCAGAACCTGTATCTAAGGCTAGAGCTCTGCACCAATCAAATGTCAACTTACTAATTTGGCTATCAGTAGTCTCTCTGTTTCCATCTTTTTTAACCGCTCTTTCTTCTTCTGAGCCTCTTCCTCCTTTTTCTTCACCGGGTCGTACCTCTTGCAGTCCTCCGGCAACTCTTTCTTACAGAAATCACAGTTGTTGTAGTTCTTGCTCATTGTACCACAGTTGGAGCAGACGGCGTAGCTCCCGTCAAACGGCTACAAAAGAATGTAATGGATAAAAGCAGTGATATAAATCAGCTAACAGCTCGACTCGACTACATACACACCCAGAGAACACAAGACGTAGTACTAGCAGAAATAAGTTCTAACTACGAATTCTTTGGAAGATCATCGTGGAATCTATACCGTAGAGACGTGTATATTGATGAATCACAGAAAGGGAGAATAAATTATTGATATGGAACTACAAAATAAAAATAGATAAAAACAAAAAATAAAATATAATACAATAATGAACAATCAATTGGCGGTCAGCATATGTAAGGTCCCTATATGGACAGCGTACGGTCCGGCACATAAATCTTACACACAAAAAGGCAATGGGGATACCTACCTTAACAGGACGAGGTGGAGGCGCAGGTTTAGGAATGACAGGCGTCGGTCTGACAACGGTAGTCAGCTCTGTCAACACCGTCCCTTCAGTGTGACCCAACTGTTGACCCTGCTGGTGACCTTGCTGGTGACCTTGCTGATGACCTTGCTGATGACCCTGTTGGTGACTCTGCTGATGATGTTGGTGCCGTAGCATCTCTGTCTGAGCAGCAAGAGCTAGTAGAGTGTCTCTGGCAGCTGCGTCTTCTTTAGTAGGGGCCTCACCAGCCACCCTTTAAAAGAAGTCAAAAATAACCATTAGAACCTATGCAAAGCTGTCAAATACGAGTCTAATAAATAAAACTTACCAAGTTGACAGCTTTGAACAAAACAGACACCCAACGACAAGTTATAAAAATTTGAACGGTTGTCACTGGATGTTTGAGAAGCTTAATTTTTGCCCGGATGCGAACATAATAACAAATATGCGCTAACACAGGTGGTTAAGCAGGTATCTAAGACAAACATGTATAAATTACAGACAGACCTGGCGAGTTGGTCTGCCGATAACAAATCTTCTGAGCTGTTACTTCTGGCCACGGCTGCTAGCGTAGTCAGCTGAGGATGCTGACCAGGCAGCTGCGTGACTGTTATAGGCTGTTTGACCTGCTTGGGCTTTTGGGCCCTCTTACGGGCCTGTTTGGGGGTCTGACTGCACTGACGGGAGTTGTCAGCACCTGAGAATGACCCGGTGACTGTCGACGATTGAGCCTGCTGGGCGTGGGCGTGCTGATTGTGGTTTGTGGACTGAAATATAGAAATGCTTATTGAATTGATGAAAAGTTTTTGCAGACAACATGCACAATACGCATGAATGAGTATGTACACGGATGGGGTCAGCTCTAAACAACCAATCCAAAATCAAATCTCAAATGCCCCAAATTGGAAACCTCGAAACTTAAATGCAGATTCTAACCCTTGAAAAAAGGAAAAAGTACCACATTTTAGAATTTAAATAGAAATTGACTTGCATTTGGTCCATTCCATGAGCATACATAAATTTACCTACAGTACACCATCTGTAAAACTGAAAGCTGTTTATAAAAAAGTTAAAAAAACCTACTAGGAAACGCAAACCACTAACATTCAATTGCACATTGAACTGTGTGTCAACAGTTTTAAAGAAATATAACTGCATCGCATTTATTGAGTGCATCTGTTGATGGTTTAGTCTAGGCATTCCATTTTGTTTAAGGGGGCAACTCCAAAAAGAGAATATTTTACAGATTGGCATTTAGTAGGGCTGTCAAATAATCGCGTTATTTTAAAGATTAACCAGATTAATTGATTTTTAAGATCAAAAAGATTAACCTTTTATGACTCAGTTAATCGGATAATAAGAAACCTCAGTTACGTCTTTATAACACTGTTTATTATGCTAAACACGTCGATCAGTTTGTCTACACAAAGAGGGAGATGAGTTTTTGAGTGTTTCGTGACATAAGCTCACCTTTTTCACTAAATTTCAATGTGTTATCCTGAAGAAAAATCATGAAAATGTCATTCTTGTCACTTCGAACAAGTCTATTTAACTGGAAGTGAATCAACAAGTTTTTAGGTGAGTGTTGTTGCGAAACGAGTAAACTATCACTAGCTCTCAGGCTATTATTTTTGTGTTGGTTGGAGTGCAATGGAGAAACCCTGAATGTTGTTATGATTCTAAACTAGGTTAGTTTTGGGAACTATTTTAGGGATCCAGATTGTCATCATTACTTTGGTACACATTTTGCTACGATAAATCTCATTATCTTCCATCCAATGGAAAGTTTTATGATCAGAAATGCTTATAAAACACCTGGAGTGTAATAAATAAATAATAATTAAAACTTCTTGATAAAATGATGATTGTATTGTTAGTAAAAATAATAAAAAAAACCTTCAATAATTAAATAATAATAATTAATAGATTAATAAATAATAATAAATATGTAAACCACCTACATATCATTATTTATTATAGTTTTTTTTATTATTTTTACCAACAATACATGTTTTTATTATATAAGAATATATTACGATAATTATTTTTATTGGTCACATTTAAATGTGACCAATAATAATAATTATCATATTATTGTCTCCTTATTTAATAAAAACATGTAATACGATGTAATATGATTTATACTTTAAAACAATTTTCATATTACTGTCTTTATTCAATTTAATAACAAACAATCATATTTTTTTTAATAAATTGTTGTTTATTATTATTATTATTGTTATTCAGCACAAACAATACAATTAATTGATAACAACATGTTATAATTATTATTTGAAAAATTGAAACTTACCAGGCATATCAATTTTTTTAGTGAAGTGTCTATTAGTTATAACAATAAAATTGAAAAACAACAATAAACAATTATTGTCACTAGAATTCGCGGTTTTATTTATTATCCTAATCAAAGCTATTTATTTATATATAAACTATTGAGCTGCACCGCCAAAATAAATCACGATCAATTAACCAGGTTATCAAAAATACCTAAAGCAAATTCGTTTTTATTATTTATCCTGGTATATCCAAAGATTTCCTCTTCTTTCCCCATTGTGATTTTGAAGAGTAGCAGTTTTGTGAGAAAATAAAAAAATATTACACTATTGCGATCATATTATATATGTTATTTGTTCTTGGACTGATAAATCCAAATTGAGGTTTGCTAATCTCATTCTATAAGCATGCAGGTAGATGGATGATGACTTTACTGCCCCATCATTGCATTTGTATCACGTGAATGCATAAGATTAAAAAATAAGATTAATTTAAGATTAATGGAAAAGATTAAGATTAAGATCAAAAATTCTTAATCGTTGACAGCCCTAGCATTTAGTAAGAAGACAACACTTAAAAGAACAACTCCAGAAAAATGAAATGGGTAATATTTTACTCACTATCAGCATTCAAGAAACTCCACAATTGAAACTTCAATGTTAATTTGTAAAAATATTCAATTTTAAACAGTTCACAAACACTCTGGAGGTACTTTAATTGATTGCTTGAAGTCATCAGATGGTTTAGAAAAGCTCACTCAATTTCACAACATGCAGAGGTGGAAATAATAATTAGAAATGGGCAACTCAAAGTTTTACATTCATCTCCATTCTACTCTATTGAACAAATCCCGTGTGATTAACATTTACAAATTGGTGTAAAAGATTAGGAGTTGTCTCCTAAATGAGAAGAGAACACAACTCTGATATTTTATGCAGTAAAAACGAGAGAAACTGTAATGAACAATAGTCTGTGTTTCTGAGCTCAAAGTAACCTCTGATTCAACAAAAAAGCCTCAACTCAAGCACCAACAAGCATTTGTACCAGATGGTCAGTAATAAAGCAGAGATAATGATAACAAACAAATGAAAATAGCCTCAAACGATGCGTAGAAGGTGGTACCACCCGCACCACCCTCATAGAGAAAAGTAAGAGACAGGGAGGCAATAATACAACATCTCACCAAATCATAAGGGCCTGGAGGACTAAGGTCCTCATACAAGCACTTGCAATGACACATAAGATGCATTGACATGTCATTCTCCATCTATTGAGTAAATCTCTATCGTGTCAAACAGTTGCAAGTCTAATGAACAGGTGTCATACGTGTGTTACATGAAGTGCCAGTACCAAAGTGTCAGATACAGGTGTCAGTGACAAGTGTCATAGACAGGTGTCAGATACAGGTGTCATAGACAGATGTCAGGGACAGGTGTCAGTGACAAGTGTCATAGACCGGTGTCACACACAAACTAGCTGTACACACCTGCTGGTGATTATCAATGTGCGGCTGGGGGTTCCAGGAGGTGAGAGGACTCAATGTGTAGGTAGACTGCAGTGACTGTACAGAGACATTGGGGAGGGTAACTACAAACAAAAGTGTATATAGAACAGCTTCAGCTAGCATTTGGTATTGTATTCTCTATTCAGTCTTCAAACGTCAGTACACCTCAGTGCAACTCAACAAATGGATATTACAAAATAAACTTCGGATGGTGACAAATAAGCTGATAAAAAAGCAAAGAAGAACTCAAAACTGATTTAATAATATGGGATAATCGACAATGTAATTAACATTCAAAATCGAGAGTTGTTTCCTCAATCATTTTTTAATAACTTTATCCTAGCGATTGTTGGGACCAATATTAAAACAAATAGGTTACCAACACAGGAAAATTTTTTATGAACAAAAGATCATAATATCATAAATATTGAGAATACGGGTGTTTATTTTGTTTTACTGAAGCTTTTGTGCTTTTTTGCGATTTTACTACCAACTGATAATAGATGGCATAAATAATGATGAAAGTTGCTGTGTCACGGACTTTGGACCGAAATTAACTGATTTAAAAACTTTTTGCAGAGTTTTCCTCTCGCTAATTCTATCTATGATATAAGCGGAATAGATGCTAACTTGTACGCAATTATTTTTCGACACAAAACAACTCATATAAGGCCGTAAAGTGGATTAGCAAAAATGTAGCTCGCTTGCGTAGAATGAGGGCATCTCAGTAATAGTTATTGTGCACAAACTTTCAAAAGCATAAAAACCAAGTTTGCATTTTTTAAACGTGTTTTAGTTGAGTCCCAATTTTAATTTGTTCGTAAATCTACTATTCTGTGCAAACTGACATCAACGTGATATGTTGCTTGGCCAAGATCTCTAAAACTAAAGCAATATTACGTATTGAAAAAAAAAATATTTTCAAGTCAAAAATATGTATAGAGTGGAATTAACATAATTTAGAATTTCTTTGTGAAGGAAAAAATATGCCATACTTGCGTTTTTCGCATAGTTGTTGTAATCAACAAAAAGAATTTTAAAATTTGAATTACGCATTAATTGACTAAAAAAAATTAGACAGTATAAAATTTAAAGAAATAATCATAACAATAAAATAAATAGATAAGAATTAATCTACAAATATATTCAGTAACTTAGTTAATACTATTTAGCATTGTCACATAACGGAGAAGACAACTCCAACAAGTGAATTGCGTATGGAATCCACGACACGCAACTAGGTAACAAAATAATAAATAATTGATATAACTGATCATAAACAAGTAGTTTTCAATTATATATTATATGAATATTTTGACTCTGCCATTTAGCAAAACAATAACCTCCTGGCAGCATACCTTGTTGACCAGCTGCCACCGCTGCCAGGCTACTCTGTTGAGGCGTAATCCACTCTGTGCCGTTCCACTCGAGCAGAGGGGTTCCCGGGGGGACATTACCTGTAGGTAGCATCTGCCTTGTGCCAGTCATGTTCTGTACCTGCAACGTACACATAGACATCAGTATCACACAGACACACTGATAATCACAGGAAGCCATCAGAATATATGTATCTGTCTGCGACCTTTGAATGTAGTGGACTATCAGATTATTGGCAGTGGGCCAACGTAAAGGCACGTCAAGCTAGGACTGTGTATACGAATACAGAACACAAAATAGACACAAATGAATATCAGATAGTAGTTGGAATATTTTTGAAGAAAAAGACTGGAAGAAATTATATTTCAGTTATTACCACAATAAACAGGAAATACTCGGATGCTATTTCTTGAGGCTAGTAATTCTAAATGCTGTAGCACTATTAAAAATAGCAAAAGTGGAAGTGACAAATTATTAGTTGAAACAACTGTTTCAGACGACCCTCCAATGACATTTATGCTTGTATATTACAATAAGACAGTCGACAGACAAAACAGATTACAAAAAAGAAACTGCCGGAGGTTATTTATAAAAAACAGATGAAAATATTTATTTATATCAGGGAAAAGTCTTTGTATACATAAAACCTGCTGTTGATGATATGCCTGTATAATGAAGAAACATAATGGCAAGCAATGATTGACAGTTGTAGACAGGTGTAGACAGGTGACTGGTAGTTAGACCTGGACTTTGTGCCTGCACAGCGTGTGACTGTGATGGGAACCGACAGGTGTGAGAATGTAACTGAATGAGTCTTGAATGCAAGTATGCAGAATAGCATCTGGGTTTCACCAGTACACGTTGGTGAATAAAAGACTAGTACTAGCATCGGCTAATGAAATGAAAAGAGAGCATAGATCAACAGTAGTTAAAGAATAATACAGCCGATAAGAAAAGAGTAAACTCTGAAAAACTTTCAATAAGGGAAGAACAAATACTGAAAAACTTTAAGAGAGCACACATTGACCAATCACAAGAAAGCATACAACCACCAATCACAAGAGAGCACACATCAACCAATAACCAGAGAACACACATCGACCAGTTGCAAGAAAACATAGCGCCTCCAATAACAAAGGGACATACATAGAGCGAATGCAATAGGGCATACATCCACCATTCATAAGAGGGCATACATCAACCAACCATAAGAGAGCATACATCGACCAATTACAAAAATGCACACAATAATAAAAGGAACATACCCATTGCTGAGCTTGGCTCTGAGACACTGGAAGCATTGCTGTAGCCTGTTGACCACTACAGACAAAATAATATTCACACCTCTTTCTCAACAAGGCAAGTATCAAGTATTTCATTAAAACATTACATAACAGTATCTCATGGGAACAAAGAAACCCTTACCTCACTGATAGACAAATAATAAAGTAGGCGTATTGTTTGAAACTGATCTATGAGTCTGACACAAACAAACACACACCTGTTTTGTTGATGAGTGTGGGCAGGGGTTGGATTCACTGTTGAGGAAGTAGGAAACATGCTGGTGTTACCAGGTTGCATTCCAAACGTCGTCAACTGTTGATATGTTTGAGGAATGGCACCCGACTGCGTAGTGACACGATTGCCATCACCGGCTTCGGTCACCCTCGCAAACGCTGTTAGAAAACGAAGCAACATAAAGACTTTGTTTGTATTACAAGCTAAAACAATATCTTATCAGTGCCAGATACTGTCTAGGATTGAGCCGTCGCTTTAGGTAAAAAATAAATTTCTGACCACATAAAACAATAAACTACAACCAAAAAGATACTAAAATACAGTAATTGGTAAAGAACTTCCCAATACGTATAGCAACTTAAAACAATCTTTGGAATTACTAGAAATGAAAATACTCCACTCAGATGGAAAAAATATTACTAGCTTTTTGATAACAGAAGTAAGGGATCATCAAACCATGTTTAAGTCGTTAAAACTTATTAAATCTCACTTTGCGCGTTGGTTGGTTCTTAAAGGGCTTATGACGGGCTTTTCAAGACGCACTTTGTGTGTAGAGTTGTTTTCTCATCAAGCATAGTAAAACTATTGAGATAAGTCACTTGCGTCAACAAAACACCATTAGGTAACATGTAGAGGTCTGTGGAGGTCTATGACAATGCGTTCGGCAGAAGGGACTATCTGCATTATGATATTATATAGTACATTACAGCAAGTAGTTTGTACCATTTTTGTTACTTTTTCAGTTCCAAACTACTTTTCAAAAATCTTAATTATTATTATTTAGTGCTTTTGAAGTTTTTTCTTGGGAAGATAGCCGGTATTTCAGATTTAATTATTATCGTTGTTGTAAAAAAACAACGCCGGAAATACAATTTCGGCAATGTTTTTTTTCACCTAGTATCATCATGAAAGTATACTCATGTTATTGTTTGATTAATTTTTCAAACGAAAATTATTATTTTGATGAAAAAATTTCATAATTTTTTTTATGACAAACACCATCACGTGAACGCCAGTGTATACATAATAGCGAGCTTACCAAAGATAAACCAAATTGCTGACTTAAGAAAAACAGCTCCAAAAAAATTAAAATTTGTTGCAATATCATTTTTTTGCAATAAAAAGAGTCTCTGCACAAAACTAATATCTAGGACGCCCTATTTCTATGTGAACAAGCCAAATTTTTGAAAACTCGCTTTATAGCTCTATATAACTTGGTGCGTCTTCGAGAAAAAAAGGCGTCTTGGCAAGTGCTGACTGCGTCTATAGGAATCGTCTTACTGGTGAGAGGGCAACTACACATAATTTTTCTGAACACATTTCAACCTCAGAAAGTTTAAATTAAATCAAATCCTCTTCAAATTAGGCGTCATAGGCCCTTTAAAGATGTAACTTGTTCATATTACAAAGTAACTTGAATAATGCAGTAATTTCCCAGTGTAAAACCTGATTTTACTTTGCACTGCAAAAATATTCTTTACGCGTAAACTAGTCTTGAAATATTACATGGATATATGAAAAAAAAAGAATAAAAGAAAAGATCGCAAAGAATTGTTTAAACAGGAGAATAGGCAGAAAAAAATTGAAAAAAAAATATTTGTGAAACATATACAACTATTTAATAATATAGAAAGTCATTTTGATTATCATAATAAAAGGGACTAAGAACAACTGTAAACATTATACCCAAGCTGTCATGTAATACTTTAACGAGAAAAAAAAATGCCAAAATAAAACAACGATTTATGATTTATCCCAACCGACAAATAGTTTCGCATAAATCAACAAAATGTATCAAATTACTAGCTATAATACGAAGTAAAATAATGTAATAATACTGTAGTAGCTATGTTCAACAATAGTCAGATCATTATAAGAAAATTTAGCAGTACAACATGTGATGAGCTGAGATTTCCAATTAAAACTGGCTCTTCACAGTAGGTGCCTCATACGTCTCAATAATATTAAGCCGCTCCACATTCGGATGGCTCCACCCCACATTAGGATGGCTCCACCCCACATTGGGGTAGAGCGTGGGGTTAAACGAGACAAGAAATTTTTTATGATTTGCTGTTTGTTTCTGTAAATTTTTCAAATAATCTAGTCACTGGATCGCGCCATAAAGTTCAACTTAATACAGTTATGATTGTGCTGTCGAGCCTTGACATGTAATTTAGTTAGGTTTTTTGTTGGTCTGCATTGATTTTCTGGGCAATGCAATGGTCCCTGCACAATGCTGATATTTAGGAGCCCATAGTTCTATACAAACGAGGCAAAACTTTAAAAATTTGCTTGATAGCTCTATACAATTTATTGTGTCTTCAAGTGAAAATTGCGCCTAGGCTAGCACTGATTGTGCGTGTAGTAATCGCCTTATTGGCGAGAGGACAACTCTGCACAAGTTTTTAAATACATTTCCAGCTGAAAAAGTTTGAATTAAATCAAATACAATCAGAATTACGCATCCTAAAATCTTTAAATAACCAATGAGCAAACAAACAGCAACATGGTTAATATGATTATAATAATAACACTACTACTATGTAAACAACAAAATAATATTGAGTATTGTTGTCGCCGTGGGACGAAACTAAGGGTTAAATTCTAAAAACCAATTACTAACAATGCGACTATTATCATAAAAAACCAATATCGTATATATAAATTACTATTACCTAGTGACTACTTATACCACCACCAGTATTATTACGGCAATAATTATAAAGTGCTACGTTCGTTTATTGTTATTGTCAGTGAATAATAGTCATTGTAGAAATTAAAAATGCATACTTTGTTGTTATCAAACTATTACTACTACAGGGAAGTAATTGCTCAGTGTTCAAAATAATCAACATTAAATAATATTTGTGCAAACAGTTAGAAGATGCATGGTGGTGGTTAGTAATAACAATAATAGTAAGAGTTGTCTAATACAACGAACATTATTATAATCATTACAATAATAATAATAATAATAAAGATCATTTCTATTTATTATTATCACCCACCTCCGATTTATCAAAAATGGATAACAATCATTGTGATTATTATTACAATAATTGTCAGGACGATTTTAATTATGATCATTATTATATAGATATGTTAAAAAATAATTAATATATATACCAATAAAAATAATATAATAATAATTCATTAATAATAAATATTTAGTTATTATTAATTTAATAATAAATAAACTCATAGACTACTACTAGTACTACTACTACTACTACCACTACTACTGATTTAACATCTATTATTATTTATTATATACTTACTACCCGACACACTACTACTACTACTACTACTACTAACTAGAAATTATTATGAGTACTTTGTTATAATAACAAACAATAAATGGTGATAATATAATTAATTAATTCTTATTACTATTAATTATTATATATATAGATATATTTATTAACTATGTTATAATAAATAAATAATAATAATATTATTATTATTATTATTACTTCAGAATAAAATAAATAATAATTCCAAATAAAAATTATAATAATCTGCAGACAAGAGAAAGTGAAGAGATCAATAACTGATGGAAATGAAAATTGAGCGTTTTATCACAAAATACTACGAAGTCGTAGTAATTGTACAGTATTTCCCCAATGAAAACAGCCATTGCCAGGGTCGGATTGAATAACCGTACGAGGTTAGGGGGAGCAGGGATTCTTTTATCACTAATTCTTCAGCGTTGACATTTTCAGCATCATATACATGCGCTAAATTTAAGAATAATCATTCCATACCTGATATGTAATTGTGACTCATGTTTCAAGAGACATTAGCATTATTGTTTTTCAGCAGTTTGAATATTTGAGCTAAATTCAGAATCCAAGATGAGCAGCCATGTTTTATTGCAACATCCGTTTTTTGAATATAGGTCAGCAACATTGAGTCAACTTTCAGTCTTTTCCAATAATGCTGTAGACTGTGATTTATCAAAAAGTAAAATTGATGAAGTTGCTTGTGTGTAATACACAAAAATAATTATGTTGCATATCTCCGCCAAGTCTTGAGCTACTTGCCGTTCGTCACCTTTCTGGCATCGAGTTTTGGTTAGTGTTAGATAATAGTGCCTTGAACTACAGGTTGACTTCGTGCTTTGCGCTTAGTTATCCTTGCTGTTAGCCCAAAAACAGTTGCACATGATTCATGATAGTATTATATTTTATTACCACTAACTAAGCTTGAGTTTTTTCCAAAATAATAAAGACTTTTACTAAAATAATAATAATACAACAGCAACAAACAACAACTACTACTACTACTGTAACTACTACAAACAAACAAACAATTATTAATAATAATCATAATAATTAATTATAATAATACTAATATGCCTGACGTGATGATCATGGAAAAACTTCTGTTGAATGTTTTTGTTCTGCAGTAATGTTTGTTAAATATTGGTCATTATTAATAATAATTATATATAAATAATAATAATAATGATAATAATAATAACAGAACAACAACAACTTCTGTTCAACTTTTTTTACAGTTAATTAATAATAATAATTAACAACAAAAAGCAATAATTAACAATTTTGTAAAAGTTGTAAATATTTCATGTGCGAACAAAAAATGCCATGTACTAAAAACACCAAGCAATAATAATATTATATTATTATTACTAATTTTCATGTCACGCCACCCAGTCATAATGATTATAATGATATTGACTTTATTATAAGCTGTTATTGAAAACAAAAAAATCTGTTTGTTACTACTCGACGTACCATAATAATAATTATTAATTTAATAATAAAGTAATACATCATAATAATCATATGATATTAATAATAATGAGTATTACAATGGCTCTTTTCTAAAAATTGAACCGCTAGTGCAACAATTATTCAATCTGTTGCAGGTCTCCCAATACGATGGTTTATAATAATAATAGTAATAAATAATAATAATATAGTAAACTTAACGCACTTTTGTGAGTATGAAAATTTTGCCATGGATAGTGGTTAGCTAATCTCATAATCTGATGCTAGATAATGTTTTTTATTTGTATTATCAGAACTGGATAAAAAATGAGAGTATGGTAACTGTAAAAAAAACAGCTAAACAACAAAATAAACTGTTTGCTGTTAACTAAAAAATCATATACCAAAAAAACAGCATATAAATAAATGGCGATGTTCCAAGCCTGCAATATATGAATGTTTTTCATGGTATTACCCCTCAAGGCCCCATGGAGTGATCAAGGCGTGGCACACGCAGCTGGTGCCCAGTGATTTTCTTTGAATTTGCTGAGTATTCATCATCAGCACTAACTGCCAAAATTGACCGCTGATATTCTAGGCATTCAATATCAGCTACAGCCCGATGCAAGGGTTAGTTAATGTTTAACTTGTTGTTCAGTGAACAATTGATGTCTTAAAATGCAGTATCAAAGTTTTCATGGCGGTGTGGCAAATAGGTCAAAATGCAGAATTCATATATGCTGAAAATAATGACACAGTTTATTTATGCAGTTAACGTTTTTTTGAAATGTCGACCTAACAAAATGGGTTGTATTTTATATAAGTGTGTTTATGGTTCAATATACATCATGCCAGCCAATCAAGCATTGAATGAGTTGCTTTCTCTGTTCCAGTGTTAAATATATAATAATGATGGGTTTACGCTGTAGCAAAACACGTCATCAATTTAACAATTTCATGGTAGTCTTCTCACTCATCATAAGAATTTATAAAATTGAGCCGCTACCAAATACCAAAGACTTTTCATCTACTCTTATTTATTTTCATTTGTTCATTTACTTCCATGTGTTACCATTCCTAGGCCCTGCTGGCTTTCGAAGATGTCAGCTAGCTATCATGGAAGTGACAATAGAGGAAGTTAATTTTTTTGACAGCATCTTTCGTTACTTTTTCAAAAATGAAGGCAGATGCGGGGTAGGTGAGATTAGCCACAATAGATAATATATATAAAATCAACACCATAGGTCATTACTATATATGGTTGATAATTTCCAATTGTAATGCTTAATAATAACTCGTGTATTGAGAGATAGGAAAGCAGGTTTTATTCTTGAAGTTGTGATGGAAAATGATAGACTTAGTGAAAGTTTCAGGCATGTGCTAGCCAACATTTGTTCAAAACGTAGCTGTTTTGTCATAAAAAGCTGTTGTCATGGGTTTCAAGCTATAGAAAGTAAAATGGCGATTAGGTTTTCAGGTTGTTAGTTTGTTTCCTTATTTTCAGATAAAATTATATTATGGTAATAAAAATAAGCATCTACATTTTATTTTAGATCCAGTTTGTAACTGTTACTCAGAGATAAAAATCTAGAAATAATCCTACAATTGATCTTGAGCATATTTTTTCAACTCGTGTTTGCTTCATGACATTTTTTTGTCTGTCATGAACTTCGGTCTCTTTTTTTTTCCGCTGAATGACATTGTTTTGGCACTGAGGGTAACTTCTAGATCTGGGGGCAACAAGTGGTTTATTTTATTGATTATTATTTAATTTATAACAGTTCTTGTTTATATTATTTTGGTTTAGAAAATTAATCATCCGTTTGTAACAATACCTTTAATATTCCTTCAAACTTTGCCAAAGTCTTAAAACTGAAACAGCAGGTGTTTTGTCATCTACAGGATGAATTTAATTGCCATGTAAAGTAATGGAACTATGTCATTTTATATCTGAACCTTTGTATTTTAAGGCTACTTATTTAAACGCTCATTGATTGATTAAGTAGTATCACACCAACTGCAGTACTGATCCATCCATATACATCGAGTTTTGACTAGGAATTTTAAGACTAAATTTATATTACAAAGATGATTCCTTACCCTTGATTGTTCTAATGTGTACATCTAGCTCAGCGATTAGCATATAATTAGAGATGCTCCGATTCACAAGTTTTCATCGATTAGATCCCGATTTTTGCCATTGAACCGATCCGATTCCAATTCAAACCGATCCAATTTATTGAAAACATTGAGGGTAAGTTTGTAACTATATTACCAGTGCACTTATTCACTTAAATACAGCTAAATCACAAATCAATCATTTTATAATTTTACAAAATTACAAGCGAGTTACATGGCAGATAATGCTTTTCCTCATCATCATGTAGGTTACAAGAGCAACCCAACCACATTGGTATTAATTGGCATTGCTATTGAATGAGGCCAATGCGGTAACGACACGGGTATTTGGAGCTAATCTGCCTACTATTCCTTGTTGGTGAAAAGATCTGTAAACAATAATACAAGCAAACCACTTCCGATTTTTTTTTGCTGATTCAGTGAATGGTTTATAAAATCTAACCATTCTGATTCAATGAATCGGAATCGGAGCATCTCTGCTGATAATACGTGAGTCCTTGTTGTACTTCCATGAAATGATGCTACAACTTATTACTTTTAACACAGCATCGTCTTACAGAGAAATAAATAATGGGAAATGATACGAGTAAAACCGATGATCATGACAAATCCCTTCTATCGCGCTTTTCCTCTACAGAACTGCATACTTTACAAAGCATGTACATGGGTCTTGCTGGAAAAGACAAAAAACAGCTAACAGAGAACGTTTTACAGGTACATATAATTGCGCTCTGGTTTTCGCTATCGTTGTTGATCTACCTGGCAAATGGTCCTATCTAAGGTTTCTACCTGATCTATCACCCTGTCTATTGTAGGGTCATTTAGGGTCACTGTTTCCTGCCGAATTTACAACTAAATTGTATTGGACTATGGGGCATATGAACACCCCTTCACCGAAGACAGCTCCACCGTGTTTTGGTGGCATAAGTTTTTCAAAAGCATTGGCCTACCTGTTGAAAGGTGACGCTGATCAGCAGGTTTATATTGTGAGGCATCTTGTGTCGGAGCATCCCACCCATCATATGCCTGCTAGGCAGCTCTATCAGGTAATTTATTCTCCTCCAAGAGTTCTATACGTTTAGTGATTGCCCTTTATTGCTTAGAAATGGGTGTTGACTATGCACAACATGGGCGTGGACATCCCAGGTAAATTGTGAAAGACAAAACCACTAAAAAATGCCTACTATTATGTATAAGTAATATTTACAATGAGTTGGTTTTCGCTATATAGGTTAGATTCATCAATGTAGACACTTCAGGAAATATTGCTGAAGTTATATTTTATAATTAAGCATTAATTAAAAATTAATCTCGAATTTTCACAAGCTAAACGTTGAAATATTATTTTGTGACGAACATTTATTTTGGGTTTCTCTATATTCGTTTTAAGAAATTTTTGCATTTATTTCAGTCGAGATCAAGGTTTATGATCGCAATGGCCCAAGGCGTTTTTTGTTTGGATAAATGTGATTTAATCGGCACTGTTGAGGTTATTGCTGTATGAATGTCATAGGGTTTTACAATTTTATAAATGCTGCCGGAGTAAAATAGTGATTGAGTCAATTTTTACCGCACCCATAGCTGAGTTGTCTTTGAACACTGACTTTCCCCCACAGTTTATGGACACACTCCTGCGTATATACTACTCAGTTCTGCTGAGCAAGGAACAGGCAGAACTTTCTAAGGCATGGAGAGAGTTGACTGCGCCCACTGATGCTCAGTTTGAAATCTTGACATTTCTCTCGCTCAGCGAACTCTTCTATCCCGATAAAAAATCACGTAAGTTTTTTATCATCTTATCCGTGTGTAGGAGTTTCTATGGTTTGTTTTTCAGGTGACTTTAAATTTTTTCGCAATGGGTTTGTAAAAGCCACAATTTCCCACGCTCTTTTTCTGCACTCAGTTTTGGACTATAGCCAAATGTTAGTTTGAGTGCGCAATGACGTCTTGCAACTGCTGTCTCTATCTAGAGGAGGCGGCAATCTCAGCCAATCACATACCAGAGAAAAGCTACACAGTTGATGACCTCATAAGATGGGTTGGGTGCAGCCAATTGTTCACCAACGCCTACAACTGTGTGTTCAACCATGCATTTCCTGTCTGCGAGTTGGTAAGTCATCAAGTAACTAATCCAACATTCGTCCCGAGATCCTTTTTCATTAATCGAAATCTTTGTGTAGTTTTTCATTAAATAAAATTGTTATCCAATTTATAAGAGGCATGATTAGCAGTTCATAGTCTGAATCACATTTTTCATTCAAAAAATTTTAAATATCTGTAGTAAAGTTAATTTTTGTTCAAAATAATTTGATTATTTTTTTCATATCAATTTAGCAATAATAATTCTAAAATAAAAATAATTTCAAGTTTAGCTTTGAAAATTATAAATATATTATTGGCTAAATTAATTTTGTTATAAAATTACTGAGCAACTTTTATATGAATTGCAATGGAGGAATCGTTGTACCAATCTTTCTATTTTTTCTGCCCCCATAAGTAAGCAATTTCTAGCCATTTCTTTTTTCTGTATTTGGCAAACGAGTAAAACAAGTTTAAGTGGTTATTCGAGATATTAATAATTATTTAAATGAATAATAATAAATGATATTATTTTACGGTTTGCTGTAGCATTCGAAGTCGCTGCTGCCAACGTTTGTTGGGAAGTCGTCTGCTGCCGACCACATAGATCTACTCCGTCCACTTGATGTGTTAGCCATTAACCAGGCCATTCCATACAAGCTGAGGGAGAAATGGACTCTCATATTTGACAGCAGGTAATCATTAGATCAGGGATTAGCTAAACTGGCTGCCAAATTTATGATCTAAAGTTGGGTGCTTGTGAGTCGAGAGGACAACTTCTGCTTTTTCGATAAAAAGGTTTTTGCTACTCAAATGAAATATTTTCATCAAATATAACATAAAACGTGAAACAATTCTTATTAAAAAAGAAAAATAAAATAATTAGTTTTTAAGAATTATTAATACTTAAAAAGTGAAAAAGTTTTTGCGTTTCTTACGTTTTAAATTGACCTAACTTATCTTTGCTGCAGTTATTTTTGTCTTCTTTTGACTCTTTTAACAGATTTTTTAGTAATAGGCAATGCTACCATATATGTGCATGAAATTGTTGGCTGTGTTCCAAGATACAACATCTGTTAACAATTATGTTACAGAAAGCAAGGAGAGAGTTTCACCACTTTGTTACGCAGTGTCAAGGACCAAAAGAACACTGTGTTGGTAGTGAGGGATACAGATGGACGAGTGTTTGGTGGTTTCAGTACAGCCGTTTGGTCTAACAACGCAGCATTTCAAGGTATCAATAATTCATCTAATTATATGACCTTTACGATATAGTAAACTAACAAACAACCTGCTAAAATTTTATTATTTTTAATTGTTATTAGATTTAAATTGAAATATTGAGCTAATATTCTAGGTTTTGATGTTCTCCTAAATAGAAATCATTTTTGCCGCGTAAAATGCATCAAAAAGTTTTCAAAATCTTATTGTCATGATTTTGTAAGGACAACTCTGCATCTAGACCTGTGTTTTAGCCATCCAACTTTTTATGTAATCTTATTTTCATTTTTAAAAAAATATATGTTATGAAATTTTGTACAAGACTTGATACAATGGAATGAAAGGAAAAAAAACTAGATGTTCAATCGCAAAAAAATGATGTTAGCCATTTAATTATGGCTACAACTCACAATTCAACATTTTTCTAAGCATAGCCTATAAAACTGTGGTTTGTGAAATATTGGAGTTTTCTGCTCCGGATGGTTCTAGAATTCTCTTTTTGCTTTTGTATAGGATCTATAGACAACTTCCTGTTTAGTATGAGACCTTTGATGAGGATCTACAGGCCCACTGGGCTGAATACCAACTACTTCTATCTAAATACTGGACAAGAAACTTTCCCTAATGGCATGGTTAGTCTCTACGTCTGTGTTTGCTTATTAAATACATGATTGGTTAGAATGAGAGAGATTATCTGTATTCCAGGGCATGGGTGGACAACTCAAATACTTTGCTCTCTGGTTAGACTGTGAGTATGGCATAGGACATTCTATGGCAAAGCCTTTCTCCACTACTTACAATAGCCCCACACTTTCTTCTCAGCCTGAGTTCCGCTACACTGATGTAGAAGTGTGGAGGGTAAGCAATATTCAGGAAGATTTTGATGAAGCTGAGGCTAAAGCCGAACAACGAGTGAGTAGATATGTTTGATTAAATATTTTCTTTTTACAAAATAATTAAAAAATAAACGAGGATTCTGTTGATAAAAACTGAGAAAATAATATATTGAGCCTGTGGAATTGCGGCCATGTCACTTTATAAAAGGCCAAAAATTTGGGAAAAATGTATGCCACTTTTATTGATTTTTGGAGCTCAAAGAACTCATTTGGAGCATTTATCTTTTTTCCGTTTTTTTTTCAGTTTTGGGCGATTGCATAATTTTTCATTGATAAAATTGATTTCAGCAATAGATTATTTGCTTGTAGACAACAAAAATGTTTATTAATTATAAACTAAATAAGTTTGTGAAAATTATCATTTTTGTAATTTTAAGAAAAACAGATGATTTTTTATGGCATTAAATTTTGTGTTAAATTACATTAAATTTAACTATAAATAGTCATAATGATGAAAATTAAAAATTAAGATTTTCATAGCCTCCCATTTTTTTGATTCTGCTCTTGTTTTTTTTTAGATTTTGCAAAATTTATCTGTCCTGCCACATTTTAATGATGTATATTTCTAACCTCATTACAGGGTGCCACAAGCATACTGGACAGTGATCCTGGAGCTAAGGCTATTTTGGATTTGATTGGAAAAGGAAGTCAGAGTGACGGGCTAAGAGAATCCGATCCAACAGCAAGTAATCCTGAACAGACTGAGCCCCCCATTGTCTAAACTTTATATCGGAAAGTCTCTGGTTTTATTTCTCGCTGCATTTCTTATTATAAACACTTTTCTTTTTCATTTTTCTTTCTGAAGGGGGTGGTTTTTTCCAAAACATTAAAACATACAGAACAATGTTACAGTTTACAATGAGCATTATTTAGATCATGTTATGTAATTATTACCTAACGTATACTATTATATAACACTGTACTTTCATGTGCCTACATAGGCCTCTGGAGAGTGTTCATGCAAATGTCAGTTGATGCAATATTACCTCATCGTCATGGCCAGGTCTATTGAGCCATTTGCTAATAATAAATTGTATATTTCTAGTCAATTATTATATTTAGTATTTATTTAATTGTTTCTTTCACAATAATCTATTGGGAGTTGTCTACTTTTAGACACCCACCTGCAATTATGTGCCAAAGGTTACGCCTGCTGTTATAATGCATGCATTTATATTAATAAATTTGGTTTTATTTCATCATCTGTATTTATTGTGTTAATTTCCTCGATCATTGATATGTGAAAGATATTGATCTGTGACATCATTTAACATTTGTGAGAACTAGAAATGCATCGATGAAAGCCACTATCAAAACTATTAACACCTAAAAGCTGTCAAAAGCTTTAAAAATAAAATAATGAGCGATGTTTTTTTACCCATCAATCATTTATTTTTTGTTTTACTAACATTATTTTTCTTTTATTAACATTTTAATTATTTTATTGTATGTGTTATTATTATATATACGATGTGGTTTGAAGGTAGAGTTTATCTGACAGCCCTGAAATTACCGTGGTGGAGACAATCTCATTTGAACAAGTTAATTCAAATGTAATAAAATTAATAATAAAATGTCAATAAACATTTAATACTTGTTTTTTTTTCTTTATAGGTTGATGAATTATTTTTAAAACAGATGAAATACTGTTTAAAAAAATCGAAAAGCTTTCATGCATTATAATTTTGTTTACAAACTTGAAAATTAGCAAAATTGTTTAATTATAATTTTATTCATAACGAATTTGCAACTTAGTTTCGTGTTCATATGTGACTTTATTCCTTGTATTGTGTGTCAACTAATGGTTAAAATAAAATTTTGCTTCATACTCGGAGTTTTTGCTTAAAATAAAACTTTTGCGACAAAAAACAGGTTTTTCTAGGAATTATCTGCACAACGGCAATGTCAGGGCTGTCAGATAAATGTTCCCTGGTTTGAATCTTGCATGGGTCAAAGTCAATTGGGCTGTCTTCGGTGCATGCAAAGTTTGTTACCAACAGGAAGTTGATCGTTTTATCGATACTGAATTATTAATCCATAATCTCCTGCATGTTTGTCGTTTCCGCAATATAAGCAATTGACAATTTCATACTCAATTTTCTAATTAGGTCAAGCCAATTGGTATTCTTTTGGGACAGCTAGCGATAGCAGTGCTATTGTCAGTGCATAGGTACAGAGTGAATCAGTGCCTTATGGCTTTCAGCATTGGGTGTACATTTTGCCACCACTTGTATATGTTATTGTTTCAACCAACTGTGAAATATTTACATATCTCTATCAAGTTTTCAGAGATTTATTCATGTGATATTTCCCTTGGGCTTTTCGTGTAGATGTTCGGTCATTTGGTATATTCTGTTGAAAAAGTATGATAATCCCTTTGGGCATTGGGTAAAAATGCTTTCTATAGCTGGAATAGGTTAGTTTAGCATATGGTAGAGTCGCTTCAGCAGTGCTGCTGTTACTGCAGCGCCACCGGATATAAAACTTTTATAATACAGAAAACATGGCTTAACTAAGCAAAGGTAACTTGAATAACGTATATCCTAGTCAGGCTGTTACTTAATGTTTCTAGCATAATACTTATTATATAGGTCAAGTTGTTACTTAATGACTTTAGTATAATACTTATTTTATAAGTCAAGTTGTTACTTAATGACTCTAGTATAAAACTTATTTTATAGGTCAAGATGTTACTTAATGACTCTGGTATAATACTTATTATATATGTCAAGTTGTTCCTTGATGACTCTAGCATAATACTTATTATATAGGCCAAGTTGCCACTTAATATCGCTAGTATAATACTTGAAATATCAAGTTGTTCTCTTTTGATGGCTTTAGTATGGTTCTTGCGTTTGTTAAGCTTTTAAGTGTCTGAAAAAGGCCCAGATCCTGGTTTGGCCAAACTGTCAACCAAAACCAGAGAGAAAATTAATTTCATAAAATGATCCGCACTGCACTTGTTTTTTTCCAAAACATCCACTAACCAATTATGGTCCACCCAGTCAGGTCAGCACTCACTGGAGCGCTGCAATTTCGCTGTGTCTTATATATATTATTTTGTATCATCTTTTTTGTCCAAAGCTGTTACACCTACTATTTCTACCAGCATTTAGCTGGCATCTAATGACTTCAGCTAATATCAGAGTTCACTGGAATCTCAGCATAGGAGAATGTTCGTGTAATTCATTAGCATTCTCCGTTAAAATAATTAAATTATTTAACCCTAGAGGGAGTTGGTAAAACAGAACGCTGTAATTGACGCTTTGCAAAACCTGCTAGATAGATAAGACAACATATTTGCTAGTGTAGTAAAGCTTTAGATGAAAAATAGATGGCAGAGTGTGGGTTTGAACTTGCAGATTGTGATCCGCATGCATGCAGTTTATCCCTTCGCCCATTGAGTTCAAGTGGTGTGAGAGCTTTGCACTCAACTGCTATGGCTTGTCTAGAATAAATATTATTGGATTTTTTTCTATTAGTACTGTACTCTCATCAGTAGAACTACTCACCATAATGACAATATAGATAAATTTTCTTCAGCTAATTAGCTTTTATTCACAAGTTTTGCCAAACTATGAAAACTAAAACATTTCTGAATCGTGTTACTGTTTAGTATAATGTCTAATACTGCATTAGTAACAGCGTCAATTAAATTTTATTCAATTCAAAGTAAAGCTAATAACTTTCCAAGTCAAATGGTACTCTTAGCATTCATCCATTAGCAGTCTCACAAGTTACTGGCTGCGTAAAGCTATTGTTTTAGGGAAAGCTGACAGTTTTTGTTGCGAAGATATCAGCAGTGATAAATCAATAGGTTCATTGCATGCCTGTATGTGTAGCTTGCATTTGTTCTATGTTGTTCTATTCAGGTTAAGTGTTTCAGCGAGAAGGCAAGCATTCATCGATCTCTCCCACAGGTAACTCTATTATTCACAGACATCTAATTCATATGCACTTGTTTATATTATGTTTCTTAGGCGCCTGACAACTTTTCTTTAGCTTCAAACTTCTGAAAAGATTGTAATCTATCAACAACGAGGTTTTGTTTAAATTTATTTTATTTCTATCAACACCATATTTGTATGATCAAAGTTTAGTCATGCTGGTTATTAGGAAGTTGGAGACCATGATTTGATTGCGTAATTTTCAGTACTAATTTTTTGTTAATATACATGATAGAAGTATCATTTTCTGAGCCATTTATTTATGACTAGCTAGATTCAACATGGTTCTAATGCTAAGACATTTATTAACACGCTGAAGCATGGAAGATTATGGTGGTGTATTGGTTGATCTCTCCGGCTTTGAATTTAGTTTGACTTCTAGCAAGGTTGTGGGTTCGAATCCCTGTCGTACGAGAGTGTTTTTTCTGCAATAGCTGAAACATTTGCAATTCAATTGTGCATAAATGTACTGCAAGCTACCTCATATCCTATCCAAAAATAGTTGAACCAATAAACATCACTAAATACAACCCTGCTTAACGTTGTAATGTTTAAAAAATTTCTGACAGTCATAGAGACAATGTCAACCAAGACCAAGTACAGTTACTTTTCGATAATCTTTTAGCCAAAATGGTTTCAGCTGAAAAAAGTTTATCTCTTTTTTACACTTTCTGCTCTATTATTCCGTTTGCCTCTGAGGATGTTTCAATTAAGAAAGATACAGATAGTAATTAGCATGTAAGCTCCTTCTCTGTGTACCATATTGTACCTCCCCCACAGCCAGTGGTCTCTCAATGCCATCACATCTATTGATCTTGTCTCAGCTCACCCAGATATTCACAGCTCCTCCATAATCCATTGTCTTCTGTCAGCGTGTATTGTTTGAAGCAGGGATCGATTAGAGGGCTTTGGATAATAGCCAGTACCGCTCTATTGTACTAGCAGAAATAAATTAAACAAAAATTGTTTATACAGTTATTTGAGGTATTGATCTGAGGATGGAACGATGGCGTTCTACTGCCTGTCCACCTTTTATTGTGCCCCAAGTAACAATAAAAAATTCAAGCTGAACCCATCATGTAACCACCCAGTTATGTCTTATCATCATTACAATCTTGTAGCCTTTTGGGCAGCAAGTATTTGATGATTATTTAGCAAGGATAATAGGTCACTAGCAAAATTAAAGCAATTTTTATGCTACTCAAAGTTGCCAGTATTATAACTTGGTCGTTCAAACATTCACTCAAGCAAATTGCTCTTCACATCACCCCGTATAATAGCCTTTGCTGCGTGTCCATTGAGCAATAAAACACAAAAGATTGGCACGTGTTCAAAGAAGGTTCAGGTGATCACATTCTGTGGGTGGTGTTAACATCCGGATATTAATTTCCTTTCGGTAACGAAGCAAACAATCTCTCGTCTTATTCTCAATCAATTTCTTACTATCGCAGAACTCAAAGCCGCCAACTGCTTACGTTGAGCTCCAGTCAGCTGATCGCATACTCCATTTACCTCTATGTGTCTTGAAGCATACTCCATTTACCTCTACGTGTCTTGAAGCATATTCCATTTACCTCTACGTGTCTTGAAGCATATTCCATTTACCTCTACGTGTCTTGAAGCATATTCCATTTACCTCTACGTGTCTTGAAGCATATTCCATTTACCTCTACGTGTCTTGAAGCATATTCCATTTACCTCTATGTGTCTTGAAGCATATTCAAAGTTTCGATTTTTAATGGGAAGGCAATTTAGTTGATTCAAAATATATACTAGCAGACGTCCTGAAGAGTTAGCTGCATTTATAAAAAAAAACTTGTTCTCTCTGTTGGGTTTGAACTTGTGACCTTCATCACTTTAGGTCAACACTTTGTCTATTTCACCACCAAGCTTAGTGGCACATGAATGCAATTCGATGTGAGAAATGTTTGTATTACTTGTCAACAACCGATCTTCTTCTGTGCATCTATTGGCGATCAGTTTTTTTCCGAATACCTTTACGATTCTATTTCACAAGTTGACCAATAGTTTCTCACCAATTTAATCTCTTTCTATAAAATGGACATTTGATAGCGTAAGACGCCAGCTTATTAAAAGCGCTTGCACTAAACTCATAAATTCAATATCTCGACCAAATATTATTCAGCAATATCTAAAAACTTTTCTCAGATACAGTCTGAAGTGAATCGAGCGAATAATCAATGGCTAAGAATCACTGAGCAATATTTATTGTACAAGCGGTATCATTGTGATGGCATGAGTGAGATATCGCTATCACTCGTAAATTATTCATTTCCTGATCATATTACTGCCGGTGTATAACTTGTTTTATTGCTGCTGGAGGTAAAAAGCGAGATACTCTCATAGAGTGACACCTGTTAACAAGTGCTTCAAGGGCTTCTACCTGCCTATCTCTTAACACTTTCCTGTTTTTTGTAATGAATAGACAATTCAAGTCCTTCTACCAATTGATATTGTGATAGCTTCTATGTGTATTTTAGCTTTTAGCATACATGACATTGATGAGATTTTAAGCTTGTGTGGATAATATTTGGCAACTATCCAAGAAACAACGAACCGACCAGTAAAATTATGCGATTATTTAAAAATTGATATCAGTTGCAAGATGAAACTCTGTAATTTTTTAAACAAAAATTTATTTAAATTATTATAATTTAGAAAAGTATTTTCATTTATTGTAGTGTTTCGCCTTTTCTTTATTTGTCGTGTTTAAAACCTACTGTGAATATCAAAATTTTCAAACAACAGTTTTCCTAAAAATAATGAGCAAAAAATGCTTTTTAACATGTCCGTTGTTTTAATTTAATATTGGACACATGAACACGCAATACAAATGTTTAGATCATTTCTGACTTTTCACAGGTGAGTCATTTAATTCATCTGACATGCACAAGTAGTCTATTTGTCTGCACAAATGTGTTGAAGTGTCAAGACCTTTTGTCTCACGTTCTCTTCAACCTCTCTTTCCTGGCAGCAGCTGTTGGTAGCATTGGTTATAAACCAGCCGTGGTCGTGGCACCTTTTAATTTCCTAATTAACTTGATTCTATAGAAATTTTCAAACTTGTCGCTTGTTCCAAAGACTTTGGATTTAATTGGTTTCCTTCTCACATAAGAGTTGATAATTGTGGCTTAAAATGTCATTGACCATGGGAGATTTGTAAATCACTAACTTACTTGTATATTTTACTGAGTGACATTCGCGGTTTGATGAATCAATGAAATTTAATTATGAAGAAGGTTTTCTTAGAGTTGTGCGGATGTAAAAACAGATTTGTAAAATCATTATAGATTTTTCTGTAATATCAAGCTCATCAAAGTTACACGATTAATTTGCATGAGTTTTATTGTTTGAAGGTGAGGGAAAGAAGGCAGCGGTTGCATGAGAGTGTATATATAATGTAACAGACGCCACCAATACTGAAATTCTCATAGGTATTTTACCGCATCACTATTCAATATGGATTCTGAGCTGACGTCCTTTACTGGTAAGTTGCCTCTTTTTCAAACACACCCACTGCCCGCTGCCTCAGGTATATTTGTCTCACGTTCTCATAATAACTAGAAATGCTTTCTAAGGCATAACATTTTCCATATCTTCAGCAAGGCTTGATCTTGCAGCCTTTTACCTTGCGTGTCGTACAGCTCCACGCTCTATCTATGTGCGCCATCACAACCTTGTATAATTTATTATGTTTAATCTATTACTACTATTAAAGCTTTTCTCAAGTCTGTCTATGGAAGAAAAATAATTTCAATAACTGCTCTTAGCTAATTTCCTTTAAATCTCAACTCTGTAAGCTGACACGCGAACAACACCTACTGCTGCCAGTTTCACAGCATCTCCACTGCTGATAGAATGATGTTTACAGATAAATTGAAAGCTACATCTAGCAACCTCAACAATATGTCTGCAACGGTTGAGAACCCAGCTATACCTTTAGTTCAGCGCAATGGTCAACCCAATTATACATCAACGGAGACTGACGCAGAAAAAGGGACTTTCGTTAAACGAAAGGGACGCAAGAAATGGTCAAAGTAAGTAAGATAGAGACATTTTTAAAAACAGCTTCGTTCATGCAGGAGAATGATTGGCATTGCTTTGGATAAGTCTGTTCAGCTGCGTTCACGCTGTTTACACACAGATTTAAATAATTTATGACTTATTTACCGACTTTTAACAGTTTACATTGTCTACAGCAGTGAGTCTGCATTGGTGGTGCTTTCGACATTTACACTAAATGAGATTTTATTTTTAATGCAATTAGCGTTAGCATATTTTAAAAAATAGATAAAAAGCCAACAGCATTTTTATTATTTTATCAGACTTTTTAAAGTTTGTAATAGTAAACATAGCAATCTATTTTTATCATAGATTTGAGTAATTTTCCAGCTGCCTCGACGGTAAAAATAAAAATATTTTTTCGAGCAAAGCTAAAAAACATTTCTTGTTATGATTACCAATGCAATTTTTTGGTGTTCAAAGGTTTTCAATTTTTAATTATTTTTCGATCAAGTCATTTAATGACAACACGGTGTTACAGGTTCAAGCAGACCAGATTTGAAAATGTTGGTGAGATGTTGGCACAACGCAAAGAGTTGTTTCGGAAGAGGCGTAACGTGAGCGATGTGGCATTTGTTACCGGATTGGTGGGAATCATACTGATGATAATTCATACAGAGTTGATAGTAGGAAACGTGAATGGGTACTCCAACACCTCCGCTGCGGCCATTGTTCTCAAAGTCTTTATCACGTTGTCCACTGTAGATCTCATTGGAATGGTTATTTGGTTCCATCTTATTGATGTAAAGGTTAGTAAGAGGTCAAGCTATACTCAAGAGAGACTTGTTCTCACATTTCTCTTGAAGCGATGCCGACTGAGAAATTACACTTATAACAGATCCCACACCTTTTGTGGGAGTATCGAAAATTGCAAGTGGACAGTATACTGAAAAAAAAACAGTTTAATTCATGCCACTGTGGGTCTCCAACTACTACCTTGTGAGTAGACTCAGGATGGAGACGCTATCATTCTCCCTCGACGTCACCCTTCTATATCCGCTAATATCAAGTCCACGGTCAAACATTAGCTAGTAAAAACCCTATTAGCATGTAATTGTAAATATTCAAAAGGAACTCATTGGCAGTCACGAGTTTCCTGCGATGTTTAAAGCTTGTAATAAGATCGGACCACCGTCAGCGTACCTGATATCGACTGGCACCAACGCTGATGGGTTTTAGTAGAAAGAGCTAAGTATAGATCGGCACTGTTTGTACACAACTATGAATTACAATCAATACTAGGGTGAATACACGCCTACAACAATCTTCCATCAATATTCATTTTGGAATGAGTTGAGGCAGCTAATGCCATTTGTTGTGAGAGCAATTGATAGATTAGCTTATGCTGTTGAAAGCACGAGTTTTGGACTGTGGAACCTCATATTAGCTTATGGTCCGGGCGCATGGACGGTGGCGAACAACTTAGGTTTCTGGCTCCAAAAGCATCATTGGTGGTGTCAGGAAGGGCATCCTCTGCTCCATTGCATGCTTTGTCCTTATCCTTGCTTACTTTCAGCTACTGTAACCACAAACTCAGGGTGTTTGTATTCTATGATACATCTATCGGTATAAATTGAGCTTGTAAAAAAATTATAACGCAACATAACCTAGTTTTTTCTGATCAATTCTTCAACTTAACGTGTTTCAAGGAGGCTTTAGAAAATTAAAAATTATAAAAAGAATCTTGTCTGCGTGTGCAAACAGTTACAACTAGTAGTATAAGTTTCTAAGTTTGAAATATTCAAAAATCAAAACGTGACCTTAACTTAAAAAAATGTAACCTCAAAGCAACTGTCTTTTGCATTAAAGTTTTCTGTTTAGTTGTTTGCACATGTATATCCGCTTCTTGCTTTATTAAAAAATAGTTATTTTAAATTTAAATTGATAATTATTTTTCGGTAATAATAAATTTTTTAAAGCAAATTGGTACGAAAGACTCAGATTGCGATAACAATCAGAACCTTTAAGAGCAGTTTATCTGTTTTTTTTGTTTTAGTTATTTATGATAGACAATGGAATGCAAGACTGGTTGCTCGCCGTCAGTCCGAAAACCGCACTTCAAATCATTTTGGAGCTTTTAATATGTGCCATCCATCCAATCCCGGGAGACATCACATTCCAATGGGTGTCATATGACTTCCAGAATGGAGTGGACACGGTGGTTTCCGTCCCACTAGATGTTATACTTTCCATTCCCATGTTTCTCAGGCTATACCTGCTATGCCGGTACGTATGCGCACTGGCTCCCTGATGAAGTAGATTTCTCCGCTGATACATTGGTAAACTGGTTATAAAATGGCTAATTTGTTTTAGGGTTATGTTGTTACACAGCAAGCTATTTGCCGATGCCAGATCACAGTCGTTGGGAGCTCTTAACAAGACAAAGTTTACGTTTTATTTCATATTCAAATCTCTCATGTACCTCCATCCAGTCTATGTTATGATTGTGCTCATCGCCTCCATCTTTCTCATAGGAAGTTGGGCTCTCAGGTACTTAGATTTAACTATATTACTATTAATAACTGTAGCCCCAGTACCATCAACTGGAATAACAGTCCTGTAACAACTCCTTAGCTGATATTTTGTCAAATCTGGCATCCAATATGGCAGACTGACGTAGATTACTTGTACAAATCAAGGAAAAAAATTTATCAATCGTCACTTTCCCATTTGCTGTACCAGCTGTCAAGTCCCCATGGATGTTGAGCTTCCTGGACTTTTTCCTTGAGTCTATTTGATTCTCATGAAGCTAAGGGGCTTTTGCTACATTGCAGGTCTCAAACAACTCAATGAGCTTGAGATGTCAACTAAACCAACATTTTTTTTCTTTCCTCCGTAATGCAACTAGTTGATCCTCTGTTTTTTTTTTTAACTTCTAAAACTTTGACAATTCGAATTTTTAGTTAATTTTAAAATACATTTCATTAATTTCTATTACCCGACTTTTTTTAAAATTATTTTGACAATTCTACAACGAAAAATTAATCGTTGACCTATCAAAATTGTTTGTACCATGTTATTACTCCTTTGACTATTATTACCAACTTCTAGCACTACAATAACTACTACTACTACAACTTCACCATCTATTACTACTATAATTACTTTTTCTACATAACTACCACCACCACCACCACCACCACCACCACCACCACCACCACCACCACCACCACCACCACCACCACCACCACCACCACCACCACCACCACTACCACCACCACCGCCGCCACCACCACCACCACCACCACCACCACCACCACCACCACTACCACTACCACCACCACCACCACCACCACCACTACCACCACCACCACCACCACTACCACTACCACCACCACCACTACCACTACCACTACTACTATTACTATCGCCATCACTACCACTGCCCATACCATTTCACTACCATTATCACTACTACTACTTCTAATACTAAGGCTGTGTGTGGGCACTGTGTGTGGCAAAGAAAGCGCTCTTTTCAACAACAAAAAATCAACGAAGGACCACCCAAATGCAGCTGTTTCCTGTTTTGTAGGGTATGCGAGGTAGACCACCCAATATTACATGACAGTTACTGGAACTCCTTGTGGTTGGTAGCCATAACCTTCCTATCCGTAGGCTATGGCGACATTGTACCTCACACATATTGCGGCCGTGCCATCTCAGTATCCGTCGGCATGTTGGGTGCTGGTTGCACTGCTCTGGTTGTCGCTGTACTTGGTGAGTTTCTATTCTATCACTTTTATTTATGTATATGTTTGATTATTTATTATTCCACAAGCAAAATGAAAAAGTTTTTTATCATCGGTATTCGTACTTTTCTAGAGTGTATATATTATTTACTCATTATTATTTATTATTATGCGAAGGTATTAATAATTCATTGATCAATTTGTGAGATAGTATTGCCGATCACGTTATCCACTCTTTGCTCACAACTGAAAGAGTTTTGTCACTTGATTGCGTATCAGTTAGCTTCTGCTCAAATGACCTTGACATTGTTAGTAAATGCGAGTCGCTCAATCGAACAGTTAAAATAATGTTCCGGTATAAAAGTATTTTCCATAAAAAAATTTGCAACTACCACCATGATAATGTGATAATCTTGAATTTTTATTAGTTTAAATTTTATTGAATTGTGGAAGTTCTGATAACCACAATTCATTCAAAACTTTTTTATACCAATAACGGCATTTACTTTCAGAGTTGTCTTCTTTCCGATGAGCACACAACTCTTAATTTTGTACTTTTCAAGCGTCTACTCAAAATCTTGATTGGTTTCTCATAGAAAAACTTGGACAACACTTTTGTGAATCGCACGAAGAAGTTTCAACTAATTTTCTCAGCTAAGGGAAATGTTTAGAACGTTACTTAGCTGCTACGAAAGGAAAGAGTCGACATGTATGCTGCTTTGCTTGTAAAGAGAGATGTATAGCTAACACATAAATTTAATTTTTACATACCTTTTTAGCTCAGAAACTTGAATTGTCAAGAGCTGAAAAATATGTTCACAACTTTGTGATAGATGTTGAGCTAGACAAAAAGTTAAAGAACGCAGCAGCTAGGATTTTAGGCTACGGTTGGAGGGTAAGTATATGTCTATGAAGTCTATGTCTATAAAGTCTATGACTAAGATGCTTATGTAGTAACTAGCCAGCACCATCAAGCCGGCCGAGAATTATCGAGTGATCAAATTTAACAAAGTTTTTAAGATTAAATAAAAAGTTTTGGTCAAAATTAAATCCTCATTACTTTTGTATTGTATAGATATATAGAGCAAGAAAAAGAGGAGAAAATGAAGGAATAATTCGTAGCTACCAGAGGAAGTTACTGAAAGCAATTGATGACATCAGAAAAACCAAACAAGAGCAACGAAAGATGGTGGATAGTCAAGTTACAGTATTGGAGGTGAGCATAGGAGTTGTCTTGCTGCTGCATTGGGGTGTTATATATAAATTTTAGAGTGTTTATTCTATGCCCTCTATTTGTTTCTCTTCGTATTTTTTGTTTTTGCTCTTGCTTGAAGTTATCTACTCTCTGCCTAAGCTAGCTATGAAATGCTCTGCTGGATTTAACTATTCTCTGTCTAGGTGCGGCTCGAAATGTATTGTTGGAGTTATCCACTCTCTGTTGAGTTACAATTTATATATGTGTAGGTGTACAAAAACCAATCTTTCATCTCTGACGCAGTGGAAAGTATCATTACTAAACAAGATGATATAGAAGGGTCTGTGGAAACAATGAAAGAACAGGTAACGTCGTTTATCTTTCAAGAAATTTTGTGAATGCACTCATAAAAAATGATTTTGGGCTATTTTATTGTGTTCGCTGACTATTTTAGGTGAATCATATTGGCAAAAAACTGGATGAATTGTGCAGAGTTATGGCAACAAGAAAAGAGCGTAGAGATACCAGGCGTGCTGAAGTAGGCGGAGCTCATGGACACCATCAAGATGACTTGATAGGCGGAGATTAATTGATGGTATAACTTGCCATACTGTGAGAGGTGTAAAATATACCAATGCAAACATTGTTCATGTAGACCAGCTAATGCTATAATGGAATTGTGACTTACCTCCCCATCTTTTTAGAATGCAATATACATGTATATGTTTAGTTAATGGGAAGTATTCAGATGATTTGTTATATAACGCATCTAAAATTTTATTTTGTTTTTATTTGCTGTTTTTGTAGTGTGTAGTCATAAAACCTCAAGAAATTTTTTTTTAATTATTTAATTATTTATAGTATTTTAGATATCAACTCAATGTATAGCTCAGTTTGTGCTGAATTTCAATGAAACTATAAAGTAAGTGTGTTTGAATAAATTCTGCATTTTCAATCCATTTCAAAATTATTCATTGCTTTATTGTATCCTGAATTTAGTATAATACATTCGTCTGTGCATTTGTGCACGGCATTGTGGGATTTCATTTTATAGATTTCTTGTTTTTTGATTTGTTATATTTTTGTTTGATAGTTTAATTTCCGTATTTAATGATTTATATTTTGCAATAAACAACTTAATCGTAGCAAAGACAGACTGCTTGTTTCTTTTCCTATTGTGACATCATCACTGGTTTCACTAATAAGCGATGTAAAAAAAAGCCATTTCTCAATAAAACGAGAATGCTAAAACATAATATTTTTCATGAGTTGTAAACAAGTATTACTAATTGTCCAATGTTAAATCCAGTCTATTATGGCTATTATCATCATCAGATGATAATAGGACACAGTTTGGGGAAGATAACTTCTCGATAATCTGAAAGGTAAGACAACTCCGATTTACTCAAATTGATATATATTTACTCACCAAAATGATTGCAAAAATAAGTTTTTTTCAAGCTAAATATCACCTTTCCATCAGTTTATGCATGAAAAATTAATTTTTTTGTCACTACGAATGATAAAACACGATTTAACACAGCACATACAAACTAATGCTTTTGTCAAAATTTTGTTTATTAGATTAAATTATAACTAACTATTTTAACTACATAATTTTGATTATAAGATTACATCACATTTTCTTCTCATTATGACAAAAGGTTTAAATGGGATAGGTAGGTTGAGCTTAGGTTTGTATAAAGATGTGATAATTGTCTTTCAAGGGAATACAGCAGAAAATGTGGTGAATCGATGCACTGATGTCTACTGGCACATTTCACCGATGTCAACCTATTATCACAGACCTCTCCTACTGGTATGAATAATACATGAGAACACATTATTCTATAGAACTATTGATTTTTAGCCCTCTGTGTGACTTTGCTGCAACCAGTATTGATTTCTGATAGTCATTTGGTTTGGGAAATGTGTAAAGCATCCCCTAACTTTGCCTTAGTTGGTTAGACCTAAGGCTATGAGAAGGGATCAATGGTTAGCAATAGGGTATAGTCTCTCAATGCTATAGCTGGTACTGAAGTCACTACCGTTAACTACTGACTGCCATGACACTATAGTACAAGGTTAACTACCTATAAGGTGCCTTTATAGGTGAGTACTTTTCATTGTTGTCATTTGGGGTGTTCGTTAAAACAAATCAGCCAAGCTGTGATTTTTAACATAAAAACGATCTTTGACCATTTAAAAGCCAACTTTATTGAGTTTTTTTGCATTACAATCTCCACTGGCGGGGTGTTAAACTGATGTTGTACAGCAAGCTTCCTTTTTGCTGGAGAGTATTGTACAATTTTGTAGTCTTTTTTATATTGTTTGTTTCTGTTTTGTTTATCTTAGATACTCCAAAAGTGGATTTTCAGTGACAGCGTTCATGCTTTTTAGCTTTGACCAAGTTTGGCATGCGGGTACAGTTTGAAAACGGAATAGGTGAAAAAAATCAACTTTTAAATGTTTTTTTCCAATGGGTTACAAAAAACGGATATTTGAACAAGTGACGCTTGGTTATGAAACTTGATGTTTTAATCTTTCAGCTCAAATCTCCATACAAGTTGAAACATTTCAAGATATCACAAAACTCATAATAATGCCAAGTGATGATTTTTTCCTCCCCTCACAGCCATTGCAAGAGACTAAAGCTTTGTTGCACTTTTGCGGTGTGACAGTTTTTTTTTGCAACACCTGAAAATTTGCCCGGATTACAAAAAAACCAAAGGTTTCAAACAAAGTTTTTATACTTGAAAAAAACTCTAAAATTTAAATTACAGAAGCTTTCTAGAAATTATCTGTGCTTGAACATACTGCGGAATTAAAAAAAGGGGAAGTTTTCACCAATCTTGGTTACAAGCTGCATTTTATTTATATTTCAGTAACGAGTTTTCGCGGATTGTAGAACAAAAAATACTTCGGCAAAAACTTTTAAGCTCTGGAAGAGGGTTTGTAGTTAAAGTTTTTCACCGAAGCCTTATTCTTGCCTTTAGTGAACAAGAACAATCTCGACCTCGAAGGACTACTAGACAAGAACAGCTGTATTGATGATTATAACTAATCTAATTTGTAGAATGACTGAGGATTAACAAAGTGTCTTTGAAGTCATTCACCTCCTGACATACATGTCTACATTAATCCAATATCAGTAAGTAACATTGTAAAAGGCCTTGAAGGCAATGCTGTCTGGCAGCAATATCTCCATTCATGACAAACTTTGGTGCTCAGTATAACTGCATTAGTTTGAAGCTAAAATTTATCCTTTAGGTTAGATATGAAAGTTGAAAATGGTGCGCAAATATTTAAAAACATGGAAAGTTTTTTTTTATTATTTTGCTTGCACATCTGCTGCATACAAAACAGTTTACTAGCAAACATGAATGGCAGCTAGTAATTATTTCTAATCCCAAGTGCTACCACGAGTAACTTAATTAACTGCCTAAAGCTGCCGCAACCAAGTCTCAATAAGTTAGTTAATATGTTACAAGAGGCTGCCATTTGTTATGATGTCAGAGGCAGCACAACTGTTTCACTCCATCAACTTAGTAACTCCCACATTTGTGTTCATTTTTTATTACTTATTATTATTATTATTGTTTTATTAACATTTCTGCAAAATTGCCAATTTGGCACCAAAAATCGTAACTTTGGATTTTGGTGTTTTTGCACTGTCTTAAAAGAATATTCTTATATTATATTCTTATATTCTTATTTTTATAATTGTTCTTGAAGTATTTCAGTCCAGCCATTTTATAAGTATAACTTGGTTATGAGATATTTCTCTGATGTATGAGTGCGATATTGGTCATGCTTCGCAATCATTACATGCTCCCAAAGGAGTAGCAATGCAAACATCACCAAGTGCAAAACCAGAGATTGAAAAATATAACAACAAAACAGTCACATTAATGGCTGTATCCTTCAATAATCATTCATATATACGAAACAAGCGTTTAAAAAATAAAAAATGCCACTGGATTGTATTTTTTAGGAACCTGGGCAAGTCAGGCCTAAGAGTGTCTAACATAGCCTTAGGTACGTATCAGGCTACAAGCGTCTGGAAACAATATATTATAGTTGTCTTCACATGCTGAAGTAGATTTTTCTCTACTTCTTTCTCTAAAATACATCAAAACCTCATTGATCAAAATTATGAACATCCAGTTCCAGGAAGCAATTTTCTTAGTAATTACTAGCTTATACATTTGAAGTAACATGAACTAGCAATGTGGTTATTAAAAAGTATTGGCACTCAGCCAAGTTTTTTCTTTCACCTATACTTTGATGTTGTAGGAACATGGATAACGTTTGGCAGTCAAATAACAGAAGAAGTAAGTTAATGAGCACGTTATCAACATATGTCTGTGATATCATGTGTCTATGATCTATTTTTGGTATTTTACTACTTGATTTGCAAAAGTTACAAAGTTAGTCGTTGTTCTAGATGGCAGAGGAAATACTTACATTGGCCTATGAAAGTGGAATTAATGTCTTTGACACAGCTGAAGTCTATGCTGCCGGGAAGTAAGTCAGCATTGAACTCGCTTTGAGATGACAACTGAACAACCTAGATTTGATAGCAGCTAGTTTTATTATGATTTAGAAATGGTTAAAATGGAAACCAAATAACAGTTAATACAGTTAATTACAGTTAATAATTGATAATTTTTAACACCACAAACTGGTTAGGATTGTAAAAAATAATAATTTCTGTCACCTTAATTAAAATTCAAGCAAGTTTTTTTAAATCTATTACATGTTTTTTGTTTTGAAAATAGACTCGTTGCAGAATGAATGGCCATGAATATATTAAGGAAATGGTATGAAAAATTTTAAGCCATCACACCAATATATATGACAACTTTATCAAACATGCATTTCCATAACATAATTTTTAAAATTTTGTTGAATTTTGCGTTTTACATTTTATTATGGAAAAAAAAGTAAAGAGTAAAAAATATTTCTTCAACCCAAACTTAAGTAGGTTTTCTGAAAAAATTGTTAAGGTTATTAGCAAAAGAAATAAATTGACCTAAACAAATATCACTCTAGAGTAAATAAAGAATGAATACTGAAAAAAAATTATCTATGAGTAGAAACAATAGTTTTAACCATTTTCTAGAAAAGCTAAAATTAAACAATTTGATTTTGAAGATTATTTCTGCTTTTCAAACTTCAAGCTCTCACAATGTGTGTAAAAAACGGATAATTTATTTGTAATAATGTAGCAGCAGATGATGTCGGAGTAAACTGGTGCAGACTGTATAACTAGACAGCTGATGCTTAACACTTTAGATGTGCCGTGTATTCTCAGTTGTCTACTGTGACCTCACATATATAGTAAAGTGCTCGTGTGGGTATACGCTCCATTTGACTGTACTAATAATAATCAATTGTATGCTTACAGAGCAGAGATAGTTCTGGGAAAAATATTAAAACGAAAAGCTTGGAGGTATGACATCAAAGACAATTTCTTTCTCTTTTATATGATTCTTTGTTAAGAGTTGTCTTCACTTGCTTGTTACTAATCGCTAATGCTGTTGTATTGTGTTGTAATGTATTGCAGGAGATCCAGTTATATAATAACCACAAAGATTTATTGGGGCGGCAAGTATGTATTTATTTTATTGCCTGACTTTTATGATGTAGTTTTTTCTGTTTAATGGGATTGTATGTTAGCCTGTGTTCTAGTAAAGCAGTGTTGTTTCAACAAGATCTATGTACATCATTTTTTATTATGATGTTACTAATTTTTTAACAAACCAGTTAACATCACAGCTAGCCATAAGATGATGTAATGGCTAAACTTACACCACAGACTGTCTCACTCAAATAGTTTCTATGGGGTTGTCTTCTCTTGTAATAAATGAAGTTCTGCATTTTAGAGCCGAAACTGAAAAAGGGCTAAACAGGAAGCACATAATTGAAGGTACATTTTATCAGTCTATGGCTGTCATATCATTTCATCGATTGAGATTTCCCTAGCCAAAATCTTTTTTGCTCATCTACGCATAAAAAAAGAGATTACAGATTTTACAACTTGCGATAAAACTCTTGCTACAAAAATAAATAATGATTTTTTGTACTCTCAAAGGTATCTACCGGAAGAAAAAGTTACATTTTACATACTACGCTTACAATATTGCTGAATACTTTTTGCAGGTCTACGAGCAAGCTTAGACAGGCTTCAACTAGAATATGTCGATATAGTTTTTGCAAACAAATCTGATTCTTTAACACCTACGGAAGGTAAGAATGATTCTCTATCTACTGCAGTCGCACCAGTTGGAAGGATCTTCCGCGTTGAAGGTGAGAAAAACTTTCACTTTGCTATTTATTATTTTACACAATTTTTAATTATAAAAATTAGTTCAGATAATGGTAAAAAATAATGATTTGAAGTCAATTATAGAAGGTGGGAGAGAGATGGGAGAGAAACAATTGAGTTATTTTTTATCATAATATTGACAGATTTCATTTGTCCCATCAAGTATTTTGTGTTGAAGTTAGAAGTTGATTTATTTGCATATTTATATTTTAGTTGCACTGACCTGCACAGAGGGGCAGTACTAAACTGTCCCTTATTGTATACCAAAGTATCACGCTCTTCATGAGAGATCATTGGTTTATACCTTCTTTGCATGCTAGCTAGTTTTTGTTCTTACCCGTGCTCGCTTTTAGCAACTTTTGATCAACTTTTTAACAAAAATTGTGTCAGAGATAACATGTGTCTGTACGTTGAACAACTTCAGTATGCAGAGCAATGTTCACATCATCTTTTTTGCATAGCATTCTTAAAAACAAAGTGGGAAAGAAACTTGAATTGAGTTGAAAAACTGACCAGAAGATGTGAAGTTTGTGCTGAATAATTATTATGTAATAAAACTCTTTGTTTAGTGTGATTGTTAGTAGCATATGGTTTGTGAGTTGAATCTATCATCTACATATCTATGTCTGTGCATGTTATCTTTACCTGCATGATAAATATCTATACTATGATTTGCATGAAAACCTTAACCTGGATCAACAAAATTTTTTCTGTTAAAGTCAAATGCGTTTGTCATAAGATTTCCTTAGCATCGAAATGATGTTTTTGTAAAAAAAAAATGATAAAAACAGTTTCATATTTACCAGCAAAAGTTGTCAAGTTTATATTTGTGAGCTGTTCTACATAAAAAATAGCTGTGCCTTTGTGTTGCAGAAATAGTGCGAGCTTTCACTTACGTCATCAACCAAGGATGGGCTATGTACTGGGGTACCTCAAGATGGTCTTCCACAGAAATTATGGTATGCATGCTGCACAAGTTGGTAGTGAACTAAGTTATAGTTTGTTATATTTATTATTTGTTTTTAGGAGTGTATCATTCATCATGTGAACAGAGAAAAAAATGTCTTCCGCTTATTAAGGCACATGAATTTTCTAAAAGTTATTTAGTTTCAAAATAGTAAGCATTAAAAATGTCGGAGAATAATGATATGACAACTCCAGTATAAGAATGAATGCACTAAACTTCTAGCTAGTTTTAAAGCAAGTGAAGTTGATGGCTTTATTAAATATGATTTGGCTGCTGCAGGAAGCGTACTCTGTAGCTAGACAATTCAACCTCATTCCACCAATAGTAGAACAGGCAGAATATAACTTCTTCCAGCGAGAAAAAGTTGAATGTCATCTCCCTGAGCTCTACCACAAAATTGGTAAAAGTTTTTGTCTACTCTGATAGATCTACCTCCATTGTTTAACTACTTCAACTACATTCAAATACCTTATATAAACCTAAACTAAATTGAGAAAAATGTTATTTTCAAATCATTTCAGGACTTGGTACAATGACTTGGTCCCCTCTAGCTTGCGGAATTCTCACCGGAAAGTACGAAGATGGAATACCTGTGCATTCCAGGGCAGCATTAAAGGCAAGTCGAGTATCATACACCTTAGACTATATTCCATATTTTATTGTAACTACAATCTTACCTCCAACATCCAAGCAGAATAATTAGTAAGCAAAAGTAACAGAGATCTGCTCATATACTACTACTGCTTTTATCCCCTCGCAGCATTGCCTCTGGCTCAAGGAGAAGATTCTCAGTGAAGATGGAAAAAGACAACAGCAAAAATTAAGAGAATTGGCGCTCATCGCTGGAAAATTGAAATGTTCATTGGCACAGCTAGCTATTGGTTAGTACAGTTTTGGCACAGCAAATAAATAAATCAATTTTTTTCCATAAAGACTTGATAGCTAACTTTGTCAATTTACACCAAAAAAATCAACCTATAATATTTTAGCTTGGTGTCTGAAGAATGAAAACATACAATGTGTTGTATTGGGAGTTTCTAACTCTGATCAGCTATTCCAGGATATGCAAGCATTAAAGGTATTTATAAAAAATATCACATGGCAACAACTATTAAGTGCAAAAGTTACCCAAAAAATAATTTTTTTTGGAGTTGCTTAAACTGAAGTATTCAAATATAAATATTTTAAAAAGCATTTTATATAAAATAAAAAACTTTTGCACGCCGAATTCACTCATTCTCGGGTCAAAACAACTTTTAACAATTTTGAAATCTTTGCCTGCGGGTAGATACAAATGCTTGCAACCTTTCACCGCTGTTGTTTGCTTTTACATTTCTGCTATGCTTTGGTGGTTAATATTGTGTGTTACTGTTTGACTATCCTCACATCTATGAGTTTCCATAGACATCTAGAAGTGTTACATTGTCAAGCTTTCACCTAGTATTGTGTGTGCTTATTCACTGTATATGTGTTATATAGTTAGTGAAACGTATAACACCACGTGTTATGCATGACATATCCGATATTATTGGTCCTGTGACATACGAGAGAACACCATCCGATGACTGCATAGACCTCCGCAAATTTGACCGTCAAAAGAAGATCCTGTCACGTTCACAGTAGACATCAGTGTTTGCTTATAATTTTCTCTCTCCGGTAACTAAAGGTTTTATGCTAAATGTACAACCTGTCTTCTTTGTTCTGATGCCAATAAAATTATTTATTTATTTAAATTATTTTTGTAAAATTATTTAACAAAATAATTTATTGGTTGTGCATTTAGCAGTTTGTTAAACAGCTCAGCTTTCCTGCTCTTATTTAACTTGTATGGCTCGTACTACAATCTACTAACCTTTTTGGTGTTAGTGAAGTCACTTCCTGTTTAACAAAACAAATTGGAAAAACTGCCAAAATTTTGTCCTTCAATTTTTAGTAAATTTGTAAAAAAAAATAACTTATACATGTTTTGAAACTTCAATTATGCCTTTCTTATCTGGTGAAAAATGTTGCTTCACTTTTCTTCCTTGAATGTTTCATTGCTTGCCTAGCATAACCTTTAGTTAATGTACCTTGTGCGATCTTTGCTTGACTTGTCTCCATATAAATAATTGTTCCATTGCATGAATTAATTATAATTTAAAGTGTGTTGAAACATTAGAACTCTAGTAATTAGAATAATAAAGGCGGAAATACCATTTTAAACTATGATTTTTTTCATCAAGAACAATGCTACAGATCAGTTTTATGCAATTACTGTATAGTGTAAATTTATATTACTAGGTGGTGGGAAGGATAACTCCTTCGGTGAATCTACAGATAGAGAAAATCCTCGGCAATGCACCACTCAATGGTACTCGTATAGAACGATAAACAAGATGGTCCTAGTTTGCCGAACTGGAGTTGTCTTACCTTAACTATATGGATGTTCTCAGTATAAGGGTGGACAAATCCTGTATATATTGAATACAGAAGATGAATTTTTGAATTAATATCAATTCTGAATAATTATAATTTCTTTTTAACATATTTTTGCCCTTTGCATCACAATATACTTACAAACCAGGTATTTCAACTTATACAATTGAAATGAGTCATTTTCGGAGCAGAAAAAGTTCATAGGTGTGGTATCAGTCCTGTGATGTCATAAGACCGTCTGCTGCACCCAACTTCAATTCCAGATCTGAAAATAGTTTTTGGATTTGTGATAAAAACTTCAATGTTACTTTTTTAACTGAACTGTTTTGAAAAGCTTTGAAAATGAAAAGTTGTATAGATTGCAATTTGTTAAATTTATTTCAGAAAATATTGAACGTTTAAACCAAACCAATTCGTTTCAAATAGAACAGCCTGCAGTGAGATCTGACAACTCCAAACTATCTTATTAAAGTTTTGTTTTTAGTTTGCAGAAATACACTTTAGAGAAGTTTGAATTCTCCGAGCAATATTATTTAAATCATTCATAATCTCACCATTATTCAGTATCTTCCTTTTTCAAAATTATGTATTTTCTGTATTTAATTCTTGGCGTACTGTATCTTTCGGTGTCACCATGATTCTGTATATTGCTGTATCATGATGACTTATGCATTTCACATCTACATTTCTATTGTACTTAATATTTTATTGGTCACACAACATCTTAATATAGCAATTACTTTTAACCTGAAATACAAAGTTGATATCTTTTGCCTTCGATCGAATCAGCATGGGGAGCTGGAAATGATAGTTGCTCAATTACAATTTGGTAAGTATGTTTGAGTTTTTAAACTAATAGGAATGACATTAATATTATTTTGAGTGCAACATGTAGGCAAACCCTCTGTAGAGTCGACATATGATACAAAGACCTCTGAAAAATGATCTAACAGCATGAGAAGACATCAGTACCCAAACTAATTTATTTGCTACAGATAAGATATTGAGTTTACTCTGAGACCAAAAAAGAACAGACTTTACTCTTTTAGAATTTATTTCTGTTGCAATGAGAAGAAATCATCAGCTACATAATGTTACTCTTCAGTGTTTCGGATTGTCTTTTCGCCCAAACTCTCTCTCCGTACACTCCATACATCCTAGATAAGGGTATGTTGCCCTATATCTCAATATTTCGCATCCTTCTCCAATTATGCATCATGAAAAAAATAAGCTGCACCAGTAAGGTATACCTGCGGGGGACCAGCTGCATACAGAACTCTCTCCTATGGCCATCAAGTTGAAATGGCCCTGCCACACAAGCTAGAATATCATCCATATCCGTCGTTCCAGCATGCAGAATGGTACATCCAACGCAGGATGAAACAGAACGGATATGATTGATTTTGATCTTGTTCGTCGTGCTGTGATTGGTTGATTAACACACAGCGATTCCATTTGACAAGGTTATATCGATTTTCCGAGTTTTTACAAAGACCAAATGTGTTTTTATCATAGCAGATATAACATAATAATTATATGATCCGGTTATTTATCTGAAACTATAGCAGGCATATATTTTTTAAAATAATTATTGTTTGTGGTGGAAAGAAATTATAAATAAATAATTAGAGAGCATAAAAGTTATAAATGATAATGAATCTTAGACCTAATAATAATAATTTATTAATTACTTGTTTCGATAAACTTGGCAATAAAAAACAGGTTTTAATAAAAAAAATATTATAAAAGCTAATCAGAAACAGGAATCCATGTGGATCTCATATAATATTAATCCTGTTTTTATTTGCTCAATCAAACATTACGTCCATCAGTTCAGTTGCCAGTCAGGCTCATGTGGCATGCTATCCGTCGCCAGACTTTGGCTCTGGATACGGGAAACAGGCTCGCCGTGGCAAGTGCATAAGTCTGTAATTTTTCTATGCCCACTTTTATTAATTAAAGTTTTCATGGCTAGGAAACTTTCATATATGTAAGATTGAGGTGGCGGTAAGTGAGAGTCCTGTATCCTGTTAGTCTAGCGCACAGAGATCTGCCCATACATTACTACTCACAGATATCATTTACAGCGAAAGCCAAAATTTTAAGGATGCCTAGTCTGTACTGGTAATTGTGTCCGGCGGCTAGGTGAAATGCTATTGCCATAAAACCGGGAGTTTAAATCTCAGTCAGGTATGGGTTATTTTTTTGGTAGATGTGAAAACACCCATGTAACATGAAAATGTTCTTACATAAGAACATGAAATTATTTTTTACAACCAATAAATGCTTGATCAAGTTAGAATTGTTGAGGCAGTTTTTTAATTAATAGCGCATGCAACAAGACAGATCAGTCAAGCTTCCTAAACACGGAATTTGACTCCTGTTAAATTGTGGTTGTTTACATGATATTTTCATTTTTTGAGTCGTCCACCCATTACCATGAAAAAACAACTCCTAATATAATCTGTTTGCATTTGTAATTAAAAAAAGACCCAGTCCTGATACATGGTATACATACTCAAAAATTTTTTTGAAGTGTCGTATCTTTACTGTCTATAAAGATGACGGAAATATTCCGCAGTAATTCTTTAAACCTATGCAGACTTGATGCGTTAATGGATATCCTAAGATTTACAAGTTTAAAAATAACGTAGGGGTAAGTATGCATATACATATCGTACTTACTCAGTAGCCTTAGTAGTTTAACATTACATGTACATATGCAACAAACAAAAAAAATATCATGAACTGGTAAATCAGGCTGAACGGAAAGCTATTGTAATTTTGTCTTGAGCATATTTAGTACGTATTTGAAGTTGTTTTACCTTGGTACCAGGCAGACGACTCCAAATGAGCCTATTTACTAAAAGGTCAAACTTCAAAGTCCTGAAAACAGAGCCATCTGCTAAATGAAAACTGTTCAACTTAATATTCAATCTTATTCCTTGAAGATATTTGCTGACTTGCTGCAAAGAGTTTCAATGACAGATGGTTAAATTTTACTAGTGATGTCTCTGTATTCTTGTCTGGCTCAGAGTCAGCCGTCCAAAACACTTGGATTTACTTCATTGAAGGTTTTTGCTGACCATACAAAAATGAAAATTTGAAATGGTAATAAATACTTCACATTCAAATGACACAGTTGTCTCTACTTTTGTTGTTTGCTCTCTGACACTAGCTTTAGTTGGATCAATCAAGATGACACCCAGAGTAAAATATAATGTGAGAAAGGACAACTCTGAATTTTCTTCATCTACTTATTCATAACACCAAAAATAACATATTGTTTCGATTATTCACCAAACTGTCAAATCTAACTATGATTATTATCTGTCATTGGCATAGCTATGCGCTTTATTGTACGTGATGATTCATTTGTGTATGTTACATATTATTACGATAATCTCCTTGCACTCAATATTTCATCATGTAGCAGTTATTTTAGCCTGTAAAAAATGCTATGATCATGTGCCCGTAATTTTATCAGCACACAAAACTGCGTTCTGCTGGTTGCTGATACAAATGAAACTTTAAACCAGTGACTGATAACGAGAATATTTTAGGGTCAGCATGTGGACAACCACCACACCAGGTTTCAATTCTCAGCCATGAGATAAACTGATGCAAGAATCCCTACAGAATAGTTAAACAACAAGTGCCGAGATCAATGTCTTCAATGTCAATTTATTACATTATTCAACTAACTTTAAAAAATTAAAAAGATCAGCCAATACCTGTATGTTATTTATTTAGTAAGTCATTTTTATTTTGAAATAAAAATAGTACATAAACTCAACAATTATTATTATATCTGCCAATTTAAAAAAAAAATTTTAGGGTGATTTCTTCACACAAGCGTGCTTCCCCTTAGGTCTGTATTGTGGAGGGATGGCTCTCCTGAGTTCACTTGGGTGGGGGGTGTAGTTACACCTTAGTCCGTCAGCACAACCACATTTCTGCCATCTTGCCATTGAGTAACAATTCTCTCCTTCTTGCCAAAACTTCACACAACGACCTGTCAAAAAATGTTTGTGGATGAAAAATGATAACAATAGTTAGCAAAAAATAAATAATAATTTATTGTTTCAGCAACACATACAAAAGACTGGAATGAAGGTAAAAAATTGATATATTACCTGGCCTTCCAAAAGGATATACTGGCTTGAGTAACATTCCCGAGTCTTCCCTTTTACCAACTTTCCAAAACTCAATTTCAGCAATACAACACTCATCGTCGGAACAAGCAGTGGGGTTTGAAGAGGGATTGCATTCTTTAACAACTACCTGCAAATACAACATAAATTTTCATAATAATTATTATTTATTAAGAAGATATTAAAATAGTTTTAAATAACAAAAGATTCTCGTGCTATGAACTACTTACAGCATACGAACACGCTAGCAAAGCTGTGAGTATAATTACAGACTTCATGTTGAGCTACAGGCTTACTCTCTTGAAGTGGTCGTTGTGCTGCCTAATTCACCTGAGCAAATACCGTGGGAAGAAACAGGTGCAAGTTCTCAGACACTTGTGGGCACCGATAGTTGTGATAACATCAGTCGGTTTAACTGAGCTACCTAATTACAGAAATAGCTTTTGTCTAGGCAAAGTGTATTTGTCTCAACCAAGAGAATCTGCTATGAAACCTTCGTTAGAAATTAGACGCGTTGCTGCCTAATATAAAAGTAACTGCTGTTACTCTGCACTATATGTACCATTCTTTCCTATCTTCGCAGTATGAACAAAGTTTTATTTATCCAAAACGTCTTTTTCTAATAAAAAGTTTTGAATTAATGGAGGTTGAGATCTTTTAAAGATAAGCTAATTTTTTTTCAGAACTTTTGCAATGATCTGCAGCAATTTTTGGCAGCTTTTAGGGTATGAAGTAATGTCTCGGCAGCTTTCAATTTTAGCAACTAAAAAATAAAAGCCAGTTACTAAAATGGTGACAAAGGTGGTCTTTTTCAAGAACAGTTTAGTCACTGAAAAACCATAATAGCATTATTAAATCATACAAAACCTTCCAATTTTATTATAACAAGGGTTCGTCTTTTGACCACCTTGCTAAAAAATTAAACAAATTTAAAACATTTTTCTCATGTGACAACTCTGAAATTGCCGTCAGTGAAGAAAATTTTCGTTTTTGTGGGAGTTGCTATTGAAGTGCGCCTCTGCAGGTGCCAAACCATGACTTTGGTCCTGGCGCACAGGTATGCACCCCTGTTGTACCAGCTGTTTTTAGTGATTGGCATATCTGTTTTAGTAACTTCACTGTGGCAGCAATATTTGATATAAATCCAATTTACTAGACTAGTTTGACTGAACCTGGCGATGTACAATGAGCACTTTGTTTCAGTACCCACAATCCTAGAGCGTATTAAAAGTCATACAAAAATAATGGTAGCTGTGTTGTTATGGCTCCGCTGCTAATGTTATTTTCTGAATATCTGGAAGCATTAGTTTTTAAAAACAAACTTTTGAACTTCCAAGTTTTTGCCCTAAAGCTTTTTGAGGCCTTATTGTTATGTTGCCTTGCATTATGTTGACTAGGATCTAGGAACTTTTCCGAACTATGTTTTATATCTTATGGGAATCATATATTTACAATGAATAGTTTACATTTTTGCAACCCTCGAAGCTATTATACATTATCCTCATAGCTGCAACACCGGTGCAGTAAATTAATCTTTTCTACAGGGGATAGCTCCATTAAACATGTAGAGTTACTTTGGCTTTGGAAAAAAAATTTTCATTATTTTTTTGTGCTTAAAAGTACATGTGGGGACTGCAGTTGTACCCTTAAACATCCAAACACTTAGAAAGTGTAGACAACTTCACAAAGCATCTCATAACATCTGGTAATATCTATTGATTTTATGCTCAGCAATAGCAGTTAAATCTGTCTTCCAAGTAGAGCAGTGTTTGGAGTTGTTTCATCCCTGAAGCTCATCAATATATCAATGTAACACAAATGAGAACAAAAACCATGAGGTTTTTATAACAAAGAAAACCAAGGCAAACTATACAAATTTGGTCTACTTTCAAGCATTATATTTTGCAACAGCAACTTTTAACAACAAAACTCACTGGATTTCAACATTGTCAACAAAATGATGCTAATTAGGCTGACTTCTTCACACAAGCATGCGTCCCCTTAGGTCTGAACTGTGGAGGAATGGCTCTCCTGAGTTCACTTGGGTGGGGGGTGTAGTTACATCCGAGTCCATCAGCACACCCACATGTCTGCCATCTTGCCATTGAGTAACAATTCTCTCCCTCTTGCCAAAACTTCACACAACGACCTGTCAGAAAGACAAAAATGATTTTTTAATGTTTTCATTAAAGTTTATTGTGAATTCTCATCATAAAACATCTGCAGGTTGCCATGAAAGTTTTACCTCTTCTGCCAAAAGGCATCACAGGCACCTTGAACCCTTCGAATTTTCTGACCTCATCTCTTTTGCTGACTTTGAAGAACTCTGATTCACCGATGCAGCATTCATCGGCATCACATCCAGTTGGGTCTGTTGTAGAAGGGTTACATTCCTTGATTACCACCTGAGATCAAACAATGTAGCATACTCTCAAAAATAAATAAATAAATTAACAAACATAGTCAAATAATTACGAACATAAAATATATGAACAATAAAAAAAATGATTGAAATTTTTAGTTACAAGAAAAGCAGGCTCGCTAGTAACTTACAGCATATGAGCATGCCAAAAGGGCTGTTAGTACGATTGCACACTTCATGTTCTGTTAGAGCTGAGCTAATCGAGGAGTGAACCTTCTTCCACTCGGAGCAGTGACAAAGTGAATGAGCTACCCATTTGACTTGATAAAGCTGGGAATGCCGGTATGTTCTGAATTGCATAATACCTGCTCACAAAAATGATAGGTTAAAGGTTCACACACGACTTACCGAGGACTTTTTATCGGTCGGATGGTACGTCATAGAGTACTTGACAGATGTTGCTTCACTCATTTATGTTGCATTTATAGAAATAAATAGTGGCGCTCACCAGAATGTCTGATCCTTGGAATCTTTGATCCTTATCTCCTGGCTATCATGTGTCATAGAATTCACAAGTTTTAGCAGGGGAGACAATCATCATCTCCACGATTGAAACAATCACCACTAGTATCCACAGGTGACTGACGCCTAGATAACCGGATTTTAAGCCTGCCAACTCGTCTGTCATCATATTTACACCACTCCAAACCACTATCACTGCTAGTAGACCTAGTTCTAGACATTCTATGTGACTTACCAGGTCTACACCAATCAGATACATCATCACTAATAGGAGACTTCAGCCTATAAGAGCTACCGGATCTCCAGGCACAATCATCACGCTTGCCACCATACTTGCCAATGGTGGACACTTCAGTCCCTCTCTCCACAGCTGCTGCCTTTTGCTTAACCTGGAATTGCTCACTCTTCACACCCCAAAGATTCAGTTCAGACTTTCCACCAAGTCTTGTGGCTTTCAATGCGTCAGTGAGCCCTTGCCAATCCAACTTATCTCTCTGCATCAACTGTGTTTGCAGAGATGATTCCCTCAAACCCTTACCAGCAATGGCTAAAGTAAATCCATGCCTAACCTTATTATTATCATTCCCACAGTTCCTTTCATTGAGTGTTTCAACTCTTAACAAATGATCATTTTCCTGTTCAACAACACTTTAGCTTACAGTAAAAAATCTCATGGTTTTTACACAAGAAGTTTTTTCAGCACCATAAACAGCTTTTTAATGGCCCATAGCTTGTTCAAAAGTGGCATCTACATTCTCCAAATGAAAACCTAGAAATTTTAAAGCACCTCTGCTCCTTTTTCCAATAGCATGTAACAATGACAGCAGCTTCATGCACCCTTCGAAAACATTTTCTCTTCCCTCTCGAAAATTTTCCAGAGTCGTCACTTCCACAGAAAACATAAATCCTGCTAACCAAGCTTTCCACGATGCAGCAACCTTATCAATCAATGTCAAAAATGGGCGAATAATCAAAATTTAGTCCCTTTGCAACCATATTAGCTTGCAACAACGACAACAATGTCGCACAACAAGAAACCTCACACCGATCAGAAAATAAATTACTTTTGTATCACAAAGCAGAAAAATTCACTCACCACCAAATTAACACCACTCAAAGGAATAGTACCACAACTGTAATAATAATAATATTAACCGCCTGAAAGGAAATGATGCAATTATTTATTTGCAACTCAACTAACAAACATATCAGTAAGCAATGCAGCACAAATAATGCGCAGATACATGAAGGACTGAATAAAGATCCCCCACCAGTCTATGACATCCAATAAAAGTATCAACAGTACTCACAAGAACTGACCTAAGAATGATTGATCCACAGAATTTATTATCTTCATTTCCCAGCGATCATGAGTGGCCGTGTGTCGTATATCCACAATAAATAGCACAGGGCGCTATGCTTTAAAGCTAGAAGCTTTAGCTTTCTTCTGAATATGGCTGATCTTTTAATTTTTTTGCCATTTATTTGAAGGATTGGAAATTCTTACCATCTGAAATGAATATAGGCGTCGACTTACTTATTCAAGTCTGTTTTCTTAAAATGGTGTTTGATTTGGTAATGGATTTTTACGCACAAATTTCATCCCAAATCCATAGCATAAATCAGAAGAAAATTTTCGAAAAAAATTGTAAATGAATAACTTTTTCATTTTTTTAAATTTGAATTCTAGCAAATAGTAATGGATGTACCTTGTCATGACTCTCGGTAAATGATACAAAAACTTTATCAACGATGGGGAAAGATGACCAGTAATATGACAGCTATGCATTGCTCTATCAGATGGTTGTTAAAGTCTAGTCCACCTCTCTAGATCATGACAGTATGTGCAAAAGCTATTGCTACACGACACTATTCACTGGTTTTGGAGTTGTTTCTCCATCCTTGTAGAAGCGAAATCCGAAACAAACATTGAAAACTGGCTATTGTCTGAATCTGAATGCTATCTTCTATTCACAAATAACGGAGAGCACGAAACATTTATAGCTGTGCAATTCCCGCTACTGCAAAAATGCGATTTTGGTAATCCAATAACGAACAACAGAGATAGAAACATCAAATATGATATATTCATATCAATAAAGTCAAAAATTACAAAACAACAAAAATAATTCATGCTGTATTGCGGCAAATAAAAAACTGTTCAAGTATCAATAAATTACATAAAGTTTTGATCATTAGTAAGATTGGTTAAATGTCAGAATTTTTACCATCAAAAACGAAATAATACGCACTCAATTCAAATCCTAAAAACATGAAAGTTTAGTACAAACATTGTGAACCACCATAGCGTCTAGCGTGTGGCAGAAACAATAACAATACAAACCATAATGCGTACAAGAATAAAATATTTGAAAAAGAACTGGTGCAGGAGTTATCCTCTCTCTGCTTGTGTGAAAAATTGTAAATAATCAGATCATAAATGGTTGAAGCTATGCAAGCGGTTACTACCATGGATTAGATGATAGAACAACTTGCACGCAAGATCATAGTGAGCCGTCTAGTGGTAGGGGTGTTATTGCGGAGGAACAATTATGCCATGCAGGCGCGCAGCACTTTTTAACACTTCAGCACAGTCAATGTTTGAATTTTTTTGAGCCCATAACTTCAAATGCTGCAATAATTAACAAACTTTGTCATGCCTAGACATGTGAACTGATTAAAACAATAAACATTATGGCAAACTGTTAAATCGCTCTATGGACAAAAAAACATACAGAAGTTACTGTATTAATAGAGTTACCTCGATAACTGCTTGGCGATTAGAGAGCGATAAATCTAGCAAAGACAACTCCTGTTGATTGAGAGCACCTGAAGTAAAAGATGCAAGATTGTACATGTATATGACACGTTGTACATTGTGTAACATCATGTACAATACATACACATACATACATATACGTACACACCTGGTAAGTGAGCCAGCAATGGATGGTTTGGTGGAATGACTTGAGACAGTGAGAGCAAAAACTCCTCATCAGCGGAGAGAGTTGCGTAGCTAGACCCACCTGTATATACATAACATCTATGCCTATGAACACAGAATGTATAAAGTATACATAGACATAGGTAGGGTACAAAAAGCAAAGTCTCACCTCCACTGCTGATGGTATGGCTGGAAGAGTGACTTTCCACTTCAGCCTTCAACTCGTCCGTGAACCAACACTGCTCCTTGTCTGTGATAGCTGGCTCGGCGTCTGTGAATAATTGTATCAGTGACTGACAGCGAACAGTATAGCAAGAGTTGTATATAGTAACAGTTATATATAGTAACAGTTATATACAGTAACAGTTATATATAGTAACAGTTATATATAGTAACAGTTATATATAGTACATGTTATATATAGTAACAGTTATATATAGTAACAGTTATATATAGCAACAGTTATATATAGTAACAGTTATATATAGCAACAGTTGTATATAGTAACAGTTATATATAGTACATGTTATATATAGTAACAGTTATATATAGTAACAGTTATATATAGTAACAGTTATATATAGTAACAGTTATATATAGCAACAGTTATATATAGTAACAGTTATATATAGCAACAGTTGTATATAGTAACAGTTGTATATAGTAACAGTTATATATAGTACATGTTATATATAGTAACAGTTATATATAGTAACAGTTATATATAGTAACAGTTATATATAGCAACAGTTATATATAGTAACAGTTATATATAGTAACAGTTATATATAGTAACAGTTATATATAGTAACAGTTATATATAGTAACAGTTATATATAGTAACAGCTATATATAGTAACAGTTATATATAGTAACAGTTATATATAGTAACAGTTATATATAGTAACAGTTATATATAGTAACAGTTATATATAGTAACAGCTATATATAGTAACTTACTCAAAGTTTTAACGGATCCTGGAATATTGCACTGAGAGAGGAGACAACTCCCTGTCTCATCTTCATTATTGTTAGAGACATTTAAATTGTTCTACAATCACACACACAAACAACAGTTAGTGCAGGTAATTATCACTGATTGTTGTTATGTAATGGGAGACTACAGCGGAACTGAATAACTTGATCAATCATTGTGGGGGAGTAATTAAGATACAAGAGTACAAGATCATTTATCGTAAAATTTTTTCCTTCTCAAATAAAGATCTTAGAACAATACCACTTTTTGTGTTTCTCCACAAATATGATCTACAACTAAATTGAATTGGTTTATTGATAATAATTCAACAAATATGAACCTAGGTGCTTGAAAAACTAAATCATAATAAAAAAAATATGATAACAGTTTATAAACAAAACCAAAAATTCCCGAACGTATTGGAAATATAAAGTTTGGGGGCAGAAATCGATAAAGTGGAATGTTCATTTGTAAGATATATGTACAAGACATAGAAGTGTACAAAAATAATACACTACGTAGAAAACTAACCTGACTATGTTGTTTACGGATATATTTGAAGTAGTAGATTAAAGCACCAATGACTGCCAATAGCACCAGAACAGCGGACACCGAGACGGACACTGATAGAAGAACACCTGTAGAGAGAAGATAGCCAAGTGTACTAGAGCAGTGACAGTATTGGGGGTAAATATCTGCTATATTTTGGTGAATTTTTCATCAAAGATAAGCAAAGACAATTAATGAGATTTGTATCTCAAGCTGTGGGCATTCAGTTACTGAAATAGATTTTAAAATGATTTAGTGGGGTTGTAACATTGAGGGTTATCTCCTTTTGAACTTTCTACATTCAACCTGACACGGCTATCTGTCGCAGTAAATGAAATAATTAACTTAAGCAGACTCATGCAAAGTTTAATCTGATAGCTGCCACAATGTCAAACAGACCCTATAACAACATGTCTCTAACAAGACTTGAGATTATTTTGAAAGACAGGGCATCAAATTTACCTGTAAAAAGATGAATTTATATTTTTAATCAATTTTTTTTAATTACTATTACATTTATTCATCGTTCGTCGGACTGTCGTTGTTATGGCCATTATTATATATATTTTTATAGATATTATTAAAAGTATTTATTACTCTTTCTTTATAATTATTTATAATTGTAGTGTTAGTGAATGTTATTATTATTATCATTCATGGTTATTTTCTGTAATTATAATCACTATAACAATAATAATTGTTTATATTATTAATTATTATCATTATTGTTATACTTAATAAAACCAAATATGATTAGAAGTATTCTGATAAGTAAGTTATAATTGTTTTTTTATTTATTATAAATCATCATTTTTCTAGATAAATGCAACACCTAATTTTCTTTGTCATTTATGATAATAGTGGGCCAATAGTATAGTTACTTAATTAATGATAGACACCGGATAATACATTTACACATCAGCGGCCTGTGCAGCCAACGCTTTATCGCGCCATCAGCGATGTTAATTATAATTGGTGTCCGATATACCGTATTCAATACTACGCCAACGATTGTATATAATCGCTGGCCACATTGTGTTTATTTAATAACTATCTTCCATCGCTACACTAATGTGATTAGAAACTTCTATAAATACAATCTGTTATAGCCTTGTGAACTCCGTGGCTTGTCAAGTTATATCAATCGCATCGCAATAGCCTGTTTATTTTAGTTGAAACATCACAACTCCGTATTTGTGTATTGTACTCTGTATAAAACTTTTAGCATCTTCCGTTTGGATGTACATCAGCGCCCTCTAGAAGGGGGGATAACCCCAGTCACAACCCTATTGAATAAACAAATAATGTGAAAATCAAAATGAACATTCTCAAGCGCTTTTGACTTATACCCGGTTTTGGAATTAAGGTTGTACCCAACAGGATTTAACTCTTGAATGAGTGACTGAAATGTAATCATAGAAAGGGGAGTTGTGTCCTCCTGTGATATTTTGTTAGTCGTAAAGGCCTGGCTACACGATCGCAAATTTCGTGCACTATGCTTTGTGCAATCTCAACGCACTAAAGGCTAGGTGCTACACGAACGCAAGTTCTGTGCATTGAACTACGTTGCGTTGAGGAGTTGTATTATCTTAGCTGAAGTAATAACCAATAGTAATAGTGTAGCTAGTTAGCCGCGGACTTGTTAGTAGTTTTAATTACTAGCGGTTGAATCAAAATCACTGAAGCGCGCCTAACTGGATTCACTGTAGACTGCTTTAGCCAATCACAATCAATATTGCACGGCCCATCGGACAAAGCACAACGCATAATTTAAACATGTTAAAAGTTTGCAAAACGGACAAAACTCAGGCCAATCAGCAAAATGCGTTGACCTTTCAGAAAGTTTGTGCAATAACGCACGGAATTTGCGATCGTGTAGCCAGGCCTTAATGTTTAATCACCAAAACATTGAGCACCTTAAAGTGAGTTGTTTTCTCTTGTCGCTAAAGCATTTTATATACATAAAAGGGGTAACAACTTCTAACACTGACATTGATTAAAATCTCGTAATCCTTAGTAAACACATTGGGCAAACAACTCCTATTTGCAGTCGCATATATAAATTGTTTAGATGTATGTGCCCTTCACACAATAACACTCACTGAACATCAGCACTAAAAACACAAGCGCAGGTCTGAAAACATTTGATAAGCCAACCATATATGCACAGTCAAGATTGCACTGTTGTATTTTAGATTGAAGCTACATAAAGCAGAAGGCAGTAGTAGCGCAGTGGTTAGTGCACAAGTCCTTTAAGCAGCGGGTAGAGTGTTCACAACCAACACCGATTGCTGGAAATGTTAAAAACCATCTGGTATATATTTACCCTGATGATGCACTGTTTCTATATAGTAAAAAAGTTGATATTATTAATGATAAAATCGTAAATAAAAGTGATAGCTGAATATATGGAACAGCTGCGAATGCTATCAACAGACCTGAGGCTGTAGAAGTCTTGCGGCAAGTGTTGTCTGAAGTTGCGTTACCAGGATGTAGCACTCCTCCGAAGTCCGCGCATGAGCGGTGTTGTTGACAAATATGTGTGGCAGAGAACACTGTTGAGTATGTACCTGGCTGACACACCTTGCACTGAGTGTCATTTCTACTAGTACCTGATAACAGATAGAACAAGATAACCCCATAGGCATAACACCTGTTCAAGAATCACAAATGTAAACAGACGTATTTGTTGATTTCAAGAATTCATCGAACAAGTGAATTTCACTGAACATTCAAGTTTTGGAGAATGAAATTTTTTCAATATTGAGAATAATTGGTTGAAAAATTTGTAGATTTCCATGGACCTGACTGATTTTCTGGTAAAATTTGACTTCAAATGAATTAATGAGGCACCAACTATGAGAAACATTCAGAAACAAGTGGACTCAGAACAAAAAAAAAAACGCTGAGGCATATTAGGGAATAGGGTAACGCACAAACTAAACCTTATTATACTAGCTCATAGTATCATAAGGTTCGGAAGATATTCAAGAGAAAGAATAATGATTAGCATAATAAATAGAGCAGAAACGCACCTACGATTTTATTAAAATAACGTAAAATAGCCACTCTGAAAAGATCTTTTGAAGGAGCAGTTTATCACAAAGCATTATTTGCCATTGATATCAAAATAAATAGGTCGTTAGAATTAGTGGAATTGTATGAAAAAATATACAACTACAGACAAACAACTTAACCTATTTTTACTAAATACTAGCTTTAAAAAAACTCGCTAGGTAATTTTTCACATGCTTCTAGCAGTGTAAAATTTTGACGGCTTCCAAATATGCCTATTAGCTTTAATATTAAAGGAGTACCTGCGGCGCTGAAACTTCAGTTCTTATGGCAGTAAATTCACAGCTAATTCTGTGAATTGTTTGTTTTACTCAATTTAAATACTCAAGGATATCACCTGAGAATGAAATATAATAAAGTTTTATAAAAAAAATCAATAGCTGTATGCTGAAAAAAGTTAAAAATTGAAGTTGTCTACTCAAAAAATAAATGGGAGACAATTACGTAAAAACATAGAGCAAAAGTACCATAATTAAAATAAGTTTAATTACCTTGAAATACTATTTTTATAGAAATCGTTTGTAGGCTGAAAAGCTATGAAAAGATGAGACAATTTGCTATGAAACATGATAAACAGCTGTATTATACTGGGGACTGTTGGCATGAAGTTTTGTTATTGCTGCCCAAGATGATAGATACAGCTGCTTGTTTGCACTGCATGATCTCTCTCTTACACAATCTTATTTTGGCTTGTACTATCACAGTCAGCTACAGTGGAGACAAGGAACTGACAGATGTTGGATTTTCTTTTATGACTCACCACGATTTTTTGGGAGATAAACAACTTTTCTGACAGGCTTAGCCGCAGATATCACTCATAAAATTTCATAAAAAATGTTTTCAACTCAGTAAGTTAATTAAAGACCTGCATCTGGAGTCAAATTTCTCGTTATCTACCCTCCTGTACCTACGTGATTACTCGTTAGTTTCTTTCACACTGTATGCTTTTTAAGTACATAATTTGCATACATATATTTCAGACCCGAAGACATCCGGCTGAATGTAAATAAAACGAGGAACCAAAAGTTTTTAGAAACTGACTCATAAAATATCACCGATGCCTAATTACAAACAAGCAACAGAAATGTTTTAAAAAATTTTGATGAAACGTTACAATGGATGTCCCTGTTTGCATTATAAATGAAGAAACCAAAACATGTGTTAATACAATTTGTATGTCAAAAATCACAAATGGGATGAATTACGGAACTATCGTGGCTGACAGAGGCATCAAGTACAAACTGACAACTCCATTGCCTGTCATAATTTTACGTTCTTTTTGTACTTTCAACTGCCTAACAAACAATCAACGCATTAACAATTGACGTCAGAAATCAAGTTGCGTATCAATAGATCAACCAACTTTCAAACTCCAAGTGGGGATAACTTCCGGTAAAAACTTATTATTATTAATACTGCTGTTTTATATTAGAAGAGCAATATTTCTTGTGCAAAACTCACTTACCATCGGATAAAGAAATATTATTGATTATTTAGAACTGTGAGAGAATAATCTATGCAAATCCGAGTTGGGAGTGTTTAGATCAAAAACTGTTAATCACAAACAATAACAAACATATCCTTTCTCTGAGGTCCGTTCAACTACACAACTTGTATAACATCAATATGTTTTTTCTGCGATGGTATGAATTATTTACTACACCGGCAGCAGTGATAGACTTAGCGGCAGCGGTGTTCTCTTAGCAAGTAAACAGAATACTGTTATACTTCCCATGGGCCTAATTTACATCGTATTCAAATGGAATAAAATGAATCACCGAAAGTGTAGTTATTATATCAATTCTAGTGGATTATTCATATCAACTTGCGTGTACTTGGATCATCAGAGACCTGTGTAAAAACCCGCTATATATTGTTGAACCTACAGGGCAATACTTGGCTTCACTTAAAAATTATATTGTTCCATGAAGCTTCTATTCAAATGCTTTTGTCTACATTTAGAACAAAACAAAAGCTGATATTTACTGATCAGCTTTGATCTAGTGTACAGCTTTTAAACTTCATAAAAAAGCAGAAGCAAACATCCATTCCATACTTCCTTCCACGTCTATTCAACTAAAGTTGTCAATATGAATCATTTTAGTATCGAGTTACATAATTAACATTCCGTGTCACTTGTGAAATCTGACCTCAAATGAGAGAGACTGTTAGGCAGATATTAAAAGTCTGCCCTTTAAACTGAACTACTATGGAAAAAATGTTTTGTAACACAGCTTTAATGTTACTTTACGCAAAAGCAGTAACGCTTGCGGACCTTGGTGAATTTTAAAAAATCACAAAGGTACAATATCATCAAACACTGAATACAGTGCAAGCCGAGATAAAACAAACCTCAAATGTCATATGTAAAAAAATGGCGAAAAAAAAGAACAAACGGCGTTGACTAAACTGGGAATATGGAGCGTCGCGTGATTATTCAGTTCTTTCAAACAGATTATAGTCGCAAGTTAATTTGCTATAAGTGAAATGAGTTTTGTTTTAGATAAACAAGAATTAACACATGATGTAGCAGACAAGCTGTTAAAAGAGTAATAACAGAGAAACAAGCCAACGGTACTACAAATTAGCCTTAGAGATCTAAAGTACAGATCAATATATAAAGTCGTTCATTAATTCACACTCTCTATATACATAACTAAATCAAAACTTCACACGGCGGATCAAAAGCATAAAGTAAACTGAACCAATTATCAATAACCTCTGCTAGTAATCTCTACTAGTTAGTTATTGTGTCTAGAGGCATATACACAAGTATAGCACAATCTGGTTGGTGTTTCAACACATATCTTATAAAAACTGTGAAACTAGCAGCAGTTCATCTCGTTAGTGGGGAAAACATTTCAAAATTGGAGCATTAAGATTTTTGTTGAAAGCGAAAACACTTGCTATTGGGACAAATGTTTTAAATATGTAAAAAAATAGTAATTTGAATAACATGCACTCAAACGAATACATGTAAAAAATGAGGTTTTTTTGTTCTCATATTTAATAATAAAGTCATAATAAGTAATGAAGCATGCAAAAACTGTTGTTAGTAACATAACGTACATTTTGTAGAATGTGCGATGTTTTGTTCAACATTCACTGATTAAATCATAAAGAATTAGTTACACAAGATGAAAAACATCTTAGCCTTAGGAGCTGAAACGTACACCTCTATATCACCTAACCAACAGTTATATGATTGGGCTATTGGGACAAAACTAATTACATTTACATTCAACAATATTTTCAAATCAACTAAACACACAGCCCACAGCTGTGCTGCCGTTGAAAGACGATGCCGTTGATAGACGCACACACACAATCGCTTATGTCAAACAAGTTAGATAAGAAGATATTTCTTGCTACAACACAAGTATAGGATGGTGACAGGAATTTTAACCACAAAGAGTCTGCCTGATGTGATAACATTCAATTCAACACAAAACAAAATGTACAATGTACTTAAGTCAAAATAAAATCTAATGAATAGCAAATAGACGAGATGAGTCTTTCGACGTAACAAATGCAACTGATAAAATGAAATATGTATGACGCTGTTATTGAGCGCTTGAAACAGGTTAAGAAATCATTGATGTGGTGTGGCCTAGAAGACAAATTTTAATTTACAAACACTATTCAGTATAAAGAAACCTTAATCATTGAACACGACCTAATTTTCACCATCGGATAAATAAAAATTAGATTAAATATACCATATACGACTTTTAAAATATATATTATTTAACACCAACTAACCTCTTTGGCTGACTCCTTGACCTGGCGGACATCTTGAATGAGGCTCACACTGAAAATCATGATCGGTGCGTTTGAAATAGCCTGATATACAAGCGCATTTCAAGTTGCTAGTGGGGCTGCAAGGACTTTCTATAAATTCAAATCGGCCGCAGCTTTTAACGCACTTGCTGCATTGTGTATCGTAACTAAAACAAAATGACCTATTTAGCAAGGCAAAACCAGAAGGGAGAGACCACTCTTGGAACACATACTAGATTAAACATCTGATTAGTAGCATAGAACGATTAATATTCTACTCTAATCTAAAACGCAAACCATGCTCATCGGATACCACAGACAGAAACAGTGCTAATTATCTTATTGCGTCAGACCAGCAGCAATGTTTACAGCACATACATTAGTTAATTACACATTGCTGCATCTCCCCGCTGCCGTGGGTTATACAATAGTCTAATAAAACATGCATTAGCTCGTTATTAGCTATAACCTAATCAAACTGACAGTTTCATCTCGTGTAAATCGTATCCAATTCATTAGCATGCAGCTCTTTCTGTGTTATAGCTAATAAGTGATAGACATACCACATGCACACATCACTCTGTGTGTTATATACAATATACACCTGCTAGTATACAAACTAAGCCAAGTAACTGTTAGCTAATTTGTCTAATAATAAACCTTTTAATAATTGGGTTAAACTATGAACAATAGGCAAGAATTTATAAAATAACAGTCTAATTATTTCGCATACTATAATATAATCAGTGGAAATATTTTAATTATTAAATTGAAAGCAGAGGCTGACCGCTTTAGTTATGCTTTACAGTGTTCAACATACTTGAGTTCCGAGGAGAATGTTCCATTTTCGCAACGTAAGCAAATTGGGTTGGAATTTTCACAGCTCAGTAATCTTTTATACCCAGGATCACAAGGTTCACAATCTTCCATCATTGAACCTGATCATAACAAATTGTGCAATAAAAACTGCCTAAAACGGAATGAGTTGAAGGTGTGGATGGCATCACGTCAACGTATAGCATTTCATAACATTCACCGACTAACCTATAAGCAAGGGCCAAACTCATTATTCTTATTGAGTAAAACACTGCATATAACAAGCTCACGTAATGGGTGGATGCTTTTAGTACGTGCACATAAAAAACAAGAAAAATAATTTATTTCGACCAATCCAATGTTACCTGTTTACTAAAAGTAAAGGCTGATTTAGAAAATCATTAGCTAGAAATAAATTTGGGTTCTGCATGTGACCTAGAATAAAAGGGTAATGATTGAAAATGTCACATACAAAATACAAACTGGAAGATGATAACAAATAGTAATTTTTTGCGCTTCCACTAAATGCATAGTATTTTGCAGGCTTTGAAATGCAACAAGAAATGTTTTTTTTTCACCAGAAATGCTTATTTTAGCGAATATAATTTTGCGGCTAAGCACTCTTTTGCGACAATGCAGTACAATAGCTCACACAGTGTAGGTAATTTGCATACAAGTAACAAAAAATTGATGGTCTGTTCTAGCCATTGCATAAATTATTCAACTGTGCTTTCACTTTCAACTATTTTTATTTCATAATTATTATTCTATTACATTAACAATATTTCGCTCTACACGGAGAAATTGTGAGAACATAAAAAGATTCTTCATGCTCACAGTGCGGAGTAGTATCGCTAATTACAACCACTGATTTAACCCCCTAAAAATGTTACACGCAGCATTCTTAACATTTGAGGTGTTACGAAATTCTTTTTATTGATATTCTATTACCGCGCTAGTTTACGAATGCATTGTTGAAAAGCACCCTGAATCATAAGAAAAATAAAAAAGCGGCTTGCAAGAACCTCAGTTTCTAGTGTTTTAAAAAACTAATTGGGGAATAAGCTTGGTGAGTGAATTATGTCTGCAAATAGAAAGTGAGGACATACAACATTGTTATAGAATAAAGAGAGGGCTCAAGTAATCATAACATTAGCATAGGGCAGCAGGGTGTTAGTGCAACAATGTGTAAAATTATAGCTACTTGATTAAACATAGCATATACACATCTCCCTTGACTGCATTTGATATCGAAAAGTTCATCGATAGCCAAATTGATTAATAAATATTGATATCAGTAACGTGATTTGATCGCACGCTCTTTGGCAAACAGCATTACATAATTAAATAGGCAGCAGTTAGCTCGCGAAAATCATACAATGTTACAGCGAAGAATTTTTAGTAAAAATTAACTTTGTTACGTATGAGCATACAACACACAAGCTGACAACCATTGCTGTACATTGGAGCATTCACCATGTTTAGGTTTTCCATATTTCAATTTTCTACCAACATGACTAGTGATGGTCGTACTAACTGTGTCAGATAAATAACAAGCCGCAAAAAACTGAGATCTATTTTGATTTCAATCCGGCATGCCTTGACTTGGAACATGATTCCTAAACAAACCATTGATTTTGGTTAAGAATAATTGGGAAAATAAACTATTCATTACAATTTTGTTTTAATAAATAATAACATAGAGGTAAGAGCACCAAGTTTCTAGGAACAGATATAATGTAATCACCAAGTTCTATTAACCAAACACATATCAATGTTGTTTTTGATGGAACTAGATATGTGATATAACATATTAATCATCAGGTTGTACTAGCTTATATTTAAGTAGATGACTACTAACTAAAACTTCCTTCTGGAACTTGACAGATTCACTCGGCCAAATCTTCATTAAAAACATGGATGGTCACAGAAACTGAACAGATGTGAGCAAGTCTTGTTTATAAAGTACGCCGTATTTTTCAGTCACCGGAATGAACAACGCTATTCAATGCAACGACCAACAACTCTGTAATTTGAAGAATCACAAAAATTACTGACAGGGATGATGAGATTTTAGAAACTTTTTTTAAACAGAACACTTTGACCCCAAGAATGTCCACAGTGCAGCTTAGTGGTCAACAAGCAAAACTAGGTAAACTATTTTAGTTTATTGGAAAAATTAAGCTGTAAGGAAGTTACTGAAAACATGGATGCTCACTGTAACGTTAACAAAAACCCTGTTGATAATCAATGCAACATTTTTTTGTTGAAGAAAACAAAGAACAATAAAGTGCAAAGAGTAGCTATTTAGTATACAATTGGACATTTATATCACGCAATAGCTTATGCACTGACATCCATTGCTTTCTCCAACAATTACCAGCAATTTCGAATAAAAATAATCACCAATAAGAAGTTGATAAAACGAACTTTTCTGGTATTAATTTGATAAATGTCAGATATTTTTGACGTTGAAGCAAAACAATCTATTTTAAATTACTGTTTATAACATTGTACGTATAACCACCCGGATATTAGTAATGAAACTGCTAGAGATAGACTGTGCTGGGAATTATTTAAAAAGTTTATTGCTCACAGTTGCGGTGGATTAATGAGCAATATGTCAGACAAAGCGCCTATTTAAGTTGACAGATTTAGGGATTATGGCTATAGAATGCAACTTTCTATATCATTAATCTCCACTGTTTTGAACTTTCGAACTTACATATAGTCGGTCTTCGAATGTCTGATTATCAGGGATAAAAATATAAAAACTGACCCAAACCACATAAGGCATAATGGTATATTTGATTTTATCATCAGAGATTTTGATTTCATTCAACTTGTGTTGATCAATTGTTCCTTCCTTATGCCCAACAAAACCTGGACATACTTTTTCCACTTCGAGAGATAGCTTGCTTCAAACTAGGGAGATGTTTTATCCTAACCTATATATAACTTGCTCTAACCTGTCTCACTGTAGATTGGAAAAACTCTCTAGAGTCTAAGCAACACAAGTAAAGGCCCTTACCATAACACACAAACAGGTTATAAAAATTTACTAAACTTACCAGTGCAGAGGCAATTGCAGTCAACAAACTTGAATGATTAAAATAATTATTCTGTGAAGTGTGGACGCAAAAATTCAATATTTATAAGCGTAGAAGGTCGACTGCAGTCAGTCACTGCTTGACAGCTATTGAACGAATACACTTGCCGTACCCATACAATAATGAAGTGTCTATTGAGTGTAATAAACTGATTATTAGCCTAACTACAGTCAACAGCCATTATGCATTACAGTCAAAGCTTCTTTGTAATGGAAAACCCTCCAATTTCCAAACAACGTGATTGCATAGGGATTATGAGTAATTGAACACCTGGCCTAGCTCTTATTATATAGATACGCTTACCAATGATTAGCCACTTTTGATGAAATTTTCTCGCCGTAGTTTATATAAACAAGTTGAAAACGAAAACAAAGATTAATAACGTCATAAAAAATGGCAGAAAATTTCCTAAATTTGCAGTACAATTAACACAATTTCAAACTCAATTACCTATCACGATAAGTTTCGAAAAACTTAATTTTGCAAAAGTAAGAACATTTTGAGCAAACGAAATGAATTAAAAAAAGAAAGCAAAAGATCATGTTACAAGGAAAACTTCTCCAATGAAGGGGCAATTGAAATGTAATAACAAAATGTGAGCACTAACTTCACGGAGAGTCTAAAAATTAAATTTGGCAACCATTCCAAAAATTCAACCAATAATCAGTTGCCAATGTTGAAGATTTTAGAAGCCACTGAGCATAACTATTGCTAGAACTAGCTTAAACGCCAAGCAACCATGACTCAAATTTAGCAGATTTCTATTCCATAGTTCCTCATTTGGAAAAGAACATTCTTTTGGCGTATTGTCATGAAACATTCAAATCAATGACATCATTTGGGAAAATTTTCATGGAAACTTATAGATGAAAAAAAAACAATAAAAAAATGAGCAATGCATAATGCCAATTTGAATGATGTGATCCAAAGCCTATGATGAGCAAACAGCTGTGATATAAATCCAAAACACCAAAAAACATTTAATAATCATATACCTGAGAAAAAAAACTTGGTAATCCATTTTATGTCAATACACTCATTATTAGCTTTGGTGGCAAATACGATGTACAATGCCTTCATTGTGAATGCTGACTAAATGTACATGAAAGCTGAAATTCTCTTAATTTCCTAGTCTAAAAACGTTTAACGAGGACTTGATTTGTCAGAAATAGCAGTGTTTAGTTGCAATGAAAGCTCCACACTTGCTCAGCCATTTCTATTGAGCAGATGTATTACACAATATAGTCTTGTATGAAACACTCAAAATTCAACATCATGAATTAATGCGGCCTACACAAAGCAACATCGATATGTTAAATTTAAAAAGGAAATGACATTTTGCAGTGATCATGCAGAGGAACAATAATATCCTTGAATTGGCCACTATACAAATACTGGCACGCTCTCAAGAATATTGATTATCTGTTCAGACAGTTGAGATTTTTGAAATGCTTTTCCAGTAGCCGACCATGCTTGAATGGAGAGGATAGGCCGGTGAAGTAAAACAGTGAGTCAACAAAAATCAAATGAAATCTGATATGGAATGCGAGTGCCCGTTATCAGTGATTTGTCATAGCAACTACATGTACACACCATGGATGATGATGATGAAACCACACACAATCATCTTAACACAGACTGAGTGACTGCCATTGCGGTTTCATTTCCTCAGGAGTGCCAAAGTGACTGGTCATTGCAATTTTTAGGATTTAATTACAGTGATGCTACTTCTCACGTCGAGCTTCTAGAAGATGTCAAATAAAAACATTATAAATAGTAAAATCAAATTGTGGGGAAATTTGATACGGAAATTATTTCTATGTTAACATATTATAAGACAAGTAACCTGAGCTAATGTCTACATTCAATATTACTCAAAAAGTAAGTCTAACAATATAACATTAACCATCAGGTTATATTTAATAGCCAATTTAGCTGATAAACCATATAACCTTGCAGCACGGAAAGGCACTATCAAACATATCTCAAGAACTAGAGTTGTCTACCATTTCTATATTTGATAAAGAAGACAACTCGCAAAAGAATTACGTGCTGATATTTCATTTTGTCAAACTTTGTTGTTTGACAACAACACAGAACGGTGCTGTAATGGCATATTGATAGAAAACCACTGGTTTGATAACGACCTATGGGAATTTTTGATCAAATTATAATAATAGAGTTTGCGCTTGTAAAAATACATATGCGAGAAGCTAGAGTTTCTAGGATCGATGATTGGACTTGTGGAATTGTCCCCTCAAAAAAACAGACAACTCAGACAAAATGATTAAGAGAGCCAAAACTGTAACATATAGTTGTCTCCGGTAAAAAATATTATGAATTATTTAGGACTTCTAGGGCTGTAAAGAAATATTTTTTTCCCTAAAACAAAACTTTTGGTCTCGCTATTTTTAGATGAATAATTTAAATTTAGTTAAAATAATTAATCAAAGTGATTTGTTGAAAAGTATTGTTGTTTACTGTATTGAAACAAAATCAATTTTTTTTAGATATGTTTAACACCGCTACCGCGGTCTGCTTACTAGAACCAAATGACATTTGAGAAAGATTGACGTATTCACCATTGAGGAAAAAATAAAACTTATTTTCATTAATTTTTTTCACGCAACGGCAAATGTTTAAAAGCTGAAAATTTTTATGGTAGCAGATACAGGAAACAAAAAACGGAATAAACAATCAGCAGTTCCATCTTTGAGAGCATAACCCTGTGATGAGCGGTTAATGCTCCAATTATTTCCAACTTCAATGTGAGAGAATAGTATGTATGAATAGTTGTCACAATACTAATTAATATGTATCTTCCACACTAATCCAATTTATAAATTAGACATTGATAATTTTAATTATGGATTAAAATTTAAAGTGAAATTATGCCCAATTAGCCAACTACAAACTTATTTTAATTAGGCTGCACAAACGATTAAGCCGAGTCAAATGTGAATCTGTCTGGGTATATCGCCAACTACTTGATGATTGCGTGTGGTCTGCTTTACAGGCATTAATATCCATCTGAGTTGTTAAAAACGCCTTTTTCGGGAAAAATACCAAGCTTACAGGAAGCGAAAACTGTAAGTAAAAAAGTTCTGGCTGCCTAGTATATTTCAAGTTGATGTTCCTCAGAAAAAAGATACAGCAGATCGCATTGTGTATTAAGCTAAATTCAAAGGCAAACCACATGGCAAGTCTTTGTCATTATTTTAAACACAAATCTGTCTATGTAGGGGTAACCAGGGCACAATGATAACCACAGCAAAACAATTCAACCTATCTATTTCCTGATCTGTATAGTTTCGAGTGATTTTTTCATAGTATTATTACAGGAAATTATGTCATGCACCTACAATCTTCTCTTTGTATTTCTTACTGCTACGTAACTGGCTTGGTGAATGAAACTATGCTTTTGGTTTTTTAAATGGAAAAACTTGTTGAGTTGAATCCTATAGGTTGTCATTGACAAATTTTGCTTTGGAACTACATTGAAGTATTTTAGTATAAAATTAGTTATTGATTAATAATTTCCACCATTTTTTTCTCTTTCCATGCCTTACGGGCACAACGGGCCATTCCAGCCTGGGGTACTTTGAGCCATGATCCCTATATACGTGATTTTTTTACAGAGTATTTGAAAGATGTTAAAATGCAAACAATCGAAACAATGATATCCATCTGCACATCCATGTGCTTATTAATCTACCCGATGGCCAGCAAGTAATATTATTAAACATGCAAGATAAAGACTCCTCTAAACAGAGCTTAATTGAAAGCTGTAACAATCAGCAAGATTCCAAAATATTGGATATATTCCCATTTGATTGTGATTCATTTAGGGATGAGTTTCTGAGTGCGTATGTCACTGATCGAGAAAAACCTGATTCACCAGTACAAATTGCTACGCTTCATGATACTGGGGTATCACCATCGAGCGCTACACAATCCTATGCCACAGCTCAGCTAAACAATCCAACCATCACTCCTGAACAGATAAAGCCATGTCTGAAAGCACCACCATGAAACCCAAACCACAACAAGAATAGAAAAAATGACCAACATACTCAATGCCACACTGGTAAAGGAAAAATTGGAAAAAGCAGCAAGAAAGAGACAAGCTAAAAAACACCTGCAAAAATCGTGTTGGTGATTAAAATCAATACCAAACCAGTCAAGTACAGGCTATCTAATTTATTTTACACATTAAAAATTTTGACGTTTTATTGAAAATTAAATTTATATAATTATTAATGGGTCGATTGTTCCCCGGGTCAGGGGCAGTACCGCCCAGTTGCAATAACAGACAGATTGTTGATTATTTTGTAAAGTACAATTAGTGTTGTGCTTATAACGACGTTATGTTGAAATCAAAAACCATCATCTAGTGGAAGAGCAAGCGAAAAATTGTCTTCATATACATAACAATAATTTCAGTTCAACGCGAACTGACAATAATTATTTACTAAGCACCCTCATTATCACTGTGAAATGCAATTTTGCTAATAGCAGGTTACTAGCAATTATTATAGCCATATTAATAATCAATAACAACAAACAAAAGCTGTTGTGGTTTTATATTCATTATGATGATAATTTATTTGATGAGGCTTTAAAATGCATATAACAGGTATGCTACACAAAAATGACGATAAATTCGTATAATGTTAATGGTTACTCAACTGGGAATTGGAACAAACATAGACAGGAAAGAACGTCGACAGGAATGAATGCAGACACAGCTGGAATGAACGTAGACACATCCTGGAATGAATGTCGACATACCTGGAACGAATGTCAACTATGCAACAAATCAGAGAATTTTGACTTTCAGTTCTGGATGTGCAACGTTCGTTCTCAGCGATATATAACATATCATTTCGACTTTCATTCCAGGAGTTGCCTACTTTGGGAAAAACGATAATTGATGTTTTTCATGGAACTAACGTCAGAATGAAAGTTTAAATGTTGCCAGGAATGAATGTCGACACTTCCTAGAACGAACGTCCAAGTTTTTTCTCTCTAACATAGTTGACTTTCATTCCAGGTCTGTCGACGTTCATTCCAGGTTGTGTCTACGTTCATTCCAGCTGTCTGCATTCATTCCTGTCGACGTTCATTCCTGTCTACGTTCGTTCCAAATTCCCTCTCCATTCACTATATGCTGCTCTCCATTCACTGTATCCAATATTCTACCTCCTCCTGCTTTCAATCCATAATCATCTGCTCTCCATCTACCATCTCCTGCTCTGCATCTACCCTCTCTTGCTCTGCATCCACCATTTCCTGCTCTCTATCTACCAACCACCTCCTGCTCTCCATCTATCAACCATCCCCTGCTCTCGGTCCACCATCTCATGCTATTCATTCACCATACCCCTTTGTTCATTGCATTACTTGATGTTTCTGCAGCTAGCATGATATAAGATTTTATTTTCCAGCATTTTATCAAAAATCACTCAGTAATACATTTTCCCCATTTGGCTGGATTTCACGCGCTTTTTCCCCTTTTTTTCCAAGTCTCACTTTTGACCCCTCACTTTAGGTTGACAAGTCTGAGGGTTAGACAAAATACAAAAGCTGCACTGCAGGCCACCCCTGGCATGGATAAATTAGCAAATCAAACAGTAGTAGGTTGGCTCTAGTTGTACAGATGAGTGAGCAGCACATGTTTTACAGAGAGACAGTAATGATGATGGCAATGACAGGACAATACATACATAGACAGTACATCGATCGAGGTAATAGGCATGGACTGTAAACATAGAACGATTAAATAGAACAGTTCATGGCGTCGTCCACTACATTATTATTATAAAACATATACTATAATATTTATTATTACTAATGTAATGTATTTATTTTTTATTGAAAATTAATAATTAATTAATTATTACTATTATTATTATTATTAATTTATTATTATTTTTCTGTGTGTGTGTGCTCGAGTTCTGCTAGCGTATACGGAGGTTTGTGAACACCTAAGCTAGTGTTATTGAAAGCTCCCGTTGCGTACATAAATAAAAATAACTGCAACTACTTTAATTATTACTATCAACAACAAGCCTAGAATAATAATCATTCATTAGATTGGATTAGATCACCAATGGCCAGCAGTTATCAGTAAGTATGCACGAGACGATACATATGCTCAAAACGGGCACGTGATCACAGATAACCGATACGTTCATGACCGAAATTATAATTGACATTTATTTGTCTATGGCCCAGTTAGCTTAAAACTAAGTTTATGGGAGCCCCCAACCAAAATGTAGCGTATATTGATTGATGATTCAGATTACTTTGCTTAAACGCAAGGCTAGAAATTATTTTAGAAATACTCTATTCAAAGACAATCAAACTTGAGTGGTGATTGACTCAACGGACAAGTAGATGGCACTCACAAATTAAAGCCTGTATGAGGAAGTCTTCAAACTGCCACACAATTGATCATTTGCGCTTTTGTTTATTTGTTTCTTGGTAGTGCGACTTCCCATCTAGTATGCAGGCTAGGACTAGGATACCACCTTTAGCACGGTTGCCAGCCTCAACATAGACTGAAAAAAATATTACAAAAAAATTGTTGTGATTGAAATGTCAAAAACAAATGAGCATTTTGACATAGTTCTTGATAATAATGATAAGCGTTGTGTGTACTGTTGGGAGACCGCCATCAATAATAATAATCTCCTCTCCTCTGGCGATGAATTAAACCAACTATCGCTGTCAACAGAAACAAATCTTTGTAATGTTGTTCCCCGAATGTTGCCATGTGGCCAGCATATTTGTTGTTGGATGTGCTTAAAAGCGTACTTGGAAGCGCATGACGATGGTGGTGGTGTGATTCACTGTCCTCTTTGCCCGTAAGTAAAAGATAAAAATCTTCACCAGGAAAAGACAGCATCATGAGCAATGATAATGATGAGGAGAATGATGATTTTATTATTTATTATTATTGTTAGATTCACATACATTAAGTCTAATTAGTATATATGCATTTATTTATTTCTGTGTCACTACTATTACTTTAGTAGTAGAGATCAATTGTTGCACATTTAATAATTAATGTTAGTATTAGTTATTTGCTCATGATCGGTGATCATGCTGAGCAGCAATAATTAACATCTCTGTTACTATATTAGATATGACTTCTGTTCTGTCCCTTTTTCTTCCACCATTTCCTCCCATCGACCCTCTGTGTGTGTGTATAAATTGCAGCACAGCACTAACAACACTTTCAATAATCACTCCAGAAGTGTCATAATCTCAAGTAGTGATTATAAATAACACTGACCTTACACTAGCCTAATAGGCTCATTATAACACATATATAACAGACTCTTTATAAAGGCTCATTATAACACATATATAACAGACTCTTTATAACACGTTTTTTGACTTACAAGTTACAACGAAAACCGGTACCTTCATATTGCTTTTATTCAGCATAGAAACGCAACTAGTAAAATATGTAACATCACCTTCACTTCTATCACAGATTATGATTGCATTCAATCATTGCATTTTTCAAAAGGCTAGATTATTTTGCTTTTCTGAGCTCTCATTTCTTTCTGTACTCGACTTGATGTTTTACGACCAAGTGTTTGATACACCACAAGTAGCAATGGTAATTAATGCACTTGAATTATTCCACGACATTGCTTGCAGCTCATCAGCTGAGTGCACAAACATAGATGAGTTGGCTAAAGTGGAACTCCGGGCACATGAGCCTAACAGTGACCTGATGTGTGACACTGGTGGTTGTGGGGATGGGCTAGCTGTGGCTTATTGCTCCAAATGTGATGAGAAGCTGTGCGAGCAACATCACACGGTTTGTTCTTTCTGCAGAAACTTGTGTTTTATTTTTTTCGCTAGGCAACTGTCATAGTCAATTCGGCTTGAGTGTTTCTACAGCTCATACCGGACCGGAGTTTGAATCCGAGACCTTTTGGCAACACCGCTTAGTCCAGCAGTTAGACACGTAACCACTTCACCAACTGGGCACTCTATGTAGTGACTAACCCAACTGGACGCAAAATTTTCATCAATATCTGTCTGACCGCTACATGTAAAGTAAATTTTCAAACTATTATGGCTGCTTTGTTAATCATTATGTTCCCATGGTTCAAATTCGTTCGGGTTGGACGTTTATTCGAGTTGGTTAGCATTAATTTGGGTTGGCACTGCCAACCGTTCCTACGATAATTTGAAATGAATCATATGCAGGAGTTGTCCTTCTTTTACAGTGAGAAACGAGCGCAATTATTATTTTATCGTTATGAGATGGTAAACAACCACGCTCGTATTACCGAGTAGTAATTTGAGTCAAATTTGTGGAATGTTCACAGCATAAACTAATAATAGTAGTGTAGTTTGTAGAAGAAAAATAATAAAAGCAACAATTGCTAATAATTCTAGATGATTATTAATAAATATAATGGCAGCCATAAGAAATGATAACTGATTATTAATAATAAATAATTAACTATTCTAAGTAATAAAAAATAATAGTTTTTTTGATAAGTATAAGAATAATAATAATCCAGTTTGCTCACATATCAAACAGAGCTATGGTTCAGTTTCCAGAACAAATAGTAGATAATTTGTAAATAAGCTGTTGCTAAACTTGCAAAGCATCATTGTTATATGAATGTAAAAAACTGCAGTTGGAAAATAAGCAAAAACTGATTTACAGCCAAATCGCCAATTTAGCGCCTTTTTCTCAACAGAGCAGCTCGAACGAATTCGAATTTATTAACACGAACAATTCCCTTGATCCTAATGAATGCTCAACCCGAACAAATACGGTTTGAGGAACCGCACTGAAATAACCCGAACCAACTCGTACGAGTTACAACTCCCATGACCCGAATGAACGATTTATCAGTTCAACTTGAACGATTTCGCACCATGGGAACATAGTGAATGTACATTTTATGAGCTCATTTACACCCACCAAATCAGAGTCGAAAATTCACTGATGATAACAGACAGCTTTTAGTACGATAGAGAATAATTCACTTAAAACAAACCTTCTATAATTGTATAACTTTTGGATATAGGGGCTCTCCAACTTTTCTTCTCGGACATTTTGCGGTATTCTGGCTGCCATATTGGAAACGCCATATTGAATTTCTGTCAGCAAAAATTTATACTTGTAATAAGATAGAGTTATTTCGATCAAAAAGTAATTGTTATGAGCAAATCGCTACTAGTGACAAAAACGGTTTAATCCAAGTGAAAAGTATTGTATTTTTATTAATAAATGTAATATATAAAATGCACAGCCAATTGGTCAGTATTACATGTACATATTCATTTAATCTAATATATAAATGTAAGTCGGTTTTTGCGATGTTAGCTTAAAACTCCGGCACTAATGAATCAATCTTAATAAAAAAAACATATTCAGAGTCGTCATTACATTCTCTAGGTTATAACACTCTTGAATTTCTATTTTGCTAGAGGATCGCATCAATCTTTCCAATAGAAACCTCATTCTCATCAGTTATGCCAAGTTATATCCGGCCATATTTTTCTGCCTTTCATAACATGTTCGGTTTATTTTGATTATATTCCGACATGCTGCAGCCTTTTCATTGGTCAGCAGTGCTACAGCGAATCAAGTATTGATATCTGTTCGCCAAACAGAATAGTTTTGCTAGCTTTTTCGGTCTTATAATTGCTTCTCCACCGACTCACCTATCAACTGTACTTGCCTTTCACATTCCAACAACATTATTTTATTGCTTATGCCTGGCTGATATTGTTGTTTAGCAATTTTCTTGAAGCCCGTGGCTATATTATTAAAATGATTAATATAATGATAACAAGAATAATATAAAACAACAATAAATAATTGTTAGTTTTAATAATAATCAAAATAATAATTAATAAACACCAGCTCCTCCTGCATCGTTATTTTTATGCTTGAGTAACTGTTATTATTTTTATTGTTATCAGTATAATTTTTTTTATTATTTCTATTATTATTTTCATTATTAATATTTTTAATATTATTTTTATTGTTTTATGAATGGTTATTTTTTTGTTGTTTTCATTTCTTTTATTAATTATTATTATGACTATATAGAGTAATAGTAAAAATAATAATAATAATAATAATAATAAAAGTATTTCTTATTTATTTAGTAAAATTAAAAGTGACAAAAATATTAATTATTAGTCATTGATTATTATTAATGTTATTATTATTACTGTTATTACTATTTTTATTAATATTATTTTTATCATTGTTGCATAAAAGTAGTTGTTTTTCTTTTTGTTTAAAAATCATTTTTAGTTAATAACACTGTGGTTGAATACTGCTCATTATCATTAGTACTGCTATATACTCTCATCTCTTCCATATCATTATATTCCTCAATTTAAACACAAACAACTTTGATACAAATAAATATCATAAGAATTGAAACTTATGAACAAAAGCCATGGTGTACCATAACAATAATAACAACAATGAATGAGCAATACTGGTAATGCATACAAAATGATGATAAACGCCACAATAAAAAGAAAAGTAATCAAAAGGAACCCAATGTGTCAGAGTTGTTCTCAATTTCTCTGGCTTTGTTCAGCAGTAGTATTATTTCTTATTTGTTTTTTTTTTGCTTTTTCATGTTGTTTACCATGACAAAAAATACTTGATAATTATGAGTAGGTCTACAACAGCAGCGCAAAGCGAGTCTAGGTTTAAAGACTTGCAATATTTTTGGCTAAAGGCTTATAATTAATTTTCATTATTATTACTACTCTTGCCTTTAATAATAATTAATCAACCTGTCTCTCCACAACATTGGCAATAATCATCATAGTTGAAATATCGATGGTAAACGGTTGATAAAAGGTACAAAATATTATACAATATTATACAAAAATTGCATAAAAAGAGTGACAAAAATAGTCATTTGAGGAACTTAATTCATAATTTGTGCAAAATTTGTACACATTTTGTTTATTTTAATGATATTTGACTTTACCTGCTGCTCAGCATGTCATGAAAAAGAACTGGCGCAATTATTCCAAACAGCTTTTCTCCAACTCCACAAGGTTTACGAAAATTCAGAGAAAATAAAAATTATTGTGAGTTTTTGTTACAATTGCGTTGTGATTGCCACACTGTGAACAGCGCATGTTTAGCTGATTTACTTGCACAGTTGATGCAGCATTCTAAAATACGTTTTCGAAATATTGACCAATGGGTTGCACAATGCACAGTCACTAAGCATATGCTTTGATATGGAAATTTAAAATACAAATACTTGAATATCCACCAGATTCTTTGAGTTAGTTTTTCACTAAATGTGAAACTACAGCAAAGCCTTGAGTTGACTTTTTGCAAATATAATCCATGCTTTATGACGATCTCCTTTGGTGGGAAAATAAACTTAAAAAGATGCTTTTCACCCCCTGGAATATCTAGACTTGAGCTATTACGAAAGAGTTGCAAGCTCAACTCTTCAAAAAGAAAGGTCAACGTTTTTGCAAGTTGTTGTTATCGGTGGTGGTGTGCAATAGGGAGAGCAATGTGTTGCATGGAACAACCGTTACACTTCTTCAGATGTTGTGTGATTATGTTCAAAGATTCAATTATGTTATGAAGCAAGAGGGAAGTTGGCACACCCATGCGGCTATAAAGTTATAAATAGTGCAGACAAAAATTTTCCAAGACCTATTAGATGCTCTGACAGCACAATTTGTAAAATATATAACCAGTTACATAACGATTGAAACATGTAGACAAATTGAGCATCCTCAAGCCAACTGGCAAGTCAAAACTGAAGACAAACTCCATAACACTGGCCCTTCATGATCTCCCTAACATTGTTTTCGCACTATTTATGTAATCTCCACGGGCAACGCCGGGTATTTCTGCTAGTGAAATATAAAAGCAAAAACTATAGAATGTTAAAATTAAATTGGTGTAAGACTTAAACCCTTGTTGTTACCTTGCTTGGGATTAAGTTTGTTCTATTCTTCTTTTGCTACCAAACTGTTGTCGAATACAAAACCAAACAGTTCTTATAGACTAGATGTTCTGGCATTGTGAATGATTGGTAATAATTGAAATTGAGCGATGTTTGGATTTGGCGAGTTTTTGAAGAAATTGTGCTCCGGCAGCAAATGCTATCGCTGACGATGGGTCATCCATATTAATCAAGTAATAATTTATTTAATCTTTGTTAGGATTGTCTCCTGTTATTGTTTCTGACGGCAGACGCACAAAGGTACCCGTTGTAATGGTGATGATGTGATACCAATAGAAGCATACAAGAAACCAACAGCCAAGGAAAAGTTGACATACTGCAACTCGCATGTTAATAGTGTGCTACTTTATGTCTGCACGCAATGTCTTAGACTTACCTGTGAAGACTGTGTTACCCTTACAGAAGTCTGTCATGGTAAGATAGCCTTAGAACTTAATATACTCTCATCCTCTGTACTATATCATAAATTAGTTTTTGGAACATCCATTTTTTTCCTGTTCTTCAGTAAGCCTGCAAGTTTGACTTCAAATTAAAAAACCCACATACTGGTTTCCAATCTTTACATTAGTGTGTTTCTGAGGCAATTGACTAGAGTTATGTGCTCACGTGGAGAGAGGATGATTTCATACAAATTTTTAATCAGATGATTATTACGAATACATCTGATGTGAACTCTTCACAAATTAACCTCGATGGTGTATTGTTTTGTCATAAAATGCTTTCTCATCTCAAAAAACCTATCAAGTTTTGCGGGAAGTTTATATAATAGTTGTCTCCTCCGAGAGGATAACTCCCATTATTTATTTCAACTACTACCTAAAGGAGCGGCCACACGGAGTAATTTTCCCACGAATCGTGGGAATTTCCACTATTTAATTCACACGAATGTGGAATTCTCACGAAATAGTGCATCGTGGTTTGTTAACGATGCACGATTCGTGTAAAGTGAAAATTTGCACGATGGTTAATTTGATTGGCTGACTGAGATTGGACTGAGGTCAAGGTCAATTTTGGGAAGAGCAGTCAGTCAGATTTGTTCGTGCCTCCACTCATTGGCCTCTGCTAAGGGATGATGGATGATAATTGTTACTTATAAATAACGATTATTAATAATTTATTTTAATTTTTAATTATTATCAATTAATTATTATTTATTAATTAGTATTAGTTAATTATTATTAATTTATTATTATTAATTTATTATTATTCATTAATTATTATCATTTTTTTTATAATAATAATAATAACTAATAATAACAATGATTATTAATGAATGTTTAATTATTATCCTTGAAGTAATTCTTCATTGTTATCGTGTGCATTATTATTCGTGTTTATTATTATTATTTACTACATAGGAAACTGCTTAATAATCACAAAGCTAGGATCGGTAAAATTTACCTTGTCTTTTAATTGGCTGGCTACAATTTACACGAACAAAATTATTCGTACGATATTGGAAGAAGACAACCCCGTGTGGCAGGTTATTATTCGTAAGAATTTTTATTTGCACGAATTCTTGGAAATTTGCACGATCGTGTGGCCCCAGCTTAAGAGAGGACAAGTCCCATTTGGAGTTAAAAGTTTTTACTGCTTAATTATAACACATAACAGTTTACGGTGAAAAAAAAGTTAGCAACTGCGTTTCCCAACACAGCAAATGTGATTTTGGTATTTTTAGGTAAATATATTTGCATTGGTTTTTATTATTTACCAAACTGGTCCAACTCAAGATCTTCCATCTTATTTAAACCTTTAATTACCAATAAATGATAAACCACGTTGGAATATAATGTCAATACAAAATAATAATTTTTGATTCACAAATGGCAAATTTTCTTGGTGAGTTTTAATAAATGATAATTATTACGATTTGGTTATCGCTGGAGGAAGTGAAGATTTGTCATTCTCTTATCATCATCTGTTGTGTAATTGGCAACAAGCAACTTCTGCACTGACTTTGTGTTGTAGTTTCAATGATGATCTGCTAAAAATTGTCAGTGATTTTGAGCAGTGCTCAAATGCCGGCTCAAGTGCCGGCCGATATGATAAAAATTGTACATTGCTGCATTCACATTTTGGGTTTTAGAACTGCAAAGATTTCGGTGTCCAAATCGTTCTAGTGCGTACTCAGCTTTATAGATTACTTAAACACTATTCAGTTCTTCTATCACTCAAAAATAGCTAAATTTAGGCTCATTATGTAACCTTCCTGCTTCTTTTTGCCTTTTGAGGTATCTTTAATAAACGTCGCAAACCTGTCCAGTTCGTTTTACACTTACCATATTGATGTTAATATGGTAATAATGAGCCTTATATGGAAAGCATGTTTGTGGTTTTGTAACGGAAGTTTTTGAAGAAAAGCAACGTCTACTAAAATAATCACTGCATTTCTGTGTTACAAAGTTTATCCTACGAAGGAGTTGTGTCCCCTTCGAAGTTTTATTTTTGCCGAAGTCCCATAAAGCTTTGGGCTCCATCAACAATGAACACCTCCTGCAAGGACATCATGCAACGCCGGTTAAATTGCAGCCAAGTTCCAGTTGCCCTTAATTTCTTGATTTCTAATTTAACATGGCCTGAGTCTCAGAAAACGAAATAAAAGATTTTCAGCTTGTTAGTCCTGGCACAAATTTTTGAAGAAATAATTATTTATCGTATTTTATTATTGAAAAGTATTTTTATAATAATTATATTAATCGGTAATTATTACTACTGACTATTATTCGTGCAAGAATAATAACTTCAAAGTTGTCTGCTCCTGTCCTTCGAAGTACCTTTGCATTGGACAAACTTCGGAGAATAAACATCGTACTTATTTTTTTTATACAAAGGGTGCGGTTAACATTTTTTGCCTTGGCCCCATGCTTTGAAGGTTCATTCAAAGGTCAAACTTGGTAGCATAGAAATACAGTTAATTAGCTGTAACTGAATGTTTAAACCTGCAGCGATTGGCTCCCCTAAAACAAAACATCAACTCATTTGCGTTTAAAACAATGATGAGCTGATTACGTCACCATCAAACCAGTGGGTGGTTATGGGATCAGACCTAGATTGATCGTAGAAAAATTTGTTAAATTTTACGATCTAAATTAACAAACTGAAACAGCCTTAACACATTTTTACCTCGCTAATTGAAGCCACCCGCTGGAAGAAAAATCCATAGAATTATTTGCATCTCCCAGAGTTTTATCTCCATCCAGGGAAGTCAAAGGCGCACAAGTTCGTACATATCAGTGACCTGCTGGAGGAGACAACTGCCCATGTTAAGAAACTACTGGTGTCATCTGAGGACAGAATAACAGAGCTTTGCAGAGAGAGTAAGAAAACTTGGCAGAAGTTTGATTCAGCTGTAGAGAAATGCGCAAAAGCCATAGAGGAAGTTGATGGCTTGCAAGATGAGTCGGTCAGTAGTTTGAAGTTGCGTGCTCAATGTGGAAAAGACAACTTCCTAATATTTTGTTGATTACTGAGTAAACTCTAAACCATTATTGATGAAAGTCAGCAATATTTATGTAGTGAGGGTGATGATCTTATAAAAATAGCCATTACGTTATATCTTTGGACGTCCCAGGTGAAAATATTTTTGGTGAGAGGGCAACTCCAAGTCGATGAAGCGGAAGATTTACTTTCTCGCAGAAATTATCATATTTTCTCGTCAAACTGCTTAATATGAGCAAAATTTTGTCTTTGAAATGAGAATGAAAGAAATAATTGCATCTATTTCTTTGTGCAATAATAATAATAATAAACCTCTCCAGTCGATTGAATTAGTTTCTGAAGAGAAAAGGTTTGAGGTGGTAAATAAATCGACTAATTGTATGAGTTATAAAAATTGTTTCCAATTTATTTTAAGCGCTTTTAGTTGATGAAATAGATAATTCTTCTGACTTATTTGCAAACCTTTTGAAGCGTTAAAAATGGTGTGTGTCAGTGATTGATACGCCATTCATTAGGCGGAGTTGTCTTTTTTTAGTGTCAAAGTGTGCCAAAGAGTCTCAACCAAAATACTGAAAAATAAACATAATTTGGTTGCGATTTATTTTTTTCTTTGTTTTTGAAAATCATCATTTATTCACAGTTTATATTTTCTAATTTTTTCAGTCAAATAATGTGTAATTCCAATTTGAAAATTATTGTTGTTGATTACAACAAAAACGCCAGAAAAAAAATTGGGCATTTTTTTCTCCACAAATAAATTCTCTATAATACTATTTAAATCTTTAAATATTATTTGATCTAATTTTAATTTTTTCAACTTTAATATTGCTTTACTTTTTGAGATATTGGCCATGTAATTTATCACGTGGATGCCAGTGTGCACACAATAGCAAACCTATCAACAATAGATGATAGGTGTATTCCTGGGCTGGATCAATGAACATCTGCTATTATTTATAATTGGGGATCACATCGGTGGACGGCGAAGCATCAATCCAGGCGTTTACATTTTATTATATAATACTAAGAAATAATATCCTCCAACCTCATCAGATTGTGAAGATATAAAATTTGGGTGTGCATTGTAGCGAACATAATTATTTTCACATGTGTAAGCGATTCATCAAAGACGCTTATCGCGTCGCTGATTTCTTACTGGTACTCATGGCACTATGCTTCGGGAAGTAGCAGATAAGTGATAGCGACTCAAAGAGTAAACAACATTACACTTGTTTGGTTGACAACGTTTATTTCAAAGAAATTCATTCTTGAATAACAATAACATTTATCTTTGTTTTACTCTGCTTTTTATTATTATGAAAAATATATTTACAATATATTATTATTGTATATGATAATCATAATAGTTAATAATAATAATAGACAACATATGTAATTTATATTAAGAATAAATAATGATAAAATAATAATACCGGGAATGAACTGCTTTGAAATAAACGTTACCACCGTGAGTATATATTAATTTACTATGGTAGATCGGTAGTGTTCGCGACCTATGAGAATGCCTCGGAAATTTTTTTTTCCTTGGGGATGGTTTTTTGGCAATCCACTTAAAATATTGCTACCGACCCTTTAGCATTAAATAAATTGCGAGAAATATTATTTATTTAGTTTATTGTATGTATCGATCCAGCCTGCAAATACACATAATAGCAAACCTATCAATTTCAGTGTGTACATAAAAGCAAACCTATCAATGCCAGTGTGTACATAATAGCAAACCTATCAATGCCAGTGTGTACATAATAGCAAACCTATCAATAATAAATTAAAATGCTCACTCAACTAAAACATCTCCAAAAAATCTGAAAATAATCGCACACCTAATTTTTTATTCTTTTCAAAGTCTGTGCACGATGACTATTACTGGAATGCCCTCCTTCCATCCAGATAAAACAAGTTTTTTTCAACTCCACTTTATGACCTTAAATAAGTTGTTGCGTGTCGCAAGTAAAATTGCCTACAAGTCAGCATCTATTGCGCTTACATACTGTAGATGGAATTAAAGAGAGCACAACTCCAACAAAAGATTTTGTGAATAAAACTCACTAGAAATATAAATTAGGTTCAATTTAGCCCAAAATCGCTTACCTAGCATTTCGAAACACTTGTTACATACTGACGTAATGTTATATACAATGAACCAGCTGTTTACTAGCATTTGTTTGTGTTTCATGAACATATTGTTGTGTTTTATGTATTTTATCGTTGTAAATAGTTAATGTTTTGATAGAACATAAAGCCTGTGGGTGGCAAGAATGCGCTCGTTGCTAAAATAAAGCTCTATGAAAAGGAAGTGACACATCAGGTGTTACAGTTTGACTCTACATTGATGTCTAAGAAACACGAGTGTACAAGATTACGCAATGAAATGCACAGAATAATGAGAGATTGTTGCGCTACAGACATTCTCCGGCAAGCAAATGTGCTGGCAGCGGAAATGTCAAAGCGCCTGGATGAGGATATTGGAGGCTGCCGATTTCGCAATCAGCGATTGCTTCAAAATGGTAAGGGTCTGTTTTGTATAAAGTTTCTTGCCTCCCAGTTTTGTTTTGGTCAAATCACTCAAAAATCAATGATTAATTTTACGGCCATTATGGTTACCTTCTTAGCTCATAAAAAGTCATAAAAATTTTAAAGAGTTCAACTTAATTTATTTCAAGTGATTATTTGCAAAGTCGTGCTCTCGTTTATTTTTATCTATAGCATAAAAGTAATAGATGGCCAATATCTGTAAAGGTTTAAACATATTGAATGTGAAACATGCACTGAATGGCAGTTTCACAACCAACAAAGCCACCTGCCCTACGATCTGAAAGCACACTGTGAACAAGACCAGCGATTGCAGCCAGAGTTATCTATTCACAGAGAGTAGATAACTCTACTCGTTTTTGACACGTATTGGATAAATATGAATAGTCCTTGTCAAACTTTATTATTGCTATTAACTATTCAGTGTCACACATTATGATGAGCAATACATGATTTATTATTATAATTTTTTGTTTTATTATCATCATTATTGTACTATACAGCCATTATATTACAATCATTGTTGTAGTATGGCAGTAGTCGATGCTTGATACAAAAAATGCTCATCAATAGTTATGACAATGGAGGTAATAATTATGATTATCATCATTAGGCACTCTCGGCAAGGAACTCTGCTAATTTTCAAGCGCTCTCAAAGCTAGCCGCAATTTTTGTTAACTAGGGAACTGAAAAACGTGTAGCCGCGCGAAAATATGTATTTATGATGTTCTGCCACATGTCGTGTAAGCTGAAAAAAATGGAAAATTAGTATAATAATAAAATATTATTTATCATTACAATAAACAACTGTTTCTGCCACAAAAATTCAAAAAAATAAATAATTACCTTTGTGATCACTAACATATATTGATGCTCTGGCACCCTGATATTCAGCATCATAATTTATATCAATTATTATCAGCTCTGGCTTGCTTGTTGACGATTTGTTGTTTTCATTGCTGTATCTAAAACATTGATTGCCATGAAACAGCTCTGTTCTTATCGCGATTCATCAATTCAGAAAAGTCAGCTCCTAGTTTGTAAAAATTATTGTTTCACGCAAATGCGCACGCATACACTACAGTTTTTGTGAAGCCGCAAGGGTGAAAATCTTTTATTTTGCACTTGCCGACACAAGAACATTCGCCCATTCGTCACGATCGTGACTTCGCGTTATCTTGGTCGAAAGCACATATTACGGTCCTAAAAAATTGTGTGAGCCCATCTCCACCATAAATAACAATATATAAATTAAAGCTGTGCTGATTAGTAAATATTAAGAGTATTCGCGACCTGTTCGTCGAACAAAATACAAAAAATGATAGGTGTTCGTAGTTCAATATGTCGCGTAAGCAACGGAACATCAGTTTAAAACAACATAAATATTCAATGAATAGTTATAGTTCACCAAACAAATCATAAAGAAGATAACTCCCAATTTTCAAAATAATCATGAAAATAATAAAATTTGAACTGCTACATACTGGAATAGTTTGTCAAGCTGCCCTTTAATATTTAGTAAATCTTGAACGCTTACATTATTTTGATTTATTTTTCAAGGATACAAAACCGGTCTATGAAAATGAAAAAAATCAACTTGCTCATTATTATTTATTTAGTGTTCAGTTTCATTCGCGACCTACGAACAATACAAATAAACACTCGATGATTATTTTTTTTATCCAGTGAGCTACTTTTTGTTGACCCACGAGTTCCGAACAAAATTATTATTTATTGATTAAATTTATTGCCGGTCTGATTATTTTTATTGCAATGTGTTCGGCGAACGGAGGTCGCGAATACTCTTATTATTAGTGGTAATAGATTATTATTTGTTGATTGAAAACGAAACAGATTGCTCGGTGTTGTATGTACTGACCAATCAGTGTGTTGTCTGCCAGCAAAATATCAAAGTTGTTTGATATCTTGAACAGCTATACAATTTTTGCTAAGCAGCCAGCCGTAGCGGAATTTGCTATTGAAATTCATGCTAGACGATTCCACTGTGTTTGAGCCTTCAGACTCGGACAGATTATCAAAATATGTAGATTATTATAATTCAAAAGTTATTGATAAAAAAAAAATGTTTGTGTTCAACAACAACAGCATTTCTCAAATCTAAATTACAAACTGAAAAAAATGAGACCACAATATCAAAATCAGTAGAACAGTGAGTATGAGATGATCATCATTGTTTTTGATAATTTGGTATCGACTATTTAACACTTTTTTGACTCTAAAGAAAAGACAACTCCACAAAATGAGTATTGTAACCAATTAATGGCAAACCATCATTAACTGACACGTTATTTCTTAAGTTTGTTATACAGGAATAAACAGTAAGAAATATAATGGTGATGTTAAGCTGTTCGCACAACGCAATTCTCTATGCTCACGAGTGTGAACAGTGCACATGTTAACAATTTCACAATCGGTGGCAGATTTTTTCATTGGGCCGCGATGGAGCTCTGTGCGATTATTGGCCTGTCTAGCCAATCAGCATCCACATCATAGCTTTTCAATTTAATACTTATCAAGAAACTTGCAGTTACTTGACAATTATTTGAACCCTATTTTAGAATATTTTTTATATATTTGAAATTTTGGTTTTAATATTTTATAAGTAAAATGTTGAATTGAATATACTAATCATTATCAGTATAATAAAATCGAGCTCCGTGGTTATAATAAATAATTATATTTAAAAAATTATTTATATCATTTATTATGATTTTATAATAAAATTATAATTAAATACACTTCAAATTATTTATTAATATTTGCAATTTATTTTTATGATTATTATTGATGAGCGAGGAAAAACTCTATAATCCGTTGAAATCTTTGGTAATATGACATAATAAGCTATATTTGATTATTATTGACCATAATAATCAATAGTTATCAATGAAATCCCATGTCTTGGCAACTGTCAAGGCCGTGTGATATCTGGCTCAAAAATTGCAAGTGTAAATTCTCGGAAATAATTGGGAGAGTAACTCCTGATTCTGTCCAATAATCGCATTGCCGACAATCGTATAGTATGAGCACATCTTTAGAGTTTTTTTCAGAAAGTTTTTCATGGTGGGACTCGTTGATTTGTTGCATAATTTCTTTATAGTTGTTTATCCTTGAAGCAGTCGAGTGTGGAAGAATGTTATATAGCTCAAACCAAATGATCTCTAAAACTTAAATTTATAAATAAAGTTTGCAAACTGTTTATTGCTCTCATTATGTGAGCCAATCAATTTGTAACCAACAACCCGTGGCGGTTTTTTCTCACTCCATAGTTTTCTGAAATAGACAAATTAAATTGAATTTTATCTAAAATAAATGGCGCAGTAATTGTTGTTTGTAATGAGCATTATTACATAATATTGTTATATATTGGCAGCATTGAAAGATCACGTCAGCATAGACTTTGTCAGCATTCCTTCGTCCCTCACCTTCAGTTCGTCCCATCCAGTACAAAGTTGGTGTTATTCTGCCTGGCACAGGAGCAATGGGGACATTCTAGTCGGCTGCGAGAGAGGTTTATGGTTGGTGAAAAAGGACGATAATTTGGTTACAAAGTACGACCTACCATTGAGGCGAGTGACGACCGTTGTGGAGTATAACAATCTTGTCTACATTCTACACGAGAAAGACAAGCTATGTCAAGTAGAAGCGTACAATCCAGAGATTACTCACAGTCAAGTATTGTTTAATTACATGAACACAAGTGGGCGGGCTGCATCTATGTCTGTCAACGATAAATACATCCTTGCTTATTCGCCCGACTTAATCTCCGTCAACAGGTCCATGCATTTCTACGACCAAGCAACCCAACAAGTGGCTGTCTTAAAAGACATAACACCTCTTCGTCCCCATTTTTTACCGGACGGTAATGTTGCCATGGTTAAACTGGGACTTATGGCGAAGTGTAGCATTGATATCACCGAGTTCAAGGACATATGGACTTGTGAAGAGCTGGATGACCTTCATCGAGCACGAGTCGACTCTGATGGACTAATTTGGGGTGCGTGCTACGAAACGAAAACAATATACCTCATTTCCCCTCAGGGTAAGTTCCTTTGAAATTCAGCATCAAACTTTTTTCTCAACTGAGAAACTGCACATTTTCTCTGCAATATCGATGTACTTTTTTGCCATTTCTGATCAAATGCTGGTAATATCTTAATTTTCGTTTGTATCGACATGAAATGCGGTTTTGGAACATCGCCAAAAATGTTGTTTTAGACAAGTTTGGTCACCGTTTGATTTGGGGAAAAGTATTATTTGCAAATTCAATCTATAGTAAAAAGAATGTTCAATAAGTTTTTTTTCCAAGATTGCTTCAAGATTTTGTGGGATTTTGATTACCATAAACTCTCAAATTTGATTGTTTTTTGTTTTATATTTTTGTCTAGCAATATGCTTATATAGTGGATATGAAAATGGTGAATTGGCAAAAACCAATCAATTAAAAAACAACGTATCAACATGATAATTAATACCTTGATGTCTGCGACGCTCTGGGGTTGTTAATTCGATTATTATTGTTTTTGTTATAAAAATCATGATGTGAGTTTAATGTGTAAGTTCATACTCTTTCCAGGTGTGTTTTCCTTGTGTTTTATTTTAATTAAACAAGTTAATCTTCACCAACAGATTTTGTTGGTTTCAGGAGAGAAGCTTGAGACATTCACTGGGCTACCACCGACTCTGGGAGAGGTCAGCATGAGAGGACACCAGTTGGCAGTACCCGGGTGGAAAGACAAGTGCTTACATCTCTATACCATCAACTATTGAGTGTTCACACGTATCGGCGATTGAATGAGATTGTATATCTGTGCGGCTTCATCGGCATATCACCGGACTTGTTACAAAAACTAGGAGAAAAGTCTCTAATCTTTGATGATTTGACATAGCTGACAGGGGACTGGTTTATATTTTGCATGAATGGTATTTCCACTTCCTAATTCTGCGTTTTTCATTTTGCTCAATCTCATACTTCTTATATTTTTGATAAATGACGTAACCAATAAAAAATTGGTAATAAGAGAAAAGATAACTCCAAAAAGTTGCAGTGTATTGGAGTAGTGTGCCTTGCCTTGCAGGTAAGACACAACTCCCTACCCATGCCAAAAGCAGTAGTAGATGAAAGCACTGATTGTAACAAACGCCAGGTTTCGATTAAGGCAAGAGTCATAAGCAAACCGTCCACTCAGCTGGCTCTGTTACCTGGTTCTAGGTCTTTCTGTAGCCTGTGGTTGGATGATAATGACCTCTAAAAATGTAGTCTACTGGATATTAGTTCCTGGCGGATAATGAGGCTGATTCGTATATAAGTCAATAGAATGCTCTATGGCCAGTATAGATTGCTCTATGGCCAATGGCCAGAATAGAATGCTCTATGGCCAGTATAGAGTGCCCTATGGCCAGTATAGAATGCTCTATGGCCAGAATAGAGTGCTCTATGACCAGTATAGAATGCTCTATGGCCAGTATAGAATGCTCTATGGCCAGTATAGAATACTCTATGGCCAGTATAGAATACTCTATGGCCAGTATAGAGTGCTCTATGGCCAGTATAGAATACTCTATGGCCAGTATAGAATACTCTATGGCCAGAATAGAATGCTCTATGGCCAGTATAGAATACTCTATGGCCAGAATAGAATGCTCTATGGCCAGTATAGAATACTCTATGGCCAGAATAGAATGCTCTATGGCCAGTATAGAATGCTCTATGGCCAGTATAGAATACTCTATGGCCAGAATAGAATACTCTATGGCCAGTATAGAGTGCTCTATGGCCAGTATAGAATACTCTATGGCCAGTATAGATTACTCTATAGCCAGTATAGAATGCTCTATGGCCAGTATAGAATGCTCTATGGCCAGTATAGATTGCTCTATGGCCAGTATGGAGTGCTCTATGGCCAGTATAGAATGCTCTATGGCCAGTATAGAATGCTCTATGGCCAGTATAGAATGCTCTATGGCCAGTATAGAATGCTCTATGGCCAGTATAGAATGCTCTATGGCCAGTATAGAATGCTCTATGGCCAGTATAGAATGCTCTATGGCCAGTATAGAGTGCTCTATGACCAGTATAGAATACTCTATGGCCAGTATAGAATACTCTATGGCCAGTATAGAATGCTCTATGGCCAGTATAGAATGCTCTATGGCCAGAATAGAATGCTCTATGGCCAGTATAGAATGCCCTATGGCCAGTATAGAATGCTCTATGGCCAGTATAGAATGCTCTATGGCCAGTATAGAACACTCTATGGCCAGTATAGAATGCTCTATGGCCAGTATAGAATGCTCTATGGCCAGTATAGAGTGCTCTATGGCCAGTATAGAATGCTCTATGGCCAGTATAGAATGCTCTATGGCCAGTATAGAATGCTTTGTGGCCAGCATAGAATGCTCTATGGCCAGTATAGAATGCTCTATGGCCAGTATAGAATGCTTTGTGGCCAGTATAGAATGCTCTATGGCCAGTATAGAATGCTCTATGGCCAGTATAGAATGCTTTGTGGCCAGAATAGAATGCTCCAAGGCCAGAATAGAACACTCCGGGGCCAAAGGGATTCCCTCGCAGAGTCATCAGGGGCTCTCATCAGCCGTGGATCTCATCTTTGCATCGACAGCAACCATCCTGGCACGGAATTGGCCAAATGGATCGCAGCTTTCAGTGGAGTCGTTAACCTATGCCGTTGGTCAATCGAGGAGGACAGAGTAGCTGAAGTAGTTAGCCGGTGACACAGACCCTGGTTGATTTAAATGGTGGACAGCAAATTCCACTACAGTATGTATAGACTAACTAACTAACTAACTAATATATAATATATGTATGGAGAGGAAAAGAGGAGAGATTAGAGCAGGCTGGTGTGTTGATTATGACGTGTAACATTACTAGTGAGTATATATATACCAGCTACAGGCTGAAGATGCTTTCTAAGGTAATGGAAGCTTTCTGTGGATAATAAGCGGTTTGTGAAGGAGAATGGAGGGCATGAATAGGACGGTGGTGGACAGAGGGATGTGGTATAGAGGTCGTGGGATGAACAACCGATAAACCAGGAAGGAACTACGACATAGGCGGAAATCAAAGAATTTAGAGTGTTTGCTATGCGAATTCATCATATCTGAGCATCAAATATCCCAAAATCATAAAGAGCAAAACATTTTGGTGAAGTTATAAAAACCACAACACTTGTTGAGTCTAATGATGGTATGAGGAAAACAAAATGATATGACAAAGGTTGGGAGGTGATGATTCTAATTTAATGTTTTTTATTAGCAAGACTTGCTAAATAACTAGCATAGAAATATTGCACAAATCACCTGCTAGACTTTGGATTGTTTTATTTACTTGTGGGGATGGTCTGTTTATAAACAAACCAAGAACATAACCTGTTAAATTAGATTTTGTGTTGCTGAGATGACATCTATCAGTCCTGAGAAATCTTTGAGAATTCCTAATTTTCTCCGATTTACTGTTATGTCAACTTAATTTAATTTGATTTCATAAAAATAACTAAAAATGTTAAATAATAGTTAAATAAACAAAAAGCTTTAATTATTTTAAAGTTTTCAATTTATTATGGTAAGTTATAACAGAAGTTCTAAAAAGGAAATCCTCAGGAATTCTTCAAGATTTCCCATAAAACTCCGGTAGATAGATGTCATATCAATACCAATTTTTCACTTCGGTGAAAAAGTCAATCAGTTTTTTCTTTCCAAATTGGTTTTGTATGTGTTCTTTGCCGTAAATAATGATGCAGCAAGCTTACAAAAGTGCTCAATGTGCAAACTGAAGTGATTCAGAAGAAAGTTAAAGTCATTTTTATGATTATGCTTTAATTGTGAAGTTTTCCTGAAAAAAGTGTGGATTATTTTGCAGAATTATAGCAAACTTGCATCTGTCCTGATTTGTTAGTAATTTGTGAAAATGAGACTAATCGACTCTGACTATTTCGATTTAGCGCTCCCATTTACTAGCTTATAAAAACTCTCACAGTAAACTGCTTCTTTGCTGTTTGAGAAAAATGAAAAGTTCCATTTTGAAAGACTCACAAAAATTGCTAACTGAAAAAGTGGAAATGTGAAACATCATCGACTAAATGAAATAAAATGAAGATTAAAAGGACTCGTCATTTTGAATTACTTTCAAACTTTGTAATATAATAAATATATGTATACTCTTTTATCTTGATTGGGTTGAGCTCTCTCTCAGGGGCACCAAACACTGCTAGCCTTGTACAAAGCTTACCTTACGGTCTAATATTTGGTGATGGCAATACTTTCAACACACTTTGATACAAATAGTTGTATCATTGTGAGGATTGCCACCCTATGCTGATGCGGCAGGAAATACAAAAACAACTACTAACCGCAGTTTGAGTATTTGTAAATACGTTTACTTTTATAGTTGAATCAGCCTGAAAAAATTGGTCCCAAAAATTCAGGAAACTACCTCATTCTAAATTTTGCTGGTTCAAAATTGCTTTTAATTTGATTTTATTTTAAAAGCGACAAGTGCTGACAACTTCTTTCCAGTTACTTTCGTTACAGTTCTTATCAAACTTCCCGGGCTTCACTTTTATAGCTTCACTGGAAACAACTTTTGTCCTTTCATAGCTTGTTTTGTATAAACGATTTTGTGTTAATAGAACCACAATAAAACAGGGAATGTTTCAATGAATAAAAACAATAACTAGCTAGTATGAGGAGATTTGTGTGGCAAATACTAAAGTGTCGGTGTTCAACAAAAAATGAAAGAGAAGACGGAGCTCATTGTTATGTAGTTGTCGTACTGAGTAAATATCGTTTCATTCATTGGCTTCTCTATAGAAAAGTTTGTTGCAGGTGGATGTAGATGCCAAGCAGTGGTACAGTCATGCTGAGGTTACTTGGTTTGCTAATCTCTGTATTAGTTACAGGTAAATTGTCACCTGTATTAGATTCATTTAACTATTTTTCTATAGTGATAAGTTTTGTGTCAATTCTCTTTTCCAGTTATCCGAAAAGTTTCAAAAAGCCCTAGATTGATGCGTAAAATGTTTTTGGCACTTGTACTGTAGTGGATTTTTACGAACACAAGGGTGCGCCAAGGTCTCCCTGACAGCTGCAGAGTATCAGGCAAGCCTTCCATGGGTCTGGCACAGCCAGAAACCTTATAACATGCAGGTACCAACCCTACCGGCCCTGCAGCAACCCTGCCGGCCCTGCAGCAACCCTGCCGACCCTTCAGCAACCCTGCCAGCCCTGCAGCCAATCTATACCGGATCGGGGAGAAGAGAACCAATGTAGCCTGAGGACCAAGAGTAGACTCAGAAGATGCAATATCCTGAGTCTTCAACTTATCTACCATCAAAAGTACCTAAAGCCTTGGAACGAACTCTATATCAGCCCTAGAACGTAGCTCAGGAAGTGATGGTGCAATACAGACAATGACTAAGCAGTATTGCTACTAAAGCTCCGCCTCCTACTTCTGGGCACTCTATCCATTTAACCTTATTCAACCTATCTGATTGCTTGTTATTTATAATCTGTTGATTTGTATATTTCTGTTCCATTCATATGCCATTGATCACGTGTGTAATTAGAGCAATCAGTTCCTGAAATAATAAAATGATTATTACTCTGAAGCACTGAGTATTGAGTCTGAGCCGTGGGCTCTGTTACAGTTGTGGAGCTTGAGATACTCCTTTGTTAAACTGATTGTTAAATAATCTCTGTTGGAGAAAGGTTTTGTTGGTGGTATTTCGACCACTACCCCCCCCCCCCCCCCCCCCAAAAAAAAAAATCAACTACAGTACAAACTTTTTTATAATAGTTTGGTAGCTTTATAATACGTGATGCAATTATGCAATTGATTATGTAATAATTTCACCAACTTTCATTTAATAGCCCGCATAATGAGACCGATGTATGATATTTTATGAGCAGCCGATGTAAATTACAAAGTTCAACGAGATATAATTCAATGTTGATTCTTAGCTTATTGGTTGAAATTCTGTTGATCAGATAACTTTTTTGCTTTCTTCTTTGCTTTTTATCTAGCTGTTAAGCTGCGTTTACATTTAGCGTTTTGTTTGCTAGTTTACCGACACCATTTGTCTGCAACAATACAAAAGTTTTCATCTACTAAAATTTCACACTCGTTGCAATAATGATAGCAGTAATTTTGATTAGCTCCTGCAACAAGATTGATTTGGAGGAGCTTTGTGACATTGCCACAGAGCTTCGACATTTACCGACAATGACTTTTCATGGCGTTTGACCATTTACACTGTGAGTCAAGAGGGGGGCCTTGGCAAAAGCGCAGACAGATCACCAAATATAAACGCAGCTTTAGACCTTTGACACTTTCTGTAGGATACGTTGGTAGTAAAAATATTTTTACATACAAATTACTAGTTGAGAGCTAAAAAGGAGACATCGCTGGCTTTGATATAAAAGCATGCAGCATTTCATTGCACTTAATTGAAAAATATTTTGGCCAAGCTGAATGTAACGCGATGTAAGACCATCATCTGCTTTCAAGTAAGAAAGTTTTTTAGGCAAAATTGAAGAGTGCTGCAAAATTTAAGAAAATGGCAAGTAATATAATGTAATGGATTTTGGTCTTGTTACCACGAAAGCCTACTAATCTCAAGTATTGTACCTCTCTCAAAAGGGGACACTGTGCTATATGACAGTAAAAACTAGGTTAAACACTGCCGCATCATTTGGCATACACAGAGCTCATGGTTCAAACAAGCTACAATAATTGGTTTATTCCTCAACACCAAAGTCCTAGGGTGGCTGTCCACTAGGGTGATTGGCAAAACATGAGTGAATGAACGCATCGAACATAAGCAGTCAGTTCTTTTATAGGCAGGCTGACAGGAAATCATTTGCATATAACATATAAGGGTAATAGCACAGTAACTAATCAAGCCAATGAAAAGGGTTATATAAACAAATAACGAATAAGGTAAGGGATATTATTTAAAGGTAACTGGTGCCAAGTGGCTAGACGGTGGAGTCCTGTCTCCATTGTCCAGTCATATACACTGCAGAGCTCCCAGGCTATATCCAGCTTGTGGTCTTCTCATCTGGTAATCTGAGGAAGAGTGCTTCTGGTTCTTGTCCTGGAGTGGGCTCCTAGACAATTTTGGGATCCTCCATTATGGCAGCCATCTTGCACCGGCCCAGTATCACTATACCGGGTCGGTAAGAGGTCAATATCGGCCCTGCAAAAGTCAATACCGGCCCTGCATGTTGTGCCACCGGCACAGTATAGCTTTCCACTTGTAAAGCAGCCTACCGAGGGCTGTGGGTGGAATTCCAGCGCACAAATCTTAAGGTGTGAGGAGTAAACAGCCAGTTTATTTTAAACCTTTACCAAAATCTACCACAATTGAACTGTTGAACTGTATGTAATCCGTGCATCATCTATTGTGAGGTGTGTTCTCAATCAATAGATCAGGTACAAGAAATAGCTAAATAAGGAAAATATTTTTCCAACCTAATCTCTAGTTGAAGAGTGTGGCAAGCTCTAATACGTTGTTACATGTTATTCTTACTTTTAGAAACCCTTGCCCTGACATGCGATTGGCCAGATGGTGCAGGTAAACTGGAAGGCTATATACCTGGGAGTCCAAAGGCAGTCTCTGCCAGCAGTATTGAAGAGTGCAGAGCTCTGTGTATGGATCAGACTGGTTTTATTTGTGCTGCTGTCAACTATAATGGTGACACTTGTGAGCTATTGGCTGAGAACGACCAGACAGCTTCTGTTTTGGAACCTGTTGATGATAATTGGCAACATTTAATCAGACCTGTTTGCGCGGGTAATGTGTTCTATCAATAGTTCTCTCTGTGTAGGTAGAGTATTATATCACTAGTTCTCTCTGTGTAGGTAGAGTATCATATCATTATTTCTCTCTGTGTAGGTTGAGTATTATATCACTAGTTCTTTCTGTGTAGGTAGAGTATTATATCGCTAGTTCTCTCTGTGTAGGTAGAGTATTATATCACTAGTTCTCTCTGTGTAGGTAGAGTATTATATCATTAGTTCTCTCTGTGTAGGTAGAATATTGTATCACTAGTTTTCTCTGTGTAGGTAGAGTATTATATCATTAGTTCTCTCTGTGTAGGTAGAGTATTATATCACTAGTTTTCTCTGTGTAGGTAGAGTATTATATCATTAGTTCTCTCTGTGTAGGTAGATTATTATATCATTAGTTCTCTCTGTGTAGGTAGATTATTATATCATTAGTTCTCTCTGTGTAGGTAGAGTATTATATCATTAGTTCTCTCTGTGTAGGTAGAGCATTATATCACTAGTTCTCTCTGTGTAGGTTGAGTATTATATAATTTATAAAGTTTACAATTTTCTCTGTTTAGATACAAAAAATTGAGTGATGAAAACAGTTTAAATGTGTTTTTGGCCTCCTTTAATTAGTATTAGTGCCTACTTCGGCTACAAGTTTCAAGTTACATCTAGAACTTTCTTTCGCTTCGCATCGTTATAAATCCATGTTTTACTAACCAACCACCTTCTCATAGAACATTTATATGGAGATATAACAGTTCACTATTTGTATTTTACAAGTTAAACTTTCTGGCCACCAAAAAAATCATTCAACTGTAGTTTATTAAATTATACAGGTATATGGCTGCCATGGGAAGCTGTCAGAGGTAACTACATCAGCGGAAGCGGTTTTGCACCATCAAAGACAAGCAACTTACAGCAATGCATGACCAGTTGTGTGAGAAAACCAGATAATGATAAGGAGTGTAGGGCTATAAATGTTGGAACTGCCCTCAACAATGACAACAACTGTAGACCTCACTCTAAAAGAGAAGGAGGTGCCGGAGTTGCCATCGAACCAAATGTATCCTGGCAATACTTTAACAGACCAATCTGGTATTTGGGTACGTTCTATTGTGTAATTAGCATGTCTTGAAACAAATATTTGAAGCTCTGATTGTCAGAAAAGTAGAACAGTATAATTCAACACATATAGCAGCAGAAAATGTAAAGTTATATGGTTTGTTAACACGAAATGGTCATAGTTGCATCAGCAGTAGTATATGAGGAGCAGATCTTTCGTAGGTTTGATACCCTTGTCCAAAGTATTAGAACCCATGGACAAAATATTTTGTTGATTTGTTTGGGTGTGAGATTGTCAGGTGCGGTGGCGGTTTGACATTTGTTTTTGCAGTTTTGTTTTATTTGTGATGGAAACATCTGTCAAACAGGTGGATATTTTACATAATTTATTTACGCATAGTATTGAAAATTGTAATATTTGTTAAAGCATTAGTTATATAATCAAATTGTTCATAAAAGGCGTGGACTACAATATCAGTAACTGAAAATTTTAAATGAAAGTTAAATAGACCGTTAAACTATCTTTGTACTCAATTTTTTGATAGATTATCACTCATGTATATTGTTGTTATTATTCCATGGTATAATTTTACATTCACATCTTTTTATATCCAGCCAAATTTTTGTCTTTATTTTTAAGAGTACAATTTTTATGTAACTTATAATTTAATTTAATATAATTTGATTTATGTAATTATAATTTAAGCTGCACCACTCTCCCAGTCAGCTCTAGTAAAAGAAGTGCAGCCGGAAGCAAAAAGAATCAATTACCCACAATAATTACTTTCTCTCTCGCCTTCCCTCTTTTGCCAAACCTAAATGATTCCTGAAGAAATCAATTCAATAATAAACCTGCCTAAACACTACACTTGAGCAAAAGTAACTAACCGACTGGCCGACCATTCTATTAGAATCTAATGTTAGCCACAGCTGAATAACGGTCAGACCTGGCCTGATCATGCAAAGTCTTGCTGCTGTTATAATGCCTGATTTTGCCTGATAGCGCTTCTGGGTGATAGCAAGCTGCTCTAACACTACAATTCAATAGACTTGAGGGAAAGTGCTGGTGCTTACCACACATCTGGTAAGCAACGCTGGCTGACTATAATACTGTGTGATTTCTATTAGCAATAAAATGTAAGTTAAAATTTTCAACATTAATTAATCAGATTGAAATCCTCTGTTTTACAATTTCCATTTAAAAGAGTTATTTTTTAAAAAAAGAAAAAATTGTCATAGGTTTTTTCTTAAAAACTTCACTTTTGTTGGTAAAACCTAGCAAAATTAGTGCTAGAGCTATCAGATGATGATAAGTTTTTTTGCTGTGTCGAAAGGTAAATGAACAAATCAATGTATTTTTACTGAATTACAAATAGATTGAACATAATTCAATATTTAAAGTTCTATCGTTTGCAAGCATTTGCCTACTACAGTTAGTCTGACTTCGTAAAACACTGTTAGACAATTGAATTTTGTAAATAAATATTGTTAAGCAGCTATAAAAATTATTAAAACCCAGAAGGCTCTTTAATGAAAGCTTTTCATAAATGAAGAGCCTTAAGACTGATTCCTTGAGCTATTGCATTAGAATTTGCTTAAAAAAGTGGGGGAGACTTTATAGGGGAGGCAAAAGTCAGTGACAATTTTGATACAGGAAGTGTGGGAACGGGTGTAGTTTATCTGAAAGAAAAAGGTGACTTTTTGTCGATGAGTTGTTTGAATAATAGCTACTATCGCTATTGTTAGTGGACTAAACTTTGCTAGAATTTTAAGTAGTGGCTCAGTTACGTCAGAATATTGTGGAAGATATATCAAGAAGTTTTAATACAGAGTTAGAAAAACATTCTTGGAAGCTCTTGGTGGAGAAAAGTAGTAGGGGCGAGTATCGATCCCTGGGTACCCAAATGACGAGCAATTTGGGCACTGTCTTGATGGGGGTTTCCTGGAGAAAGTGGTTTCAACTTATAAAGAAGGTATGGAAAACTGAGTGGCTGGGTATCCCGCACCTGGTGCTTCCAGCGGTGAGAGAGACAGTAGTGGAAGTGAGCATCTTTGGCCACATGGAGTTCATGAAAGAAGTGCGTGGCAGCACCCAAATAGCAATGGGGTGTTTTATTTAGCCAGTGGAGCCTTGTGTATTGCACAAACATAAACATGAGACAGTTGAACACAGGTTAAGAAGTTTGCATCAGCCAGCTGGCAAAGATCTTAGTCTTACCTCAACAAAACAGCTCGACAATCGGATCGCCCACCACATCATGGCAATGTTGAGAAACCATTATATAATATTTTACTGAACAAAAAGTTATAAATTTCATTACAGGTTGATGTTGTTTATATTTCATTCCCTCAAAATGCTGCAAAAAGGCCAGTCATAGTTATTATAGTTATAAGTAGAACCAGGAGAACCTTGTCCTTAGACTCCATGCCAGATATCTGCTCCTACATTACTACTGTTACACTAACACAACAAAGCTAAAGAATGAAAGGAAGATTAATTAAGCTGAGATGAGCCTGAGCACAACAAATCAAAAATAGCAGAACTTGCACTTATTACACTACATGAAAAGTTAGCTGATGCAATACCATTTCAACTCTGTTACCTTCCAGTTCAGTTTAACGTTTAATGTCGTAATTCAACTTCCACCACAGCAGCTCTTTCAAGTGATTAATATTAGATCTTGCATAACTTTGTTTACTAGTAATGAGCTATACTTTTATTTCTACTTTACTTCTAATAAATATAGGTTCATCAACCACGTCAACCACTGCAGACATCAAAGACCATGGTACAATGAACTATTGGTTGGCAATATTTACTAAGTTGAAGCTACCAGCTAGTGGATATCTGGTAGCCTGGCAATACTACATGAAGAGAGTGGATCCATGCCCTACATATGCTTCTATCTGGCGCGCCATTGACAGCGACACTTATATCCTCATCTCTAACACACTTTTGACTCCCGAGGATACATCTACCGAGGGAGTGAGATTTCAGTACATCCAGAATGAAATTATCAGAGTACAACAGAATGATGTTCTCTCTGTCTATTCAGTTAGGATTGAGGGTTGTCAGCAGGTTATTGTGTCTGCTAACCCAAGTGAAGGTGAACACAGATTAGCCATAGAAAATTATGACAAGATAGATGTCAACTCTACAAGGAGCCGTACTTCCAATCCGGGGCTATTAACGATTGAACGAATAGCCAATCCTGCATTAAAGGCCTATGTATCAGGTACCCTCTAAAATTTGTGACGAGTAAGGGTGAAATATGCGTCAAAGTAAATTCTTCTGCTTGATTTATTTTTGTTATGAGAATGCAACTTTTAAAGGTTTTATATTTTAGCAAAAAGTTCTTACTCAAAGTCAAGTGAGTCGCACTACATAAAATTGCAGATTGAAGCATTGCTTAGCTCATGTCATCTGCAAAATTTTTTCTTAAAATGTCTGAAAAGGACAACTTCCTGTTTGGTTGACACTAAATTTCTTTAGCCCTGCGTCACTAGCTTAAACAACTTTGTTGAGCCTTTGCTAGTAGTAATATATGAGCAGATCTCCCTACCCACAAAAAATTACTTGGTAGGGAGATCTGCTCAGCTCATATATTACTACTTTTGCTATCAAAATATAACGGTTGTTTAAATACTTGAATAAAGTAAAAACCAAAAATTGCCAGTAAGAGTAAAGTGTCATTTTTTTATAATTTCAGCCTATCTTTCACTGGAAGATCAGATCCAGCTCTACCACAACACTTCTTTGTCCCACGGACAGATCTGGTTGAAGTTACCTTCTCCTCTCATGACAGAAGAAAGCGTTTTAATAGTTGGATACAAGATTGTATGTTCAGCAGATGTCGATATGACTCAGATTGTACCGTGTTATGATAGTCTAGTACCTGTCAACTCTGGAGATATTCTAATCAATCTACCAGATGTTACTAGAACGTACCATGTATTTGCACAGATAGCTAGAAACTTCAATGGTGTAGAAATTTTAGATGAAAAATACTCACCTATGAATGATGCATTTTGTGTGGGTAAGTGGTGATGGCTTTACCACTCAAATCAAATTACAAACAAAAACCGTCACAAAAGAAAAAATCTAGAAAAAAAGATGCTCAGATTTTCCAAGAGCCAATAAAAATCTTTTTACTCAAATTTTAAACCTTTAAACTACATGTATGCATTTCATGTTTTGTTCCACGAAAGTTTCAACCCTTTTGAATTAATATAACTCAAACCATAAAATGTGTTGTCTAACATTTCTATATTAATTTTAATATTTATTTAATTGTAATTAATTTCATTAATTTTATTTGATTAATTACAATTAATACTTTTTGTGAGTTAAAAAAATCAATCAAGCGTAAAAGCTGAAAAAATTGACTCGTTAAAATATTCTAATTCATGTGTAAGGGGAACTTATTGTGACCCCAGAGTGACATTCAAATATTTTAAATTTCGCTAGAACGAATGGGTTTTTGTGGATGTGTTACTCATTTTTGCATACAGCTCACTCCCACACTGACTATAGTGATTATCGCATAAAAACTGCATAGTGCACAAATATTTTTTTAAATGCAGTAAATTATTTTGTTGGATGACAGAAGTAAAAAATAAATTTTATGAAAAAAGATCTAGAAGCATTGCTATGTTTGTTTTGCATTTACAGGTAGGAGTCGAACGGATCAAGTGAACATCTCAGCTGAATCTAGCGTCAACTTAGCTGATACTACTGTTAGTGTAAATGTAACATTTCTGCATACATTTCAAGTAAGTCAACTTGTGGTTGCTGCCTTATTTAACAAAGCTCTGTCTATAACTTCTTGAGATATTTCTTTATGATGAGAAAAACAAACAAACAAACAAAGAATTTCTTGTATAATTCCACGGTTGAAGCACGCCGAAAAATAATCAAAAGTAATTTAACTAACTGAGATATCTAGAGAATTTAAGGTTTGCAATTAAAAATAATTAAAAGCATTTCTGTATTCACACACAAATTGAGTTTAAATCGTATTTGTTTACTGACAGCGGAAGTATCCATTAAACATTTATCCTGATTGTTTCAATGATTCCATTCTTTTGTCACTACTAAATGCTCGCTGATCAGAAATTCCATAAAATATGTAGTTTTCTGAAACCGTTGAAAAATCTGTGTGAAATACAGGTTATGTAATATCTTGTTTTTGTTATAGTCTAATGATGCCTGCATTAAGGAGATAAAGTTGAACTACTCAGGCTATGACAGTGAATACAGGGCTATAGATGACAATCTACAGAGAGGATTTGTACTATGGTTAGAGGGAGGAACTACATATCAACTTACTATATATATCAAGTTAGCTGATGGTGCCGAGATTGTATTTTGGACTCATGTGTACACAACTGGACCTGGTGAGTATATTAGAGTCTATCCCAAGTATTGCTGTTCTCACAACAAATCAAATAAAACAGATCTGCTGCAAATAGACAGAAATTAAATAAAAATTATTATGAAGCCTTCTACAAATCAGTATGTGTCTTTTACATTTGCAGATAGACTGGTCGCTGATAAAAAATTGAACCAAGTCAACAGATCTATCGCACCTGCTAAACCAACATTTTATTTCATTGTTTCTAGTTTCTGGCGATTTTGTCACCGGTAGTTCTCAAAAAATTGAAGGAAGTAATAACAAAGATGTATACATAGCTGTTGGAGTTGTGGTTCCTACAGTTGCCATTGCCGTCACAGGAGTGTCTTTGTTTCTACGCCGGCGTGGAATATTCACCAGGTAATTTTAATATAAAAACCTTTTATGTACTCTTTGTCAAATTAAGTGTCTATGCAGAAATCAATGTTTGATTAATAACCATACCTAAACACCAAACATCGTCAAAAAATATGTCACTCTATTGAAGTTTTGCTTGTTCTAAACTGTTATATTTTCCGCTCTCATCAATAAATAATTAATCACTCTGCCATGCATTTCACTGTTTGTGAAGATCAAGTCCAAAGTGCTTGTGCTATCAGGCACCTACTGCAGTGTCCGATAAGCTGCCATCAGTTTAAGTTTCATGTGTCAGATTAATAATGATATGTTGAAACATAAGTTATGTAGTAGAATATCAGCAATAGCAGGGATAAAAATTAGAATCGTTAAAAATACCAGGTTTTAGGAGGTCTAACATGCAGCTTTGTTTTATATTAGACGGAAATGGGCCATTTTAGCTGCTATATAACAGTGTGTAGCTAACTTATAAACTAACTTTTTTAACCGACTGATTTTTTTCCGAATAGTGGTGAGCAATTACTCGTTATTGTTGCATTGACTTAGAAGTTCACATTAACTCATCAGTATTGTTAGCAGCCTTTTTGCTCAATTCTTTGTTTGGATTTTTCTATAAGGTCACGGAAGGCTGTTAATAAAAAAACTTATGTTTGCAATATATGAGAGCCTGATTCTCGGTTTTATTACTGTTTTGTAGGCAAGAGCATGCAGCAACTGATGAGACTCCAGAAACACAAATGTAGATGACAAATAAAGGTTTGTTCTTTGCAGAATTATTTTTGTCAATTGTTCCCAAACAGTTTATTAAGGGAGTTAGCCATTTTGGTTTTTTCTCAGTTGAAAAATGTTTAGAATTTTGGTTTAGGAGTTTTTAATAAAAAGTGCAACTTGATTTCAAAAGCATTATTTCAAACTTTCTTGTTTTGATAAAGGAAAGCAAAATCACGATACTTTGGTTTGGCACTGCCTGGCTGCCATAGCTTTTTTGAATAAAACTAAATCAATTTTATGTAATGGTTGTGATCAAAATCTTTGGTTTTTTAGTAAAGTCCAAAACCATATCAGTAGTGCTTGAGTTCAATTTATAGACTTGCAATTTTTAAGCAGGTAACTGTCTAGGTTTCTTCATTTTTTAACTACAGCCACATTTTGCTTGTCTTGTCAAACTTTAATGCAAGAAATATTGTAATGGTTTTCTGTGTTTCTAAATGTGGAAGAACAATTACTGATATTGCAAAGAGTGCTATTTGTCTGGCTTGTTTCTGTTTACGTGGTAGCGTGACACAGAATGGCAAGGCAATTTACTCTACCCGAATACGGGTTGGTTTGGATGCTGCTATGGGCGCAGTCACAACTTATACAGAAGGCAACCTGCCTCACAATCTCACAGTGTTGAAGATATCATAGCTTTATTGCTACTTAACAAAATCACATATAGTTGATTCGCACAGAAGTGAGCACTAAAACAGTACAGGTAAAGATCGGTACGACTATGGGCAAGCATCAATATCCACTTGCTAGTCTCTCCTGAGTCTCTGTACTTCTAAGCGTCTCTCTCAATCGCTCACCAAGAACTAACTGGCACTACTACGTGCAGGTCTATTTATATGAACAAAAAAATCATGCAGGCATGGAATTATATGATTGGCTTACAAAGTGTCACGAGGTACAAGCAATACAAAAGATAGCACACTAAGAAATGAGTCATGCAGGAGATGTCGACACGTGTCACTTAAAGCGGGGAAAAGCCTTCCTAAAGGTGTGGCTACACTGCACCGATGTTTTGATACCGATGTGCCTATGCGATGGTTCGTGGCTATGTGGAGGCGGCTACACAGGCCGAAGTAGCGTTACGATGCACACGAGCACATCGGTGAGCTGCAACTGAACTAGCCAATCATACGGCACGAAGTGCGGGTTTTTGTCTGTTTCATTTCCGACAATGAATTATTTGCTTCCCTGATATAATAATCATCACAATAAAAACAATAATAATTGAAGAACAATTTCATTGTGATGTATGGCTGGTCTTGTTCACCATGAAAACATTGCTTTCAATATTTTTTTTCTGGTTCTGTCATGTTTATTATTAAATCTTCCAGATATTATTGTGATTATTCATTAGTTATAATAATAATAAAGATAGTAAATAAATAAATGATGTAATAATGAATTTTATTTTATTGTACTTGTTATAAATTTTACTTATTAATATATTCATACTCAGTAATTTTGAAACTTTCAATTACCACTGTTCTACGAGCCTTGTAAAATTAATTCACTATTCAAGTTTTATTATTATAACATAATAGTTCCTTCGGAGTTTGCAGTGAATGCTCATTGTTGACAAAAATATTAACGGAAATGCGTTGTAAATGGTTAAACTTGATGAGCTTTCCAAAATATTTTGTTTCAACGAATCAGAGAACGCCGATGCTTGTTCGGCATCGGGCATAGACCAACATGTTGGTTATGCTCATGAACAGGCCACACGATGTGCCGAAGTGGACACGCCCTTCGGGAACGTCCATCGCAAGGCCTTCCGATGCAAAACATCGGCCTGTGTAGCCACTCCTTAAGTAGCTGGCTGTAAGCTTGGCAGTACATCTGTGCTAGAGAGTAGTCAAGCGTAGCTGCTGGTCTTGAGTAATACATATAGCACCGGCTGAAGATGAAAGCTACGCTGTGCATATCCATCACAATATTTTGCATTCTTTTTGACCTTAAACTTGAACTTTTACATGTTTTCGTTTTTGAAGAAGACAGAGCCAAACAATTTGAGAAGAATATAGAGGGAAACTTGAAGACATCAAATGAATACAACGAAGCAGACATGGAGACACCAAGCTACTGAGTGTGAAGTAGTGAGTCTATCACAAAGTTAACAACAGAGTGATTACACGAGACTCTATCTCCCTATAAAGCGAACAACTTCAACTATAAGTCTGTGCGCACACTAAACTCTGGAGTCTATATATGAAGTTGACATGAAATAGAGACGGAAAGACCTAAGCAGTATTCTAGAAGCAATCGTAGCAGAAAGTACTTCTTCAAAATCATCATGAATTATATATATTCTAAACAAGGAACTTACAGCATTCGCAGTTTTCTACATTCATATGTGATATATAGCAAATGAGAACACTAACACCATACGTTGGCTCGTCTAACCTATGTGCACTCCCTACTATAGTACTTCTGTGCTGTACTTCATGGAAAGCTCTCCAATCTCTAATAGTGATTGGATTTTTTTTATAATAGTCTAAAACAGGCAATTAGCTAATCATAGATTTAGGTGAAAATTGCATTGCTATGTGATTACAACTTTTTTTGTTTTTGACAATTACTTAGCAAACTTGTTATTAGACTAGAGTTTAAATTATTGCGATTACTTGATCAATAAACTAAATAGAAGTTTTAAAATAATGTGAAAGCAATACAAACAATCAAACATTTCCTAAAATAGCTACTTAGTGTCTTATACGAGAAATTCAGAGTAAAAAATACAGTTGTTATCTATAATGATAAATGCATGTTTAACAGCTTCAGCTGAACTTACAATTAATGTTAGTTTTTACTCTCTCCAAGTAGATATCTGAATAATTGTGTCTTTCTCCAAACCAGTTTCTCATGTCCACACTTCTGGGTGATCTCTCAGTGATGTTGTTATATGCACTAAAAAGTTGAACGTCTTTAGGATGATTGAAAACACAACTATTGCAATGAGCCCTTGAATAAAATCAATGAGGAAAAAGATTTCTGGAACTCAGACAACAATGTTCTTTTGAAATGATAAAAACATGATCTACTGTAACTAAAAATATTTTACTAAAGAACAGAAAGATCTAGAAATACAATAGCGTAATGCAAACACACCAAGCACAAGCAATATACTTACCTAAACAGAAATTACAAAGTTCATAAACACTGATAAATAAATATTGGAATACCAATCATTCCATCAAACATCCATGACTGAAGTTAACTTGAAGTGCAGATAGATGAACTCAAGTATACTCAAGCCAAGACTTTCTAGACAAAACAGGAAACCATAAAATACCTACACAATTACATCAAGTGCTGGGTTTATATTTCGGAGGATTTGATAAGACTCTTCAGCTCTCTCTACGATTGTGTTCAGTGAGAGGGAGGCTACTACAGCTAAGGGTATGCGTGGTTTGGTCTAGGAAATGTTATTAGATTAAATAGAGCTACTGATTTCCAGCTGTTTATGCAACCTGACTAATATTTGAGTTCACTTGACCAAAATCACAGCCTGTGCATAAAAACTTGACCAAATTCAGACACCTGCTAAAATTTTGAGCTCGTTTGACCAATAACGCAGAGCTCCTTGAGCCACTCCTTGAGCCACTCCTTGATTTACGTTGGCAAACTTAATTAACCCCGAAATACGAAACTATGGCTCTACGGTGTAGTATCTATGAGCATCATTATCTGATTAATTTTTTTCAAGTGAATAAGCCAAAATGTTTTATAAAGTTTTTTTGTAAAGACAATGCTTATATCTTGAACTTCCTCTACCACATCATTTTTGTCGTATCAACTGCTTAAAATGTCTCAAATCAGGATAAAAAACAAGCGAGTCGTAATTTCTAATAATAAGTTGTAGTGCGGTTCCGTCTGAAAAAATAAACTAAGGGCCGAGTCCCAATTGCATTCATTCACTTGGTGTTTTGTCATGTAAATTTGCCAATTTTTTAGTGATTACCTCCCCTAAATTTTGGTATAATACAAATAAATACTGTTATTAAACTAGCACACTGCCTAGTTTGTCTGAGCCGAGGGCTCTGTATATAACTTGAGATTCTGTAGTTAACTAACAAAGTGTCACTGTTCATACAGGCACAGTTTCCCCTCTGGAGAGAGGAAGATTACTCTCAACTAGTGACTGTTTTGTGGAAAACATACTGAAATCAACTGCAGTAAATGCATCGGGCTAGTTGAAGATGGAATGTGCAAGAATCACAAAAATTTGTACATTAATCATTGAGCGCAACTCACTAGCAGTTTAGTTCTTAATCATACTACTACCAAATGAGCCAAGACTCCAAGCATATGAGGTGATGGAGATGAAGCGTGCACTATTTGTAGGAGCTACTCTTTTGCTCCTTGTGGCAACCGCCCGAGGGTGAGAAAATGTTTTTTTTATGGGAGTTGCTACAGCTATACACATGGTACTGCTCATCTCCTTCAAAATTGTGCAAAAAAAAGGTCTTTCCTCCTAACCAATTGGTGTACTAACACACGTTTTTACTGAGGTTTATGCTTCTGCTACAAGTAAAAATTAAAATTTTGCAACTTTTTTTCTTGGAAGAAGTGCTATAATAAAGGTTAAATTTTCTAAAACAATGCACTTCGTTAAAAAACAGTAAATATTAGTTGGCCTCATTTTGAGCTTCAATTTCAAAACCTTCACGGCAAAGTTTTTAAAATGCAATGCACAAGTTTGATGTAAAAATGATATGTACCTTCCCAGAAGAAAGATTAAAAAGAAATAATAAATATCATGAAAATTGTTTATTATCTTATATTTTTTTAAGAAGAAATAAATTTTTCTGCGATTATTCTTAAAGTTAACTGTAATCACTACTTCTAGAAACCAATTCTTTCTAGTCTAACTATAATAACCGTTACGAAAAGGAATAAATAAAAAGTGTAGGAGATAATAATTAGTAATAACCGGAGTAGTATAATAGGAGCAGATCTCAAGTAAAAAACAGACCTGCCAACATACCATGTTGATTACGGTCAGATTTGACATACAATGGTTGTATAATTTGAAGTGTTTGTCGTAGTTGATATTTTGCAGAACTGTCTAATAATTTTGTTCTAATGTTTTTCATCAATTTTTTATAAGGAAGGTGTTTAGATTTCCAGCTTGAAGATTGTTACAAGTTGTGATGTGAATGTATAATTGATTTTGAGTATTTATATAGATTTTGATTGATGTTAAGGAGAGTAAATTTTATAGAGTTGATTGGGTGCCTATTGAGTGGTACGTATTGCTGGAAAATCCTAGGTGTTTTTCTGTTTACCGTATTAAATGTTATGTTTATGCGTCAAGTTGTATGATAGTAGTAGTGAAATATGAGCAGTTCAAGCCACCTGACTTTTTTATTAGGGGGGGGGGGGGGGGGGGGGTGCGAACCTAGATGCTTACTCGACATGAGTATTATTGTATAGCCTATTATTGTAAATGAATGAAGACAGCTGCGCTATTGTTGCTCTTGTCATTTTATAATATTTTTTCTACCTTTGGCACATGAACTTTTTTTCTCCTCAATTTTTTGGTAATGTAGGAGCAAATCTCTGGGATGGTGTCTAAGGACAAGAAAGCTCTCCTGGTTCCAAGTGCTTTTTGTTTGCACCAGTTGCCATGAGAACCTGAAATGGTACTTTTTTGGGCACCAGTTTTTATTGTTGTTAAGTTTGTTTGTGATTGTATGATTAAATAAGTATTTATTGCACGGGGCTTGTTTTTATTACGGTTTGTATGATAATTTAGATTGGGGGTTTGAGTATTGTATTAAAATGAAGTGTTGTATTATTGTATAACTTTATTATATAAAAAAAACTATCATAGATATGCCTTGAATAGTTCTACAATTATTTCAAAAGAACCTACAGAAGTATTTACCTCACAAATATACAAAGTATATCTGACAAAAACTTAGTGTAGATTGTATTGCAGTTTGCTTATCTTATAGATTTCGCATCATGATTCGGTGTTCTTTTTTTATACGAATATTGTTGATAGAAATAAGAACATTTACCAGAGTTAATTGTCGTTGTTGTAGTAATCGAGAACGAATTTTTTGAATCTCTGTTGTGGTAGTTGCAGAAGTACCAGGTATTCTTCAGATAGAGGTTTAGGATTGTTTTCTATTGTACGACTGTTTTCATTTCTATGAGTAACTCTAGAAAAACACAAAAACTTGTTAATAACTAATATTATACAGTGTACAGAGTTAGCATATGACATTAGCAATCTTTTGTGAGGAAATATTGTCTTAGTACATTAAATAAAAAATAATTAAACCTTTTGCTTTATTGAGTTTTACAACTAGTGCTAAACAATTATTTACCAATTTTTCCCTTATTACTGAGAGTCCTCCTAGTTGTTGCAGTAAATGCAGAAAGACATGTTTCTCCTTCAGATGTTGCTGCTGGAGTGAATGATTTTAGTGTAAAACCAGTGCTTCTTAAATAGTCAATGTTGCACTGATTGACCTAAGCTCACAATCAATGAGAATGCTCGAGAGAAAAACGCTTTATAACATATAAAAAAGTCCTACTTGAGTAAAAAAAAATTTTTGCGCAAAAATCCCTTTATGGTATATAAGAATTGTCATGCAGGAAAAATTTTTTTTGCGAAAAATTCCTTATAAATTATCAAGAAACTTTCAGGAGAAAAAAGCTTGTTCACACAAAAAGCCCTTTATAGCATATGAGGATTTTTGCGCAAAAAAATGTTTCTTAGCGGAAAAAATCGTTTATGTTATAAAGCAATTTTTGCGCAAAAAACAACATTCTTCAGGTGAAAAAGGGTTTTCTTTGGCACAAAAATCCCTTTATGGCATATAAGGAATTACTTACATATTACTTAAGGATATCCGCTCAAAAAAAACAACATTATTTGCGCAAATAAGTTGTCTTTTGCTCAAAAATCCTTCTATTATAGCATGTAAACATTTTTGCGTGAAAAAAGATTTTCTTCGTGCAAAAGGTCCTATATATTGTAAAGGAATTTTGCGCAAAAAAAGACAACATTCTTCGCGCAAAAATATTATTTTTTTTCAAGCAAAAATCCTTTATATCATATAATGAGTTTTGCATGAAAAATTTTTTTTCTTCCCGTGAAAGTTCTAATATATTGTTAAGGAGTTTGTGCGCAAAAAAAAACACAATTTTCGTTGCGCGAAAAGTTGTGCCCTTTGCATGAAAATTCCTTTATGGCACATCAGGATTTTTGCACAAAAACATTTTTCTTTGTCCTAAAAATCTTTTATTTTATAAAGGGATTTTCACGAGAAAAAAACAACATTCTTCGTGCGAAAAATGTTGTTGTTCTCACGCAAAAATCGTTTTATAGCATTTAAGGATTTTTGCGCGAGACAATTTCATTTCCGGCGAAAAGTCTTATATATTATAAAGGGATTTTCTCGCGAGAGAAAACAACAATCTTTGCGCGAGAAAAGTTGTTTTTCTTGCCCGAAAATTCCTTTGTAGCATATGAAGATTTTCGCAGAAAATATGGCTTTAATCCACAAAATGTTTTCAGGTTCCACAGGCTGTTATCATTACCTAAAGAAAACAGATTAGGAGTTTGTTGCTCAATAAGTGTTTCCATCTGTCTTGTGTGCCAGAAGTGACACTACGGACATAAAGCTTTCACCATTTCTTTCCTTATTTGCAGTTTTGTGTTTCAAAACTGTCAATTAATGAGTCACCAAATACTGTTGCATAATTAGCTTGAGCAGTTGATTTTTTATATTAATTTTTTCCTATCACATGTTATTCCCACATGGTAGTTAGAATAGAAATTTTTTTTTGTGAGAGTGAATCTCTGCACTTTTGGTAAAGATTTTTGCAAGCTTTTTGTGCTTGAGCTGGTGCTATCCAAAAGTAAAGAAAATCTTTCTTTGTAATATGTTATCAAAGAACAGTGTACAGTAAGTTCTATCACATCTCATAGCTAGTATAAAAGAAGTTACTAAAAACATCTGTTGTGTAATAGCAAGAAAATTAATCTATCTTTATCTCACTTTTAACCACATCAAAGCAGTGGGAATAAGAGCATATTCAATTTGTTTATAAGATAGAGATTAAACAGAAGTGAGGCAATTTGATAGTGCTGTAAGACTGTCTAAACATTCAATCCAGAACCAGGTACTAAAATAAAGCCATTTGTTGGAAAAGGCTTTAAACTCTCTTAATTATAAAAAACAAGTGTTCATGAAACACTTTTCTTCAATTTTTTTTCAATGACGAACTATCAGCGGTATTTTTACCTGTTGTCTGTTTTTCAAAACTGAATGCTGCTAGATTCAAACCCAATCAAAATCAAAGCGTGTAAGGTAACTTGAGAATTGCTTAAGGTGTTCTGCAAGCTGACAATGTAGTTGGATAAGTTCTACCACGTTTCATCTAAAGTAATTACTTGTACACTGATTACAAAAGATTAAAACGCTATGAATAAAAACTTGAAATAGTTACAAAATAAGATATTACTTTTATCAGCACCACATCGCAATGAATAATATAAAAAGTTAGATTGCAAATTAGTTTGTTTTTGCGACTCAGCTATTTAATGTGCAAATAATGAAGCTGCTCAGTAGGCATTAATAATCTCCTGAATTTCTGTAAATGCTGTTAAATAATGAGTTTTAGCAGAAAAAACACTCTGGATGAAAAAAATGGCGACACAGTTACTGCATTATTCTGTTCTCTTGCTTTAATATTAAACTCTCAGAAAACATATACATGCGCCTAACTAACAACATTTAGTGTCGTATGTTCAAGCATGTGCAGGATTACCTAATCGACAATAATTCCTTTATGTGCTAAATAGATTATTGACCAATGGGTTCTAGCAGATGTGAAACATCATTTCAAGGACATATTTGGTGTGTTGACAAGTTATGAGAGCTTCAGACTGATAATATACATTGCAACAGGCATTTCATTTGCTTTCCCTCAAAAGTTTTTGCTACAGGCTGTGTTGACTTTGAGACAAAAACAAACCAAAATCATTATTTTTTTTTTTAAAATGTTGGATCATATTTGTATCTTTGAATGCTTTTGGCAAATGGTATTTTTGAGAAAAATTTAGTTTTAATTTCACTAACAGCTTCGGTAAGCTAAATTTAATATAGATTACTGCAGTCTATTCCGTTTATTGTTCTGATACTGGTATCTGAGCAAGAACCTGCCGCTAAATTCAGCTTTTTTGTGAGTGGCTTTAAATCTAAATAGATTAGCACAACTGTTAACAATGATTGAAGAGATAAATTATGAAGTTTGAGCTATTGCCTCCATGGGAAACCAACGGAATCACAAGTGTTGGGTTTCTGAGATATAACAAACATAGATGTGTTCGCATAATGTGAAAAAAGCTCAGCTTTATAGAGTGTGGTTTTTGTTATTTTTCGTTCTTGCGATGCTCGAAATAGCAAACAAGCATAGAATGTAATTAAAAGAATATTGCATTATAGTCAAGCAAATTTGCTTGACTATAATGTGACATTATCTTCATGTAAAGTACATGAACATAGCACAAAGTTAGTAGAGATGAAGCACCACAATATTGTGGTACTTCATCTCTACTAACTTTGTGCTCTGTTCATATACTTTGCGTGAAGCTGGTTTCAAACTAGATTATTTAAAATCAAGCTAACAACATTGAAAACTTTTTTCTGTTTCGCAGTGGGCAACAGATGATATTGGTACATAAACTATTTTTTGCAAACCAGCAATGGAGATTTCATCTGCTTGCAAGCCAGACAGCAGTTATAGAAGAAAATGAGTTGAATAGCTAACAACTCATCAGTTCAGAAGCTTGCTTGGCAACCTTTGTCAACCTTTGCCACAGATGAAACTGCTTTGTGGTTAGTTTATTGTAAAGCATTATGTAACTCTTGCATGCGCTCAGTGGGAAAGCAGTGCATAGCAGCCCTGTTCAAACCATATTTACTTTAGTTCCCTCGTTCACATAGCGACAAATGATTGCTGAAGTCACTACTGTATTGTTCATGTTTTCCGCTTAATTATGTTTTTCCCCATAAACAAAGTCATTATTGACATGCATTCTGATTTTAATTTTTAAAAAACATTATTTTGAGTGTAGATACTGGTTAGGGCAATGTCTAACATCTAGTTTTTGAAAATTTCATGATGGAATTTAGGTAAAACTTAAAAGTGGCAAGACTTTTTCACCAGTGTAGCAAAATGGGACTATTTCATCCATGGCATCGATGGATGAGTTATTTGCTTACTCACTCCCTGTAGCATAGCAAGGGTGCAAAATGATTATGTAATATTCCACAGCATTCTTTGTGTTGAACAAAGACAATAACTTGAACTATCAGGATACTCACAGGCAGGTGCCTTCAGTAGGCCAGTACTTGTTCAATTTTCTATTTCAATTCCAATAAGTAACAGCAAGCATATTATTGAAATACGGACGCACGAATAAAGCAATGTAAAATATAACATCACTTCACAAAATAAGACACTTTGCTTGGCAAGCTTTAGTACAAAAAGACTCCGGACTCGAAGTTTCTCTCCATCATTACCGGAATGTGATAATAAAGACCATTTGAGATTCTGAATACACTTTACTGACTCATTAGATACATTGGTTACCGGGCTTGTATTTAATTTTTTTTATAACAACAGAAAAATGATATATTCCATCCGTCGAGTTTGTGTTTTTCTAGCCATGCAGTCTTATAATGACAAGTTTTCTATTCCATAGAGCATGAAAGAAATGAGTCATTTGAATAGCTTCTATAAGGTGGTTTTAGTATATTGGAAAATTTCAAGATCACTTAAACACAGCCAACTAGCCACCTCAGCCGGAAAGTTTCCAGATATGGTGATAAGGATAAAATATCAGAGTTTCTATTCTGTTGACTGTAGTGGGATATAATGACTCGCACTTGAAGCTAGGGAATTACATAGCAAGCCTGGAGCTGAGAACAAAACATTTATAGAGCTTACTAGCCACAACTACTAAACAATGAAGTAGTTGTGGCTGAGAGCTTTAGTTAGTTGTTAGTGGCGTTACAGTAGACTTGGCTGTAACAGCTTGCAGCTATTTGTGTTAAATGGACTGGCTCAGCTATATTGCTAGAATGTGGAAAAGTAACCATTTACATGATATTTTACTTGATCATAAATAAAGCTGAGTTTGAAGGGACTATAAAGCTATCTTCAGGTAAACAGAAGGTGTAGAGTCAACTAAAGACAGGTTAGTTGCAAATATTGAAAGATCATCTTGCGCCAATTGCATGTTAAAAGTCGCAACTAAACATTGCTAGAGAAACCAGAAGAAAAATTTTCCGGTCCAATTTTGGTAACTTCTAGCACTGCAGATAGTTTCACTTTATTGTGTAATGCTTTTGTAACAATTGTAAGAGCAGTACTTTTCTTTGTATGTAATCATTTTTGTTCACAAATTCGCATATAAACTAGTGGTTAGAGCTGAAATAGTAGTCGTAGATTTTTTTTGACGAAACTCTCCTGTAGATTGGTTGCTTCCAAGAAATGCATCTGAAGCAAATTTTCCCGCTATGGTTTGCAATCATGTTTTCTTTTCTGTAGGACGTTTGTTTACACCAAAACTGAAAACTTGAAATTATCTAGCAACTTTTCATGTTTAAAATGTCTCATGAAGTTTTTGTGAATTGTCTGCAACTCTGTGAATTACATATTATATTAGAAACACACTTGGCCAATGTTTTCTTGCAGTCGAGAACTCTCCTTTTTGTACACATTCTAAAAGGAACGATACTTGCCAAGTGACAAAAAACAACCTGTGGGGAAAACAAGACACACTTGGAAAAGGTAAACTACTGAGGCTAACAACTTATGAACAAACACAAAGCACAACTTCGGTCCCAGCTTTTTTTGTATAATGAAAATGCGCAATGCAAGACAATTTCCAATACTTTCAATCTTTTCTAATAAAACTAGACATGGAAGAGTTATGTGCTCATGCAGTCAAAAAACTAAATTATTGTAAGCAAGAATGTTTGGATGCATTTGGTCTGTTGTTGACTAAGTTTTTTAGAATACTGTTTGAAAGCCCAAAGCGTTTTGCTATGGAAAAGTGGAGGATATAAAATTTTTTCCGAGTTTAAATTTCATTCTGGAAAACCGAATTGTCAATAAATTTATGTTTGAGGGATTGAAAGTTGAGTATCACTGCTATATGTGTCAAACTATCATCTCCTGTAAAAAATATTATCATATATATATGTTATAAACTCTAATTGTTTGGCCACTCTGGTTTGAAATTGTTAGTTATCAATTTTCTAGCAGATAATTATTCACAAACAGTCATTATTGCTTATGAGTTTTGTAGTACTAGCTGAATCAAATGTCGTTTATTTTAGTTTACTCTGCGAGCGTTGGATAAAAGTGTTGTACTGTTTCACTCTGCCTTTGTTTGTAGTCAACCTGTATGGAAGCCTGATAATGCAAACATTGAAGCACTCATGGACATACATAGGTAATCTTATCAATGCTCGCTAGTGTAGCAAGCGTTTTGCAATTTATCTCGAAATCGGCATTCGAAAAGAAGAAATGAACACACTTTTGTGGTGTTATCATGATTTTTTAAGCATTTATATGCAAAAGATGCAGAAAATGCAATGGGAGTATCTATAACAGGGATAAAAGATTTTCATTTCAAAAACTTCTTTTTTTCGTAATAGCAATAAAACCAGTACTATATTTTTGATGAGCTAAAACTGATACATTTGTTTTGGTTAACGTTATGGATTCGGTTTGAATTTTTTTTTGTAGTTTATATTCTGTGAATTGAACTGAATTATATTCTAGACCATTGTTTGACCAACCGAAAAGCATTTATCAACTTATAAACTTCAATTTCTTGGATTTTGATATTCAATTTAAGTTTGTTTGCTTTTAAAAAACGAAGTGAACCCTACATCTAAATTTTTGTGTTAATCATACTTGAATGTACATCAACTAGGCTTTTATTTTCGTAGTTAGAAAAAACCAACTTTTAAAGTTGTTTTTTTATTCTATAATGTTTTGGGTGCGAGTTGTTCGGAATTTCACTTCATGGTTTTTACATGCGGGCTGAATAGAGAATGCAATTTTCTTTCACATTTTTTTCATAGTAAACACGAGTGTGAGGACCACTACCGCAAGTAAAGCAACAAACACTAATGATGGCATTATTCCTATGGTGACATGAAAAAGAAGGTATGTTACTTTTTGATCCTACAATGAATAAAAAAGTATTCACTCAATTTTATTTTTCACTCACTTAGTTTTTTTTAGCTATAATGATTAAGGGCATTAGCATGCTCTTTTTTACTTTCTTTCATTTATGTATCCAAGAAATCCTAGGGTCCGAGTTCTTGATGGAAAGTTGGTAAAAAATAACTGTCAATAAAAGGCTATACTTAAAGGGGTGGCTACACACACCTATGTTTTGTCGGTATGCAGTGAAAACGCGTTTTTTTTCGCAAGCGAGGTTTTTTTTTCAAGGAGACGTAGACCAACATGTTGGTCTACGAAAACGTTTTTTGCCTGACGCTTCGGTGATTGTACAATTATTATTAAAAAATTATTCTGGCTTGGATAAAATGTAGAGACGACACTTGACGACTCCAATAAACCATTTTTTATAATTCAACATTGACCTGGTCATTACTGCTTGGCCAACAGACCATTTGTTACTTCTATCAAAGAGGGTAAATTTTATTTATAAACAATTAATTATTGCTTCTAGATGTTATCTATTCATTACAGATAATGAATTGTTTATCTAGTAATATAAAGAAACATCATAATTATTTAAAGGGATAGTCAACAGAGAAAACTAAATTTTGATAAAAACTTTGAATAGCAGTAACAATAAATATGGGAGTATCTTTGTTGTTTTTAACATTTTAGTTTGTGAGATATAAGGGAAAATGTGAAATCGCATTTTGGATATCGGCAATACATTCTTTGGTTCGTCACCGGGATTGGCGTACACCCCAAACGGCGTTCATGTCCTTATACGATTGAATTGTCATAATTGTCAAGCTATCATTTTCCAGTGTTATTACACCCTTAGTTTCCCCAATTCATGTATTTTTGCTTTGAGGACTACTAAAAAAACATTGAAATATTAAATATTTTCAGTTATTAGGGGCCATTCATTGCTGAAACCGTAATAATTAATTTTTTTGCCAGTTATTTTTTATAAAATTATAATTAATAATATTAAGTATTTTAGTAGTATTATTCTTATAATAATATTACTAAATAAAAAAATGCTAATAATATTTTTGATATTTTTATTTCATAATCATAACAACATGATACATAATACCAATAGATATGCAATAATAGCGCTTATTATTATTAATAATGATCGATGATAGGAGAAGTTGTCCGTGATAATTATTGTCATCACTGATATAGCCTAATGTGAAATAGCCCCAATGCTGATAAGTATCTGTGTAATAATGACGAGGCGTGCAAGCCGTTCCCGTCATATTAGGGGGTCACTCACAGTCGCGCTCCAGCAGTGGTGGTTTACTAATGTCGCACAAGTTGAATGCACGCTATGTCTGTGCGGGGTGTACCCTCGTTATAGACAACAATGTAACGAGTCTTTGGCGATATTTCTAACAGCGCGAAATTCAAAGTAGATTTGTGCAAACATGACAGTTTTATACTGCTATTTTTATACTTTTGGAAAGTTTTACAATAAAATTTGGTCCCCTATTGGGAAAATCACTGTCTTTTGGTAGGTTATGTATTAAATTAGTGCTACCTAACCATTCCAATATCAAATAAACTAGCATCAAAAAATGTCATTTTTGGCTTTCTCTGTTGACTATCCCTTTAATTATGATAATTTATATTTATGATAGTTTTCATAATGGCTATTTTCAATAATTGTCTTCTTTGCCTGACTGGACACTCCGTAGCGTTGATTAATCATCTGTGTGTGTACCCAACAAGCAAATAACATCCAGGGAACATTTCACAACATTGTCTTCATGAAACATTGGCACAAAATGTTTTCTGAATATTGTTGCAACGTTTTGAGATAACGTTTCAGGAAAATGTTTGGCGAAAATGTTTTTCAGACGTTTAGAAAATGTTATTCAAAATGTTTGCCCGGGCATTACAACAACATTGTGACAAAATGTTTATATAACATTCGGAACAATGTTAAGAGAATGTTACTAAGCTAATGTTCTTTTAAAACGTTTAAAAAATGTCCAGACAACATTTGTGCAAATGTTAGTTTGTAACGTTACAGGAATGTTCCACTCGGATGTTATTTCAACATCGTGATGTAACATTCAAATAATATTGCTTTTGAACATCGTTCTAACATTTTAGCAAATGTTATCGGGAGGTTATCACCCGACATTTTTCTTCAAACCTTTTTACAACATTAGGATAATGTTTTCCCAAATGTTACTTCAGCACATTGTGACAATGCTATTGACTAATGTTTAGCAAACGTTTGTTTACAACCTTTGTTGAACATTTTTTAGAAACATTACAGCAATGTTTCTACTAATGTGCTGGGAACGTTTTGCAGCCAACATTACGGTCAAACAATCATGCAATGTTGAGATAACATTTGCTCAAACGTCATTTCAAAACATTGTAACTATGTTACTATGTAATGTTCAGCAAATGTTCGTTTTTGACATTTGTTTAACATTGTTTAAAAACATTACAATAATGTTTTCACCAATATTCTGTGATCGTTTTCAGCCAACATTGCTTTCAATCCTTTTTATAACATTAACATAATGTTTTCCCAAATGTTACTTCAGCACATTGTCACAATGTTATTGGGCAATGTTTAGCAAACATTTGTTTACAACGCTTATTTAACATTTTTTAAAATACATTACAACAATGTTTTTACTAATGTACCGGGAAGGTTTTGCAGCCAACATTGCTGTCAAACAATCATGCAATGTTGAGATAACATTTGCTCAAACGTCATTTCAAAACATTGTAACTATGTTACTATGTAATTTTCAGCAAATGTTTGTTTTTGACATTTGTTTAACATTGTTTAAAAACATTACAATAATGTTTTCACCAATATTCTGTGATCGTTTTCAGCCAACATTGCTTTCAATCCTTTTCATAACATTAACATAATGTTTTCCCAAATGTTACTTCAGCACATTGTCACAATGTTATTGGGCAATGTTTAGCAAACATTTGTTTACAACGCTTATTTAACATTTTTTAAAATACATTACAACAATGTTTTTACTAATGTGCCGGGAAGGTTTTGCAGCCAACATTGCTGTCAAACAATCATGCAATGTTGAGATAACATTTGCTCAAACGTCATTTCAAAACATTGTAACTATGTTACTATGTAATGTTCAGCAAATGTTTGTTTTTGACATTTGTTTAACATTGTTTAAAAACATTACAATAATGTTTTCACCAATATTCTGTGATCGTTTTCAGCCAACATTGCTTTCAATCCTTTTTATAACATTAACATAATGTTTTCCCAAATGTTACTTCAGCACATTGTCACAATGTTATTGGGCAATGTTTAGCAAACATTTGTTTACAACCTTTATTTAACATTTTTTAAACACATTACAACAATGTTTTTACTAATGTGCCGGGAAGGTTTTGCAGCCAACATTGCTGTCAAGCATTTGTGCAATGTTGAGATAACATTTGCTCAAGTGTCATTTCAGAACATTGTAACTATGTTATGATGTAATGTTCAGCAAACGTTTGTTTTCAACTGCTATTTAACATCGTTTAAAAACGTTAAAATCATGTTTTTAAAAATGTTCTGGGATCGTTTTCAGCCAATATTGTTTTCAATAATCTATAGAATGTTCAAATAACATTTGCTCAAACTTTATTTCAGAACATTATTACTATGTTACTATGTAATGTTTAGCAAACATCTGTTTTAAACCTTTATTCAACATCATTGGAAAACATTACAATAATGTTTTTAAAAATGTTCTTGGAGGGTTTTCAGCCAACATTGTTTTCAAACATTTATAGAATGTTGAAGTAATGTTTGCTCAAATGCCATTTTAGAATATTGCAACTATGTTACTATGTAATGTTTAGCAAACACCTGTTTCAATGATTATTTAACATCGTTCGAAAATACTACAATAATGCTTTTAAAAATGTACTGCAAACGTTTTTCATCCAACATTATTTTCAAACGCTTGTGGAAAGTTGAAATAATGTTTGCCCTAATAGTACCCCACAACATTGTAAAATGGTTGTGAGGCTCCTTGTAGGACAAAATTTTGGATAAAATTGTAGTATACAGCAAATGTTTATTTTTATGGAGTAAAGTTGTTTCTGACCATGTTTTTTTGATGAACTTTTTATGCTAATTTGTGACACAATACTAAAAGTACTGAACACACAGAGGTTGTTACTTGTCAGTTACCTCAAAAGCATTTTCTGGCAAACTTGTGATTATGTTTCAGGGTAGCGAAGGGCTTATGCTCCTATTGCTGAACATTTTTTGTGAATGTTTTTTTTCAAAATCTTGAATAACTTTTTGACTAAGGTCAAGCGTTGATGAATTCCTGAAAAAAAAACCTTTTTTGTCTACATTAAAACTAGACAATGATCACTTTATATCAGGCTATTGTTTTGCAAAAAAAAGTTTGTGTGAGATTTGGACAGTTTTGTTTACCATATTTTCCATCATTTAAATAGTGTTGTATCCAAGAGAAAATCAGATAGTTGCAGGGAACCACATAATGCGTTTGTATGCACCAAAGCTTGATTGCTGAAATTTACTAATCTATTTGCTAGCAAAAATTCCTACTCTGACAGAGAAAGTAATGGGGACACAACTTCTCTGAATTTCTGAGCTATACCATGTGCTGAGTGAAATATTCACCAAGTTCGAATTTGCAACATGGTAAAAAAAACTATACCAGTAAGTAGCTGCAGCCAAGTGGTTAAACTCTGCAATGTGATTCAAGTTTGTACATTGAGCATTGCTACAATTTTTTCTTCGGTGTATCAGATTTTAGTTATTTTAGGCCTATTATTTTGTTAGAGGCGAGAAAGTCATTATGTCAACAAAGCAAAGCTAGATGAAAACTATTGGCTAGACCTACATCTGTTTAAGTGGAATAACTAACTTTAAAGAAATCACTTTTTTTGTTGAGCCCATGTAGTTCTCGATTGCATGTTCAGTAATTAGTTATTGCAACATAATTAGCCGAAGCCTTTAGTCTATCAACTTGATTTTAAAGCTCTTTTTATTCAGTGGATAATAACAGTATTTTATAAGCAAAAACCGTTGACTACTCTCCATGTGAAAGCAACTGGTTGATCTTCATTCAAATTCATTGAAAGTTCACTGTCAAACCAAAGGGTAGAATGATGGAGTGCAAATAACTCCTGCATTGCTTACAAGCTGTTTGATTTTTCTTTGGTTCAAATGTTAAGAAACGCAATGTTGTTGAAATTAAGCATGGAGTTGCAGATACAGAGAAAAAATGACTTCTGCACGTCCAATTGGTAATTTTGGTACTCATTTTAGTTAAATATGTTTCTATGGCAAACGTTCTTGGAAATGGTTGGCCCATAGCAAAAGTTCATAATGTTGAGCTTTATCAAAATTTAGAGGCATTGAATCTTTAGCCTCAAAACGATTGATTCTTCTAACTTTTTGAGGTCACCATCATGGTCTCGAAAGGAAAGCAATTGATTTGTTACTGAAACTGTATTTTATTATGCTTTACGCGTAAAAACCATCTCATAAAAAAGTATAGTGTCTGAATATACAACTAGTTTGACATGTTGGTGACTTCCAATGTGTTTATAACTATTGAGCAACTAGTCTTTAAATTTAATGGTACAATCAAGTTGAACTGGCAGTTATTTATTTTTTCATTTTTAATTCAAGTTTTTTTATGTGAAACCTTGAATAACAATTATTTGGTTGCAGTATATTGAAGCCTGTTGATATTGAGTTGTTTGTAGTCATATTGCGTAGTAAGTGAAATATTAGCATGGTGCTACATAAACAAAATTAGGGTTTTTTTTATTCGTTGCCATCAAGATCTCACAGAAAATATCTGATAAGCGTGCGCAAAGTCTGTGTTATATAATCATGTAATCCTTCTGATCTCCCACTATAAAACCTTATTAGTAGAGCATTCAGAAACAATGGCAAAGTAGCTTTGGTTATGAAGTTCTTTGAACAGACGTGAAGGTGTTTCATTGTTAGGCGAAGCCTTTCAAAATAAAGCAGTTATCGTAGATATCAGCGCGAATTACTGTACAAGGAAAATTTCTAGGCCAACAAATTGTTAGAAACAACCTTAACCAATAAGTTTCACATTTCAAGTCAATTATGCTACCCTCTTTTCCAACATCGATCAATTTCAGTTTTTTATAGACCGTTTCCAAATGCATTATTTGGGGCAGCACCTCTCTATCACGACTTTATTAATTACCCACTTTCGATGGTGCAGTTAACAAGTTTGCTCTGTTTGCTTTCAAACAAACATGAAGAAAACAACTGTTTCAAAAAATAGTTACCGATTTTTGGATTTGCACAAATACAGGTATGAAAATCACAGTGCAAAGTTTAGTGTATGTACCAATGCAGCGCTATTGATCGGAGTTTTTTATCTAGCGCCTTATTTAACAAAATTTGTTTTTAATACTTTTTGCAGCTACATTGAAGAAAATTTAACTGATATGATAACTACTGGTTTAGCCCTGGCAACTTGTTATTTTGTTGGATGCTTTAGAATCTTGTAAAAGCAGTAATCCTTTATAAAGTGGTGCCTAGAGATAAAACTCTTTTGATCAGTAGTTTAAGCTAGTTACATAACCAATGTAAGGTTGATGAGCTTGACCTAGAACTAGATTATGGTACAAAAAACCTATTTCACAAATGGCTCTTGACAAAAATGGGTGCAAACTCTTTAATAGTTTTCAATTTGTAAGTGATGTGTTGATGTAATTGACCTTTCCAAGTGTGGTTAGCATTTGTTTTACAGCTGTTAGATTTTTTCGCAGTCACAATCAAGGTAAAGAATCAAAATAGTTTGAATGCGCTAAATCTATAAGCTGCAAGAAGGGAGAGGTGAGAGTACTTTCTGGGTAGAAATTTCAGAAGCTCTCTTTTTGTTTGTGGATACCATGTACTTGTCTTGTTCGTCAATTAATTAGAAAAATCACAAGCCTCAAGATATAGGCCTACAAGCATTTCTTAGCTCTGTGATGCTCTGTTTTGTGGCATTATAAGCATTTTAGGTTAATGAACCTGTTTTATAACTTGATGGGTAACCCTCACATGCTTTCTTGTTTTGAATAATAATTTTGACTTTTGTATTTAACTAAAAAAATTTCATTGATATTAACCCAGAGTTATTGAATTGACGGTTTTTGGTGCTTTTGGTTACTTCCTTGATTACCTGTCAATTTTCAGTTTTAATCTACTTACAACAATTACCTGGCTTTAACCCACGAAAGTTTTTAGGTTTCACAGGCTGTTATGAGTAGCTAGCAAAAACAGATCAGGAGTTTGTTGCCCAATAAGCATTTCCATCCGTCTTGTGTGCCAAAAGTGACACTACGGACATAAAGTTTTCATCATTTTTTTCCTTATTTCCAGCTTCGATGTTTCAAAACTGTCAATTAATGAGCCTCCAAATACTGTTGCATAATTAGCTTGAGCTGTTGATTTTTGAATATTAATTTTTTTCCAATCACATGTTAATACCATATGGTAGTTAGAATATAAAATATTTTTGGGAGTGAGTCTATGCACTTTCGGTAAATATTTCTGCAAGCTTTTTGTGCTCGAGTTGGTGCTATCCAAAAGTAAAGAAAATCTTTCATTGTAACATACATAATCAAAGAACAGTGTACTGTAAGTTCTGTCACATCTCATAGCTAGTATAAAAGGAGTTACTACAAACATCTGTTGTGTAATAGCAAGAAGATTAATCTATCTCTATCTCACTTTAAACCACATCAAAGCAGTGGGAATAAGAGCATATTCAATTTGTTTATAAGAGAGAGATTAAACAGAAGTGAGGCAATTTGATGGTGCTGTAAGACTGTTTGAACATTCAATCCAGAAACAGGTACTAAAATAAAGCCATTTGTTGGAAAAGGCTTTAAACTCTCTTAATTATAAAACACAACTGTTCATGAAACACTTTTCTTCAATTTTTTTTCGATGCCGAACTATCAGCCGTATTTTTACCTGTGGCCTTTTTTTTGAAATTGAATGCTGGTAAATTGAAACCCAATTAAAATCAAAGCGCGTAAGGTAACTTGAGAGTTGATTAAGGTGTTCTGCAAACTGACAATGTAGTTCGATAAGTTCTACCACGTTTCATCTGAGGCAATTACTTGTACACTGATTACAAAAAATTAAAACGCTATGAATAAAAACTTGAAATAGTTACAAATAAGATATTACTTTTATCAGCACCACATCGCAATGAATAATATAAAAAGTTAGTTTGCAGATCAGTTTGTTTTTTGCGACTCAGCTATTTTATGTACAAATATTGAAGCTGTTTATTAGGTATTAATAATCTCCTGACTTTCTGTAAATGCTGTTAACTAATGATTTTTAACAGAAAAACACTCTGGATGAAAAAAATGGTGACACAGCTACTGCGTAATTTCTGTTCTCTTGCTTTAGTATTAAACTCTCAGAAAACATCTACATGCACCTAACTAACCACATTTAGTGTCGTATGTTCAAGCAGACGCAGGATTACATAATCGACAATAAGTCCTTTATGTGCTAAATAGATAATTGACCAATGGGTTCTAGCGGATGTGAAACATCATTTCAAGGACATATTCGGTGTTTTGACAAGTTATGAGAGCTTCAGACTGATAATGTACATTGCAACAGGCATTGTATTTGCTTTCTTTCAAAAGTTTTTGTTACAGGCTGTGTTGACTTTGAGACAAAAACAAACCAAAATCATTATTTTTTTCTTAAAGTGTTGGATCTTATTTGTATCTTTGAATGCTTTGGGAAATGGTATTTTTTAAATGAATTTAGTTTTAATTCCACTGACAGCTTAGGTAAGCTAACTTTAATATAGACTATTGCAGTCTATTCCGTTTACTGTTCTGTTACTGGTATCTGAGAAAGAACCTGCCGCTAAATTCAGTTTTTGGCGAGTGGCTTTAAATCTAAATAGCTTTGCACAACTGTTAACAGTGATCAAGGAGGTAGATTATGAATGTAAGCTATTGCCTCAATAGGAAACTAGTGGAATCACAAGTGTTGGGTTTTTGAGATATAACAAACATAGATGGTGTTCGCATAATGTGAAAAAAGTTTAGCTTTGTGGTGTGTGGTTTTTGTTATTTTTTGTTCTTGCCATACTGGAAATATCAAACAAGCATGAAATGTAATTAAAGAATTTTGTATTATAGTCAAGCATATTTGTTTGACTGTAAAGCGAGATTATTTTGATGTAAAGTACATGGGCATAGCACAAAGTTAGTAGAGATGAAGCACCACAATATTGTGGTACTTCATCTCTACTAACTCTCTGCTCTGTTCATATACTTTGCATGAAGCTGGTTTCAAACTAGATTATTTAAAATCAAGCTAATAACATTGAAAAACTTTTTACTGTTTTGCAGTGGGCAACAGAAGATATTGGTACATAAAGTATTTTTTGCTAATGTGCAATGGAGATTTCATCTACTTGCAAGCCAGACAGCAGTTAGAGAAGAAAATGAGTTGAATAGCTAACAACTCATCAGTTCAGAAGCTTGCTTGGCATCCTTTGTCAACCTTTGCCGCATATGAAACTGCTTTGTGGTTAGCTTATTGTAAAGCATTATGTAACTCTTGCCTGCGCGCAGTGGGAAAGTAGTGCATAGCAACCCGGTTCAAACCATATTTACTTTGGTTCCCTCGTTCACATAGCAACAAAAGATTGCTGAAGTCACTACAGTATTGTTCATGTTTTCCGCTTAATTACGTTGTTTCCCATAAACCAAGTCATTATTGACATGCATTCTGATTTTAATATTTAAAAAGCACAATTTTGAGTGTATATACTGGTTACGGCAATATCTAACTCTTAGTTTTTGAAAATGTAACAAAGTAATTCACATAAAACTTAAAAGTGGCAAGACTATTTCAACAGTGTAGCAAAATGTGACTATTGCATTCATGGCATTGATGGATGGGTTAGTTGCTTACTCCACTCCCTACAGCGTAGCAAGGGTACAAAATGGTTATGTAATATTCCACAACATTCTTTGTGTTGAACACTTTACTGACTCATTAGATATATTGGTTACCGGGCTTACATTTAATTTTTTTACAACAACAGAAAAATGATATATTCTATCCGTCGAGTTTTTGTTTTTCAAGCCATGAAGTCCTATAATGACAAGTTTTCTCTTCCATGGAGCACGAAAGAAATGAGTCATTTGTTTAGCTTCTATAAGGTGGTTTTAGTTACTAATCACATTGAAAAATTTCAAAATCACTTAATTAAACACAGCTAACTAGCCACCTCAGCCGGAAAATTTCCAAATGTGTTGATAAGGATAAAATATATGAGTTTTCATTCTGTTGACTGTATTGGGATATAACGACTCACACTTAAAGCTAGGGAATTACATAACAAGCCCTAAGCCTGGAGCTGAGAACAAAACATTTACAGCGCTTACTAGCCACAGCTACTAAACAATGAAGTAGTTGTGGCTGAGAGTTTTAGTTAGTTGTTAGTGGCATTGCAGTAAACTTGACTGCCACAGCTTGCTGCGATTTGTGTTAAGTGGACTGGCTCAACCATATTGCTAGAATGTGGAAAAGTAACCATTTACATGATATTTCACTTGATCATAAATAAAGCTGAGTTTGAAGGGACTATAAAGCTATCTTCAGGTAAACAGAAGGTGTAGAGTCAACTAAAGACAGGTGGGTTGCAAATATTGAAAAATCATCTTGTGGCAGTTGCATGTTAAAAGTCACAACTAAACATTGCTAGAGAAATCAGAAGAAAAATTGTCCAGTTTTGGTCACTTATAGCACTGCAGATAGTTTCACTTTATTGTGCAATGCTTTTTTAACAATTGTAAGAGCAGTACTTTTCTTTGTATGTAATCAGTTTTGCTCACAAATTCTCATATAAACTAGTGGTTAGAGCTGAAATAGTGGTCATATGTTTTTTTTTGACAAAATTCTCCTGTAGATTGGTTGCCTCCGAGAAATGTATCTGAAACAAATTTTCCTGCTATGGTTTGCGATCATGTTGTCTATTTTGTAGTACGTTTGTTTACATCCTGAAAATTTGAAAATATCTAGCAACTTTTCATGTATAAAATTTGTCTCATGACGTTTTTGTGAATCGTCAGCAACACTGTGTATTACATATTATATTCGAAACACACTCGGCCTATGTTGTCTTGCAGTCCAAAACTCTCCTTTTTGTAGACATTCTAAAAGCAACAATACTTGCCAAGTGACAAAAGACAACATGTGAGGAAAACAACACATACTTGGAAAAGGTAAACTACTGAGGCTAACAGCTTATGAACAAACACAAAGCATCACTTTGGTCCCAGCTTCTTTTGTATAATGAAAATGAGCAATGCAAGACAACTTCCAATACTTTCAGTCTTTTTTAATAAAACCAGACATGAAAGAGATATGTGCTCATGCAGTCAAAAAACTAAATTATTGTAAAGAAGAACTTTTGGATGCATTTGGTCTGTTGTTGACTAAGTGTTTTAGAACATTGTTTTAAAGACCTAAGCGTTTTTCTATGGAAAAGTGGAAAATATAAAGTTTTTGCTGAGTTCAATTTTCATTCTGGAAAACCAAATTGCCAATAAATTTATGTTTGAGGGAATGAAAGTTGAGTATCACTGCAATAGGTGTGTCAAACTATCATCTCCTGTACCAAAATATTATCATATATATATATATGTTATAAACTCTGATTGTTTGGCCACTCCGGTTTCAAATTGTTAGTTATCAATTTTCTAGCAGATAGTTATTCACAAACAGTCACTATTGCTTATGAGTTTTGTTGTACTAGCTGAATAAAAGGTCGTTTATTATTGTTTACTCTGCGAGCTTTGGATAAAAAGTGTTGCAGTGTTTCACTCTGCTTTTGTTTGCAGTCAGCCTGTATGGAAGCCTGCTGATTCAAACATTGAAGCACTCATGGACAAAGGTAATCTTATCAATGCTCGCTAGTGTCACAAGCGTTTTACAAATTTATGTTGAAACTAGCATTTGGAAAAAGAAATGAAAATACTTTTGTGTTGTTACAATGATTTTTTAAGCATTTATATGCACAAGATGCAAAAAAATGGAATGGCGTATTTATAACAGGGACAAAAGATTTTAATTTCAAAAATTTCAAAAATTTTTTGTTAAAAGCAATAAAACCAATACTATCTTTACATTTTTCATTAGCTAAAACTGATGCATTTGATTTGGTTAACGTTATGGATTTGTTTTGAACGTTTTTTTGTAGTTTATATTCTGTGAATTGAAGTGAATCATATTCTAGACCATACTTTGACCAACTGAAGAACATTTATCAACTTACAAAGTTCAATTTCTTGGATTTTGATTCTCAATTTAAGTGTTGGCTTTTAAGAATCGAAGCGAACCCTACATCTCACTTTTTGTGTTAATCATACTTGAATGTACATCAACTAGGCTTTCATTTTCGTAGTTAGAAAAAATCAAGTATTAAAGTTTTATTTTTATTCTATAATGTTTTGGGCTTCAGTTGCGTGGAATTTCACTTCATGGTTTTTACATACGAGCTTGAAATATAAAATGCAACTTTTTTTCCCATTTTTTTATAGTAAACATGAGTGCGGGGACTACTACCGCAAGTAAAGCAACAAACACTATGGATGGCATTATTCCTATGATGACATGAAAGAGAAGGTATGTTACTTTTTGATCTTACAATGAATAAAAAAACTATTTACTCAATTTTAGCTTTCACTCACTTTGTTTTTTTTAGCTATAATGATTAAGGGCATTAGCGTGCTCTTTTTTACTTCCTTTTTTCATGAATCCAAGTAACGCTAAGTTCCGAGTTCTAACAGGAAACTTGGTAAAATTAAATTTCAATGAAAGGCTATACCTAAATCGGTGGCTACATACACATATGTTTTGTCAGTATGCGTTGAAAATGTGTTTTTTCCCTGCAAGCGACGTTTTTCTTTTACAAAGAGACGCTCAATTTTGCAGACCAACATGTTGTACTACGAAAATATTTTTGCCTGACGCTTCGGTGACTGGACAATTGTTATTGAAAAACCATTTTCGATTGAATAAAATGTAGAGACGAAATTTGAAGACTCCTATGAACTTTTTTTATAATTCAACATTGACTTGGTCATTACTGCTTCGCCAACAGACCATTTGTTACTTCTATCAAAGAGGGTATATTTTATTTATAAACAACTAATTATTATTTCTAGGCGTTATCTATTTATTACAGATAATAATTTATTTATTTATTATTATGAAGAAATATAATAATTATTTATTAATTATAACTTATATTTATGATAGTTTTCATATTGTCTTCTTTGCCTCACTGGACACTCTGCATCGTTTCGGTGATCAATCATATGTGTGTGTAGCAACCAAAGCAACGCTACCAAACGTATTTCCGTCATGTTCCTACAAAACGTAGGTGTGTGTAGCCACGGCTTTAGCATTAGCTGTAATAAGTGGTATTTTTAAGAAGAAGACAATTCCAGTACAAGAAGTGACAGAAATGGTTATTTTTGACTGCAGGGTTAAACTTGACACATTTGGTCTTTCATTAAATGTCCAGTAAATCAGAATTTACATGTAGGCTTAATTTGTACTCCATTGTCTACATCACTGCTTTCTGCACCATCTCAGGAGCTTTTATTACTTGAAAATTTAAAATTACGTCACTGCTTTGTATTTTCTTGTAAGACGATCTCTTCATTTTAGGATGGCAGAATTCAGGGACCACTTACTCTTTGTGTGCAAAAATTGTGCTGTCAACCAATTGCGGAGGCTCTTCTTAAATTTATTGAAATGCTTATAAATAAATTTCCCAGTAAACTCTGAAGACGAAGGGTGAAAATGACGTAAAAATGAGGCGAAACAAAACTGAATAGTGTGCTACGAGCCGGTTGTCAAGAAATTCATAACTAGTTTTCTAAATTAAAACTTTTGCGAAGTTTTATCAGTTAAAGTGAAAGCTTGTTTTTTTATCCTTGATAGGCTTATGAAGTGCTATGAGAACATGCATTATCATTAATACAGTGAATTGCGTTTTGTACGTAAACTATGGCGAAACTGGGGTTTTTGTTGCAATGTTATCCCCCCTTATTTGAGTATTTACAACTCCCCAGAGCAGATGCTGGCTCCAAATGTGTAAGACATTACAAATGCATAAGAAAGTCCTAGAAAAGTGATGGGCAAGTTTTTGTGGTCTTATAAAAGTTTTAGGACCCCGTTGCTGAAGAAAAGTGAGCGTTAAATCTTGAAGCAAAAACAAGTTGATTATTTTCTTGGTACCACAACTTTCTGTGCTTGTTAGTAGTGTTATATGAGCAGTTCAAGCCACCTGGGTCCCCCGGGGATTTAATTGGGAGTGTGAGTTGTGGGTGTGAGTTGTGGATGTGAGTTGTGGTTTTAATCATGAGATGTATTCATAGGTGTGAGCCAGTGCTTTTTTGTGAATTTGACTAGAGGGTGATGCAATGGGTTACGGCGTGTTTTTTTGTGAATTTGACTCCGGGTGATGCAATGGGTTACGGCGTTGAATGAATTTGCCGAGTTAATATTGTATGGCATTTGAGTGGCATTTAAGTGGCATTTGAGTTTTGATTATTTTTTTACTTAATTTGAACTTAGATGGCATATAGATTTCGAATGTATGGCATTTAAGTTTTTGATAATTTGTTTACTTAATTTGAACTCATATGGCAGCTAGATTTTGAATGTATGGCATTTAAGTTTTGATAGTTTTTTTTTTACATAATTCAAACTCATATGACATTTTGAGAGAGAGGAGAGAGAGAGGAGATATATCTACATTGAATAAATATATTGATCAAAAATGAATCAATATATGATTATATACATTTATTACATAATAAGTAGGGAAAATCTTCCTATATAATATAGCTAGAGTCAGTAAATACTAAGTAATACAAAGCACTACAACTTGTAATAAATACTAAGTAATAACAGTTAATGCATAGTTTGTTCCTTTACAATGATGTCTTTGATGTACTGATGTTATATCTTAGGAAGGAAGACTTCTGTTCTATGTGCTTTTAATTTCGTAATGAACTAAAATAAAAAAGTTATGTATTAGTATGGAATGATTAAGCAAAAATGTAAAATAACTACATGAATTTGAATTTTAGTTCTAGTTACATTGGATAGTTTACATTATATAGAAAAGGGAAATAACTCACCAAGTTACATTGTTCAGCTTGTTCTTTCTTGAGCATTATTTTCACCAAGTGCTTTTGATTCTCTTTCATCTATCTAAAACAAAACAAAAAATACTTGTTTTATGAATATGTTGTAAAAAATACACTAATTACACCAAAAAAGTACCTTTTTTACCTGGAAAATGTATATATTCAACATTTTGTTGTAAAAAAATACACTAATTACATCAAAAAAGTCATTTTTTCACCTGGAAAATGTATATATTCAGCATTTTGTTGTAAAAAATACACTAATTACATCAAAAAAGTCCATCTTTCACCTGGAAAATGTATATATTCAGCATTTTGTTGTAAAAAAATACACTAATTACATCAAAAAAGTCCTTTTTTTCACCTGAAAAATGTATATATTCAAAATTTTGTTGTAAAAAATACACTAATTGCACCAAAAAAGTACTTTTTTACCTGGAAAATGTATATATTCAGCATTTTGTTGGGAAAATTACGCTAATTACCTCAAAAAAGTCCCCTTTTTCACTTGGAAAATGTATATATTCAGCATTTTGTTGTGAAAAATACACTAATTGCACCAAAAAAGTACTTTTCTTTACCTGGAAAACGTATATATTCAGCGTTTTGTTGTGAAAAATACACTAATTGCACCAAAAAAAGTACTTTTTTACCTGGAAAATGTATATATTCAGCATTTTGTTGTAAAAAATACACTAATTGCACCAAAAAGTCCTTTTTTCATCTGGAAAATGTATATATTCAGCATTTTGTTTAATTTATGGTAAAAGTTAGTAAAACTCACCTATAGTGATATGATTGCCTTGAGTTATAGATTAGCTTCTTGAGCTCTTGTTCTGGACAGTTTTTTTCAGCATCATCGAAATATAATATAAGTAATTTGAGTCTTCATTGGTTTGGTATCATCTAAGCAGGAGAGAAAGTAATGTTGTGTAACATTGACTCTTCATTGGTTTGGTATCATCTTGTCTTCAAAATCCATGTAGTTTGAGTCTTCATTGGTTTGGTATCATCTAAGTAGGTGGTAGATCTTAAAAGGAATTCTTGCTGTATTGGAGAAGTATGCTGTCTTCAAAATTCATGTAGTTTGAGTCTTCATTGGTTTGGTATCATCTAAGTAAGTGGTAGATCTTGAAATGAATTCTTGCTGTGTTGGAGAAGTATACTGTCTTCAAAATCCATGTAGTTTGAGTCTTCATTGGTTTGGTATCATCTAAGTAGGTGGTAGATCTTGAAAGGAATTCTTGCTGTGTTGGTGAAGTGTGCTGTCTTCAAAATCCATGTAGTTTGAGTCTTCATTGGTTTGGTATCATCTAAGTAGGTGGTAGATCTTGAAAGGAATTTTTGCTGTGTTGGAGAAGTGTGCTGTCTTCATCTTCATTGGTTTGGTATCATCTAAGTAGGTGGTAGATCTTGAAATGAATTATTGCTGTGTTGGGGAAGTATGCTGTCTTCAAAATCCATGTAGTTTGAGTCTTCATTGGTTTGGTATCATCTAAGTAGGTGGTAGATCTTGAAAGGAATTCTTGCTGTGTTGGAGAAGTGTGCTGTCTTCAAAATTGTAGTTTGAGTCTTCATTGGTTTGGCATCATCTAAGTAGGTGGATCTTGAAAGGAATTCTTGCTGTGTTGGAGAATTGTGCTGTCTTCAAAATCCATGTAGTTTGAGTCTTCATTGGTTTGGTATCATCTAAGTAGGTGGTAGATCTTGAAAGGATTTCTTGCTGTGTTGGAGAAGTGTGCTGTCTTCAAAATCCATGTAGTTTGAGTCTTCATTGGTTTGGCATCATCTAAGTAGGAGAGAAAGTCGTGTTGTGTAACATCTTTAAAGGGGTTCTTGGTGTGACGGAAAAGTGTGTTGTCTTCAAAATCCATGTGGTTTGAGTCTTCATTGGTTTGGTATCATCTAAGTAGGTGGTAGATCTTAAAAGAAATTCTCGCTGTGTTGGAGAAGTATGCTGTCTTCAAAATCCATGTAGTTTGAGTCTTCATTGGTTTGTTATCACATAAGTAGGAGAGAAAGTCATGTTGTTTTACATCTATCGTTGGTGTTGGTAGATCTTGACCACGTGTTTATAGTCTTTGCTACTGCTGCATTTCGTCTCAAACAAGAGTCCAAAGTAGACATCATAACTACAAAATACAAAAAATTGATTATTACAATTGATTCATTCATTTTCATTGGCTTTATCTACATAGAGTAGCGAAGAAAAAGTTTGTGTGAGTATAAAACTATCTAGTAGAGATAAATTTATATCTAGGTTCAACTAGCATTGAATAATTATTATTATTTTGTTAATAATAAATAAGTAGAGTCGGCTACTTTACTACAGCTTGGATAAACACTTATTTTAAAAATAAATAATTAGAGCTTTCTACTAGTGTTAAATAATTATTGATAATAATTTACCTTATCACCACTTAGAGCCAGATGATTTAATTAACTAAAGACAAATAATTATTTTAGCAATTCTTACCTTGATGCTCTCCTAGTAGCTGTAGTAGATGATGGTTCTCCGCTTGCTGTTGAAGAACTGGATGCTTTCTGTGTGAAAACAGTGGCTCTTAAATAGCTAAAGTTGCACTGATTAAACCCTATGAATCAGCATTTTTCCAATGCTTTCGCGGGAATAAATAATTTATTTTAACGCGAATAGAAACCGTTGCTTTCGCGGGAATAAATAATTTATTTTAACGCGAATAAAAACAGTTGCTTTCGCGGGAATAAATAGTTTATTTTCACGCGAATAGAAACAGTTGCTTTCGCGTGAAAATAAACTATTTATTCCCGCGAATAGAAACTGTTGCTTTCGCGGGAATAAATAGTTTATTTTCACGCGAATAGAAACCGTTGCTTTCGCGGGAATAAATAATTTATTTTCGCTCGAATAGAAACAGTTGCTTTCGCAGGAATAAATAGTTTATTTTCACGCGAATAGAAACTGTTGCTTTCGCGGGAATAAATAGTTTATTTTCACGCGAATAGAAACTGTTGCTTTCGCGGGAATAAATAATTTATTTTCACGCGAATAGAAACAGTTGCTTTCGCGGGAATAAATAGTTTATTTTCACGCGAATAGAAACTGTTGCTTTCGCGGGAATAAATAGTTTATTTTCACGCGAATACAAACCGTTGCTTTCGCGGGAATAAATAATTTATTTTCACGTGAATAGAAACAGTTGCTTTCGCGGAAATAAATAGTTTATTTTAACGCGAATAGAAACTGTTGCTTTTGCGGGAATAAATAGTTTATTTTCACGCGAATAGAAACCGTTGCTTTCGCGGGAATAAATAATTTATTTTCATGCGAATAGAAACAGTTGCTTTCGCGGGAATAAATAGTTCATTTTCACGCGAATAGAAACCATTGCTTTTGCGGGAATAAATAATTTATTTTCACGCGAATAGAAACAGTTGCTTTCGCGGGAATAAATAGTTTATTTTCACGCGAATGGAAACCGTTGCTTTCGCGGGAATAAACAGTTTTTATTCCCGCGAAAGCATTGGAAAAAATGCTGATTCATAGGGTTTAATCAGTGTAACTTTAGCTATTTAAGAGCCACTGTTTTCACATAGAAAGCATCCAGTTCTTCAACAGCAAGCGGAGAAGCATCATCTACTACAGCTACTAGGAGAGCATCAAGGTAAGAAACGCTAAAATAATTATTTGTCTTTAGTTAATTAAATCATCTGGCTCTAAGTGGTGATAAGGTAAAAAATAATCAATAATCATTTAACACTAGTAGAAAGCTCTAATTATTTATTTTTAAAATAAATATTAAGAACTTGTGAAAATGAACTGGTAACATTATGTCGACTAAAATAATGCCTAAAACGTCTCGCATAAATTTTGGTCTGACCAAAAATGGACTGAAAACCTTTACCTTTAGAGCGAGTACAAAATTATCATAACTTGCTATAGCGAATATTCTAAGAAATATTTGTTTTTTCCATTGCTAACTTAACGTCAATATTTGTAACGGATGTCACATGATCTCAATCGGTTTTGCCAACTGAATCACTTAGTTACTTGTAAACATTTGATACTCGCTTGATTTTTTGGTTTTAACAGCAATGTCCCAATTTGGTTTATCGTAAATATTTCAAAAACGGATATCGCTTGATTTCTGTTAGTTTTTCTACCGAATCGCTTAGTTACTCGTAAACATTTGAAAATCGCTTGATTTTTTCGTTGATAAAACATGTCGCAAGTATCTATTAACAAATATTACCGTGATTTCAATCAGTTTTCCTTACTGAACATCATCTACTACAGATACTAGGAGTCTCAGCAATAGGATAAAAAACAACTACCACTGAACTACTTGGAGAGAGGTTTCTAAGTGATACCCTAAAGAAACAAAATGTATTACTACAACTACTATGAGGACTCTAAGTGGAGATAAGGTAATAAATAATTATTCAACACTAGTAAAAGACTCTAATTATTTATTTTTTTTAATTTTTATTAAAACTTACCCTTCACTGAAGATTCAGTAGCTCTGGTAGATGTTGGTCTTTAAAATGCTGGTCTTTGAGAGGATGGTTTCAGTCTGAAAAAGTTGCTGCTTTTATAGTTCTCTGTTATCCGTGGAATGCTAATTATTTTTGTTGTGGTTAGTTGTTTTTCAGACATTAACTTTCTTAGGGATTCCAATTTTGGTTGGGAAATCCATAACAGCGCAATAGAGACAATAAGACACTATTGACCATTCTAGGGATTCCAAAAATCAGATTGGGAAGTTCATAACAACGCAATAAGACGCGAGCGGTCAAACTAGGAATTCCCAAATCTGTTGGAATTCCATAACAACGCAATAAGACACGATCGACCAAAGTCCAACATTTTCTGACAATCAAACAGTATGTAACGATCGCCAATCTAGGGATTCCAAAAAAAGGTATTGGATTTCCGTAACAACGCAATAAGACACGATCGACCAAAGCCCAAATTTTTCTGACAATCAAACAGTATGTAACGATCGCCAATCTAGGGATTCCAAAAAAAATGTTTTGGAAATCCGTAACAACGCAATAAGGGAGGTAGGTGCAGAACTGCCTATTTGGCGGCGATGCCCATGTTATTTTCCTATCTAACCATAGATCTATGTATCTAACTTACAAAAATTGTCTACCTTTTGTCCCCAAGAGTATTGTCGCAATAAATCTCGCCTGTTCTGGGGTTATGTGAAATAATATAATTTTTTTTTTCATTTTTTCAGGAATATTTTATTAATTTTAGAAATAAATAATTTATACAGATTTTTTTTGTCAAATTTGAAAATAAATCAACAATTTATTGTTATGAAGTACATGCGTGACTTTATACAAATTTTAATGCAAGGATTTTGAGATCGTTACTTACTGTTAGATTGTCAGGTTGTTAGATTGTCAGAAAAATTTGGACTTTGGTCGATCGTGTCTTATTGCGTTGTTACGGAATTCCAAAACATATTTTTGGAATCCCTAGATTGGCGATCGTCACATACTGTTTGATTGTCAGAAAAATTTGGACTTTGGTCGATTGTGTCTTATTGCGTTGTTACGGAATTCCAATACCTTTTTTGGAATCCCTAGATTGGCAATCGTTACATACTGTTTGATTGTCAGAAAAAGTTGTACTTTGGTCGATCGTGTCTTATTGCGTTGTTACGGAATTCCAACAGATTTGGGAATTCCTAGTTTGACCGCTCGCGTCTTATTGCGTTGTTATGAACTTCCCAATCTGATTTTTGGAATCCCTAGAATGGTCAATAGTGTCTTATTGTCTCTATTGCGCTGTTATGGATTTCCCAACCAAAATTGGAATCCCTAAGAAAGTTAATGTCTGAAAAACAACTAACCACAACAAAAATAATTAGCATTCCATGGATAACAGAGAACTATAAAAGCAGCAACTTTTTCAGACTGAAACCATCCTCTCAAAGATCAGCATTTTAAAGACCAACGTCTACCAGAGCTACTGAATCTTCAGTGAAGGGTAAGTTTTAATAAAAATTATGATCACAAAACAATAGTGATGAGCTCAACTGCTAGCACTGGAGATGGGAAATTTCCTTGAATCTATGGTGAAGTGCTTTCAAGACTTTACAGTTGACATTGATAAATATGGATTTTATCAGATGCAACTAGATTCTATTATTATTATTATTATTATTTAAGATATATGTGGCTCTCAAGACTTTACAGCCTGCACTGACAAATGTTATTATTACTTACCATATACAAGTTAGGATTTATTTGTGCTGGAGTAATTAGGTGAATAACATCATACCTATCTATTGATTTTATAAATAGATGAACTTATCTGTGTTTAAAAAATATAGGAATGAGAGTAAACCACTATTATTAAGGTGCTAATCCTTCTTTTTAGCGCAACAGTTGAGTATTTCAAATGGAATTAAATAATTTTTTTTTTTACTTTTAGGAGGGGAGGTGGAAATGAAAGAGGATGGTGTTATGGTAATACAGGTGAACTGGGATTGACTCGTGAGAAATCGCAATGGGTGAAAAAAATTCCAGACTGTGAATACAATGATGAAACAGATTGAACTTGAAAAGACTTGTGAAGAGAAATTAGTTACTCAAGCTTCACCATCCAGCAAGGTAAGCATTAATAAATAATTATTTTACTCTCTTTAATTTACAACTAGATTTTAGCTATTTATATTTGAACAAAAAAATAAGTAACTTTTTGTTATTCATTTTTTAGATGATTATCAAAATGAATAACACAGAAATATCCTTCTGAAGTAACAATAAATTTTTGTATTTTGTAGCCATGATGTCTCTTTCAATCTCACATTTGGATCAAAACCCAGTGGTGGTAAAGATTCTAGACAATATCATATTGAAGTAATTGCTGATGACTAAAGGAACAACATCTATAACAGCAGCAACTAGCTGTCTTGGAAATCATAAGGTAAACCTTGATAAATAATTATTTTCACTCTCTTTCATTTACAACAAACGAATCATTTTTATTCAATGTAGACAGAAATATAACCTTCAGGTAAAAAAAGGACTTTTTTGGTGTAATTAGTGTATTTTTTACAACAAAATGCTGAATATATACATTTTCCAGGTGAAAAAAGGACTTTTTTGGTGTAAATAATGTATTTTTTACAACAAAATGCTGAATATATACATTTTCCAGGTGAAAAAATGACTTTTTTGATGTAATTAGTGTATTTTTTTACAACAAAATGTTGAATATATACATTTTCCAGGTAAAAAAGGTACTTTTTTGGTGTAATTAGTGTATTTTTTACAACATATTCATAAAACAAGTATTTTTTGTTTTGTTTTAGATAGATGAAAGAGAATCAAAAGCACTTGGTGAAAATAATGCTCAAGAAAGAACAAGCTGAACAATGTAACTTGGTGAGTTATTTCCCTTTTCTATATAATGTAAACTATCCAATGTAACTAGAACTAAAATTCAAATTCATGTAGTTATTTTACATTTTTGCTTAATCATTCTATACTAATACATAACTTTTTTATTTTAGTTCATTACGAAATTAAAAGCACATAGAACAGAAGTCTTCCTTCCTAAGATATAACATCAGTACATCAAAGACATCATTGTAAAGGAACAAACTATGCATTAACTGTTATTACTTAGTATTTATTACAAGTTGTAGTGCTTTGTATTACTTAGTATTTACTGACTCTAGCTATATTATATAGGAAGATTTTCCCTACTTATTATGTAATAAATGTATATAATCATATATTGATTCATTTTTGATCAATATATTTATTCAATGTAGATATATCTCCTCTCTCTCTCCTCTCTCTCAAAATGTCATATGAGTTTGAATTATGTAAAAAAAAACTATCAAAACTTAAATGCCATACATTCAAAATCTAGCTGCCATATGAGTTCAAATTAAGTAAACAAATTATCAAAAACTTAAATGCCATACATTCGAAATCTATATGCCATCTAAGTTCAAATTAAGTAAAAAAGTAATCAAAACTCAAATGCCACTTAAATGCCACTCAAATGCCATACAATATTAACTCGGCAAATTCATTCAACGCCGTAACCCATTGCATCACCCGGAGTCAAATTCACAAAAAAACACGCCGTAACCCATTGCATCACCCTCTAGTCAAATTCACAAAAAAGCACTGGCTCACACCTATGAATACATCTCATGATTAAAACCACAACTCACATCCACAACTCACACCCACAACTCACACTCCCAATTAAATCCCCGGGGGACCCAGGTGGCTTGAACTGCTCATATAACACTACTCTTGTTTTTACAATTCATGCACGCTTTCCGGTTGATTTTTATTGAATTATTTAGGTTATGTAGAATGTAATTTTAATTTACTTTTATTTGAATTGCACCATATAACTGCTACAGCAAGTATCAATTGGTGATTAAAGGCCACAAAGCCACATAATACCACCAATATGTAAAAAAATATTGTTTGATCTCCTTTACCAATCTAAAACAGCTAATGCACACTCTGTATTTCAGGACGTGTTCATTGTGCTTTGTGTCAACTAGCTCCAGAGATGACTAATGGTGGTAGAGGCAACCGAATCTGGTGTAAAAACTTTAGCATCTAAGTTTTTATACAGCAAACGATGGGCTGTTTTTCGTAAGTTCAACCCTCTAGGAATAAACTTGAGAAATGTGCAACTAATTATTTTGTAAGTTCTGCATCCTCAATCAAACTGATGATGGATTATGAAATAATTATTAGTGTTTGACAAGTTTGTGTAAAGAAAATACGGCAAATTTGATCAGTTGTTCTAATTATCATACACTGACTGATTTCATTGTCAGCTGATAATGTTGAAGTGTTGCTAAGACTGCTTCAAGTAACAATGTTTCTCAAACTCACTTTATAACAGCTCCTACAAAAACTGCAAGAGTAGCAAGAGTGAGTTAATCCTTTGATTTCTTTGTTGGCACACAGCCAAACTTTCACCGCCGTTTTATGGAGAGTATTTTACCATTATTTTCTTATGCTAAAAGTGGTGTGTGCAAAAGCTGATGCCAAAAATCACACAATTACGTAAATTGCAAATAATATCTACAGCTAGTTGTTCCGCAGAGCATGGTTTGATAATAGTTTTACCCCCTTTAAACGGCAAACTGAAAAAAAATATTTTCATACTTTGACCAACTTAAATTTTTTCTCTGTGCAACTCGAGCCATTGTAACTAATTTTTTTTTAATTTAGTGCATTTTTACTACTTGTCTTGCAGAGAGGAGTGAAAGGATTTATGAGTGATTACAAAGCATACTATGCCAGGATGTGTGCATATCAGAACAGACATGACTTACTAATGCAATAGCATGGCAATATCTCCTGCATTTTCTGAAGTTAAATTGTGAGTTTCTCACCCAGTGTTTTTTGTTAGCATACCGTCACACATGCCCATCCATAAACATGTTACAAACACTAGCATACATTATGCATAAGCTTGAGATAAACCTGACCATGCAATGTAAGTGATGCATAGACAAATATCAATCAGCAAATGGAAATTTATTTCATTCCGACACGTATGCTGCTTGTTTCAGGGTAATGATTCAATTGTCGCAGCTACTATATATTTCTTTATGACCGAATGGGAAGCTGGATTGCGAGTGACTGTGGCTATTTCTGATCACCAATCCTCAGAAAACTGTAAGCTTGCTTGAGCATAGTCATTACAATTTTTTTATTGTCTCAGTTTGATCTTGAGCGCATATGATTTACTTATTGCAGGTCCTTGAATTGTTTGCGAGGTAAAATAAGCTGATTTTCTTATACAATAGCTGCTCCTAAGGCATCTGGCTGCTTTAACTCGGAGTTGTCATCTATTGACAGTATTTTGCAGATCTGGTGCAGAATAGTATCACTTTGAGTTTGGTTTATTTGGTTAAAAAATTGAATAATCGATAATTGTGTGTAGCAGTCAAGTTTTCACAGCAGACAAATTTTACCTTATTTGCAACCTATCTCCTTTAAGAAAAAATAGCAAATATTATTAATTGAAAGCAAATCAACAAGCGTATTCGCGACCTTTGTTCGCCGAGCACATTTCAATAAAAATAATCAGACCGGCAATAAATTTAACCAAAAAATAATAATTTTGTTCGGAACTCGTGGGTCAACAAAAATTGGCTCATTGAACAAAGAAAAAATCAGCAAATATTTATTTATATTGTTCGTAGGGCGCGAATGAAACTGAACACTAGATAAATAATAATGAGCAAGTTGATTTTTTTCAGTTTCATACACCGGTATTATATCCTTGAAAAATAATTCCAAATAATTGCAAGCTATGCAAATTTACTAAAGCAAAAGGCAGTTTAACAAACTAATACATTTTATAGGAGTTAAAATTGTATTACTTTCTCGATTATTTTGAAAATTGGGAGTTATCTTCCTTATGATTTGTTCGGTAAACTATAAAATTTCATTGAATGTTATGTTGTTCTAAAACTAATGGTCAGTTGCATATGCAACATAGTGAATTACGAACACCTGTTATTTTTTGTCTTTTGTTCGATGAACAGGTCGCGAATACTTCAATTGTTGTTAGAAAGCCTTCCAGTCGAAATTCTGTAGCTCAACATATACTGTATTACAAACACAGCTATGGCAATGTTCATGGTGATAATCCGCCTAACACACTTATTCTTTCTTTTTGATGGCTACCAACCTGAATTTCTATTGACTCAATCAAAGTTTTATTCTTCTTAAAATGATCATTTTTAATATCACTGGATCACCAGTTATTGGGCAATAATTTGAAAATTTTGGGTTTTTGGTTACTTAAAAATTTGATAGGCCTGTGCTTGATAGCTAACATGTTATGTGTAGCTTTTTATACTATCTGATATTTACATATTGATGTCCAAAAGAAATTGATAATGAATTATTCCAAGTTTATTCAGTTGCTATAGACAGTAAGTTAGTAATAGAACGTACAGGACAGTGTTTGCTTGTCACTTCTGAGGGATTTTTTCTCTTGTGTCTCCACAAACATTACTTGATCTCTACGTATTCCCATGTTTCAGAAAAGAAGAACAGCAACTAGATGCTTTGTCCAATGTCAATTATACTCAACAGAAAGGCAAGCACTCTGGTAAGTGTTTGTTCCTGTGGGTGTTGCTACAAAGAATAGGGAAGTGTGTGCGTGGTGCACTTATTTGACTTGGTTACAGCTTCATGAATACATTCGTTCCGCCTCTTATAATAAGATACCCATAGATAATTTTGATTATACCTCTCTAGTTTACTAATGAACCATTGGTCACATTTTCCAGTTCGCTTGAAACCACAACAACGCGACTTGGTCTGTTCAAATTAATATAGAGCAAGAGAAGGCAGTTCCGCTATTCTAGTCTGTTTCTTTTGATATAGTGACAAACCCTTTATTAAAAATGATAATTCGTTTATTTTGATGTCTTTTACTTCAAAAAAACCATATATTTTGTTCCATGAACAGTTATTTTTAGGTTGTCTTTCTTACAATAGGATAATACACTCTTTAATGGTAATAATTTGAGCATTTGTCAACAATAGTGATAAATTGTTTTTTGTATTGAACAAAACTTTTAATGTTTTTTGGTGCTAATGAATATGACAACTGCCTGCACTTACTTTGTAGCTCCTCTGGCTCAAACTCTTAGAAATCTGCACCTCCGTTAATGTAGGTCAGCATGTGGCATTGCATCCAAAACTTCTGGACGAAGTTTAAGAGGTACGTTCATTCTAGGGTAAATTGATTTACTTTAAATGGATGGCACTATGGTTCTTATATCTTCATTTATTTTCAAAACTCTCACAAACAATACGGATCAAATTTTGTCAATTTATTACTGTTTAGATTTTAAGTAGACAACTCCAAAATATTGTGAGCCAAAATTTTGGATTTTCAAGTTCAAATTGTTGAAGGATTTTTAGCTTCGTATAATATTGAATTAACGATCATCATATGGAATTCAAATCAATTAGAAATAACTTAATTTGTCTTCTTTCCGGCACGCAGTGAGCGAGTGCAACCAAATAGATAAATGCAACAGCATTTGCAAAAACTCAGGTTCCCAATATGAAACTGTATCTATCTTTTCTTAAATGTAATGTCGAGTTGAAAAATTATAAGATCTTACATTTTGGAATTATTTAATTGAGTAGAACTCGGTTCCATTTGCTATAATTGGTCAACTGTTGAAAAATTGTGAAAGCATCAATTTACGTTCATAATGATCACCGTTGTAAAAATGGTGGCGGGGTAGTTTACAGCAAAACCCGCATAAATCGATACCAGGGAAATCAATAAACTTATTTTATTCAAGCCCCAGTTTGAAGTCCCGACATTTAGCGAGTCAACACTGTCATCTCTAGGTTGACCAATAATTTTTTTTCAACTTCATGACTAGTTTGACTCCATGATCAGCTTTTCACCGGAGCTCTGTGAAAACAGTTAAATAAAGCATGTTGTTTGGAATCGAAATTAGTTCTGTTGAATTAACAAGCAGAACTTTCGTTAATGGCATGCTAATGGCATGTTTCTAGATGGCACGGTAGCAAAATTATATAATCAGAGAGTTATCTCCTTTTGTTAATGACAGAATTTTTTTAATTGCCTTTCCAACCATGCCTGAGCAGCTTCAACTCGTGGGTTTTTTATTCCTGAACTTTCTTCAATTTGGAATGTAACAAAGACCATATGCAATATCTCAACTATCACCCATGGCTGATAAAAAGTTAGAGCAGTCTAAACATGTTCATTTAGATAGATGAAAAGACAGTTGATCAACGAGTTAGTATATATTATTGGAAATTTTTTTGAATGATTGTTGTCATTTACTGTTGAAACATTAACCTATGATATTGATTTTAAAAATTAAACCATACAAATTTATTCATTTTCATTAGTCATTTATTATTTGGTTCGCATCAAAATAATATTAAATTACTAATTTACTAATAACTATCCTAAATAATGAGCAAATATGAAGCTCTCATTGTTATTAAAATTGATTCACAATGTGAAAAAATCTATGAAATTCATAAGACTATTACATTGTTAGTTGCAATATAACGTTTTTCGGTCAGTTTTAATTGAATTATTTAGGTTACATAGAATGTGACAGTAGTTTTTGTTTAGAGTTGTAGCATCGTAACTACTACAGCAAGTATTAACTGTTGAATAAAGGCCCCAACACCACATAATGCCATCCAATGTGTAAAAAAATATTGTTTTATCTGCTGTATCAATCTGAAAATATTTATACACACTTTGCATTATAGGAGATGTTCATTGTGCTTTGTGTCAACTAACTCCAGAGATGACTAATGGTGGAAAAGTCAACCAGATATGGCGTAAAAAGTTAGGCACTTAAGTTTTCATACAGCAAACAGTGGGCTGCTTTTGGTTAGTTCAAGGCTCCAGGAATAAACTTGAGAAAAGTGCGACTGTAAATAATTTGTAAGTTCTGTATCTTCAACCAAATTGGTAACGAATTATGAAATGATAATTAAGTGTTTGGCAAGTTTACGTAAATCAAATACGTCAAATGGGATTAGTTGTTTTAATTTTCATACAGAAACTGGTTTCATTGTCAGCTGATAACTTTGAATTACTGATAAGACTACTCCAAATAACAAGTGTTCACAATCTTGACCATTATGTTAAAAAAATTGACAAAAGTTTATCTGACTCACTTTATAACAGTTACTACGAAAACAGCTAAAACAGCAAGAGGGAGCTAACTCTTTGAGTTCTTGGTGCACAGCCAAACTCTTACTTCTGTTTTATGGAAAGTATTTTACCGTTATTGTCTCATGTTAAAAGTGGTGTGTGCAACAGCTGTTGCCTAAAATCACACAACTATGTAAATTGCAAATAATATCTACAGCTAGTTGTTCCACAGAGCAAGGTTTTGATAATCAGTTTACCCCCTCTATACGGCAAACTGAATACAATTTTTTCCATAATCTAACCAACTTAAATTTTTGCTCTGTGCAATTCACGCCATTTTTACTCTTTTTGTTGTTGTAATTTTGTGTATTTATACTACTTGTCTTGCAGAGAGGAGTGAAAAGATTTATGAGTGATTAAAAAGCACACTATGCCAGGATGTGTGCATATCAGAACAGACGTGACTTACTGGAGCAATAACACGGCAATATCTCCTGCATTTTTTGAAGTCAAATTGTGAGTTGCTTGCTCAGTGTCATTTGTTAGCATAGCGTCTCACATCCTCATCCATAAACACGTAAAAAACAGTACCATACATTACATATAAGCATGAGATAAACCTGACCATGCAATGTAATTGATGCATAGATAAGTATCAGCAAATGGAGTTATTTCATGCTGACACGTATGCAACTGTTTCAGGGTAATGATGCAAGTTTTGCAGCTACCATCAATTTCTTGTTGACTGAATGGGATGCTGGATTGTGAGTGACGGTGGCTATTTCTGATCACCAACCCGATGAAAATTGTAAGTTTTTTTGATTTTAGTCATTAGCATTTTTCTCATTGTCTCAGTTTGATCTCAAGTGCATATGGTTTATTGGTTGCAAATCCGTGAACTGTTTGCAAGGTAGAAGAAGCTGATTTTCTTTCATAATAGGAGCTTCTAAGAATTCTGGCTGCTTTAACTCTGGAGTTCTCATCTATTGACGGTATTTTGCGCATCTAGTGCCAAATAAAATCACTTTGAGTTTGGTTTAATTTGTAAAAAAAGTGAATCAAGGATAATTGTGTGTAGCAGTCAAGTTTTCACATCAGACAGAGTTTACCTTATTTTTGACCCATCTCCTTTAAGAAAAACTCACAAATGTTATAAATTGAAGTCAAATCATTGTTGTTAAAAAAGGTTTTCGTCAAAAATCTGTAGCTTAGAACATATGGTGTGTTACAACTGCAGCTATGGCAATTTTCATGGTAATAATCTGCATAAACACACTTATTCAGTCTTTTAGATGGTTACCTACCTGACTGGCTATTGATTTCAAGCGGAGTTTTATTCTTCTTAAAATGATCATTTTTAATATCACTTGATCACCAGTTATTAGGCAAGAATTTGAAAATTTTGGGTTTTTGATTATTTGGAAATATGATGGGCATGTGCCTGATAACTAAGGTGTTATGTGTAGCTTATTGTGATATTTGATATTTACATATTGATGTCAAAAAGAAATTGGTAATAAAATATTCCAAGTCTATTCAGTTGCTATAGATGGTAAGACAGTAATAGAACGGAGAAGAAAGCATTTGCTTGTCACTTCTGAGGGAAATTTTTCTTTTGTTTCTCCAAGATTATTACTTGATCTCTAAATATTGTCCTGTTTCAGGAGATAGTGATTCTGGCATTATGCAGAGAAGAACTGCAACTAGAGGAAGTCCTTTGACCAAGAGAAATGTTTTTTCCAAGGTGTATTATATCCAGCAGAAAGGCAGGCACTATAGTAAGTGTTTTTTTTTCTGTATAGCTACCAAGAATAGGGTAGTGTGTGCAGGGTGCATTTATTTGGTTACAGCTTCATGATCACATTCGTTTCAACTCTTATAAGAAGGTTATCCATCGATTATTTTGATTGTACCCCTAGTTTACTGATTAATTTTTGTCACATTTTCCAGCTCAGTTGGAACCACAACAACACGACTTGGTCTGCTCAAATTAATATAACGCATGAGAATGCAATTCCGCTTTTCTAGTATGTTTCTTTTGAAATTGTGACAAAACCTTTATTGAAGAGGACAATTCTTTTATTTTGTTGTTTTATACTTCAACAAAACCATATATTCTGTTCCATGGACAGTTATATTTAGGTTGTCTCTTATACAATAAGATTATGCACTTTTTAAAGGTAGTTATTAGAACAGTTTTCTCATAATCTACTTGTTTGTCTTCAACACTAGCCATAACTGTTTTTTGGTGTTAAGCAAACTTTTCAAATTTGTTTTCGGTATTAATGGATATTACAATTCTTTGCTCTTATTTTGTAGCTGCTCTGGCTCAAATTAAAAGAAACCTGCTTCTCCGTTAATATTAGGTGTAGCTCATTTACAGGCTCTAGTCAGCATGTGGCATTGCGTCCAAAACTTCTGGACAAGCTTTAAGAGGTACGTTCAGTCTAGGGTAAATTGATTGGCTTTAAATGGATGGCACTATGGTTTTTACATTTTTATTTATTTTTTAAACTCTCACAAACAAAAAAAGACAAAGTTTGCATACTTTTCACTGTTTAGATTTTGAGTAGACAACTCCAAAATATTGTAAGTCAAAACTTTGGATTTGCAAATTCAAATTGTTAAAGGATTTTTAGCTTTGTATAATATTGAAGTAACAATCATCCTACGAAAGTGAAGTTAACTATAAGTAAATTCATTTTCCTTCTTTCCGGCAAGCAGTGAGTGGGTGCAATCAAATAGATAGATACAACAAAATTTGCAAGAACTCATGTTCCCAATATGAAACTTTATCTGTCTTTTCTTAAATGTAATGTTGAATGGAAAAATTATAAGATCTCACATTTTGGAATTGCTTTGCTACGATTAGTCAACTGTTGAAAATTGTGAGAGCATCAATTTATGTTCATAGTGATCACCATTGTAAAAATGGTGGCGGGTGAGTTTACAGTGAAACCCGCATAAATGGACAATGGAAAAATCAATAAACTTATTTTATTCATACCCCAGTTTAAAGTCCCGGCATTCACATTTTGAAAATTGCTTCAAAAAAGTCGATATTGTCATTTCTAGGTGGACCAATAATTTTTTTTCAACTTCTTGACTAGTTTGACTCCACAACTCCATGACTAGCTTTTCATGAAAGCTCCGTGAAAATTCTTAAAGAAAGCATGTTGTTTGGAATCGAAATTTATTCTGTTGGATTGATTAGCAGAAATTTTGTCAATCGTAAACCTAGATTGCATGCTATCAAATTATATTATCAAGCAGTTATCTCCTCTTGTGAATGACAGAGTTTTTTTAAATGCATTTACAACAGCGCATGAGCAACTTCCACTCATGCGTTTTTTACTAATAAATTTTTTTCATTTTTTTGGAATTTAACCAAAAACCGAATGTAATATTTCAACCACGGTTGATAAAAATTGAACGGTTTTTAAACATGTTTGTTCAGCTAGATAAAAAAAATTGATTGAGTTAGTGTTTATTATTGGATAGCTATTTTAATGATCATTGTCATTTACTGATCCAACATTAAACCAATGATAATGATTTTAAAATTTAAACCAAGCCAACTTAGTTATTTTTATAACAGCGATTTATTATTTTGGTTAGCATCACAATAACAACAAATTACCACTTTATTAATAATTATTCTTGATTATTGAGAACACTTGAAGTTGTCATTGCTATTAAAATTTATTCACAATGTGAGTCGATGAAAAAAATGTATGAAATCCATCGTATTATTATATTGTTAGTTGGGAAATAACTCATTATTACTATTGTATTTATATTTATAGCCTCCAAAAGCAAATTCGAGCAGTTCAATACCATCCTTAATTAGATGGTGTACTCTTGGCTCTTCAACATCAATTGATACAGATTTCATTGTATTTATTCATCCAATTATTTGATTTTACCTTTGATAAAAAAGTCATGGTTTGGAGGAAGTTTTTTTTATCATGGGAATGCTCCATAATTGAAAACGCAACAACTATAATATACCTGTCTAGTAATAGTTTTAATAACTTTTTATAATTGTTGAGAGATTTTGTTAAAAAAATTTGATTCATTTCAACTTTTGTTGTAATTTTATTATTTTTCTGGATATCTTGGATAATTTTAAACTTTTTTATGTCAAAATAGTTTGCGAAGATAAGTTTTTTAGATGTTTCAAACTTTCCGTTGTTTTAGAAGTATGCACAAATTTTTGAAGTTTTCGAACTATCTACATATGCTTGTAATTGACGTAGATTCATGATGAATTTTGATACTAACCACACGGCTTCAAAAAAGCTAATTTTTACAGTTTGCAAGTTTTGCATCAGTGAAAATTAGTTTGATTTTAGAAAGCAACCCTTAAAAATCATGCGAAAATTTGTTTTTAGGAGTAGAATATTACAAACGTTTCTTGGCTACCGATGACAAAAACTGGTTAAACCTTTTGCATTTATATCTCTGTCAAATGGATATTTCTTCGTCTATGGCATGAGAAACTTCATTCTCAATGATAGGCATGTTAATTTGTTACACACTAGAGCAATTGAAATACAATAATTTTTTCATGGAGCATGACAGATGCTCTGTAGTCAGTGACTTCAATTCTGTACTATATAACAAAAAGACTGAATTTTTTATGAAGCTTCCACTTCCAAACTAAAATCGAAAAACTTTGTTGATCATTTAGTAATTTTCACTTATTCTCAAGGAAATGTATAGTATTCAAGATTTAATTAAAAATCTTCTTGAGAAAAAACACCGTCACAATTATGAATCTCACAACATTTCTTTTCAATATCATGGTGTTATGAAAGTTAAACTGATCTTATTGCTTAATCAATTTCAAAGCCTATTTAATACTATATACTATACTATACTATATACTTTAATACTATAATGATAAATATGCTTGGGTTGTTACGCTTTTAACCAAAAAGTTGGTCCTGTTACGGCCCGTGTACACAATAACTACTTTGCACAAAATGAGAGGAAGTGCCGATTCAGAAAATAAACTCCAAAAAGATTGAAACTCATTGCAATCTCCTTTTTTCAAATACGCATATCATCCCATACATATTGCTGGTACGTGGAAAACCCAAGTTCTATGTAAGCTAGCCGAATCTTTTAAAACTCATTTAAAGCTCTATACAACTTGATGAGTCATCTGGAGAAAAAATTGCACCTTGTTCAGCATTGATTGTGCCAAAAGTGATAATTTTGATGTTGAGTGATGGTTTATGACAACTTTCACATTACTGGAGTTTTTGTCTTTCTGTGTTAAATAGTATTTTCCGTGATCAGCTTCCTTACGCAATGAGACAATTGCTTTTGACCCATTATTTAGCTGCCAGAGCTGTAAAAGTACTATTTAATAGATAGAATATATCTATTACTGATAATTACTTGGAATTTTAGAGCTACATTTGTATCATTACAAATGGATATTCATAAATAAAGGTCGCAGATGTTAACATCTTCAACACCCTAACAATTAAAATTATTCTGAACAAATAAAAAACTCGATTAATTTGAAGAATTCAAATTTTTTTTATAGGTTTGGAATGTCATGAGTTTTTTCAACCTTGCCTGTTAGAATCACCTCCGGAGAATCAATTCAAAACTGATCAGCCGATTTCTTGAGTTGAAATTAGAAGTTGTTTGCCCCTGTATTATTCTCAGATGAGGAGAAAACTCTCAGTTTTTATGAAAATAAAGTTCTAGGAATGACTTTCAGCCCTGATTTTACAATAGCTTCAAGTATATGAGAACTTGTGTATTATTCACTTACACAAAATGTTTAAATATTTTGGTCTCTGCCAATAGAATTAGCTAACATCCATTGCAACATTTTCTTCCCTGTTGATGATGAATTAAATTTTCCAACCAATGACGATGAAATCTTTTGTTAGTGTGAACATTCATGAAGCTCAATAAAAGATTTTATGAAGTAAACTGTTAATTAATGAAACGCTTTGTGTTTATTTTTACTCAAATTGTACATTTGTCTATTTCAGGTTCGAACTCCGGTGTCTTTCTTGATGTTGCTTCCAATTCATGACAATCGATAACTTTTGAGTAATAAATTTAATCAAAAAATTTTCATTTTGTTCGGAACTCGTGGGTCCACAAAAAGTAGCAAACTGAATTAAAAAAAAAATCAGCAAGTACTTTTTTATATTGTTCGTAGGTCACGAATGAAACTGAACACTAAATAAATTAAAATGAGCAAATTGATTTTTTTTGATTTTCATAAACTTGTTTTATATCCTTGAAAAAAAATTCCAAATAATGGCAAACTTTGCAAATTTACTAGAACAAGGGGCAGCTTGACAAACTAATCCAGTTTATAGAACTCAAAATTTTATTACTTTCTCGATTATTATGAAAATTGGGAGTTATCTTCTTTATGATTTATTCGGTAAACTATTACATTTCATTGAATATTATGTTGTTCTAAAACTAATGTTCCGTTGCATAAGCGACATAGTGAATTATGAACACCAATTATTTTTTTTTTTGGTTCGACAAATAGGTCGCGAATACTCTTATTTTCGCTGAAAAACCTTTCAGTAGAAAGTCTGTAGCTCAGAACATATAGTGTATTAAAAACACAGCTCTGGTAATTTTCATGGTGATATTCTGCATAACAGACTTTTTCAATCTTTTTGATGGCTACCAACCTGAATGTCTATCGACTCAAGTAGTTTTATTTTTCTCAAAATTGTAATTTTTAATATCACTTGATCACCAGTTATTAGGCAATAACTTGGAAATTATGGGTTATTGGTTATTTGGAACTTTGATAGGCATGCGCCTGATAGCTAAGGTGTTATGTGTAGCCCATTGTGATCTTAATATTCACATATTGATGTCCAAAAGAAATTGATATTGAAATATTCCAAGTCTATTCTGTTGCTATAGACAATAAGATAATAATAGAACGTAAAGGAAAGCATTTGCTTGTCACTTCTGAGGGAGTTTTTCTTTTGTTTTTTTTTCACGAATATTACTTAATTTCCACATATTCCCCTGTTTCAGGAGATAGTCCTTCTGGTGTTATGAAGAGAAGAACAGCAATTAGATGTTTTTTCCGATGTCAATTATACTCAGCAGAAAGGCAGGCACTCTGGTAAGTGTTTTTCCTTTGTGTTGCTACAAAGAATAGGGTAGTGTCTGCGTGGTGCACTTATTTGGTTACAGCTTCATGAATACATTCGTTTCACCTCTTATAAGAAGGTACCCATAGATAAGTTTGATTATACCTCTCTATTTTACCGATAAACCATTGTCACATTTTCCAGTTCAGTTGGAACCACAACAACATGACTTGGTCTGTTCAAATTAATATAGAGCAAGATAATGCAATTCCGCTATTCTAGTCTGTTTCTTTTGATATAGTGACAAACCCTTTATTGAAAATGATAATTCTTTTCTTTTGATGTTTTGTACTTTAACAAAAACCATATATCTTGTTCCATAAACAGATATTTGCAGGTTGTCTTTCTTACAATTGGATAATAGACTCTGCAATGATTATAATTGGAGGATTTGTCTTCAACAATAGGGATAAACTTTTTTTTTGTTTTAAACAAAACTTTTATTGTCTTTGGTGTTAATGAATATTACAACTGCTTGCACTTGTTCTGCAGCTGCTCTGGCTCAAACTCAAAGAAATCTGCATCACCGGTAATATTAGATGTAGGTCAGCATGTGGCATTGCATCCAAAACATTTGGACAAGGTTTAAGAGGTACGTTCAGTCTAGGGTAAATTGATCTACTTTAAATGGATGGCACTATGGTTCTTATATTTTCATTTATTTTCAAAACTCTTATAAACAATACGGATCAAATTTGGCCAATTTATTACTGTTTAGATGTTAGGTAGACAACTCCAAAATATTGCGAGACAAGACTTTGAAATTTCAAGTTCAAATTGTAGAAGGATTTTTAGCTTTGTAAAATATTGAAGTAACAATCATCATCCGGCAAGCAGTGAGCGGGTGCAATCAAATAAATAGATACAACAGCATTTGCAAGAACTCAAGTTCCAAATACGAAAATGTATCTATCTTCTCTTAAATGTAATATCGGGTTAGAAAATTATAAGATCTTACATTTTGGAATTATTTAATTGAATAGAACTCGCTTCCATTTGCTACAATCAGATAAGTGTTGAAAAATTGTAAAAGCATCAATTTATGTTCCTAGTGATCACCGTTGTAAAAATGGTTGCGGGGGAGTTTACAGTGAAACCCTCGTAAATCGATACCGGGGAAATCAAGAAACTGTCATACTGTCATACTGTCATCTCTAAGTTGACCAATAATTTTTTTTAATTTCATGACGAGTTTGATTTCATGACCAGCTTTTCACTGGAGCTTTGTGAAAAGCTTTACATAAAACATGTTGTTTGGAATCGAAATTAGTTCTGTTCAATTGACAAGCAGAAATTTCGTTAATCATAAATCTAGATGGCATGTTATCAAAATTATATAATCAGAAAGTTATCTCCCCTTGTGAATGACAGAAATTTTTTAAATGCATTTCCTACCGTGCCTGAGCAACTTCAACTCGTGAGTTTTTTATTCCTGAACTTTCTTCAATTTGGAATGTAACAAAGACCATATGCAATATCTTAACTACTACCCATGGTTGATAAAAAATTAAAGCTGTCCAAACGTATTTGTTCAGATAGATGGAAAAACAGTTGATCAATGAGTTAGTATTTATTATTGGAAATTTCTTTGAATGATCGTTGTCATTCACTGATGAAACATTAAACTAATGATAATGATTTTAGAAATTAAACCAAGCAAACTTATTACTTTTTATTAGTCATTTATTATTTGGTTAGCATCCAAATAATAATAGATTACCAATTTACTAACAATTATCTTAATTAATGAGCAAATATGAAGTGCTCATTATTGTTAAAATTGGTTCACAATGTGAAAAACTCTATGGAATTCATAAGACCATTACATTGTTAGTTGCAATATAACTTACTATTATATCTATATCTATAGCCTCTGAAAGTGTATTTGAGCAGTTCAAAATCATCCCTCATTAGATGGTTTATTCGTGGCTCTTCAACGTCGAATTATGCAAGTTGCACTGTATTTATTCATCCAAATATTTACTTTCACCGTTATTAGAAAAGTCATTGTTTGGAGGAAGTTTCTTTATCATGGGATTGCTTCATGATTGAATAACTTGACAACTATAAAAGCGTCTGTCTAGTAGTAGTTTTTACTAATTTTTTGTGTTTATTGCGAGGCTTTTAAAGAAAAATTTATTCACTTCAGTTTTTGCTTTAATTTCATAATTTTTTTGGAAATCCTAAATATTTTTAAACTTTTTTATGCCAAAAGAGTTTGGGAAGGCAATTTGTTTCAGACTATCCGCTGTTTTAAATGTGTGCACAAACTTTTGAAGTAATCAAACTGTCTACATATGCTGGTAATTGACTTCAATTCATGTTGATTTTTAATACTAACCACACTGATTCAAAAAAGATGATTTTTACAGTTTGCAAGTTTTGCATGAGTAAAAACTAGTTTGATTTTAAAAAGCAGCGCTTACAAATCATTTCAAATATTTTGTTTTCAGAAGTTGAATATTACAAACATTTCTTGGCTACCAATGACCAAAACTGGTTAAACCTCTTGCATTTATATCACCGTCAAATGGAGATTTCTCCGTCTATGACACAAAAAAGTGATTTTTGATGATAGACATCTAACTTTTTTCACACTCGAGCAGATGAAACACAATAACTTTTCAAAGACCATGAATAATGCTTTGCTGTCAGTAGCTTTATCTCAGTACTATTATAATGAAATTACTGAGTTTTTTTATTAAGTTACCAGTTCCAAACTATTATCTAAAACAAATTGTTGATCATTTAGTGATTTTCACTCATTCTCAAGGAAATATATGGTACTCGAGATTTAATTAAGAAATGTTCTTGTCAAAAAAACACCGTCACAATTAGGACTGAGGTAACATTTCTTTCCAATCTCTTAGTATTATAAAAAAATTATACTGACCTTATTGTTTAATTAATCAATTTCCAAGTTGAAAGTTATTACTGTAATGATGAATATGCTTGGATTGTTGCACTTTCAACCAAAAAAATTGCTCAGGTTACGGCCAGTGTACACATTAACTACTCTGCGCAAAATGAGAGAAGTGCTGATTTAGAAAATGAGCTTCAAAAAGATTGAAGCACACTGCAATCTCTTTTTCGCCATTACACTAATCATCCCACAATGCTGATATATGTAATTTAGCCGAATCTTCAAACACTCATTTTAAAGGTTTATACATTTTGATAAGTCATTTGGGAAAACTTTACACCTGGGTCAGCACTGATTGTGCCAAAAGTGATAATCTTGATGTTTGAAATTACTGGGACTTGTGTCTTCCTGTGTTAAATAGTCTTTTCCATGATAAGCTTCGTTACGCGATGAGACAATTGCTTTTGACTAATTATTTAGTTGCAAGAGCTGTAAAAGTACTATTTATAGATAGAATATATCAATTAATGATAGTTACCTGGATTTTTAGAACCACATTTGGATCATTACAAAATGATATTGATAATAAAGATCGCAAATGTGAAAATATTCAACCTAAAACAATTAAAAATATTTTGAGAAAATAAAAGAGTAACTTTTTTATCGGAGCTGAAATCAAAATTATTACACAGAAGTAATCTGAATAATTTGAATTTTTTTTTATAAGTTGGAAGAGTCGTAAGTTTTTTCAACCCTGCTTGTTAGACTTCAATCACCTCCTACGAATCAGTTTGAACATGATCAACTGATTTCTTGACTTGAGATTAGAAGTTGTTGCCCCTGTATTTTTTCAGTTTGGGAGAAAACTCTCAATTTTATGAAAACAAAGAACTAGGGATGAATTTCAGCGCTGATTTTGCAATGGCTTCAAGTATATTCGAACATGTGTATTATTCACTCACACAAAATTTTTAAATTTTTTTGTTTCTAACTATAAAATTAGCTAATATCTCCCCTGTTTATGATGAATTAACTTTGCAAACCAATGATGATGAGTTTTTTGTTTGTGTTAACGCTCCTGAAGCGCAATATAAGTTTTCAAAAAAGGACACAGTTAACTAATGAAATGTTTTGTATTTAATTTTACTCATTTTGTACATTTGTCTATTGCAGGTTCAAACTCTGGTTGCTTCATTGGTGCTGCTTCCAATTCATGCCAGCTGACGACATTTGAGTTCAACTTTCTCTTAGGTTGCTTTATGAGTATTATTCTTATGTTTGATAAAAAATAACATGCGCTATGATGTATTGTAGAGAGTTTATGACTGAATTGGCGCAACATGTTTATGTGAATGGCTGTTAATTATTTTAAAACAAAGTTGGTGAAATCTGTTTCAGGAATATTTTCGATAAATCTCTTAGTGATATTGGTGTAGCATGTTTTATGAACGTTGTGTAAACTTTTTATACCTACATTAATGTAAAATTTTCAGCAAATGTTTTCTAAGCATTTTATCACGACATTGGTGTAACCTCTTTAACAAATGTTTTGTAAAAAGTCTATTACAACATTGCTGTGACATGTCTAATGAATGTTTTTGTAAACATTTTGTAGCGACATCGGTGTAATATTTTTAATGAACATTGTGTACACATTTTATAATGACATTGGTGTAACCTCTTTTATGAACGTTTTGTAAACAATCTATAACAACATTGTTGTGACATGTCTAAAGGATGTTTTGTAAACATTTTATAACGACAATGGTGTAACATGTTTAATGAACATTTTGTAAACGTTTTATACCGACATTAATGTAACATTTTCAGCGAATGTTTTGTAAACATTTTATCACGACATTGACGTAACATGTTCAATAAATGTTTTGTGGACATTTTGAGATGACGAATAGTGAAAACATTCAAAAAACATTAATAGGATGTTTTGCGAGGACAATGGGTGTAACATTGCAACAACATTGAAAGGCGTGTACGAAAAGTCATGAAATAAACATTTGCATACAACGTCCAGAGGACATTAATTGACATCCAGGCAACGTCGATGCAACATTATGATATATCTTCGCCTCAGCATTGTGCGAATGTTTGTGGATAACATTGGGAATAACATTGGATTAATGTTTGAGGGTGTCTGCAGAAGTTTGTGAAATAAATGCTCTGCGCACAATGTTTAGGGAATGTTGATGGACATCCAGGCAACACGAATACAACATTTTGAATTACCATTACATAAAAATTGTATAAATGTTTGTCCACAACATTGGGAAAAACGTTTAAATAACGTTCAAGGGTGTCTACAGAAAGTAGTGAAGTAAACGTGCTGTGCACAATGTTTAGGGAATGTTAATGGACATCCAGGAAACATTAATACAACATTTTGAATTACCATTACATAAACATTGTATAAATGTTTGTCCACAACATTGGGAATAACGTTTAAATAACGTTCAAGGGTGTCTACAGAAAGTAGTGTAGTAAACGTGCTGCGCAAAACGTTCAGGGGACCTTCACCGACATCCAGACAACGTTTGTACAACATTCACTTGCTTGTTGGGTTGATATCAATAAACTAAATAGAAGTTTTAAAATAATGTGAAAGCAATACAAACAATCAAACATTTCCTGAAATAGCTACTTAATGTCTTATACGAGAAATTCAGAGTAAAAAATACAGTTGTTATCTATAATGATAAATGCATGTTTAACAGCTTCACCTGAACTTACAATTAATGTTAGTTTTTACTCTCTAAACAAGTAGATATCTGAATACTTGTGTCTTTCTCAGAACCAGAGTCTCATGTCCACACTTCTGGGTGATCTCTCAGTGATGTGATGCACTAAAAAGTTAAACGTCTTTAGGATGATTGAAAACACAACTATTGCAATGAGCCCTTGAATAAAATCAATGAAGAAAAAGATTTCTGGAACTCAGACAACAATGTTCTTTTGAAATGATAAAAAAATGATCTACTGTAACTAAAAATATTTTACTAAAGAACAGAAAGATCTAGAAATATAATAGTGCAATAGAATTTCACCAATATGCAAACACACCAAGTACAAGCAATACATTTACCTAAGCAGGAATTACAAAGTTTATAAAGACTGATAAATAAATATTGGAAGACCAATCATTCCATCAAATATCCATGACTGAAGTTAATTTGAAGTGCAGATAAATAAACTCAAGTATACTCAAGCCAAGACTTTCTAGACAAGACAGGAAACCATAAAATACCTACACAACTACATCAAGTGCTGGGGTTATATTTTGGAGGATTTGATAAGACTCTTCAGCTCTCTGTGCGATTGTGTTCGGTGAGAGGAAGGCTACTACAGCTAAGGGTATGAGTGGTTTGGTCTAGGAAATGTTGATGGATTGAATAAAGCTACTGATTTCCAGTTGTTTATACAACCTGACTAAGATTTGAGTTCACTTGACCAAAATCACAGCCTGTGCATAAAAACTTGACTAAATTCAGACACCTGCTAAAATTTTGAGCTCGTTTGACCAATAACGCAGAGCTCCTTGAGCCACTCCTTGAGCCACTCCTTGATTTACGTTGGCAAACTTAATTAACCCCGAAATACGAAACTATGGCTCTACGATGTAGTATCTATGAGCATCATTATCTGATTTATTTTTTTCAAGTGAATAAACAAAAAAGGTTTTATAAATTTTTTTTTGTAAAGGCAATGCTCATCTCTTGAACTTCCTCTACCACATCATTTTTGTCATATCAACTGCTTAAAATGTCTCAAATCAAGATAAAAAACAAGCAAGTTGTAATTTCTAATGATAAGTTGTAGTGCGGTTCCGTCTACAAAAATAAACTAAGGGCCGGGTCCCAATTGCATTCATTCACTTGGTGTTTTGTCATGTAAACTTGCCAATTTTTTAGTGATTACCTCCCCTAAATTTTGGTACAATACAAATAAATACTGTTATTAAACTAGCACACTGCCTAGTTTGTCTGAGCCGATGGCTCTGTATATAGCTTGAGATTCTGTAGTTAACTAACAAGGTGTCACTGTTCATACCGGCACAGTTTCCCCTCTGGAGAGTGGAAGATTACTCTAAACTAGCGGCTGTTTTGTGGAAAACATACTGAAATCTAGTGCAGTAAATGCATTGGGGTAGTTGAAGATGGAATGCGCAACAATCACAAAAAATTGTTCATTGGTCATTGAGCGTAACTCACTAGCTGTTTAGTTCTTAATTATACTACTACCAAATGAGCCAAGACTCCAAGCACATGAGGTGATGGAGATGAAGGGTGCACTATTTGTAGGAGCTACTCTTCTGCTCCTTGTGGCAACCGCCCGAGGGTGAGAAAATGTTTTTTTTATGGGAATTGCTACAGCTATACACATGGTACTGCCCATCTCCTTAAAAATTGTGCAAAAATGTCTTTCCTCCTAACCAATTGGTGTACTAACACACGTTTTTACTGAGGTTTATGCTTCTGCTACAAGTAAAAATTAAAATTTTGCAACTTTTTTTCTCGGAAGAAGTGCTATAATAAAGGTTAAATTTTCTAAAACAATGCACTTCGTTAAAAACAGTAAATATTGGTTGGCCTCATTTTGAGCTTCAATTTCAAAAATTTTCACGGCAAAGTTTTTAAAATGCAATGCACAAGTTTGATGTAAAAATGATATGTACCTTCCCAGACAAAAGATTAAAAATAAATAATAAATAACATGAAATTTTTTATTATCTTATGTTTTTTTATGAAGAAATAATTTTTTTTGCAATTATTCTTAAAGTTAACTGTAATCACTACTTCTAGAAACCAATTCTTTTTAGTCTAACCATAATAACCGTTACGAAAAGGAATAAATAAAAAGTGTAGGAGATAATAATTAGTAATAACCGGAGTAGTATAATAGGAGCAAATCTCAAGTAAAAAACAGACCTGCCAACATACCATGTTGATTACGGTCAGACTTGACATACAATGGTTGTATAATTTGATGTGTTAGTCGTAGTTGATATTTTGCAGACCTGTCCAATAATTTTGTTGTAATGTTTTTTATCAATTTTTTTATAAGGAAGGTGTTTAGATTTCCAGCTTGAAGATTGTTACAAATTGTGGTGTGAATGTATAATTGATTTTGAGTATTTATATAGATTTTGATTGATATTAAGGAGAGTAAATTTTATAGAGTTGATTGGGTGCTTATTGAGTGGTACGTATTGCCGGAAAATCCTAGGTGTTTTTCTGTTTACAGTATTAGATGTTATGTTTATGCGTCAAGTTGTATGATAGTAGTAGTGAAATATGAGCAGTTCAAGCCACCTGACTTTTTATTGGGGGGGGGGGGGGGGGGGGTGCGAATCTAGATGTTCACTCGACATGAGTATTATTGTATAGCCTATTAGTGTAAATGAATGAACGCAGCTGTGCTATTGTTGCTCTTGTCATTTTATTATATTTTTTTCTACCTTTGGCACATGAACTTTTTTTCTCCTCAATTTTGTGGTAATGTAGGAGCAAATCTCTGGGATGGTGTCTAAGGAAAAGAAAGCTCTCCTGGTTCCAAGTGCTTTTTGTTTGCACCAGTTGCCATGAGAACCTGAAATGGTACTTTTTTTGGGCACCAGTTTTTATTGTTATTAAGTTTGTTTGTGATTGTATGATTAAATAAGTATTTATTGTGCTGCGGGTTGTTTTTATTATGGCTTGTATGATAATTTAGATTGAGGGGTTTGGGTATTGTATAAGAATGAAGTGTTGTATTATTGTGTAACTTTATTATATAAAAAAAAACTATCATAGATATGCCTTGAATAGTTCTACAATTATTTCAAAAGAACCTACAGAAATATTTACCTCACAAATATACAAAGTATATCTGACAAAAACCTAGTGTAGATTGTATTGCAGTTTGTTTATCTTATAGATTTCGCATCATGATTCGGTGTTCTTTTTTTATACGAATGTTGTTGATAGAAATAAGAACATTTACCAGAGTTGATTGTCGTTGTTGTAGTAATCGAGAACACATTTTTTGAATCTCTGTTGTGGTGGTTGCAGAAGTACCAGGTCTTCTTCAGATGGAGGTTTAAGATAGTTTTCTATTGTGTTGTACAGGAATTTAGGGTGAAGTGGTAGCTGTCACCTGTACAGCGGCCCACAGTAGTAAGCAAGTACAACAGTGCAGTGTACGCCTTTCAACTCGCCCGCAGCCTAATCCAGAGGAATAGGTGTGTCAGGTCGAACTAGCTGTTCAAATAATCGTTCCAGTATCACTTGCCCGTAGGTCAAGTGCAGTGTGAGTCGAATCGACTGACCACTTTCTACTGACTATTATCCTAGTTGCTAGTCGACTGGTTTCAGTGCAATTTCCCTTGTCCAAGTTTGTTGTGCAAGTGTTTGAACTTAGTAAGTTCCCCTGCCAGCGCAATCAGTGCAAGAGCTTACTTGTATCTTTTCTACTAAGCTACCTGTGCTTTAGCATAAGTGCGCTTATGCAAGTGAATCAACAAGCAAGTGAGAGTGTAGGCATTAACTCTGATTTATTTAGACATGACATGATTATTTATACACTAAAAATTACATAACAATGACTGACAGCATGAACACAAAAGCAGGCCACGCCTGTACAGCAGATTGGTTGTTAGAATACCAATAAAACGCAAGTAAACATAGAACGGGTGGTGCTTAGTAGCACGGCTGGTTGCACAAGCACATGTGTGTAAAATGAGAAGTAGTGTAAGCAATAGAATATATAATAAACAAGTGTAAGTAGATAAAATAAATGAGTGCAAATGACATACAGTTCGGCAGGTAATAAAATATGTGTACTGTTCGGCAAGTAATAAGTGTTAACGTTGTCGACCTGTGTGGGTTTCGGTAACATTTCCTCTACAGTGTGACTGTTTTCATTTCTATGAGTAACTCTAGAAAAACACAAAAACTTGTTAATAACTAATATTATACCGTGTACAGAGTTAGCATGGGACATTAGCAATCTTTTGTGAGGAAATATTGTCTTAGTGCATTAAATAAAAAATAATTAAAAATTTTGCTTTATTGAGTTTTACAACTTGTGCTAAACAATTATTTACCAATTTTTCCCTTATTACTGAGAGTCCTCCTAGTTGTTGCAGTAAATGCAGAAAGACATGTTGCTCCTTCAGATGTTGCTGCTGGAGTGAATGATTTTAGTGTAAAACCAGTGCTTCTTAAATAGTCAATGTTGCACTGATTGACCTAAGCTCACAATCAATGAGAATGCTCGAGAGAAAAACGCTTTATAACATATAAAAAAAGTCCTACTTGAGTAAAACAAAATTTTTGCGCAAAAATCCCTTTATGGTATATAAGAATTGTCAAGCAGGAAAAATTTTTTTTGCGAAAAATTCCTTTTAAATTATCAAGAAACTTTCAGGAGAAAAAAGCTTGTTCACACAAAAAGCCCTTTATAGCATATGAGGATTTTTGCGCAAAAAAATGTTTCTTAGCGGAAAAAATCGTTTATGTTATAAAGCGATTTTTGTGCAAAAAACAACATTCTTCGTGTGAAAAAGGGTTTTCTTTGGCACAAAAATTCCTTTATGGCATATAAGGAATTACTTACATATTACTTAAGGATATTCGCTCGAAAAAAACAACATTATTTGCGCAAATAAGTTGTCTTTTGCTCAAAAATCCTTCTATTATAGTATGTAAACATTTTTGCGTGAAAAAAGATTTTCTTCGTGCAAAAGGTCCTATATATTGTAAAGGAATTTTGCGCAAAAAAAGACAACATTCTTCTCGCAAAAATATTTTTTTTTTTTCAAGCAAAAATCCTTTATATCATATAATGAGTTTTGCATGAAAAATTTTTTTTCTTCCCGTGAAAGTTCTAATATATTGTTAAGGAGTTTGTCCGCAAAAAAAAAACACAATTTTCGTTGCGCGAAAAGTTGTGCCCTTTGCATGAAAATTCCTTTATGGCACATCAGGATTTTTGCACAAAAACATTTTTCTTTGTCCTAAAAATCTTTTATTTTATAAAGGGATTTTCATGAGAAAAAAACAACATTCTTCGTGCGAAAAATGTTGTTGTTCTCACGCAAAAATCGTTTTATAGCATTTAAGGATTTTCGCGCGAGACAACTTTGTTTCCGGCGAAAAGTCTTATATATTATAAAGGGATTTTCACGCGAGAGAAAACAACAATCTTTGCGCGAGAAAAGTTGTTTGTCTTGCCTGAAAATTCCTTTGTAGCATATGAAGATTTTCGCAGAAAATATGGCTTTAATCCACAAAATGTTTTCAGGTTCCACAGGCTGTTATCATTACCTAAAGAAAACAGATTAGGAGTTTGTTGCTCAATAAGCGTTTCCATCTGTCTTGTGTGCCAGAAGTGACACTACGGACATAAAGCTTTCACCATTTCTTTCCTTATTTGCAGTTTCGTGTTTCAAAACTGTCAATTAATGAGTCACCAAATACTGTTGCATAATTACCTTGAGCAGTTGATTTTTTATATTAATTCTTTCCTATCACATGTTATTCCCACATGGTAGTTAGAATAAAAATTTTTTTTTGTGAGAGTGAATCTCTGCACTTTTGGTAAAGATTTTTGCAAGCTTTTTGTGCTTGAGCTGGTGCTATCCAAAAGTAAAGAAAATATTTCTTTGTAATATGTTATCAAAGAACAGTGTACAGTAAGTTCTATCACATCTCATAGCTAGTATAAAAGAAGTTACTAAAAACATCTGTTGTGTAATAGCAAGAAAATTAATCTATCTTTATCTCACTTTAAACCACATCAAAGCAGTGGGAATAAGAGCATATTCAGTTTGTTTATAAGATAGAGATTAAACAGAAGTAAGGCAATTTGATAGTGCTGTAAGACTGTCTAAACATTCAATCCAGAACCAGGTACTAAAATAAAGCCATTTGTTGGAAAAGGTTTTAAACTCTCTTAATTATAAAAAACAAGTGTTCATGAAACACTTTTCTTCAATTTTTTTTCAATGACGAACTATCAGCCGTATTTTTACCTGTTGTCTGTTTTTCAAAACTGAATGCTGCTAGATTCAAACCCAATCAAAATCAAAGCGTGTAAGGTAACTTGAGAAGTGCTTAAGGTGTTCTGCAAGCTGACAATGTAGTTGGATAAGTTCTACCACGTTTCATCTAAAGTAATTACTTGTACACTGATTACAAAAGATTAAAACGCTATGAATAAAAACTTGAAATAGTTACAAAATAAGATATTACTTTTATCAGCACCACATCGCAATGAATAATATAAAAAGTTAAATTGCAAATCAGTTTGTTTTTGCGACTCAGCTATTTAATGTACAAATAATGAAGCTGCTCAGTAGGTATTAATAATCTCCAGAATTTCTGTAAATGCTGTTAAATAATGAGTTTTAGCAGAAAAAACACTCCGGATGAAAAAAATGGCGACACAGTTACTGCATTATTCTGTTCTCTTGCCTTAATATTAAACTCTCAGAAAACATCTACATGCGCCTAACTAACAACATTTAGTGTCGTATGTTCAAGCAAGTGCAGGATTACATAATCGACAATAACTCCTTTATGTGCTAAATAGATTATTGACCAATGGGTTCTAGCAGATGTGAAACATCATTTCAAGGACATATTTGGTGTGTTGACAAGTTATGAGAGCTTCAGACTGATAATATACATTGCAACAGGCATTTCATTTGCTTTCCCTCAAAAGTTTTTGCTACAGGCTGTGTTGACTTTGAGACAAAAACAAACCAAAACCATTATTTTTTTTTTAAAATGTTGGATCATATTTGTATCTTTGAATGCTTTTGGCAAATGGTATTTTTGAGAAAAATTTAGTTTTAATTTCCCTAACAGCTTCGGTAAGCTAAATTTAATATAGACTACTGCAGTCTATTCCGTTTATTGTTCTGATACTGGTATCTGAGCAAGAACCTGCCGCTAAATTCAGCTTTTTTGTGAGTGGCTTTAAATCTAAATAGATTAGCACAACTGTTAACAATGATTGAAGAGATAAATTATGAAGTTTGAGCTATTGCCTCCATGGGAAACCAACAGAATCACAAGTGTTGGGTTTCTGAGATATAACAAACATAGATGTGTTCGCATAATGTGAAAAAGCTTAGCTTTATAGAGTGTGGTTTTTGTTATTTTTTGTTCTTGCGATGCTCGAAATAGCAAACAAGCATAGAATGTAATTAAAAGAATATTGCATTATAGTCAAGCAAATTTGCTTGACTATAATGTGACATTATCTTCATGTAAAGTACATGAACATAGCGCAAAGTTAGTAGAGATGAAGCACCACAATATTGTGGTACTTCATCTCTACTAACTTTGTGCTATGTTCATGTACTTTGCGTGAAGCTGGTTTCAAACTAGATTATTTAAAATCAAGCTAACAACATTGAAAACTTTTTTCTGTTTCGCAGTGGGCAACAGATGATATTGGTACATAAACTATTTTTTGCGAACCAGCAATGGAGATTTCATCTGCTTGCAAGCCAGACAGCAGTTATAGAAGAAAATGAGTTGAATAGCTAACAACTCATCAGTTCAAAAGCGTGCTTGGCAACCTTTGTCAACCTTTGCCACAGATGAAACTGCTTTGTGGTTAGTTTATTGTAAAGCATTATGTAACTCTTGCATGCGCTCAGTGGGAAAGCAGTGCATAGCAGCCCTGTTCAAACCATATTTACTTTAGTTCCCTCGTTCACATAGCGACAAATGATTGCTGAAGTCACTACTGTATTGTTCATGTTTTCCGCTTAATTATGTTTTTCCCCATAAACAAAGTCATTATTGACATGCATTCTGATTTTAATTTTTAAAAAACATTATTTTGAGTGTAGATGCTGGTTAGGGCAATGTCTAACATCTAGTTTTTGAAAATTTCATGATGGAATTTAGGTAAAACTTAAAAGTGGCAAGACTTTTTCACCAGTGTAAGTAGTAATATATGAGCAGATCTCCCTACCAAGTGTTTTTTTGTGGGGTTAAAATCTGGGGTTATGCAATGGGTTACGGCGTTGGATGGATTCGCCGAGTTTATATTGTATTTCATTTGAGGAGTACTTGAGTGGCATTTGAGTGGCATTTAAGTGGCATTTGAGTTTTGATTATTTTTTTACTTAATTTGAACTTATATGGTATATAGATTCTGAATGTATGGCATTTAAGTTATGATAATTTTTTACATAATTGTATACATAATTATAACTCATAGGGTGTCTAGATTTTGAATGTGAGGCAATTAAGGTTTGATAATTTTTTGTAATTCCGACTCATATGATATCTTGAGAGAGAGGAGAGAGAGGAAATATATCTACAATGAATCTATACAGTGATTAAAAATGAAACAATATGTGAATATATACATTTATTGTGTAATAAGTAGGGAAAATCTCATATAATATAGCTAGAGTCAGTAAATACTAAGTAACTGAAGTTTTTAGCCATTTCAACTGGATAAAAAAGTACAGTCACTCGTATAATGCTTGGGATAGGAAGATCTTCAAATATTTTGCAAACCGGAACTTTTGGTGAGTTAATCACTTGAGAACCTTTAGACTTTTCTATGAATCATTATATGATTATATACACTTATTGTATAATAAGTAGGGAAAATCTCTCCATATAATATAGTTAGAGTCGGTAAATAGTAAGTAATACAAAACAGTCCAACTTGTAATGTCAATCAATACACAGGCTTTTTTATACATTCATTATCCGCTTGAGACTACCTGTTGTCAGCATTTGATATTGAGTTTACATACCATCAACACCAAGCTGTTCATCAAAATCTTGTAATTCGTTTTCTAGGAATTCCTTAAGAACTTCATCCTCATTATTCGTTTTTGTTAGCACCTCATTGGAATTTGTTTGTGTGCAATATTGCTCCCAATCACTAGCGTTGGTTGAAGAAATGAAGACAACATTGTGGTATGGAATAGGATTTCCATTCTTACTCTGTTTTCTTCCTTTGTAAATCATCACACCAGGTGCACATCTTTTAGCTTCCTCGTTGTATCTGATCGGTAGTAAAAGCGTTCTCGTCTCTCTTTTTCCATTCTTTTCAGCGACATAGCGAATGCAATTTACAATGGATTCTTCTCCATTGAATCGGAAAGGAATGAATCTTTCTACAACTTCGATGTAAGCAAAAATGGAACAATCTTTGAAATTGCTGAGATACTCGATGTCGTAATCGAGTTTGAGTTCTTCTTCACTCATTTTTCTCAGTTTTTCAGCTTCAGCAGTAGCTTCCATTGTGGTTAAGCGTTTTGTGCTGATACGTTTGACATTGTAGTAAGTAGTCTCTGGTTTTTTTGAGTTTTCCATCTCACCCAAGTACAAAATGTTGAAAGGTAATGGGTAGTTATCAACATTGAAGCTTTCAACTACTCTACTTGGGCAAACAACTTTCTGAAAATTCGCTCCAGTTGAATTATCAAGATAAGTGAGAATGTAGTAATTTCCATATGCACCAGTACTCTGTTCAATAGAAACGATTTGCAAAACTGATGGAACAGGAAGTGATGCTAGTGTAAGAAACCCTCCAATCTTTCTCAAATCACATGCCTTCCATTTTTGGAGAGATTTGGCCATCTTGAGAGCTCTGTCAGCATCAGTGAGCAATTCTTTTTGTTCCATATTGTTTGATGTTGTGGGTAAAACCAGTTTTGGAAGAGCTCGTCTCTTTATTGTTGCTTCTTTTGTGACAGAGTTAGAGTTTTTTCTTTTGGAGGGTGTTTTGAATGTTTTTTGTTTGTTTTCGACTGGCTTTAAATCCGTGTAAGAAGCAGAAAAATCCTCCATAGTATTCTAAAAAAAGAAATAATATATAATTCAGCTTTTCATGTGGAACTAAAAGATTATTTATTTCATACTTTACATTATAGCTAAACTAATTTTGATCTTTGCTAGGTAGGGAATAATAAATTTTTTAAAATTTTACTTTTTATAAAGAGAAAGTTTCTAGTAGTTGCAATGGAAAGTGTAGTAGATGTTACTTCTCCGCTCACTGTTGTAGAACTGGATGATTTCTGTGTGAAAACAGTGGCTCTTAAATAGCTAAAGTTGCACTGGTTGAACTCTATGAATACCAACCTTCTTTATAATATAACTATGAATCAGAATTTTGTCCACGCGAAAACCAATGTTTTCGCGGGAATAAATAATTTATTTTCACGCGAATAGAAACTGTTGCTTTCGCGGGAATACAAATTTTATTTTCACGCGGATACAATCCAATGCTTTCGCGGGAATAAATAATTTATTTTCACGCGAATAGAAACTGTTGCTTTCGCGGGAATACAAATTGTATTTTCACGCGGATACAAACCAATGTTTTCGCGGGAATAAATAATTTATTTTCATGCAAATAGAAACAGTTGCTTTCGCGGGAATAAATAATTTATTTTCACGCGAATAGAAACTGTTGCTTTCGCGGGAATACAAATTTTATTTTCACACGGATACAAACCAATGTTTTCGCGGGAATAAATACTTTATTTTCACGCGAAGGGAAACCGTTGCTTTCGCGGGAATAAATAATTTATTTTCATGCGAATAGAAACTGTTGCTTTCGCGGGAATACAAATTTTATTTTCACGCGAATACAAACCAATGCTTTCGCGTGAAAATAAATTATTTATTCCCGCGAAAGCAACGGTTTCCATTCGCGTGAAAATAAAGTATTTATTCCCGCGAAAGCATTGGTTTGTATCCGCGTGAAAATAAAATTTGTATTCCCGCGAAAGCAACAATTTCTATTCGCGTGAAAATAAATTATTTATTCCCGCTAAAACAACGGTTTCCATTCGCGTGAAAACAAAGTATTTATTCCCGCGAAAACAACAGTTTCCATTCGTGTGAAAATAAATTATTTATTCCCGCGAAAGCATTGGTTTGTATCCGTGTGAAAATAAAATTTGTATTCCCGCGAAAGCAACAGTTTCTATTCGCGTGAAAATAAATTATTTATTCCCGCGAAAGCAACGGTTTCCCTTCGCGTGAAAATAAAGTATTTATTCCCGCGAAAGCATTGGTTTGTATCAGTGTGAAAATAAAATTTGTATTCCCGCGAAAGCAACAGTTTCTATTCGCGTGAAAATAAATTATTTATTCCCGCGAAGACAACGGTTTCCATTCGCGTGAAAACAAAGTATTTATTCCCGCGAAAGCAACGGTTTCCATTCGCGTGAAAATAAATTATTTATTCCCGCGAAAGCATTGGTTTTCGCGTGGACAAAATTCTGATTCATAGTTATATTATAAAGAAGGTTGGTATTCATAGAGTTCAACCAGTGCAACTTTACCTATTTAAGAGCCACTGTTTTCACACAGAAAGCATCCAGTTCTACAACAGTGATCGGAGGAGCAACATCTACTACTACATCCACTGACTATTAAAAGTTTTTCTGTGTGAATTTGAAGATTTTCATTGAACTTAAGACTTAATTATCTGACTTAATTATCTCACTTAATTTTTTGTCTACTTAAAAAGTAATGCTTTCACACAATAAATCACTCGTTCTAACAACAGTAACTGAAGCCTCAACATCTACTATATAATATACCAACTGACTACTAGGAGTTTTATTCACAAGGTAAAATTTATTAGCTGAGACATTTAACTTACCTTTTTATGTGCTATTGTCACTTCTATTAAAAAGTAATGATTTTATTGTTATTATAGTGCTATGGAAACAGAAGAGGATGATACTGATGTAGACATACATAAGGAATGGGAATGGCTCATGAAAAATCAAAATGATATCAGTTTTTCAAACGCTGATAATGAATACATGAATGATGAATGCAATGCTGAATATGAAAATGAAATGGAGATGGAACTTGAAAATGCTTTTCAAAACAAACCTTCGACTTTTCAAGTTTCAGCAACTACTGAAAATACAATAGCCTTTGATAAGCAGTAAGTTTTTAAAATCATAAATTAATAACATTAGTAGAGTAATTTTTTTGCTGTTTTTTTTATACTCATCTCATGAATCAGCAAAAATAATGCGTTATCTCTTTATTGTAGACAGGACTCAGAATATCAGAGAATTAATGTAAAAGAGGGAGTTGGGAATTCATGTCATAGTACACAGTAAGTTTTTAAAAACCTAACTAATAATAATGTTTGAGCCTTTTTCCTAATTCCATTTTTAAAAATTAATTGATAATTGTGTTTAAGTCATTTTTTCTTCTGTTACATTTTATATAAAATGTATGTGAATGTTTTATAGAACAACTATTATGTGTTAACATTTCTATTGTAGACAAAGTTTAAATTATCGGGAGGAGAATGTAGAAGAAAAAAACCCTGAAATTTCCCCTAATTGGAAATGGTTAGAAGAAAATCTCATTTGTTTTCGTTTACCCGATGAAACAATCAATCAAATAGGATTTGGTGCTGAGCCTTCACCACCAAAGACTAGCATAATAGCTCAAGATATAGAGCCGGTTGTGGAGGAGATAGTTGAAGAAAATGAGAATGATCCAATGATAGAAAATGAAGAAGAAGAAGAAGAAGAAGAAGAGGAAGAAGCACAAGAGGAAGAACAAGAAGAAATGGAAGATTTAAATTTTGAAAGACCTACCCGAGCATCAACCCTAGGTATTGTTGATGATAGCACAGCTCCAACTTTTCAAGATGAAGAATGGGATGATTTGATAGCTAGATATTGGGGAGCTATGAAAACGAAACATAGAGCTGGAAAAGTCATAGAACTTTTAAATGTAAGACTTTGGGATGGGATTCCAAGAGACCAAGCTGATACCTACCAAAATGACTATCATGATTCAAGAGTGTTAGAATTGCTAAAAAAAGTTTGGAGACAATTGAGCTCGAGAGCAAAAGTCAACTGTAGCGTAGGTTGTATACTAGAAAATAAAAATGATGGTGAACTCCGATACTTTCACTCATCATCAAACAATGCTACCGTATATCCAAAAGCTAAACTGATTGAAACTGAAGGAGATCTTGATGACTTCTTTGTTGATGTTATGGAGACTGATCATCGTACAAATAGCTTGAGACGGAGACCAAATACGACTTGGAGATTGATGTTAATCACAAACATTTCGTTTTATTTCTACAAACTACTCGGAATGGGAAAAGTTGGATCACCACCAGAGCATTTACCCTCTCACCTCCTTAACAACAGACACATACGAACCATGTTAAAAAACACAAAAGGAAAACGAATTACCGACAATCTTTGTTTTTTTAGATGTCTAGCATTACACAAAGAACTACAAAAAAACGGTGGAATTGCAAAAGATCCGATAATTAAGGAGGTGAAGGAGTACCAACAACAATATCATAGTTTCATCTATGGTGATAGTGGTAAAAGGTGTGATGGGAAAGGAGTGACAGAAGCTGATTTATTGCTTTTGGAGCGAGCATTTCAACTGAAGATAACAGTGTTTTCTTTAAATGATGATATGACTTCAACAGTTATTTGGAATTCAAACTCCAGTTATAAGGAGAATCTATATTTGGATCTTTATATCAATCACTTCAGTCTTATTACAAACTTGGAAGGATATGTCAAAGCCTACAGATGTCCAACCTGTTCTACTTGTTATGATAGATTGGGGAATCTGAAAAGACACAGATGTTCAATCTCAGAGGCAACAACTATGCAGTTTTCTGGAGGGCAATACAGTCCTACTGCTACAATATTCGACAAACTGAAGGTTCAATTCGGGATAGATATCGGGTCAGATGATTCCTTGAGATACTATCCGTTTTTTGCAACATTCGACATAGAGTGTTTGTTACCTAATTGCGAAAAAGATCGAGATACAGACACAACCATTTACACGAATGAGCATAAACTTTTAAGTATTTCAATTTGTTCAAACGTACCAGGCTTCAACAACCCGTGTTGTATTGTCAATAATGGAGATGATGATGAATGCGTTGGAAGGTTCATTGAATACTTGGATGATATTAGTGAAGAATCATATAGCCGATTGGAAAAACAATTTTCGCGAATCATAAAACAGATAGAAGGTGAATTACAACGACTGGAAGAAGCTGAAGAAAAGTTTCGTAGTGATTTTGAAAAAAATCGTTTCAGACGTAGAACAGGAGCTGAAAAAGTTCTGGATGATTTGTACAGCTATATGAAAAAACTCCCTATTCTAGGTTTCAATTCACAGACTTATGATGTCAATGTGATGAAAGGAAAACTGCTTCAAAAATTGAAAGATGTCTCCGACACAGATTTTGATTTTGTTATAAAAAAAGGAACCAAGATGCCTGTTATCGGAATAGGATCTTTTTTGTTTTTAGATTGTACAAACTTCATCGCTCCTGGATATAGCTATGAAATGTATCTCAAAGCATACAAATGTGAAGCCGGAAAAGGATTTTTTCCTTATGAATGGATGAAAGACTTGGAACAACTTAATCAAGAACATTTACCTCCAAGAGAAGCTTTTTACAGTTCTTTAAAACAAAAGAATATCAGTGAAGAAGAGTACATAATTTGTCAAGAAGCATGGAAAAATAACGACATGAAGACAATGAGGGATTTTTTAAAATGGTACAACAACTTGGATGTAAAACCATTTGTTCAAGCGTTGGAAAGACAAAGATCGATCTACAGAGAGCATGGGATTGATATGTTAAAAGATGGTATATCTTTACCAGGATTAGCGATTCGATGGATGTTTAACAAAGCTCCTCAACCACCCCCTCCATACCTCTCTACATACTTGAATTTTGATGAACTTGGTAACTCGTTTCGTCAGACTCTCCCAATTTGTCTGCTTGACAACTGCAATGCAGAACTTTATTCTCTAATAAAGAAAAACATAGTTGGGGGGCCAAGTCTAGTGATGCATAGATATCACGAAAAAGGTATAACTAAAATTAGAGAACATTGGTTGGGAAAAGAAGCAAAGATTTGTGATAGAATCTATGGAGTTGATGCAAATGCGCTCTATTTATGGTGTATGATGCAATCAATGCCTACTGGCTATCCTCGAAGAAGAAAAATCGAAAACTCCTTTGTCGCTGAACCAGTAAAATTTAGCAAGATAGCTCATAGCTGGTTACAGTTCCAAATGTTCTCAAAAAAAATCAATATCAGACATCAGCTCAATGGAGGAGAAGTTACTCTCGGACAGCGAGGATTACCAGTTGATGGTTTCTGTGTTGAAAATCGTCATGTCTTTCAATTCCACGGATGTTTTTGGCATGGACACGACTGCTCTTATAACAACGCTAAAGAGCAAGAGCTTCAAGCTAGTGGATGAAAATCAAAAGCAAATCTGTTTAAAACTACGATGGAAAATGAAGAATATCTTCGAGCATTAGGTTACACTGTAATCTCGATTTGGGAGTGTGACTGGATGAAGCGTGTAAAAACTCATACAAATTTACAAAAATTTGTCAACACGTTTTACAATTCTTTCTACCCTAAAATACTTGAAAAAAAGCTGAATCAAGAAGAAGTGTTGGAGAGAGTTCAATCAGAAGAATTCTTCGGATTTGTTGAATGTGACATCGAAGTTCCTGAGGAAGAGGAAGAAAAGTTCTCCGAAATGCCTCCGATTTTTAAAAATACGATGTTAACCAGAGAACACTTGAGCGATGAAATGAAAGTCTTTGCTGAAGCCGAAGGTTTTTTAAAGACTCCTCAACGCTCATTAGTTGGAAGTATGTACGGAGATAAGATATTGCTAATGAGTCCTTTGTTGAAATGGTACTTGAAACAAGGATTGAAAGTCACCAAAGTTTATCAGCTAATAGAATATATTCCTAGAAAAGCTTTTGAAGCTTTTGGAACATCGGTTTCAGACGCTAGGAGAATGGGAGATGCAGACCCTAGTCAAGAATTACTCGCTACTACTAGCAAGTTGGTAGGAAATGCTGCTTATGGAAAAACAATCACTGATAAAGAAAAACATACCACCATCAAGTTCATCGAAGGCGCCAGAAAAGCTTCATTTCGTATCAGAGGAAACAAATTTATCGCCATGGAAGAGATAGCAGATGATTTTTATGAAATCGTAACCTGTAAACAGCTAGTAAGTTTTAAAACAATTATTTTGCAATTCAAAATTTATATTCCACAAGTTTACTTTGCTAATCAGTATCACCATCATTTCAGCTAACTATGAATGTTCCAGTACACTTGGGTTTCTCCGTGCTACAGTATGCTAAACTGAGAATGCTACAGTTTTACTACGACTTTATGGATAAGTAAGTAAAACCTAATTCCCTACTATTATCATGTATAAGTAAGTAAAACTTCCAAATAATTGAAGCAATCTTTTTATTTATAGATATATTGACAGAAGTGATTTTCAATATGTTGAAATGGATACAGATAGCGCATACATGGCGTTGAGCGGAACATTAGAAACACTGGTAAAACCAAGTATGAAAAAAGAGTTTTACAATGAATATGGTGGTTGGTTTCCACGACCATACTGTGACAAACATAGAGATGAATTTTTAAGAATCAAAACAATGGGTTTAGAATGGAGCATGCAAGAATGTTGTGAAAAAGTACTAAAACATGGAAAAAGAACACCTGGATTGTTTAAAGAGGAATTTACCGGAGATGGAATTGTTGCTCTTAACTCTAAATCCTATTATTGCTGGGGAGAAAAAGGAAACAAGTTTAGCTCAAAAGGTTTGAACAAACGAATTAATCAATTGAACAAAGACAGTTATCTAAATGTATTGAACACAAAAAAGTCGTTTATGGGTAAAAATCGAGGATTTGTAGTAAAGGATAAAAAAATGTTGACATACAAGCAAATAAAGCGAGGACTCACATATTTTTATGCTAAAAGACGAGTGTGTTCTGATGGAGTATCTACCGAACCTACTTTGGCTTAAATAAAAACCTTCATAATAGTCTTCTTTTTAGAATAGTTACTATAACTATATATATATAATACAAAAAATCATTCATCGTATATATATATATAGACTTGATCTCAAAATGCTGATGATATGTAGTCTCAAGTGAATAAATGAAGGTTATAGTACTTTGTACTACATAAAATTTACAGTAAATTTTAATAGATATAATGTTTTCTATTACAATTATTTCCCAAATACTGTAAATTTTAACCATATAGAAGCTAATTTGAGGATTTTTTAAGATGCAATGTAAAGAAAAAGACTTTGCATTTATTATCATTACAAGACCTGGTGCTTTGTATTACTTAGTCTTTACTGACCCTAGCTATATTATATGGGAAGGTTTACCCCTGCTTATTATGTAATAAATGTATATAATCATATAATGTTTCATTTTTGATCAATATAGTTATTCAAGCTAGATATAACTCCTCTCTCCTCTCTCTCAAAATACTATATGAGTTCGAGTTATGTAAAAAATTATCAAAAACTTAAATACCATACATTCAAAATCTAGCTGCCATATGAGTTCAAATTAGGTAAAAAATAATCAAAACTCAAACGCCACTTAAATGCCACTCAAATGCCGCTCAAATACCTCTCAAATGAAATACAATATAAACTCGGCGAATTCACCCAACGTCGTAACTCATTGCATAACCCCCAAGACCAGATCCACAAAAAAACACTTGGTAGGGAGATCTGCTCATATATTACTACTAGTGTAGCAAAATGGGACTATTTCATCCATGGCATCGATGGATGAGTTATTTGCTTACTCACTCCCTGTAGCATAGCAAGGGTGCAAAATGATTATGTAATATTCCACAGCATTCTTTGTGTTGAACAAAGACAATAACTTGAACTATCAGGATACTCACAGGCAGGTGCCGTCAGTAGGCCAGTACTTGTTCAATTTTCTATTTCAATTCCAATAAGTAACAGCAAGCATATTATTGAAATACGGACGCACGAATAAAGCAATGTAAAATATAACATCACTTCACAAAATAAGACACTTTGCTTGGCAAGCTTTAGTACAAAAAGACTCCGGACTCGAAGTTTCTCTCCATCATTACCGGAATGTGATAATAAAGACCATTTGGGATTCTGAATACACTTTACTGACTCATTAGATACATTGGTTACCGGGCTTGTATTTAATTTTTTTTATAACAACAGAAAAAATGATATATTCCATCCGTCGAGTTTGTGTTTTTCTAGCCATGCAGTCTTATAATGACAAGTTTTCTATTCCATAGAGCATGAAAGAAATGAGTCATTTGAATAGCTTCTATAAGGTGGTTTTAGTATATTGGAAAATTTCAAGATCACTTAAACACAGCCAACTAGCCACCTCAGCCGGAAAGTTTCCAAATATGGTGATAAGGATAAAATATCAGAGTTTCTATTCTGTTGACTGTAGTGGGATATGATGACTCGCACTTGAAGCTAGGGAATTACATAGCAAGCCCTAAGCCTGGAGCTGAGAACAAAACATTTATAGAGCTTACTAGCCACAACTACTAAACAATGAAGTAGTTGTGGCTGAGAGCTTTAGTTAGTTGTTAGTGGCCTTACAGTAGACTTGGCTGTAACAGCTTGCAGCTATTTGTGTTAAATGGACTGGCTCAGCTATATTGCTAGAATGTGGAAAAGTAACCATTTACATGATATTTTACTTGATCATAAATAAAGCTGAGTTTGAAGGGACTATAAAGCTATCTTCAGGTAAACAGAAGGTGTAGAGTCAACTAAAGACAGGTTAGTTGCAAATATTGAAAGATCATCTTGCGCCAATTGCATGTTAAAAGTCGCAACTAAACATTGCTAGAGAAACCAGAAGAAAAATTTTCCGGTCCAATTTTGGTAACTTCTAGCACTGCAGATAGTTTCACTTTATTGTGTAATGCTTTTGTAACAATTGTAAGAGCAGTACTTTTCTTTGTATGTAATCATTTTTGTTCACAAATTCGCATATAAACTAGTGGTTAGAGCTGAAATAGTAGTTGTAGATTTTTTTTGACGAAACTCTCCTGTAGATTAGTTGCCTCCAAGAAATGCATCTGAAGCAAATTTTCCCGCTATGGTTTGCAATCATGTTTTCTTTTCTGTAGGACGTTTGTTTACACCAAAACTGAAAACTTGAAATTATCTAGCAACTTTTCATGTTTAAAATGTCTCATGAAGTTTTTGTGAATTGTCTGCAACTCTGTGAATTACATATTATATTTGAAACACACTTGGCCTATGTTTTCTTGCAGTCCAAAACTCTTCTTTTTGTAGACATTCTAAAAGGAACGATACTTGCCAAGTGACAAAAGACAACCTGTGAGGAAAACAAGACACACTCGGAAAAGGTAACCTACTGAGGCTAACAACTTATGAACAAACACAAAGCATAACTTCGGTCCCAGCTTCTTTTGTATAATGAAAATGCGCAATGCAAGACAATTTCCAATACTTTCAATCTTTTCTAATAAAACTAGACATGGAAGAGTTATGTGCTCATGCAGTCAAAAAACTAAATTATTGTAAGCAAGAATGTTTGGATGCATTAAGTCTGTTGTTGACTAAGTTTTTTAGAATACTGTTTAAAAGCCCTAAGCGTTTTGCTATGGAAAAGTGGAGGATATAAAATTTTTGCCGAGTTCAAGTTTCATTCTGGAAAACCGAATTGTCAATAAATTTATGTTTGAGGGAATGAAAGTTGAGTATCACTGCTATATGTGTCAAACTATCATCTCCTGTAAAAAATATTATCATATATATATGTTATAAACTCTGATTGTTTGGCCACTCTGGTTTGAAATTGTTAGTTATCAATTTTCTAGCAGATAATTATTCACAAACAGTCATTATTGCTTATGAGTTTTGTAGTACTAGCTGAATCAAATGTCGTTTATTTTAGTTGGATAAAAGTGTTGCACTGTTTCACTCTGCCTTTGTTTGTAGTCAACCTGTATGGAAGCCTGATAATGCAAACATTGAAGCACTCATGGACATACATAGGTAATCTTATCAATGCTCGCTAGTGTAGCAAGCGTTTTACAATTTATCTTGAAATCGGCATTCGAAAAGAAGAAATGAACACACTTTTGTGGTGTTATCATGATTTTTTAAGCATTTATATGCAAATGATGCAGAAAATGCAATGGGAGTATCTATAATAGGGATAAAAGATTTTCATTTCAAAAATTTCTTTTTTTCGTAATAGCAATAAAACCAGTACTATATTTTTGATGAGCTAAAACTGATACATTTGTTTTGGTTAACGTTATGGATTCGTTTTGAATTTTTTTTTGTAGTTTATATTCTGTGAATTGAACTGAATTATATTGTAGACCATTGTTTGACCAACCGAAAAGCATTTATCAACTTATAAACTTCAATTTCTTGGATTTTGATATTCAATTTAAGTTTGTTCGCTTTTAAGAAACGAAGCGAACCCTACATCTAAATTTTTGTGTTAATCATACTTGAATGTACATCAACTAGGCTTTTATTTTCGTAGTTAGAAAAAACCAACTTTTAAAGTTTTTTTTTTATTCTATAATGTTTTTTGGTGCGAGTTGTTCGGAATTTCACTTCATGGTTTTTACATGCGAGCTGAATAGAGAACGCAATTTTCTTTCACATTTTTTTCATAGTAAACACGAGTGTGAGGACCACTACCGCAAGTAAAGCAACAAACACTAATGATGGCATTATTCCTATGGTGACATGAAAGAGAAGGTATGTTACTTTTTGATCCTACAATGAATAAAAAAAGTATTCACTCAATTTTATTTTTCACTCACTTAGTTTTTTTTAGCTATAATGATTAAGGGCATTAGCGTGCTCTTTTTTACTTTCTTTCATTTATGTATCCAAGAAATCCTAGGGTCCGAGTTCTTGCAGGAAAGTTGGTAAAAAATAACTGTCAATAAAAGGCTATACTTAAAGGGGTGGCTACACACACCTATGTTTTGTCGGTATGCAGTGAAAACGCGTTTTTTTTCGCAAGCGAGGTTTTTTTTTCAAGGAGACGTAGACCAACATTTTGGTCTACGAAAACGTTTTTTGCCTGACGCTTCGGTGATTGTACAATTATTATTAAAAAATTATTCTGGCTTGGATAAAATGTAGAGACGACACTTGACGACTCCAATAAACCATTTTTTATAATTCAACATTGACCTGGTCATTACTGCTTGGCCAACAGACCATTTGTTACTTCTATCAAAGAGGGTAAATTTTATTTATAACCAATTAATTATTGCTTCTAGATGTTATCTATTCATTACAGATAATAAATTGTTTATCTAGTAATATAAAGAAACATCATAATTATTTAATTATGATAATTTATATTTATGATAGTTTTCATAATGGCTATTTTCAATAATTGTCTTCTTTGCCTGACTGGACACTCCGTAGCGTTGATTAATCATCTGTGTGTGTAGCCACCAGAGCGACGCTACGTATGAATCGAATTTGCCGTCATATTCCTGCGAAATGTAGGTCTGTGTAGCCATGGCTTTAGCAGTAGCTATAACAAGCGGTCTTTGTAAGAATACAATTTCAGAACAAGACACTTTTATTTCTAAAAGTGTCACGGGCGGTTCTTTTTTGAGTGCAGGATTAAAGTTGAAAAGTTTGGTCTTTTAATTAATGTCCAGTAAATCAGAATTTACATGTAATTTGTACTCCATAGTCTACACCGCTCGCTGCGCCATCTCAGGAAGTTTTATTACATGAAAATTTTAAATTACGTCACTCTGTTATGTATTTTCTTGTAAGACGATCTCTTCTTTTTAGGAGGGCAGAATTCAGGGACAAAGTTTTCCGTCACCAGACTGAATATACTCGATCCAATATACCAACAAGAATCTAAATCCAAATTCAACCCAAAATAGTAACGCAGTGCTGAAAAAACATCCATAGGGTTTTCATTACACATGGTGCAGAAAAAGATTCTTTTGCACATGAACATGAACTTCGAACCAGCATCTACAGTACTATAATATTCAAAGTTATATTCAATCCATCATACCAACTGGGATGTAATCGTAACACGCAAATATTTCTAATCAATATTTCAACCAATTTACAAACCTGGATCTAAACTGACTCCACCTGGTACTCACAAAATAACACTCAATGAGTTCTACTGATTTCACTTTGTGGTACCATGAGAACTCAATTCTCCTTAGGACCCCCTTCAGTGATCTGCTCCCATTATACTCCTATCATTTAGGGCTACTGTAAACGGTGAACAACAATCACTAAAACTATTACATATAGCTGTTGGCAATAATGCTTACAGAGGCCAAAGATGAGTGAGCATTATGGCCTTGGGTATATTAGATACCTTTCCATGGTTGAACTGGTGCAAAAAGGCACATGTACACTGAACATTGGTTGCAGCAAATTTTTGTTAACTATTACTTTTTCTAATAATAATAAAGTTATGTTATTTTGTTAGGAGTTGTTGTACCCTTATACAATGTGGTGAGGCAATCCTCACTCCTCACACAATCTATTAATCATAATTGTATTTCATTATTGTCAAAGAATGTTGAACAGTCTTAACGAAGTAGCTAAAGATAATCATGAATTAATTAATGTTTTTATTATTACATTTGAAAATGACAACTTATTTACATTTCATATAACTTGAATTTTTTTAGTCGATGAATATGGTAGGGAGATCTGCTCATATATTACTACTAATATGTAATTTAGGTTTAAAAATCATTACTATTGTGCTTCAACCAAGGTGACAAAAATGCAAATCCAAACGTTCTGATTTTGAAATATCTCTTAAACTGCAATACTGTTTTAGTATTTGAGACAATAACCGCGCAGCGTACCACAAAAAAAAATTGGACTGATTATAAAAATACAAACTTGATTTATACATAATATATGCAAATAAGTAGATAGAAATTCAAACAGTACTTTGGGTTGATTCTACAGTAAAATTGTACAAAGTACTAATCCATCTGTAGTGCATTGGTTTTTTAGCCAACTTCGTCTGTGCACAATTAGCTCTCAGTTGTCTTTCTTACCAACATAGCATATTCTTCTGGTGGCAAATCACTTGACACACGCATTCGTGAGTAGTCCAACGCATTTAACCAAATTTTAGGGGAACCTCCTGTACCATTGACTGCTTGCTAGTGGGCATATTATGTAAAATTATTACAAAAATATAAATATGGAACATCACAATTACTACTGAAAACATCCATTGTGTGCTAAAGACAACTATGAATGCTCAATTGTATCGAGGAGCATTAGTCTCTGACTTTAAATGTTTAAGCTGCTTTTTGACAGACAACTTGGCGAGATTCAAAGCTGTAGCAGCAAGCAGCGATGTCTTTGGAAACAACGCTCCATACAGGGTGAATGATGATTTGATTGGATTAGATAGTTATTACATTATGTCCGCTGCAGAAGATCTTTGGCTGATGGTTGACTTGGAGCTTGTCTGTATTCTCGACTCCGTGGTCGTGTATAGCACTGGTGAGTTACATAAAATACTTACAATAATTTGAGCTTTCTTTTATAGTTTTCCTTCCATTGCTCTACTCTCTCCTCCTCTTATGCTGTTCTGTTATTTAACACGGTCATCTTTCCTGTCCCCTCTCTCATCTTAACTTAGTCTCACCATTGCTTAATCAACCCTCTCTTATGTTATGCTTTACCGTCTTCCCAATCAGCTTACTTGCTCACCTTCAGTCTTGCTCAATTTTCTCTGACAGACAGAATTAAATTATAAAACTGAAGCAACCCTCAAAGAAGGATATCATTAAACTGAAAAAGAAATAATTTGAGAGTTTAACCGCAAGCCTCCACACTTAATGTTGTAATGCTTGCCCTTTCAGAGTTTTTCTCTTATTTTTTAAGCTTATTTTAGATTTAATAACATTCACTTGGAACAACTACAGTACAGAAATTGACTTGATTTTGTTTACTACATCAGATATTGATTCAAAGCACTTTCCACAGCACTCACCCAATAAAAGTTTATTTATTCGCAAAACTTGAAGTTTGTGTGGACTGGAAATATGCTCCTGTAATGGAGGCCAGACAAACACAAAAAGAGAAATCTGTTAGCAGGGAGTAAGTTCCTGTTAATTTTCAGCCCATGCTTTTGGGGTTGAACTCAAAGGACTTGTCAAAATAGACTGTGGGTAAAAACAAAATGATTACCTCACAAAAATCTTCTCCACCAACATTAATAAACCAGTTTTTTCTATCATGGCTTTGCCCAAACAATCACAAAAAAATATTGTATCCAGCAGTGTGCATGTGACAGGGAAAGCAAGTAAGAAATCCAAGAGGTGTCGGGAGAGAGTTGTTAGTGTTAAGCAGGAAAGTTAGGGCCCAATAGCTGGGAGAAAAAGTTGCCGAAACCGAGGAGGTCATCTGCCAAGAGTGCTAAATTCAATGATCTCCTTACATAGTAAACTAGATTTTACATAGCGTGGCCACTAAGGGGAAGTAGCATGCAAGCGACACTTGCTGCTGGCTATTTCTGTCTTACCACTTGTTATTGATGATGGAGTGGGTCACTTGGATGTGCTAGCAAGCTTGTGCAAGTTTTTTTTAGAAAGCACTACTGACTGTAGCAGGCAGTCTACAGTGAAGCGGATGAGCAGGAAAATTCTGCTTCTACTGACAGTTGATTGGCCCATTCAAATTCGTGTGGTTAACTGGTTATTGGTGCGTGCGCTACAATTTCTATTTTTGTATTCTATTCAACCCGCTTATTTTTAGCCAATCATGCATGCTTATTTTCAACTGTATCATTTGCATATCTTACTTACTTGATGAATTTGTTTACATAGGCCCAGAGAGGGTAGAGCTGTTGGTGCGCTCTCACAGTGTAGTCAGAAAGCAAACTATAGAGTTGTGATGTGTTGTGCTATTTACTGTATCTTAGTATCTTGTAGCCAAACGCAAGTATATTTGTGTAACTCTACGTCTAATTAGTCTGGCAAGTTGCTTTGCTAGTATTCCAGAGCTGTCCCGAATTCAGTACTGCACAATGCTACCCGGTAGCACATCGCGGTTGATAAGGAAGCAAACACCACCTTCTATGGTGTTTCCTCTGGCAAAATCCAGCTTGCTACAGCTCGGTACCACTAGGATTCGGTGTTGCAATACTGTGTAGTAGTATTGGACAAGGAATAGACTTGTCCGATTGTCTCTGGTACTCTCTCTAGTAGCTGTTAGGTAAAGGTATTGCTCAAATATTTTACAATATTGTGGGAGATTTGCATGATGAGTAAATGGTGTCAGGCCCCCACCCCCCCCCCCTTCTATCCAACCCCCCTCCCCCTTACACCCCTGGTGCCCTTGGCATGAGTTACCACCCCCCAGAGCCCTCCCTCCCCCGTAGCTACTCAAATCCCCTGAAAAAAGGATACCGGGTACCCCGGGTCTATACCGGCTACCCCGGGTCGATATCCCCCTGTACAAATAAATGGAAGCTACCACGGGCCTACCCCGGGTCAGGACCCCGACCCGGGATACAACCACAGTGATTACGAGAGCCTGTGCCTCCCTGAAGTGAATAGCCTTTGCAGAATGGAGACCGGAGCCTTCCCTCTCTCAGGAGCACAGCCTAGGATGTTGCACGTCTTTATAAGGAATGGAAAGTTTGTGCTGACAGAAAAGAGCAGGAACTAGAGCCCAGCCCCAAGCTACCATGTGCTCTCTACTTTATTGGCTTATCTTGTTATTGTGTTTCGTATTATGTGTTATGATTGGCATTTTCCTTGTATTGTATGTTATTATTTGTCGTGCCTAATAAGGTAACGAAACTGTTCTTTTTACTCTATATATGGAGCTGCTGTGCCTTGAGCAGGCAGTTGTTATAGTGGTAAACACCCTTTTATTTGTGTAGAAATAAAGCATATCAATTGATAGAAACACTAGTAATACGTTTGGGTCGAGGACCCTGGGGGGTGGTTTCAATTAACGTCATAAAAGTGTCCTAAGGCCATTGTGGTCGTTAATTTAGACCTAATTGGTCGTAGGCATTTAAAACCATTTCAATTACGAAATCTAACGACTGCTTTATGACTAGTTTAGGTCCGATCCTATAACCACTCACTCGTGGTTATAGAAAGGTCCTTAGCATTTATTTGCATGTAATAATGATCTCATATAAATTATAATAAAAAAAATGTGTGAGATATTGGCAAATGATGTCTGATAAAATAATAATTGTGGTTAGAAAATAAAAATGAAAGAAATACGATGATTTGAAACAGCCATGACAATCTAAACCAAATTTTATTGCGGCCATTTCTTCCAAAAACAATTATATTGTTTAGCTTGCATCCCGCTTGCATTTGTATTAGAACTCGTCAATCAAACTATCTCGAAGACAACAATAACATTTATAGCTGCCGTGTGCAGCACTCATCTCATTGAAGCAATACTAGTTATGTTACCAATCTCTCTTCAGCGGTTTTGTATATTGCGGGTTAATTTACAGTACTACGTGCACATAGGTGTGACATGTTACATGACCAAGGTCTCAAAAACTAAGACAACGGTTGTGGTATTCGGCGTGAGCGTAATGCGTGAAGTGAGGCGTAAAGTACTGTATAATTTAAAATAAATGCACCACTTCTAATTTCTAAAAGTCAGTTTCTTTTATTTAAAAAAGTATTTACCTAGTATTTGACATACTCCATTTGTTTCATTTACAAATTAGCGTTGAACTAATAAATGAATATAAAAACTTCACTGCCAGCATCATTTGACTAATATGGAAGTATAGATAACACTTTCACGAGCTACAAACCTGGTACATGTGGCGCATCAAATAACAGGAAACTGTCATTTTGGTTCGAGTGAACAAAATTGGGTTTTCAAGTTACTGTTAAAAATTGTCTCGCTTAAATTAACTCCAGAGCGATGATTTTTATTCTTTCTGAACGATATACATAAACTGACGTATAAATATTAGGGCTGTCAAATAATCGCGTTATTTTAAAGATTAACCAGATTAATTGATTTTTAAGATCAAAAAGATTAACCTTTTATGACTCAGTTAATCGGATAATAAGAAACCTCAGTTACGTCTTTATAACACTGTTTATTATGCTAAACACGTCGATCAGTTTGTCTACACAAAGAGGGAGATGCCTTTTTGAGTGTTTCGTGACATAAGCTCACCTTTTTCACTAAATTTCAATGTGTTATCTTGAAGAAAAATCATGAAAATGTCCATCTTGTCACTTCGAACAAGTCGATTTAACTGGAAGTGAATCAACAAGTTTTTAGGTGAGTGTTGTTGCGAAACGAGTAAACTATCACTAGCTCTCAGGCTATTAATTTTGTGTTGATTGGAGTGCAATGGAGAAACCCTGAATGTTGTTATGATTTTAAACTAGGTTAGTTTTGGGAACTATTTTAGGGATCCAGATTGTCATCATTACTTTGGTACACATTTTGCTACGATAAATCTCATTATCCTCCATCCAATTGAAAGTTTTACGATCAGAAATGCTTATAAAACACCTGGAGTGTAATAAATAAATAATAATTAAAACTTCTTGATAAAATGATGATTGTATTGTTAGTAAAAATAATAAAAAAAACCTTCAATAATTAAATAATAATAATTAATAGATAAATAATGATAAATATGTAAACCACCTACATATCATTATTTATTATAGTTTTTTTCATTATTTTTACCAACAATACATGTTGTTATTATATAAGAATATATTACGATAATTATTTTTATTGGTCACATTTAAATGTGACCAATAAGAATAATTATCATATTATTAATGTCTCCTTATTTAATAAAAACATGTAAATAATACGATGTAATATGATTTATACTTTAAAACAATTTTCATATTGTTGGGAAATGGCACCTCACCATGGTCGACCCCAAGACAATTCTACCTAGCATTACCGAACTCTACTATGTCTAATTCCGAACTCTAATTATCGCATTTACTCTCATTTATCAAACTATTATATTTTTACTTTGTTTACTTTGCTATTAACACCATGTGCTGCTGTGCAATCAAGCTTATCTAAAGACAGCCTCTTAATTAACCTTTTAACCTTTTATACCGCCTCCCTTTGTCTATGGGCCAATTAGGCCAGCAGGCGGAGTTTATCTTTTGTTTCATATTTTATGCTGCCAGCAGCATGCCCGCCTTTCATGTATTTAAACTGCTGTAAGTAAGAGAATAAATCAGAGATAACCTGGCACTCTCACTTCTTCATGATTCTCTCTACACAAGACATAAAGAGCAAGTTACTAGATGCATGCACAAGAACAAGCACACAAGCAAGCAAACAAAGCACAAGCACTTAGCAAATAATTAATTGGCAGCAACTTGGACAAGTCGATCGACAGCAAGAGCAATAGACAGTAGAAAGTGGTCAGTCTACGAGACTTACACTGCACACCACCTTCGGGAGTGTGATACTGGAACGATTGTTCAACCTGTCGATTCGACCCAGTGTAGCTATTCTGCCCGAACAAGAACTCAGTGGAAAGTAAGGTAGTTAAGACAACTCCTCACTGTGGACAGTCTTCGGACTTACAACGCTGCAAATCTTGTTCAAACAGAATAGTCTGCCGACCTTGGGGCTAGCTGAGGAGCACTTGCATTACTGCTACTACGCACACACTGGAAGTGGGCCGCTGTACAGGTGACAGCTACCACTACCCCCCAAATTCCTGTACATTGGTGGCAGCAGTGGGATTGAGAAGAGCCCACACAAGTCGACCCACTGGAACAGTGACCGTAAGCAGGAAGCAAGATGGCTAGTAGACGCCGAGCGGTGAGCTCGGATCGAGATGGCAGCCCACTACAGATCATGGGCACCCTAGCGGACATATTGGACCGTATGTCCACCAACAACAGCAAAGATCGCTTCCGGCCTCCACAGTTTAATGGAGAGGGAGATGTCCACTATTTTATTCAACGGTTTGAGGAGGTGGCCCGAGCCAACCACTGGGCACCAGAGGAGACCACCATACACTTAAGACAAGCGCTGACAGGCAAGGCAGAGCAGTGTGGAAGGGGGCTCGACCCCCTTGCCATCACACAGGCTCTTAAAGCAAGTTTTGGACTTACAAGAACAGAGGCGCAGCATAGGCTAACCACCTACCGCAAGGCGCACAGAGACACCCTGCGAGACCATGCGCTCCAGGTGGAGCGACTAGTGGAGGCTGCATATGGCGACCTACCCGTCCGAAACAGAGTGGAGCTCCAAACATTTCAAAGTACTCTAGGCCATGTATACTTACAGAGGCACCTGCTGGCGATACGACCCGTAGACCTAGAGGAGGCCGTGTTGGCAGGAAACGAGTTCCTGCAGGTGCAACACCAGCCTTCGACACAGTCCAACGTCCGCATAGTACAAGAGGAAGAGTTGGAAGGAACAGGACCTTCCCCCAAGGTCGACCTCAAGTGCCAAGAGGTAGAAGACCCCCTGGCCAAGCTGCTCAAAACCATCGAGCACCTGAGCAAAGAGGTGGCCGAACTCAAAGATACCGCCACTAAACCCCCCGTCAGGCGCTGCTGGGGCTGTCAGCGGACAGGACATGTACGCAGTCAGTGCAAGACTGCCCCCTGGCAACAGAGGCAGGGAAACGAGTACGGCCCGCAGCAGTAGGGACCCCTGCTGGCTGCAAGAGGGCCACCCCAGCTAACCGAACAAGGGAAGAACAGGCCAGACGACCTGTACAGAAACCAGAGTTCCTTCCACTAAGCAATCGGTTCAGCCCATTGGCCACCGACCTGGCAAAGGAGGAAGAGGAGGAAGACATAGATGAGATGGCCCAGAGGAGGCCCAGTTCCCCAAAGCCACGAAGTAAGGAACCAACACGAACGAAGACACCCCCTCCCAGAACGAACACCAAGAACCCAATCACAGTCCATTTGAACCAAGTAGAGAGACCTTACAAGTCCAGTTACTACTTGCCTGGACGATTGGAAGGACGAACGGTTACATATCTAATTGATACGGGGTGTAATACCAACCTGTTGTCGAAGAGGATATTCGACGTACTGCCCACACAGGTACAGAAGGAACTGCAGGAATACGACTCTCATGGACTGATGGCCGACGGCACCAGACTACCCTTCTACGGGCTGCTCACGCTGACGGGTCGAATCCGGCATGTTAGGTACGAGGAAACCTTCGTAGTCAGTCAGATAAACGAGGATGTGATCCTCGGGATGCCTTTCCTCGCCAAGCAAAACTGCCAGATGGGATTCGACCGTCCAGTTCTCCGCGTACAGGGGAAGGAGTTGACCTGTACAGATAGACACGGAAGGGACCTGGTGTCCAAAGTCCAAGTCCAGAGAGATACACACATTCCACCTCAAGCCGAGGCGACGGTGCCATGCCACCTGACCAGTCAGACCCCGTGTGCACAGGGGGTGATAGAAAGCATGGGAGGAGGCTTGTTGTTAGCCACCAGTGTCAATGCGCCGGATGATCGAGGACGTGTACTCGTCCGATGCCTCAACCCCTCGCAAGACAGCCTCCATGTTCCGGCAGGAGAGGTAATCGGCACGTTCATCGGTATAGGACCCGACGAGGTACGGCCACTGCAGAACCACCCCCCAGAATCGGAACCTCCAGGAGGAGAGCTACCACCGCACCTCACCCACCTGTTTTCACAGGCCAGAAAGGGGTGTAAAGACACCCGAGAGGAATGCCAACTCCGGAGCTTGCTCGTCCGCTACCAAGAAGTCTTTAGCCAGCACGATGGAGACATCGGCCGCACTCAGCTCGCCGAACACTCCATTCCCGTGATCCCTGGCACACGACCAATACGGCTGCCACCGCACCGATTGGGCGCAGAAAAGGAGGCAGAGGCCGAACGACAAGTGAAGGAGTTGCTGGCCAAAGATCTGATCGAACCTGCCGAAGGAGCATGGAGCTCTCCGGTGGTGTTGGTACGAAAGAAGGATAACTCCTGGAGATTTTGTGTTGACTACCGTAAGTTAAACGATGTCACACAACAGGATGCGTATCCCATACCCCGGATAGATGACTCCCTGGACGCTCTCGCAGGAAGCCGATATTTTAGTACTCTAGACTTGACCAGCGGATACTGGCAAGTACCTCTGGACGAAGACGCCCAGGACAAAGCCGCCTTCATCACCCGCAGTGGCCTATGGCGATGGAAGGTGCTGCCCTTTGGCCTCACCTCGGCTCCTGCCACATTCCAGCGACTCATGGAGCGAGTACTGAAAGGGCTCCACTGGAAGACGTTACTCCTCTATCTGGATGACGTGATAGTCATTGCTCCTGACTTCACATCACACATCCAGAGACTAGAGGAAGTGTTACAGCGTCTCCAGAGTGCTCACCTGAAGGTGAAGCCCTCGAAGTGCGAACTCCTGAGTCCACAGGTACGTTACCTCGGACATGTGGTCAGCTCAAAGGGTGTAGCTACCGACCCTGACAAGGTAGAAGCAGTAAAGACTTGGCAGGCTCCACAGGATGTGAAAGCCTTACAAGCATTCCTGGGGACGGCCGGGTACTACAGGCAGTACTTACCCGACTACGCCACTACGGCCAAGCCACTCACCGTCCTGACCGGGAAGGAGGTCCCATGGAAGTGGGGAGATAGAGAACAGCAAGCGTTCGAGTGTTTGAAGGAAGGTCTGAGCCAGGCCCCTATTCTGGGATACCCCGACCCCAAGCTCCCCTACATCCTGGACACAGACGCAAGCACTGTGGGGGTAGGAGGAGTGCTGTCACAGGTCCAAGAAGGGCAAGAGCGGGTGATAGCTTACTACAGTAAGACCCTGTCTCCCGCTGAGAGGAACTACTGTGTGACCCGACGAGAGCTCTTGGCAGTGATCAAGGCCGCCAAGCACTTCCGACCATACCTGTACGGAAGAGAATTCAAGTTACGCTCAGACCACGCTTCCCTACGATGGTTGTGCAGGAGGAAGGAACCCTCCAACCAGATAGCACGGTGGCTAGAGATACTGGCGGAATTCAAGTTCAAGCTGGAACACCGACCAGGGGCACAGCACGGTAATGCAGACGGCCTGAGTCGACAGGATCCCTGTATCGGCTGTAAACAGTGCCATGCCATAGAGCAGAGAGATGGGGGACCCACCCATGCCGAGCTAACCCTGGGGGGACTAGCAGAGCAAAGGGAACGGACGAATGGGGGACCCACCCATGCAGAGCAAAAGGGAAAGATGACTGGGGGACCCACCCATGCAGAGCAAAAGGGAAGGACGAATGGGGGACCCACCCATGCCGAGCTAACCCTGAGGGGACCAGCAGAGCAAAGGGAAAGGACGAGTGGGGGACCCACCCATGCAGAGCAAAAGGGAAGGACGAATGGGGGACCCACCCATGCCGAGCTAACCCTGAGGGGACCAGCAGAGCGAAGGGAAAGGACGAGTGGGGGACCCACCCATGCAGAGCAAAAGGGAGAGATGACTGGGGGACCCACCCAGGCCGAGCTCACCCGACAGGGAGCAGCAGAGCCAAAGGGACAGGTGAACGTGACAATCACCAACCCCACAGAAAGTGCCAAGGAGCTGGTACAGGCGCAACGAGAGGGACAACACCCTGTTGCCAAGATCTATGCCGCAGTGCAGGCAGGGAGACAGCTCTCCACTAGAGAGTTAGAAGAAGGAGACACCGAGCTGCGGACGCTACATGACCGAATAGAGGCACTAAGGATCCAACCCAACGGGACGCTGGTCATAAGATCAGAACACCAGGGGCGGGTCAGGCTCTGCTCGGTATGTCCACCCGCATGGAGGAATAAGGTCGTGTGGGATACACACCTGATGGCGCATGCCGGGATCAACAGAACTCGGCATCGTGTGCAACTGGATTGGTATTGGCCTGGGATGTCGGGACTTACACGCAGACTCGTAAAGAGCTGTGAGGTGTGTCAAGTGGCAAAAAGGAGCAATAGACCCACAGCACCCGACGGACAGAGATTACTGGCAGGCCGACCTTTCCAGAAACTGGCAGTGGACTTAGTAGGACCGTTACCTCTCACCAAGCGGAAGAATCGGTGGATAATGGTACTTACGGACCATTTCACCCGCTGGCAGGATGCCATTGCACTGCCAGACGCTACCGCCCCGACGGTGGCCACAGCTCTGGACGAAAGAGTGTTTAGCTATTGGGGCCTCCCCGAACAACTGCACTCAGACCAGGGGGCTCAATTTGAGTCCACCCTCCTAGAAGAGCTCTGCACCTTGTGGGGAGTACGGAAGACTCGCACCACCCCCTACCACCCCCAAGGGAACGGTATGGTGGAGCGACAAAACAGGACGCTGGGAGACGCGTTACGGACATTGATCCTGAGTAAGGGGCAGGACGAATGGGACGGATTGCTCCCACAAATCATGCGGGCATGTAGGGCCACGCCCAACTCCACAACCAATGAGACCCCAAACCTACTCATGCTAGGGAGAGAAGTGCGACTACCCGACCAATTGACGAGATCACCACCCTCTCTGGAACCCCATAGCGTCAATGAACACACGCTCAGAGTACAGAGGGACCTAGCCACCGCACACGACTACCTAAGGGAGCAACAAGCCAAGCTCAGGCAAGAAGAAACCGGAGAACCCCTCCGCTTCGAGAAAGACGAGCTCGTGGTCATGGAGAACAAAAGGCGGACCAAGGGGAGCAATCCTAAGCTGCAACCCAGCTACATAGGACCCTACACCATCACAGAAACCTATCCCAATCACACGTACCGTTTGGAACGAAATGGGCAAGGCTTCACCCAAAATGGACGCCGACTCAAAGCGTATCGCACATGTAGAGAGGAAATAGGGCGGGCCCCACCTAGCCGCGAACAGGCCGTTCGACCGAACATGCGTGGAGCATATCGGCGGCCGACAGCCCCGCCCCAGGTGGGACACACAGACCCCCCACCAGATCGACCCATAGAGAGGCAGCAAGAAGGCAACCCCCCTGAAGAGCAAATAGAAAGGCGACCAAGCACCCCACCACCTCCTGTAGAACCGGTGGAAAGGGAGATACCACCCGGTTCTCCACCCAGACCATCTACCCCAGTGAGACCACCCACTCCTGAAGCACCCCCCGTGGATGCTGCACACACCGGACCCCCCGTAGGAGATGTCCACTGGCCACCCCTTAACCCTGCACCAGCAGTAGTAGAAGGAGAAGGTAGACCATCAAGAGCAAGGAGGCCTCCTGTGAGATTTACAGATTACCAGTGCTATAGGACCTCAGAAAAGGGAGAACCAGGAGCAAAAAATATGCAGGTAAACGTGACCACAGGAGCACCATCAGAAAGAGCACAAAAAATGGTATATATACCATGGACAGATGCCAAAGAAACCCGATGTAGATTGGGTTTAAACAAAGATAAAGAAACAGTAAACAAAAACCACGAAGACAAGTGTGGAAAAGAAGAGAGAGAGTGGACAACTCCCACAAACAGTCGCTACACAACACAAGGGTGGACAACCACCACGAACAACTATCACAGGATAAATGCGCAGCAAGAGTGGGCAACTCCCACTACAAAGAACATAGACACAACCACGAAACCAGCGAACTACCGCGGGAGGAGCCTAGACTCCCTACGTCACACCACGTGGCCGGTAGAACAAAAGAAATTTCGTGCGAGCGAAAATACAAAACAATTAGATACAACAACGAGCTGCACAGTCAGCAAACAACACTATCGAGATAACACCATGGCAGAGAACAATCAACGAGCACTATCTATAGAAGAGGACCCGACGTTTGTGGCAGCAATCATGGCAGAACCCATTAAAAAGAGGCACCGAATTCCCATGAAGGAGATGCAGGTATCACCTACACGAGTCGGTAACATAAATGCAGAGGAAGGAGCGGCTCGATGCAGAATTCGCCAGCACCAGGCAAGTGCACCCCCGCCATCAACACCCACGTACCGACCTAAGGAGGTATGGATAACAGAGGAAACATCTCGCCGAATACAGCAGGCACTGGAGTCAACTGCCGACAGTGACATTTGGAGGTGCGCCATATGTAAAGTAGAGCGCAGCAAGAAGCGCACCAGCTACCATATTAGACAACATTTTGTCTTCTTTTTTTGTGCCTGTGGCCATAAGAGTGCCTCCCATGACACGATTTTAAAGCACATCAGACACCAGAACGGTGCTGAGGAACATGGTGGAATAGAGCGTCCTCTATACGAAGTGGACCACTCCTCCTACACAGAGTTTTGCCAGGCCATGAATTGGCAAAACGCACCGCTATTCGGGACACCTTCCCCTATTAAAGACAGATCCAGCAGCCCCACTAACCAAAGACCCATCAAGAGACGGTTAGGAGACAGAGTAGAACAGTCGCCAAAAATAATTAAGATAGAGTTAGATGCAAAGAAAGAAGAAAGAGTTATACGACAGAGGTCGAGCAGAGAAGCAGGAGAGATAAGGGAAGATAGCGTACCATATCGACCTAGAGCTAACAGCCGAGATAGAAGAATTGAAAGACAAATGGACATCGAACGCCGTGAAGAAAAGTATAGGAGGATTAAGAGGAATGAAGAGGAATTCTATCGATTGACCAAGGAAGCATTAAATTATCTACAACGAGTAGACGAGCTGAAGTTGGCTATACAGAAGGACCGCGAATCATACTAGGAACATTTCCCACCTTTATTATTATTAGTATTGGCCCACGAGCGCCAATGGGGCGGAGTGTGTTGGGAAATGGCACCTCACCATGGTCGACCCCAAGACAATTCTACCTAGCATTACCGAACTCTACTATGTCTAATTCCGAACTCTAATTATCGCATTTACTCTCATTTATCAAACTATTATATTTTTACTTTGTTTACTTTGCTATTAACACCATGTGCTGCTGTGCAATCAAGCTTATCTAAAGACAGCCTCTTAATTAACCTTTTAACCTTTTATACCGCCTCCCTTTGTCTATGGGCCAATTAGGCCAGCAGGCGGAGTTTATCTTTTGTTTCATATTTTATGCTGCCAGCAGCATGCCCGCCTTTCATGTATTTAAACTGCTGTAAGTAAGAGAATAAATCAGAGTTAACCTGGCACTCTCACTTCTTCATGATTCTCTCTACACAAGACATAAAGAGCAAGTTACTAGATGCATGCACAAGAACAAGCACACAAGCAAGCAAACAAAGCACAAGCACTTAGCAAATAATTAATTGGCAGCAACTTGGACAAGTCGATCGACAGCAAGAGCAATAGACAGTAGAAAGTGGTCAGTCTACGAGACTTACACTGCACACCACCTTCGGGAGTGTGATACTGGAACGATTGTTCAACCTGTCGATTCGACCCAGTGTAGCTATTCTGCCCGAACAAGAACTCAGTGGAAAGTAAGGTAGTTAAGACAACTCCTCACTGTGGACAGTCTTCGGACTTACAACGCTGCAAATCTTGTTCAAACAGAGTAGTCTGCCGACCTTGGGGCTAGCTGAGGAGCACTTGCATTACTGCTACTACGCACACACTGGAAGTGGGCCGCTGTACAGGTGACAGCTACCACTACCCCCCAAATTCCTGTACAATATTACTGTCTTTATTCAATTTAATAACAAACAATCATATTTTTTTTAATAAATTGTTGTTTATTATTATTATTATTATTATTGTTATTCAGCACAAACAATACAATTAATTGATAACAACATGTTATAATTATTATTTAAAAAATTGAAACTTACCAGGCATATCAATTTTTTTAGTGAAGTGTCTATTAGTTATAACAATAAAATTGAAAAACAACAATAAACAATTATTGTCACTAGAATTCGCGGTTTTATTTATTATCCTAATCAAAGCTATTTATTTATATATAAACTATTGAGCTGCACCGCCAAAATAAATCACGATCAATTAACCAGGTTATCAAAAATACCTAAAGCAAATTCGTTTTTATTATTTATCCTGGTATATCCAAAGATTTCCTCTTCTTTCCCCATGGTGATTTTGAAGAGTAGCAGTTTTGTGAGAAAATAAAAAAATATTACACTATTGTGATCATATTATATATGTTATTTGTTCGTGGACTGATAAATCCAAATTGAGGTTTGCTAATCTCATTCTATAAGCATGCAGGTAGATGGATGATGACTTTACTGCCCCATCATTGCATTTGTATCACATGAATGCATAAGATTAAAAAATAAGATTAATTTAAGATTAATGGAAAAGATTAAGATTAAGATCAAAATTTCTTAATCGTTGACAGCCCTAATAAATATTATTATCGCGTAAATAGTATAGATTATTTTATTCTATTATCTTATTGTAAGCCCTTTTCATGAATGAGTTATCGATATTTCGGCAAAATCGTTTTAGTCGGTTGGTTTAGTAACAAATTATTTCAATGCTAACATAACCACCCCACCCGCAACAGTAGAATTGCTCTAAGGCTACTCAAACAGGTTTTGAACGTTGGTCTACCAACTACCTATCCTATAGCTGTCAACCACCTATCCTACAGCTGTCAACCACCTATCCTATAGCTGTCAACCACCTATCCTATAGCTGCCAACCACCTATCCTATAGCTGTCAACCACCTATCCTATAGCTGTCAACCACCTATCCTATAGCTACCAACCACCTATCCTATAGCTGCCAACCACCTATCCTATAGCTACCAACCACCTATCCTATAGCTGCCAACCACCTATCCTATAGCTACCAACCACCTATCCTATAGCTGTCAACCACCTATCCTATAGCTGTCAACCACCTATCCTATAGCTACCAACCACCTATCCTATAGCTACCAACCACCTACCCTATAGCTGTCAACCACCTATCCTATAGCTACCAGCCACCTATCCTATAGCTACCAACCACCTACCCTATAGCTGTCAACCACCTATCCTATAGCTACCAGCCACCTATCCTATAGCTGCCAACCACCTACCCTATAGCTGTCAACCACCTATCCTATAGCTACCAGCCACCTATCCTATAGCTGCCAACCACCTATCCTATAGCTGCCAACCACCTATCCTACAGCTACCAACCACCTATCCTACAGCTACCAACCACCTATCTTATAGCTACCAACCACCTATCCTACAGCTGTCAACCACCTATCCTATAGCTACCAACCACCTATCCTATAGCTGCCAACCACCTATCCTACAGCTACCAACCACCTATCTTATAGCTACCAACCACCTATCCTACAGCTGTCAACCACCTACCCTATAGCTGTCAACCACCTATCCTATAGCTACCAACCACCTATCCTATAGCTGTCAACCACCTATCCTATTGCTGTCAACCACTTATCCTATAGCCACCAACCACCTATCCTATAGCCACCAACCACCTATCCTATAGCTACCAACCACCTATCCTATAGCTACCAACCACCTATCCTATAGCTGCCAACCACCTATCCTATAGCTACCAACCACCTATCCTATAGCTGCCAACCACCTATCCTACAGCTACCAACCACCTATCTTATAGCTACCAACCACCTATCCTACAGCTGTCAACCACCTATCCTATAGCTACCAACCACCTATCCTATAGCTACCAACCACCTATCCTATAGCTGCCAACCACCTATCCTATAGCTACCAACCACCTATCCTATAGCTGCCAACCACCTATCCTACAGCTACCAACCACCTATCTTATAGCTACCAACCACCTATCCTACAGCTGTCAACCACCTATCCTATAGCTACCAACCACCTATCCTATAGCTGCCAACCACCTATCCTACAGCTACCAACCACCTATCTTATAGCTACCAACCACCTATCCTACAGCTGTCAACCACCTACCCTATAGCTGTCAACCACCTATCCTATAGCTACCAACCACCTATCTTATAGCTACCAACCACCTATCCTACAGCTGTCAACCACCTATCCTATAGGTACCAACCACCTATCCTACAGCTACCAACCACCTATCCTACAGCTACCAACCACCTATCCTATAGCTACCAACCACCTATCCTATAGCTGTCAACCACCTATCCTACAGCTACCAACCACCTATCCTATAGCTACCAACCACCTATCCTACAGCTACCAACCACCTATCCTATAGCTACCAACCACCTATCCTACAGCTACCAACCACCTATCCTATAGCTACCAACCACCTATCCTACAGCTACCAACCACCTATCCTATAGCTACCAACCACCTATCCTACAGCTACCAACCACCTATCCTATAGCTACCAACCACCTATCCTATAGCTGTCAACCACCTATCCTATAGCTGCCAACCACCTATCCTATAGCTATCAACCACCTATCCTATAGCCACCAACCACCTATCCTATAGCTACCAACCACCTATCCTATAGCTACCAACCACCTATCCTACAGCTACCAACCACCTATCCTATAGCTACCAACCACCTATCCTATAGCTACCAACCACCTATCCTACAGCTACCAACCACCTATCCTATAGCTACCAACCACCTATCCTACAGCTACCAACCACCTATCCTATAGCTACCAAACACCTATCCTATTGCTGCCAACCACCTATCCTACAGCTATCAACCACCTATCCTATAGCTGTCAACCACCTATCCTATAGCTACCAACCACCTATCCTATAGCTGTCAACCACCTATCCTATAGCTACCAACCACCTATCCTATAGCTACCAACCACCTATCCTACAGCTGTCAACCACCTATCCTATAGCTACCAACCACCTATCCTATAGCTGTCAACCACCTATTCTATAGCTACCAACCACCTATCCTACAGCTACCAACCACCTATCCTATAGCTACCAACCACCTATCCTACAGCTACCAACCACCTATCCTATAGCTACCAACCACCTATCCTATAGCTGCCAACCACCTATCCTACAGCTATCAACCACCTATCCTATAGCTGTCAACCACCTATCCTATAGCTACCAACCACCTATCCTATAGCTGTCAACCACCTATCCTATAGCTACCAACCACCTATCCTATAGCTACCAACCACCTATCCTACAGCTGTCAACCACCTATCCTATAGCTGCCAACCACCTATCCTATAGCTATCAACCACCTATCCTATAGCCACCAACCACCTATCCTATAGCTACCAACCACCTATCCTATAGCTACCAACCACCTATCCTACAGCTACCAACCACCTATCCTATAGCTGTCAACCACCTATTCTATAGCTACCAACCACCTATCCTACAGCTACCAACCACCTATCCTATAGCTACCAACCACCTATCCTATAGCTGCCAACCACCTATCCTACAGCTATCAACCACCTATCCTATAGCTGTCAACCACCTATCCTATAGCTACCAACCACCTATCCTATAGCTGTCAACCACCTATCCTATAGCTACCAACCACCTATCCTATAGCTACCAACCACCTATCCTATAGCTACCAACCACCTATCCTACAGCTACCAGCCACCTATCCTATAGCTGTCAACCACCTATTCTATAGCTACCAACCACCTATCCTACAGCTACCAACCACCTATCCTATAGCTACCAACCACCTATCCTATAGCTGCCAACCACCTATCCTACAGCTATCAACCACCTATCCTATAGCTGTCAACCACCTATCCTATAGCTACCAACCACCTATCTTATAGCTGTCAACCACCTATCCTATAGCTACCAACCACCTATCCTATAGCTACCAACCACCTATCCTACAGCTGTCAACCACCTATCCTATAGCTGCCAACCACCTATCCTATAGCTATCAACCACCTATCCTATAGCCACCAACCACCTATCCTATAGCTACCAACCACCTATCCTATAGCTACCAACCACCTATCCTACAGCTACCAACCACCTATCCTATAGCTGTCAACCACCTATTCTATAGCTACCAACCACCTATCCTATAGCTACCAACCACCTATCCTATAGCTACCAACCACCTATCCTATAGCTGTCAACCACCTATCCTATAGCTGTCAACCACCTATCCTACAGCTACCAACCACCTATCCTATAGCTACCAACCACCTATCCTATAGCTACCAACCACCTATCCTATAGCTGCCGTGTACCAGCTGACAGCCAACTTGTGTATCCTGCAGCAGCTACCTCCAAGCTGAGTCATACTAAATTTTGTAACAATGCCAACCAAACAATGTCAGCATCAAAGCGTTTTATCTCGTATGGTATGAAAACATCAACGGTGAGACACAAAACATCGCTGTCAGACACATCATACAACGAGATACTCTAGAAACTTCTATAATATTCACTAGTACAAAACAAATCATTTGTATTATTGCAGATATCAACTTTTTACAAAAACCACAATATCTTTGTTATCTGTTTCATAACATTCAATTTTATTGCTGTGGAACGTATTTTTTGCTAAATTTGTTTATTTTTTACATTTCTCTGGTTGTTTTGAGTGTTTTAGGAATAATGTGTTATTCACTCCCACCAATTGAGTGACAATTGACCTGTCCCAGATAACTCACTTCCTTCAACAAAACTATCGCTATTATTTGAAAAACATCCATTTATTGATATTTATTAAACATAACAGCCAAATAGTAAAAACAGTAACTAACAATTACTTTGTATCATGGTAGAGGGTGAAAGGTTAGATTTGTAGAAATGATATTGATGGGTACACTAGAATTACAATTCTCAAACATGGTTGGTTGAACAGGAGAAGGTCAAGAGATCTTTTCTTCCGAATCTAGCAATAGCCTCAGATAAAACGTCTACTGATGGTTTTTGGCTCTTTCAAGGAACAAATATGCGGTAACTTTCCAAACGGGGGAGGCAACCTGTAAAGATAAAAGTCACCTAAAGCCGAGAGCACATATAGCGATTGCCCTAAACTATCGAAGATTTCTTCAACAATAATTGCGAAATTCATCGCTAGCATTATATTTGAGGTTTTCACCAGATTTTGATGAAGATCAAAAAGTCGCCAGACTCTTTGTTGATCAGCCAATCACAACTAACAAATGTAACACCTCAATTTCTCAAGATTGTCTTTATGTATGCAGTGACCCGCTCTATCAGCAATCATTCAAAGAATTTGTAGGCTATAAACCAGAATCGCTGAGAAACTGATATAGCCAAACAGTTGCGCAACTTCTTTTAGGAGTTCTGGAATCGCTAAGGTGATCACTTGGGCAACTGGTCTAGGTAAAAATTGCTGGTATGTGCCACTTTCTAGTTACCAGTTTAACCAATCATATTGCTGCATTTTAGTGAGTGCAGGCTAGTCATTAATTATACTGTATATTATTCTACAGCTGTACAAATGTAGTTATGACTACAATACAGTTATATGTAGTGAACGGTGATTTGTATCTCACGAATACTTGTGCAAAAGGAGCACAAACATACATTCGTAGAAAAATGACAAAAAGGCTAAATATCAAATAGTAATGTAAACAAACAGTTATATTTGTCTGAAAGTAGTAATATGTTAGTACACAGGCTTCCTGTTTCAGTACATTTCTCCGTGCTATGACTAAACTCCATATATCGTAGGGATAACAGTACAGCTAGCTACCCCATGGACATAGTACTATATACTAGGTCCATGGGCTATCCAGTGAACATTTATCTTATTATCCTGTTCGGTGTGGTGAATTTAGTTTTCTGCCTCCCAACATGATAATAAGGGAATTCATGACACACTGCGGTTAGAGTTCTTCTACTGGAAAAAAAACTTGATTATCTGATAGTTTTGCTTATCTTTAGGAGCAGCTAAAAAAAGTTTCAACTAGCAGAGGTGTACTGAGTACTCCCAACCAACCCCCCGAACATTCGGGGGTCAAACTCCCAACCCCGTAACGTTGGGGGTCAAATTTGTCGGGTATTGTTTTGGTTTTCGGGCATTGATTTTTCTACTGATAATTGTTTGGGAGTTATCTTACCATTACAACATGAAACATAGACCTAGTCCAACAACATGCTTTTACTTCTTTTGTGGATTGACGTTGACCCACCCTTGTGATAAAACTATAAATTTATCAGTAAACTAACAAGGCACATCATTAGCTCATGAACATACGGTTGACCAACCAAATAAAGGAATATTAGTGCTTTTGAATAAAAGTGGGAAGGCGGCTCTACTGTAAAAAAATATTTATTTACAGCATGCAAATGAAGCTGCTATGCAACAGTACCAACTGTTTGTATGTGGCTTGGTGGTTAAAATTATTATTACTACTACAGTAACTATTGTTATAATTAATAATGATTGGATTTTCTCCCACTTCACTACTACTACTATTATTTATCATCATTAGATTATTATTATTAATTATTTTTATTATTTATTATTGTTTATTATTATTAGTTATTATTTATTATAAATAAATAACAGTTAATAATAATTTGAAGCAAGCCAAATTATATTATTATTATAATAATCAAAAATAATAAATAAATATTGTGAAGGACGGCGCCATCTTGTTGACATTTCTATTGTAACAGTTCTATGCTAACGTTGTTGTCATCGACAGTTCTATGTAACGCCCACCCAGTCTACCTAGTATACATCCTGTTCAGTTCTATGCATACACTTTAGAGCCGGCAGCTCTATGTACATTTCTTATACATTATTATTATTATTTAGCTAGTCATGCATTTACCCAAGACACTCCTACTACTGTATTTGTATTGGTACACTCTAGCCAATGGTTTGTGCTAGGTGTGGCTTCTTTTGTCTACCCATTTTATGATTATTATGTAACCATGTATATAAATATGAATGTCATTTGATAATAAAGTCAGAGTCAGCTTGCACACTCTCAGAAGTTTCTTTGTTCTCTAACAATAATAACTTCACTGCGCTAGTACATGCTCGTACAACAAAAGCTCTATTACTCGAGTAGTAATACATAAGCAGATCAGCCTGAACCTCTGCTGGCCGAACCTAGCTCTGACTAGTTCGCCCTTCAAAGTTCGGCCTCTGGCTTACACACTGAAATAGCTAACGCAACCGACAGCTAGACAGTAAACTAGGATGGTCATGTACCACTCCCAAGGATACTAGTCGACCTGTGGGGGGTTGTATTGCACATGCGATAGACATAGATTGCCATCACAGTTCGGGAGGTTGTGCAGGTAGGCCGAGCTACCAACTCACACCCCCACAGTGAAATCCTGCACAATATTGTACAGGAATTTACTGTCTGGGTGGTTGCCACCTGTACACCTCCCGGATGCTTGGTCCCCTGGCTAATGCAGTGCACAATAATTCTGTAATTATTGTTAACAGGCTACTACTGACTTTGGTCATGCAAGAGAACAACCGAATCTGGTGTGGAACAAGTGCTGGCAGTTGCAATAATTATTCAATAATTATTGGCTGCGTTTGAACCTCTCTAGGCTCGACAATAATCAGTGCCGTGATTATTGTCTAGTTTATAGTTTGTCTCGAACTTTGCCGCATACAATAATTCCGCAGGAATTACTGTTTAGTTTATAGTTTGTTGCGAACTTTTGGCCACCGACAATAATGGTGCTGTAATTACTACTTGTCTGCTTCGACGCAGTCGAGACCGACAATAATTACGCTGTGTTTATTGTTGTGTTAGTTTTGTTTCGAACTCCACAGTTCGGATTGCAATGTGTGTCGAACTAGTAGGGCACCAAGTGCTTTGCGTCGTACACCTCGAGTCGAGGGAATACGCAGTAAGAGAGCGAACAATCCTACTTTCCGCCAAGCCTCGTGCTTGCTAATAGTCGACCAGCGCTTGTAGTTATGCTGCTTCTAGCTGTGCTCAGTGCTTGCTTCTTGAGAGTAAGAATCTTCTGAGAGTCAGGCTAACTCTAACATTTATTGCACAAACATAGATATATAAATAAAGTAGGCGGGTATGTTTTAACATAGTCACACCCTTGTGTAAATCTGGCAAGCCACACCTTGCTAAGCACCAATTAGCAGTGGGTAAAAAATAATAATAATAATTAGCCACACCTTGCTAAGCACCAATTAGCACTGAGTAAAAGATAATAATAATAGTTGTGGAAACGGTATGTGCATAGAGTTATACAGCATAGAATCTCGTAGTTAGGCACCAATACATAGAACGATACGTAGACACTTGGGTAAATAATTAGAATAGACGCAGACAGTGTACAATACAAGGGTAGATAATAATAAATGCGTTGACGTAGTACAGCAATGAGTGCTGGCGTCCCTCACACACTCCCCCCCATTGGAAGCCGTAGGCCCAATAAACTAAGTAGGGGCGCAAGGAGTGAAGATGTCACAAATATCGTCCATTATGTTTATAAGAGGTCCCTTTCCTTCTGTATACAGGCCTTTAACTCCTCTGTCCTCTGTAAAAATCTGAATGCCTCGCGGGTCAGGTGGTAGAGTTCTCCTTCATATCTTTTTATACGCCTATACCTGTCCTCTCTTCTTTCCTCGTTAATTCTGTCTCTCTGTCTGCGCTCGTCTTTATCTTCGGTAATGGTGGAAGGTATGCTTTCTTTTATGATTCTCGTTTCTTTCTTTCTGGGTGATGGTTGTCTTGGCTTGGTGTCGACTAGTTCTACCTTCATTATTTTCATTGGTGCTTCGTCTACTTTTCCACCTGGTCGCTTCTTCACTGGCAGCTTTTCTTGTTCTTTTATGGGTGTAGGGGTGCCGAATGGAGCTGGTCTCTCCCACTGTAGGGTTCGGCAGAATTCGGGGTACGACTGCTTGTCCACTTCGTACAGTGGCTTGGCTTCTCCTCCGTGAGCTTGGTCACCTCCCTTGCCGCGGATATGTTTCAGGATCGTGTCCCTAGAACTACTTTTCTTGCCGCAGGCACAGAAAAAATAAGTAAAATGTTGGTGCACATGATATAGTATGTGCTTTTTGTTGAGCTGTAGCTTACATATTCTGCACCCCCATATCTCGCCTTCTACTTGGTGTACTGCTTCATTAATGGCCTTTGTCGTCTCTTCAGCTTTCCACGTTTCTTTAATTTGGTGTGTTGGTGGAGGGGGAGCTGGTGCTTGATGCTTTCTGTATCGGCATCGGGCTGCCCCTTCTTCTGGTGTAGTGACAGTGGCTATTCGGGTAGGAGAGTGATTCTCTCTCTGTCGGGGCCGATTTCTGCGTTCTGTACCATGCAGCAGCTCTTCCTCGAAAGTCGGGTCTTCCTCCAGAGATAAGGTACCATCATTCTCCATGGCGTGTAAAAGTTTGGAGATATTTTTTAAGCACTGGCGTCTGTAGTGAGGTGTAGATTTGAAAGGCAGAGTAGTTTTATTTACACAGTGCCCTGAATTGTTGCTGTCCTCGTTTTCATTTAGCGCCGCCTGTTTCATTGTCTCTCTTGCCCACGTGTTCGTGGGGGCGTGGATCGCCGCTGTTGAGTTGTTCGTAACAACTTGTCTTGTGTTGGGAGTTGTGGGTCCCTGTGTATGTCGATCTTTTCCCCGTATTAATTTTCTTTCTAAGTTGTCTACCCTTGCGATTTCGGGTATTCGACCTGTACTGGGGGTTGTGCACTCTTGTGAGTTTAGAGTATCTCCCGACATTACTGTCGTTCTGGAGTTATCTCTTCCCACTAACCCTAGTATTTGCATCGTTTCGGCTTGATTTTGCCATGGCTGGTGGTTTATCATGTTTCCTTCTTTTTTCTGAGTATTGTAGCACTGGTAATCAGTGAATTTCACTGGTTTTCGAGGCTCCCTTCTTGGTCTATCACAATTCGCACTAGTTTCTGGTCTGGGTGGTAGTGGTGGCCACTCGACAGGATCTGGCTCATGTCTCTCTGGAGTAGGTGGTGCAGGGGTGCCTGCTGGGGGAGCCTGGACCCTACGTTCGGGTGTGGGTGCCCGCTCTACTGTTTCTATCGGTGGGGGGGGGGGGGGTCCTGTGCCTGCTCTGTGGGGGGTACCGCTGGTACTGGCCTGTCCTTCTCTCTAAGAACTCTATCAGTGAGTTCTGGGGGTTGAGGTCCTGCGTCCTCTGTTCCCACTCTTGGTGGGGGGTGGCCTAGGTATGCCCCTCTCATGTTGGGGCGTACCGCTTGCTCCCTGCTGGGTGGTGCTCGTCCAATCGTCTCTGGACACGACCGGTAGTGTTTCAGTCTCCGGCCGTTTTGCGTGAAGCCCTGTCCACCTCTTTCTAGGTGGTACGTATGGTTGGGGTATGTCTGGGTGATCGTGTACGGCCCAATATAACTGGGCTGCAGCTTAGGATTACTCCCTTTAGTGCGGCGCTTGTTTTCGATCACTACGAGGTCTCCCTCGGCGAACCTCAGAGGTTCGTCTCCTTTTTGACGTACCCGCCTCTGTAGATTTCGCACGTATTCATGTGCAATTTTCAGGTTTTCCTGTGTGCGCAGGGTATGCTCTGTGATGGTGGCCTTGTCTAGGGTAGGGGGCGTCCCTGTGAGTTGGTCAGGGAGTCGCACCTCTCTGCCCATCATGAGGAGGTTGGGGGTCTCCCCTGTAGTGGAGTTGGGGGTGGCTCTGCACGCCCGCACGATCTGTGGTAGGAGGGCGTCCCACTCATCTTGTCCTCGGGTGAGGATGAGTGTCCGGAGAGCGTCGCCTAGCGTCCTGTTCTGGCGCTCCACCATTCCGTTCCCTTGGGGATGGTAAGGGGTGGTGCGTGTCTTCCGCACACTGCATAGCGTACACAGTTCTTCTAACAAGGAGGACTCAAACTGTGCCCCTTGGTCTGTGTGGAGTTGCTCTGGGAAACCCCAGTAGCTGAACACGCGTTCATCTAGGGTGGCGGCCACCGTGGGGGCTGTGGCATCAGGGATCGCGATAGCGTCCTGCCACCTGGTGAAGTGGTCGGTGAGGACCAATATCCATTTGTTCTTTCGGCGGGTGAGGGGTAAGGGCCCTACCAAGTCTACTGCGAGTTTTTGGAAAGGGCGTCCCGCATATAGTCTCTGGCCCTCTGGGGCGCCGGGTTTCCGGCCTCTCTTGGTTACCTGGCACACCTCGCAATCTCTTACGAGGCGGCGCACCATGGCGGATAATCCGGGCCAGTACCAATCTAGCATCAATCGATTCCTAGTTCTATTGATGCCTGCATGGGCTAACTTGTGGGTCTCCCACACAGTGCTCTCTCGCCACGAAGGGGGACAGACGGTGCAGTGTTTGGTTCTGCCCTGGTACTCCAGACGCATGGTCAGTACCCCGTCAGGCCTTATACGCAGGCCCTCCCTTCGGTCGTGTAGGACCCATAGCTCTGTGCTGCCTTCCTCCAACTCTTGTCGGGGGAGGATCTCCTGCTCTCGGACAGCCTGATACATGCGGGCCACTGGGTGGTCGCCTTCTTTCTGGGCTTGCATCAGTTCTCGTGTGTTGTGGTTGGGGTCCGTGACCGTGAGGTTTACCTGCACCAGTCCTTTTTCCACAGCAAGTTCGGCGTGGGAGGGTCCTCCGTCACGCTGCTCAATCGTACTGCATTGCTTGCAGTTAATACACTGGGCTTGCCGGCTAAGTCCGTCTGCATTCGCATGACGGGGTCCCGCACGGTGTTCCAGCTGGTAGGTAAATTCTGCCAGGATCTCCAACCAGCGAGCAATCTGGTTGGAGGGTTCTTTTCTGCGACATAGCCATCTCAGGGAGGCGTGATCGGTCCTCAATCGGAACTTTCTTCCGTAGATGTAGGGCCGGAAGTGTTTTACTGCTTTTACCACCGCCAGGAGCTCTCTCCTTGTCACGCAGTAATTCCGCTCTGCGGGTGCCAGTGTTTTGCTATAGTAGGCAATAACCCGTTCTTTGCCTTCTTGCTCTTGGGAGAGTACTGCCCCCATCCCTGCAGCGCTGGCATCCGTATCTAGGATGTAGGTGAGTGAAGGGTCGGGGTACCCTAGTACTGGGGCCCGACTCAGTTTGTCCTTTAGTAGGTGGAAGGCCTGCTGCTCTCCTTCTTCCCATTTCCAACTGGCTCCCTTCCCGGTCAGAACTGTCAGTGGTTTGGCTTTTGTGGCGTATTCTGGTATGTACTGGCGGTAATAGCCAGCCGTCCCAAGAAACGCTTGTGGGCCCTTAATATCTTTGGGATCCTCCCAGTTCTGTACAGCTTCGACCTTCCCAGGGTCGGTTGCCACTCCTTCTGCGCTGACGACGTGTCCCAAATATCTCACCTTTTCACCCAACAGCTCGCATTTAGAGGGCTTGATCTTGAGGTTAGCTTGTTGTAGCCGTCCTAGGACCTTCTTGAGTCTTTGTAGGTGGGTTTGGAAATCTGGGGCGATAATAATCACATCGTCCAGATATAGCATGAGTGTCTTCCAATGCAGTCCCTTTAGGACTCGTTCCATGAGACGTTGGAAGGTGGCTGGGGCGGATGTAAGTCCGAAGGGAAGGACCTTCCATCTCCACAGTCCGCTTCTGGTAATAAAGGCTGATTTCTGTCGAGCATCGGCGTCCAGGGGCACCTGCCAATAACCACTAGTGAGGTCCAGCGTTGAGAAATAACGACTACCAGCCAATGCGTCCAGGGAATCGTCTATCCTGGGGATAGGGTACGCATCCTGGCGGGTGACGTCGTTCAATTTCCTATAATCAACGCAGAATCTCCAGGATTCATCTTTCTTTCTGACGAGGACGACCGGCGAACTCCAAGCGCCGTCGGCGGGCTCTATCAGGTCCTTGGCTAGGAGTTCCTTTACCTGCCGTTCAGCCTCGGCCTCTTTCTCGGCTCCCAAACGGTGGGGGGGGGGGGGGCAGCGTATCGGTTTGGTTCCTGGGGCCACTGGAATAGAGTGTTCCGCCAGGTGTGTACGCCCTATGTCGCTGTCGTCTTTGCTGAATACCGTTTGGTATTGTGCGAGTAGTTCATGGAGTTGTCTTTCTTCGAGGGGGTTTCGGCATCCCTGCCGTGCTTGAGCATATAGCGTCCGTAGGTGTGGAGGCAGCTCTAGTCCTTCTATAGTTTCTGGTAAGGTTGGGGTGGAAGTGGTGTGGACGTCTTCCGCTCCTACTCCTGTAAACAACCCTATCACCTCTCCGGCGGGGACGTGGATATTCTCTTGGGAGGGGTTAAGGCATCGCACGAGCACTCTCCCTTGCTCGTCGGGCGTGTTGATGCTGGTGGCGAGGAGCAGGCCTCCTTCCACACTCTCTATCACTCCCTGTGGGCAGGGTTCTTTGCTGGTGAGGTGGCACAGAACAGTGGTCTCAGCTTGGGGAGGTAGGTAGGTATCCTTCTGTACCTGGACTTTAGAGACTAAGTCTCTTCCGTGTCTATCTGTGCAGACGAGTTCTGTGCCCTGGATCTGTAAGGCTGGCTGGTCGAACCCCATGTGGCAACTTTGGTTCGAGAGGAACGGCATACCGAGGATCACGTCCTCGTTGATTTGACTAACAACGGACGTTTCCTCATAGCGGATGTGTCGGATGCGTCCCGAGAGGGTGAGCAACCCATAGAATGGCAAACGCGTGCCGTCGGCCATCAGGCCATGTGAGTCGTACTGTTGTAAGTACTGTTGGACTCTGGGGGGTAACTGGTCGAAGACTCGTTTGGCTAACAAGTTTGTGTTACAGCCAGTATTTATAAGGTACGTGACTGCCTGTCATTCGACTCTCCCTGGTAGGTAATAACTTGACTTGTACGGCCTCTCGACCTGATTGAGGTGCACCGTTCTAGGTTGACTGGTCTCTTTCGGACCCGACCTTGGGATTTCTCCCTTAGGGGTGCTTTGTCCTCTCTCAGTTCGATGCCATGTCTCTGTGTCTTCCTCTTCTGTGGGTGGGGTGTCGTCTCCGCTTGTGGCCAGCGGTTCGAACCGGTTGGCCAGTGTGATAGGCGCATGTTGGGGAGGCTGTGGAACCTTGCGTCTGAGGGGGTTAGCATAGGGTGTTCCATGAGGCGGGGTGGCCCTGTTGCAGCCAGTAGGTGGCCCTACTGCTGCGGGCCGAGCCCGTTTCCCGGACGGTTGATCCATGGAGCAGTTTTGCATTGCCTGCGGAGATGCCCTGTTCTCTGGCAACCCCAACAGCGTTTGGCTGGTTCCTCCTGCGGTTTTTTCTTCAACTCCGCTACTTCTTTGCTAAGAGCTTCTATCGTTTTGAGCAGTTTTGCGAGAGGGTCTTCCACTTCTTGGCATAGGGTTTCCGTCGTGGGTGGGTCCTGGTAGTTGCCTACCGATCCTTCATGAACCGTACGGACATTTGAGTGGGGGAGTGGTTGGTGCTGGACCTGCAGGTAATCATTTCCTGCTCGGATGGCTTCTTCCAGGTTGGTGGGCCGAATGGCCAAGAGATGCCTTTGTAGGTATGCATGACCCAACGTGCCTTGGAAGGTTTGGAGGGTCAGCTCTGCCCGGTTCCTCTGTGGCAGTTCCTCGTACGCTGCCTCCACCAGCCTTTCGACCTGGAGGGCGTGTTCTCGGAGGGTGTCTCGGGGGTGTTTATGATACCCCATCAGTTTGTTTTGGGCCTCTGTTCGGGTAAGCCCGAAGCTGGCCCTCAATGCTTCTACTATCGCTTGTTGTGTGGGTCCACGCCCACACTGTTCAGCCTTTCCAACCAGCGCCTGGCGTAGGTGGATGGTGGCTTCCTCTTGTGTCCATCTGTTCATCCCAGATACTTCCTCAAAGCGTTGGACGAAGTAGTGGACGTCTCCTTCTCCATCGAAGGTGGGTAGTCTGAATTTGTCCCTTGCATTCGTCACTGTCATCCGTTCCAGGATATCGGTTAACGTCCCCATGATCTGCATGGACGACCCCTCGCGGTCAGTGCTAACGGCTCTCCGCCTGTATGACATGTCTGCTTTTTGCTCGGGGATTCGGGAGATTGCTGTGGGTGCTTCAATCCCACTGCTGCCACCAATGTACAGGAATTTACTGTCTGGGTGGTAGCCACCTGTACACCTCCCGAATGCTTGGTCCCCTAGCTAATGCAGTGCACAATAATTCTGTAATTATTGTTAACAGGCTACTACTGACTTTGGTCATGCAAGAGAACAACCGAATCTGGTGTGGAACAAGTGCTGGCAGTTGCAATAATTATCCAATAATTATTGGCTGCGTTTGAACCTCTCTAGGCTCGACAATAATCAATGCCGTGATTATTGTCTAGTTTATAGTTTGTTTCGAACTTTGCTGCATACAATAATTCCGCAGGAATTACCGTTTAGTTTATAGTTTGTTGCGTACTTTAGGCCACCGACAATAATGGTGCTGTAATTACTACTTGTCTGTTCGACGCAGTCGAGACCGACAATAATTACGCTATAATTATTGTTGTGTTAGTTTTGTTTCGAACTCTACAGTTCGGATTGCAATGTGTGTCGAACTAGTAGGGCACCAGGTGCTTTGCGTCGTACACCTCGAGTCGAGGGAATACGCAGTAAGAGAGAGTGACCAATCTTACTTTCCGCCAAGCCTCGTGCTTGCTAATAGTCGACCAGCGCTTGTAGTTATGCTGCTTCTAGCTGTGCTCAGTGCTTGCTTCTTGAGAGTAAGAATCTTCTGAGAGTCAGGCTAACTCTAACATTTATTGCACAAACATAGATATATAAATAAAGTAGGCGGGTATGTTTTAACATAGTCACACCCTTGTGTAAATCTGGCAAGCCACACCTTGCTAAGCACCAATTAGCAGTGGGTAAAAGATAATAATAATAATTAGCCACACCTTGCTAAGCACCAATTAGCACTGAGTAAAAGATAATAATAATAGTTGTGGAAACGGTATGTGCATAGAGTTATACAGCATAGAATCTCGTAGTTAGGCACCAATACATAGAACGATACGTAGACACTTGGGTAAATAATTAGAATAGACGCAGACAGTGTACAATACAAGGGTAGATAATAATAAATGCGTTGACGTAGTACAGCAATGAGTGCTGGTGTCCCTCACAATATATATTAATTAATGATAACAATAAATAATGAAAATAATGAAATACATATAATAAATAATAATAAAATAATAATAGTAATTATTATCATTATTAATAAATGATAAATTAGAAAAGTTAAAAAAATGAATAATGATTACCTAATAAATAATAATATAGTATAACAATAATAAAACTCGACCCCCTAACACTCAGTGTGAACCCCCTAACAGGCAACCCCCTAACAAATTCCTCCAACCCCCTAACAAAAATTTTTTCGCGCTTCGCGCAGTTCTATTTTGTTAGGGGGGTTGGATTTTTAACTCAAAACGCCCCTGAACTAGCCCATCATTAATATGTTTGATACAATATGATTAGATTAATAAACTTATACAGTAAAAAAGTGTATTATAAAAACTATTATACAATGTTATTATAATCTCCCATTCATCAAACAAACAGTTTTTTTTACAATAGAAGCAAAATAGTTTTTAATGTTTAACTTTTTTTCCAGTAGGCAAGAGTAGATTACCAGAAACAATACAACAACAACCATCGCACTTTTTTTAGTAGTTAGTTAGTAGTCTGTTTAGTTCATCCCACCAGACTGGTTAGAATTGGATCTGTGACTCTCTTCGTTACGTAGTAAAAGGCAGCTGATAGGTGTAGCACATTCTAACCTTCGCCTGGCTGCAGTCCTACCTGAACGACCAAGGCTAGTAAGTAAGTAGTCGCCGGTTTCCTTTTTCTGCCAAATAAGCAATATATATATATTATAATTATTGTTGTTTTCATTATGATTATTATTATTTGATTATTTTATCAATTTACTTATCATCTTCTTGCTACTTTTCATCGTCTGCATCTGCATGCATGTCTGTTACGCGTGTCTTTTATAGTTATTTTGTGTATTACGTATATTATTATTGACACCGACATTCGCTATCCTTTTATTTATTAATTTAGGATATTTATTACATTCATTCTAAAGAAGTTTAATCAATACGAAAGGTTGCCCAACTCTGGTTTTATGGTGTAATATTATTATACAGCAAAATCAAAGATGATACTTTTCTTCAAGTATGTATTAAATTGATGTTTTCAGTTGTAGTAATATAAATTATGAATAATATTTGATAGTCAGCAGTTGTTTGAAGTTGACAACTTCGTCTGCAAGAGTGCCACAATGGCATTTTCCCCTCCGTTAAAAGTGTGACACAACATAATCATGATATAAGTAATGGATGAGGATACAGAGGAAATGAGAAACAACTTGTATAAAAGTTTCAGTTCTTCTATATGATTGTTTTGTGGTGCAAGTAGGATTAGGTCAATGTTGTCTTAGTTTTGCAGTTGACAACTGCCACAACAGCAGGATAAATTGTGATTGTTGGTGTATTAATGTAATAAATCCTATTGGTACATATTATATAGTTGGTAAGTAATAATAAGATATATTATTGCCTATGTTATCCATATTATAATATTACTGCTCCTCCAAACCAAATAAGGCATGTCACGCATCATCAAACTTGTACAGCCTATGCATAATACAGTTGATATATTCTATGATTAGTAGCGTGTACTGTAGTCTACAGTGGCGGATTCAGAAAAACACAAAGGGGGAGCCAACTGGGATTCGGGGCGGAGCCCCGAAAAAAATATTTGCTGGCTCCCCCTTTGTGTTCTTTGGCACCCCCTCCAAAACCATAATAAATGATGTGGTGTGTTTTCAATATGGTTGCTAGAATAGTATGTACTATTCTTTATTCAACATCATCAACCATTGGTAATTGTGAAACATACACCCTCAGACACACATCCACATATGTATGTTCCATTCAAAGTGGGTGAGCATGTATGTTGCATAGAAAGGGGTTGGCCGTGTGGGCCCAAATCTACACAAAGGAAGAAAGGTTGCTACCACTATCTGCATCTTCTTACAAGTTGTCATTATTATTGTTATCAATTACTAAAAAATCAACAGATCAGCATACTCTTGTAAAATAAAGTATTGTTCTAAAGAAAAGACTATTAAATAAATTAGTAATAATAATGATCAATAATAAATAGCAAAAACTTTTTAAAAAGTGTAATAATTAATAATAATTTAGCTTTAGTATGTAGTAGTATAGTAGCAGCGGCAGTAGTAGCAGTAGTGGTAGTAGCAGAAGAAGTAGTAAGTAGTAATAATAAAGTAAGTAATAATAATAAGTTAGTTGTTATTTAGAAGTAGAATTGATTCTTTTTTAGTAGTGTTGTGCGCATATTCATTCACCAATAACCTGAATAATAATAATAAATGAATTCAATGATTTATTAATAAATTAGTTGTAATAATAATAAAAATAATAGTGCATTATTATAATGCATTGTTGCTATTGCATTGAAGAGAAAGACAGGAAAATAATAGATTAGACATATTAATTGTTAATTATTATAATAATAATAATTATTATTACTATATATATTATTATTGATTAATTATTATTAATGTTATCTATCATCTAGCAATTGACTATTAAAACAAAAAAAAACAAATGATAATTATTACCCTGGAGGTGCAATGAGAAAATAATCTAGAATGCTTGTTGCTGCCTTACGCTTTTCTATGGCCATACTTTGATTGATCAACTTTTACAAGGTGTTTTATGATGACAATTATCAATGGACACTTCACTAACGGACGTGCAATCGAAAACTGTTACTATGGGAACAAAAAAAAATGGCGCCAAACTTAGCAAATTTCTTCACTTATTCTTCTGGAGGGAGCTCCCGTGGCTACCCCCCTGAATCCGCCACTGGTAGTCTACCATCGGACATTGTTTGTTGGATTCTGTACACTTACACTTAGTGATTTACGTTAATGCCCTGTTCACACAAGACCTATAACGAAACTTTATTAGGTGATCGCTGAAGCACGACGAATAAAGTTTCGTTTAGGCTGGTCACACGAAAACTATAATGGGGACCCGGCCGATTTTAGGTGCTCACCAGGGGGTGCTAATTTGATGATACCGGAAGTTTTCTAGCAGTTTTATGATAATATCGTTAAGATTTTCAAAAATCCACTAATTTAATTTTTATTTTTTGCTTTAGAATTTTCCTCTCACTGATATATTGAAATGGCAGGAGCTCCAGTGTCTCTTTTAGCTCACTAGATTTTTTTTGGCACAATAAACAGTTATAATTAACTCGAATAATCACTTTTTACGAACGCTAACAATTCTGACTATAGATCGCTATATAAAATATATAGTGAGCTCGTAAGAGTTATCTCCCATTTATTATTACTTATCACTTAGTATTTATTTATTGTGTGTTGTCATCAGGGATTAACACTATTCATTCTATTTCAGTGTTAAATAATTTTCATTCAAGCACAAGTTTGATCCAACTTGTGATTAGGAAAAACAAGTTTCACTCAAATTAATTCATTTAGTTTAATTAATATCAATTATTATGATTATTTATAATAAAAATTTTATCAAAAAAATTAATATTCATTTGCCCTGAGAATTGAAAAAAAAAACTTGAACAATTGCCATTTATTAGTCACATACCAGAGGGCACACCACATGTTTGGTACACTTGTGATAGTCATAAGAGTTCGTTATTATTATTTATTGCTAGTCGTTTACTAGAGTTATGAAATCCGCAAAAAACGATTCATGAACAGTTGATGGGGATGGAGCTTGTAATACTGAGGATGCGCCGCGTAGATCAAGCATAATAGTATATAGCTGCTGTTGAGATACATTGACAGGGCGCACTGTAATTTATTTACGTTGGCAAACTTAGTTAGGTCCGAAATACTGTGAGGAAATGCACTATTGACCAGGCAGCAGTTCGACCCCACTAACAATATTGTGAGGAAATGCACTATCGACCAGGCAGCAGGTCGACCCTACTAACAATATTATCTTAGCCGAACTCTACTATTATCTTTCTACTTATATTATTACCACTATTTTCATATCTTTGCATATTTTTGTACATGTGCTTGGGCAGTCATCCATGCGATGGAGACTGCCCCCTTGTTCTATCTAACTGTTCTATTGGTCTTGTAATAGCCAATCAACCATACAGGCGTGGCCTGCTTTTGTGTATGTGCTGCCAATCTTATTACATAACTTTTTCTTGTAAAGCATTAATAAAATCAGAGCAAGCTTGACACTCTCATTGCTTGTTGATTCTTATTGCATAAGCGCACTTATGCAAAGCGTTGGTAACAAAGCGAATACACACAAGCAAAACCTCTCACACAGATTGCACTGGCAGATAAAGATACAAGTTCACTACTTGCACAATTAACTCAGACAGATAAAGCAGCTCTTGGACAAGTTGACTAGTGGCAAGAACAATAGTCAGTAAAAAGTGTTCAGTCGATTCGACTTACACTGCACTCGACCTACGGGCAAGTGGTACTGGAACGATTGTTCGAACTGCTAGTACAACCCGACGCATCTATTCTGCCGAATAGAAAATCAGTGGAAAGTGAGGGAGTTGTGACAACTCCTCACTGTGTATTGCTTACGGGCGTACAACACTGCAAATTCTATTCGATCAGTTTAGGTTGTTGGCTTTGGGCTAGTGGAGGCGAACGCTGCAATGTTTGCTACGCACTTATTACTGTGGGCCGCTGTACAGGTGACCAGCTACCTCACCACCATAAATTCCTGTACAATACGATACTTTGGTTCAAATGCATGCTATCTATGAGCATCATTATTAAATTAGTTTTTTTTCATGTGAATAAAGCAAAATATTTTTTAAAAGAAAAAATTAGAGGTTATATTGATCTCTCAGGCTTGCTCAATCACATCATTTTTGTCATATTAGCTGCTTAAATGTCTCAAATTAAAATAAAACGTCAAGTAAGTCGTAAATTCTAATGATAAGTTATATTAGCAATTGAACTGCTTCCGGTTGCATCTACAAAGAGAAACTACGGGCCTGATCCCCATTAGTTCGTTACGCCTAGCGATCTCTAGTTTCAGCCAATGACAGCGCATTGTGTTTTGTGCGCGGGTCTACTCATACTTTACTGCGTGATGTAAAAGCATGGAAATTAATTGAAGCAAGGTTTGAATTAGATTACTTTAATAAATAGTTAAGTTTGATCAGCCCGTACTATTCAAATTGTTAGATTATAATTTATTATTATTATCTTTCATTTATTTAAAACTCATTATGAATATAATAAAATAAATAATTATTTTTTAAAAAAAACAATTGTGCTACTATGGAAACCATGTGTTCGTTGCCAGCCAATAGCAGCATATAGAAAATAAGCCAATTAATGAGCTTATCTGGTTCAATTGCCCAATCACGTGCAAGCATCGCAACCGACGATTTTCCCAAACCTAGCATTGCTTGATCACGACAAAACTGAAATATTCGCTCGGTTTGCTGAGCAACGAATTCGCTGGGCTTGAAAAAATAGTTTCGTTTACAGTTTCGTCAGAAATTCGGTCTCGTGTGACCAGGGCTTAAGTGCCTGACCACAGGCATGCATAGTTTATCTAGGGGATATCCACATCTGTTTAGTGAATGCTTTGGATATGTTTCCTACCGATTTGTTTGATAGATGATCTAAAACAATGATACAACCATGCACTATAGACAATCCACAGTATTTGTATATCACATAACAGTATGTATGGAGCGTATCTGTACAGACAATGTCTGCTGTAGAAATCATTTCTTGTTATGTACTAGATAGATAATCAGTGTCGATTTATGTAATCATTTATTTATATGCTTTCCCAGTTACGCGAGTGAATATTTGCTACATGGTAAGTTGGACCAGTGTCACTGGAATCTTACTTGAAAACCGTTTGGTTTCTATAAACTGCTTGCGAACTACGATTGAGCTATGAAATACATTTCAAACCTGGATTTAGTTTTATTATAATACATACAATATTGATTTTTGGACCAATTTGAAAAATGATCGAAACAAAACTTGAAATACTCGTCTGTTAATGCCAACACCACATTTGCTGTTACAGTATTAAACCTCGTACTTTTACAGTCCTGGAACCTGTTAATAATCTTATTTTTACTGGAAGCAGTTGAGTGTTACAACTGGGTGATAATGACTGGTTTTAGCAGAGGGATCTTTTCTAAAACAAGTTACTTTATTCCTAGATGGAAGTTTTTTGTTGTTGTTGAGGAAGCAACTATTTAGTTTTATGCATTCGGTCCCGGAAGTTTGAGTTATTCCTTGCATATGTACCATTGTCAACTTGAACCTCATTAAAGTGCTACCACACACACGTAAAATAAACACGAAACTCGTGTCACGAAAATCGTGAGTTGCCTTCTCAACGAGTGCACTTGCCACACAGCAACATTCGACTCGTTTAAATAACGCGAGTGAAATGTATTGGTAATAATTAAATTTTATACCGTGTATGCAAGAATAACTTGCCTGCAAACAGAGGCATTTTTTAGCTATACTACATTTTTTTAACCATTTATTCATAATAATAATTATAATAATAATCTGATCAATAATGATAAAAAAAACAATGATAATTTATTTCATTTATAATAATACTAAATGATAAGTAAAATAAATAACCAGAGAAGGTGTATATTGATAAATTGAAAGCGTAATTTTATTTATACTTTATACATTATTATGGAGTGAGCATTTCTTGCCAATCAGCCATTGTAATGTAATGGAAAAAGTGAAATTGGGTAATAATATTTATCGATAGATATTTGTAACCGTGTGCTGTGCTGACAAAGAGATTAGAAAGTGTGAAAATGTTTTAGCTGTAAGTGCTGACGTCGCTGCCACAAAAACCAATGCCAGTGGCATGGCAGCACGAGTGCATGGTGTATATCAAAGGTCAACAGGCACGGCTGTTCGTATTTTGTGGAAAATTGCTCGAGAACACTCGCACGAGTGGACAACTCGTGACTGGTTGCAGGACCTTTTCTGTGCTTCAAGTTTAAATTTTCAAAAGAAATTAATGTTCTCTTCAATTTAGGTTGTTTCAAGAATTTTTTGATGAAGTTTTTGATACACAAGTATATGATTAATCTATGAATAATGATGGCTGACTAAAAAAGTCATCTATTTCTAAAGTCGGTCATATTAATATAACTCCTCAGTAGGTAGTGCAGGTTTCCTCTTCAATACTAAAGATTCGCTGTGTTTGTATTGTTATTTATCAAAATAGAAGCTGAGTAACAGTTGGCAGCATTCCAGGCAATACACTGCCACTATTGATCACATTACCACATTGGCGCATTAGTACAAGTTCAGAATGTGTTAGCTAGCCATGTGCTCCACTTGAATATCATGTAGAGGCGATTCAATTGCTATAACTGTGGACAGCAAACATCCTGTAAAGTTAAACTGTGGAGTTTTCTTCTATTTAGGTTTTAAGGGGGGGGGGGACACTTGTAATTTGTCATCCTTAATTTAATGTTATCGATAATTTTACATTTGTTTTGGAAATCATTACCTCAGTCAATAATATTTCATAAATTTTCTGAATCATAAAATTCTCAAGTATAACCACTTTCATTCAAGCTGGGAGTTCCAGTTTTCCATTTGTGTTCTAAATAAATGCTTTTTTAATAATAAGGATGACAAAGCTGCGAATTTATGCAGGTGAAATCGAAATAATCGTAATAGTGATATCATAGTTCTTCTGTGCAAATCGTGAAAATGTGAAAAATTCTACTGACACTACAAATAAAAATGAATACGAATATTGCGCATTTTAGTAACAAGATAATGTATAATAAGTTAGTGTTATCTTTGTTTTTATTGCTATGATTAAAAATAAAAATGAATTCGATAATAAATAATAGAAAGATTAAATATAATGCGTATAATAATAAATTTCAATCATGAGATAAGAGTAATAGTATGAAGTATACAAAGCAAGTACCACACCAATAGCAACCAATGTATAGTGGTTAGAGCAACCATATCACAGGAAGTAGGTGTTTGTGGAGAAGTTTATAAAGGCCCTTATGTTTGACCAGTCACTATTTAGAATGGTGGTTTAGTATGCATTTTTGATTTGAGAACAAATGACAACCCAAACCTTGACAGTACCACAAAGTGATTCAATAGCTGTGTGTACAGAAGTTTTTATTTCCCTCAGGATAGTGGATAAACAGATGACCAGGCAGATACTTTTGACCCTTTATATAAATATATGTAGTTTTTATTCTTTATCTATAGCTGTAGTTTGTATGTCATGTATATATATATAGCTGTAATTTGTATGTTATATATATAACTGTAGTTTGTATGTTATATATATATAGCTGTAGTTTGTATGTTATATATCTATAGCTGTAGTTTGTATATTATATATATAGCTGTAGTTTGTATATTATATATATAGCTGTAGTTTGTATGTTATATATATAACTGTAGTTTGTATGTTATATATCTATAGCTGTAGTTTGTATATTATATATATAGCTGTAGTTTGTATATTATATATATAGCTGTAGTTTGTATGTTATATATATAGCTGTAGTTTGTATGTTATATATCTATAGCTGTAGTTTGTATATTATATATATAGCTGTAATTTGTATGTTGGATATATAACTGTAGTCTGTATGTTACAGGTAGAGATGTGGTGTCACAGTTGTACTGTGTACTTGGTAGTCACAGTCTTCTGCCTCCCATCAATCATCGCCCAGGCAATTCAACCGCAAATACTTTGTGTAAATGAAACTGCCCCAGGTCATAGTTCTGGAATCATCCAGTACCCACCAGAAGGATTTATTAGAGATTGTACCCTGACGTTGACTGAATTTGAATTGGATTACATCAGCCTACCAAAGCTTATCAGGAAACAAACAAATGGAAGTTGTTCAGAGATAGTTATCAACACTGAGAACTTTTGTATTAAAGACTCCGAATATGGAGAATCTGCTATTATCAAGTTAAGCGATAAGACATTAATCATTACTTTACCTGTTGAAACATCAAACTTTACAGAATTACATTACTACAATCAAGGTAAGTACACTCTTTCATGTATTATATATGTCTACACTGTCTCCTTGTTTGTTTCAGCTTTATAGCTTATTCAATGAAAAGTAACAATATAAAGATAAGAGAAAGTTCAGTCTATTTCCACGTTTGTTCTTGAGTTATATTTTTCTTTCACCATGACAGATAGATAACCATGAGATGATGAGGTGCTTACTAAAAATGAATCTTGTTATGTTATTTGTGTCATATCAAAGTTTGTTAGTAGTTATCTGTCATTTCCAAAAATCAGTTACTTTATGTTATTGCCAATAGTTTCTCTGTATTCAAACAACATGAAAATGTAGGAAAATATATGCATCGGGGCCTATACTGTTTTAATGTATGGATTTGGATTGAGTTTTATTTATATTATGCTTTGACTGTTTATAATCCAATCTCTGGGCCACACGCTGTTAAAGTACCATAGCTGCTGACATACAAAACAAGCAATAGAAAACTAGAAAAGTGCTTTGCAAAGTTTTTTTCTCATTCTGGGTTGAAGGCTGTACAGAACAGTTTTTCAACAAACAAATTTGCCATATTTGTACTTTGCAAATTCCAAGTATGTTGACCCCGTTCGTGTGAAAAAAGTATTTGAACACCAAAAAACCTTGAAGTTTTTTCTCGATATTTATTGACAATGAGAGAAAACATGGCGTGGGAATGAGCTGAATTGATGAACTCTTGGAGATGTTAGCTGCTTAATAGCCAATGGCAGTCAACTTTAACAGTTATAAAATAGCCTTACTTTCAGAGGTGAATTTAGCCTATAACGCATTCTCTAAAGTATTATTGCTGATGCTCACACAGAAATAAGGTTTCGCTTTGTTCTCTCAAGTATTTTATTGGGAAATTTATAAAACGTTCAGTACTGACTGAAGATATTATTGAACTGTTGCGTCTCCGGTTTAATTTAAAAACTGTGCCCATGTAGTGATGTGAAGATCAGTTTCAAGAGTGATACATCTAATAAACTCGACCAGAATACATTGTGTGATATCTCATTTCAGTATTTATTATTATTTGAGAAGACTCTTCACTCATATCTGTATTTTCGTACAGGAAAATAGTTATAACAAAAAATATTTGTTAATGAGAATAAATAATAATAATTATTATTATCAAAATTAATATATAAAATAGTGATACAGATCATTATACAATAATAATTACTTTATGGAGAGGGACACTAGTTACAGGTTCAATCATCTCACTCTGGGGAAAGCTGTCGTTGCGGAGACTCGAGTCTAAGAAGTCCGATGATGGTCAAAATATATTATTATTGAAATAAACTTTGATGAATGAAAACGTTGTTGTGCCAATTCCTTGGAAGGGTGGGGGGGGGGGGCAATGAGCTCACCTGTTTCAAATAAAGTGCTCTGGTCATCCTAATAATTACGAAACTTTCGTATCTTGTATTTCTCAAAGATCAATGCCTTATTCTCGAATTGTTCTCCTAAAGAAATTTTTCTTTCCTCCACAATTTGGCTTACTTCTTGTGAATAAATCTCCACAAATTAACAGCCCTAGAGTAAAAAAAAATACACCAATTTTAAGAACTACAAGAATATTTGGTTTTAAAAAACCGTACCTAACAACCTTTAATAGAAGGTAAATACGTTTGTGATTGCAAGCGAAGTCTTAGCTACAATAGTAAGATGTCTTTTTGACCTGTTGACTCTGGCAGCAATTTATTTAGCAGTGCAGACTTTGTTATTATAAATGCACCAGCTTTCGTGTAGTACTGTTCCAGCTCAAAAGCCTAACTAAGTTAGCAACTAGATAGATCTCTTTCCATTTTCATTATCAAACCAAAATAATACACCATGGGTCATTGTGGTTTGTTATTTAAATATAGTTGTCCATGTTGTCTCTGGTTTCATTAAACGAAATCAATAAATTATTTACTATTGAGTGTAATTTGGTGACAACGTTTTAGGCAACAGCAAATGAAAGTGAAATATCTTTCAGAAAGCTTGTAATTCTTCACACACAGAAAAACGTGGAGGAGTTTTAATCCTATTTCAATCAATTCTTACTATCCACGAACGTAATCACCTTAGCGATTGAAATGCGATTAAACAGGGGGTGATTTATTGCCACAGCCAATGCACTGGTGAACGATCCATATTCAATCACTTTGGGATTAAAATTTGGATTTAGTTAGTCTCCCAAGGATTAAAAACAAGAGCATTTCTGATCACTGTATATGCATATTGTTAATCGCATGATGATTGTTATTTGGAGCATTGCTAGTCCAGTCATTGATTAAAGTTAGGATCAAAATTAATCTTCCTTGAGTGCTATATCTGTACGGTTTTTCTTTGAGAGCGATTAAATATTGGAAGCGATTTGAATTGGAGGTAATCATTTTGTATTGGATCTAGCTGGTAGAAAATGACAAAGCTTGTTTCAGAATGTAATGGCAACTTGTATTGAACAAGGAAACTGAGATCAGTACAACACCATTAAAAAGGAAATACAGCAATTACAACATAAAACCAACTAAGAAGATAGAAAAGAAATCGATAAAAATAACTGGCTCGATTGAATGATGATTAGTATAGTATAGTCTATTAGGACATAGATCCACTGCGGTACACTCCGCGTACATGCAATAGATTCCAAGTTGAAACTGAGAGATGATGGCTGATTTTGATCTTCAAGCTCCTAAAATAAGAGTGACATCATTAGGCACATTTTACAATAAAAACGTATCCCAAAATAAAAAATAAACCGAATCCAACAAACCTTCAGGAGTTGAAAATGAAGATTGGGCAACATCACAGCTGTTTGTTCATCACCTGTGAGCTCTTGACTTCATGTATATTCAATTTTCGTTTAAAGAAGGACGTCTATAGTTGGTGACTGTTCTAAAATGCAGAATTATGATATAGTAGCCACTTTTATTTGCAGCCACTTCAAGTTCAAAAATTTTGAATGTGACAAAAAAGAAAACAATCATTAGTTACTAAACAACATTCAACATCATTTGTTCAGTTTAGTATTTTAACTTAGTTACTAATCAATACACAAACAATTGTGTATTCATAGTATATCTTATTTACCTGCTTCCGTGTCATCATTAACTTAGAGTTTTGAGACAGCTGTGTAAGCCTTCATCATCCTCGTGTGCTCTCTTTGCTTGTGATTGAAGCGGGAAAATAATAGCCTATTCAGGGACAATACGACTATATGCTTAGGCGATCATTGATACCCCCACTTGCTATTAGGTAATCATACTATAAATGCCAAGGCTTTTCTCCATTTTAATCATATCAGGAGTAAAATCTAACTTGAAGATAAGAGCCAGAGTTCAATCATTTCGGGATTAAACTTCTTACTGGGTCAGTAAAGCTAACAATTAAGGACTTGTAGAATAACAACAATGTAGAACCACATTGTAATCGCTTGAGGAGTAAAGTTCTTACTAGCTGATTAAAACCAGAGTTTAATCCCCTGAGAGTGATTTATTGACCTACCCACAATTTCTGGCAACGTTATTGTCTGACTTTAATCCTTAATTACTCCTTCCAGCAAACACTCCCAAATTATCTACTGAAATACCAGATATCACCCCTAATGATGCCGGATTGTACTCTTATATTAATCATTACAGTGTTTAATCACCTGTTTAATCCCAAATGTTCCACTTTTTTCTGTGTGTGTTGGTTGCGGTCAAGTTATGTTTGCTCTGCTATTTTATACTCATTGCAGTTAAAATTGTTCTTTTGTGGTATTAGATTTACAAGGTTTAAACTTATTGGTTTTTATTGTAGTTGGAGTGTGTGGTAAGGGCATAAGTTTAACAGATCAACCTGAGATACAGCAGTTGAGCGGGGTTGTTGCTAGCTTATATGTACAAGAGACTGCCCCCAGCGTGTGCACTATCTACATAGTGAATCTACCCAGTTCACCAGTAACTGCACTATTTGAGTTTTTGTACTCTGAAGGATTAAATGGTACACTGAATGTAGCTAATAAAGACTTCTCTAGTACTACTTCAGGCAGTTCTCTACTAGCTGACATCAATGGTGAACTTGCTACTCTGGCTTATGTTCACAAGAGTTCTGGATCCTACGACTTCTTGATAAGATTTCAGGGTGAGTGTTTTTATAATATCCTACCGACCTTCAATTTGTGTGGTTTGAACTCGCAACTGTAATGCATGTTACATTTATTTATCTGTAATAATCGGGAGGTTTAGCAAGCTGTTAATTACAGACACAGGCTCGCATACACCGTAATTGCCGTATGTCGGGAAGTTTACCAATGTGAGAGTTGCCTGCCCTATATTTTACCCCGAAATGTTAGTATTTTTAGTTGTGTGCAGTCCGTTTTATCGCTTAGAAAAAAAAACAGATTTAACTTTCAATTAGAGTATTCACGGCGTATGTTTGCTCGATAAATTTCAATAGAAATAATCAATCAGCAATAAATTCGATCAATAAATAATCATTTGGTTCGGAACTCGGGGGTCAACAAAAAGTAGCTCACTAAATAAAATATAATCAACAAGCATTTATTTATATTGTTTGTGGGTGGCGAATGAAACTGAACACTAAATCGATTATAACGAGCGAGTCTAGTTAGTTCATTTTCATCGACCGATTTTATATCCTTAAATAATGTCACAATATAATCACGTTAATTCTAAATCTACTAAATTAAAACATTAACTTCACAAATCATTATTTGATTTATAGCGGTGCCATTTTTATTTTTTTCTTGATCGCTTTACCAACTGGGAGTTATATTCTCTATGGTTGGTTCGTAGCCTATAAGAATTCATTGAATAATTATGATGTTCTAAAAAAGGGCTTAGGACAGGTTTTGAAAGACGCGCTTTGTGTAGAGTTGTTTTCTCATCAAACGTTGTAGAACTATTCAGAAGACTCACTTGCGGCAACAAAAGTGCAATGGGTTGGTAGAGATCTATGGAGGTCTGGGACAACGCTGTCAGTAGAAGGGCAATCTGCGAGCAGCAGTTTGCTTGTGATATTACATAGTATACTCCAACCAGTAATATGTACCATTTTTATTATTTTTAGTTAAAAATTGTTTTCTAAAAATCTTAATTATTATTGTTTCTTTTACTTTTTTTCATCGGAACATGGCCAGTATTTCGTTTTTGATTAATATCACCGTTGTAAAAAAATAGCATTGGAAATATAATATCAGCGAACTTTTTTATCTTGTATTGGTATAAAATTATACTATATTATTGTTTAATTAATTTTTCTCTTGAAATTATTATTTTAATAGAAATATTCCATTAATTTTTTTTATATTGATCACAAACACTATCATGTGAAGGCCGGTGTGTTCATAATAGCGAGCTTATCAAGGATTAGAAAAATTGCTGAATTGAGAAAAACGACTCCAAAAAATTCAACTTTAGTTGCCGCCTCATTTTTATTGCATTCACGAAAGTCTCTGCGCAGTGTTTATATCTAGGAGGCTCTCTTTCTATACAAATGAGCCCAAATTTTGAAAGCTTGCTTTATAGCTCTATAGTTTGATGCATCATATATAGGAATCGCTTTATTGTTGAGAGGGCAACTCCAGATAATTTTTTTGAACATATTTCAATTTCGAAAGGTTCTAATTAAATCAAATCCTCTCAAAGTTCGGTGTCCTGAGCCCCATAATGCTTCCGATCAAAAAGACAAGAAAACAAAATAAGTTGCTCCAAACTAATGAAAATAAACAATCAATAATAACCTACGTATATATATTTTGCCGCAGGCGCAACGTTATCGTAGAAAAATGAACTGAATAATTATTTTTATATTACCAGCTAAAAATACCTTATTACAAATATTGATGAACCGACGGTTTGAGTCTAAAAACGGTGTTACCACCAAAGTACATTTGACTATTTTAGCTGTCAATAGCTACTGATAGATTATTACCTAAACATTAGTCTACACAGAACAATCAATATATTTACAAACATACTGATTTATTGGTCTGGTCATAGAAAACTGTGTCTCACGTGGTTTCCGTAACCACAACCTCGAATTTTCTAAACCTCTCCAATGTAAATACTTGCTGTCAGAGAATTCCCTCTTGCAGTGTATTATATGTGATCATAGCTCAGATATCTTGTTCCCTTCAGTTCAACTCTTACATCATTGTATCACCTACAGCTCATTTTAGGTTGCCTTCACTCACTCTCTTGTGGCTTGATCAATGGTTGACCATCTGTACATAATAATGTTTGTATGTGACATGATGTTGTAGTACTACACTGTGGAGATGTACCACATGTAACAAACAGTGTACATGATACAACAATCTCCCCATGGCTACCTGGTGCTCAGGCTACATACCAATGTACAGATGGATGGGTGTTTAAGAACAACCAAAGTTCTACTGTAGAATGTCTACTAGATAGAAGTAGAGAGATAGCTGAATGGAGTGATCACTCTACCATACTTTGTGTTAGTAGTAAGTTATTTGACTTACATGTAAGTGTGCATGTATGTACTTACCTGTATTACATAACTCCCTGCAGAGTAACTGTATTGGTCCATAATAACCTGTTGGTGCATTATCTGTTTACAGCACATGAGTGTAGTTCCCCTCCCACAGACATACAACATGCTACATACCAGCTAGAAGGAGACAATCTAACTGCTGTATACCAATGTATAGATGGATATAAATCAAATAGTCTAGACGTATCAGACAGAACTGTACACTGTACTTCATCCGATGAGGAGAAATATCCATATACTTGGAGCTCTGCCAACTTTGAATGCTCTGGTGAGTTGACTAAACCCTAGTTGTAGACAAGAGTGTCTGAATATTCACTCAGTTAGAACTTCATATATACTTGAGGCATGATTTGTAGTCTGTCACGAACCTCTAGACCAGGGTTATTTACTGCTGATCCACAATAATTGATACAACCATCTACCATGTTTGTATGGATTTGATTATAGTTGAATGTCCGCTGACAGACTCACATGAGAACGTAAAAAATGGCAAAGTCATGAGGGAAACATATATCTACAGAGACAAACTACAGTATGAGTGTGATGTTGGATATGTGGGAGATGTAGTAGTAGAATGTACTAGTGATGGTAGCTGGTCTGAACTTCCTCTCTGTCTACTTCGCCCAGCGGGTATACTAAGTGACTGGATACCTACTACTAGTTGGAGTGTCATTGACTGTACATGATACGTAGTATACTATATTTGTTTGTAGATCCAGGTAACAACGCTCTGGTCATTGCAGTTGCAATTACAGCTTCCGTAGTTTGTGTGGTTGTGGGCGTGGTTTGTCTACACAGGAAACTTAAAAGGTAATACATAGTGGCTTTTCAATTGTATCATGCCATACTAGCTAACCTGTCTGTTGTAGCCAACAAATGGATGTAATCTGTGAGATCTCTTGCCTAACTCTGACCTTGTCCTCTCATGGATGCCTCTTGTGGTACTCTCCTGTCATGCCAACCCTCTATAGTCTTTTTTGTTGTGGTGGTTTTTGCTATTGGTTGTTTTTTCTCGTGGTTTCTCACTTTCACACGTTTTTCTACAGTCTTTTCCTCTTTTAGTCGCTTCCTCCTGTGTTTGCGTCTTTTAATGATCACTTCATCCTTTGGTTGATTCCTACAATAGTCATTTCTTCCCACAGAGGTATAGAGAGAGGTCAACCATAGAGGTATAGATAGAGGCAAAGTTCAACCATAGAGGTATAGGCATAGGTCAACCATAGAGGTATAGGCATAGGTCAAGCATAGAGGTATAAAGAGAGGCATAGGTCAACCATAGAGGTATAGATAGAGGCAAAGTTCAACCATAGAGGTATAGAGAGAGGCATAGGTCAACCATAGAGGTGTAGAGAGAGGCATAGGTCAACCATAGAGGTATAGATAGAGGCAAAGTTCAACCATAGAGGTATAGGCATAGGTCAACCATAGAGGTATAGGCATAGGTCAAGCATAGAGGTATAGGTCAACCATAGAGGTATAGGTCAACCATAGAGGTATAGATAGAGGCAAAGTTCAACCATAGGGGTATAGATAGAGGCAAAGTTCAACCATAGAGGTATAGATAGAGGCGTAGGTCAACCATGGAGGTACAGATAGAGGCATAGGTCAACCATAGAGGTATAGATAGAGGCATAGGTCAACCATAGAGGTATAGATAGAAGTGTACGTCAATCATAGAATTATAGATAGAGGCGTAGGTCAACCATAAAGGTATAGAAAGAGACGTAGGTCAACCACAGAGGTGTAGATAGATAAAATAGATCAACCATAGAGGTATAGGTATAGTTCAACCATAGAGGTATAGATAGAGGCATAGGTCAACCATAGAGGTATAGATAAAGGTGTAGGTCAACCATAGAGGTATAGAAAGAGACGTAGATCAACCATAGAGGTGTATATAGAGGTATAGGTCAACCATAGAGATATAGGTATAGGTCAACCATAGAGTTTTAAATAGAGGCATAGGTCAACCATAGAGGTATAGATAAAGGTGTAGGTCAAGCATAGAGGTATAGAAAGAGACGTAGATCAACCATAGAGGTGTATATAGAGGTATAGGTCAACCATAGAGATATAGGTATAGGTCAACCATAGAGTTATAAATAGAGGCATAGGTCAACCATAGAGGTATAGATAGAGGCGTAGGTTAACCATGGAGGTATATATAGAGACATAGGTCAACCATAGAGGTATAGATAGAGGCGTAGGTCAACCATAGAGGTGTAGATAGAGGCATAGGTCAACCATAGAGGTGTACATAGAGACATAGGTCAACCATAGAGGTATAGATATAGGCATAGGTCAACCATAGAGGTATAGAGAGAGGCATAGGTCAACCATAGAGCCATAGGTCAATCACAGAGGTATAATATAGGTATAAGTCAAACCTCTGCGCTTGATCCCTCGATTGCTTCGTCCTTCAGTCGCTTCCTCCCTCACTTGCTTACTCCAATGGTCGCTTCCTCCCTCAATCGCTTCCTCCCTCAATCGCTTCCTGTCTCAGTCACTTCCGCCATTGATCCTTTAAACTGGCTTGATCATTCAGTTTTCCACAAAAATTCCCGAAAGTTAATAATTATAACCATGTTTGAAAAACTGGCTTGATTTTATGTCTGATTATTTGGGTACAATAGAAATTGAACTCAAGATGATGAGCAATAATAATCAATGGAGCTGTAACTAGTAATGATAATAAGTAATAATATTGTTATTATTGATTTATATCAAAGTTTTACACCTAACTGCTACTTCCAAGAATCAGTTGGCTATGAAATGCCATACATACGCTGGCCGACAAGTCGTAAAAACCATCTTGCTGCGTTAGTAATTAACTTTAGACTACATGGCTTATAACTAAAGCAATGTGTTGACAACACGCTCTTGCAAGATACAATATTTTCCCCATATCGTTATCATTTTTGATAGAAAAAGCTTATGACAATACCATGATGTAATACCTCATATGAAATGCAAACTCATCGCATAGTTATCCTTTCTTCGGTGTAGACAACTCTGCATGAGTATTTTAAAAATTAGTCTAATGTAAGTACACCAAATGTACACTTGGAAGATTTCAACAAAACATAGTTCAAATATTCCTAAAACAACTTAGACCGATGAAAATCTAGTGACAGATACTTTTAGGTACTTATGTGTAGATAAATGACATGGCATTTGTATGTATGCACCCATGATATTGTTTATTTGTAGCAGGTTTGCTGTCAGCCCAAAGAATGATGAAGACTTGGCAGCTGGTGAGTGGTTTTAGTTCTTTTGTGAGAGAGTTCGTTATAGTTGTTCCTTACACTTGTACATACATTTATCCCTCTTGTTACTTACACTTGTACATACATAAATCTTTCATGTTACTTACACTTGTACATACATTTATCTCGCAAGTATGCACTTTCATGTTTATACAACAGCATATCAATACCTGTGTGATTGCTGTAGGAATGTGTGTAACATGTACTGGCAGTCACTTGTAGTTTACCTGTTACTAACTGTAATTAGAGAGCCCTCTTCCTTTGGCTTCCTTGACCCAGCATTTTTGTCCCCTTGTCACCCTCTCTAGTACATCTCCCTTCCTCTCACTCCCCTAGTACACCTCCCAACCCCTCACTCCACTAGTACATCTCCCATCCACTCACTCTACTAGTACATCTCCCATCCTCTCACTCCACTAGTACATCTCCTATCCTCTAACTCCCCTAGTACACCTCCCATCCTCTCACTCCACTAGTATACCTTCCATCCTCTCACTCCACTAGTACACCCCCCCCCCCATCCTCTCACTCCACTAGTACATTTCCCATCATCTCCCTCCCCTAGTACATCTCCCATCCTCTCACTCCCCTAGTACACCTCCCATCCTCTCACTCCCCTAGTACACCTCCCATCCACTCACTCCACTAGTACATCTCCCATCCTCTCACTCCACTAGTACATCTCCCATCCTCTCACTCCCTTAGTACATCTCCCATCCACTCACTCCACTAGTACATCTCCCATCCTCTCACTCCACTAGTACACCTCCTATCCACTCACTCCCTTAGTACATCTCCCATCCACTCACTCCACTAGTACACCTCCCATCCTCTCACTCCCCTAGTACACCTCCCATCCACTCACTCCACTAGTACATCTCCCATCCTCTCACTCCACTAGTACATCTCCAATCCTTTCACTCCCTTAGTACATCTCCCATCCACTCACTCCACTAGTACACCTCCCATCCTCTCACTCCCCTAGTACACCTCTCATCCTCTCACTCCCCTAGTACACCTCCCATCCTCTCACTCCACTATCATACCTCCCATCTTCTCACTCCACTAGTACATCTCCCATCCTCTCACTCCCCTAGTACACCTCCCATCCTCTCACTATACTGCCCTGAGCTGGCAAAACACAATATCTCCACATTTTGAAATTGTCGAGTATCGATCAAAAACTTTCAAGTGTCAGCCATCTCGTACAGATGATTGCAACATTAAATTAATAGTGTTGTAGTAGGTAGTCAGGCATGCTCTTTCCATCTGTGAATACCATTTTTGTCTAACTATTATATTTTACATGTAAATTGAGATAAATTGTTTTGCCTGCCTATTCACACATATTATTAATGCTGAGCCTAGGCAACCAAAACACAATATCTGGAGATGTTGTGTTTTGTTTGCCTAATTAGCTCATTGAATTTGGGCTCAGCAGTCCCACGATCTGTGATCTAGGGGATTATGCTTGCAGAAATCAAATGAAGTTGAGACAATTTTTGAATTCTAGGTAACAGGTTTTGGTGAGGGGTTTAAAATCTGCTTATCTCATGACTTGATGGTGAAATTGACTAGATTATATGTTCTGATCGCACGTTCTCATCATTTAGCTGCTTTGTATTCAAGAAGAACTTAAACGAATTCTGATAGGAATATCCAAACAAATTATTATTGAGAGTTGATAACGAGATAGTCTGTGAAAAAGAATGTCACAATTGGACTAGACCACTGGTTTGACAACCAAGACGAAAAAAAACAAAACATTTAAAAAATAAAAAGACTAGCGTTGGAGTAAATACTGATGACAAAAATAAATTTTTATTACAATTTTATATGTCAGTCAATGACCTTGATCTGTCAGCATCCATAATAATAGAAATTGACGCAGAATAATAATAGAAAAAAATCGACTATGATTTGATTTAAGAGCCAAGTTTGTACTATTTGTTCGTTGTTTGCTTCAAAGGATGCTACTAGCATGAATAGTATGACTTTCAATTGCTACGATGCATTAAATAACCTCAAGTCAGCGCTGTATTGCATTGTGCTGTTACACTAATCCCCAGAAGACAATGCTATTGGTCAAGCAAAACACAATATCAGCAGATATAGTGTTTTGGCTGCCTAATTAGATAGTAATAATGCAGATATGGTGTTTTGCCCGCCCGAAAAACAGGGGTTCGGGTGGGAATTCAGCAATAAAATTTTTTGGGGTGATGTAACATACCCTGATAACATGAAAAATACAAAAAAAATGCGTTTTGAAAAATTGGTCAGATATTGTGTTTTGCCAGCTCAGGGCAGTATACAAAGAAAGTCTCAGATTGATCCATGTGTACAATGCTGCAACATTGATGCAAGAATGTTAAAAAGACAAACTAAATCAGTTCACCTTCATAACTAGCGAATGACGGTGACGGCACACGAATGATGTATTTTCTTTGCTTCCACTAGTTTATACATTGCCTTCTTTGTTTGCGAATACATAATGCATGACCCTGTCAATAAGTCCCGTAGCAGATCTGCAAGCTTGTGGAAGGGAAGCCCATACTTTGGCTACTTAGCAAAGCAGAATTATCCTCCTTTTTAAATGATTTTCTCCCCCTTCGACTCAAAATTGGCTCTTCGGTGTACAGTGTTTCAACAACTGCTATGACACATTGCAAATTTTTGCAAATTTCAAAGAAATAATCTGACTACCGGTGGGTAGGACCTAGTATACCTTTGAACTAGAACTAGGTTATAGTAATATTTTTGATGAAATAATAAATAGAAAGTTTTATGATTTATGATGCTACTTCCTCAACTTATTAATATAACAATAATAATAACAATAGCAATAGCGATTGTCGGATGTCAATATCTGCATAAGGAGGAGATTTCATCGTCATGCTAGTCTTTATTGTTATTTTGCTGTGTTCACGTTTACCGGTATTTGGTGGCAACGATCTAAGAGTGAGGGTTTGTCACGTGATGCACGGATGAGCCCAGTGTGGCAGTCTTGGAATTAATCTAGTAGTAAGTGGACATGAGTTACCGTTCTCTATCTGCAAACCCTTTATCTAACATGACACACTCGGCATAGAACCTGGTATCATTGTTGTGTTTAGTTATCTGTGTTATGTAATGGTGCAAGGGAAGTTTGTGAGAGGCATTCGGTGTTCAGTGTTCATTGGGAAATAAGTGTTGGATGTCGAGTTTGTGTTACAGGAAGTTCAAGGTTATAACATAGGTTCTATCGGTATTGGCTTAACCTACGCATACGGGTACATACATGGGTTACGGGAACTTAGGCTAATTGGAGAAGACCTGGATGACTGAAGTCATCCAGATAATAGCGGTCTTCTTGAGATAGTATTTCCTGGTAAGTGGACGTGTTTTGTTGCTTCTCCTTCATCTAACATGGCGCAGTTGGCATCGTACCTGGTGATATTGTTGTTTGTGTATTGTTGGAATTATTTATTGGTACAATGTAGGTGTGTGAGAGGCTTTTGGTGCCGTGTGGGCACTGAAAGAGTGTAGGTGTAGAGGTGCAAGGGCCGGGTGGGCATCCATGGTGTGTGTGGTGATTAAGGTGTCTGTAGAGGTGTTGGGTGTTTTAGAGCAGCGAGTGCTCTCAGTTTTCAGTGTTTGTAGGGAAATCAGTGCAGTGGTTATTTTTGGTGAAGTGGTATATTTGTGTTATGGTAAAGAGGTAGAGTTTGTATTAGACACTGGAGCTGAAGTGTCTGTGGTAACTGAGGATACTGGCAGGTTTCTGGGTATTGAGATTGAGTAAACCTGTTAACGATCTCATTGGGGTTGATGGTTTCAGGCTGAATGTTAGCGGGAAGTCAAATGTTTGCATTAATGGCTTCCCAAGATCTATAGTGACATCATCAGTGTATGTTGTAAAAGGGTCCCCTGTGAACCTGTTAGGTATTGAGGATGTCAGAAAACTCAAACTGTTAACAAACAGTAAAGAGTTAGTGGCAGTGACAGTTGGGCGAGTCGGTAGAAGAGGTAGAAAGGGAGATCAGTGGCAACACCAGTGTCAAGGTGGAGGTTGAGCAGGAGGCGGATAGGGAAGATACTGGGCAGAGAATTGCTCTGGTTGACCTTACAGGGAGTGAAGTACCAGAGTAGTCGGGTTCGACTGCTCTAAGGGAGAGTGGTGGTGATGGTGGAGAACTGCTGAGGGTTCAGTTGGTGTTGAGGGATGTGGCTGGGGCAGGTGTTGGAGGCATAGTGAGGCCTTAGGACGAGGGGATGGAAGTTGGTGATGGTTCAGAGGAGGTATAGTGAGAGCTGTGGGGTTGATGAGGTAACGAGGGACGGGTATAGTATGGGGGTAAAAGTATCAATAAAGTATGTATCTGTTGCAGGTATTTATCCCAGGTATGTATGGTGTGAGGCTTTGATTTTCACTCCTGGTATTTGGGCTTGACATATGATTTAAGGCTAGTGGTGCACCTAACCATGATTAGGTAGGCTTGATCACACGCAATGGTAATTGGTTCCATGGTATGTCAGCTTGATTGCTCACTGGGTTTATCAAAGGGAGGGGGGGCATGTTGGATGTCAAGTTTGTGTGTTACAGGAAGTGCAAGGTTATAACATAGGTTCTATCGGTATTGACTTAACCTAGGAATACGGGTACATACACGGGTTACGGGAACTTAGGTTAATTGGAGAAGACCTGGATGACTGAGGTCATCCAGATAATAGCAGTATTCTTGAGATAGTGTTTACTGGTAAGTGGACGTGTTTTCTTGCTTCTTTTTCATCTAGCAATAAGTGTAGTGTTTGTTATTTGGTAGTGATTAATGTCGCTGGTACAATGTTTATTCATGGTGTTTGTGTTATTGTTGATGATTATTATTTACTGGTGTAAAGGAGTTGAGTGGATCGTCTTGGATTTACTTGCGTCACTTTGGATTATTATTATTATTGTTGTGTACCACGTGGGCACCAATAACAATTTATATTTGTACATTAGTTGTACTGTGGTAGAGAGATGTTTGTGTATTTGTATAATTGTACAGTGGAGTGTTAGAGGTCACAGAGCTGGTGTTATTTAGAGAGAGTAATGCGTCATCCACTGTGTACAGATACTTATGAGGTGGCGACTTTTTTGTGCAATAACTGCAAGAGGGATGAGTAGGGAACTTGATTTATCATTGTTTCCGAAAGTGAAGTTAGTGGTAATAATTTTTCAGAGGAGTTCAACAATTGGTCAACTTCATTTGTGGTGTCTGCTAAGGTAGCAGCCTTGACTACTGCACATTGTGGGTTTTGAAGGGGATGAGGTAGTTGTGAACGTGATTAGAGGTAGAACTAAACTACTAGTCTTATTAAGTGCTATAGGTAGTGATGGTATAGGGACACTGCCGTCGCTCGGCTTTGATTTCAATGATTAGACTGACGATGTGTTTTTTAGGGCAGTGAATTTCACCATCATCATGTCTATTACTTCCAGTAACTTCATAGGTTCTACTATCAACATTTATAATAATATTATGACATTATCTTTATTATTTCAAAAATAGAGGTAGGTCACTGTGGGACTGCATCAATATAAATTCCGTATTTATTTATTTATGTAAAATAGATGGAGCCAACACTACTACGAAATGGCCTTACATTCAAATAAAGCTGCACAGCGCTAGCTATGTACTGTGAATGGGTTATGATTTAGACAACTACATGTAATGGACATAATGCCACTTTTTTGTTTTTGTTAATTTTTGTTTCTATTTATACCAATTGACAATAACTAGCAACATAAAACCCATAGATAGATATTTGCAACGGCTGACAGAACTGAATGTGTAAACTAATCAAAGTAGACCTAATTATTATTACAGGAGACAACAGAATCATAAAGTTTGGTATAGATTAAATCAGCAACATAAATCAAGCGCTAGACAAGCAGACTACATGGGAAAGTGGAACTTGAAGCGTGGCCAATGATGGAAGTAGTAGTATATGAGCAGATCTCCCTACCAAGTGTTTTTTTTTTGTGTGGTAATCACCCGGTGTGGATGCAATGGGTTACGGCGTTGATTAGAGCTGCGGGTTAATATTTTATGGCATTTTTTTTTGATAACTGTTTACATAATTTTATCTCTTATGACATCTTGAGTGTAAATAATCTTTTTTAGTTTTTATACATTCATGTATATATGTATAACTATGTAAATATTTATGGCTATATTTATGTTTACATTGAATAACGATGAATCGATGTTTGACTATATACATTTATTACATAATGAGTATATTGAATACTATAAAATATCTTGGAAAACTTCTAACATGACCTCAAATAAAAAAATAGATGAAGTTAGGCATTCATCTATTTGTATATATCTACAATTGTCAATATCTCAATGAGTTGTGTCTGGTCTATATTGTATAGGGGAAATCTCCCCATACAATATAGCTAGAGTCAGTAAATACTAAGTAATACAAAGTGCTACTTCTTGTAATGACAACCAATGTCATCTTCTTCGATGTACTGATGATATATCTTAGGGAGGAAGACCTCTATTCTATGTACTTTTGATTCCGTAATGAACTAAAATAAAAAGTTATGTATTAGTACAGAATGATTGAACAGAAATGTAAAATAATTACAAACTTTTTTATCTTTCTTAACTCCTACTAAATAGTGTTTTTATTAATTCTTACCTTGTCACCAAGAAATTGGCTGTTAACTGGATTTTTTTGTTTTTTGTTGTGTCCTACGTTGTTGAGTCCTTACTCTTCTGGCTTTCCTTAGAGCGGACTCTTGGTGTACAGTTCTCCTTTTTAAAGCAAGCTCTTCACGTGCATGTTCGAGAGAACTAGGTGTGTTTACCTGCTCTAGTTTTTGTCGTCGTTGTTGTAATTGATAATGTAGCCCCGAATGTGTGATGTAACATCATTCCCTAAGAGCTGTATTGTTAGAAAAGCTTCAGTTCGAAAACTATTTGGCTGTTCTATCAAGTCTTTCTGGATGAAAATACAATTGTTTGAGAGACTCTGCACTCTCTCTTCAATTCTTCTATTGCATGAGCTTTGTAGAAGTTTCAAGTCCTCTTCATTTACAGGTTTAGGCTGAGTTTCTGCTTCTGCGTTGTTAACTATTTCTATTTTTATGGCTGAATCTAGAAAAAAAACAGATGATTGATTTTTATTTTTTAGTATGATAAATAATGTATGATTAAAAAACTATAATTCATCAAGTTTTTGCATTTAGTCTTAAATATTAATTTTTTTACCTTGTTGCTGAGAGATTTAGTCAATGTAGTTGTATTAGTAGTAGAAGCAAATGTTGTTCCTTCAGATGCCTGAGCTGAAATGGATGAATTTTACATGAAACAGAGCTGTTTAAATAGCTAATAGCACACTGAATGATACAGCTTTACAATAGGTATATATTCGCGTGAAAAAAATTATTTTATTCCCGTGAAAGCATTGGTTTTTTTCGCGGGTGTAAATTGTTTATTTCACGCGGTAATTTTTTTACCTTGTTGCTGAGAGATTTAGTCAATGTAGTTGTAGTAGTAGTAGAAGCAGATGTTGTTCCTTCAGATGTCTGAGCTGAAATGGATGAATTTTACATGAAACAGAGCTGTTTAAATAGCGAATGGCACACTGAATGATATGGCTTTACAATAGGTATTGGTTTTGGTATTGGTTTTCTTCGCGGGAATAAATTGTTTTATTTCACGCGGAGACTTTAATTTTTCTTTCCCGCGAATAAAACGTGAAAAGCAATCCAATTCTTCAGGCGAATAACAGCAAATAAAATTCTTTCTTTTCACGCGAATGCAACAATTTGTCACGCGGATCCAAACAAATTATTTTAAGGCTAAAAAAAATTCACATTTCACGCGAAGAAAAAACAATGCTTTCGTGGGATTAAAATAATTAATTTGACGCGAATAAAAGCTGACAAAAAAACAACATTTTCCCGAAAAGAAAGTCTTTTATTTCACACAAAGAAAATAAATCTATGCGTGAAATAAACAATTTTTTCACCCAAAGAAACACTAATTCTTTTGCCAGAATAAAGTAATTATTTTTACGCGAAAAAAACATGAAAAACAATCCAATTTTTCACGCGAATAACAGTAAATAAAAGTTTCTTTTTTCACGCGAAGAACAATAAAAGTCTCCGCGTAAAATAAACTTTTTTTCATTTGAAGAAAACCAATGCTTTCGCGTGAAATAAAAGACTTTTATTCATCATTTTTCACAAGAAAATTGGGTTAATTTTTAATGTTTTAATTGCGTGAAAATAATTATTTTATTCCCGCGAAAATAATTATTTTATTCCCGCGAAAGCATTGTTTTTTCTTCGCGTGAAAAACTAGTTTTTTAGCATTAAAATAATTTTGTTTGGATCTGTGTGACAAATTTTTGCATTCGTGTGAAAAAAGAGACTTTTATTTACTGTTATTCGCGTGAAAAATTGGATTGCTTTTCATGTTTTATTCGCGTGAACATGATTATTTTATTCCCGCGAAAGCATTGTTTTTTCTTCGCGTGAAAAACATGTTTTTTATCATTAAAATAATTTTTTTGGATCCGCGTGACAATTTGTTGCATTCGCGTGGAAAGAGAGAATTTTATTTACTGTTAATCGCGTGAAAAATTGGATTGTTTTTCATGTTTTATTCGCGTGAAAATAGTTATTTTATTCCTGCGAAAGCATTGTTTTTTCTTCGCGTGAAAAACATGTTTTTTAGCATTAAAATAACTTTTTTTGGATCCGCGTGACAACTTGTTGCATTCGCTTGAAAAAAGAGACTTTTATTTACTGTTATTCGCGTGAAAAATTGGATTGTTTTTCATGTTTTATTCGCGTGAAAATAAAAATTTTATTCCCGCGAAAGAATTGGTTTTTCTTCGCGTGAAAAAATTTTTTTTTTCACGCGGAAACTTCTGTTTTTCTTCGCGTGAAATAAAAGACTGTTATTCCCGGGAAAATATTGTTTTTTTTTCATCTTTTATTCGCGTGAAAATAATTGTTTTATTTCCGCGAAAGCATTGGTTTTCTTCGCGTGAGAACATGCTGATTCCTAGATATATTATAAAGAAGGTCTTCACGAGATGGTTTTCATAGGGTTAATCAGTGCAACTTTAGCTATTTATGAGCCACTGTTTTCACACAGAAAGCATCCAGTTCCACAACAGCGAACGGAGAAGCAACATCTACTACAGCTACTAGGAGAGTAACCAGCATTAAGGTAAAAACCCTAAAATAATTATTTGTCTTTAGTTAATTAAATCATCTATTTTTTTGGAACTAGTTTTTTTTCAAAACACTCAAGCTTTTAATAAAGCACTAATAATTTCAGTATATTTTAACCATTAAACTAAGTTTTTTTTGTCTTTTTGCAGGCATAATGCTTTCACACTCCACAACGCTTCCTAAGTTTCGTATTGAACCAGCTGCAACTAACAGCAACACCAACACTATCTCCACTACAACCACTCCTTCCGCCAACAACGGCATCCACATTGTTGATTGAAGAGTCAACCCTAACGCCTTCAATGCTACATGTTCTCCCCGCTCAAACAGCAACACTTTCCCTGATATAATGATGAAACGCCATGTAGGTTCAGCTGACTTTCCTTTGAGCCCTACACCAGATTACACATATCTGCACGATAAGACTGAAGTCAAGCGATCCTTTGATAACAGAAAAACCATCAGCAACATTATCTCAGGCTTCAGTTTCCTTTTTATTCAGCAATGCCAAGAATAATACCACAAGTAAACTTAAAGAGTTCGAATTGATCGAAATGGCAGGAATAATGACGGGAGCTATGCAGAAAGGATTGGTGGAAATAGGGAATTTCGTGAGTCTAGTAGATTTACCAATTCCTACGATGTTGGAGGTTTTCGATGTCAATTACGTTGAAGATTACGGTATCTTGGATTATGAATACGTTTTAACAAACGGTCATCGGATTCGAGTAAAGTCGCTGATTGACAAAGAACTTATGATAGAGTTACAGGAACTCGATCACCACTTCTCACATACAGTAGTGTACATGGGAACGCTAGAAAAAAATCAACCCGATCTTCGTATTGTAGGAGACAGCTGACACCAGGGACTAGAACAACAACGAGCTATAGCCAAAAACTTGAGAAACAAATCATTGAAACAATTGAATGCGTACTTTGATATCATCACTTTCGATGATATTCCTGTCAACACTCTTCTGACATTCACTAGACTCTCAGCTTGGAAAAATTTAAAGTTGAAACACCAGAAACGAAAACAAGACACATCACCTCTACGTATCGCTCACACCGTCACCTACAGATACATGACAAATGACGGATCTTTGATGAGTGGAAAGATTGTCATCCCACCTGAGAACGTTTTAAAGATCAAAAATCATGGACGAGGTATGATCCACTATAAAAGCACGATGTCAACTCAAAATGGAGTAAAAAAACACATTCTCACGATTCTGACAGTTGAAGAAGCCTTAATGCTATTGTCTACTTGGGGTGAAAAAGAAGGGAGAGCCTTCAGATTTTCCCTATTTGATGATGCTGAGGAGTTTAACAGCCATGATGATGATATCGTTGATGCTTATGCTGACGATGAAGATGATGCTGATGATAATATGTCGGTTGATAGTTCTGAAAACAAAAGTTTTGAGGAAATTGATGGAGTTGTCGACGTCGTTGGTGAGAAAAGCGATGAAGGCAATACTCACATTTCAAGCAAAGCTAACAAGATTCTGATATCAGAAATTTGATTAAGGTACGTGAATCTTTTTACTAGTAATAAGTAAGTAGTAATAACAGTATTTTTCACCATGGTACGATGCAGTTGCTATATCAACGTCTATGTATGCTTTTAGATAGAATACGTGTACAAGTGAATGACTGATGACTCGCTACATCTGTCAGCAACAACTCATGGACACTAAATTATATACAATTCAACTCATTATTTGTATTGTACAATAATTTGTATATATTTACCGTAATAAAATATTTTTATTAACATCGGAAAATAGTCAAATTGTAAAAGTTTTGGGCTTACAACTCCGAAAATAGTACAAAATTTCAATGTTTCGTCCCGAAAATAAATATTCAAAGCTATCGTCACATTTAGTTGGAATGTTGAGACAACTCCAATTTATAAAATTGTGAATTTTTTTGTAATTCGTCAGAAAACCAAGTCACTAGAAGGCTTTTTTACAACCACAAGCATTATACTCTAGGTTTTACAGTTTTGTGAGTTGGGTACTGATAGTTTTTCATGATATGACACGATAATTAAGTAATTATAGCCTTTTTCATAACAATTTATAGATTCAGCAATACAGATGTAAAAGTTGTTCTGTTTCATAACTCAGCTGTATTATGAAGTTAGATAACACAATATTTATTTTGTAATATTATACAAAGTATAAATGAGTACAGTAAGATTGAAGCGTATAGGAGTTCTCAATAATAAAACGAATAGAATAATGTATTAGTAAGCTAATGAGAGAACATTTTCTACAGTGAGACTGGAATGTATACAAACATGCAATAATAAAAATGAATAGAGTATTCATAAAAACAGTCTATTGACTGTATATAATATATATATATATATGTGTAAGTATAGAGTTTTTTGTGGTAAGAGATTATAAAAGAGGACACCTGCATAAAGGCTATTCCAGAGCAATGATAATACTAAAAAATATAGCAAAATAATTAATTTAAAATTCCCCTAACAGTGCAGTTAAAACAAGAATTTCTTCTTGAGAAAATTCAGAATTTTTTCGCATTTTTTGTCTAATAGAAGCTAATTTTAATTTAACACAGTCATTAAAACCGTTTTTTTCACTCCATCTTGTATATTCAAAATTAGTTTAACTGAAATGAAATCAATTTTTTGCTATCAATCTTTTGGCTTTCTTGTAAATCTACTTGAGCTTGTGGGTTATCTGTCACGATATTAGATTTTAAAACACTGGTTATTGGACTGCATTGTGCACTAGTGTCAGAAGCAAATTCATTATTGGTTTCTTCTTCAGTTTCTGAAAGATCAGAACTTGAAGAAGATATAAGTGCTCTCATATTTTCAATTTTTTTAAACTGGTTTTTAAGTAAGATGGTCAGATTTCCAACAACTGGTTTTTCAGCTATTGCCAACCATTTACCCCCTAATTCAAAATCTAAATCGATGTTTCCAGAAAAATACCCTTCTATTGGATAAAAGCAAAGTTTTTTGGAAAAGTGACATTCTTAACTAACTCAAAATACTTTTTATTAATAAACAAAATAAAATTATTACAACTAGCAATATCAACAATGAAAAACGTTTTAGATTTCAAAATACCGTTATGTTGCTGGAGATATCTCAGAGTTGTATGGGATTTTTCACATAAACAATAAAAAATAAACAATTGAGCAAGGAAATGTCTGGAAAGCACTCTACCGGGTTCATGCAATTGTCCTATTTTAAATTTCTTACCACAAAATATGCAGGCTATGCTATTTTCTCTTCCTTCCAGTGCTTTGCTAAGTAACTTTGTGCAAGATGCTATCAGCATCATTGAAAGCACTGAAAGGAAGTACCTTGGTTTCTTGTTATCAATATCTACAAACAAATAAAAAATTCGTGCCATATATACAGATAGATAGTATTCTTGATCCTGCTATATATACAGATAGATAGTATTCTTGAAAAACAATTTTAAAATTAACTTTTTGAATACATTCTACACATGCATATCACTTACACTTAAAGCAGTCTTTATCTTGTTTTATTTGTCCATCTACAACATTCCTCTCTCTATACTTTGATAAACTAAGGTTTTCTGGTTGGACTAAAATAGAAGATACAATCTTTGTTATTTATTTTTAAAAAAAAAAATTTATTAAATTAAATGAGTATGTAGTAAAAAATCTTCTCATTATACTTACATTCAAATCTATGTCCATCATAGTAGAGGAAGGACTCATCCCTCCCCATGTATTGCCCGCTAGCAATAAAACGCGTAGTTACTTTTTCTACAAAAATAATACAACAAGTATGAGAACCTTATTATTTTACCTACAGACAAATTTACATTTTTCATAAAACAAAAAATACTTACTCATAGCAATGTGTGTAAGTGCTTTACTACTGCTCTCTACAACATAATATAAAATTATTAATCTATAGTTATCATTCACTTCATATATTAAAGTACAAAAGTTGTTCACAATTTCTGTAAACTTACTTTTGACGAACACCTTTTCTTTTCCTCCCCCTTGACTCTTTTTTGTCTTCTCATCACTTTCAACCTTGTTCTCCCTTGATTCGCCAACACAAGTTTCTATAATATTTAGTGTTTCCTCATCAGTAGAACTTAATAAAATATTAAATCAAGATTGTGATCAATTATAAACTCCATATAAATACATTTGAATAAAACGATAAGAAGTCTCAATATTATACTTACATATTGGCGAAATCTATTTCATTCACATTTATGCTGCTTAGTATTTCTTCATTCAAGGATGTAGATCTACAAGTAATATATACATTTAATTTAATATTTTAATATATATATATATATATATATATATATATATATATATATATATATATATATATATATATATATATATATATATATATATATATATATATATATATATATATATTATATGTATACATTTGTATAAACTTTTAAATGTAACTGTAACAGAAAAGTTTTGTAAAAAATAGTATAAAATAACTTACTCATTTGCCGTTGATGAGTGGTTGCTAGCCATCTTTTGTTGCTTAGTAAATAGCACTTGGAACAAAAGCTTGTAAGGCACTCCAATCAATAGTTGTAAGTCTAACTGACAAAACAAGTAGATAAAACCATGCTTTCTTCACACTTTTTAGATGAAATAGAATTACTATTTTTTTTAAAAAAACCTCGAGTCCAACACATGCTATATAAAAAGTGATAGCGGGGTTATCTAGAGCTTTAACCACAAACCAATTTAGGATTAGGTTTCGGTGGAAGTGAAAAAATTTAGGATCAGGTTTCGGTGGAAGACTGTGCCTGTATTAACTAACGTGTAATCAATAACAAAAAAAACAGGAGACAATTGTAATCACTTACTTTTCCTTTTAATTTATTCACTGGAACTTCAGTAACCAAACACGGTCTTCTATACTTAATTAATAAAGTATATATGCTATATTTCCATCAGCTGTATTTCTATCCCAACAATAACGAATAGCACAACTTTTATTTGTATTTTTGTAAATATGCTCCCTCAGGGCTGATATTCCTTCAAATACACCCATCTGGCTAGAGCAACACTTAATTGTCGGTTCAACTCACACTCCCCAAATACTTGACAACCTATATCCCACTGTACGATGTTAGCATGGATTATGGGTATAATAGATGTAAATGATCTACATATATCTAGATATGTTTTAAATATGTAACTGTATGTCAATTCAGTCCATAACCTGGAGTTGAGAACACTTTACAACAATAGAGTGTAACATGTAAACCTTGGTTCATCAGGCAAAATACTCTCTTAAAGTAGCAAATCCACTATGTGCACACCTTGCGCAACATTCAACTAAAAAATGGATTTTGTAATCCAAAAAGTGTGCGCGTCTGTTGTTTTTGCTAGATATCACATTGGAAGATCAAAACATGCAATAATAGATGAGATTTAGTGATGAATGTCTTTTCTCGGGTGAATTTATGAGCAAAAGCAAGACTAGTGCTATATTATAATTAATTGCTTTTTAAAAGCCTGCGAAAATGGGATGTGAACATTACGTCGACTAAAATAATACCTGAAAAACGGCTCGCATAAAGTTCGCTCCGACTAAAAGCGTGATGAAGACTTTAAGGCGAGTACAAAATATCGTAAAGCGCTATGGCGGATATTCTAAAAAGTTTTGATTTTTTCGTTGATAACAAAACAGCGCAAGTGTCTTTAACGGATATAACAGCGTTTCCAATTGGTTTTCCTTACTGAATTGCTTAGTTACTCGTAAACATTTGATAATTGCTTTCATTAATACTTGTTACGAAGTAATGTAGTGAATCAATAATGTAGTGGATACTAAATTGGTGCAAATTTCATTCATATGATTTTAAAACATAATACAGTTTTTACCGGGAATAATAATAATAATTTATGAAGAAAACCGAAAACTAGTGCTGATTGCATGTGTGGTAGACATAACAGTTGTAAATAAATAATGCAGTAGATATTAAATTGATACAAATTTCATTCGAATGTCGATTTCGCTTTGAATTCACAAATGACAACAATAGCTATACCAACTTCATCACCATCAATTCCATCTGTTATACAACCTCTGGCTTACGTTGATTTAATTTTGGAACGTCCAAGTCCTACAGACTCTACTATACACTATTATGAAGAAACCGAAACTACTACTGATTGCGTGTGTGATAGACACATCATATGCGAAAACAATTCAGTAGCAATTACAACTCCACCACCACCAGTTTATAGAGTTTTTAGTTATAATGATTTGGAGGATTTTTCAGGAGTTCTCTGTCTGTATCGGAAGATAGTAAACTTGAACTTGCGAAAAATCTTCTCATCATCAGTGAACCTGAATGTGATGATATTTCTTGTAAAGTCATTAAATACTTTACAAATTAAAAGGTTTTTATAGATTTTAACACTATAGGTTCAACCTATTAAACTTTATTATATATTTTATTACATCTACCATTAACCAAATAATGTAATACTTATTATGTAATAATAAAACTATAACAACAACTATAGCAATGTAGATACTACTGATTGCAAGTGTGATAGATACAACATATACGAAAACAATTCAGTAGCAATTACAACTTCATCACCACCAGAATAATACAAAGAGAGAGAAATTTACACTCAAGATGCCATAAGAGATAAAATTATGTAAAAAATTATCAAAAATTAAATGCCATAAAATATTAACTCGGCTGCTCTAATCAACGCCTTAGCCCATTGCATTCACCCCGGGTAGTCACCCCACAAAAAAACACTTGGTAGGGAGATCTGCTCATATATTACTACTAATGTATATTGCACAATTATTATGTTTCCATATCATGACAAATTATCGCCAAATCTCTATAGTTTGCTACCACATATAATTGGCGACAAGGGTATATATTTCCATGACTCAAAGTTTATTGCTGTTGGTTAAACCACACCCACAGAGGCAGTTGCAGTCAGTGTGTTGTTAAGTGCAATTAAGCCTACTAGCGTTGCCGGCTGTTTTTATTATTATTTTCCTATATTGTGGAATAAATATATGAAAAAAGAATCACAGAGTTGTTGGCTAGCTAGGGAAGCTCTGTGGTGACAAGGGATTTTAGTAGCACTTTGGCTATGATTCAATAAATGAGTATACTTTATACAATGTACACTGTACAGTATACTTTATACAATGTACATTGTACAGTATACTTTATATAAAGTACACTGTACAGTATACTTTATACAATGTACACTGTAAAGTCTACTTTATTTAATGTACAATGTACAGTATACTTTATATAATGTACTATGTACAGTATGCTTTATACAATGTACATGGTACAGTATACTTTATACAATGTACATGGTACAGTATACTTTATACAATGTACACTGTACAGTATACTTTATACAATGTACACTCGACAGTATACTTTATATAATGTACATTGTACAGTATACTTTATACAATGTACATGGTACAGTATACTTTATACAATGTACACTGTACAGTATACTTTATACAATGTACACTCGACAGTATACTTTATATAATGTACATTGTACAGTATACTTTATACAATGTACACTGTGCAGTATACTTTATACAATGTACATTGTACAGCATACTTTATACAAAGTACACTGTACAGTATACTTTATACAATGTACACTGTACAGTATCTTTTATATAATGTACATTGTACAGTATACTTTATACAATGTAAATTGTATAGTATACTTTATACAATGTACACTGTATAGTATACTTTATATAATGTACATTGTACAGTATACTTTATACAATGTACACTGTACAGTATATTTTATATAATGTACATTGTACAGTATTTTTTATACAATGTACATTGTACACTATACTTTATACAATGTACACTGTACAGTATACTTTATACAATGTACACTGTGCAATGTACTTTATATAATGTACATTGTACAGTATACTTTATACAATGTGTATTGTGCGGTATACTTTATACAATGTACATTGTACAGTATACTTTATACAATGTACATGGTAAGCAAACACGTTGACCCCTCAGTATGTTCTCTGTATATGTATACCATTATATTACTGATGGATATTTTAGCCCGTGTTGTTATTGATCTGAACCCTTATGAATCAGTTGATGAGTCGGCTCCATCCAAGGCTAAACATACCTCTGGTGCAGACAATAATCCAAAACCCTGTGAGTATCCAACATACTGGTACTCTGCCTTTCTGTCTATTATACATGAACATGCAATGCTGATATACTTTAGCTATATATGTATATTATTGTATATCTATGTCTCTATGTATACTTTAGCTATATATGTATATTATTGTATATCTATGTCTCTATGTATACTTTAGCTCTATATGCATATTATTGTATATCTATGTCTCTATGTATACTTTAGCTATATATGTATATTATTGTATATCTATGTCTCTATATATACTTTAGCTATATATGTATATTATTGTATATCTATGTCTCTATATATACTTTAGCTATACATGTATATTATTGTGTATCTATGTCTCTATCTATACTTTAGCTATATATGTATATTATTGTATATCTATGTCTCCATGTATACTTTAGTTTTATATGTATATTATTGTATATCTATGTCTTTATATATACTTTAGCTATATATGTATATTATTGTATATCTATGCCTCTATGTATACTTTAGCTATATATGTTTATTATTGTATATCTATGTCTCCATGTATACTTTAGCTATATATGTATATTATTGTATATCTATGTCTCTATATGTACTTTAGCTATATATGTATATTATTGTATATCTATGCCTCTATGTATACTTTAGCTATATATCTATATTATTGTATATCTATGTCTCCATGTATACTTTAGCTATATATGTATATTATTGTATATCTATGTCTCTATATATACTTTAGCTATATATATATATTATTGTATATCTATGTCTCTATGTATACTTTAGCTATATATGTATATTATTGTATATCTATGTCTCTATGTATACTTTAGCTATATATGTATATTATTGTATATCTATGTCTCCATATATACTTTAGCTATATATGTATATTATTGTATATCTATGTCTCCATGTATACTTTAGCTATATATGTATATTATTGTATATCTATGTCTCTATGTATACTTTAGCTATATATATTATTGTATATCTACGTCTCTATGTATACTTTAGCTATATATGTATATTATTGTTTATCTATGCCTCTATATATACTTTAGCTATATATGTATATTATTGTATATCTATGTCTCTATGTATACTTTAGCTATATATATATACTTTAGCTATATATGTATATTATTGTATATCTATGTCTCTATGTATACTTTAGCTATATATGTATATTGATGTATATCGATGTCTCCATGTATACTTTAGCTGTCGTTTCTTCTGATTGGAACCGTTACGAGTCAGTTGACGATTCAACTCCGTTAGTCTCTGCTGCAGAAGCCTCTGGTGCTGGAGGTAGCCCGGTGAGTGCCCGCTATGCCATTCAATCAATATTGTAGATTCTACCCCAGGAACTTGTCTTCTATTTGTTGTACATAAAATAAGATTAGAAATCATAATAATTTTTGACTGTTTTCTTAAAAGACATAACTTGATTGTGAGAAATAACAAATAATGAAATCGAATCAAGTTACGCCGATAAATGCTTAATTATTGTTACTAGTTATTTAAAAAGTTACTGTATTGCATAAAATTTCTGCTGTGAAGATCGTAGAACATTTCAACATGGGCAATTCTCTTTCACGATTTCTTGCGAGCACCAACATTCTTCATGATGTTTATTATTATTATTAACTTTACCTGATGAGGTTAGATTATCTATCATGTCATACAGATGTCATGTTATCCATAAAATACCGCAGTCAAAAAGTGTATATTATATACTGTATATAGTGTATATACTGTATATAGTGTATATACTGTATATACTGTATATAGTGTATATACTGTATATAGTGTATATTATATACTGTATATAGTGTATGTTATATACTGTATATACTGTATATAGTGTATATTATATACTGTATATAGTGTATATTATATACTGTATATAGTGTATATTATATACTGTATATACTGTATATAGTGTAAATTATATACTGTATATAGTGTATATACTGTATACTGTGTATAGCATATATTATATATTGTATATAGTGTATATCGTAACGGTTTTCCCCGTGTAATGAGAGGACTACTGCCACAGGTACTGCAAGATGCTTTGTGATTATGACTAACTATGTACCTTAGTGGTAGCTGTGGCTACAGAGTGCAAGGCTTTAATGTCTCTCTGTATTAGAGGAGACAGGATGCTGCTTATCAGAAGAGACACCACGGTATTTGGCAACTGGCCAAACAGATCCTAATAGGTTGAAAGTGTGAGCAAAGACTTTATTCTCCTTCTTTGTCTAATACGCACAGAATTGCTAATAAGGCCTAACTATAAAAGTGGTAGTAATGTCTCTAATACTGGTGTCCGTACTGATAGGTATGCGTCTGTGGGTATAGTCTCTAGCTGGGTGTTCCTACGAGAGTCCAAGCGTCTTCTGTACACTTGTTGGGACCTTCTCTGTTTTAGTCTGAACCTCTCCTCAGCTGTCTTGCTATCGCTAAGCACGCACAAGTCCTAGGCAGTCTCTTACAATACAATATCTGAGCACTACTACTAACTAATAACTGCCATGCTGGGCTACAAGCAAGTGCTTATAAATGAGTAACAAAATCACAGAGGTGTATAAATATCTGATTGGTTAAGCATAAGTAAACAACACAGCATGTGACACATGTCAATGATAAAATTAACTGTAAGGCGGGAAACGTCCTACCTGCTGGCTTGAAGCTGTAGCTATAGTGCAACTGCACTGCTGAAGGCGTTCAAACGTATGAGTCAGTCTTGAGTAACATATTTGATTAATATAGTGTAGTGCCGTCTGTAGATTGATGGCAACGCTGTGCATTTCCATTACACAGGCCGCTTCAACGATCAATTATCTCCGTACTGATAGTTAACAGGCACAGGGTGGCCTTATAATAGAAGGCCGGGATAGATAGGAGAGTATATATAGTTCTTGAATATATATAAGAGAGTCTCATAGAGACTAGTGACTACAAAGCCCGTAGTCTAGAGAATATATACAAAGTACATACCGGTGCACAAGACCATGTGCAAGAAGTACAGCTCCAAGAGACACATACAGAGTATGGCCCATAGCACAAAACCATGTGCGGAGTGTAACCAGGGACTATATAAGAATGCTGAGCAGCAGTGAAAATACGTCCTATAACTTTATCAAGTTTCGAAGCAAAGGCGTTTCCCGCGCTCAACAGGCGCCGTCCTTGAATCTTGCTTGGTTGAGTCACAAGCGGGGGCGGATGCCTCACAATGTACTGGCTAACGGGTAAGGTATTCAAGCGCCCATTTCTTTGGACTGGGGGTGGACAGGAACTTGGTTTTTCTGCACCACCCACTTCATACTGTTCTCTCTTTAACAGTGTCCATTCTGGGGGGTTGGCTACGTCCCATCCAGGTTTGATGTATTTTCTTTTTGGTACCAATCGTCCTGGCAATTTTCTTTCAGCTGATAATTGCTCGATTGTACACTGGGCTAACACATCTACTTTATTTGCTGGGTAACATTTTCTCAAGGGGTTTGCAACCTGTCCAGTGGTTGTGGAAAATTCTAAACCTTCTATACGTGACCAATTGGTGAGTGTAGCAGCAATGACTAAGGTGTGTGCATTCTCTTTTACTTCACACAATTTATTTTTTGCTGCCTGTGGATCCACTCCTTCAATTGTTATTGCAGCTGACTGGCTGTTATGTGTAGGCGGCTCAGCGCTTTCATCTGGTTGCTTCACTAGCTGTCCAGTGGACTGGTTTCCCCTGTTATTAGGCCCTGGATTTGTCTCCTCTTGTTGTTGGGACAACTCCCACACACTTTGGTTGTTTCTGACTAAACCGTTTGGCCAATCTTTCTCAAACTTGCTGTGAGGGGTGGAGGGACTGGTAGGCAACGGTTCTCCTGGCCGCTCCAGCTTTAACTCTCTCTGGCACTTATTGGCCGCTCCTATTTATGTTGCTGCCATGTCAGTTACTTGTGTAGTTACTTCAGGTGGCTTATCCATCACGAACTCAATTTTCATTCCTTTCTCTTGTAGCCATCTGAGCGCCTCTGTCATACACAATGAGAGGTGTACAAGGTCAGAAGCGGGAATGGTAATGTTCTGGAGGTGATGTAGTGGATAGCTTCTACTCGAAGACTGTTGGGGATGGCTTAGCTGGTCAGTAGGGAGGTAATTTTGTCCGCCGACTTGACACAAGTGGGGTGCATCTCCATTGAGGGGTAACCGCTCAATGTGGGAGGTCCTATTGTTCTTCACAAGTCTGCTGCCTCTCCTATCTGTGCACCGCATCTCTCGTCCTGAGATTATTACGGCATGCTCACCGAACTTCTGGCGACAGTTGTGATCAGTGAGTAAAGGCATACCTAATATAGCATCTTCACGGATTTGACTGACTACGAACGTGGCTGCTGTCCTTATCTCTCTCAACTGCAAGGCTGCTTTCACCGTTCCATAGAATGGAATTTGCGTTCCATCCGCCATGGTTCCGTGTGACTCACTCATCTTCTTCATCACTGTTTCGGGCAGGCGGTTGAATACATGCTCTGACATCAGGTTTGTAGTGCAACCGGTATCAACGAGAAGTGTGACTGGTTGGGTTTCCAACTTTCCGGTGAGGAAGTAACTTGTACTATACGGCCTCTCCACTTTCTGTTCCAGTGCACAGGTTGGCTGTACTTCAGTAGCATGAGGAGGTGGAGGCAGCACTCTTACTGGCGAATGCGTGGCACACTCCATGGGTTGGCTAACTGGTACGGCTACCGCTTGCTGCGCTTGGACAGGCTGAAACTCCAGGGGGCCGGCAAGCTGCACCGGTGGTAAATCCAACAGAGACGGTATGTGCTGTTCTCTCTGGATTCGCTTCTCTCGCTCTCTGGGTTGCTTGTATTCTTTTATACTACTGGTGGAAAGTGGCTGTTTATCTGTAGGAGATGGCTCACTTCTTGTATAGTTCCTCCGGCAACTGGCAGGAGAGGTAGGCAACTTGGTATGCCTCACTTCATTCTTATTCTGCTCTCTCTGCAGTGGTGCCTTCTCTGAGGGATGTGGTGACACAGGGGTCCGTCTTTCCATCTGCCTTGGTCCTCTATGCAGTGGTTCTTTGACAAAACCTGATAAGAGTAACGGAGTACGATCGCGTCTCTCTGGCTTCTTTCCTTCTTTATTAGTAGTAATATATGAGCAGATCTCCCTACCAAGTGTTTTTTGTGGGGTTTAGGCCCGGAGTGGATGCAATGGGTTACGGCGTTGATTAGAGCAGCCGAGTTAATATTCTATGGCATGTATTTTTTGATTTTTTTACTATATAATTTTATCTCTTATGGCATCTTGAATGTAAATTGCTCTCTCTCTTTGTATTATTCTGATGGCGATGCAGTTGTAATTGCTACTGAATTGTTTTCGTATATGTTGTATCTATCACACTTGCGATCAGTACTATCTACATTGCTATAGTTGTTGTTATAGTTTTATTATTACATAATAAGTATTACATTATTTGGTTAATGGTAGATGTAATAAAATATATAATAAAGTTTAATAGGTTGAACCTATAGTGTTAAAGTCTATGAAAAAACCTTTTAACTTGTAAAGTATTTAATGACTTTACAAGAAATATCATCACATTCAGGTTCACTGATGATGAGAAGATTTTTTTCAAGTTTAAGTTTACTATCTTCCGATACAGACAGAGAAAGTCCTGAAAAATCCTCCAAATCATTATTACTAAAAACTCTATAAACTGGTGGTGATGGAGTTGTAATTGCTACTGAATTGTTTTCGCATATGATGTGTCTATCACACACGCAATCAGTAGTAGTTTCGGTTTCTTCATAATAGTGTATAGTAGAGTCTGTAGGGCTTGGACGTTCAAAAATTAAATCACCGTAAGCCAGAGGTTGTGTAAAAGATGGAATTGATGGTGATGAAGTTGGTATAGGTATTGTTGTCATTTGTGAATTCAAAGCGAAGTTGACAAGCCCTCGTTGCTCAAATGGAACTCGATCTAATCGAACTACTGGCTTGTTTGTAGTTTTTGTCGTTGTTGAAGCTGTCGTCGTTGTTGCTGGAGTTGTCGTCGTTGGAGTTGTGGTGGTTGTCATTGGGGTTGTGGTTGTTGTCGTTGTTGGAGTTGTTGTCATCATTGTCTGTGGAGTTGTGGTGGTTGTTGTTGGGGATGTGGTTGTCGTCGTTGGAGTTGTTCTCCGAGTTGTAGTTAATAATCCCTCATCGTATAAACGGATGTAATCTAAAGCTTCATCGGTTTTGCAAACAAAGTAGTGTTGAAGCCACATATCACGTCTGTCACAGCTTCTGCTTCGGCTGGCAGGTTCCATGAGACATGTCAGTCTACGCATACGATATTTTGAGTTTTGTCTTAAAATACGAGTTGCTGATTGAACTTCTTCCATATTAAGAATCCCATGATGACATCCGGAAACTCGATGAGATAAATTGAATGGATGTATCTCTGTCGCAAGACAATAACTGATTAGGATTGGGAATAATAGAAGATAGATTCGGTATTCCAGTTTTATTCAGAGAGACTTTTTAACCTAGTTTATGCTTTCATCATCTAGAATTAACTGTCTCGAATTTCAGTGGTCTTTGGTTAATATGCTTCAACTAAAGCTCAGTATATATAACCTTGGGATTACGTTTGTCTTTGCTATCCCCTTGACATGTGATACTGATGATAATCTTGTTTTGAACAGACTTCAGACTTTCAAAACTCGAAAATGACAAATTTACACCTTCGATACCATCGATGTTAGTGATGATAGTAGCTGGTTTTGGTTCCTTGTTGATCGAACAATTGCATCGCACGCATGCAAAGTTGAATGTCTCAAACTCTTCTGTTAGTGGACAGATCAAACGTGAGGTGTTGTATTCAAATGCGCATAATTCCCCATTCCAAAATAGTTTTGTATTTTGAGTAAGTCCTTTCGTATTATTTTTAACTCCTATTACACATTCCTCTTCATTCAGAGTGTATTTTGTTGGAGTATTACAAGACAGGATAACTGTAGAAGTTTTGCTCTTGCAGATCCAAAAAGCATTTCGAGGGGTGAAAAAACCGCAATATAAATAGTCGGATGGGTAGAGTCTCACACAGTTTTTTCCATTTTCATCTTTATATCGTATACTCCTTTCAGAAGGTGAAAAAAATAAGACATTATTTTTTTCCATAGCTCCTGCTATACATTCATCAATTTTGTTGGTATAAAATACTCCACTAACATTCAAAAATGTTAGTTTCAATAGCAAGATAAATGTGCAGCCCATTTTTCAAAATGTTTTTGCTTTCAATGTTGGGAGCTAAATACCTTTTTTTGTTGATTGTTCTTCCCATTTATACGTAAGCAACTAAGGGCTTATTCAGTTCTCTCAGCTGCTTTTGGAGATGTGAAACAATTCCATCAAAGTGATTTCCGAAATGTAAGTACGGCTCCAATCGAGACTGAGACAAAGGAACATGTGATCTTGTCCAGCGAAATGAAGTCAATCCTTTTAAAATCGAAATATCTATCAAATGACCTAGTTCAGCATCTTCCAAACATTGCTTCACATCAATCAGTTCGATCGCTCTTTTGAGATCCTCAAAATCTAGCAACTTGTCTTGTGGACAGCAGACTTTTGGATCAAAGCTCCTAGAACAGTTTAAGCATTCGAGAGGATTTGCTCTTAAAATACAATTGCAGCTCAAAAACGTGCTTTGTATCGATTTACGAGCTAGATTGAATCCTAACACAAAATAAAGTACTTCTTCGGTAATGTGCTGAACAAAAAGAGGATTCAAACGCTCTAAAGGAGTGTGTTCAAAGTGGCTCCTTATGAACTTAGGAACAAAATCAGCCAATGTAGCAATTGACTTGAATCCTTGAGTTTTTCCATTCATGTTTCTTCTGTAGTTCAGAGATAAATGAAGCGGGATTTTTTGTAGCGCTTCTTTTATGAGTCTTCGGATGTATTTGTCAAATCAATAGTTCTTATCGAGTCGACTGAGTTTTCTTCTTCATCGACTGAGTTTTCTTCTTCATCGGGAGTATGATCATATGGATATCCTTCTGCTATTGCAAACAATCTATCTTTTAGACGTTGATAAGACAGTTTGCTCTGACTAACAGGTAATAGGTAGGGATTTAATCGTGCTCACAAATTTGTTAACATAAAGGGAGACTTCAAATGATTGGAGGAAAGATTCAAAAAAGCGGTAATCCATTCATCATGCACCAAAAAACCCATTTTAGCATTTTTCAAAACTTGTCTTTTATCAATCCAGTCGATAGCATCAGCCAGTTCTTGTTTGGTAGGTGCAGTACCTTCAACCATTTCAGCATATCTGTCACAAGTGCTACATTGGTGATCAGTGTGTGAACCGTGAAAGTTTAGTAGTGATAGATTGGTTGCTTGCTTGTAAAAACTTCCTCCTAGTGAACAGTATACACATTCTTCCGTAAAATAAATCTTCAACATTTCATCAGAAACCTCAGCCAAAAAGTTCTTAGGTCCTATAGCATTGGAAGCTTCTTGGTGAGCAAAGTCTTCAACATACATCATATTTGTTGTTATTCCGTTGAATTACAAAACGTGAATGATTCGTTTTCAAATTGAAATACCTATTTAATCCTGAAACATCTTAACCATTCATCATTTTTTTCTTTTTCTTGAGGTTAATTATTTTGCTAACCCATGTAGATCTTCATAAATCCTTTAATCTCAACCTGACAACCATCAATCGGACAATGTTTTAATTCGGATGAGCATTCAGTAAGTGCTTTTTCCTTACACTCACTACAGTAAATGAGATGACCACATGGAAGAGAGATATGATTTGTGAATACTTTTTTTTCATGTGACTCAGACACACATTGAGCGAGTGTGCTTTGCTTTGTCTGATCTTTATCTTTTTTATTGATTCAATTGATTTAGCATCATTTTTTAACTCTGTTTTCGAATTCTCAACAGATATAAAATAATTTTCAAAAGTGTGGAAGGCTTCAATCATAAAACCTATTCGCTCAAAAGGTTTTCCATTTAACACTAAGACTTGTTCGATATCATTTTGACTGTATCCTATTTTTTTGCAGATAAGTTTCATTTCTTCAGGTTCATCACTTTGTGTTATTCGTTTCATTTTTTCTCGATATTTTTCAATCCGACGCTCACACCTTTTGTCTTTTTCCGTTCGTACGTAAAGATCCTCAATGAATTCTTCACCTTTACTCCCAAGTAAAAAAGAACAGTCTGGAAACCATCGACAGTGTTCCTCCCACGGTAGATCACTCTCTTTCCATTCTTTAAGTTCACCTGAGCAAAAGAAGCATTTTACACTATCTCCGAATTTAGTATAGTAAAAACCTGCGGTGGAAAGGAGTTTCATGGAAACTTTACCCTTCCATTGTTTGAAACTGTCTTCTCTTGCTGTTTCAGTAGCGAAACGAGGTGTACCAGCACGATCAATCAGGATACCTAGAGGTAACACTTCTGCAGTGGAATCTCTTCTTCTAGTCTTTTGTTCTTCCATCGTATAACTTTTGACAATGGAGATGTTTTTCATTTTTTCTGCAAGTAATTTCCTGGGTCTATACACACGGTTGTGAGTGTTAAATCCTCTAACGAATCGACAAAACGGAAAACTTTTAGCGTGTTCTTTCATTGGATGTTCATCTCCATCCTTCCAGTTTAATAATATCCCTTGGCAAAAAACACATCGAACAGCGTTGTCTTTTTCAAGGTTGAAAAAACCAGCTCCAGCCATATTTTCACCACTATGTCTACCCACTCGTGTCCAGTTTGTAAAAAATAATTTTCTTCGATAACTTTCATCAAGCATTAAAGTGTCTCTTTCATAAAAACAGAGTTCATTGTAAATGAACTTGAAAAAGTCCTTTGGGGAAAGTTCCGCAATAGTTTTTTGTAATTTTAATGACAAAAGACTACAGTGATCATTCGGATAAGTTGCGACAAGATAAGTTATTGCAGTAGTATCAGGAAAAGTTTGTTGTAAAAACAACGGGGTAGTAACGAGTAAACTATCATCTATCCATCTGATAGAGTCTTCAGTATTTTCAAAACAATTCTGGTTTCTTTTCATTTCTTTTTCTTCATTATAAATAGTATTCGCTACATATCTGTTGTTTGATACTCGACACATTATTTATATACAATATAAGTAGTAGCTTCAGTTATTACTCGAGTTGAAGCTTTTGTTGAAAAGTTCTTCCCCTCTGACCTAGTTTGTTGTTATTCTAAAATAAAAATAATAATGCTTCGTAGCAAAAAATAAAAAATTAAAAAAATACTTTGATTTCAATTTTTTTTCAATATGCATCTGCATTTGAATTGATTACAATTGAAATAAAATGTAAATACTTACATCACAAATGAAGACTTGTTTTTCTTTGAATTAGATGAATGGTATACATAGCTGTTTGAACTTAAGTTGTGTCCTATAGAATTGAATGAAGAAGGAGTACTTTTCCATTTTAAAATCCTGAAATAATAATAATAAAATATATAACTAAAATTTGCATCCAACATTTTTGATGACATAAATAGTACACAATCAAGTTTTTCAGAAATGCATTTGCCTTTGAATTGATTACAATTGAAACAAAATTTAAATACTTACATCACAAATGAAGGCTTGTTTTTCTTTGAATTAGATGAATGATACGCATAGTTGTTTGAACTTAAGCTGTTTCCTATAGAATTCAGAGGATGAAGGAGTACTTTTCCATTTTTAAAATCCTGAAATAATAATAAAATATATAACTAAAATTTACATTCAACCACAATCAAGTTTTCAGCAACACTAGTTATTTATTCTAATATTTCTTACCTTTTTACAGAGAGTGCTAGTAGTAGTTCTAGTGGATGTTGTAGTAAATACTGTAGTAGATGCTCTTTCTTCAGACGCTGATGTTGAAATGGATGGCCTCTGTGTAAGAGCACTGGTTCTTAAATAGTAAAAGTTGCACCGACTAACCTGTTATGAAACTGATGAAAATTCTCACGCGAAAAGCTTTCATATAGCAAACTGAGTAAACTGATTTATTCGCGTGAAAAAATTGTTTATTCCACGCGGAGACTTTTATTGTTCTTCGCGTGAAAAAAGACTTTTATTCACCATTATTCGCAGGATGTTTCCCGCGGAGACTTTTATTTTTCCTCGCGTGAAACAAAAGACTTTTATTCATCATTATTCGCAGGAAATTTCTGTTTATTTTTCATGTTTTCTTCGAGTGAAAATAATTATTTTATTCCGGCGAAAGCATAGTTTTTATTTTCGCGTGAGAAACATATTTTTTAGCTTTAAAATACTTTTTTTGATTCGGGTGAAAAATTGTTGCATTCGCGTGAAAAAAGACTTTTATTGACTGTTATTCGCGTGAAAAATTGGATTATTTTTAATGTTTTATTCGCGTGAAAATAATTTTTTTTATTCCCGCGAAAGCATTGTATTTTTATTTTCGCGTGAAAAACATGTTTTTCAGCATTAAATTATTTTTTTTGATCCACGAGAAAAATTGTTGCATTCGCGTGAAAAAGACACTTCTATTGACTGTTATTTGCGTGAAAAATTGGATTGCTTTTCATGTTTTATTCGCGTGAAAATAATTATTGTATTCCCACAAAAGCAGTTGATTTTTCAGCGTGAATAAAAATTTGTTATTTCCCGCGGAGACTTTTATTTTTCTTCGCGTGAAATAAAAGACTTTTATTCATCATTATTCGCGGGAAATTTCTGTTTATTTTTCAAGTTTTATTCGCTTGAAAATAATTATTTTGTTCCCGCGAAAGCATTGTTTTTTTATTTTCGCGTGAAAAACATGTTTTTTAGCATTGAAATATTTTTTTTGATCCGCATGAAAAATTGTTGCATTCGCGTGAAAAAATAGACTTTTGTTTACTGTTATTCGCGTGAAAAGTTGGATTGTTTTTCATGTTTTATTTGCGTGAAAATAATTATTTTCTTCATGCGTAAGCATTGTTTTTATTTTCGCGTGAAATACATGTTTTTTAGCATTAAAATACCTTTTTTTGATCCGTCTGAAAAATTGTTGCATTCGCATGAAAAAAGAGATTTTTATTTACTGTTATTCACGTGAAAAATTGGATTGTTTTTCATATTTTATTTGCGTGAAAATAATAATTTTATTCCCGCGAAAGCATTGGAAATTGTTTTCCGCGTGAATAGAGCAATATTTCTCATAAAAAATACGGGATTAGAAGATGTCAATCAGTGCAGTTTCCACTATTTAAGAGGTGAGGGTTTCATACAGAAATAATCCAGTTCAGCAACAGAGAGCGAAGAAGCAACATCTACTACACCTACATACCAACTACCACATCTACTTGAAACGATAGAAAGACTTCCAGTCAATAAGGTGAGAATTACCAAATAATTATTCAATGTGTAATGACTAAAAGATCAACTAGTTTTACTATAATGCATCAGAAAGTTAATTTTATGTTTTAATCATTTGTTCTTATTAGTAAAGGATCAACTAGTTTAACTATAACGCATCAGAAAAGTTATTTAGGTTTTGATTATGTGTTTTTTTTATGAATATATAGTTAGTTTATTCTTTTCAAATATTTTTTAAAATTTAACCATTTGTTACCTAGTTTTTTATTTTGTTTCCAGTTCAACTTCTCACTGAATACTTTAAATATGGATGAAGACCACAATACCTCATGCCTCTCAACATTCGAACCATACTCTGACGATAAAGAAAATATCCCTCCTGATTCACCTATAATGAGGAGGAAACTGAGAACAATTCGACCAAAGCCATGGGATTTAGATAGAAATAAAACAATTGAATATGCTTGGACTTTGAGCGAACCATCTGATTCAAATCTTTTGTGCTTGTCGAAAAATGCTGCTAGTATGCTCAACTCTTGCCATATCAATGAAAGAGTAATGATTGGGAGGTTTCAACCACTCCACTTAAATCCAACACCATCACTTCTCGAGATCATCTCCATCGAAAGACCAGCTGAGGATGTCTATAAAAACTTATGCATTGTCCACTACAATGTCGAAACATTTGGCAACAGACGACAAGTGAGGTCCATGGTGAGAAATGAAGATTACAACAAATTAGCTCTAACCAAGCTGGATGTTCCAAAACTGGTGGTTTTTATGGGATTCGATTAAGAAAAACAACCAATCTTTCACCCAATCAGCTTCCCATCTAATATTTCCCTTGAGCAAGCTAAACAGCTAACCAGATTAATAAAAAGGAAAACAGCTAGTCAGTTGATCAGCATGGTTCGTATCGCAACACTCTCAATTTTCTGTTGGAAGCGTAATCAGTTTTGAATCTCCTCAAATATCAACTCAGTTAACATTACCTAATGGAGAGGTGGTGATGAATGCGCTACTGGTGAACTACAGATGCTTGCAGTACGGTGGTTTGATGATGAGAGTTCTATATATACCTGAAAAACATGCTAGCGAGGTCAAACGGATTGGAACAGGAGTCATGCTTTTAAGAAATCGAGAAGTTAGTAAATTCGGTCATCATCGACATGATATAATCACATTCACAGCGTTGCAAGCGATCGAAACAGCTCAAAACCTATCCGACAAACTTGATGATTCCAACCAGATGAAATACTTTACTACATATGAGGTTGTCGAGAACAACTTCTTATTGCTTTCAATAGGAGTAGGAAATGCATTTTTTACGTCTTTGAGAGAACCACAACCCCCAGGTGAAAACTACACTCAAAAAGAGCCAGTCAGACGATACAACTCGGTGAGTGATCTTTTTTCTTTTTTTATTTAATGTAAACTAACTGATGTAAATAATACTTCCAATTAGATAAAATTATTTATATAGCAAGTAATTTTTGTTTGTTTTAGATACATGAAAGAGAATCAAAAGCACTTGGTGAAAATTATGCTCAAAAAAGAACAAGCTGAACAATGCAACTTGGTGAGTTATTTCCCTTTCTATATAATGTAAACTATCCAATGTAACTAAGAGTATAATTCAAATTCGATAAAATTATTTATATACTAAGTAATTTTTGTATTTTAGTTTATTATGGAATCGAAAAGTACACAGAATAAAGGACTTCCTCCCTGAGATATATCATCAGCACATCAAAGAATATATTGTCCAGGAAAAAACGTTGTATCAATTGTCATTATAAGCTATAGTACTTTGTATTACGCAAAATTTACTGTAAAAACAGTTTTAAGAATGTCAAACAAATAGATGAATACTTAGCTTCATCTATTTTTTTATGTTTAAAATAATGTTAGAAGTTTTCTAAGATATTTTATAGCATTTAATATACTTATTATGTAATAAATGTATATAAGCATACATCAATTCATTTTTATTCTATGTAAACAAAAATACAGCCATAAATATGTACATAGTTATACATATATACATGAGTAGATATATACAAATAGATGAATGCCTAACTTCATCAATTTTTTTCATTTGAGATCATGTTGAAAGTTTTCCAAGATATTTTATAGTATTAGCATTAAATATACTTGTTATATAATAAATGTATATAATCATACAACGGTTAATTTTTATTCAATGTAAACATAAATATAGCCATAAATATGTGCATTAAATACCATAAAGTATTAATCCTACTTATTATGTAATAAATGTATATAATCATAAAACGATAACAAATCATTTTTATTCAATGTAGACATAAATATACCCATCAATATGTACATAGTTATACATATATACATGAATGTAAAAACACTAAACAAAATTTTTACACTCAAGATGCCATAAGAGATAAAATTATATAAAACAAAAATCAAAAAATAAATGCCATGAAATATCAACTCGGCTGCTCTAATCAACGCCGTAACCCATGGCATTCATCCCACACAAAAAACACTTGGTAGGGAAATCTGCTCATATACTACTACTTTTATTCCACCTTCTCGCTTTATCGCAGGTAGCCAGTGTAGTAACTACTGCGGGCGCTGCTCGTTTCTTGTCTTGGCAGTCGCTCTAGGTGTAGTGACAGTTGGCTGGCTGTATGGACAAAATCTGCTGTAGTGTCCAGGCAGTCCACAGCCCCCAGTCCACACGGGGGAGATGTAGAACGGGCTGTCGTGAGAGGTGACCACGCATTATTAGGCGTGGCAGGTGACACAGGAGATTGGTGGTACACCGTCTGTGGAGCCTGCATGGAAGGTTAAGGAGCAGGCTGTTCCACAGGAGTAGGTGTGGGCACCGTCTGTTGCCACTGTCTCATCTGACGCATCTCTGTTGTCATCTCTTGCACTGTCTGTAACAGGCGGTTTAGAGTATCTTCACTTGTAGGTGGCCACTGAGGAGCCGGATAGTGGTGTCTCGACATTGGATAAGGATACTCCACTTCTCTAGGGGCCGGCGTAACCACGGCAGCTGTCGATGAATGATGGTAATGGGGCATGGAAGGTTTATGGTATTCTTCCTCATACCCATACTCTTCTTCCATAACCCGTACTCTGGATGGCTTGTTGTCGGTGTAAGCTCTCATCTGCAAGAACTCTGCTCCTGCACGGACAACTTCTTCTAGGCTTCTGGGATCCACCGCTAACAGGTGTCTCTGTAGATACGGGTGGCCCAGAGTGGTGGCAAACGTCTCTAGTACTAGATGCTCCACATGTCCTGCTGGCAAGTCTCCGTACGCGACATGAACTAATCTATCCACCTCATCAGCATGCTCCTGAAGCGAGGTCTTGGGAGCTTTCCTCAGATGTGCAATGTTCTGCCGGGCCTCACGGCGTGTCAGGCCAAAGCGTGGACAGAGTGCGGTGAACACAGCTCTAAGGTTGTTCGACTTCCCACAGTCCCAGGCTTCCTTCTCTCAAAGCTTCTCTCACATGCAGCAAGGAGACGTTATCATTCGATCCGTTGGCTTCTGCTACTTCTAAGAAACGTCCGATGAAGTACTCTACGTCTCCACGTCCATTAAATTTGGGTGGCTTGAAGGTAGGTACATGGGGTTGTAGCACTCCTCTTAGGGTGTCTGCTAGGCGATCTAAAGCGGTCGCTTCAGGGTTACTAGCTGGCAATCTCCCTGCGCTTCTTGCTCGACTCGCCATACACGGGGTTTTCTGCCTATGCGCCAATAGGCTGCATACACTCCACGCTGTAGGAGGATGCTATAAGGGGAAACAGTATCCGTGGGGGTGATAGGGGGTAATCTATCAGATACTGCACGCAAGGGGGGAGCACCAATACTCAAGACAAGGAAGAAGGAGTATTCGGTGTGTTTGGGCTGTAGCTATCTCTTACAGTACCGGGGTGAGAACGTAATATATCCCACCGCTGCCACCAATGTAACGGTTTTCCCCGTGTAATGAGAGGAATACTGCCACAGGTACACCAAGATGCTTTGCGATTATGACTAACTCTGTGCTTTAGTGGTAGCTGTGGTAGAGTGTATTAGAGGAAACAGGATGCTGCTTATCAGCAGACACAACGGTATTTGGCAACCGGCTAAACAGATCCTAATAGGTTGAAAGTGTGAGCAAAGACTTTATGCTCCTTCTTTGTCAAATACGCACAGAATTGTTAATAAGGCTAACTATAAAAGTGGTAGTAATGTCTCTAATATTGATGTCCGTACTGATAGGTATGCGTCTGTGGGTATAGTCTCTAGCTGGGTGTTCCTACGAGAGTCCAAGCGTCTTCTGTACACTTGTTGGGACCTTCTCTGTTGTAGTCTGAACCTCTCCTCAGCTGTCTTGCTATCGCTAAGCACGCACAAGTCCTAGGCAGTCTCTTACAATACAATGTCTGAGCACTACTACTAACTAACAACTGCCATGCTGGGCTACAAGCAAGTGCTTATAAATGAGTAACAAAATCACAGAGGTGTATAAATATCTGATTGGTTGAGCATAAGTAAACAACACAGCATGTGACACATGTCAATGATAAAAATAACTGTAAGGCGGGAAATGTCCTTCCTGCTGGCTTGAAGCTGTAGCTATAGTGCAACTGCACTGCTGAAGGTGTTCAAAGGTATGAGTCAGTCTCGAGTAACATATTTGATTAATATAGTGTAGTGCCGTCTGTAGATTAATGGCAACGCTGTGCATTTCCATTACAATATTATATCCTGTATATAGTGTATACTATATACTGTATATAGTGTATATTATATATTGTATATAGTGTATATTATATACTGTATATTGTGTATATTGTATACTGTATATAGTGTATATTATATACTGTGTATAGTGTATATTATATATTGTATATAGTGTATATTATATACTGTATATAGTGTATAGTATATACTGTATATATTGTATATTATATACTGTATATAGTGTATATTATATACTGTATATAGTGTATATTATATACTGTATATAGTGTATATTATATACTGTATATATTGTATATTATATACTGTATATAGCGGATATTATATACTGTATATAGTGTATATTATATATTGTATATTATATACTGTATATAGTGTATATTATATACTGTATATAGTGTATATTATATACTGTATATAGCGTATATTATATACTGTATATAGTGTATATTATATACTGTATATAGTGTATATTATATACTGTATATAGTGTATATTATATACTGTATATAGTGTATATTATATACTGTATATAGTGTATTTTATATACTGTATATATTGTATATTATATACTGTATATAGTGTATATTATACACTGTATATAGTTTATATTATATATTGTATATAGCGTATATTATATACTGTATATAGTGTATATTATATACTGTATATAGTGTATATTATATACTGTATATAGTGTATATTATATACTGTATATAGTGTATATTATATACTGTATATAATTTTCATATAGTTTGTAAAGAAAAGATTCCAGACAGGACTATGACCTTCTGAGCTTCTGATGACTATTTCTAGTGTTCTGTGTGGCCAGCGACCATTGACGGTATCATGGCACTAGATTATGTGATGTTACGGCTTGTTTTAGTTGAGCATTCATTTAGTTGTTTCCTATTTATTGTGACTGTTGTGAGTCATTCAAGTGAATGCTGTGTTTCGTATTTAGTTGAGTTGTTACTGATTGTGTGCTGTTTGCATTATTATATACAAATATAAAGATTCGGTCTACCACTTTTTTCATTTGATCTAGTCCTTCTCCCTTAGACCCTGTAACCACTGGTATCACTTCCCCCTGCCACCACTGGTATCACTTCCCCCTGCCACCACCGGTATCACTTCCCCCTGCCACCACCGGTATCACTTCCCCCTGCCACCACCAGTATCACTTCCCCCTGCCACCACCGGTATCACTTCCCCCTGCCACCACCAGTATCACTTCCCCCTGCCACCACCAGTATCACTTCCCCCTGCCACCACCAGTATCACTTCCCCCTGCCACCACTGGTATCACTTCCCCCTGCCACCACCAGTATCACTTCCCCCTGCCACCACTGGTATCACTTCCCCCTGCCACCACTGGTATCACTTCCCCCTGCCACCACCAGTATCACTTCCCCCTGCCACCACCGGTATCACTTCCCCCTGCCACCACCAGTATCACTTCCCCCTGCCACCACTGGTATCACTCCCCCCTGCCACCACCAGTATCACTTCCCCCTGCCACCACCAGTATCACTTCCCCCTGCCACCACCGGTATCACTTCCCCCTGCCACCACCAGTATCACTTCCCCCTGCCACCACTGGTATCACTTCCCCCTGCCACCACCAGTATCACTTCCCCCTGCCACCACCAGTATCACTTCCTTCCTGTCACAACCGGTATCATAATTTGCATAATATATTAATATAATATTTGTACATTGGTTGTACTGTGGTAGAGAGATGTTAGTGTATTTGTATAATTGTACAGTTGGGTGTTAGAGGTCACAGAGCTGGTGTTATTTAGAGAGTTTAAAGTGTCATCATCTGTGTACAGAGTCTTTTGAGGTGGCGACTTTCTTGTGCAGAAACTGCAAGAGGGATGAGTAGGGGACTTGATTTATCATTGTTTCTGAAAGTGAAGTTAGTGGTAATAATTTTTCAGAGGAGTTATAATATTATGACATTATCTTTATTATTTCAAAAATAGAGGTAGGTCACTGTGAGACTGCATCAATATAAATTCCGTATTTGTTTATTTATGTAAAATAGATGGAGCCAACACTACTACGAAATGGCCTTACATTCAAATAGAGCTGCACAGCGCTAGCTATGTACTGTGAATGGGTTATGATTTAGACAACTAAATGTAATGGACATAATGCCACTTTTTTGTTTTTGTTAATTTTTGTTTCTATTTATACCAATATTTATAACAATAACTAGCAACATAAAACCCATAGATAGATATTTGTAACGGCTGACAGAACTGAATGTGTAAACTAATCAAAGTAGACCTAATTATTATTACAGGAGACAACAGAATCATAAAGTTTGGTATAGATTAAATCAGCAACATAAATAAAGCGCTAGACAAGCAGACTACATGGGAAAGTGGAACTTGAAGCATGGCCAATGATGTAAGTAGTAGTATATGAGCAGATCTCCCTACCAAGTGTTTTTTTGTGTGGTAATCACCCGGTGTGGATGCAATGGGTTACGGCGTTGATTAGAGCAGCGGGTTAATATTTTATGGCATTTATTTTTTGACAACTGTTTACATAATTTTATCTCTTATGACAAGAGATTTTAGTAGCACTTTGGCTATGATTCTATAAATGATATTATTTATAATTAGTTTGTAATAAATAATAAAAAAGAGATTTTTTGTTTAAAAAAGACTACCATTTGTTTTTTATTACTGCAATTATTATTTATTACTGGTAGCTAAGATTCGTTTGTTTCAACTCAGTTGTATTGTTTCATAAATAATTGTGTAATAAACCACAATTTATCATCGCTAGTTAAATGTAAACACGCAACAAACTACGATGCCATGCAGTTACAATGGATAATTTACGGCTCCCTGTTTTATTGCGCATGCCTGGTTTTATCGCCTTTCGGGACATTAGCGTTTCCAATAGCAATAAGCATCTGGAATTTGGCTTATTGCCAATTTTCGCTTTCAGAGAACGACGATTGTTTTTCGACAAGTCTGACGACAAATTTATCGACGGTGGTATTTCCAACAGGAATGTCCCTTTATTGCCGGCTGTATCGCCAATTTGTCTGATATGGAAACTTAGTAAGTGTGAGTTTTTCCCAATTAGCATCAGTTATGTCGTAGGATTCTTCTACAATAACAAAGTATACTAAAACTAAAGCCTGGTTCACATACGTATCATAGATGCTCGCAACTGATCTCGAATCCTCGCACGACCATCTGCGATGTATGTAAACCTGAATTTTCAGTGGCTCGTACGACATCGCACGCTGTCGTAGAGGCTCGAAGAAAACTTAAGCTGAACAAACTTTCCTGCGACCGTCGTACGATAGGGAGTACAATTTTCTTACTTTCTTTTTCAAAAACCAGAGTTAGGTCAAGGTTTTTCATGTAAAAATGACTGCAATTAAAATAACTCATAAAATTATTATCGTTCAATTATAACTATTGATTATTATTAATTTTCTGAGGGGACTTTTGCGATAGTTGATTTAAATGTATAAATATATATATTTTCTGTAAATTTTTATGTAATAGCATAATTCGTTTACTATTATAAATTGAAATTCAAAATTTTATATTAAGAGATGGTGCAAATATAATAATGCTCCATTGAACAACAGTTATAAATTTGAATAAAAAATATGGAATAATATTTCTTGATAATATGAGTAACAATCTGTTATCTAAAATTGTTAAAAATAATAAATAGGTCGGCGTAATTGAACAACGATAATTCATTTAGTATATATGTAGTCGTTGGTCAGTGAAGATGCGCATCGAGATGTTATTACCTCCCAGTCAAGAGAGTGGTCATACCTCTTGCGATCGTGTGTTTGCCAAGTTCATGTGAACAGGTATCGCTGATCCGTCGTATGAGGATCTGCGATCACTTGCGAGCATCTACAATATGCATATGAACCAGCCTTTAGAGGTAATGGGCAATGATTGGTAAAATGTTTATGTAAGCGGAAATAAAAAGAATATGTTCTGCAGTACTGAGATATGCTTCATGAAAAACACAGCTGGCTCTCAGTCTGTTAGTTTCAAAATTCAGTACTGAATTTGTATTACAGATACTGGTGGGGTTTGCTACTTACCTAGTCATTTGATTAGAACTTTATATCTTACCACCATACCATCTGCAGCAAACACATTGTCCTCAACACTTTTCCAGTCACCTGAGCCTTCAGAGTTTGCCAACCCGTTTTTTATAACTGCTGGATCTTTTTGGATCATGTGTGACTATAAAGGCCTGGCTACTCGATCGCAAATTCCGTGCGTTATTGCACAAGAGCTCTGAAAGGTCAACGCATTTTGCTAATGGGGTCCTGGCACAGCAGTTTCGCTTTAGCGATGCAACCGAGAGTAGCATAGCCGATCGTATAACTTATCATTAGAAATCACGACTTGCTCGCCTATTATTTAGATTTTAGACAGATTTCAGAAAGATTTTAGACAACTGATATGACAAAATTTTTTTCGTTGGGGAAGCTCAAGGAATCAATACAGCCGTTGAATTTTTCTTTTGAAAATAATTTTGTTTTATTAGCATGATAAAAATTAATTGAATATTATCCTCGTGTGTAGAGTAATAACTTTGCACTTCGCCGCTCATTGAGCTTGCCAACGCAAAGTAATTGAAGCGCGCCCTTGAACGATTACCGTCGTTTGCTTTTACATTGCCGTTTTAGTTGGACAGTTTTTGGCGATGGCGCATCGTCAGTATTATATACCCAAAACATATCCGCCGCCGTAAATGAAAAAAATATTTCTTCAGTAATTGTTAAAAATGAAGCGACTTTTTTTTCAATGGTGCTATTGGTGGAAAGCGGGCTTTCGGCTCTTTTAATAATAGCTCCGCAGCAAAAATCTGCCGCGACCCCAGTACCCTGACTTTTGTCCGTTTCGCAAACTTTTAGCGTGTTTAAATTATGCGATGCGGTTTTTCCAGCGCACCGTGCAATATTTGTTGTGATTGGCTAAAGCTAAAGCGGGTCAGTTATGCGCGCTTCAGTGATTTTGATCCAACAGCTGGTAATAAAAACTACTAACAAGACCGCGGCTAACTAGCTACGCTCCTACTATTGGTTATTAGGTCAGCTAAGGTAATATAACTCCTCAACGCAACGTAGCCGAATGCACAAGACACGCGTTCGTGTAGCACTTAGCTTTTAATGCATTGAAATTGCACAACGCTTGGAGCTCGAAATTTGCGATCGTGTAGCCAGACCTTAAGACTATTCTTTATTGCCCTCTCTAGTTCGCTTACTAATCTTTCGCAGAATGTGTCACAGGAAAATATTGCTGGTTTCAATTTTTGGACTTTAGTTTTTGAGACTTCAATTTCTGTGGATTGGATGATCTCTCAATTCTATGTTCAACATAATGTGTTAAATGCTTAAAACTTTGAAATTTTACGCCACTATTGCTCCATATAGTTCTGTAACGATTCTGTAACAATAACAGGAATTTTTTTGTTGCAACAGGAGAAATCTTCCAAAATGAACTAGTGCATTATAAAATGCACATTTACAACTCAACATAAGTACCCTAAACGTTTGGTAAATAAAATAGCTGATGAAATGAAAGCAGGTATTTATGCAAAAAGTATCACTGACAATCAAATGAACCTACAAACATATCAAACTACCATATGAAGGAAAACTAGTAAAAAGACTATTCAGACTAATAAACAAAACATGTCACAAACTAGTAGACAACAAAGTCAATACAAAACTTATTGAGGCAGGTAGTAAAATTAGTAGCAAGTTTAACATTAAATGCAAAACAAAGTTTGCATATAAAAACAGCATGGTGTACCAGATTACTAGTCCAAACTCTAATTGCAGGAAACCGGGTTGAAGAAACAGCGCAAACAATAAAGGAAAGAATCAAAAAGCATGGAAGCGGGTCAATCCAATAGTCGATGCATCAACACAGCAGTAGCAAAGACCATCCACCAACCACCCAGGACAATGCAAAGATTTTTAGCAATAAACGAAGACAATAACCCTATGCAAAGGGAGATACTAGAAGCTCTCACAATAAGATTAAATAAGCCCAGTTTAAATAGTCAACGATAATCATACCCATTGAAGCTATTCAAAAATTGAACTCTGATTAAAGTACACGTATGTTACATAACTTTAGTTTATAACTCCACCGCTGTTATTTACAATCAATTCTTCAACTCCGGATGTCTACATACAGACCTTTGATGAACTATTCTACTCAAATCAGTTGTATAAGTGCATTACTTAACTAGCCCAATCCCTAATTTTTCCCTGATATTACACTATATAAACACCAAGAATATCAATATTTGTCAACGCCTGATTATGAACACTAGAATCAGATCCAAAATTTATTTTTCTTTTCAAATAAAAATTCACACAAAATATGAGTTTTGTGTATCTTAGCAAAATGCATAAGTTTTCAAAAACTTGAATTCGTTGGGTTCGAAAAAGAATAATTACCCTTTGAAACAAATGAATGACAGTCAACATTAAAGACAAAATAATACACATAACCTCTGGATAAAGGTAACTGATTGCATACCCTCTTGACTTTCTAGAACTCCCCCTGTCAACCCTTTTTGAAAAAAGTCTCATTTTTCTGCTGACCCATTTGAAGTTGTTTTTCATTCAACTGTTTTCTATATTTACTTTGTTACTAAGTAGTTTGCACTTTATGCCCTCCTCATCTAAAAACACCCGCTCGTGATTGATAGCCTGCTGTTTGGTTTGTAGCTCTTTCAGCTGTTTTTCATATTCTAGTTGCTTTGCATTAGCAGTGTGTAGTTTGGCTTTAGTTCTTCCCTTATCATCTTTCATCCATCACTAAATTTCCATGCGCCCAAGTTTTGTAGGAGTTTTAAACAACGGGTCGTTGAAAACTGCAAAGTTTGTTCAGCCGTACTTCCATTACACTTATTGTTGAAAGAATTATGCTGAGTTGTCAACACTGCAGAGAGGATAACTAGGCAAAGAAGATATCAGTAAGTTGGCGGCTTACACGTCATGATATTGTTGAGAAAATTATTGTTTTGACAAGTGAGTGTTGTCACCAAATTGTTTACATTCCAAATCACGTGGTCTAAAATTAATTACTAACACGGAAGGAGAGCTTTTTGACGACTTATCAACCAGTGTAAGTATGTATGGCTTTTCGTAGGCAACTGAACCTTATAATAATGTGGTGGATTTCGGTGAATGATCATGTGTGAGCAGTTACACCAGGAGTTGCCCTACCTTGATTAGAAGAAGTTAGCTGATTGCCTAGCAACCTAGAGAGAGCCTGCGTACCAACAGATGTGGAGACGACTTGGTCAAGCATAGTAAAGAACCTCTACTAGGAATTGTCCCGGTGATCATCTTGACATTAATTAAATATTATTATCGTTGTTGTTAATGCGCACGTTTACTTGATATGCATGTCTATGTCTGGAACTTTTGTATGCAACTTGTATTGCGCCTATTTTCAATCTATCGGTTGTATTTGAATTAGCCACTTATATTGTACTAGTTTTATCCAATTATATGTTGAGGATTTCAACTGCTTGATTTACATAATATTTTTGTAAGTGTTAGGGCAAATCGCCCAAGCCTCCAGAGTTCTTGGAGTAGTTGTGTAAAGTTGAATTGCTGTTGGCGTAGGGACGCTGTGAATCCTCGTAGTCAGACTGGAGTATTAGTTTTGTCTAACGTACCAGGACTATTAAGCCCTTTGAAACACCTCTTGCAGTAAGTTTTGTATCTTGTGTGAAGAGTATATTATTATTGTCAACTACAACTCTCCTTGTGCTGTACAACTTGTGAAGCAGTATAAAGCTTGTCGTTTGCAATATTCTTAGAAGTTAAACACATTCTTTGAAATTGTCACAAGTTTGCCTAACTCGATTGCTGAAGTCTGACGATTGCTAAAAAGTCTATCAATTGCTGAAATCTATGCACGTGCTGAGTAAGCACATTTGATAGTAGAAATGGATCTGGCTGTGTTGTGTAACAGATCCCCGTATTGTGTAGAGAAAGAATCCCGTATGGAGACAGCGTGATTAATTGATTGATCAAATACCGTATATGGTAGAGCTATACCACCTGTTGGTAAAAGCTGTGTTACGGGTTGGTGCCTTAACACTAGACGGCTCGCTACCATTAGCCCTAGTGCTCAAGAGCTTAGGAAGGCTAAAGTATACAGTGGTCCGGTGAAGGTGTTGAGTCATATTTACTCATTCATACAAATCCTTTACAATAAGTAAGTTAGTTGTCAAACCCTGATATGAAATTAAATAAATAACTAATAATAGTAATTACTATTTTTTTATTATTACAACGTCATTGATGATTATTATTTTTATTATTATTTATTATTATGATGGTGAGGACTTTATATTTTTTCAAAATCATTTTATGAAGGAAGGACATTCAAGTTAAACCTAAATAATTAATTATTTCTGAGCATTCACACTAATGTTAAACAGTTTGTTAATACGAAAACTACAAGGTGTTCAATATCCAAGATCTATTGTCAAAAGCTCGCAATCTTGAGTCCTCAAAGAATTGAAAAATTCCAGCCTCAAGATTGGGGCAGTGAAAAGTTTGAAGTTTCGAAAACTTCAAACTTTTCATGGACTTCCATCCCTCGAAGATTTGGAAAATCTGTCTAACCTTTGACACATGGAAATATAGTGTGTCGCTGTATTAAACAACTCTATGCAACACAGAATATATTTGATGAGATCTAAGTTTATAATCTGAATAAATTTTGTTTGCGTATTGTGCATATTCTATATTAATACTAGAAAAACATTGAAAATTTGTTTTATATGAAACTTTGTGTTTCTCAACTGACCTTTTGACTGGAGCTGACATTTCTGCAAATTAGTTTGCAGCTTATCATGTGCATTCAATCATCGTCCATGCTCTTATGTAGCCATACAGAGACCATAGATGTACACTAGAACTTTTCCTACAATTGGTTAAAACAAAATTCTGCTTAACATGAATTCTTTAAGCTGCACCTTGTCTTCATTCTGGCAAAAAGTTGTTAGAGCAACAGAGCAGTCATTGCCAGCTTGAATTGTCTCCGCTTTTCTGGGGCTATAACTCTTGGGATTGATTCGTTATAGCTTGTGCTAATCAAACGCCTACGTGTATTGTTCGGAACGCTGGCACATTGTTACATCCACCTAAAGTGAACAGCAAAACATTATGTATTAGCATGAAACACGGGGAATAGGTATTGCAAGCAACTCCAATCCTTGGGTCAACAACCTTGATTTTTATGCTGAATCTTAACACAAGCCTTGCTCTCTAGCCTACAGTGACTTGATTTTGTTGCTCTCATCATTTCTGCAAACTTCATTGATGAGCTCTAAGAGACCTTGGTTGTATCTGTACATCAACAAGTAGGGCATAATACCAGACTCTGGCACCTGCTCAAAAAGCTAAAGCATTGTGTCAACCCCTTGTAATAAGTTGTTTCCACAGGCATTTCTGTCAAAGAAAGGTATAACACTGATTCAATTTGAATAATTGCATGACTCACAGAGATATGATGATTTAGACTAGGGATGGTCAACAGTCGATGAGTGTGGATTGTATACAACAACCAAATTCGAAAGTTCACTTTGTTGGTTGCTTCTTTGTTGCAAAATGAACTTTAAATAGTATGAATAGAACAGCAAGAAAATCAACAGCAGAAGCCCGAATGTCAAAATTGGGCAAGCATGAGCAAAACCTCTCATTGTCTACACAGTTAGACCCGCAAATTGTTAGTTGCGGTTAGGGAAAGTAGGTAAGCCTTGGTGTCTTCTAAAAGAGATCCAATGCATTTCATATTAATTATTGGTAGCGGCCGTTTATAGATTTTTGCTAAGACAGACCAACTGTTCAAAATTTCAAGCAGTCAATCAACAATCTTAGAAGAAAGTAATCACACACATGTTTAGTGACACAATCCTCACATCAACCCAATCAACAAGCTGGCCACCCTGCTATGGTTGAAATATTCTGTCTACATAATAGCCAGCATTAAAATCAATTGATTACCTTGATCACTCCATCATTGGCTCAATGTCTCTGTTGCTGCTTTTGAATACTCTGAAGGGAGTCGCTGACAGCCTTGTAGGCGTCATCGATGCGGGTCATTTAACAAAAGTGGTTTTGTGCTTTAAACAATTGACATACCGATATCTCAAAAGTCTGAGGAAACTATACAGCTAAATCGAGCACATTTACTTGTGTTCCAATAAACGCTTAATCGAGATGATATTGTAGTAGATTTCCTTTTCTCACTACTGACACATCGGCATCCACTCTAACCAGACTCCAACGACTGCTTCGGGGTCCACTGCTTCGGTGTCCAGACAAATTACACAGAGTTTACACAAATAAACTTATATAGCAATATTGTACAGGATTTCACTCTGTGGTAGCTTGGCCTTGACACCTGTACGTCCTCCCGTCACCAATTGCAGGCTCTGCTTAAGTAGTGGCACAGCTCTGACTTTCTACTGACTCAGTGACTAGTCATTACTGACTGTTAGCTGAGCCGGCCAGTCTCACTGCTGCCCTCTACAGCCGAGGCCGAACAATGTTAGGCAGGGCCGAACAGTTTGGCTAGTGTGCTGTCTGATTGCTATACTACTTGTGCAAGAATGTATCGTTATAGCAGGCTATAGTGGATAGCGTTTTGCAATGTGTGGTATAGTGCGCTGTGAAGTGTTTTGTTAGACAAAGTGACTTCTGAGAGTGTGCAGGGTAACTCTGATTTATTGCATCAAGACAAGACATTTTATAATAAACTGTTACACAAAGAGATATATAAAATATAATGTAGGTACACGCCTTGGTACATGTGATTGGCTAAGTCAAGACAGTTAGCACCTCCTTGAGTATAATAGATAAAAGAGTGGTTACACCCATTGATAATAATTGGGTGGAGCCGAGACATAGAACAAGTAACATAGAATGCAAGGTAAGACAATTCGGAAGGTACATAGAACGACATGACAGGTGAGGTAAATTAAATCTATGTGATAAAGTGTTCGTGTTGATAGAACGGTGGCTAGGTTTATGGCGTCCCTTACAATATAACATGGTTATCTAACACAATCCACAAGAATCCTGCCTTCTCTCATGTACAGTAGCTCCTTTAATAGGAGGAGACAGGAAAACTTCCCCCTTATTAGGGGTGAGCCAATAACATACAATAATACAAAATATGTACAAATAATAAGGGATAATACAAAACAGAGTAACAAGGTAGACCAATGAGGAAAGTGAGCACATGGCAAGGTGGCTCTGGGCTTCCTTACCTCTTTTGCTGTGGTGGTGGAAGTCTTCCACTGCTTATAAGGCATCCACACTTCCTAATCTCTGCTCCTATCACTTGCATTGCTCCGATTTACATAAAGGTTTCCAGCTCCTAATGTCCCAGGCTACCTATAGCAGCCATCTTTATTGGCTGGCCCGGTATACTGACCCGGAGTAGGATCTCTATGATGTATATATATGTACAACACAAGGTATAGACAGACCTGGGGTAGACCCGGGCAGCCATTGTCCCTAAATCCGGGATATTACATATATATGATAAAGGGGAAGGCTCAGGGTCTACCCAAAACTTTTGTTGCTGGTAGGGTAAAGGATGTAAGGGGATTTAGGGTGGGAGGGGGTGGGAAAGGGGCCTAGCTTGTCGAATTATATGAAAATCTCCCACAATATCACTATTTTTATATTTCTTATATAGTTCCTTGGTGATGAATACAGGAAGAGTGCAGTACGGTTTGATTCGTTGATATTGGGTTTGGTTGCCGTTGGCTCACATGATCAGTCAAGTCCAAACCTGCTCCCCGAAGAGGCAGAGAAAGATGGTTCCATGTCCTCAATGAGGCTACCTGCCTCACGTTTCACTTCACTTTATTGAGCCCAAGTTATCCATTTCTGCAGTGGCATAAACAGCTAGCTACAGATACTGATATTCGTATATATTTATAATTATTTATACTACTGAAAAATGGAGCATGGCCAACCAAAAAAAAACATATATCATCGTCAGGACTGTTACTGCTAGCAGCCTCTTAGATTCTACTATTGGCAGCAACAATGATATAATGTTGTTATTATCATATATTCTTTATTTAGTTATCAGCTACAAAAATGTCTTTTTATCAAGTAACAATAACTATAATAACAAGGACAGCTTAAAGATAATTAGACTATTTGCGACCTAGTTTGTCTAACCAAATGCAATAAACATTAACCAGATTGGCAGTAAGTTTAATCAATAATTGACAGTTTTGTTCAAAGCTCGTTGGTCAACAAAAGTTAGCTCACTGATAAAAAAAAATAAACATGATGCATTTATTTATATTGTTTGTGAGCCGCAAATGAAATTGAAAAATAAATATGTTTTCATGAGCCAATCTAATTGGTTCATTTCAATAAACCAGTTTTATTTATCCCTAAAAGTGTCATGAGGTATTTATCATTGTTGAAATAAACTAAATAAATAGGGCGAAGTTACACAATATTTTAGTTTATACCGAACGCATTTTTATTTTTCTTCGATTGCTTAGAAATTGGGAGTTATCTGCTTTATGATCCATTGGGTAATATATAATAACTCGTTGAATGATTGTGGTGTTCTAAACCAGCGTTTGTAGCATACGCGATATATTGATTTATGGGCACCTATTTTCTTTTTGTTTTTTTGTTCGACTAACACATCACGAATACTCTTAGTATATTTACTTTTTAAAAAATAAATGAACTAATCAATAAAGGCAGCACTAATATAAAAAAGTTAAAAAGTATGCTCAATAATACTTATCTATTATTCTAGTACTAGTAGTAGTGAGTAGTAGCATATTAATACTATAGTAACACAAAATAAATATTAAAGATAATTTTTGCTAGAGTCATAATATTTTTAGCATTTTTATTCATTACATTATTGCTATGTATATTAATTAACCATAGTAGGAAAAAATTGATTTTGTAATAATTTATAACACTTATAATCGTCAATCCTATATATTATTGTAATAGATTACGGTCTTGATAACCACAGAATGCTGTTAATCTCAAGTATTCTACCAGGGGCGTTTTGAGTTAAAAATCCAACCCCCTAACAAATTAGATAAAACCGCGCGAAGCGCGGAAAATTTTTTGTTAGGGGGTTGGAGGAATTTGTTAGGGGGTTGCCTGTTAGGGGGTTCACCATGAATGTTAGGGGGTCGAGTTTTATTAATGTCATACTATATTATTAATACTTATTAGCTAATCATTATTCTTTTTTTCTAATTTTTTTAGTTTATTAATGATGATAATAATAATTACTATCTATTAATTATTATTTAATTATTTATGTGTTTTATTATTTTGATTACTTATTGTTATTATTATTAATTAATATGTTTTATTTATCATTTTTTAAATTTTATAATAATAATAATATAATTTGACTGCTTCAAATTATTATTAACTGTTATTTATAACAATTATTATAAATAATAATAATAATTTAATAATTAATTAATTTAATAATAATAACAACTAGTACTAGTACTACTACTACTACTAACTATCTAATAAGTCTAATAATGATCATAAATAATAGTAGTGGTGAAGTGGGGGAAAATCCAATCATTATTAATTATAATAATAGTTACAGTAGTAGTAATAATAACTTTAACCACCAAGCCACATACAGACAGTTGTTAGTTGTTGCATAGCAGCTTTATTTGCGTGTAATGTAAAGAAATATTTCTTTATGGTAGAGCTTTTATCCAGAAGCACGAATATCCATTTATTTGATTGGTCAACCATATGTTCATGAGCCAATGATGTGCCTTGTTAGTTTTTTGATAACTTTATTGTTTTATCACAAGGGTGGGTCAATGTCAATCCACAAAAAAGTAAAAGCATGTAGTCGGGCTAGGTCTATGTTTCATGTTGTAATGTTAAGATAACTCCAAACAACCATCAGAAGAAAAATCAATCCCCGCAAACCAAAACAATACCCGACAAATTTGACCCCCTAATGTTAGGGGGTTGGGAGTTGTACCCCCGACTGTTCGGGGGGTCGGGGGTACTCAATACGCCTCTGTATTCTACCACTCTCCAGAAGGGACACCACCGTATCGATCAGTGCCACTTGTGTGGTAGACTTTAGCAATTAGTGGGAGTTCTTGGCTCAGACATACTAGTCAGTGTAAATAGGTGATAATGCATGTATTTATCACAAGAAAGCTCTAGGGAGGCTTTCCTCTAGAGTAAAAGCATGACTGCAAGGAGAGTTCAGCGTTTTATAGGCAAATGCAAAGGAAAAGATTGGCCTAAATATGATGTGGCTAATCACTGTACAGGAAATAACTTTAACAAACAAAACCATGTAGATGAAAATAGTGACAAATAACGATGAGGAACATAAGATAAAATGTAAGAGGCCTCTAGTGGAAAGTGGGCGGAGTTAGTACAGCCTTTACAGCTTCAAAGTCTGGCCCAGATCTGGAGGTCTTGAGGGTGCATAGTTGGTACCTCCTCATCTGTGCTTTTCCAGGTAGCTAAGGCTAGTCTGAAGATCTTTGGTTATAAAAACCTTGCATCCAAAAGTCTGATCCTGGGTGAGCTATCCCGAATTGGTACCGGATCCGCATTCATCTATCTTGGACCTGCGTGAGTCATAAGTGACTCTAACTTGCTATGCACGTTTGGCACTTCTCAAGGTGGTTGATAAAAAAACGAGCAGACCTAAGGCATACAGACTTCACCTTGTCTGGGTTCAGGTCTTTCTTCCCCAGCAGTTCAACCCGCACTTTCTCGTCATTTATCCCTTTTATTGTCATCTGAACAATCATATCATCCAAAAGAACCCCCCAGCGACAGTTCTTCGCTGATCTCTCTACGCGCTCTATGAACTTGTCTATCCCTTCAGTTGGCCTCTGCTCTATACTAAGGTATCTATGCCTTGTAGCTACAATGCTCTCCATTTTCTCAAAATGCTTTGTAAATTCCCCCTTTAAATGTTCGTATTGCAGCTGATCCACTTCCATATCCCAGGTTTCAAAAATATCCAATCCTACCTCACCCATACTATCCAATAACAATGTCGCCTTTCTCTGTTCAACATCACGTCTCTTACTTCTGAATCTATCTTCCTTGTCTTTCTTCCCTTTTCCACCTGCACTCGGCTCACTATACTTCAAACCAGCTCCTATCACTGCTATTTCGAATCTCCTCGAAAATTTGTTCCATCCTTCCAGCTCCGCTCCGTGCTCTACATCGAACTTGGGTGTTCTTACCCCTTTGCCAAATTTACTACTATCCATAATAATAATTTTTTGTTCGTTTTTACTATTAATAATCTCACCCACTAACTGTAGTTCACTTATTATTGTTCTCCTCCTCCGCGTTTACTTCTGACACCATGTAGTGTAACTCACCAAATATGTTAAGTATGTCTGCCTTTAGTCCTCCGGCTTTCTGACGTTCTCACTCTCGTCCTATTCCCGCCAGGTCTGCCGTACCTTCCCTCGTGCTCCCAATGTTCTCCTGCGCATGTCCGCTGGCCTCAACCTTCACCTTCCGGCAACCTTGATCGTGGGATACGCCACATTGATAACCACCGAATGCTGTTAATCTCAAGTATTCTACCTCTCTCCAGAAGGGACACCACCATATCGATCAGTGCCACTTGTGTGGTAGACTTTAGCAATTAGCGGGAGATCTTGGCTCGGACATACTAGTCAGTGTAAATTGGTGATAAATAATGTATTTATCACGAGACAGCTCTAGGGAGGCTTTCCTCTAGAGTAAAAGCATGACTGTAAGAAGAGCTCAGCCTTTTACCGGCAAATGCAAAGGGAGAGATCGGCCTAAATATGATGTGGCCAATCACTGTACAGGAAATAACTTTAACAAACAAAACCATGTGGATGAAAATAGTGACAAATAACGATGAGGAACATAAGATAAAATGTAAGAGGCCTCTAGTGGAAAGTGGGCGGAGTTAGTACAGCCTTTACAGCTTCAAAGTCTGGCCCAGATCTGGAGGTCTTGAGGGTGCATAGTTGGTACCTCCTCATCTGTGCTTCTTCAGGTGGCTAAGGCTAGTCTGAAGATCTTTGGCTATAAAAACATTGCATCCAAAAGTCTGATCCTGGGTGAGCTATCCCGAATTGGTACCGGATCCGCATTCATCTATCTTGGACCTGCGTGAGTCATAAATGACTTTAACTTGCTATGCAAGGTTGGCACCTCTTAAGGTGGTTGATAAAAAAACGAGCAGACCACAACCAGTGGGTGGTTGCTAGTGAGAGAACTCATCTCTGCAGCGCAATAGGCATTGCACAGGTTTCAACGCCATGTGTACGACAACATCTACCACATTATTATGAGATTGAAACCAGTGTAGACAGAAATAAATGCAGATATATAGGCTGATTGTAGACACTTCGTGGAATTAACTTTGACTAAGCTATAGAAAACAAAATTTAGGCTTTCACATTCGTTCCTGGTGATCATTGTTTACTTCAGGAGTTGTCTATTTTGATAATAATGGGAAAATTCTATACTCCTAGTTCAAAGGTCACTCAAAATGAATATCGACACTACCAAGAGCGATCCTCGAAAATTTCTGCTCCGTGGCATAGTCAAAATTTGTTCCAAGTCTGTCCACAATGGTTCAAGGACCTGTTTATGTTCCTTCTTGCCATTCCGCATTAATCGTTGTCAATGTTCATTCATGTCTACTGTCTACGTTTATCCTATTAATCAATTCTGCTACATGATTGCCACTACTATACCCATTGCACCACAAGTTCTAACTCATTATTACTAACAATTACTAGAAATAGCGGCTACTACTTTTAATTACTTCTCACTTGCGAAATAAAATCCATTCAAGGAGTTTTGATAAGTGTAACAGTTTGTAGCAAGGTATTGTGTACCTTTTTCGCTAGTGGGAAGTGAAACAGTGATAGCAATCAGGTTATATTGCTGATATGACCACATGCATATGAGCAAGTTAAGACATGTTTTTGTAAATGTAGAAGCAAGTGAAACTGCCACAAAAAGCTTTTTGTAGCGAGTATCAAAACGGCAAACCAATAGGCACAGAGCAAAACGATCTTGACCGTTACAGGGTAATATATTTCAAGGGTTGTTATAGCGAGTCACACTGGATAGGCTAAAGACATACATAAAATCAAAGCCTAGACTAAGAACATAAACGTCTGGGAAGAAAACATTCACCATAGTAGAAAAACAAATGACAAAATAGTGAAGCATTGAAAGGGTTGCATGATTTCTATCCATCTACATGCAGGTAAAGTTACCACGTTAGAAGATTGTTGAAACGATCATTTGTTGTGTCTCAGATATATTAGCAAAATATCAGCGCAGAAAAATCAATGTCGTGTCTGCATTTAACTATGTGAAATGTACCAACCAATTATCCTAAAATATAATCTGAACAGTTCTGGTTACATGCTACTAACTAGTTGGGGTCCAGTCAACTATCTATAAACTGTTTACTGCTTAGGAGGTGGCTGTTTTGGTTCAACCAATATGCCACATTATCAACAACATAGACACAACATTTGAGCTACTCTTTGATAACTGCTAACAGAACTGAATATAATACTGACCTAATTATTTGACATAAACAAAATTACAAACAGACTGTGTGAAAATATTGTAACTTGAAGCGTAGCCAAAATATTTATATTGCACAAATTTTGACAAGTGGTAGAAGTAATGGGGAAGACTTCAATACAATATTAACTGGTTGTGAAAACGAAAGTTTGCTCAATTATTGGTAAACTGTAGGTTATACTCTTTACCTCAATCGAACAAGTAGCATAAAGGAGCGCATAGACAGAAAAAGTAACATTAAATGGAAGAGACCAAACAAAATCCTTGATTGCTTTTCTAGTGGCTTGCAAAAAACTCAAGACCCCTTGGTAATCGCAACCCTGACAACAATAACAAAGGGAAGACTCAATGTTTTGTTTGGTGGTTGCACCTGTTTCAATAGTATCTTAAACATGGCAAATTTGGAGTTGATTCGCCCGAAAAGACTCGGTGAACTGATATTTACACTCATCTTTGGTGATGTAATGAAGCATACGGACATATCGAAAAGCAGTCAGCATAATCGAGTAACGTTTTTTTTGCAATGTTAGAAAAGAATAATGCATATGTTGAAAACCATAAGTAGATAGTAGGATGAATAGCTCACATTCAGGAAGCTCACACGAAAAGCTCTATAAGGTACATTTGTACTCTTAGGTGAGTCGCCAAGTTATATCCATGATTCCTGCTTTCAATTTTGCTTTCCATTCTCATTAAATAAATACACACCACTTATCGTTCAACACAATTATCAGACAAAAAAGTGAGGAAATAGACAAAATGGCGTAACTAAAGGGAGAAATCTCGTTTCATACAGAGATGAGTCAACAAACTATCGGATACGATATCCAGGGAAGAGATACAACTTTCTATAGTTGGTAAATGTGCAGATGCTAGTTGGTACGTTTCCTCCCAAATACTCATCAGTGGTTGCACTTTTGTGTTTCATGCTAACTTGTCTTACTCTCTGCTGTACCTGTGGTGTTATATACACATATACATACATACTTTAGTTATATACATGTACATCTATACTGCTTAGACAATATCATCTCATGTGGTATATACTCACAATCTTAAAGAGACTCTCCACATCTCTATGACAGCTATGTTTATAGAATGTAGCAACTAGCACTCTGATGAACCAAGAGCCATGGCTGGGAGTTCTGGTGGCAATGAAAGCTGTAATAATCAAAGTAATGCTTTGTATATTATGTAAAAAACTAACATGCCAGTCGTAGATGTGCTAACTTATGTATGTATATGACTTGTACTTGCATTCACTGCTTGCTTTCATTATCATGAAGTCATCAGCATTGAGGGTTGTAGGAGGTGAAGGGTCAGCACAGGCTCCTCTTTTCTGTCCAGAAAGTTTAGAGAGATGCAAGCCAACATCATTAGGTGGAGGTATTGCTCTACTGTCTCCAAAATCTCTGCGACCTGCAGAATACAACACAGAAAGTAAACTTACTGTAACTATATGTATCAATTTAATATGGTACATATATTTATATTTCACACTGTTGATATATATCTTACCACCAGAGCAAGCTTGTAGAATAATCAGCTTAGGTTTGTCTTTCATGGCAGGAAAGTTGAGTGGAGAGAGCAAGTGTTGGATGTGAGACAGTGGGACTGGTTGATTCTTACAATCCATTAGTATGTCTCTATCGCCTCCATGACTCATCATAACAAGTACAAACATTCCTAGTTTGTGATGTTCTTCTCTTGTTGTCTCTTCTTCAATCATTTTGTATATGTTCTGTAGAATATATAGTGCCAGCATTGATGTGTTTATACATATATAAAGACATGCACGCACATCAGATACATACAGCAAGCACACAAATCTTACTCCACACTTACCTCTGCTGTCAAGTTCGATGACTTATCTTTAGACTTGGCAATGACAAAGTTCAAGTCTTTGAACAGTTTGCTGATGTTGCCATAGTCGACAACAGAACCAGTTCTATTGGGTGCAGTGAAAGTGAAGTCTTTTATGTTTATAATGAGTGCTCTACCTCTCACTCCATCGCTCATTGCATAAACCTAAATATTACACGGTAGAAATAAAGTTAATGCTCATTGACTTTATCTATAAGGAAATACCCGAGAATTACAACAACAAAGACAAAAGATTATATGCATGATATAGCGCCTGTAACCTTTTACCTTGTCAGAGTCAGTATACAGTAACTTGATACTCTCTTCTTTGACTTTCCTCAGTCTTAAGGTCGCAGAAATGAAAATGTTGCTGTCAGAGGAAGTATCACAATATCCTTGCTCCTCCACATCAGATATATCGCTATCTTCCTCTGCAGGGATCGCTGTTCTTGAATTTCCTTAATTCAATTAATTGAAAGTTATAGTCATCAATCAGAATACACTATTCGAATGCATAAAATTGATATTTGTTGAGATATACCTAAAAACATTACCTGCTGACTCAGCAGCATGACAGCGTTTGACAGAAGAGATGTGACACTCCAGTATATGAATTTCATCAGCGGTCAGGTCCCCGCCTGCAACATATCCTAATTATGTACATATGCCTTTAAGTAAAAATAGATGTCTCTCTCATTGTGTTCATGATGACTCATAAGACATGGATGTATAGATACCACAGTTGGTACAAAGGGAACAACAGATCATATGTTCAATGAATAAACGTAATAACTTACATGGAAACTTTAAAGGTTTTGGCAGCGCCGGTGATTTTACTGTGGAACTGCTACATTCATCACAGCGTACTTTCTCTAGTTCAGAAATTGCCGTTACTGAACGGAAGATGTGAATATCTTCAAGTGTACCAGTTGAACGTAACCAGTATGGGTCAACATCAAAGCCAGGATTTGGGAGTTGTAAGAAAAGGCACTGAGAACAATACATCAACAATTCAGCATGAAATGCCTTCCACACTTTAGAAAGCAAAGAGAAAATTGACCTAGATGTTTTAACCAGATGCTCCCATGAATTGTGGAGTTGAGCAACTGAAGTGGAGACTTGTAGGGTTATTTTCCTGGACTTGACATCATGTACAAGGCTTGTGGTGCATTCTCCGTGTTGGATTGTGACACCGTCACTCTTCACACTCACATCTGTCAGTACACAAGTTGTGCGATTCAGCACTATTACTGACATCAGATGATAAACATACTGGGGTGGAGACAAACCTTCAAACACAATTTCTATTCTCAAAGGAATGGGGCCAGCGGTTTTCCAAGATGCATCCAAAAAGGCAGTGCTAATGCAAGGAAGGATATAAGCTTGTCTATGCAGTCCAAGTTGCTCTATTGGTCCATGTAAAATATGAAACGACCGGAGAAGGTCAATAGCAATCTCAGGATCGAAATTAGAGCCTTCTTTTAGAACATGTACTAACAAAGCTTCATCAATCATTCCCGATGTAATGAAATTATCAACAAGCAACTTGTGCCTATACCGACCAATCACCTCCCCTTTGTGTATAAACTTCTTGAAACCCGCAAGACGTTGCTCCCATTGCTCACCAGAAGAATGGTGAAGGAGGCGACTGATCAATTCAGTAATGGCTGTTATGTTATGGAAGATATAGGGTTTTAACTCTTCAATCTCCTCAAACCAAAGGATTTCACCAACGTTGTGCATGTAACGAAGAATTATATGGGGTCTGCAATCAAAAAACTTTTTGGTTACTTCATGTAAAGGAATGTAAGACTTTGTTGTATGGGCATTTACAAAATCTTCTACTTTTTCCCAAAGCCGTGGAACTTCTACCTTGAAACTTCCGCAGAGTATTTCTAAGGAAAATTTCAAATTTTCAATGTTAGACACTTCTGTAAGATTGTTGTTGAACTCAAATACATTTGCCTCATTGAACAATGGAACATCCTGGTTCGAGAAATGGATCATTTGCTGAGCTGTTTTAGAAAGCTTCTCACATTCTCGAACTTCATCAATGATCTCACATCTGATGAGCTCTGATGTATTGAGTAGCTGTTCCTTGCATTGCTTCACTTCTTCAACAGACAACTTGTCTGTGTGAGTCAGAATGAGCAGCGGTGGACCCAATCTTGGACCCGCCAAGTAGAGATGTGAGCACCAGTTGATACACAGCCTTCTGGTTGCTTCCTCAACTCCTTCAGACAAAGACAACTGATGAAACTCTTGGATGTTTACTACGATAATTGGTATACAACGCTCTTTGATCACCAACTGATATGCCAGGTGGTAGATCTCATGTCCACCGTAATCCACAAACTTTACACAGCAATCCCTCAGCTGCAGCTCTTCTATAGCAAATACTTTAGTTGTCTCATCCAGTGGGGAATTCTCATCCCTGAAAGTGAGTTTTCTCATACCCGCCTGCAGACTCTTTATCAAACTACTTTTACCTGAATACTTCTCACCAACCACAGCTACCGGCACCATAAGTTGTTTGGTGCCCCTTTGTTCTTCAAGGTCAACAAAGTATTTTTTAACGGCTTCAAAGCCCTGCTTACAAACAGCATATGGAGGGGATTTCAGGGAATCGCAATCGAAGCAATCCAGCACTTCAAGAGCCGGAAGTCGGGAAACCTTTTCATTGACCAGCATCAATTTCTTGTTGAATCGAAGATTTAACTCTTTCAGATTAGTCATATGATGGAGTGCAGGTGATAGATGCTCAAAATTGTTGACAGAAAGGCTCAAGTGTTTCAACTTATTCTCGCAACTAAACCTGCAACAAAAATGCAAAAACTGTTCTGTGAATAGTAAAGGCCTTTACACACAGCATTTTACGGCCACGAATTTGGTACTTTGAGAAAAAAATTTCGTAATCTGTTGGTGCCCTCCACACCCAATGTTTATGCACATGACGGTGCTCATCAATGGTTTATAATAACACATGGGCTGTCATGGCTGAGAAAATCAAAGTAGGAAAAACTCGATACGAGCGATCTGCATTGACCAATCAGTGCAAGGGAATAGTCAATAATTGTTAGACCGGCCGGCGAAAATCAAACTAACATGATTCTAGAAGATCGCGACAAACAGTAGAAAATTGGTTTGTCGATGGTAAAAAAACAGCTGTTGTCCCGTTACCGTGACAAAATTGTTATGTGTGGAGAGGCCATTACTGTAACAAACAAACATGTACTCAAAACACAAGTTTTATTGTCAAATCAACAGGTGAATATTTTGGGATGAAAATAGTGTTACAAATGCTTGGACACCACTTATGTTCCCAGTGCAGGTGTCCAACCTGAATGAACCTGAACCAATTAAAACCTGCAATTCAAATGAAAACAGCATTTGAGCATTTTTAACAGCACTCCGAGTATCATTTTTAAGAAGTCTTTGTAGCATCAGAGATACATAAACTGATTGTACAAGCACAAAAATAATTGAAAATTCATTTATGGGAAACTTTAAAGTAGTGATTGTTAGTTGGTTTCATCAAAAAGCATCAACTATTGGCTTATAGCTATACATCAGCTTATTAAAATACCAACTTGACAGCTTCTCTACCAAACTCTTTTTCGACTGACCATTTGGATACCATTTGCTAAAAAATGGTTGGTATACCCAGCTACAGCTAACCTAACTCCCAAAACAAACAGCTACAGTTGAAAACAATTTTAAAAAACTTACATTCAATCAAAAGAAATGCTTGGATGTTAGGGCAAACACTTAGAAAGACTTTTGATCTGCAATAACAATTAAGTAATTGAAAAACCCATGATTTTTTAAAAAAAAAAAAACACAACGTACCAAATGTCCAAAATCTTGCCTCTTAACTTTTACATGTTGTTTTTGAGCTGATATGGTTTTTTCTTCATTTACGATTCAGTTTGTTAATTTCACAATTTGTTTCTCCCATCCTTAAAGTTAAGAAATTACTCTTCATTCAATCAGTAATCTATCATTGAGTTTTTTCAAATAAGCTTCATCCCAGTTACATCAGAAACGTTCCACTTGAAGCAAAAACTTTAAGAATGGGTTTGTAATGTTTTCAATCATTGTAGTTTTAAGTAGCCACTATTCATGGACAAATAATCAACAATCAATCAATATCTTGGATTAAAATTAAATCAGGTTTTAAAAAGTAGTTTACTTGAGTCCAGTACAATTCTCCGTGAATGGTCATTGTAATTTTGTACAATTAAACGAACTGAATTAAAATTGATTGTCCATAAGTGAAAATTTAACTCAATATATTTCTCAATCCCAATGCTATTGTTCTTGAACAAGAGTATCGCTTACAAATTAGACCTTCCTCCATTGTTTTTTAGCTAAGTTGGCTTTAACTTGTTTTGATCAAATAATTGACTAATAATTGTGATTACACTCATAAACAAGATGGAGTTTGACAACAATTATATGTTATTACAAGTACAGCAAAACACAAACACACTAAGGTACAAATATTGTGGTAGATTTTGGTGGAAGTTACTAATAAACAGGTCGTTTACTATCCACCCTTGGCAAACAATGCGCTAGACTTTAGCCTAGAGCGTTCGGTTAACTGCTGTTTAGGTGAGAAGTCATACTGTGCCGGTGGCATAGTGTGCAGGGCCGGTAGTGACCCCTGAAGGGCCGGTATTGACCCCTTACCAACCCGGGATAGCTATATTGAGCCGGCACAAGACGGCCGACATAGAAGAGGAACTTCAAAACTATCTAAGAACTTAATCAAAGCCAGGAACCGGAAGTACCCTCCCTTGGATTACCGAACCAGTGGACCGTACTCTAACTATAGCCTGGGAGCCCTGTAGGACCTCTGATTAGACCGTGGAGATAAGACTCCGCCCTTAGCCACTTGGCGCTTTTATTATTTAACCTATTTGCATTACTTGATTAGATACCTATTTATATACTTGATTGCATTGGCTAAATCACTTCCTGTACTATTTGTCTTATACGATTTATGCTAATGATTTCCTGTGAGTCCTCCTATAAAAAGAGAGACTTTTCATATATTCTTTGCATCCATTTTCATGTCTTGCCACAAATACCCTAGAGGAACAATTACCCTTTAGGACTTTGTCTTATGAGAATACAGCCATTATACAAGCACCTACTCTGTATTGTTTGTGTGAGCCATGGACTCTTGCTATACCGGGTAATTCGGTTGCCTGTTAGCACAGTTGTCACTGTCGAGCAAAACAGTGTCCCAACTGGAGAGAGCTATAATACTTGAGACTAGTGGATGTCCGTGGTTACCAGACCGGAACCCATTACAATATACATGGACTCATTAAATGAGCAATACAATATTTCCAGTTTAGTTCCGAAACATCAAATGCTGTGCCACCAAGGCTGCAACTAAAGTAAGGCTTTGAAAGTGCGCTTTCAGCCTGGCACCTCCGCACTGCTTAGTTAAAAATTTAGTCTATCTTGACTGCTGAGCCTCTTGTTATACTATTTTTCACAATCATGTCCACACCATAAAACCTCATATTGTGAGCTAAACTCTCTAAGCAGTAAACACAATAAATCAAGAATAAATACATGAAATCCTTAGAGCTGGATTTGACATATTATCTGCAACTGGCAGTGGAAACTTCTGCAGCAAACCAGTGTCACAAAAACATTTTGTTAACAATTGAGTTGCCGAACTTTGTATGTAGTCCATTTCCATGTTGTAATGGAATAGCGCTAAAAAGGTAACAGTTATAAAAAATCGTTTTTTCCATGAGTCATTCATGCAGTCGACTAAGGTCATGATCCCTACTTAGAGGGTCAACAGTGACAATATAACAGGTAATTGGTGAAAATGGATTGAATAAAAGTACTTTTCATTTCTTGAATAAATAGCTAACCATACAGATGTAATAAATGATGTAATTTGTACGTCTATTGGTCTGGTCACATTAATTATTAATCTTTTTCGCAGTTTAACCTCCCTGGTACTGAATTTTCTGATTAGAACTTCACCAAGTCTTTTACACTCAACACTGAAAAATCTGCAGTTTAATGACACATTTTTTCTGATTTGTGAAATTGGTTATGCCACAGCTATTCCATTTTTCAACATACTTTTACAAAACCATTTTTTTTGCTCATCAATGGTGGAATAATTTATTCTCTAATCATAAAAAGCCATATGATTTTCATGTGAGGGCATGAGGCATTAGTGGATGCATTGAAGCAAAAAGTATTGTAAATAAAAAATCTAAAATCTTCTCAAATAATGACAATTTTTAGCAATTTCGAACTCCAGAAATGTAGTAAAACTGGATATAAATTATGCATTAATTATAGTTATTCAATGTAGGGCTGGCAGGTTTTGCAGAAGTAGAGCCAAGTATGATATAAAATCACCAAGCGCTCTTAATTGAGCTGCAGTAATGACAAGGCGCATAGCATATGCAAATGAAGAGCAAGGATAAAATTAAGCTGTCAAATATAGCTGTGCTTTTCTAAATCGCTCAGAAAGTTGCCACTTCAGTCAGTTATTAAGAAGAAAGCTCCCCACAAAATATTTTTGCTCCTTCAATTTTGAAGAGCTTGTACGACATGGAGAAAATTATTTTATTTTTCCCATCTTCATGACTTACTGTTTCTAATAGAAAATTGATTGTTTTCAGTTTTAATTTTTTTTCATTTAAATTTTTTACATATTTTTATGTTGTACAAATATTTCTAAAAAGCAGAGTAGCTCTCTTCGTTTTGAGTAATGTTTATGATAACATAAAAGTGTTTCAACTATGTTAAGTTATTTTATGTGAGAATAGTGACAAAATTTAGATAACATAAGCAAAACAAGACATAGGTTAACTATTTTGGCTGCAACAATAGTTCAACTTGATACACATATGTGCCGACAAGCTGGTGGCTCCCGAATGTCGCTACTCAAAAGTGATATTTGACAATGCCAACCTATTCCTAAATTAGCAACTCATAGTTTTCCAGAAGTCATTAGTCTTTAGCGTTACGAAATAGCACCATGTCATCATGACTTGGAAAGCCATTAATTATAAAATCATAGAAATATTGGGTAGTAACGATGAGGGCTGCTCAACATACCAGTTTTGTAATTCATCGAACACTATATCTAATAAACCTGGATGTATTGAATGAGAAATCGGCACCACACACTATGCGCTTACAATCATGAGGACATAAACATATTACCGATGGTCTTGCTTTACGAGTGTAAAATTGCATGCACCACTAAACTTTTTAGCCAAACCACTACTAATCGCTGATTTTCTTTTGTTTTGAAAAAAGAAATGACTAGTTCTGTCTATTAATATGGGACAATTTTTAATGTTCATCTGTATTTAGCTAAGTTTCTATTTTTATACCAATGCACAAAAGAGACCAAGTGGAGACCATCCTAACTAGAAGCAAAAAAAGCAAAATAACTCTACATCTAAACCAAAAGGTGATCATCAGCAGTAAGAGAAAGCAAAATGGAGCAAAATATAACCTCGCAATTTTCTTTCCTCCCCCCCCCCCCCCCCCCGAAAAAAAAAAATTTAACTATGAATTTTGATTTCTGTGCTCGTATGTGTTATTAGATGCAGCTTTAAATTATTCATGCTAATTTTACCAAGCTGGAAAAAAATCAGAGTATAATTTTTTGGCTGTTGGATGTTAGCAGTAACCTTGGTGAGCTACATCGTAAAGGTTTTGCCATTAAAATACTCCAGAATACCTGTCAGGAAGCTCTGAGAGATTGCATGCTGTCAATGAGAGACTTTCCAATGAAGTTAACTGTCCCACCACTCTTGGTAGTCCATGCTCGAAGTCGTTGTCCGTAAGATTCAACTCCTTCAATCGCGTGAGTGAGTTGAGACTGTAGGAATATAATCTATACATACATACATGGCAAGTATCTGTCAATCTGTCTCTGTGGCAGCATGATTTATACAATGTTAATCGAATTGAATACTTATGCGCAAGTAGCTATTGGTATAAACATTCAAAAAGACAGAGTTTGGTTTTGCTATTTTTTCTTAGCATGGTGATGTTAGATGGTATGATTTTTTTTTAATAAGGTCAGTTGAGAAAATCACAAGAAACTGGCTCGTTAGTAATAGCAACGCAGTAGTATAGCAAGAGCAGATCTGCATCAAAAAATGTGCAGTTTTTTTGAGGTTTATATAACAGTTGTGACTCAATCTTCCCCTCAATAAACACATGGTCTCTTGTTGCTTTTTAGACCCCTATTTTACTGGCTCAGGGTTCCTCTCTAATACTTTTCAGTATAATTGGAGCAGATCTACTGTAACTTTTGTGAAAATTTGTCGAGGTTCATTCCATAGCTCTGACATGAGTTTATTTCACCAACTTATTCCGAAGTCCATGCCATGGACCTGATCCCCAGTCTCGAAAACTGAAGACACATGGATGGCTCTTGATATTTTTTTTTATCCCGGCTCCTGGCACATGGTTACTTCATGTCTCTTGATACTTTTTCATCCTTTTTCCACTCTTGGCAAATGGATTTCTACTTATTTTGTTTCAAATATAATAGGAGCAGATCTGCATACTGGTGTTTAAGGGCACGATGATTCTCGAGGTTCCAAGTGCCTTTTTTTGCACCAGGTGCCCAAGAGAACCTTTACAGACCCTTTTTGTGTGCACTGGGTGTTGATTATCCTGGTTGATATTGTAGTGTTTTTATATTGTATATGATGTAATAAGGTAAAGACAAGTCATGTACTATAATTTGAACAGTAAAATAGTCATAAACTGTGGTTGGAGTGTTTATTGTAGCAATGATAATAACTAAATTGAAGATTTAACCGGGAGGAAAATAGTTCATTAAAAGCCTAATCAATCAGATGCCCTCCAAAGTTCCGTTCGCTGGCGTCACCGTTTATAGGTCTACAATGTTTGTACTGCTTATAGGAACTACTGGTGGGCGTTGTTGTGCCAAAAATTTTCTGCGAGAAGTATAATCACAACATTGGCATTTCCACACACAGATCCTTTAACTGTTTTATTTATTTAAATGTTTTGGTGTCATTCAAAATTAGGTGTTTTCGCGACCTGGATCAATCCGTACAATAAATTTAACAAATAATATTTCTCGCAATTTATTGAATGCGAATGGGTCGGTAGCAATATTTTTAGTGGATCGCAAAATACCATCCCCACGAGCAACAAAATATTAATTAAAGGCATATAGGTCGCGAACACTACCGATCTATAACATAAAAATTAATGTATACCCACGTGGGTGACCTTTGTTTCAAAGCAGTTCGCTCTCGATATAATTTATTATTGTTTCATTGTTACATATTATAAATTATTATGATTTCCATGTACAATATTGATATATTGGAAATAGATTGATCACAATAATGGAAAACAGAGCTATTTTGTTAAAACAATAAAGATCAATGTTATAGTTAATCAAGAATGGATTGTTTTGAAATAAACGTTGTCAACCAGACAAGTGTAAAGCTGCTTATTCTTTGACTCGCTACCAGTCTCTGCTACTCACCGATGCATCATGCTACTAGTATCAATGAGGAATCAACGACACAATAACCGCCGCTGATGAATTGCTTACACATGTGAAAATAACTATGCTCGCTACAATGCACACTGGAATTTTATGCCTTCACGTCTGATCCGCATCTATGGATATTATTTCTTATTATTATATAATAAAAATTAAACGGCTAGATCGATGCGTTCACCGCTAACTGATGTGGATCCCAAATATGATTAATAGCAAATTTTTATCAATCCAGGTAGCGAATACACCTGTTTTCCCATCTTGTAAACACTTTAACGCATACGTCGCATTCATAAAACTTGTAATGAAGTGTTTGCGAAAGAAATTAACATCAGACATCAGCTCAATGGAGGAGGAGTCTCTCTTGGACAGCGAAATCTTTCCGAGAATAGATTTTGTTTTGAAAACCAAATCGTGTTTCAGTTTCACGGATGTTTCTAGCAAGGGGATGATTGCTCTTTCAAGAACGCTAGACATCAGGGTTTTCATCCTAATAGACAAAAATCAACGATAGGATTGCATAAAGAAACATTGAAAAATGAAGAGTATCTTCGAACCCTGGGCTACAAAGTCTTCTTGATTTGGGTGCGATTGGTTGACTAGTATAAAAGCGCACAAGAATCTACAAAAACTGTTTGATGCCGTTTACGAGTCTTCTATCCCAACGAACATGAGAAGCAATGGAATCAGGAAAAGGTGGTGGAAAACTCTCTATTAAATGATTTATTTGGAATGGTCCAATGCATTATCGATGTTGTGAAGCGACTCGGGGAAAAATTTTCCGAAATACCTCTAATTTTCAAAAACACGATGTTGAGCGGAAAGTATTTGAGCAATGAGACTTTGCCGAGCCCTAAGAATTCCTAAAAAAAACTCTCAGCGCTCGCTAGTCGGAAGTATGTTCGGAAATAAGATATTCCTAATGAGTCCATCGCTAAAGTGCTACTTTAAACAGGCATTGAAAATTACCAAATTTTATCAGCTGATACAAAACGTTCCTAGAAAGGCTTTTGAGACTTTTGGAACATCGGTTTCGGATGCTACGAGAATGAGAGATAGGGATCCTAGTCAAGAGTTGCTTTGCACTACGAATAAATTGGTAGGAAACGCTGCCTATGGAAAAAAATCAATGACAAGGAAAAACATACAAAGATCAAGTAGATAATTGGTACCAGAGAAGTTTCACTCAGCATCAGCAAGAACAAATTGGTTTTTATGGATGAGAGATCGAAGGTTTTCTACGAACTCAAAAATGCCAAAAAATTGTACTTTCTAAAAGCTAAATCAAATCAATATAAAAAACTATAACTTTCAAAAGTTAACCTAATAATCATTATACTATTTTTTTCAGATGAGCATGAATGTTTCAGTGCACTTGGGGATCGCTGTACTACAATATGTCAAGCAGAATGTTGCAGTTTAACTGCAAATTTATGGGAAAGTAAGTAACTCATACTTTTCCTCTTAACTTGATAGCTATCATATATAGCGGAAATATATGTAAATAATATGCTCACTGACTTTTACTTTATAGATATCTCAATAGATGTGATTTCCAGTATATTGAAATGGAAACATTGGTATAACTAGACATGAAAAGAGAGTTTTATAATGATTACAACATTTTTTTTCCAGTTTATACTGCGATAGACACAAGGATGAGTTTTTGAGGGCTTAAATAATAGACATGGAATGAACAGAGCAGGATTTCTGTGAGGAAGTGCCAAAAACACAATACAGGAACACCCAGGTTGTTCGAAGAGGAGTTTACTGAAAATGGAATTGTTGCGCTCGACTATAAATCCTACTACTGTTGGGGTAAAAAACGAAACAAGTTTAGTTCCAAATGTTTAAGCAAGCGAAGTAACGATTCAAACAAATACAGGCATATAAGTGTTTTGATGACGAGAAAGTCATTTAAGGAAACAGTCGCTGATTTGCAATGAAAGATGGAGAGATGCTCACTTACGGGCAAATAAAACAGTATCTCACATAGTTCTACACAAAAAGACGAGTATGCTCCAACAGAGTGTCAACACAACCTACTAGCACGTTTTAAAAACCAAACGTCACACTTTATCTAAATCTTCATCTCTTTTATATGAGTGTATGTATACATATTTTTTTGTTTATAATAGCAACTATTAGTCAATTTATGTAAATAAAACTTGGACTCAATGACAAATATCATATATATTTTACCTATTGTATTTCAACTATTCTTTTATTCAAATCAAGTCCAACTAAACTAGCTATTAAACAATGTACATTAAATATCACAATATAATTTTGGTAACGTACGTGTACCAGCATACACCAGTCAAACAGTCAAACCTGTGATACAAACCTCTATATACAGAACTGCTGCACAATAAATACATCGTAACTAATCATAGTCATGTACAAAATATAACACTACAATATTAACTGGGAATCAACACCTGGTGCATACAAAAAAGTACTTTATAGGTTCTCCTGGAAACCTGGTGCAACTAAAAACGCACTTGGAACCACGAGAATTATATTGTCCTTAGACACCGGTATGCAGATCTGCTCCTATCATACTAATCACTTTAGTATATATTTTGCTAAATATTTATCAAATAATAATTATAATTAAGTGTTATTTTATATTTTAATGGTTAGAAAGTTCTATGACAAAAATGATAACAGTCAATGTTAAAAATAATCAAAGCAAAATATATTGCGTCTCGAATAGTTCAAGTTCATAATTCTGTGCAGGCATTTTGTGATCACATCTTAGTATATCTACTGATTATTGTGAAGTGTGTTCCATAGAAATGGAAGAGCCTGTCACACGTGACACAAAGTTTTGTTGTAGGGCAAACTGCCTCTGCTACCGATGCTACCAAATATGTCAATATACTGCCCTAGTCACACGAAGACGATAAAGAAACTAAACTAAAACGAAACTGTATTAGGTGGTCGCTGAAGCACGGCGAATAAAGTTTTGTTAGGCCAGTCACATGACAACTGTAATTGATTCGTTACGCCTCGCAATCACTAATTTCATCCAATGATAGAACACAGTGCTTTGTGGGAGGGCATACCCATACTTTCCTACATGATGCAAAAACATGGAAATGAATTGAAGAAAGGTTTGGATTATATTATTTTAATAGATAGCTAAGATTGACCAGCCATTACTATCCCAATTGTTTGATTACAATTTATTATTATTATCTTTTTTTTATTTAAAACTCATTTTGAATATAATAAAATAAATAATTATTTTTTCAAAAAACAAATGTGGTACTCTGGAAACTATGCGTTTGTTGTGAATGACCCTGACATTAGAGACCAGCAATAACAGCACATGAAAAATAAACCAATTAATGAGCTTATTTGGTCCAATGGTCCAATCATATGCAAACATCGCAACCAACAAATTTCCCAAACCTAGCATTGCTTGATCACGACGAAACTGAGACATTCACTCTGTTTGCTCAGCAATGAATTCGCTGGGCTTTGGCAAAATAGTTTCATTTACAGTTTCGTCAAACATTCGCTGTCGTGTGACCAGGGCTTATAAATTGTTCATCCAAATATCAAATACAGCGCAATTATTTGTTTTTAATTTACTATTTGTGAGTTTTGTTTTGTCAGTCCAGTTGGTAAATATTTTAGTCATGGAATATCGCTCAATCTCTACTTTCGTCCTCCTACCAAAAGTTTTATTAATACTTTCACAAATGTGCCAAGTTATAGATTATCCTCTATATTATCCTTTTATTATCCATAATGTTGAATATGGTTGTTATCCAACTTTATTAAATCCAGAAGCGCTTCATTTAAGCACTTTTTTACTGACTACTCATCCTAGTTGCTGCCAAAGTACTGGTGAATGATGGAAACAAGATTACTAAGAAAAAACTTCTATTTTGCTATATTTTTCAGCACATGCGGATGATAGAGAGCAATGTTTCCATTCTCAAAATACAACCACTAGAAATATAAGACAGTATCCATCAGTAATAGTAACTAAAGAAAAGTTAATTTTTTGTTGAAAATAAAAGATAGGAGTTTAAAGGTTGCCCAATGTTTTATATAAACATGAAAAAGACTTAGCAGGTCAATTTTTTCCTGTATTATGAAACATTAGAGTGAATTTAGTAGAAAGAAGATCATTCTCCATAGTGATTTTATCACATAGGATAAAAAAACGCTTAGCCTCGACTACCAGCTGCTCAAATTCAATTTGTTCCACTTATGATTATATCAAAGGAGATAATCTAGTTGTTAAAAAGTTGGAATGGAATAACATGAATTACCAAAATGCATTTATGTGCCTACAGGGGTATAACTTGAGGTGGCTAAGCATGATTGTAAACAGATCTACTCGAGAGCTGTCAAACCAATAAACCCAAGGCTGTTAAATCGGCTCTAAATTGTTGCAAAGTAGAATCTAAATTCAGATACTGACATGAAAATTACACCATGAACTTCATTATGCCATCAAACAAGCCATCCAACATGTCCTTCGCCCTCAATTCATTACATCCTCCTAGTATTACTGGTTTTGTACGGAGATCTCCTCCTAATATACTACTCATACCTAGGAAAGATTTTTTTTCATTAGTTGATAATTAACTCGCAACTAAACTTGAAACCCATAAGAACAGTAGATGAGAGCTTGCAGCATCAGTGAACATGAAAGTTGTCTCTAGGAGAGCTCAAGAGGTTTCTGAATAAAAGCAACTTCTGGCGGCTTTTTTGGCGCAATGAGAGATTAGCTGCGTTAAAAAAACTGTCCAATAGTGCAGTTGTTTGAAACTGGTAAACATTGCCAATTCTGTCAAAGCATAACATAACATAGTTCGAACAAATACTGATTGGTGCTAATATCAATCATTATTGAAAGGAAACTAGCATAAACTTGACAATTTTATGAGTATGACAAAAAATAGAGCATACTTTTGGTGTCTTTTTAGAAACTTTCAGCAATTTTTTTTCTAACTTCATCTGAAACATGGAACTCTAAGAATGCATCTCACACTAACTGCAGATTAAGTGGTAGTAGCTAATTACATAGTGAAAACTTTTAGTGAAGTTGAAGAATCTCTTTTGAAAACTTACTTTGCAGTTCAAACAATTAAATTAAAAAATACTCCAGCACATATTATGGGTCAGGTGGAGTAGTTTAGGTATTAAACTACATTAGAATTTTATATACCTCTGAGGGAGATCTGTCAAACCGCAGCTGCCTAGGGAAAGAGTCTCAAGAGTAGTTAGTTGTCCCACTACATCTGGTAGTCCTTGTGAGAAGTTGTTGTCTGACAGGTCCAACTCCTTTAGCTGTTGAAGTGAGTTGAGACTGAATGAATAGAGCAACATATGGGATGGTATTACATAAGTATACACATGCAAAGTCAGGTTAGTAAGTTGTCACTGGAAAAATACTAGAAAAGTACGTAAGTACATACATTACAGTTGTGTAATTGAGTTGATACTATAGGAAATCTATTATTTTATAAATATTCATACAAATCCATTTCAAAAGTATTTTAAGGCTCGAGCTTTACAATGATACTAAATGTATATAAGCCAGTGAAACCTGGATGAATAAAAAGATTTTGTATAGATATACACGTATATCACAGTATAAGTGAGTTGATAAAGTAAAAATAGAATAATTGTGTTAGCAAAAGTGTTCTATTTGTTATGATTTTGATCGTTTCAGTTAAACCCAAGTACATTTTCTGACTAGGTGCATAACATAGGTATGTATATGTCCAATTTATGTTAAAACCGCAAAGTAGGAGCTCTTTTCATTGCTTCATTGGTTGGTCCATGGCCAACAATTGGAAATGGGAAGAATGCAAAATAGACCATAGGTTTGGAGATGGTAGAAAAACAAGAAACACATTACTGCATATGAAATTTAAACTTGAAAGACAACAGTTCAACGTGTTAGGTATTGCAGCTATCCTTGTTCAGATAGATTTGTGTTATCTGCATAGGTTAGATGGTCTTCACAATTACACCAGCAATATTTAAATCAGCGATATACACATTTGCATATTTTTTTCTTTGCTTCTCAATAGAAAGTCGAATGTGAAGGGACCTTAAGTTTCTCTCTCATTGGAACACTTAATGGGGATTATTCTTTCAACTACTGAACTGGAGGAGTTTCCATAAAATTATATACTGAACCAAAACAACAAGTTTAAGCAGCAAACAGATAAAATATTGAGTTAGTACTTCAACTGCACCATAACTGGACAAGATGGTTACAGGCTGTTCTGGTGTCTCCTCAGATAAGCAAAATCTACATAATCCAGAATTTGAGAAATTACATCCAACACTTGGCAAAGCCTGAATGCTATTAGGTGTGTCTGATGGTGAGTTTGTTTACAAAATCAGTTTTTACTAGCCAGTGCACTACGTAAAAACTCCAACCGGTGGCTGTACAAGGTGGCCCTACAATTGTTGGGTTGCTTGAGGCTTATATTGATGTCACTCTCAAAGACAGAGTTTATGTGCCTTAGGTGGTGTTAACAGCTTGGTAACTAATGAAGCAATGCACAACCAGCTGTCAACTGACTAGAATCAGCTCTGATATTGAACTTGTCCCGTTTTTTAGCAGTGTGTAGTAATTACAGCTAACAATTTCAATATTTGGTTGATTAAATCCATTCATTATTTTAACTAATGGTCACAAACATGAAAAGTTAGAAATGCAAATAAAAATGGAATCTAATGGAATGAATAAACTAAATCAAAAATACTGAAAATTGAGTCTCAAAAAAGTTATTGGGTTCATTTGAGCAACTGAAGGGATAACTGTAGCAACAATTTGCTAGAATAAACTCTCTTGAATAAGCCCAACCAATGAGATCTCAGCTTCCAATGAACAACAGATTTTGTTTTTTGGGAGAAAATTGTTTTTAAGATATTAGATATGACACATACAGACTATATGGAGTTTAAGTCACCTGAGGTAAACAGATTGCCTTCCTCTAGAAGTGATTAGAAACTATTTGTTCTTTGCTTAATGTAGAATGATATAATTAAATTATGGATGAAAAAATTAAAGCAACAGCGTAAAACAAGCTCACCAGTCTAAATTGGATGAGTGAGATATGCCATGTATTTCCAAATGATTCAGTTGAGGAGCGATGGTTTCCAGAGGTGGTATTACTCCATGCTTTATGTACATGTGGGTGATATGGTGTTCTCCTACATCACTAATTATCTGTTGTTGGTTAACTGGTTTGATCGTAGACTCAGTAATACTATCAACACAAGGTTGCCCGGAATGGCGATACCATACATGAAACACCTGCCCTGTAATGTGCACAAATGCATGTGACGCAATTGGTAAAATGCTATCAAAATACAAATTTATTAGTGTATTAAAGATAACAAAATAATAATTTTTGCTGGTTCTTTTGATGATTCTTTCACAAAATTCATACATATCTGAAAGGTATCTAAAATAGGTAAGCATTTGCGATGCTGCTTGTAAAAATTGGTGTCATCTTCAGATTTACAAAGAAAAAGAAAATTGAATGACACAACTTTTATGTGTCAAGCTATGTTCCTACATAAATTACAATAGAAGGATTATTGAGATTCGGTAAACTTGAATGTATGAAATTAAAAGAATTTCAAAACAAACTGTTTCATGGGTTAGATGCTGTGGCGTGTATTGATATGATCTTTGACTTCAAATCAACTTCATAAAATACTTGCAAGTTTTTTTTCTATTCCTTCAGTTAATTGGTTAGTTTAGGAGCTAATAAACCAAAAGATGTTTTAGTTTCACACTAACGTGCCCTGTGTTCTGCAGTTCGTGTCACAATTCTAATACAGTTTTGAAGTTTGCTAGATTTTCTTACATAGTCCAGAGCTCACATTTTCAGTTGAGTATAATAAGTTTCCAGAATATAATCCAATAGTCCACCGACTTGAAAAATTATAAACTGATGCGCATGGATGAACCATTTTGAAAAATGTTTGGAAGCAAAATGATATTGTTGATAATGAATAATACATGGATATATATTTATATACACATATGTGTGGTGTATCAGTTAGCAAAGTGCTCATGAGTTATTCAAAGCTAAAACATTAAATTGTTAAATTGTGGAAGCAAAGCTTATTGAATATCACACTTGTCACCACTAACTAGCTTTTGCGCAGTAGGGTGAACTTTAAATCAAAATGAAATGCATAATTACATTGCATAAATGATGGTATGATGCAAAGAGTAAGGTCTGTAAATGTATAAGTAATTGACACTGAAATGTAAAAAAATAAAATTATTATAACTGGTTGTTATATTTTTCAACATTTGTTTCCTTTTGTCTGTGGGCTGAAACTAGTTCATTATGACAGTTTAATGTACTCATTGTTTAATTGTGAATGATGTAAAGCTTTTCTGTGTGACATAACTTGCATCGATTTTTTGCTGTTTTGAATGTTGCAGGTTTTTCTATGATGCACCATGTGGTGTTATATGTCAATTTTTTCTCCTTCAAAGTCCAAATGTAACTGCTTAGCTCTGTCAAATGTGCCTTATCGATGTTTTCAAATGAGCTTTTGTGTTCCTTAAAGCGAGTTTAAAATGTTCCCTCTGTGATGCCGATATAAATGGCTAGGGGTTTGCAGTTGTCAATAGCTTTGGTATTAACCCGATATACATATAAGACTCCTACAGACATTCGCCATTCAGTGGGCACTTTTCAGGAGTTCTACAGTTACAAGATCACTGTGGCACTTTCGATAATCTTAGCTTCTTCTTGTTGTGTCAGCTGATCATGGATTTCCCATATGGGCAACAGCTGTAGCTAAGTTTCAGCAAGTTCTTGTTGAAGATTTATGTAATTAGTTGTTGCTCAGGAATTTAGAATTTGTTGCTTAAAAAAATGCATTCCAATAATTGTGGAAGTGTTTTTTCTGTAAGGTGCATTTTCGTTTCTGCTGTGAAGGATTGTGTCGGTTTAATTGTCTTTGTTTTTGTTGTAAGTAAGCTTGAAGTTGTGTCCACTACTTTTTTTAGTGCATTCTTGTATGTTAGTACTGCTTAAAATGTGTTTTTGAAATGTTGGTTAGTCTTTTTTTAATGGCTTCTGGAATGTTTTGTACCGTGTTTCTAGAGTGGTTTGACCTTGAGGTTCAGTTTGTTTTCGACTTCTGAGGTCATGTGCTCCGTTATTTTTTAGGAGAATAATTTCTGTTCCAAATTTTGTCGAGTTGATTAGCAAGCTGCCACATTCAACACAGCAACAGAACAAATTTTCCCATTATTTGCCACCCAAAAATGAGTAAATTAAATGAACTAGCGGCAGCCCGCAGACATTAAAGAAAAAGTTTGCTGGGAGATATAGCAATTATAATAATTATACTTTTTATACTTTTCAGCTGTCTATGTATATACACATTGACTATTCACGTCATATAATCATTATCTGTATTTTTATGCCCTCGTGTTATGCATTTAATTTTATTCAAAGTTCACCTGAAGAGTGCATGCATTCTTCTTTTGCCCAAAACTAATTAACAGTGACAAACTTGATAATGAATTATCTTATTCTCACAGTTTAACAATTTAATACGCATAATTAGTTCAACAAAGCAATCGCTCACCAAAATTTAAGTTTATTCATTATTCAAGTCTCAAGGCCTGTCGGTTTTCAATGAGTAGTTAAAGAAAACAAAAACGATAAAACTTAAAACTAGAGCTACACCGAGTGTGTCGCATTCTTCAAGCCTCGGCTACTCCAACATATCATTCATGTAACCTATTGAGCAAAGAAATTAGCTTTGAAAATATTTTACTCACCATTTATAGCTTGTTGAAGAAATGAACTGTCCGCAACATTTTCTAGTGTTTGGCTTTCAGTACTCATTATCTCTTTGCAGACTTCATACTCATGTCTCTCAGCCACAGTTTTCTTTTGCAAATCACTCATTTCTCTTTACAACTTATTTCGTAATCAAAGTCTCTGAAACACAAATGAAAGATTAATCCTGTCTGTTAATCCACTAATTAACAATTAAAAACAATAGTTTTAGGTTTAGAATATTTTATTAGATCATTTTATACAAAATTACTCTCATTCCGGAAATAGCATAGTTTCATAGTTTTTTATAATATATTTAAACAATTGATTCTGATTTCTGGCTTCTAGAGAGAACACTGTCACAATTTTACCTCATGAAAAAAACTAATATTCAGAAAAAAAATCTTGAACAATGTTATGTCAAAAAGTTTGGAAAAAAAACTTGAGGAACTCATGCTATATGCAATGTTATAATCCAATACAATCACAGCACAAGAAAATTTAGTTATCATTGAAGAATAAAAGAATAAACGCTCTCCCAGCAAACGCAAAAGGTTTTTAAAACGTTAAAAAAACGTTTAAAAAGGTTTCCTGAAAAGTTAGAAAAACGTTTCCGAAGTAGGGTTTGAAAAGATCTTTTCTGTGGACACCTTTTTCCAGTTTCTAAAACGTTTTCATGAAACGTTTTTTCGTGACCATAAACGTTTATTTGACTATATAAAAACGTTTTTCTTTCACGTTTTCTCAACATTTTTAAGACGTTTCAAATAATGATTTATCTTGGTTTTTTATCTAGGTTCTATAAACGTTCTGTTACTTTCCATGTCTCTGTCTTCTTGCTTATCTTTTTAAAAACGTTTTCTTGAAACGTTTATTTCACTTCTTCTTACGCCCATCTCAAAACGTTTCTCATGGGTTGGTTTCAAACGTTAATAAAACATTTTGCTTTCATGTTAATAAAACATCAGTTAGTAATGTTTCGTTGCTGTTTAACGCCCACATAACAGCATCTCTATAACGTTTTCTTCACGTTGTTTACTTGCTTTTTAACGTTTCAGAAACGTTTTCATAGAACGTTTTTATTACAGTGGAAGTCAACATTAGATTTCTGTTTCATTTTGATGTGTTTTAGAAGTTTATTTGTGTACTAATACATCTCTAACTTATGAGTAGAAAGCACTACGGAAATGTCACAAAAAACCTGTAGCAAACACAGCTTTTTTATAAGAATACAAATATTTTGGATTTGTTTCCAGTCTAGATTCCAGACAGTATACAAAACATATTCATGGCGACTATACAGCGATACGTTTAAAAACATGTTGATTAAAAACATAATGGACAAGGTTTTCAGTTTTGGTTAAAAGCCTAAAATGGAAGTTGTCATTTCTTGTGAATTTGGCACCAAGCCTCATTTTCGCCAACGAATTGCATAATCTTGTTGTACAATTTATAGAAAACAAAATAAACAAAAAATTTACATCCATTAAGCGGCAATGCTGTTGCACAAAACTACTTGCAATAACTTTTTCCTGAAACTACACAATTTAACCGCAGAAAACTCAACAAAATTGAAAAGACGACTCCGAATATTGAAAGTATAATTGACCATTAGTTTGAATTTGAGCTTCATAGAAAGTTTTGCCTCAAAAAAGAAACTGAAACATGAAGAAAGTTTCATTTGAAGAAAATACAGAGCATCATCTAATGCAATTCTGAAAGAACTTTTTTGTTAAATCAGAACTCATTTCCGTAAATAAAAACCACAAATCGAAAAGTCTTTGGAAGTAGAATAATGCACTGGGCTTTGATGAAGAGACAGCTGTTGTAATCACTTTTCCTATCATCCATCTACTTTAGGAACGCCTATGTCAGAAGTCCACAGAATCCCTAGCTGAAGGATTTCATCGGCTTCCGTTGAACATAATCTTCATTCTAATCTCTGAAAATTGAAATGTCAACATGATAACTTTCAACTCATGAACATACCACATATTAAAAACTTCTCTGGAGCTTATAAAACAAAGTATGATTCGCAAATGCAATGAAAAAGTTTTTGCGTATTGATCTTTTCAACTTGATCTCAAACAAAAAACTAAGCAAAATGCTGGCGGATTGGAACAACTTAGTTTGGTGCTTTTTCGTATGAAGAAAATATAGCAAAATTCACTATCATTGCAAAAAATGGAGGCACCAAATTACAGTTAGTGGTCAGCTTCATTCAAACAACTAGAAACTTGATGTGGTATACTATAAAAAGAACACAACTCCTGAATTAAGTTAGTACTCCAAGAGCTCAGAGACGCGTGTATAAACTAATTACAAAAAACAAGTGTCTGCTTGTGTTCTTTGACCGACAAGGAGTTGTCACCTCTTTCATTATTTTTTAGCCACTATGATCATCCTAAATGATCGGCTTTGAACCTACTGTCAGTGTTCAGTTGAACTTACTTGCATTTTGTTTCATAACAATAACAACTATTTAGTTACAATGCTGAAATCACTTAATAATATTTTTTTTTCATAACAACAAAAATAATTATATATTAAGAGAATTCATTTTACAAAGCCAACTGAAAACGAAAGCTGTCATTATTACAATTACACTTATAAATGCTCAATAATAGATGCTGCCTGGTCATTGATGAATGATGTTGATTTATATCATATTTATCTGGTTTATGTACGTTGCTATGCTATGGACGAGCATGTTTGGATTCTACATACAGACCAGATCAGTACACACAAAGTATAAGTCTGTATCTACAAGCAAGGTCTTTCATATGTAACACTATCCAATATTAATCCAAACTTTGTTCAGTGATAATAACAAGCTTACTTATTTAAAGTAATGCTTTTTAAGGTTTTATTGTAAATCGTTCAGGAATAAAGTTGTCCTTCATTTTCACATTCAGTTTGTGCAAACTAAATTGACCTTCAGGGCAAAGAACAGTGCGTAGACTGTAAGCATGAAAGGTTATGGATCAATTGTATTTTCTTTTTTAAATCGGCAGTATAGAAAGCAAAGAAACAATTTTTGAATAACATTTTTACAAAAATGGTAGGAGCTCACCTTCATCACAAAATAATTCACTCCTGGCTCAAGTCTTGTGTCAGCAAGTCAAGGTTGTCTCGGTCAAAGGAGACCATAGTGACTATAAACTCACAATCTAAAAAAATAAATCATAGTTAAGTTGGCCATCATAAGTACTGCAGTGGAACATTCATTCCATGTATACACAGAGCAGCTGACTTACAGTAAAATATGCATTGTGCACCTTTCTAACAAACGCCAAGGAACAAAAGAGTAATTATACATGATATATACTATACTATGTGTCCGAGAAAATACACATAAGCCAAAAGGTGCATAAAATGCGGTTTTCAAACAATATTGGCTCAAAGCGTAAAATATGTATTCAACATCTCAGACTTGTGAGATTGATAGTATGACAACTAATTTTAATGGTAGGAATTGATAAAAAGATGCATGAACAGGGCTATTGAAGTTTTTAAAACAATTTGGGATATGGATATATGGAATTGGGAATATGTTTCTACAATATGGACCAAAATAACTTTTGCCAGCAACTCAAAGATTTCAATAAGTTAAAAGAAGACAACTTCTAATTACAATGACATCAGTTAAAAGAAAAATAAAGTTCGCATGACAGAACAGCTAAGAGAACTCTTGTGTGAGCAACAGAAAACGATATACAGAGAAATTATCCACGCAAAATTTTATTCTGATTGGCCTGGGTTTCTTTCAATAGATAAAAATTGTTTTAATCTTATTCAATTTCGGACACTTTTTGCCTCAGCGCATTCCATTGTCTCAGACGTTTTGGAGAAAAATTATTAACTTTTAACAAATTTTGTAAATTCAACCATTAGTGTTATAGAGCTAAAGAAAACACCGCAGGGTTCACCAAGATCTATAACATGGGCAGATTTTTTGATAAAGCCAACTCTGTACCGGTGAATAGGGAAAAATAATTTTTCAATGATACACCTTTTTTACACTTTTCAAAAATTGACCGTTATACATAGAAAAAATCACTAAAAGTAAACCTCTAACCAAAAAACTAACGGTACAGATGGAAAAAAGAACTAGTTTTTTATATATGTACATTTTTTAGGACTAATAGGCATCAAAATTGAACAGGACAATGAAAATTGACAACTGTATTGAGAAAATCCCGGAATATCTTTCTCAGAATAATATTGATTATTTTCTCAATAATTAAGGTACAGATATATTTTCTACACCGATAAATAGGGAATTTCAAGCGCTATCTTCTGATATAAAGAACCATATAATAAACAATTTGGAAAAAAAATGAGAACAGCTAAAAGTTACTAGTTAACATTATTGTTGTTATCCAAATAACGAATTTATAGCTTATTTTCATTTTAACTTCTATATAATTCCAGCCAGCATGCTCAAATAAATATAGTTTTTTCAATCATGTATCAAAACAAATCTCTTTCGCAGAGCTTCTTTGCCAAAAAAACGTTTTAACATAATTCAGCAAGAAAAATTATCTCTTCCCCAAAAATGAACATGGTGCGGTTGTTATTAGGCACTCTCCACTTAGACTGACAATTTTTTTCAAATAAAAACCAGAATATAGAAAATAGTCTGCTCTACACGATGGAGTAAAACTTATATTACTGTGGGACTAACAGAAACATTAGGAAATTGTACGGAAAATTGGCGCAGAAACTGTAATCAAGAAGACTTGAAGATGGGACAACTCCTATGAGAATGGCTGTCAATGAAAGCTGGAAAATTTTATATAATGAGATAGACAGTTGTGCATTATCTGGCACATTTAATAGTGAATAATCAATGTATGTTGGTATTAACAATTTTTCTCTGTTTATCGAAGGAATTGAAGGTAAACTCGATAATATGGCACACAAAGATGGTGCATACATGAAAAATCAATTTTGGGGCAACTTGTCAAGTTTGACCAACAACAAACTTTCACAGAAATTTGCAAACATCCTTTACTTTCTGGCTGCTTGCGTCAGCCAGTTATAACAGATAAAATTACTCACGGCAAAGGCAGGGAGCTTTAAAGATTAAAAAGTGAAACTTAAATGTCTGAAATACCGGCAAAGATTGTCCGTCTACTCTTATGTGTGTCATTGTAACATTATTGAAAACCATATAACAACAGCCAATGCGAGGAAAATAACTGTGTTCATAGACATGGCATAAAAAGCATTAGAAAAAAACAGCAAAATTAACCACTAATTGAGTATTTAAGAAGCTAAAACTCCAATAAATACAATTAAAATATTGCTCAATAGCAGTAAATGCCTTTTAACAATTTATGTGATTGGCAGCAAGAATAACCTGAAATATTACAAAGTTCATGGTCAAAAGATTCTTGAGTACTTGTAGTATTTTTGACAAACCTATTATCCCCCAAAAAAGTTCTCTTGATAAATGATAGCAATTAAAAATATCAACTTCCACAACAAATGATTACACGCAACAACAAGTTTCAAGCTTTCAGTTCAAGTAATCAGCTTGATAATAATAACCAGTTTCCAAAATAATTGGATTTTCATTATTTCTTTAATCAATCCAAAAGAAAAGAAACAGTTGAAAAAGCAAAACATATGCACTTTAGATAACAAAGTGAGTGTCAAAATCACCATTAGGGGGTTTGTTTCACAATGACATTGACAATTCACAATGACTTATATGACTTAGAATGATTTTTGTAACCAAAATTCCTCTACAAATAAGGACTATTGATAAAACCGCATAAAACTTGCTGGTTTCTGTTTAAACTTATTATAATTTCAACGTTGCGAAATTAAAACACATATCATGAAAGATAAATCGGCAAAAATTCTCAGCTCACATTAAAAAACATCTTTGAGACTCACCTCCGCTTCTGGCTACCTTACTTTCGACTGCGTTTGAGGATAACGGAAAATATTGATACTTCTATTGTTGCTAGACATCGTTCTTTTGGACAATGAGTTCATCATCCTGGAATATAAGCCTATTTTATTTTATTATTCATACACGAATGGTTGGTTAGGCTTATCAATTTACGCAGCAGTTGACATTTAGGAAGCAGTTTGTCGAAACAACTGTAAATAAACAAACAATGAACAAATAATTTAGATTCATTTCCGTAATTAGGTTTTCTGATACAGACTGAAATACATTATGTAAATGTACTGAATGAAAATGATTCTCTGTAACCAATTTTAATTTGAAGGTATTATACAAATTAGATAAGCATCATCAATAAAAAAGAGGACAACTTCCAAATATATCACAGAGAAGTGTGACGAGATAACTTCAAGTTAGCGCAGCCTGTTGATACACTTTGGCAATGACAATCAAAATTTTCAATCATGACCAAATAAAATGTTCATAGACTTTATTGTTGTCTTCAGAGTTTGACAGCAATGTATCATGTTTATCAGGTCAAGTCTTCAAAAACTAATCGTTCAGATTTGTGCACTCATAAACACATTTGATAGTAAGAAATAGATTCTGAAGTTTAACACATTTTTTTATAGATTAAATTGTTACTCGACCTAAAAATGCACAATTTTATTAAAAATAGTCTCTCCAAATAGATCGAGCAAAGTCAAACCTAGCTCATGGCCATGCAGGTTGTTGAATTATTACCAAAATGAGCGAATTTTGCTTCATTGATCGATACAAAATTAAAAAAATTATTTCTTCTCACAAAAACAGGGAGTAAGGGAAAGACAACTATCAGTATAAGGACCAAGAAAACAGCACCGATAAATATTTTAAATGAAACATGTAAATTATCCAGGCCAGGCAAACAGTTTTCTGATGTTAGCAACTGATAGAGCTTACCGTAAGGAACTGAAATCGGTTAGTAAGCGTTTCCACAGCCGATAAAATCTAGATCAACTTAGTCAAAGCTCTATATTGCCAACTTCATAGAATCTCATCTGAAGTTATCATTAAAGCAGCACTCACAACCTGCAATTCCAAACAGATTCGAATACCTATCAAGAACAAGCTTCATGTGGGAAAATCTTTGAGATACATATTCAAATCTAAATTGAAACTAGTCAAGCAGGTACATGCATTCATCAGAATTTTTATACGAATAAAAATACGTAGTACTGCACAAAGTTCAGTGGTTTTTATTAGGTTTAGTAATTTGATTGTTTTAAAACCATGACTAATTAACTCACGAAAAGGCTCATAATACTCATTAAATATTGAAAATTGTATTATACCACAGCTTTAGTTTCCTCTCCATTGCACGCCAACCCAATCAGTGGCAACAACTCATTTTCCACAAACACTCAAGAATAAAAAACACTTGAGTGTCATTCCGTGGAACTGAAATGTATTCTGTAAAATATAGTGGTAAGAATTCTGAGTGCCTAATAAAAAAAAATGTTGAGACTCACCTTTGCTTCTGACTAACTGTTCTCTGGACCTGAACTTGAGAAAAACGGAAGACAATAATATCTTTACTTTGCCTAGCCAATGTCCTTTTGGAGAAGGAGCTCCCATCCTGGGAAATTAATATATTGTTCAATATATTTGGTAACAGTCATGCACAATTCATAAGTCGACGTTCTGAATTTACTTGGCAAATAAGATTTAGGAAGTCGTTTGTCAAAAGACTTTTCCATCAACTAAAAAAGACGAATCAGAATTTGTTCTGTACCTACGTTTCCTGATGCAAGCGCAAATGTAATGAGTGATAATGAGTGCGAGCTGCTGGGTCATCAATTGTATTGGACTATCTGTTCAAATGCTGCAAGAAACTGTGTGCTTGGAGACCACTACAACATAAAAGCGTGGAAAAAATATTAACGTACACATCATTATTAAGAAGTCTTTTTTAAAGAAACTAGTTAAAAATAACCAATAAAAAGAGGACAACTTCGAACTATATCAGACAAAAATACCATGGGACTACTTCGAATTAAGCCGTGGCTACACGCACCTACGTTCCGTAGGAATGTGACAAAAAAATGTTTTGTATCGCCGCTCTGGTGGCTACACACGCAGATGATTGATCGCCGCAACGCTACAGAGTGTCCAGTGAGGCAAATGGACATGATCATTGAAAATATTCATTATGATTACTCTCATAAATATAAATTATCACAACTAATTGATTATGATGTTTTTGTATAATACCAAATAAATAATTTATTATCTATAATAAATAACTAACGTTTATTAATAATAATTAGTTGTTTATAAATTAAAAATAACCGTCTTTGATAGAAGTAATGAATGGTCTGTTGGCCAATCAGTAGGGCTGTCAAATAATTGCGTTATTTTAAAGATTAACCAGATTAATTGATTTTTAGGATCAAAAAGATTAACCTTTTATGACTCAGTTAATCGGATAATAAGAAACCTCAGTTACGTCTTTATAACACTGTTTATTATGCTAAACACGTCTATCAGTTTGTCTACACAAAGAGGGAGATGCTTTTTTGAGTGTTTCGTGACATAAGCTCACCTTTGTCACTAAATTTCAATGTGTTATTCTGAAGAAAAATCATGAAAATGTCCATCTTGTCACTTCGAACAACTCGATTTAACTGGAAGTGAATCAACAAGTTTTTAGGTGAGTGTTGTTGTGAAACGAGTAAACTATCACTAGCTCTCAAGCTATTATTTTTGTGTTGGTTGGAGTGCAATGGAGAAACCCTGAATGTTGTTATGATTATAAACTAGGTTAGTTTTGGGATCTATTTTAGTGATCCAGATTGTCATTATTACTTAGGTACACATTTTGCTACGATAAACCTCATTATCCTCCATCCAATGGAAAGTTTTATGATCAGAAATGCTTATAAAACACCTGGAGTGTAATAAATAAATAATAATTAAAACTTCTTGATAAAATGATGATTGTATTGTTAGTAAAAATAATAAAAAAAAACCTTTAATAATTAAATAATAATATATAAATAATAATAATAAATATTATGTAAACCACTTACATATTACTATTTATTATTATAATTTTTTTATTATTTTTACCAACAATACATGTTTTTATTATATAAGAATATATTACGATAATTATTTTTGTTGGTCACTGTTGTCATTATTATTGGTCACATTCAAATGTGACCAATAATAATAATAATTATCATATTAATGTCTCCTTATTATTTAATAAAAACATGTAATATGATGTAATATGATTTATACTACAAAACAATTTTCATATTACTGTCTTTATTCAATTTAATAATAAACAATCATATTTTTTTTTATAAATTTCTGTTTATTATTATTATTATTATTCAGCACAAACAATACAATTAATTGATAACATGTTATAATTATTATTTAAAAAAATTGAAACTTACCAGGCATATCAATTTTTTTAGTGCAGTGTCTATTAGTTATAACAATAAAATTGAAAAACAACAATAAACAATTATTGTCACTAGATTTCGCGGGTTTTATTTATTATCTTAATCAAAGCTATTTATTTATATATAATAAACTATTGAGCTGCACCGCCAAAATATATCACGATCAATTAACCAGGTTATCAAAAATACCTAAAAAAAATTCGTTTGTGACGTTTTTATGATTTACCCTGGTATACCCAAAGATTTCCTCTTCTTTCCCCATTGTGATTTTGAAGAGTAGCAGTTTTGTGAGAAAATAAAAAAATATTACATTATTGTGATCATATTATATATGTTATTTGTTCTTGGACTGATAGATCCAAATTGAGGTTTGCTAATCTCATTCTATAAGCATGCAGGTAGATGGATGATGACTTTACTGCCCCATCATTGCATTTGTGTCACATGAATACATAAGGTTAAAAAATAAGATTAATTTAAGATTAATGGAAAAGATTAAGATTAAGATTAAAAAATTTTAATCGTTGACAGCCCTACCAATCAGTAATGATCAGGTCAAGGTTGAATTATAAAAAATTCATTGAGTTCGTCAAATTTCGTCCCTATATTTTATCCAATTGAGAGTCGTTGCTTAATAGTAAAATGTCCAATCTACGAAATTCAGCATATTTTTGTAAAATGACGCGTTTTCACTGCATACCGACAAAACGTGGCAAACTTGGCAAAACACTTGGGCTATATAAACAAAATACCTCATCTATGACTTGGTAACGAAATATAAATGTTGGAATTTATCTATGTCTTCAGAGTTTGACAGTAAAATAATGTGACTTTACCCAGTCAAATATTCAAAATATACTGGTTCTGAGTTGTGTACTCATTAGCACAGTTGATAATAAAAAACTAAATAATTCTCATTTTCAATATATTATATACAACATTGTTAGTTGCTGCTAGAATGCACAAACTTGGTTATTTTTCTAAAGATATTAGACATTTTGGTGCGCTCCACGTTTACATTTAACCCTTAACAGTTTTTGTTAAGAGATTATCAGCCCAACTACAATCACAAAGATACTTGAATATTCGTCAAGAACAAGTTATTATTAAAATAATTTTTAAAAATTCTGTTGTTCACATAACTCCATGGTGATAAAAACATTTATTACCATTGTTTGTCCATATTTAATATCAAATAATAAATAATATAAATACCGACGAAATTTAAATTAATTATTAATAAATAAATAAAAATAACATTTGTAAAAAATATTATATGATTTTATATAATAATATTATATTATTATAATAATATAATATTATAATAATAATTATTATATATATGTATGTGATAGTAGATAATAGATGCATGTAAAAATTAAGAAATAATATTATTATTATTATTAGTTAGTAGGTAGTAGTAGTAGTAATACTTACTATACCATATCAGTGCATAATATATCACTTTGATACGCTTGCTCAAAAAACAATATAGCTGAATGATAATATTTATAGAAATCAAAGTACTGAATAGCTTGGTAAATACACTTTATAGATACTTAGACATTGCATTGGTAAGTTTGAGTTATTTAATGAAAGTAGAGCTTACTTAAAATGGCCGCCATCAGAGGTTCATGCAGCTATATCTCATTGGTCAAACCTCAATGTCATGTGACCTCTGTATAACCAATAACGTTTAGATAAGCTGGTGATATCAATAATAGTCCATTGTGCTCAGCTCGGCAGTGCAGAGCAATGAATAGCATGCAGATAACTCAGTTAATGAGCCTTGAAAGTACAGGCTAAGCTATCAATAGAAAGGCTTCCATGTGTTTCCTTAAAAAAGAACCTCACCTTACCATATTCATGCAATAGAAGTTGTTATTAGTTCTAAGGAAGCATGCAGACTTTAAGCTGTCAACTGCTACCGTGGACTCAGATCCTGCATTAGCCTAGCTAGTTACTACACACATGAGCCCTCACCATCTTCAGCTTTGTGTTTGGTTTTTTCTTCTTTTTTTGCTAGCCTCTGATAGACTCAAATAGAAACAGAGCTTTGCAATGTTACAATCAAAACAGAAACAGTGAACAAGTGGAACATAAATTTTCCTAAAATACTCTAACTACAATGGCAATAATGCAAACTTCCTCTGGCCTGTAAATATATCTAATCAAGCGCTTTCGCTCACAGCGTTATTTAATAGTAACTAGCAATAACAGCCGAAATCAGATTTGAAACGGAACTGATGCCATTAAATTGATTTGTACGAAGGCAGTTAGTCTTTAAATCGAAAAAAATCTGTTTGCTGACTAAAAAGTAACTTGCATCAACAAACTTGGCTGAGAAAATAAAAAGTGTACACTATAGTTTTCTTTGCTATTCTCAGTGCCAATTTTCAAATGGCCCCAACTTGCTCCAATGTCAACTCTCATTGCTGCTACTGCATTGCTGAGTGTAATTCTTCCACTGTCAGGTATCTTGCTAGCTATCATAAAGCATTGGATGTCACTGGAATCATTAGTTATGTAATTATCTGAAGCATGTGTCTGCAATTACCCTAATGTCAGTTCCCTGGTTGCTTTAGCTGTAATAAAGACCGGACTAACTTACTAACACCAGCTATAGTGTTATATAAGAGGAAAACCACAAAATAACTCTTAAGAGATAGCTGATGAAATAGCTCAGATTTATTACATCAAAGTTATTTGCTTGCACTTTCACTCTAGTTAGCTTTTAACCCAAAGTTGCAAATACAGCTCGCCAAAGTGTTTCAGTGGTGAAAATTATCGTATGGACTTTGCCATAATACAAAAACTAGAAACCTTCTAGATCTATTGTTGTTGCGTCGTAGGTCTACCCCTGGACTTGCTTTTCTCTAGCTGTTTCCCAGATGTAACTAAGCTTCATCAGCTAGAGAGCATTTTGCACTAGTTGACACCAATATCCATTGTGGTCAACATTCATACAAAATTTTCTAAATTTTTGTTTCAAAGAAAAGTTTCATTGCTTAAATAAACTTTATTGAAAAATCATTTGCTACAGAATTTGGTTTTTCACCAATGCATATACTTGTGCTAACTGTAGAATAAATAATATCTAACAGTTTTTTTTAATGACAGTAGACATTTCTCTCAATCAAAAGTTTTAGTTCAGGCAAAATAGATTTCTAGTTAGACAAACATGGCAGTTAGAAGTAATAGCAGCGGCCATCACTTTGGTGAGATTTGGAAAAAAATTGTATTAGTTGTTTGATTGTTTACTATATATGGTAGCGCATTCAACTGCAAAGTAACATTACGCTGGTAGTAGGAATGAGACTATTAATATTGTAGCTATACCAATAGTATCAGCTGCCCAAAAAATTGCTTAGTTTACTTTTAGGGCCTTAACGACATTCATAAATGTGTAATGGCAGAAAAGAGTTGGTATAGAACATTTCTTCAACAACTAGTCAGTGGTTAGCAAAATTTATTCATGATAATTTCGTTTCACAATAGAACAAACAAATATTTTGTAACGTGACCTAAAGAAGAAGAGGGGCAGTAAAGTTGCTACCAAACAATTGAATCTACTTTGCAGTTTAGTTTGCCGGGCCCAGCTTTCACACCTCCTTTTAATTAATCACTCGTTCTCAGATGATACATCTAGTGACAGGGTGTTATCCTGCGAAAAATGTGAATCATGCAATAAACTGTAAGATAGCATTATAAGTCATAGAAACCTGTGGATTATGTAACAGCAAAGGGCACAATCATACAACACCCCATATAGTGGTACTTGCTGACGGTTTATCTTAGGATCAGCAGCGCATGTTGCCATGAAAACAATTGGTTTTTAATTTTTTCTACAAGGTTTCTCCGTGCTCTCAAACTATTGAACCTCTGACGTTCATATCTTGTAAAATAATTTTTCGAAGTGTCAGCAAGCTTCTTCAAACAGGGTTTTCTTTTTGTTCAATATATTTTAGGTCATACCTCTTGTGTTCGATCTAGGGTGAGAGGCCTGCTGCTAAACACTGGTGTGGATTTTAGATAGTTCAATATAGCCTGGTCAATTTCTATTTGTGTACCACTCCCATGCATTTTGTAAGCAGCCTCTACAAATAACAGTATTGGATGAATTTACGAAAATCTGAAACTTTTTCAAGACGTTTTTTTGCAATGCATTTGAAGAATGATGAGTATCTTTATTATTCAGAACTAGTACGTATAAAGATCTAAATTAAGGCCACATAAAAACAGTCACCTAGTCGAATACGTTTTAATAGACTAAACATATCAAGCATAAAGGAAATAAATGTTTATTCACATTGAGACACAGTCGGTGACACTGTGATGCTTGAATGTAAGTCACTACTTTCCAAGGTTTGAACAAGAAATGTTAAAAGAATAATAAAGATCTCAATAGGCTACCAGATTACAAGAATGCAGAGCAGTAAGTGAATTTTTTAATTCTTCCATTTGAACAATGTTGTAACTTGGTATGCCTTACTAGAAATTAGCCGGTATATAAGGGAAGTTGTACAAACGCATCCTTTCCCTTCTGTCCTTTCAAAGAAAACCTCGACCAAAGTTTTGGCACTCCAATTGCTTTCAACATCTCCCTGACAGAGTGTGCAATGTTTTTTCCTTTTCTTCTAGAGAGGCTAGAAAGCTACAATGATGTGAAACAATAAGTTGTTACTTTTGTTAGAAACAAAAAACTGAGCTCAAATGTTTCAAAGACAGTAAATTATTAGATTGGAACCTGTATTTGCTATTTTCTATCCTGCTGGTCTAAAAACTTATGCTAAATTTTTGTTGATCTCAAAGCAAGCTCAGAGTACCTTACATCCAAAGAAAGGATGACACAAATACAACACTTGTATCTTTTTGAGTGCAAAAACTGCAAAAAAATTACAGGTGAATAATAATTTTCATTTTCCTGAAAAGGACCCAACTAGCAATGATATCGGTGGATGGACCTGGTTTGATAAGAGCTTTGCAGCGGAATGGGGTATATATTTAATGTAAAGCACAAACAGTTGTTTTACATTAAAGTTAGCCAGACATTGGTTTGAATTACTGAGTATTTCTCAAAAACTATAGGTGGAATAAAGTGAACGGCAACATCCAATACCCTTCAAAATATCACGACTATCAAATAGCACTATTAATTATAGAGCTACAATAAACAGAGAAGAAAAAGTTGCAATGACCAAGATACGATATTCAATAAAAATTCATTCAGATGAAATTAAGTGGCCAACTTGATTGCCAGTAATTACCCTAACAAAACCAGTAAGATACTAAAGCAAATGAAATTCATTGCAGCAAAAGTTGTAGCATTTTTGGAAAAGAATGAAGTAGTAGATTGGGTTGAGAGAGTTTTAAACTTAGAAGTTGAAATTAAGTTATTTAATTAGATGGAACTGCAGCAAAAAGTTGCTTTCTCAAAGGAATTGTAATGGCAATAAACCAAATTCTTCAACTTAGGCCAGAGAGTTCAAGAAAATTCAAGATATTTTTCAATCAACTGTTTTGTCATTGACATAAACACCGTCGACAGAGGATGCTAAAGAGTTACATTATTGTGAAGCAATTGAATGCATGAAATGACAAATAAATGTTTGTCCAAAAGCCTGATAACTTGCCCATGAAGCAGAAAAATATATTTCACAAAAGCCATAAAAATTGATAAGACCGCAATCCAGGAAGCTTCCAGTAATAGTTATCTCAAGTTTCGCTAATTGTTGGTTGTACACAAACTTTTTAAGCTGTTCTTAACTGGTCTTATAATTAGATTTGTAAAGCAGCACGATGAGAAGGAGTGCTCAATAGAAATCAGGAGAAAACAATGATTGTCTAACATAAAACTGGCAGCTCAGGTGGAGTTGTCGCCCTTTTAATATTTTAATTGCACACGTTTGACGCATCTCAAGGCATAGCACTAACAAGGAATTATCAGTGTGCTAAGAGTAAACTTTGCGGTTTAGCATTTTACTTGCATCTGATTATGTTATGATTTCCAAGGCAAGATTTTAATTAATATTTTAGATTTAAATTTTTTAGGAACATGTTCAATAATGTAATAAGAATATATTTTATATTTACTAAAAACTCCCTGAAGCGAAAGTGCTTCTTGAAAACGGAGTGAGTGACGGCTTTAGTATCAATAAAACTGCTGTAATTTTTTAAAATTTTGAGATGAAAATGAGCATTGGGATAATTTTGCATGATGAAATAATAACAACACACCTACATTGTATTCAACCTATGCTTGACTAAGAGAGGCTCATTATGGAGTATTTACAATGACGTTAAATACATACAATCTTGTTTCTCTCCTCCTTGCTACTCATTGCCAGCTGGCCAAGCTCTTCAATTGTGTTGAATGGCTCAGGAAAACTGTCCACCAAGTCACGTTGCTCGTTCTGGTGGTTTTCATCAATTTTTTTTTCCAATACTTCAATTTTGTTGAGAATTTGTTGCCTGGTGTCTAAGAAGCATTGCTTCAGCGTAAGTAACTCTGCAAATACAGATAATATTAAATATTGCTTGGTACAATGAATTTAAAACCAGCTAAAACATGCTAGATTTTCTCAAGAATTTTAATCTTTATACTTGAAAGTACTAATATCGCATCCTACCTCTCACAATTCTCTCTTGGCCACTTCCTTAAAAGCTCTCGGCAATACAAAAATTCCATATAGCTTATTTTGTAAAGCACAGCTCCTTAGAAAGTTAGCTAAAAAATGTCAACATGGACTATCGTGCCTCAAAAGGAGTAGCATCAACACAAAATTTCACCTCTATTATTATTAGCTTTTTGACGTTTTGGGGTGGCGCCATCATCAATGCAAACCACATCTCCCCGTGTTGCTCTCCGTACACGTCTTTTGGCTTGACTGTAATCACCTGAACATGGGGTACACACAATTGTTTTGTATTTTTTAATAGCACATATATGATGATGGTAGTCAGTGAACAAGCTTTGTTTTAAACACTGGCAACATAGCAACATGCAAAGTGGTAACTAATAACAAACAATTTGAATCAAAAACGTTGAAAAACTTGCTTTAGAATTTTGGTTGTTTTATCGCAACAGATCAGTTCAACATAACTTTGTAAATTGATACTTAATGCTGAGTTTTAAGTTGTACACTCATAAACGCATAGCGAACAGTTCAAAACTACAGCTGATAACCATAATCGCAATCACTACTTGTTATAAAAATAGTTATAACTTCGGACTTTTTCATGCATATGTACAAAAATGTACTTTGTATATGCACGCGATATATATTCTGTTTGTTGAGATATTGCAATTCAAAAAATTCCGAACCTTATAAAAGAAACTGACTATAGTACGATAAACTCGACATGAGGTAGACAATGACTGACGTGCAGCTGAAGCCGTAGCTGCTGCAATAGAATATTACTACTCAAAATTGAATTTCACACAGTTACATGTATGCGCTCATACCTGTTTTGGAAATGATAGCAACATCAAACAACTGCCATTCAGGATCTGGCAATTTGTGACGTTTCACTTTGTTTGTGATAGTGTTGATGTTATTGCGCCAATAGCTCAAAAGCTTTCCCTGAAATAATAAGCGACAGTGTGATATATCAAACAGGTAAATAGGCAGCTATCTGCTCAAATAAACATGTATAACTAAACTGTCAAGCATTCTCATTATAAAATTTTGTAACAAAAAAGTACACACAACAACAAAAAATAACACAAAAATTTATAATTTTGCATGAATAGTTTATCAGCATACAATTTCACATTGGTAATGAAACAAATATTGATTATTTCCAACCACTTGCTACAGGCACTAAACAGAAACATTACACATGAAGAGAAATGCCTTCCCTTGCGACAATACTTTTTTTAATAGCAAACATCTAGTACCAACAACTGTTTGATAAAAAATTTTGAAACAATTCTTTTAACCACACATGTAGTTCCAAAGTTTATGCAGTAAACAGTATTGTTGAGAACTATCCCTGAAACATTTTTAAACTACTTGAAAACAAATTTTGTTAAGCTCTCTTCGAACTAGCCACTGGCTAGTAATTATTTCTACAGTTTTATCACCTAAAAACTCTACAACGACAAATTCCAGAGATGTCATTGCCATTGCTTGCTTTAGTAGGAAAGGCTAACTGGAAATGATGTTTATTGCTTTTATACATTGCTCACTTGAGACTACATAAGAGAAGAATGAGATAATTATAACTGATTCATTCATTTTCTGATGGGATTAAATATCTCACTCTCCATTGTTTAATTAATGTAAGCTCCAGTTTGGCTAAAATTCAGGAGTGCACTCTCTAAACAGATCTCCCGCTGTGAAGAGCTCAGTGTAATTACCATTTAATAGTGCAGTTCAGTCTCTGAAGTTGGAAGTTCATAGCTTTGTCTTATGTGAGATGATAACTTTTTCAAATGATCTATTCATGTATAACAACTAGCTTACCAATGAGCTGTGAAAACTGAAGTTCTCTTGGTGTTAAATTGGTAAAGTTGATGAAATAAATTATTTACCTAACATGGGCTTTTACTGCGTCAGATAAAAAAGTAAAAGTTGGTTTTCAGAGCATGAGCTCATAATTCTTGTACTAATATTTTCTGGTTTGCACTGTAGCAACAAAATATCTACTCACTTCTACAGAGAGATTACAAGAACTTATTTTTAATTTAAAATCTATTATTCCTACCTTTTCTGTCAAGCTGAAAAAGCATATTCCCGCAGCAGTGTGTTAGATTGTACTGATTTGCTTGTAATGCCATTAAAAAAAATAAAACTACAACCTTTTTAATGAAAATAATTGCAGCCAGCTAAAATTATTTACTAATACGATTGCCATTGTAACCATTTGAAATAATGGAAATAACTCACCAGGACAGTTTGCAAGGTGACTTTGCTTGAGAGTAGAGCTGTAAACAAAATTGAAACTTCTTTGTACAGAATAATGGCAATGTTCAGCAGCAATTTATAGAAAGTGAACATCATGAATTCATTCTCAGTTCTAGGTGGTTTGATTTATTGTTTGAATTTCTGAGTTTAACAAATACAAGTAAAAAGTTATTATTCGTGCATTTGTACTTTAAATCTTCTGTTTATGGATTGTGATTTTCCTTTACATATTGTTCTATGAATTGGGATAATTAGCTATTAAATTTCCGATAATTTCTAATAATAAGTGCTTTACGTAAGTTCATTGTTCAAAAGTTTGAATAGAGGCAAGTTCAAATAATTTTAATCCTTTGGCTGTTGCAAAGCTTTGTATATTCTAGTAGCATGCATATTGTTGTAGTTGCCTTCATGGCTGTTTCATACAATTTTCTCTGTCAGCAAAATGCATACTTTGTCACTGTATTATGTAACATTTGAATGTCTGGGATGGTAAGGTTAGCATACGCTACATGTTTCTCCAGTGAGTAACATAACCTATGCATGCGTGAAGAGGGAGAAGAGTCTCAATTGTTTGAAATGTAGTTGTGGAGGAGTTGTTTTCTCGTGTGATGTTTATTGCTCTGTGCAATCTACCCAGTAAGCTACTGGTAGGGGGTTAATCTTGATGTCAACCTGTTCTTTTAGAATATGTTTATGGTGGAAAGTGAATGGATAAAACTTTAATTGTAGTGAAAGAAAGAATATACTTACATAGTAAAATATCATAATATTTTTAGTAAAAAAAGGTTGAAGTTCCTTAGAATGTGTCACAATGAAAGAACAGTTTGAAGTATTACTTTTTTTGCAATTTATGTCAAGACCAATATCATTGCTCAAAAGTGCTTTTCTTGAGGGATTCTGTTTGGCAAAAGTAGTTTGTTTTTAAATAGTATGATGTTATTAAGAATTTGTTACATTTCATTGCAGTTGCTTGTTTGATGAGACATCGATGCAAGAGAAAGTGTGTCAAACTAAATGATTTGTCGAAACAACTGAAACTAGAAGTATCCTCAGCAAAGACAATTTTGGCCGTTGCTTGCAATAGACAAATCATTTTTCGGAGTTTTTCTACGTACCTAATATACCCGTTGCTATATTGGGAATTGTCTTACTTTAATAAGACAATGTTGGCAATGCAATGAGCTGGCTCACAACAATCTAATGCAACTCCTCTTACTTAGAATCTTCAATTACAGATACAATCCTAAAACATGAATAATTTAAACTATGTTGAAATAGAAGCAAATGAACAGAGGTTTAGAAAACAAATCAACGTAACAGTAAAGTTTCAGAAATATTAGAAAAAAAAACTAATCACAGCAATGCGCATTTGCACAAAAAAAAGTTTATTGACATTTTTTAAACAAAGGTGATGTCGTATAAAAGTATTTGATTGAAAAATCGTTTAATCGGTTGTCTGAAATACGTATTCTGGAGTTGTTTTCAGGTGATTACTGCAAAAGTGTTTTAATGGACAGCAATGAAATCTCTGTTATGGGAAAGTCATCGAAAGGTGACTGACTACAAGTTTTTGATGCTTCTATCAAAATTGTTTCCTGTTTGATGATTTAGAAATGTCAGAAAAGTGCTTTAAACTTCTACAATAGCCAGCAGGCTACCTTTAGAAGCTTTAAAAATTGTTATTAAGCAATTCACTTTGACCGACACCTTCATCTTACCACTTTAGAGTATGTTAACAAACTTTGCGGTTGCATTTTCAGTACCATCTTTTGCAGGAATAGCCAAAAAAATGTCTTAAAAACATTTACGCATTCAAGTATTTGTAATGTGAAGCAAATCCGTTTTTTATCCATTTTTATGATCACCTTTCGTAGACTAACCAAATAAAAACGTTTAAAAGACGTTTTGATTTTCAAGTATTTGAAATGTGTTGCAAAAGCAGTTTTATATACATTTTTACAATCACTTTTCCTAGACTAACCAAATAAAAACGTTTAAAAGATGTTTTGGCATTGAAGTATTTGAAATGTGTTGCAAAAGCCGTTTTTTATACATTTTTACAAACACCTTAAATCGACTAACCAAATAAAACCGTTTAAAAGATGTTTTGATTTTCAAGTAGTTGAAATGTGTTGCAAAAGCAGTTTTTTTTACATTTTTACAAACACCTTTCCTAGACTAACCAAATAAAAACGTTTAAAAAACGTTTCGATTTTCAAGTATTTGAAATGTGTTGCAAAAGCCGTTTTTTATACATTTTTACAAACACCTTTCCTAGACTAACCAAATAAAAACGTTTAAAAGACGTTTCGATTTTCAAGTACTTGAAATGTGTTGCAAAAGCCATTTTTTATACATTTTTACAAACACCTTTCCTAGACTAACCAAATAAAAACATTCAAAAGACGTTTCGATTTTCAAGTACTTGAAATGTGTTGCAAAAGCCATTTTTTATACATTTTTACAAACACCTTTCCTAGACTAACCAAATAAAAACGTTTAAAAGACGTTTCGATTTTCAAGTGTTTGAAATTTGTTGCAAAAGCCGTTTTTTATACATTTTTACAAACACCTTTCCTAGACTAACCAAATAAAAACGTTTAAAAGACATTTCGATTTTCAAGTATTTGAAATGTGTTGCAAAAGCAGTTTTTTATACATTTTTACAAACACCTTTCCTAGACTAACTAAATAAAAACGTTTAAAAGACGTTTCGATTTTCAAGTATTTGAAATGTGTTGCAAAAGCCATTTTTTATACATTTTTACAATCACCTTTCCTAGACTAACCAAACGAAAACGTTTAAAAGACCTTTCGATTTTCAAGTATTTGAAATGTGTTGCAAAAGCCGTTTTTTATACGTTTTAACAAACACCTTTCCTAGAATAACCAAATAAAAACGTTTAAAAGATGTTTTGATTTTCAAGTAGTTGAAATGTGTTGCAAAAGCAGTTTTTTAAACATTTTTACAATCACCTTTCCTAGACTAACCAAATAAAAAAGTTATAAAAACGTTTTTGTTTGCAAGTAAATAAAACATTATAAAAATAAACGTTTATTTTGCGTTTTTTGCAAAAATTTTGATTTTGAATGACGTTTTATTTGCATTTTTATAAAACGCTAACTGACTTTAACCAAGAAAAAACGTCAAATAAACGTTACAGGTGCAAAATCACTAAATGGTCTTACGAAAAACGTTTCCTGAAGGTTTATTCACTAAAGTTTATCAAACAGAGTTTGAGAAACATCAAAAAGACAGCTTTATATACGGAAGTCGTAGAAAAGTGACCGATTAAACATTTTTAATACATTTCTATCCAACTGAATTTGTACTCAACCAAAAAAAAACGTTATAAAAATGTTTTTAATTTTCCAGGATACGAAAAGGCATTTTTGCGACGTTTTAAAAACGTTTCTTAAATGTTTCACTGCAACCAACCATTTATTTACCATTAAAAAACGTTTTGAAAAAGACATGCGTTTGCTGGGTCTCTTTGTTAAGTCACGAGTAATTTTTCAAACTAAACTCAAGCAAAAAAAGAGTAAAATGGGGTTTTCATAGATGTTGTTTAACCTAAGACCAATAAACTTGTTAATTGAAGAATAAAAGTTGTTCCATTAAAAATTGTTCCAGTAAGAATTACTCCAATTAAAACCTGTTAGCAGGTGACTGCACTAAAACTTACATAATGCACAAACTACTTTAAGAACAAGTTACATCTACAAAAAGTTATCATAAATTAGTTTAGCTTACTAGTTGTATTTGCAGGATGAATTGATCCGTACAGTAAATTAACTAAACAATATTTATTGCAATTTATTTAATGATAAGGGATCCCCACGGGTATAGTAAAAACAATTTGCAAGGCATTCTCATAGGTCGTGAACACTACCGATTCACGACACAAAATTAATCTATACCCATGGGGTGTCGTTTATTTTTTATTGTTTAATCATTACTTATTAATAACATAATTATTTATGTATATACTGTTTATTATTATTAATTATTATGATTTTGTAAAATAATAATATATTGTAAATAAATATGTCATAAAAATATAACGCGTAGCAATTTTGTTGAAAGAATAAAGATAAATGTTATTGTTATAGTTAATCAATAATTGATTGCTTCAAAATAAACATTGTCAACCCGGTAAGTGTAAAGTTGTGTATCCTTTGACTCACTACCACTATCTGCTACTTTTTGTATTAGTATGACTACGAGTAAGGAATCACTGACATGATAACCATCATTGATAAACTGCTTACACATTCGAAAATAATCATGATCGCTACAATGCACACTGGAGTTTTATATCTTTAGCAGCTATTATTGTTGTTGGTTCTTATCTCGTTATCATGAACAAAGAACAACAGTGATGATGATGCTTCATATAATCATCATCATTGAAAAGAACTTTTATTTATTAATAAAATACAATAATGGTAAATCTTTATAATAATAATAATAATATTATTAATTAATTATTTCAATCAATTCATTGGCTGCTCATTTTTTTTTTAATGGAGTCAGTGTGTGTATGTAATTGACTTACACGTTACAAATAACAGATACTTGTCTAGAATGTTGATCAACAGAGATGATACGATTAAAGAGAGTGAAGGCTTGTAAAGTTTACTACAAGGCTTGTGTTATAGTTGCAGGCGAGTAATTGATCCTAAATTAGTTGATTTGCCGTTGCGGCAGTTGATATTAGCGCATTCGCTAGACTAGTCGTAAAGCATTCACTGAGCAAGCACGGGTAGCCAAGCATGCCGCGCTAGTAATCACATACTTGGGCAATAAGCTATGGACTTTGGCACCGAGGTTATTGATCGGACCCCCAAATGGTTTGTTGGTCTATTGGCTAACCAAAAGTAATTAATTACGACTCGCTATAAAAACAAATGCACACCAGCGGCGTGACGTCACGTTTCATAGGGTTTGCAAAATATTGTTTTTCAAGTGGCAGCTAGAGATGATGTTACTTGCCAGCCTATTGTGAAGGCTCCAGTAGGTTTACAACTTTAAAAATTGATAGCATAGTCAAAGAGAGTATGCTGAACACAGCTATGTAGTTATTTTTTCAATTCAGAAAAGTGTGAATGACACCCTTTAAGAAAGTAATAATTAGGTATTGAAATGTGAAAAAGTTGTGAAAATGATTTTCTTTTGTTAGTCCGGTGAAAATGTGGACGAGTTTTATTTTGTAATAGAATGCTTTCACAGCACCTCAAGCACTTTTGATTGTTGAGTTAATATTGTGTATGTGTTGGTAGTTAGAGTTTGATTTTGGCTTGTTGTATGATTTTTTTTATTATTTTTGGTTTTGTACATCGGATTGAATTATCATTTTTATCCTGATTGATACATTTTTCTTGAATATTGGTTTGAGCATATCGTTAATAATAAGTGAAAATGTAACTTAGTTTGCGCAAATTATGCTAAAATAATAATTTTTATTAATTATAAAGAGTTTTCAATCTTGTGAAAAAACATAAACCTAAAGCAAATCTTGTGTTGTTTGTAGGGACATATGTTTGTATCTATCCTTTGTATCTAATTTGTTCGAAGGAACAAACTTTATTAGTAAGCACACTGATTTGACTTCACTGATAAAAAATAAGATAATTTTTAGGTAATAGTCATTAATACTTGGGTTTAAATAAGTCTTCTAAAGCAGCGTCATCATATTGTTGTAACAGATAGGCAATTCTTTAGGTATCGACCATATTGTTTATCCGTAACTATGTTTTATAATTGACCAAAACAAATTGTCAACTTTTTACCAATAACTATGCTCTATGTGACATCGAAAGAGCAAAAAATAATAGCAGTTTTTTATAGTATAAAAGTTACCTGATGTGTCAGAAAAGATTGATTTTTAATTGCAAATTCGTTATACCTAGAGTATTTCATAAGATTTCATTGGTATTAGTTATCTTACGGATATTCTAGAGGATGCAACCAACATGTCAATGTTTTAAAGAAACAAAACGTTTAGTATAGTAGTGTGATATGAATTTAATGAATTCAGTAGGTTACAAATAAACGTATATGATATAAGGCTAGAATATTCTGGAAAAAATATGGTAAAAAAAAACACTTTGTCTAACAGTAGATGGTGGAAAAGAAATTGTCAACAATACCGCCATGATAGTACTTCATTTTGTCAGGTCTGGTTGCATCCTGCCAGAAAGTTGATAGTACAGCAGTGTGAGACTTAAGCATCGGAATAAGTCTTTGCTATGCCTATCATTAAATATAATTTTATCAGTATTATTTCCCACCTACAACCTGTTTAATATTGTTTTGCTTGAAGTTATTTTACTCAAAGAAAGCAAATGATGTACTATGATTTTTGAAAAGCTCTTTTGGGGCTGCAAAGCTCTTAATTTTTTACATACAAAAGTCCTACTCAATTTCAAAACAATTAGTGTTTAAATGCAATATTATGGCATTAAATGCATAAATAAATGTAATAAAACAAATATCTACGAAAAAAGAAACAGCAATAAGTAAAAACATATCGCATATATTTATTGTAGGAAGCATTTTATGTTTTTATCGTTTTTGATCGACTTGAAAGACAAAGAAAACAAAATGTTTTATTGTAATAAACTATTTACTAGTAGATTTCGTTAACATTGTTTTTTAAAACAATCTTATTGCTTTATGCTATAGATTTATGACAACTTTTAAAAGAAAAGCCTACTGCTTTGAACTATGGTTATAAAACAACAACTGAATCATGCATAGAATGCATGAACAAAGCAATTGATCAGCTTTTGTTGATGACAGATGATGACAGGTGTCGGTGAAGAACAGATGTTTGATCAATTTTTTTGATTGACGATTCTATTTGAGTTTCATCTCGTTTGTATACATCAGCACACACACACACATGCATACGGAGTTATCGGTGGACAGTGGAAAACGCAGCGCTATGGGGGAAGATTTTTCTAACAGAGCTTGAGACTCGAAACCAAATGCAAAATCCTTCTTTCGAGTTTGCGATCTCACAGCCATTTGTTGGAGTTGTCAGCTTTATTTTTTCATCAAGTGTGAATTTCACACCCAAAATGGGGACTCAGAAATGTGCACTTTCGCACATAATTTTTCGGCAAATAAGGACTTTTTTGCAGGAGACGATAACTCTAGCACCATGAGACGATAACTCCAGCACCATACAAAGTAATGCCAAAATCTCTACGCACACCGAATGTGGAGCCGGTCATAATTTGTACATTTCAACGATTTAAACAAATCAAATTTGATAAAACTGATCATTTCCAACCATACAAAATGTAGCATTCTCATGTAATATTTTCATCGCCCATTTCAAAGCCATAATTGCAATATTTAAGTATATTTTAACGAAAATCAAGAGCAAGTTGTTAACTTACAGGTTTTGATGCTCAAGTTCCGTTAGCACGAAATTACCAATTGGTTCAATATGCATTTTGTTCAGCAAGTATTCAGATTATAACATTTGCTGCACTGGCACTTTTTACTTTCTTATTTCTTTGATAATGAAGGATACAACACTTTATTAAATTCTGAATGTTAAAACTTGAAATTTTAAAATTAACATTTGTGATTTAATACAAACAATAATCAACTTTAGTGAACGATAATCTCTGATAATTGTAGACTCCCAGTATCATTGAAATTCGTTTGTCCGACACGTTTTTTTCAATAAAGTGCATTTGTGAAAAATTTATAGTTTTTGTTTTGAAAATACATAATTCTAATCATGATGAAAAATCAGAACTATCGATAGCCAAATAAAAAAATTTTGGAAGACAAACGCTAAACAAAAACTTTAAAAAAGTTTTTTGAAATAGCAAAAATTATAGACTTCTGAATAAAAATTTTATTACACTTAGATTTTATTTCTGTATTGTTTCTATATATAAGCTTTTGTTTTTTGTTTAAACTTGAAACTACTACTCAATACTTTGATTGTAATGCTGTATTTGAATCTTGGTGGCACGTTCTTGCAAATAATGTCTACCTCAATTCCCAAAGTACGCAAACTTTCTCAAAATTAGGTGGAGTACCATTGGAGAGCAAAAACCAGCTGACATATTTTGTAATATCTCTGTGTTTGCAGGGTACCTAATTGTTGTAACAGGACTGAGCTTTGAAGATCAGCCTCATGTTGATTGGAAATTTCAACTGGGTGTTTTAATTATTTCCTCTTCTTCTTCCCATTAAAATGAAATACGGGTTAAAATCAATTTATTCATTGTCACTGAGAGCCAGAAAATGCTTCACAATAACAAATGAGAGTTATCTATAAAAGATCCCTCTTGCAAAAAATGTTAGGTCAAGAAATTATTTTTCTTGGAAACCGTGATACTATGAAGAGTGGTAAGAGAGCGTTATCTGTAGGTAGCAATGTAGCACGTGAGGTCATCGATGGACACAGTTTTGCATCCTCTGCAAAGAAGAGAGGATTGGCGGAGCTCATCGATCTTGGAGGAGAGGTGCTTGGAGCAGTGCGTCTGGACAGTGTAGAAGAGAAATAAATCGGCAATGAGGAAGAAGAGAGGTCCAGGCAAACAGAGACATTCCATATTTTAGCGAATGAAGGATCAATAAAAACTACTGAGGGTGCCATTTGACTTCATTTAGCAGCACAACTTCAAGCAATCATCACTAGGCTAAAAGGAACGGCAGGTTGCAAGTTGGAAGGTTCTCCCTACGACATAAACTCTGCGCTGGATGTGTTTGTGATGGAGCCCACAAAAATTTTGGTAGAGAGATCCAAATACATCGTCATCAAACCAGGTAGAATGGATCTTTACAGCTGGATTGAGCTGACCTTGGCAGGGAGTAATGAGCATTACACGGATCTTTACAACTCGTTTCTGCAAATCGAAGCAATAATTGTCCAAGCCGAAGGAGCTGATGTTGCAGGCACCAACGACAGCACAGTCGTGTGGATGGGAGACTCACTCGATTCGATGTTTAAGGAGATGAAAATGTCTATGGAAGGTAATACTGTCGAATACGCCAACAATTATGGATTGCGCTCCTACTTTTCGTAACTACTCAAAACTAGCGCCACTGCAAAGAAATACCAGGGACAGTTGGGGGGTTGGGTGTACAACAACTTAACGAGTAAAGACGTGGATAGACAAAGCACTGCTGACAAAAAGAGGAGGGGAGGGTTAATCAGGGGTGGGAAAATGTTGGATTTTTCCAGCAAACCCCACCTTCCATTTTTCCAACCAAAAAAACTTGTAGTTCTCAGTCTGACTATGCAACTGGAGTTTGAACAGGGTTTTAGAAAACTGTTTTTGTTCGCCATCAACGAGTCACCAACTGGAGGAGCGAAGATCAGAATTGACAAGTTAGAATTGCATCTTTGCAAGGTCTCGGTAAACGCCATGATACAAAACTCTGATCTCAGTTTGGTGCTTGGAGGACACAACTACATTTATCCGATTGAGCGAAAGCGATTAAAGTTGTACGAGATTCGCAGCGGAGTGGGACAGATTGATATAGCAGTGGAAGAGAACAAACAAAAACCCAAACATATCTATCTAGGTTCGGTCGATCACAACGCTCTGAGTGGACATTGCACCAAGAATCAGTTTAGGATGCAACACAGCAATGTCAACAGCATCGTATTGAGATTTGGCGATTGTCTGGTTGGAAGGAGATCTGAGCCAATCTATACCAAATAAATTTTTGGACTGGAATATCATCAATTTTTACACACTAGTCAATCCTTTCTCAATGGTGAAAGTCTAGGTATTACAAGACAGCAATATCTAAACGGCACTACGATTCACGGAGTTGACTTGACAGGTGATTGTGTCAAAGAATGTTTTCACTTGATAAAAAATGTCATGACGAGTGTGGAGATTCAGTTTAGCAGCTTCACAACCAAATGTTTGTCCCTGGTCGCCTACTTTGTAAAGAACGGTGTGTTGGAGATGGATAGCATTCTTCAATTAGCTGTTGCAGGTTACGTAGTGCTCTAAATGACAAACAAGAAATGAACACCATGCAAATTCGATTAGCAATATTTTTGGATTATATCTGTTGTGCCGAGGATGTTCACTTCGGAGTGAGGGATCAGTTTTGAACGCAATTTTGCAGTTTTCAAAAGGGATGCTTCGTATTCAACAATCATTATTCCTATCAACCTGGAGAGCATTGGAGCTGTATACTGATGATTTTGTCATGGAATTTTTAGACTCATTTGGACGACCCGTAACCTTTTACCCAGCTGCTGAGGAGATGGAGAGGAAAATATTCGATACGGAGTAAGGAGATGCAAGTGCAAAACTTTTTGTCAACTGCATGCGGTGATTACTGGGTATACTATTGTTTACTGAGAAGCAGAGGTTGGAGCATGGATTAAATTGTGAGAAGCTTGCGAGATAAAGGAGATTATGAGATGAGAGATCACTCAATACGAAGATTTATTCTACAGACTTATCCTAGCTATGAGTTTGTACGAGACAATGAACTAGAAAGGATAGATGGAGTACACATACAAGGAACCACTCTGCTGAGTAGATAGCTAAAGCAAATTGTTACAATGAAATTTTATTTGATATAACAAAAAGAATCGTTATAAAATACAAATTAATGTAGTATTTGCCTCGATTACTATGAAACCTATGAAACTAATGTGTAATCTCTATTGTTAATGTTGAGCTCATCTCTTACAAGACGTAAGAGTTTCTCTTTCTCTCTCTCTCGAATCATTCTTTAGTTAGATCTAAAAAACATAGTATCTAATGAGACTAGCGTACACTGTCGTAGGACTTAGCTTAAAAATTACTTTTGACTTTGTGGTAAAACAAATATAACTAACCATCAGAGATAGTTAAGTCCCTCCCTTGTCTTGGTAACCAGGTAGTCGAGTTGTTGTTTTGCACATTATTTTTTTGGCATCATCAAAATAGGAGAGGAAGTCATAATGTCCTGTAGCATCTAGCAGATCGGAGGCTTGAATGAATGCTTGAAGAGGTATGAGCATGACGATGTTGTAGGAAATGGTGTTGTCCTCAGTTTGATTCAGTTCTTTAAATAGAATAACTGCGTATTTTTGCAATACAACTGCCGAAGCTATTCAAGGGGGAATGTATATATATCCAACCAGTAGCTCTCCATCCCTCATGCATCTCTACTGAGCCACAAGAGTCTCGGCAGTCCTGCTTCATCGAATGTCGCATTTTTTTAGCATTCCTGGGTTTTCATAGCTTATGACACTACCTGGTGGAAAATTGTACGAGTGAGCTACGTTGAAATAAGCCTTGATCTGTCTCATACCCTTGCCCTCCAACACATTGAACACATCCTTTGACTTTAAACAGCATCCATATCCATCAGCAGTGCGGAAAATCGCTTCTCCAGTCTCTCCCTCTCCCATGTAGATCAAAACCATTGGAGACCTCTGCTTAGCTTTATTAACGAGCAGTCCTACGCCATTTGAAACATCACTTTTCACTTGAATTGTCTTTTTATCCTCTGGATAGTTGTAAATGATAATGCACATCGCTTCATCACAAAATGCGACAATAAACACATGCATAACTGTCGGCACTGGTAGATCTCAAATTTGTGCTGTTTATTCAATGCTGTTTCCATCAGTGCGGGATCATAGTATTTAGCAGAGAGGCTCTCTTGTGGGTGAGGGCGCTCATGTTGTTGATGTTGAAGTCCTGAAAGAGAGTCTTGGCGTATTGGAGAAGTCTGTCATCTTCAAAATCCATCACAACTCTTTTTTGCAGTTTGAGTCTTCATCATTATTCATGGTTTCATCATCTTGTTTTTGTTTTTTCGAGATTACTGCACGATGTTTCATGGCTTGAGAACCTGCACAACTGTTGAAAAGTGGGGACTCGCATTGTTTTTTATTACGAATGGGAGACGACGGCGGAGAAATAAATTCCTGGGTCTCTGTCTCTTCAACCATCAATTGACTTTCAGCGTCTCGATTATTCATTCTAAAAAATAAGTAAAAGAAAAAAGGAGTAATTCATTAATACTTAGTTATAAATAACTCAAAGATAGTTGCTTCACAGCGCAACCAATTGAGTTCTTCAACTAGTGTTAAATAATTAGTTTTTACGTCTTACCTTAATGCAGAGAGTTCTCCTATTAGTTGTAGTAGGTGTTGTTTCTTCAGCTACTGTTGTTGGAGTGTATGCTTTCTGTGTAAAAACAATAGCTCTTAAATAGTTAAAGTTTCACCAATTGACCTGACCTGGAAACCAATGGAAAGTCCTACATGAAAAGACCTTTACAACATATAAAAAACTGAACAAAAATGTTTTTTGCTCAAAAACCTTATATATTATAAAGGGGTTTTCGGCAAAGAAATATTTTTTTATTCCCGCCAAAATCCTATATATTATTATAGTATAAAGGGATGTTTGCGCAAAAAATTTTTTTTATTATTTGCGCGAAGGTTTTATATATTATAAAGAGATTTTTGTGAAGAGACGTTTTTTTATTTGCAAAAATATTTTATATATTATAATGAGATTGTCGCGGGAAGAAACCTTTTTTCATCTGCGCAAAAACCTTATATATTATAAACGGATTTTCACTCGAAGAAATTTTTTCCATTCGCGCGAAATACCTGATATATTATAAAGGGATTTTTGTGCGAAAGACCTTTGTTCATTTGCGCAAAAACTTTATATATTACAAAACGATTTTTGTGCGCAGAAATCTTTTTCAATCGTGCCAAAACTTTATATATTATAAAGGGATTTTCGCAAGAGCATTTTCATTGGTTGTAAGCCTGGGTCAATTGATGCTACTTTGACTATTTAAAAAGCACTGTTCTTACGCAGAAATCATTCACTGTAGCAACAACATCTGAAGGAACAAAATCTACTACAGCATCTATTACACAACTACTAGGAGGACTCTCAGCAATAAGGTAAGAACTAATAAATAACTATTTAACACTAGTGAAAAAAACAAAAAGCTCTTTAAATTATTACCAATATTTTACTTCAATGTTTATTCTCCTTTACTGTTAGTTTTTTTCTTTTTTTCAAATCAACATCAACAAAGAATAAAATACATGTGAAAAATTTCCTTCCAGATGTTTATCATGAATACGTGAATGACAACATGGTTGTTGGAGAAGAGCCAATCTACCTAGTTACATTTCAAGCAATTATACTCTGCGCTACTTAACATATGTTGAATATTGGAGAATTACATGGAAAAACCTTTATGAATCAGTACAATCGTATTATGTGTCTTCAAGACAATGCAGTAGAACTGTTAATAAAGACACAGAATAACAATTTTGAAACTATTATATGCATGATCAATATTTTAGATATTAATAACTATTTAAAAAGATTAAAAAGGCTGCTTGGGATAAAATACTTTTTCAAAATGTAACTCAACAGAGATGGACTAAAAAATTTTGGTGCAAAATCCATCCTCCGGTCAGCAGAGACCGACAGATAAATTGTGAAGTAAATACTTCTGTTCGTTCGTTTGAAACAATGTTAGAAGCATTCAATGCATATCTTCGATTTTGTTTTTGCTCATGTAATAAAGTTATTCAATAACACAACACTTCGTTTTTATACAATACTCAACCCCACAATCGAAATCATCATACAAACCTTAATATAAACTAACCCTGCACAATAAGTACTTAGTTAATCGTACAATTACAACAAAATTAAACACAACAAAACTGGTGCACAAAAAACCCTTTTCAGGTTTTCATGTGACCTGGTGCTCAAAAAGGCACTCAGAACCAGGAAAACCTTTTTGTCCTAAGACACCATGACAGAGATCTGCCCCTATATTACTACTAATGTCATTACATATTATAAGACCACCAAATGCTCAATATTCACCATACATTCTTTTAAAACACATCAATTTAGGGATATAAAAAAAAAACTTCTGAGCACCTAGTCACACTGCATGAAGCAGAAAAGACCTCTTCAGTTAGCGTTGATAGATGCTGATGAAGATGAAATCTTAGATAATAAAACTGGTAAATTCTCAAACAGATTATAATTGAAACACTCATACATATTTATAGTGAATTTTCTACAATAATTGTTTGCTTGAGAAACAATGTTTTTTTTCGGAGCAAATCACTTTTTAGGATTCGCAGCCATCGAGCATAAAATCACGCCAAAACCAAAACAAAATATTAGGGCTGAAAGGCCAGAATCAGAATCATTGTTTCAGCCATTCAACTACATGTGCTAGCGAAAGGTTAGTGATCACAAAAGCTGTACAAAAGGAATGCTTTAGCAGTTCAATGAGAGGTGAATGTTTCTATCTGTTATTGATGAACCAGTGTTTGCATTACTACTAGTTTACTAAAGTTTACCTATGCCTATGGCAGCATGCCAACTGCTAACTAGTAACATTTGAATGAAAAGAGCGAAAGGTCAACTAGGGCAATTTATCACAGCTAAATGCATGTACATGTAACTGCAGATAGCCAAATGTCTCAAATGCGAAACTTTTTTGAAGTCAATTCAGCGCAAATGAAGCATCAGCCGTAACAAATGGAGCACATGGCAAAATTGCAACATCTTTGCTCTTTCACAGAAGAAAAAGTCATAGATGAGTTGCTACTACAATGCACCAAGAGCAAGCAATCTAGCTCACTATGCAGCTGTGGGATAAGTGCTGCAGGTCAGTATTAATGTCAAAACTTGATTTTTCGCAATTGTAACAGAAACAGTGAGCGTGTAGTGAAATAAATGGCAAACAATTGTCTTACAACTATTACAGATGACAAAAAACCAAGCTGAGTTAAAAAAAAAAGCCATTGACCATTATAAATAGTAGATACAAGTATTAGTGCAAGTACTAGAGTGAAGCCAGGATCTGATAAAGCTGTCACCGTCTCAGGTAAGGAACTCAAAATTTAATTTGTCACGTACGTCAAATAAATTAAAGTATTCGTTGAACCTTGCATTGGTGTAACTACCTGATTAGCACAGTCAGGCAAATGAGAAATATATGCAATCAAATACTCACTGTTGTTCACATTTAACATTTTTTTAAATAATTGTGAGGATTTTAGCCATATGACATCAAGCTTCTTGAAAACTTCATTTCTACAAAAAAGTTGAAGGCATTTTATGAGGCAGGCAAACAACTCAAACCATTTCTAACAGCATATACGAAGTCAATCGTGGAAAAAGAAAAGCAGATGGTGAGCAAACATTTCAAGGATAAAGGAACCAAACGAAATATTGAACCAGCTAATCACACGATGAATCACACGATGAAGCAAATATGAATGAACCCATAAATGTTGTGGTGAGATGTTACATAACACAGAGTGATCATTGCTAGCTGTGTACTTTTCTGAGTCACTTAGTTCAGATAGAAGAGGATGATAATCGACTACAAATATCTATGGATACCGAGACAAGAGACTAGTAATAGTAGTAGTAATATTATTGATTGTGGTTGCACTTTTATTTATTATTATGATTATTATTGATGTTCCTTTTGTTATTGTTATTACTATTATGATACTTTTTTACAAATAATAATACGATACTATTATGTTGTATGATATTATTATTATCATTTATAGATGATATCATAATAATGTGCATTCTATATTTCATTATTCTGTGTACTAATAAGAAAATTTCTTACCTTCAAAAAATATGGTGTAGCAATCTTTGCAGTAGGCTCTTTTCACTCATCAGTGTTGTGGGTTTCTCTCCTAGTACTACTGATCACCAGCTATTGCTGGCAGTTGGCGTGAAATATCGATTGCAAGGACCTACACATCTACTAGCTATTCAGTGAATCCATCGACTGATTGCATTGAACCATTGAAGCGTACAATTAGCTTCAGCTGTACATGTGCTTTTGGTCGTTTTATTGACATGCTGTCTGCATCAATCTGGCTTATTTCAGTGGGTGAATGTCACTAACTGAGAGCAGTTTTATTATTACTAAACGTCCCAAAAAAACACTCAACATAAGACAATTGATTCCTTTTTGATTAGTTGGTCGTAAGAATCACAGAAAAATATTCGAACTAGCATAATGAGAAAACGTTGTTCAGGTAAGTTTTATCAAAATGGAATGCGTTGAAACTAAAAATGCATATTCATAATAGTAGTAATATATGAGCAGATCTCCCTACCAAGTGTTTTTTTGTGGGGTCATAATCTGGGGTGATGCAATGGGTTACGGCGTTGAATGAATTCGCCGAGTTTATATTGTATTTTATTTGAGGGGCATTTGAGTGGCATTTAAGTGGCATTTGAGTTTTGATTATTTTTTTACCTAATTTGAACTTATATGATGTATAGATTTTGAATGTATGGCATTGAAGTTTTGATAATTTTTTACATAACTCGAACTCATATAGTATTTTGAGAGAGAGGAGAGAGGAGTTATATCTAGCTTGAATAAATGCATTTATTACATAATAAGCAGGGGTAAACCTTCCCATATAATATAGCTAGAGTCAGTAAAGACTAAGTAATACAAAGCACCAGGTCTTGTAATGATAATCAATGCAAAGTCTTTTTCTTTACATTACATCCTAAAAAATCCTCAAATTCGCTTCTATATGGTTAAAATTTACAGTATTTGGGAAATAATTGTAATAGAAAACATTATATCTATTAAAATTTACTGTAAATTTTATGTAGTACAAAGTACTATAACCTTCATTTATTCACTTGAGACTACATGACATCAGCATTTTGAGATCAAGTCTATATATATATATATATATATATATATATATATATATATATATATATATATATATATATATATATACGATGAATGATTTTTTGTATTATATATATATATATATAGTTATAGTAACTATTCTAAAAAGAAGACTATTATGAAGGTTTTTATTTAAGCCAAAGTAGGTTCGGTAGATACTCCATCAGAACACACTCGTCTTTTAGCATAAAAATATGTGAGTCCTCGCTTTATTTGCTTGTATGTCAACATTTTTTTATCCTTTACTACAAATCCTCGATTTTTACCCATAAACGACTTCTTTGTGTTCAATACATTTAGATAACTGTCTTTGTTCAATTGATTAATTCGTTTGTTCAAACCTTTTGAGCTAAACTTGTTTCCTTTTTCTCCCCAGCAATAATAGGATTTAGAGTTAAGAGCAACAATAGTAGTAATATATGAGCAGATCTCCCTACCAAGTGTTTTTTTGTGGATCAGACTTTGGAGTTGAGGCAATGGGTTACGGCGTTGGATGGATTCGCCGAGTTTATATTGTATTTTATTTGAGGGGCATTTGAGTGGCATTTGAGTGGCATTTAAGTGGCATTTGAGTTTTGATTATTTTTTTACTTGATTTGAACTTATATGGCATATAGATTTTGAATGTATGGCACTCATATGACAACATGTTTGATGGAGTTGTAATTGCCACTGAATTGTTTTTGTATATGATATAACCATCTACAACGCTATAGTTATTGTTATAGTTTTGTTATTACATAATAAGTATTACATTATTTGCTTACTGGAGAATGTAATAAAATATATATCATAATAAAGTGTAATAGGATGAATATATAGTTTTAAAGTCTATAAAAGCTTTTTAATTTGTAAAGTATTTGATGACTTTACAAGAAATATCATCACATTCAGGTTCAATCACGATGACAAGATTTTCTTCAAGTTTAAGTTTACTATCTTCCAATATAGATAGAGAAAGCTTTGAAAAATCCTCCAAGTCATTATAAATAAAAACTCTATAAATCGATGGTGTTGAATTTGTAATTGCTGCTGAATTGTTTTCGCATATGATGTATCTATCACACACACAATCAGTAGTTGTTTCGATTTCTTCATAATTGTATATAGTAGAGTTTGTAGGACTTGGCTGTTCCAAAACTAAATCGACTAAACCCAGAGCTTGTGGAAGAGATGGAATTGATGGTGATAAAGCTGGAACTAGTGACTCGTTTGTAATTTTTGTTGCCGTCGTCGTTTTCTGCGGAGTTGTGGTGATTGTTGAAGTTGTTCTTCGAATCGTAGGTAGTAATCCCTCATCGTATAAATGAATGTAATCTAAAGCTTCATCGGTTTTGCAAACAAAGTATTGTTGAGGCCACATATCATAAGTGTCACAGCTTCTATGTCGGGGAGAAAACTGCATCAAACATGTGAGTGTATGTATACGATATTTTAAGCTTTTTCCTAAAATATGAGTTACTGAATTAACTGCTTCCATATTAAGAATTCCCGAAAAACATTCAATCTGTCTATGAGCTAACGTGAATGGGTGAATCTCTGTTGCAAGACAATAACTGCTTAGGATTGGGAATAATAGAAGATGGATTCGATATTTCATTTTATTCAGAGAGAGAGACTTTTAACCTAGTTTATGCTTTCATCATCTAGAGTTAACTGTCTTGCATTTCGGTGGACTTTGGTTAATATGCTCCAACTAAAGTTCTATATATATAACTTTGGGATCGCATTTGTCTTTGTTATCTCCTTGACATGTGATGCTGATGATAATCTTGTTTTGAATAGACTTCAAACTTTCAAAACTCGAAAATGACAAATTTACACCTTCAATACCATTGATGTTAGTGATGATAGTAGCTATTTTCGGCTTCTCATTGGTCAAATGATTGCATTCCACACATGCAAAGTTGGTTGACTCAAACTCTTTTGTTGGTGGACAAATCAAACGTGAGGTGTTGTATTCAAATACACATAATTCATCATTCCAAAATAGTTTTGTATTTTGAGTAAGACCTTCCGTATTATTTTTAACCCCTATTGCACATTCCTCCTGCTTCAGAGTGTATTTTGTTGGCGTATTGCAGGTCAGGGTATCTGTAGAAGTTTTGCTTTTGCAGATCCAAGAAGCGTTTTGAGCGATAATAAAACTACAATGTAAATAGTTGGAAGGATAGAGTCTCACACAGTTTGTTCCATTTTCATCTTTATATCGAATACTCTTTTCAAAAGGTGAAAAAAATAACACATCATTTTTTTCCATAACTCCATCTATACATTCATCGATTTCGTCGGCATAAAATACTTCACTGACATTGAAACTGTCGAAACTCGAAAATGTTGAATTCACACCTTCGATTTTATTGATGTTAGTGATGTTAGCTGGATTTGATTCCTCATTTACACCTTCGATATCATTGATGGTAGTGATGTTAGCTGAAATTGATTCCTCGGTATCTGTAGAATCTTTACTCTTACAGATCCAAGAAGCATTTCGAGGGATGAAAAAACCGCAATATATATAGTCAGAAGGGTAGAGTCTCACACAGTTTTCCCCATTTTCATCTTTATATCGTATAGTCCTTTCAAAAGGTGAAAAAACCAAGACATCGTTTTTTTCCATAACTCCAGCTAGACATTTATCAATTTTGTTGCTATAATACACTCCACTAGTTTTGAAACTGTCAAAAGTCGAAAGTGATGAATCTTTGATGTTAGTGATGTTAACTGGTTTTGGTTCTTTGTTGATCGAATGATCGGAATGCATGCAAATTTGTATGTCATAAATTGTCTTCTCATAGGACAGATCACACGTCCGCCAATGTATTGAAATGCACATAACTTCCCATTTCGATATACTTTTGTATTTTGAGTAAGTCCTTCCGTATTATTTGTAATACCTATTTCACATTCCTCTTGATTCAAAACGTATTTTGTTGAAGTATCACAAGACACAGCATCTGTAGAAGTTGTGCTCTTGCAGATCCAAGAAGCGCTTTGAGGGATGAAAAAACCACAATATAATAAGTCAGGAGGGTAGAGTCGCACACAGTTTGTTCCATTTTCATCTTTATATCGTATAGTCCTTTCGAAAGGTGAAAAAACCAAGACATCATTTTTATCCATAACTCCGGCTATACATTCATCAATTTCATTGGTATAGAATACTCCACTAACATTGGGAAATGTTAGTGCTAATAGCAAGATAAATACGCAGCTCATTTTTTAAAATGTTTTTGCTTTCAGTGTTGAAAGTTGAATACTTTCTTTCTTGATGTTCTTTCTATTTATACGTAAGTGGCTAGTGGTTTGTTCAGCTCTCTGAGCTGATTTTGAAGATGTGAAACAATCTCATCAAAGTGGCTACCAAAATGTAAGTATGGTTCCAATCGAGATTGAGACAAAAGAACATGTGTTCCTGTCCAGCGAAATGAAGTCAAACCTCTTAAAATCGAAATATCTATCAAATCACCCAGTTCAGCATCTTTCAAACATTGCTTTATATCAATCAGTTCGATCGCTCTTTTGAGATCTTCAAAATCTATCAACTTGTCTTGCGGACAGCATACTTTTGGATCAAAGCTCCTAGAACAGTTTAAGAATTCGAGAGGATTTGCTCTTGAAATACAATTACAGCTCAAAAGCATGCTTTGTATTGATTTACGAACTAGATTGAATCCTAACACAAAATAAAATACTTCTTCGGTGATGAGTTGAACAAAAAGAGGATTCGAACGCTCTAAAGGAATGTGTTCAAAATGAGTCCTTATGAACTTAGGAACAAAATCAGCCAATGTAGCAATTGACTTGAATCCTTCTGCTTTTCCACTCATGTTTCTTCTGTAGTTCAGAGATAAATGAAGCAACATTTTTTGTAGCAGTTCTTTTATGAATCCTCAGATATACTTGTCGAATCAATAGGTATTATCGGGTTGACTGAGTCTTCTTTTTCATCAGGAGTATAAGCATATGGATATCCTTCTGCTATCGCAAGTAGTTTATCCTTTAGACGTTGATAAGCCAGTTTGCTCTGACTAGTAGGTAATAGGTAGGGATTTAATCGTGCTCTCAAATTTGTTAACATAAAGGGAGACTTCAAATCATCAGAGGAAAGATCCAAAAAAGCATTAATCCATTCATCATGCACCAAAAAACCCATTTTAGCGTTTCTCAAAACTTGTCTTCTATCAATCCAGTCGATAGCATCACCCAATTCTTTTTTGGTAGGTGTAGCACCTTCAACCATTTCAGCATATCTTTTACAAGTGATACATTTATCATCAACGTGTGAACAGTAACAGTTTAGCAGTGATAGATTGGTTGCTTGCTTGTAAAAACTTCCTCCTAGTACACAGTATACACATTCTTCCGTAAAATAAATCCTCAACATTTCATCAGAAACCTCAGCCAAAAAAGTCTTAGATCCTATAGCATCGGAAGCTTCTTGGTGAGCAAAGTCTTCAACACGTAACATATTTGTTGTTATTCCGTTAAATTACAAAACGCAAATGATCCGTTTTCAAATTGAAATACCTATTTAATCATTCATTACTTTTTCTTTTTTTTGAGGTTAATTGTTATGCTAGCTCATGTAGATCTTCATAAATGCTTTAATTTCAACCTGACAACCATCGATTGGACAAGGTTTTACTTCTGATGAGCATTCAGTAAGGGCTTTTTCCTTACACTCACTACAGTTAATGAGATGACCACATGGAAGAGAGATATGATTTGCAATTACTTTTTTTTCATGTGACTCAGACACACATTGAGCAAGTTTGCTTTGCTTAGTCTGATCTTTATCTTTTTTTAACGAATCAATTGTTTTAGCATCATTTTTTAACAGTGTTGACGAATTCTCAACAGATGTAAAATCATTTTCAAAAGTATGTAAGGCTTCAATCATAAAACCTATTCGCTCAAAAGGTTTTCCATTTAACACTAAAACTTGTTCGATATCGTTTTGACTGTATCCTAGTTTTTTGCAAATAAGTTTCATTTCTTCGGTGTCATTGTTGAGCGTTATTTGTTTTACGTTTTCTCGATATTTTTCAACCCCTCGCTTACACCTTTTGCCTTTGTCTGTTCGCATGTAAACATCCTCAACATACTCTTCACCTTTACTCCCGAGTAAAAAATAACAGTCAGGGAACCATCGACAGTGTTCCTCCCACGGTAGATCACTCTCTTCCCATTCTTTAAGTTCACCTGAGCAAAAGAAGCATTTTACACTATCTCCGAACTTAGTATAGTAGAAACCTGCATTGGAAAGGAGTTTCATGGAGACTTTACCCTTCCATTGTTTGAAACTGTCTTCTCTAGATGTTTCAGTAGCAAAACGTGGTGTACCAGCACGATCAATTGATATACCTAGAGGTAATACTTCTGCAGTTAAATCTCCTCTTCTAGTTTTTTGTTCTTCCATCGTATAACTTTTGACAATTGAGATGTTTTTCATTTCATCTGCAAGTAGTTTTCTAGGTCTATACACACGATTGTGAGTATTAAATCCTCTAACAAATCGACAAAACGGAAAACTTTTAGCATGTTCTTTCATCGGATGTTCATCTTCATCCTTCCAGTTTAGTAATACCCCTCGGCAAAAAGCACATCGAACAGCGTTGTCGTTTTCAAGGTTATAGAAACCAGCTCCAGCCATGTTTTCACCACAATGTTTACCTACTTGTCTCCAATTTGTAAGAAATGATTTTCTTCGATAACTTTCATCAAGCATTAAAGTCTCTCTTTCATAAAAAGAGAGTTCATTGTAAATGAACTTGAAAAAGTCCGTTGGGGAAAGTTGCGCAATAGTTTTTTGTAATTTTAATGACAAAAGACTACAGTGATTATCCGGATAAGTTGCGACGACATAAGTTATTGCAGTGGTATCAGGAAAAGTTCGTTGTAAAAACAACGACGAAGTAACGAGTAAACTATCATCTATCCATTCAGTGCAGTCTTTAATATTTTTAAAACAATTCCGAGTTTTTCGCATTTCTTTTTTTTCGTTATAAATAGTATTTGCTACATATCTGTTGTTTGTTACTCGACACATTATTTATATATAATATAAGTAGTAGCTTCAGTTATTACTCAAGTTGAAGTTTTGTTGGAAAGTTCTTTCCCTTTGATCTAGTTCGTTGTTATTCTAAAAAAAATGATAATGCTTTATAGCAAAAAATAAAAAAAGACTAAAGTTTCAATTTTTTTCAATATACTTGAATTGATTACTATTGTAATAGAATGTAAATACTTACATCAGAAATGAAGACTTGTCTTTCTTTGAATTAAAATGAATGATATTCCTAGTTGTTTGAACTTGAGCTGCTTTCTATAAAATTCGGATGAAGAAGGAGTACTTTTTTCATTTTAAAGTCCTGAAATAATAATAATAAAACATAATTAAAACTTACATACAACATTTTTTGATATCTTAAATAGTGAATAATCTTGTTTTTTTTCAGAAAATGTCTTCACGTTTAAATTGATTACAATTAAAACAAAATACAAATACTTACATCACAAATGAAGACTTGTTTTCTTTGAATTAGATGAATTATACACATAGTTGTTTGAACTTCAGCTGTTTCCTATGTAATTCAAATGATGAAGAAGGAGTGCTGTAGTAGATGATGATGATGTAGTAGATCTTGTTCCTTCAGTTACTAACGATGAAGTGAATGCTTTCTGTATGAAAACAGTGCTTCTTATATAGCTTAAGTTGCACTGCTATGAATCAGCATTATTTTCATGTGAATAGAAACCGTTGCTTTCGCGGGAATAAATATTTCATTTTCATGTGAATGGAACCTGTTGCTTTCGCGGGAATAAATATTTTATTTTCACGCGAATACAAACCAATGTTTTCGCAGGAATAAAAATGTTATTTTCCCGCGAATACAAACCAATGCTTTCGCGGGAATAAATAATTTATTTTCCAGCGAATGGAACCTGTTGCTTTCGCGGGAATAAAAATTTTATTTTCCCGCGAATACAAACCAATGTTTTCGCGGGAATAAATAATTTATTTTCACGCGAATGGAAACCGTTGCTTTCGCGGGAATAAATATTTTATTTTCCCGCGAATACAAACCAATGTTTTCGCGGGAATAAATAATTTATTTTTCCGCGAATGGAACCTGTTGCTTTCGCGGGAATGAAAATTTTATATCCCGCGAATACAAACCAATGCTTTCGCGGGAATAAATAAGTTATTTTCACGCGAATGGAAACTGTTGCTTTCGCGGGAATAAATATTTTATTTTCACGCGAATACAAACCAATGTTTTCGCGGGAATAAAAATGTTATTTTCCCGCGAATACAAACCAATGTTTTCGCGGGAATAAATAATTTCTTTTCACACGAATGGAGACCGTTGCTTTCGCGGGAATAAATATTTTATTTTCCCGCGAATACAAACCAATGTTTTCGCGGGAATAAATAATTTGTTTTCCCGCGAATGGAACCTGTTGCTTTCGCGGGAATAAACATTTTATTTTCCCGCGAATACAAACCAATGTTTTCGCGGGAATAAATAATTTATTTTCACGCGAATGGAAACTGTTGCTTTCGCGGGAATAAATATTTTATTTTCACGCGAATACAAACCAATGCTTTCGCGGGAATAAATAATTTATTTTCCCGCGAATGGAACCTGTTGCTTTTGCGGGAATGAAAATTTTATTTCCCGCGAATACAAACCAATGCTTTCGCCGGAATAAATAAGTTATTTTCACGCGAATGGAAACTGTTGCTTTCGCGGGAATAAATATTTTATTTTCACGCGAATACAAACCAATGTTTTTGCGGGAATAAAAATGTTATTTTCCCGCGAATACAAACCAATGTTTTCGCGGGAATAAATAATTTATTTTCACGCGAATGGAAACCGTTGCTTTCGCGGGAATGAATATTTTATTTTCCCGCGAATACAAACCAATGTTTTCGCGGGAATAAATAATTTATTTTCACGCGAATGGAAACTGTTGCTTTCGCGGGAATAAATATTTTATTTTCACGCGAATACGAACCAATGTTTTCGCGGGAATAAAAATGTTATTTTCCCGCGAATACAAACCAATGTTTTCGCGGGAATAAATAACTTATTTTCACGCGAATGGAAACCGTTGCTTTCGCGGGAATAAATATTTTATTTTCCCGCGAATACAAACCAATGCTTTCGCGGGAATAAATACTTTATTTTCACGCGAATGGAAACCGTTACTTTCGCGGGAGTGAAAGTTTTATTTTCACACGAATAAAAACCAATGCTTTTGCGGGAATATCGCGTGAAAAACTGCTGAGTCATAGATATATTATAAAGAAGGTTTCACGAGATGGTTTTTCATAGGGTTAATTAGTACAGCTTTAGCTATTTAAGAACCACTGTTTTCACACAGAAAGCATCCAGTTCTACAATAGCTAGCAAAGAAGCAACATCTACACAGCAACTACTACATTTACTTGAAACTATAGAAAGATTTTCATTCAATAAGGTGAGAATCACTAAATAATTCTTTAACATATATTGATAAAAAACTTCAACTAGATTTGCTATAATACTTCAGAAAGTTAATTTTATGTTTTAATATTTTGTTCTTATTAATAAAAAATCAAATAGTTTCACCATTAATGCATCAGAAAAATTATTATGGTTTTGATTATGTGTTTATTTTATAAATATCTAGTTAGTTTATTCTTTTCAAAATATTTTTCAAATTCCAGCCATCTGTTACATATTTTTTACTCTCTTTTCAGTTCCAACTTCTGACTGAACGCTCTGAATATGAATGAAGACCGTAATACCTCATTTCTCTCAACATTCGAACCATACTCTGATGATAAAGAAAATATCCCTCCTGATTCACATATAATAAGAAGGAAACTGAAAACAATTCGACCAAAGCCATGGGATTCGGATAGAAATAAAACGATTGACTATACTTGGACTTTGAAAGCACCATCTCTTTCTCATCTTTCCTGCTTGTCAAAAAATGCTGCTAGTTTGCTCAATTCTTGCGATACCAATGACAGAGTAATGATTGGAAGGTTTCAACCACTTCACTTAAATCAAACGCCATCACTTCTCGACATAATCTCCATCGAAAGACCAGCTGAGGATGTATATAAAAACTTATGCATTATCCGCTACAATGTCGAAACATTTGGCAACAGACGACAAGTGAGGTCTATGGTGAGAAATGAGGATTACAACAAATTAGCTCCAACACAACCGGATGTTCCAAAACTGGTGGTTTTTATGGGATTCGATTCAGACAAGCATCCAATCTTTCATCCTATCAACTTCCCATCCAATATTTCCCTTGAGGAAGCTCAACAGCTAAGTAAATTAATAAAAAAAAAAAACACCTAGTCAGTTGATCAGTATGGTTTGTATCGCAACACTCTCTCAATTTGCTGTTGGAAGTGTAATCAGTTTTGAATCTCCTCAAATATCAACTCAGTTAACATTACCTAATGGAGAAGTGGTGATGGATGCGCTACTGGTAAACTACAGATGTTTGCCATACGATGGTTTGATGATGGGAGTTCTATATATACCTGAAAAACATGCTAGCAACGTCAAACGAATTGGAACAGGAGTCATACTTGTAAGAAATCGTGAAGTTAGTAGATTTGGTTATCATCGACATGATATAATCACATTCACAGCATTACAAGCAATAGAAACGGCTCAAAACCTATCCAACAAACTTGATGATTCCAACCAGATGAAGTACTTTACTACAGATGAGGTTGTTGAGAACAAGGTCTTAGTGCTTTCAATGGGAGTGGGAAACACATCTTCTACATCTTTGAGAGAACCAACACCCACTGGTGAAAACTATATTCAAAAAGAGCATGTCAGACAAGACAACATACTGAGTATTTTTTATTTAATGTAAACTAACTGATATAAGTAATACTTCCAATTAGATAATATTTATTTATAAAGCAATTATTTTTTGTTTTGCTTTAGATAGAAGAGAGAGAATCAAAAACACTTGATGAAAATTATGCTCAAGAAAAAACAAACCGAACAATATAACTTGGTGAGTTACTTCCCTTTACTATATAATGTTAACTAACCAATGTAAAAAGAACTATAATTCAAATTCATGTAATTATTTTACATTTTTGTTTAATCATCCTATACTAATACATAACTTTTTATTTTAGTTCATTATGGAATCAAAAGTACATAGAACAGAAGTCTTCCTTCCTAAGTTATAACATCAGTACAACAATGACGACATTGTAAAGAAAAAGACTATCATCCATTGATTGTCATTACAAGTTGTAGTGCTTTGTATTACTTAGTATTTACTAACTCTAGCTATATTATACAAGAATATTTTGCTACTTATTATGTAATAAATGTATATAATCATATATTGATTCAATGTAGTTATATCTCCTCATTCTTCTCTCCTCTCTCTCAAAATATCATATGAGTTCGAGTTATGTAAAAAAATTATCAAAACTTGAATGTCATGCATTCAAAATCTATATGCTATAAGTTCAAATTAAGTAAAAAAATAATCAAAACTCAAATGCCACTTAAATGCCACTCAAATGCCACTCAAATACCCCTCAAATAAAATACAATATAAACTCGGCGAGTTCATCCAACGTCGTAACCCATTGCCTAAACTCCAAGATCAAATCCACAAAAAAACACTTGGTAGGGAGATCTGCTCATATATTACTACTCATAATATAACTGAAAACTTGAATCTTGAACTCCAACCATCAGGGACCCGCTGCTTCAATGGCAGGCTCAACGAGAGCTTATACCACAAGCCTATAGGAAAAACGTAATTCGCTCAGTTTTCATGCAGTGCGTTCTTGTTAGACATTTGGCAGTGAGCCAAGTTTCCTTAGCTAAAGGCTGGTAGTTAAATTTGCAAAAAGAAAGAATGCGAATCCCCACCAAACACAACTCTACAATCTCAAGTGATGAAACGTCGTGCAGTTGATTTGGAAGAGCAAAGACAAGATAATGGCACTATGGATAATGTCGAAGAATTGAACTGCAAAAGGAGAGTTGTGACCGGTGTTGAAGACAAAATGCTTCTCTGTCACGCCCAAACTAATTTTCAGGACATCAGCATTGACAGCTCAGTGATTCAATCAGTTAATGAACAAATAGAGAAAATCCAATAAGCAAAGGAACAACAATGAAACAAAGGTGCATCAGTTTGAACATTATATTTTGATTGAAAAGCTCAACTTAATCTGCAAAAGAAAAAGAATATTGCTGAAGTCAGCTTTTAAAACCAAATAGTAAGCACTAAAACTGAAACTAAAATTGCTGTTTAAAATCTTTCCGTTTATCAAAAAGAATGCCAAAAATTTTTGAGACTAACAAAACAGTTTCCTAAATTTTTGATTATGTTTGTTCGCAGGAACAGGAAACCAATATTCCTAACCAACAGCGCCATGATATTGTAATGGATTCCGGTCTGTTACCACGAACATCCACTAGTCTCGAGTATTGTACCTCTCTCCAGAGGGGAAACTGTGCTGAATGACAGTGACAACTGTGCAGGGTAACCGAATTACCCGGTAAGGCAAGAGCCCCATGGCTCAAACAAACAGTACAGCGTAGTGCTTGTACAAGTGGCTTTATTCTCAAAGGCAAGATGCTAGAGGGTAATTATTCCTCTAGGTGGCAGTGAGAAAGAATGCAATGAATATATAAAATGTCTCTCCTTTTATAGGAGAGCTCACAGGTATCAAACATATAACAGTGATAGCACAGGAAGTAATTAGACCAATGCAAATGCTCATATAAATGGTCAACCAATTAGGTAATCGATAGGAATTAAATAAGGGAGGTGCCAAGTGGCTAAGGGCGGAGTCCTGTCTCCTGCTGGCCAATTAGGCTGTCCTATAGGGTCCCAAGGCTCCAGTTAGCTTGTGGTCCTAGTTACCGCAGATGTTAGGGTAGGTAGCTTCGGTTCCTGGCTTGGTGGTAAGTCCTGGCTAATTTCGAAGTTCATCAGCTATGGCAGCCATCTTATACCGGCCCTGTGTCAGCATACCGGCCCTGTAGAGGTCACTACCGACCCTGTAGAGGTCACTACCGGCCCAGTACCGGCCCTGTGTACAGTGCTACCGGCACAGTATAGCTTTGCTACCGGCACAGCATCATACCGATGGCTGTAGGTGCATTGCCAGCGAATAGAGTGGATAAGTGGTGTAGCAAACTCCCTGTTTACTATTATCTTTCACCAAAATCTACCACATACCTCTTTCCATTAAAGTCATAGCCCGCCTTTAATAACAACATATCGAGAATAATATGTGTGGGGGTAACACCTGTACTCAGATTCATATATTTGATTATATATAGTCGGGTATTATGCCGTGAAATGACATAGCGCCTCTCTCCAGAGAAGGTCGCCCTTACAGGTGACCTCCCGTGACTCAACTCCTCCTGGATCATAGGGGAAGCTGGTACTCAGCTCCATTTCCTCCTCTAAGGGAGGGCTCAACGTCTTCATTAGACGTACTGCTGCGTTTTGTGCTTAGTCAATCAATAACATGTAATTTTCACCACAACTATAAAGGTCAATAAAGAAAAATATTTTTTGGTATAATTGTAATAATAATAACCCAAACAATAATAGGATAAGACTTCTTTAAACTCCGAATTGTGTTTAGGGTGGAGCAACAAAGAAAATTTGATTTGCAGATAATAAAAAGCTGGTTATTTGGCTCATTTGGGAATAAGTTTTGTGGTCTGAAATGCTCTGCAAAGCCCATGCCAGCACTAAATTTTGCAAAATTTTCCGCTCGGGCGGGGCATAAGCGGGGGAAGGGTGCCCACACCCCACCCCTCCCCCGCACCCCCTCCCCTTCCACCCAATGACAGGACCACTTTTTGAACCAACACTACAGCCCTGTCTACACTTCAATTACAGGTACAACATACATACAATTTTTTTTTTTTTTTTTTTTTTTTTAAATCAACTTTATTTACTGATCAATGTACAGTTTGTAAGCAATATACAAGGTACCAATGGATCATGTTTGACATTATATGAAATAGCTATCAAAGCAAACACCCTATACCCATGCCCGCCGTTACCGGCTACTCTTCCGAAAAGGCAGAGGGGGATCTTTTACTAGCATGACTCCATAGTTATTATGGAGAGTGCAATCAAACTAGGGACCACGTTATTTTTATGCCCATATCCGACCAGGCAGAGCATAGGAGGCCAAATATCTTGCTCACAGATAACCGTGCTGGGAATCGAACCCCAGATCCAGGATTGAAGTGCAAGCACTTCAACCACTAGACCACACGTGCCTCCGGTAAGTAAGTAAGTTATATCATCATATTCACAGTATATCTAGATTGACATGAGTACTGCATGTACAATGTATCTAAATTTATAGTATAACTACATGCAAAATACTTACTATTTTTGTAGTGACAATTCATTTGGTAGCAGGCACCTGCACCTCCCTCAGTACTAGACTAGATCGCAGGCAGAAGTTCAGCAACTTGGGCAGGCACTACTGGGCAGTAGCGCAGGCCGGCATGGCTGGGTTGTGTGCTGGACTGAGTGCTGGCTAGGTCGGCTGCTTGATTGCAGGGCCCTACAAAGTGTAAGCTGCCTACTTGTAGGCACTTGCTGGCTGTATGTATTTTTCAGGCTTGTGACTTTATTGTAAGACTTCAATTGTTACAATGCTGATTGCTTTCTTCATGTAAGCAATTGAGAGAGAGAGCCTGACTGCAGGGCCCTACAAAGTGTAGGCCGCCTACTAGTAGGCACTTGCTGGCTGTATTTTGCAGGCTTGTGATTTTATTGTAAGACTTCAATTGTTACAATGCTTATTGATTTCTTCATGTAAGCAATAGAGAGAGAGTGTATGTGTGAGAGTAGTTAGTCTGTATTTTTTTATACTTCTGGCTGTGCTCCTCCAACTACTCTCAGTTGTGAGGCAGCAGCAGCCAGTATTTATACAAAATGTTACATAATTTTCCTTTTTTCACAGGTAGCCCAATAGTATATACAAAAGGTAAGTGGGCTAGCATAGGGTATTGTAAACAAGTAGTATAATAGCCTTAGTGGCATAACTAGTGGCTAGTGGAAGAAAAGATACAATACAAATGTCATGTACACATGTTTTGTACGGTTAGCCACACAGAGCAGTGTTTGTTATTTACGCTATTTCTTCTGTAGGCTCGTAGCTGGGAGTTGTCTACCTAGGATAGCATTACTCCGCATATCGGTTGAATACGAGCCATTTCCTGCACAATATCTATATGTGAAGCGTACCTACAAGTAAAGTATTCATACATGTACAGTGTACCTACATGTACAGTATACCTACATATACAGTGTACCTACATGTACAGTATTCATACATGTACAGTGTACCTACATGTACAGTATACCTACATGTACAGTATACCTACATGTACAGTGTACCCACATATTGTAGTGGATTTTGGGGGCGTAATATCACTAGCTGTGTTTGGTAGCTTGCTGCCACCAGTTGTTAGATTAACCTGTTACAACAACAGGGTCGGTGAGGTACCGAATGTATATCAGACAGAGTATTGCTACTCTGCAATCAAATGCGAGCCCTCGGCTCAAACGCATATCTCAAAGTAGTTGAGTATACATGACTTTATTCAACCAGAATAAAACGAGTTAGTAAGCAATCCCAATTACAACTGACTGTTATGGACAAAGTTCTGCCTTTATAGGCAGTGCAAAAGAACAGTCATCCAATTATCATGCAATATCACAATATACACCAATGAGATTAAATACATAAATACATAACGAGTAAGGTTACAGTAAAGGGCTTAAAAGGAATAGGCGCCCTGTGGTAATAGGCGGAGTCATAATCTCTTTAGCCAATCACGTCCAATCTCTGGGTACTCAGTCCTTTCAGCTCTTGATCCAGCTTCTTTGGTGAGGGGTAATGGCGGCTACTTCCATCAGATGGTGCTTAGGTTCTCCCAGGCTACTTTCGGGATCTCAGGCTCTGCTGACTCACTTCCTGCCGGCCCAGTGAGGTCGGTATGGGTGCATACAGGGTCGGTATAGGTGGTACACAGGGTCGGTATGTGTGTACACAGGGTCAGCATAGGAATAAATACAGTCACCGTCCACTTGGTAGTAATTACTAGGTATCCTGGCTGTCCAATGGCTATTGTAGTGAAACCAGGATGTAGTGCTAGTTGTGCGCAGAGGATGTGTACACTAAAATCCACCACACACCTCTCTCCATTAAAAACATTCTCTTATTTTTAATAAACCATATCAAACAAGGGAAGAAATAAGGGGTGAACAACTCCCGTGTTCAGATTAATATATATTTTCTGCAATCTTTTTGTTGCAGATAAAAAGTATAATGATAATGCTGCAGAGACTAGGTCTGCAGAGTAATGCACAAATGAGTAATAATACTATATACAGTGTCTTGCTCCTTTAGAACAAATCTCCACGTACGTGGTTAGCCTGCATTCTGAGCCTCGTCATTTCCTGCGTGACGCCTCGTGCTTCTGTTTTGGTGAGGGTAATGCTTCTTCGGTCAGTTGCTGGCTAACGATAATACGCCACAGCTCTTGCAATGTCTGTTCTAGGGTGGCCGCATGTTATTCTGCAGTCTCTGCCAAGCGGTTGTTATGCTGTGGAAACCGCAGCGATGGCCTAGGTACTGTCTGTACAGTAGGCTCGTCCTTTGGGTTCTGTCTTTCAAGAGTGGGTGGTGTGGGGCTGGCACCCCATTGAATAAGCTTAGGTATCTTATACTGCCGGACTGCTGTTAGTGAGTCGGCTGCTGTGGTTACTGCCACCTTGTTCACCTGGCACTCTGGAGAGCATCTCCGTTTAGCCGGTGGTGGTGTCGGGCGACGACCACTTTGAGTAGGCTGGCATCTCCTGAACTTTGCGGGGTTCTCCCACCGCACAAACTGGCAGAATCGGCTATAACTCGCCCTGTCTACCGTGTATACGATTCCAGTCTTTAGATGGTGTACCGGATCTCCTGGTGCGTCGAATTTTGCTTGGTGTGAATACACTGCATCACGACTTTCACTTCCGTAGTAGCAACAGCAGTAATGCCTGATGTAATGTTGTCCCACATGTATGCGCAGCTGCCGCGCATTCTTGGCTTGGAAGTGGCACTTGGGGCAGACAGCGTTGCATGCCTCTTGCATCAAGGTGTCTATCCTTGCTTCCGTGGCTACTGTTACCCACCGTAGCATACGCCACCGGGTGGGATTTTGCTTCCCTTCAGGTGCCCACGAAGTTGTTGACTCATCCTCTACCGTGAGCTGCTCTTCCGCTCCCAGCTCTCCTTCTTCGAACGGTGTTGGAGGAGTGGATCTCACCAGCCGTACCACCAACTTCTGCTTTTCAGCAGCTGCAACAATAACATCTTTACAGGAAACAGTACAAGCATTGTGCACTGGCAGTGTTATGTGGCAGGGGGAAATTGGGGGGGGCTGGATTGTGGCACGTTTACAGGCCTTCCTATCACAAGGGGTGTCTGAGCACCGTCCAAAGGGACAGTAGAAGGGGCAACGCCTTCTAGCGAACACCGACGCGTCGGTCTATGTTCGGGGGTTCTTGTTCTCTTGCAAGACTTCTCCCACGCCCCTGGGTGGGGGTGTTAGGCACTGACTCTACAGGGGTCTGCTCCACACTCTCTGTGTTGGGAGTGCTTGCTATACGAGCAGTGGCACTGTTCTTTCTACTCTGAGGGGGCCGCGAAGGGTGGCTATCGCCTTCGGCCAATTTCTGCATTTTTTTGCCTGTTGCAGGGTGACCCCGGGCCGGTATAGAACGACCCCGGGCCGGCATAGAGTGCTGCAGGGCCGGTATAGAGTGCTGCCGGGCCGGCATAGAGTTAACCGATGGAGCAGTCAACTTACTTTTACTCAATTTCAATCCTGCTGCCAGATTGAGGGTCCTAGCTGGTTCTAAAGTCAGTGGGGGAGCTTTCCTACCAGAATTACTTGGTAATTGCCCTTGGGTTTGGGGCTTTGAGGGACTGCCACTACGTAATGCTAATGGATCTGAACTATTGCTGTGTTTAAATATCCACTCGGCAATTTCTGAATCAGTCAACTCACCAGTGGTGGCTTCAAGCAGGGTATCCTTGGCAGCGGCAGCAGGAGTACATCCTGTAGGATCTCTTAGTAGATCAGCTGTGGGCATAGCCAGCAGAGCTTCCTCCTCTAATCCTGCGAAGGGCTGGTACTCCGCCAGTCCTGCTTCCAACAGAACGTTTTTGTCGTTTTCATTTAGGTCCAAGCAAGCAGCTATCTTATAGATAAAATGTGGCTGGTCAAGTAGTGGTTGCACTGGTCACTGTCTTCAGAAAGAATGAATGTTTCTCCTCTGCTGCAAGGTCTCTCATAACTGTGACTCATCGTGCATGTACTTTTATGCAGTGGAGCTGTAGTGGGGGTATTTGGGGCAATCTTTGCCGCCTGATGTGGGCTGGCCAGCTGTCTGTACAGCGGCAGCGGGTAGGTGGGTGGCAAGTGTGTCTGTGGGTGCTCCATAGACACCAAGCACGGCTGTTCTGGCATGTACGGTTTGGCATCTACAGCTACTGGAACGTTTTTCCCGCACATTCCATGTATTGCATCGTAGATCCTTGCTACACTCCTTCCGGGCATTCGCCTTGAACTGCAAGTTGCACTACTTGCAATTGCTTCTGCTGTATGGGAGGGCTTTCTCCATTGCTCCTGGCTGTTAGGCGTATTCTTGGCTACAAGGAGTGTAGCCAACAGGGGCTTAGTGACAACTTTCACCTTTTCCTCCATAACTTTCTCAGTTTTGGCCGTATTTGGCTGAAACTTTCTGGAGAGGCATATTTCCCCTCTCTCCAGAGTATGGACTGGTTTCTTAGCAGCTAGTTCTGCCCAGCTAGGTGTGGTAGGGGGAAATCCATCCCTGCCAAGGGGGAACAGTGCTGCGCTGTACCTCAAGTCACCTCTCTTCGCTGGATCTGCGTCCAGCAGCCTGACACTATCCTTAAGCAATCTCCCATGCTAGTCAGTGCAGGGTAGCTCATGGCCATCTATTATTATGGTTGAATCTATAAAGCGCATCATACACTCGTGGCCGGTGAGGAACGGCATTCCTATAACGGCGTCCTCGTGAATGTCACTAATGACAAAACTCACTGTAGTCCGGAGTCCACGGAGTTGTAAAGATACCTGTACCGTACCATAGAAGGGGATTTTTTAATCGTCTGCCATCAGACCATGGGGTTCGCTATCCTTAAGGGTGTCCTGGACCCACTGAGGTAGTCGGCGGTAAGCATGCCGCGACAGTAAATTAGTGGTGCACCCTGTATCTACCAGAATGGACATTAAGCGCCAGTCCATCTTGCCAGACAAGGAGTAACTTGCTTGATAGGGGCGTTTTAAGTTATTACTAGCAACCTCTGTTGCCTGCATCTCAGGAGGCTTAACTCGCAGGGACGTAGTCCACCTGCTGACCTCGTTTAGGGAGTGTATGGCTAGCCTTGTCGCAGCTAGATGCCGTCGGCTCTACTGCGGCCGGTGACCGTTTCCCTTTCTCGACGGTTGGCTAACCTTACTCTGCCAAGGTCTCTTCGTACAGTACCTCTGTACATGTCCGTCTCCGCCACAGCCCCAACAGCGCAGTGTGGGTGTGGCTTCCATTAGGGGAGTGGGTGCTGGGGAGTTGTCTTTCTTCAGTACCTTTATTTCTTGCGTCAAAGCCTGCAAGGTTTTCATCACTAGCTGAAATGGGTCCTGTCCAGTGCTGGGCGGTGCACTGACTTGTTGCACCGGAGAGTTAGGGGGGGCTGGAGTAGATGGCAACGGAGGAACACCCCCTCCATACTCATCATCATCGTCCGTTTTGTCTCCTATAGCGCGCACATGCGTGGGGCGCTCTTCATGGGCCGTCTTGATCTGCAGGTGTTCGTTACCTGCTCTTACAGCGTCTGCAAGGTCTGTTGGCTGAATAGTCAAGAGATGCCTCTGCAGGTAAGCTTTCCCTATAGTTGAACTTAACGTGTCAAGCATCATGCGTTGCACTGCTCTCTGAGGGAGGTCTTCGCACGCCAGACGAATCAACCGCTCTACCTCATTAGCGTGTTTCTGTAGGGAGGTCTTATATGGCCTTCGAAGACCAGTCAACCTCGACATGGCTTCTCTAGGGGTCACTCCAAAGCGTGCTCTTAATGCGGTGAAGATCCCTTGTATCTGTGGGGGCTTTCCACACTCTAACGCGCTGCCTCTCAATGACTCCCGCAAGTGCAACATAGCAGTCTGCTCTTGCCAGTCATTAGCCTCGGCCACCTCAATGAAGCGTGCGATGAAGTACTCCACATCTCCTTCGCCTTCGTACTTGGGTGCCTTAAAAGTTGGGCGAGCGTTGCCATTAGCTGGTCGCATGGCAGCTTGTAAAGCTTCTGCCAAACGATCCATGGCTGTGGTTTCAGGGTTAGCAGCAGGGGCTCTGCCTGCACTACGAGTTCTGTTGGCCGCCATTGCTATGACAAGAGGAATAATCAACCCTAAATCTACAAAGGGTGCTATCTAACAGAGAGCTGCGTCGGTGTTAACGAATGCAGGGTCGGTAGTACTGGCTGCTGTGCTGGTATAGGTGCTATACAGGGCCGATATAAACTGTACAGGGTCGGGCTGTCCAGTAGTTGTTCATCAACGTTCACAAGAATGTCCGTGTAGCTTCGCAAGACGGAGTGTAGACTCTATGTCGATTGCTGTAACAAACTGTTGCAGGCGGAGGGTAGTCGACGCCTTTGTGCAAGTCTGTTTGCTCAAAATACTGTCTGTGTGGCTTTGCAAAACGGAGTGAAACTCAACGTTGATTGCTGTGACAAACTGCAGGCGGAGGGTAGTCGATGCCTTTGTGCAAGTCTGTTTGCTCACAAATACTGTCTGTGTTGATACGCAAGACGGAGTGAACTCAACGTCAATTGCTGGGAACACTGCTGCAGTCGGAGGGAAGTCGACGACTTTCGCAAGAGTGTCCTTTTTCGTCCTGTACTGTGAATACAGGAGCGGGAAGCTGGTTCTGTTTAGTGCAGAGCCAGGGTAACGTAGCTGAGTAGGGTGTGCAACGGATCCCACCGCTGCCACCAGTGTAGTGGATTTTGGGGGCGTAATATCACTAGCTGTGTTTGGTAGCTTGCTGCCACCAGTTGTTAGATTAACCTGTTACAACAACAGGGTCGGTGAGGTACCGAATGTATATCAGACAGAGTATTGCTACTCTGCAATCAAATGCGAGCCCTCGGCTCAAACGCATATCTCAAAGTAGTTGAGTATACATGACTTTATTCAACCAGAATAAAACGAGTTAGTAAGCAATCCCAATTACAACTGACTGTTATGGACAAAAGTTCTGCCTTCTATAGGCAGTGCAAAAGAACAGTCATCCAATTATCATGCAATGTCACAAAATACACCAATGAGATTAAATACATAAATACATAACAAATAAGAATACAGTAAAGGACTTAGAAGGAATAGGCGCCCTGTGGTAATAGGCGGAGTCATAATCTCTTTAGCCAATCACATCCAATCTCTGGTTACTCAGTCCTTTCAGCTCTTGATCCAGCTTCTTTGGTGAGGGGTAAGGGCGGCTACTTCCATCAGATGGTGCTTAGGTTCTCCCAGGCTACTTTCGGGATCTCAGGCTCTACTGACTCACTTCCTGCCGGCCCAGTGAGGTCGGTATGAGTGCATACAGGGTCGGTATAGGTGGTACACAGGGTCGGTATGGGTGTACACAGGGTCGGCATAGGAATAAATACAGTCACCGTCCACTTGGTAGTAATTACTAGGTATCCTGGCTGTCCAATGGCTATTGTAGTGAAGCCAGGATGTAGTGCTAGTTGTGCGCAGAGGATGTGTACACTAAAATCCACCACAATATACAGTATACATACATGTACAGTGTACCTACATATACAGTATACCTACATATACAGTATACATACATGTACAGTATACCTACATATACAGTATACCTACATATACAGTATACATACATGTACAGTATACCTACATATACAGTATACCTACATATACAGTATACCTACATATACAGTGTACCTACATGTACAGTATACCTACATATACAGTATACCTACATGTACAGTATAGCTACATGTACAGTATACCTACATATACAGTATACCTACATATACAGTATACCTACATATACAGCGTACCTACATGTACAGTATACCTACATATACAGTGTACCTACATGTACAGTGTACCTACATGTACAGCATACCTACATATACAGTGTGCCTACACATACAGTATACCTACATGTACAGCATACCTACATATACAGTGTGCCTACATATACAGTATAGCTACATGTACAGCATACCTACATATATAGTATACCTACATGTACAGTGTACCTACATATACAGTATACCTACATATACAGTATACCTACATGTACAGTGTACCTACATATACAGTATACCTACATATACAGTATACCTACATGCACAGTGTACCTACATATGCAGTATACCTACATATACAGTATACCTACATAAACAGTGTACCTACATATACAGTATACCTACATATACAGTATACCTACATGCACAGTGTACCTACATATACAGTATACCTACATATACAGTGTGCCTACACATACAGTATAGCTACATGTACAGCATACCTACATATATAGTATACCTACATGTACAGTATACCTACATATACATTATACCTACATATACAGTATACCTACATGCACAGTGTACCTACATATACAGTATACCTACATGCACAGTGTACCTACATATACAGTGTGCCTACATATACAGTGTACCTACATGCACAGTGTACCTACATATACAGTATACCTACATGCACAGTGTACCTACATATACAGTGTGCCTACATATACAGCGTACCTACATGTACAGTGTGCCTACATATACAGTGTACCTACATGTACAGTGTGCCTACATATACAGTGTACCTACATATACAGTGTACCTACATGCACAGTGTACCTACATATACAGTGTACCTACATATACAGTATACCTACATATACAGTGTGCCTACATATACAGCGTACCTACATGTACAGTGTGCCTACATATACAGTGTACCTACATGTACAGTGTACCTACATATACAGTATACCTACATATACAGTATAGCTACATGTACAGCATACCTACATATATAGTATACCTACATATACAGTATACCTACATGTAAAGTGTACCTGCCTGTACAGTCTACCTACATATACAGTCCATCTATGTATGTGTTCGTACCGGTATATTATAAATACCTGGACAAACTCTCCGCATGTGGAGTATGTCAATATGAACAGTATACTTATATAAAATTTATACCTGCGCATGTAGTGTACCTATGTGTGCAGTATACCTACATGTAAAATAACCCTAGTTCACACTGGATCAACATGTACAGGGTATCTACAGTTTGCACACCTGTACAATGTATCTAGGTGTACAGCTTACTTACATTTACTTTATAAGTACATGTACATGTAAGTCTGCACCTAGAGTTTATTTATTTGTGAGTATACTTCCTTAGATATATCTACACTATTGTAGTTGAGGGGTTAATCTGGCTCGTGGGATTTTGTGACAATTCACTATCAAACACCCACCAGCATCTAGGAAAAATCTGAGTTTACGGAGAGTTGTCCTCTTTTATTTTTACAATAATTCGCAAAAGAGCAATTTACTCTATCAAAAGAGCACTATAACGAGTAAAATAAAAATCAGATTTATATTTAGTAACATTTGAGATGGATCCAATGTCTGGCAGTGGTCTGTGAGACAATTATACTGCATTATAAAGTTTGCAAAGTGGTTGACCTCTAATTTTCAAAGTTTAACCGGTATCTTTTTTGTGTAAATATTCACTCCGATCAAAATTTTTTTCAGCAGGAAGCACTGTAGCTACCTAATCACTAGGAAAAAACCTAATAAAATATGATAAACTTATTTGCGATTCTTTTGGCTTCATAGCTGTTATTGTGAAAAAGAAGAGGACAATTCTCAGTATTTTAAGGTTTTTCCTTGAAGCTGGTGGGGGTTTGATAGTGGAGCTCTGAAAAGTCCCACAAGCCGACTAGGCCCCTACACTAACGATAACTAAACATGCAGCATATACATAAGTACAGTGTATATACTTGTAAATAAACCTATATGTAACTTACACCTACATGTACATTATATTTAATTGTAAAAGATCCCTGTATTTACAATGTACTTACATATTAACAATACACTTCAAATGATACAAAAGTAATTAGCAAAAGTTGTTCGTTTAAATGCTTACTTTTTTATAAGAACCTACAGGGTAATAGTGTCATAGGCTTGATCACTTGTGAAAGGCTCTAGAGTGGCTGACAGTATCTAATGTTGTTCATCACTGGCATCTGTAATTATACAAAATAATATTTATTTGATGAGCTGTAAGGTATGATTATTTAATGCTATTAATTTTGTACTCCCTATATATCTTATTAATTGAAGTGAACGAAAAATGGTAATTAATAAGAATAACTTGAACAGACTTGGTACACTAGATAGTTGACAAAGCTAAGTATGTGTCAACACGCAAATCAGTTTGTTTTTTAAATATTTACAAAACTTACCATGCACATACCTGTACAGGACACCTACATGTTATTCAATAAACCTACTGTACAATGTATCTACATAAACAGTATTCCTATACTTATAGTTTACATATTTTTACCATAATTCTATATGTAAAAAATATTGCATTCAAAATACTCCAACACATACAGTGCACCTACATATTGAGGTGGATTTTTGTGACCACTATCATTGTGCAAGGTCCCCCTGACAACTGCTGGGTGTCAGGCACGCCTAAACTGAGCCTGGCACAGCCAGAACACAAGCAAGTAAGCCGGTAGAAACCCTACCGGCCCTGCGGCATTTACTACCGGCCCTACAGTATTCACTGCCGGCCCTGCAGAGGTACCACCGGCCCTGCAGCACACCCTGCCGGCCCTGCAGCATGCACTACCTGCCCTGCAGTGCCACTACCAAACCTATACCGGGTCGGTGAGCGAAGAACGACTATAGCCTGAGGGCCTAAATTGATACCAAAGATGCAGGAGCCCGACTTTGCAGCTTAGCTGTCCTCAGACAAGACCAAAGCCAAGGACCACAAGCCATAAGGACCAGCACAGTCGTCTACCCACAGTTACGCGAACGGAAGTGGTTACCAAGGAAACGAGGTCCAAACAATTACTACTGATCATATAACTTATTATTAAAAATTGTTGACTTGTTAATACAAAAATGCAGTTTTACCATACAAAGACTTGTCTTCTCTTGCAATCTTTTACAAATATAGGTGCCAGGGACCCTATTTGACACACTCATTAGCCAATTGCGTTGCTTTTGACAACTAATACAGGAAATTACCTGCTTTGAATGGGGCCAATCGCCATTGGGAGCATGGTCTTCATCAATGATGGGTGGCTGCTGGGCATTTGGCTGTAACAAAAGATCCGAAAACGGCACAAGACTGTATTGTTTTCCCAGAAATGAAGCTAAAAGACAGTTGTGGGTTGCCAAAGTTAATAGGCTAGATCCCAATAGCAATCCAAGGAATAAAAAACTGCTTCAACCTTCAAAATCTGCCAAGATTTGTGAGGTAAGCCCATCATCATCATTATTAATTATTATTATCATCATCTGTATTACTTATCAGTTGCTAATAGCTAACTAGTTGCCACCAACTAGTAACTAGTTGATTATTAATAATCATAAATAGTTGTTGTGACCAACCAGTTTTTTGATTAGAAACTCCTTGTTGTTGTTCGTTGTGACCCTACCATCAATCGCAATAATACTACTCGTTTATTATTAATATTCATAATAATATATGTTTTTATTATACCTCAACAACATAGGCTGTTGAAATGATTCATTAATTCCCAAATGTCAAACTTTAGTTTCTTTTCAGGTTATTTATTATTATTATGATGATCAAGTCTAGTAACTGAGTTCTTACCTAATAGCTATTAAAAGCTCACTTTAACTTGGTTCAGTTTTTGTTTTTGATAGCTGTTGCTTGTTGCTGCCATTTTTTTGGTGATTTTCAACTACCATTATTATATGGTATTACGGTTGGATCAATGACGACTGTGATATTAATATATAAACTACTTTGTTGCCTAGGCACATTTTGATGCATCGTGTTTCGCAATTGATGTGAAAACTGGCAGACAGTGCTTATTAAAGAGGCAGTACCAACAAATTTCAACTACCGATACCAGTCTATATCCAGTGAATCGTCCTCGAACAAGCGTCGAAAGCGAAAAGTTGCAGAAATACCCAAAACAGAACTGGTTGATTCATTAGCAGCTGATGGTGGGTCATCCAACTACGTTATTATAACCTTTACTTGTCCCACGTAATCACTGTTATCTTAAACTGTTTAGTCCAACAGATATTTTCTGTCATCATTGTATTTTACATTGACTATGAATTTTTATTAAAGATACTTCCTTGTGACTGGAACAGTGGTGAGTATGTCGCTTGTAGATTAGATTACTGTACCCAAGGTCTTCGACTGCATCACTTCGTTGACTGAACAGAGACGAAGTCTTGCAATTACTAATAATTTTGCTATGCACTAACATCTAACATCTTCAACTAACAGTGTAATGTAACCACCTTGATCTGGAATATAAGAAGTTTAAGTGGTTGTGCTACTGTATAATCAATTTAAATTCAAATGTCATAAGCGTAAACATGTCGAAGATTCATGATTGTAAGTTTATTGCAGCAAATGGGGAGGTTTACTCTGACAAGCAGGTGGAAGGAGAGATTCATCAACTTAGAAAAAAACTAAAACTGGTAATTACATTAATATTTAATAATAGCAACGGGTTACAAGAAATTAATATAACCGGTTAATCCCAAATAGATCCGGGTAAAATTAGAAATTAAGCAGAACTTTTTATATTTTTCCATCTATTGTATGCATAAAACCAAAGGTTTTGTTAATTTTTTTCTTACCCATAAACACCCAATTACCTTTGTCTCTCCTCTTGTGAAAACTTTTAGATTAATCGAAGATTAATCATGATTAATTGAAACTCCTCAGGTTTTTGTATTATATACAGGCTGTGGAAAAAAAACACATTGCCCAAAGAAAATTGGCAAAGCAAGAGCCATCATTGAACAAGATATTTAACTCAGATCAGCTTGTAGCCCTCACTCGCAGATCTACCAGGGGTATGAAATGGAGTGTGACGACAGTAAAAAAAGCTTTGGGGTTGAGATTCAGTTGTGGCACATCTGGTTATGAAAATATAATTAACTCAGGAATCCCACTGCCAGCAGTGAGGACACTTCAACAGCGGTTGGAAAAGATTGATTTCTCCACCGGTCTGCTAGAATCAGTATTCATTTACTTGAAGGAAAAGGTTTGCATTGTATACCACAGAATTTAATTGTTACTAGTTTTTGAGATTGATAATACATAGTTTGAGATTTATGTTTTATAAGGTGTCTGCCATGGAAGAGCGAGATAGGGTATGCTGCTTGTCTCTTGATGAGATGGAAATTACAATGGCATACGAGTATGATTGCAGCAGCAAACGAGTGCTGGGCGATGTGACATTACCTGGTCATACTGGACAAGCATCGCATGCTCTAGTACTGATGTTAGGAGGTATGTTAGCAAAGATATCTCTTGTGATGCGTCAACAAAGGACAAGCAGAGTTTAAGTTTATTGCAGGTTGTTGCAAGTTTAATGCATTTAGAAAGTGTGAGGTGGTGAACCATTTACATTAAAAAGCATACTAGTGATAAACATTCATCGAATTTTCTAAAATTATAACTTTCTGTAGCTTGCGAAAGGGCTTTTAAAGTTTAGTTTCATCTATAATATTGTAGCAATTATTCAGTTGTTATTTGTTGCTTAAGGTTTGTGGTGTTATATTACAGGTATCGCTGAAAGGTGGAAGCAAGTGGTAGCCTACCATTACACTGGAAGATCCACATCAGGAAAAAGCCTTAAACAGCTTGTGAATGACGTTGTTTTGCGAGCGCATTCAATTGGGCTCAATGTTATAACGGTAACATCTGACATGGGCCCATGTAACCAAGCAATGTGGAAATGCTACGGAATCCAATGCAATAGAACTAACATAACATCATTTGTGTCTCACCCATCGTCTCCTCACTCACCGCTACATTTCATGGCAGATGTGCCGCATTTAGTAAAAAATCTATGTGCATCGTTTTTGACGCATAAAGAATTCTTTCTTAGCCCTGAAATAGTGGCAGCACACAGTCTACCATCTAACACAGTTTGTTTAAATCATGTCCTCGATCTGGCACACTTTCAAGCTAACAAGCCCTTGAAACTGGCTCCTAAGTTGACAACAGAACTGCTAACAACATCTAGCCACTTCAAAAAAATGAATGTCGGTTTTGCAATGAATTTGTTTAGCAAATCAGTGAGTGCTGGTCTGCAATACCTTGTGCAGCAAGAAGGTCGATGTCCATCATACCAAACTACTTCCTGGTTTATCAGTGCAATAGACAAATGGTTCGAGCTGATGTCTTCAAGGCACCCAGTAATGGGATTGTCAACGAAGAACGAACAGCTCTATGGCTCAGCCCGACAGCATCTGAATACTGTGATCAAGCTAATCAGCAGTTTGCGAATGGGAAAAAAAACTATATGGAAACCAGTGCAAACTGGTATGGTGGTTTCAACAACAATGATACTGCATCTTTGTGATGATTTATTAGACGATAAACTAGATTTTCTTTTAACTTCTAGACTGACACAAGATTGTGTTGAGAATTTGTTCAGCATTGTACGATCGCGTCATCCCACTCCAACTGCACGAGAATTCAGGTATGCTCTAAAGCTGATATGCACGGCGCAGTATTTAAAGCCTATCAAAAGTAGCAATTACCAGATGGATGACCGAACCTACTTGAGTGACGTGTTGCCGAGCACAATAGAGCCTCCACAGCCACCTATGCACTTGGATAAAGTAAAGTTCACAAATGTTTCAGCACTGGATGCCGCAGAAAAAAAATTCATTGTACTATTTAGCTGGCTATTGTGTACGCAGTCTACTCAAGCAGAAGCAGCTTTGCAGTGCTTGCTCTGACAAAATCAAACACAAGAACACTATTCCTCATTCAAGTGCAAATGTTCTTAGGATGAAGAACTTTAAAGATGGGGCTTTGTTTGAAGTGAGCAGCCAGTTTTACTCTCTCTTTGAAAACTGGGAGCTGGCAGTGCGATCATATAAGATTTCCATCAAGAATGCTAACATCAAGCAGCTGATGTATGATCGATGTGCTAGTATAGCAGAAAAAGAAACATTTGATCTTCCAAATTGTCACCTTGTTGTGCAACGATTAATCACAAAATTTATCACTGTACGCCTGCACATCATGTGCAAGGAGCTAACTGCACAAATGAAGAGCTCTGCCATTCCACGAGGTAGTCGTACCATGGCCATGAGGGCTCTTGTACAAAATGTGTAGATGTCATGCAACTCTGAGGCGGCGGCAGCGTCTATTACTTTTCTATTTACATAGTGAATATTAGATTAATCCTTGGACAAAATGCATTATTTAGCATTGTAGAATCACTAATCATGTCTTTCTAGTACATCATATTATGTTTTAGATGAATTTTTTTACATCATATGAAATGTCTTTAATTACACACTTGTAGGAAAAGAAATATTTACTATTTTTAATTAGTGCTCATTATACCATCTATTTTGTCATTTTCTCCTGTGATATTATTTTGAAAAATCATTTATATTGCTAGCAAATAAAGTCTAAGTTATAGTATTTTCAGTGGAGAAAGTGCTGTTTATGGGATTGGCAGCAAAATTACTTAAACTTACACAGGTCAAGATTAATCCATTTCATCAGAAATGATCAATTTTAAAAAAATTTGATATTTTGATGTGATTATTTTCTTAAGGCTGCCCACAGAAACTTAAAATTTGAATCTCTGTGTAGATAAGAAGGTTATCTTTGATATTTTGTAACCAATAAAAACTCAACTTCCATCCTATTCTCTTCAGGTAAGTTTTTGGTATGCTTTACAAAATTTCTCCATTGTAACTTATATAAAAAATAGGCTCCGCCCCCTTTTCTAGGACCTCAAATCCACTTTTATATAAGCCGTATGATTCGCGTAACTGTGGGTAGACGACTGTGAGGACCAGGAACTAGAGCTACTCATTGCACCATCACGAATCAGCAAGATTGACTGATGAGCTCCGCCCCCCCCCCCCCCCCCAACTTCTGGGCGCCTTGCATATTTAACCTTATATTAGCCAATGTTGTATCATATTATTTATATCTCATGTTTTGATTAGTGCAATTACTTCCTGCTCTTGCTGATTTGTTGCACCCCTTATTTGGGCCTATATTTTCCCCTGTTCTGCCTATAAAAGGCAGAACACTTCTCATTATTCCTTGTATTGTATTGGGATTCTGCTTGTGATTGAGCCAAGTAGCATAATACATTTACCGTTATTATACCTTGCTGGGTTATGCTCGTATAATAAACTATGGTATACTCAACAAGACATTGAGTAGTGCGTTTGAGCCGTGGGCTCTGAGAACAGTTGTGGAGTCGGTATACTCCTCTGTTGGAAGTTGACCTCTGGAGTGAGGTGTTGTTGGTGGACGTTTGGTCGGCTCCCAAAATCCACTACACTGGTGGCAGCAGTGGGATTGTTCTCACGCTGTTGGACTACTCTACCTTGGAACTGCATATTGCAGCCCAAAAATCCGGCTCTGTATTTACCGTACAGACCCCCAATTGGACACTCTTGAACAGACGTTGAGCTTGCTCCGCCTGAAGAGGTGATCCCCAAAAACTGTGCGTCACTTAGCTCTGCATAAACATTGAGTTTACTCCGTTGCAGCAACCAGACAGCCCAGTATCTTTGATACCGGCCCTGCACACACTGATACCGGCCCTGTGTCTTCTGATACCGGCCCTGTGTCTTCGGATACCTGCGTTGCTAACTTTGTGACCGGCCTTGCGTTTCTGACACCGGCCCTGTACACATTACTACCGACCCTGTGCAAGATTGTACAGGCCTTGTGCTACTGTCAGTACCTTGCCTACTGAGACCACTTGATATAGACAGTCCTAGACGCTGTAGAGACCTGGTGCCACTAAAAACGGACCAGCATACCGTCCATTGTACACATGAGTCGAGTTACTCCTTTAGTATAGACAATGGCAAACCAACGGGCACGCAGCGCTGGTAGGGTACCACCTGCAAACCCCAAAGCAAATGTAATGGAACGCTTGACAGAAGCGTTACAAGCCGTCATGCAGCCAGCCGCTGCCAATCGCCGGTCTTTGTTTAAGCACCGAAGCTTGATGGAGATGGAGACGTGGACTATATTATAGAGCACTTCATGGGAGTGGCTGAGGCCAGAAAATGGCCAGCGTTGCTGCATCTGCAAGAGTCCCTAACAGGGAGTGCACTTGAATGTGGTAAGGAACCACAGTTGCAAGGGATATTTGCCGCTCTACGAGCAAGGTTTGGCTTAACCTCCCGTGAAGCAAGGTACAAACTAACTGGCCTCTGCAGGACGTTCAAGACTACGCTGTAGGAGCATGCCACTGAAGTAGAACGACTGGTGCAGGTCGCTTATGCGGACCTCCCCCACAGATTGTTGCAACGAATGATAGTAGATATCTTCAGCTCTACATTAGGCAACCGCTACTTGCAGCGACACCTCCTGGCAATACAGCCAGTGGAGATTTCAGACGCAGTGAGAGCAGGGAATGATTACCTGCAGATAAGGACAGGCCCGGAGAAAAGGTCTACTCACATGCGCATGGTAGAAGATGAATCTACGAATAAAGAGGAGTACACGGATGATACGCCAGACACACCGAATGCTTTGGTGGAGGACGTCCGCCCTGCACCTCCGGACAAGAAGGACCTTCTGATCGCGGTCACGGAGGCATTGATGAACCTTACAAAATAAATCAAATCTTTGAAACAGGGAGATACCCCTACCCCTCAGCCTCCTCCACCACTGCCCATACCGCCATGCTTAGACTGCGGAAAAGTCGGCCATATGCTAGGAACATGCCCCCGGACACAGCAGGCCAACAAACCAGCTATCCAAGACACTCCGTCAGTATTACAGGATAGCCCTTCAAATGGTGTTTTCCCCAGCAACAACAGCTGGCTGGCAAGAAAGCGTGCCCGGCAGCTACCGCATGTACAGAAATTTAATCCAGTCAAGGATGGGCAGAGGAGACCAAGAAGGCACTATCAGGAAGCAACGCTACCATGTGATTTGGCAAGAATCCGGTCTAGACACCAACCAGTTGCCCCTGAAACTTGTACGCCACCACTCAATTATTTCCTCCCAGGGAAGATTGATGGTAGGCCCTTGTCATTGTTTATAGATGGCAGCTGTTCCACCAACCTGTTGTCCTACCACATCTACCAATGCCTTCCCACGGCCGTTAGAAATACGTTAAAAAGCAGCCGCCCCTGTGATACCATGGTTGACGGCTCACAGGTGCCCTTCGATGGGACCATCACGGTTCCCCTGCGCCTCAGGGATTTCAAGTGTGAAACTGTCTTCGTCGTTGGACGCATCCGTGAAAGTAGTAATATATGAGCAGATCTCCCTACCAAGTGTTTTTTTGTGGGGTCATAATCTGGGGTGATGCAATGGGTTACGGCGTTGAATGGATTCGCCGAGTTTATATTGTATTTTATTTGAGGGGCATTTGAGTGGCATTTAAGTGGTATTTAAGTGGCATTTGAGTTTTGATTATTTTTTTACTTAATTTGAACTTATAGATTTTGAATGTATGGCATTCAAGTTTTGATAATTTTTTACATAATTATATACATAACTTTAACTCATAGAGCATCTAGATTTTGAATGTATGGCATTTAAGTTTTGATAATTTTTTGTAATTCGACTCATATGATATCTTGAGAGAGGAGAGAGAGGCGATATATCTACATTGAATAAATACAGTGATTAAAAATGAAACAATATGTGAATATATACATTTATTGTGTAATAAGTAAGGAAAATTTCATATAATATAGCTAGAGTCAGTAAATATTAAATAATACCAAACACTACAACTTGTAATGACAATCAATGCATAAGCTTTTACTAAAACTATCTTGAAAACCTTCAAAACATGATCCCAAGTGGAAAAAAATGGATAAAGTTAGATATTCATCTATTTGTTTACATCTACAAAAAAGAGGTATTTTGGTGAAATATATTTTCATTTTATTCAATTTTCATTAATTTTTTTCAAAAACAAATCATCCTATAAATGGTTAAATTTCATCTAATTGTACAAATTTACAAAAAAACAAGGTATTTGGTAAAATATTCTTTCATTTCATTAAATCTTCATTATTTTTGTTGCAAAAAAGAAATCATCCGTTAAATGGTTAAATTTTATCTGTTTGTATATCTTTACAAAAAAAACAGGCTATTTGGTAAAATATTTCCTTTATTTTATTCAATTTTCATTAATTTTTTCAATAAATGCTTAAATATAAGTTATTCATTATTTTCTTATTATTAGGTAAGCAACCTATCATACAAAATTAGTTTCTTGAGTGAGGGTTTTATCCTGCATTTTCCTTTTGAATTTTTTTCAAAAACAATCATTTATATATACAATTTCCATTATTTTTTTAAACAGAACAATCTCTATCTCTGAGAGGTTGGAGATATTGGGGTAGAAAACTTAGACATGATGATGAGAAGGCTATGGATTTTCCCATTCAAGAACAAACCATTTTTGATGGCAATTTCAATTCTGAAAACTAAATCAATGTAATTTGTTTTTCAAAATGCAATCATCAGAAAGCTTCTGTCATGATGAGGAGGAGGCTATGGATTTATCCATTCAAGAACAAATCATTTTCGATGGCGACTTCAATTCTAAAAACGAATTAGAACTGAAGTATGTGGTATTACGTAATAATTTTTTCAAAAGAAAAAAAATTGTTTTTCAAAATGCAATCATCAGAAAACTTCTGTCATGATGATGAGGAGGTTATGGATTTACTCATTCAAGAACAAACCATTTTCGATAGCAACTTTAATTCTAAAAGCTAAATCAATGTAACTTTTTTATTCTTTGTCTCCCATGAAATTGTTCAAAACAAATTAGAACTGAAGTATGTGGTATTACATGATAATTTTTTAAAAGAAAAAAAACACATCAAAATCGACAAATTACTCCTCTAGATAGTTCAAGTTTACAATATTTGAGAATTAATCACAATAGAAACATTCAGTCTACTTGATAAAAAAAGAATTTGACTGTTAAATTTAATTAATTGATTCAATGTTATTATGTGGATCTTTTGAAAATAAACATTTCAATGAAAACATCATATTTAGTCTTTGACACACTTGAAACCATTTTCCAGTAAATTTCACCAACAATATTTTAGAAATGTTTACTATATATTTACAAGAAAAATGTGGTATTTTGGTAAAATATTCTTTTATTCCATTCAATTTTCAATATATTTACAAGAAAAATGCAGTATTTGGTAAAATATTCTTTCATTCCATTCAATTTTCATTAATTTTTGAGCAAAGGTTTTATCCTACAGCATCCTTTTTAATTTTTTATGTTTTAAAACAGGATTTTATTACAAAGTTTTTTTTGCTTTTCAACTTTTTAAAAAAAATAATCATTATAATATATAGTTTTCGATATTTTTTTAAAAAATAAATATATATATATATTGAGATTTTCACTTTATATTCTTTTATTCCATTCAATTTTCAATAATTTTTTGAGTAAGGATTTTATCCTACACCTTCCTTTTAAATTTTTGATGTTTCACAACAAGGTTTTATTATATGGCTTTTTTTCTTTTTTTATTTTTTTAAAAAATAATCATTGAAATACATAGTTTTCGATATTATTTTAAAAACAATATATATATATATATATATATATAGATTTTCACTTTATATTTACAAAACTTTGGTATTTGGGAAAATATTCTTTTATTTCATTCAATTTTCAATAATTTTTTGAGGGAGAATTTTATCCTACACAATCCTTTTAAATTTTTTATGTTTCAAAACAGAGCTTTATTACATGTTTTTTTTTGTTTTTTTTGTTTTTTTTAACTTTTTAAAAAATAATCATTGAAATATATAGTTTTCGATATTTTTTAATTTTTTTGTACTTTTAACTTTTTTAAAAACTGTCAAAAAATCACCAACTTACCTCTCTAGATGAATAAAATTTACAAGTAAATAATTGTAATAGAAAATACCATATCTAGTTTTTACATTCATAAAACTGTTTTATAGTAAATTTTCTGTAATACAAACTACTATAGCTAACGATATCAATGGTTACAAAGCGCTTTTCTTGAACAATATCTTCTTTGATGTTCCTCTGACATATTATTAGACCCAGAGAGGAATTCTTGTATTCCGTAATCTTTGTGATCCAATAATTGACTAAAATACAAAAGTTATTCATTATATAAATAAATTTTACCGAATTTAAATTTTACTCTTAGCTACATTAGTTAGTTTACATTATATATAACAGGAAAATAACTCACTGAGTTACATCATTCAGCTCATTATTTTTTAGGGAAAGTTCTTTACTCTGTTTTCTTTTTACAATATAATGGACTAAAATAAAAAGTGATGTATTAGTATAGCATGATTAATATTAATGTAAAATAATTATAAACTTTTGTTATTTTTTCAACTTCTATGTAAAAGAAATACACTGATTACACACAAAAAAGCCCTTTTTTTCATCTGGATTCGGAATGTATAAATATATATATATATATATAATTTTAAAAATGTTTTAGAACAAACATTCATGAATAATCCATTTATGTGATAAAACGTGTTATTTACGTGAGAAATTAAGCATTTTTGTAAAATAATTATAACCTTTTGTGATTTTTTTTCAACTTCTAGCTAAAAAAAATACACTGATTACACAAAAAACCCTTTTTTAATCCGAAATATATGTAATTCAAAAATGTTTTACAAAAAATGTTTATCAATTGATCATTTATGTGAAAAACTGAACATTTTTGTAAAATATTTATAACCTTTTGTTATTTTTTAAACTTTTATGTAAAAAAAAGTACACTGATTACACAAAAAAGTCCTTTTTTTAATCCGAAATGGATATAATTTAAAAATGTTTTACAAAAAATGTTTATGAATTGATCATTTATGTGAAAAACTAAACATTTTTGCAAAATAATTACAACCTTTTGTTATTTTTTAAACTTTTATGTAAAAAAATACACTGATTACACAAAAAAGTCCTTTTTTAATCCGAAATATATATATAATTTAAAAATGTTTTAAAACAAATGTTTATGAGTTGATCATTTATGTGAAAAATTGAACATTTTTGTAAAACAATTATCACCTTTTGTTATTTTTCCAACTTTTATGTAAAAAAATACACTGATGACACAACAAAAATCCTTTTTTAATTCGAAATATATATATAACTTAAAAATGTTTTACAAAAATGTGTACAGGAATTTACCGTCAGGAGTGGTAGCGACCACCTGTACAACGGCCCACAGTAATAAGTAAACACAACAGTGCAGTGTACGCCTATCTATCTCGCCTCCCACCTATCCCGAGGAGTAGGTGTAGTAGGTCGACCTAGCCGTTCGAATAACCGTTCCAGTATCACTTGCCCGTAGGTCAAGTGCAGTGTGAGTCGAGATCGACTGACCACTTTCTACTGACTGTTTATTCTAGTTGCTAGTCGACTGAGTCAGTGCAATGTTCCTGTCCACTTTGTTTGTGCAATTGCTGAACTTCCCAAGTTCTTTCACCAGCGCAATCAGTGCAAGCTTACTTGTGTTGTTTCTGCTAAGCTACCTGTGCTTTAGCATAAGTGCGCTTATGCTATCAGACCAAACAAGCAAGTGAGAGTGTAGACAGTAACTCTGACTTTATTAGACAATACACGAGTATTTATGCTGGACAAATTACATAACATGATTGGCATACAAGAATACAAAAGCAGGCCACGCCTGTGCACGAGATTGGATAATGGCTAACCAATAGAACTTGCAGAAAATGTAAACAGGTGTGGCTTGGCAGCACGGTTGGCTGCCCAAGCACATGTACGAAAATAGTGAATGTGTGCAAATAATAAATCTATATAAAATGAGTGCAGTAGATAGAACAGTATATAAAACGGATAGACAATTCGGTAAGATAATAATAAGTGGATATATGTACAATGTAGTTCGGCAGTTGCCTTATTGTTACTGAGGTCGACCGATCGTTGGGTCGAGGCATGTTTCCTCCACACACGCCCCCCCATTGGCGCTTGTAGGGCCAATACAAAAATACCTGGAGGAAATGTTCGGTTACGATAAGTTCCGCTCCTTCTGTATAGCTATCTTCAGCTCCTCCACTCGTTGTAGCTGTTTGAAGGCCTCTCTGGTGGCCACATACAGTTCCGTCTCATACCGCTTGACGCGTCGGTAGCGGTCTTCTCTTCGTTCCTCTTCTAGCTGTCTCTCCCAGCTACCTCTTTCCTGTCGGCTAGGCATACTCCTTTCTCTCCCTCTGCTTACCTCTCTCTCCTTCCTTCTCTCTCGTCGTTCTCCTTCTGTCGGTTCCAGTTCTAGCTTTATCGCTTTCTGCAATGTGTTCGGTGCCTTCCCTCCTAGTCGCTTCCTAATAGACTTTGTTTCGGTTGGGCTATGGGAGCGTTCCTTAATGGGTGCGGGCGTACCGAATGGGGGCGGCTGTTGCCAGTTGACAGCTCCACAGAAATCCTCATAGGATGCTTGGTCGACTTCGTAGAGGGGTTGGTTGGGTCCACCATGTTCAGCTGCTCCGTTTTGGTTCCTGAGGTGCTTAAGCAGCGTATCTCTGGAGGCGCTCTTGTAGCCACACTTGCAAAAAAAGAAAACAAAGTGTTGCCGGACGTGATACTGAATACGTCTTTTACTCAGCTGTATGTGACATCGGGTACACCTCCACTTCTCTTCCTCTGTAGTTGGTTGGCCAGTCGACTTGATTAAGTCGGTGGTGTGCGTAGACAACCATATCTCTTTGGGTTGATAATCGTGGGTGGGTGCTGGTGGAGTCGGTGGCTGCGGCGTCCGTGCTCTACATCTGGCAGCTCCTTCTTTAGTTCTCACGTTGCCCACTCGAACGGGTGAATGGTGCATTTCTTTGTGAGCTATTGTCTTCGACCTCTTCTTGCTTTTAGTAGGTGGTTCGAGGATCGCTGCTACTATTGTTGGATCTTCTTCGGTCGACAAAACTCCACTATATCTTTCTGCCATTGCTGTAGTTGTTCTTTGCTCGTCGTTGTGGTGTCCTTGCAGCGGTTTGTTGACTGTGCAAACAACTGGGGTGGCGGTACACTTTGTATTGCCGCTGTTTGCTCCTTTCTTTTGTTCTAGGCAACACGTGGTCCCACGTGTTGCTTTTAGGCCATTCCTTTTGTCGATTGCTGACCATTGCATTATCTCGATGGCCGTTTCCGTGGGCGTCATTTCCTTCAAGAATTGGTTTTCTCTGCGGGATTCCCACCAGGGGGTTGTCTCCTCACATCCCTCGAATCTCGTCGTCGCCTCGCCGGTGGGAGTTATCTGCTCCGCACCATTTTCTGGAGTTGCTTGTCCCATGCTCTCTCTTTCTAGCCTCTCTCTTCGTTTATTTTGACTACATGTTTCTGTTGTCGTCTTCGGTGTATTTAGGCCCAACTTTCGCCGGGTCTCTGCCATGTTTGTCCAAGGAATATACACCATATTCTCCACCCTTCCACGTGACTCAGGTGGCCTGTCGTTTACCTGCAGGCTTGGATCCGTGGTCCCTTCAGTGCGGTAGCATTGGTAGTCTGAAAAACGTACCGGTGGCTTTCGGGTCCTGGTGGGCCGTCCCTCGGGGTTGGCCTGGAGTGGTGGCCATTCTGGGTCTTCCAGAGGGGGGGTCTCAGCTGCTGGTACTTCAGCTGGCGCTGTGGGTGGTGCAACCACTGGTTCAGGTGGGTCGATGGTTGGTTCAGCGAGTAGTGGTATATGAGGTGTCTCCTCTGGGGGTGCCTCAGGCTCAGGAGGTTCTCTTGGTACCCTTTCTCTTGGCTCCATCGGAGGTGGTTCTAAAGGCTCTATTGGTGGGCGGGGTGCTCTCCTTTGATATGCTCCTCGCATATTTGGCCGAACTGCCTGCTCTCTGCTGGGTGGTGCCCTTCCCACGGTCTCCTTACACGTCCGGTATGCCTTTAGTCGTCTTCCGTTCTGAGTGAACCCTTGCCCATTCCTTTCTAAGCGGTAGGTGTGGTTTGGGTAGGTCTCAGTGACGGTATACGGCCCGACATAGCTTGGCTGGAGTTTGGGATTACTCCCCTTTGTTCGTCGCTTGTTTTCCATCACTACCAGCTCGTCTTTGCTGAACCGGGGGGGTTCTCCCGTCTCCTCTTGGCGGAGCTTAGCTTGTTGACTACGCACATAGTCGTGGGCTATGGCGAGGTTCTCTTGGACACGCAGGGTGTGCTCGGTGATACTGTGGTGCTCTAGCGAGGGTGGGGATCCGGTCAGCTGATCGGGCAGTCGTAGCTCTCGGCCCAACATCATGAGGTTGGGTGTCTCTCCAGTAGTAGTGTTGGGGGTGGCTCTACAAGCTCGCATGATCTGGGGTAATAAACCATCCCATTCATCCTGTCCCTTGCTCAATATTAGCGTTCGTAGGGCGTCTCCTAGCGACCTATTCTGTCTTTCCACCATGCCATTGCCCTGGGGGTGGTATGGAGTGGTGCGTGTCTTGCGTACTCCCCACAGCGAGCAGAGTTCTTCCAGTATGGTCGACTCAAACTGTGCTCCTTGGTCAGAGTGCAGTTGTTCTGGGAGTCCCCAATAACTGAACACTCTCTCGTCCAGTGTTGTCGCTACAGTGGGTGCGGTAGCATCTGGCAGGGCTATCGCGTCTTGCCAACGAGTGAAGTGGTCGGTGAGAACCAATATCCACTTATTCTTTCGTCGGGTGACGGGTAGTGGGCCTACCAGATCTACGGCCAGCTTCTGAAACGGCCGTCCAGCGAAGAGCCGTTGTCCTTCCGGGGCGGTGGGTCGATTGCTGCGTTTCGCCACCTGGCACACTTCACAGCTCTTGACGAGTCTGCGTGTTAGTCCCGTTAGACCTGGCCAGTACCAGTCTAGCTGCAATCGGTGGCGCGTCCGATTGATCCCTGCATGGGCTAGTAGGTGTGTGTCCCACACTACTTTGTGGCGCCATGCTGGTGGGCATACAGCACAGGTTCGAGTCCGTCCCTGGTGCTCTGAAGTAATGACCAGCGTTCCATCTGGTCGGAGGCTCATAGCGTCGATCCTATCGTGTAGGATGCGGAGCTCCGTCTCTCCCTCTTCCAACTCCCTGTTGGACAAGTGTCTCTTTGCTTTGACGGCAGCATACACCTTCGCTACAGGGTGTCGTCCTTCCTGCTGTGCCCGTACCAGCTCTTGCGCACTCCTTGCTGGGTCGGTGATTGTCACATTCACCTGTCCCTTTTGCTCTCCTGACCCCCTTGAGGGGTGCTCAGCACGGGTGGGTCCCCCGTCAGTCCATTCCCTTCGCTCCGCTGGTCTCCTTGGAGAGAGCTCGGCACGGGTGGGTCCCCCGTTAGTCCATTCCCTTCGCTCTGCTGGTCCCCTCGGGGAGAGCTCGGCACGGGTGGGTCCCCCGTCAGTCCGTCCCCTTTGCTCCGCTGGTCTCCTTGGAGAGAGCTCGGCACGGGTGGGTCCCCCGTCAGTCCGTCCCCTTTGCTCCGCTGGTCTCCTTGGAGAGAGCTCGGCACGGGTGGGTCCCCCGTCTATCCATTCCCTTTGCTCCGCTGGTCCCCTCGGGGAGAGCTCGGCACGGGTGGGTCCCCCGTCTGTCCATTCCCTTTGCCCTCCTAGTTCTCCTAGGCTGAGTTCGGCATGGGTGGGTCCCCCATCTCTCTGCTCAATTGAGTGGCACTGTCTACAATCGAGGCAGGGCTCCTGTCGACTGAGTCCGTCGGCGTTGCCGTGCTGTGGCCCTGGTCGGTGCTCGAGTTTGAACCGGAACTCGGCTAGGATCTCCAGCCATCTGGCGATTTGGTTGGAAGGTTCCTTTCTCCTGCACAACCACCTGAGGGAGGCGTGGTCCGACCGCAGCTTGAACTCCTTGCCATAGAGGTAGGGTCGAAAGTGCTTGGCCGCCTTGATCACTGCCAGTAGTTCTCTCCTTGTCACACAGTAGTTCCTTTCTGCTGGCGACAGGGTCTTACTGTAATACGCGATCACCCTTTCGCGTCCTTCCTGCACCTGTGACAGTACTCCGCCTACTCCGACCGCACTGGCATCCGTGTCCAGGATGTAGGGGAGCGTTGGGTCGGGATATCCGAGTACGGGTGCCTGGCTCAGTCCTGTCTTTAACTTCTCGAAGGCTTGTTGCTCGTTCGTACCCCATACCCAGGGGACGTCCTTTCCAGTGAGCACCGTGAGCGGCTTAGCTGTAGTAGCATAGTCGGGTAAGTACTGCCTATAGTACCCAGCCGTCCCCAAAAATGCTTGCAGCGCCTTCATATCCTGGGGTGCCTGCCACTTCCTTACTGCCTCGACCTTGTCGGGGTCCGTGGCTACGCCTTTAGCACTTACTATGTGCCCCAAGTACCGCACCTGTGGGCTCAGCAGCTCACACTTTGAGGGTTTAACCTTTAGGTGTGCACCTTGGAGTCGTTGCAGGACCTCTTCTAACCTCTGTAGATGGGACGGAAAGTCCGGAGCTATGACAATCACGTCATCAAGATATAGCAGCAGTGTCTTCCAGTGAAGACCTTTGAGTACGCGCTCCATGAGCCGCTGGAACGTGGCTGGGGCGGAGGTGAGCCCGAAGGGCAGTACCTTCCAACGCCACAGACCGCTACGCGTGATGAATGCTGACTTATCTCTTGCGTCCTCATCCAGTGGGACCTGCCAGTATCCACTGGTCAGGTCGAGAGTACTGAAATACTTGCTGCCGGCAAGGGCGTCCAGGGAGTCATCGATCCTGGGGATGGGATAGGCATCCTGTTGTGTGACGTCGTTTAGTTTTCGGTAGTCCACACAGAACCGCCAGGAATCGTCTTTCTTCCGCACCAGGACGACTGGGGAGCTCCAAGCTCCGTCGGCTGGCTCGATAAGGTCCTTTGCCAACAGCTTTTTGACCTGTCTCTCCGCCTCGGCCTCTTTCTCGGCTCCTAGCCGGTGTGGGGGTAGTCGTATGGGTCGGGTACCAGGTATCACAGGGATAGAGTGTTCGACCAGTGGGGTGCGGCCGATATCTCCATCGTCTCTACTGAACACGTCCTGGTAACGGCTGAGGAGGTTCCGTAGTTGGTATTCCTCCCGTGTATTTTGACAGCCCTTCTTGGCCTGGTCGAACAGTGGTCCTAGGTGTGGGGGCAGCTCCCTATCCTGTCGGTGGGGTTCCTGCTGAGAACTCTGTAGTGCCTGTACCTCACTGGGTTCCACTCCGGTGAAAGTCCCTATGACCTCTCCTGCTGGAACCTTTATGCTCTCTTGTGAGGGGTTCAGACATCGAACCAGCACCCTTCCATGCTCGTCTGGGGCATTGATGCTTGTGGCCACTAGTAGTCCTCCTTCCCTACTTTCTATTATTCCCTGTGTACAGGGGGTCCGGCTGGTTAGGTGGCAAGGCACCGTTGCTTCTGCCTTGGGGTGGAATATGGGTGTCCCTCTGGACTTGTACTTTCGACACCAGATCTCTGCCATGTCGGTCCGTACAGGTCAGCTCCTTTCCTTGTACGCACAAGGTAGGTCGGTTGAACCCCATCTGGCAGTTCTGCTTTGTTAAGAACGGCATGCCCAGGATTACATCCTCATTGATCTGGCTCACGACAAACGTTTCTTCGTATTTCACGTGTCGTATCCTCCCGGTCAGCGTAATCAATCCGTAAAAGGGCAGTCGAGTGCCATCTGCCATCAAGCCATGTGAGTCATAGTCTTGTAGGTGATGTTGTTGCTGAGGAGGGAGTAGGTCGAACACTCGTTTCGACAGTAAGTTGGTGTTACACCCGGTGTCTATTAAGTAAGAGACTGAGCGTCCTTCTACCTTGCCCGGTAGGTAATAGCTCGATTGGTAGGGTCTCTCTACCTGGTTGAGGTGCACAGTGAGGGGCTTTCGGGTAGTCTCTGGGGTCGGTTTCGACCTCTGGTTCCTTCTTCGTTTTGAGGGGGGTTCTTGTGGATGACTTATCTTCGTCTCCTCCTCCTCCTCTTCATCGTCCTCCGACGTCTCATCGGTCAGCGGGCTGAACCTGTTGTTCAGCTGAATTGGCAGGGGTCCGTTTTGGATGAACCGGTCTCTTCCTTCTCGAGGTCGACGGGGGTGGGGGGCCCTGTTGCAGCCAGTAGGAGTCCCTACTGCTGCGGGCCGTACCCGTTTCCCTGACGTGGGTGCCATGGTGTAGTTGGGCATCGGCTCCTTATGTGTCCAGTACGCTGACATCCCCAGCAACGCGTTGGTGGGGGCTTGTCAGTTCCTTCCTTGAGACGGGCCACTTCTTGACTCAATTGCTCCACCACCTTGAGGAGCTTGGCTAGGGGGTCTCCTACCTCTTGACACTTGAGTGCGGCTTCAGGAGGGGTTGGGGTGTCTTCTAGCTCTTCTTCCTGTACGATTCGTACGTTGGGTTGTAGGGGGTTCTGATGCTGAACTTGCAAGAACTCGTTTCCTGCTTGGACGGCCTCCTCTAAAGTCGCCGGCCGAATGGCCAACAAATGCCGTTGAAGATACACATGTCCCAGTGTATTCTGGAAGGTCCGCATGGTGAGGTCCTCTCTGTTCTGGAGCGGTAGGTCTCCGTAGGCTGCTTCCACCAGCCGTTCGATTTGGAGTGCGTGTTCCCTCAGCGTTTCCTTGTGGGCTTTCCGGTAAGTGGTCAGCCTGGTCTGTGCCTCCGTGCGAGTCAAGCCAAAACTTGCCCTCAATGCTCGAGTGATGGCCGTGGTATCGACCCCTCTCCCACATTGTTCGGCCTTTCCTATGAGTGCCTGTCGAAGGTGGATGGTAGCTTCCTCCGGTAACCATCTATTGGCCCTGGCGACTTCCTCAAATTGTTGGATGAAGTATCCAACATCTCCTTCTCCGCTGAACTGGGGTATTCTGAAGCGGTCCCTTCCATTGCTTGTCGACATTCGATCCAGAATGTCAGCTAACGTGCCCATGATTTGTAATGGTGACCCATCACGATCTGAGCTGAGCGCTCGTCGCCTGCTGGCCATCTCCGCGCCTGCTGCCTCCTGTTTGTGTTCACCGTTCCTGTGGGTCGTTCGCTTGGATTCCTCACAATCCCACTGCTGCCACCAATGTACAGGAATTTACCGTCAGGAGTGGTAGCGACCACCTGTACAACGGCCCACAGTAATAAGTAAACACAACAGTGCAGTGTACGCCTATCTATCTCGCCTCCCACCTATCCCGAGGAGTAGGTGTAGTAGGTCGACCTAGCCGTTCGAATAACCGTTCCAGTATCACTTGCCCGTAGGTCAAGTGCAGTGTGAGTTGAGATCGACTGACCACTTTCTACTGACTGTTTATTCTAGTTGCTAGTCGACTGAGTCAGTGCAATGTTCCTGTCCACTTTGTTTGTGCAATTGCTGAACTTCCCAAGTTCTTTCACCAGCGCAATCAGTGCAAGCTTACTTGTGTTGTTTCTGCTAAGCTACCTGTGCTTTAGCATAAGTGCGCTTATGCTATCAGACCAAACAAGCAAGTGAGAGTGTAGGCAGTAACTCTGACTTTATTAGACAATACACGAGTATTTATGCTGGACAAATTACATAACATGATTGGCATACAAGAATACAAAAGCAGGCCACGCCTGTGCACGAGATTGGATAATGGCTAACCAATAGAACTTGCAGAAAATGTAAACAGGTGTGGCTTGGCAGCACGGTTGGCTGCCCAAGCACATGTACGAAAATAGTGAATGTGTGCAAATAATAAATCTATATAAAATGAGTGCAGTAGATGGAACAGTATATAAAACGGATAGACAATTCGGTAAGATAATAATAAGTGGATATATGTACAATGTAGTTCGGCAGTTGCCTTATTGTTACTGAGGTCGACCGATCGTTGGGTCGAGGCATGTTTCCTCCACAAATGTTCACAAATTTATCATTTTAAGTGGTTTTTCATTGTAAGAATACACAAAATTTTCACAAATCAACTTTTTTAAAATTATGGTAAAAATTAATAAAACTTACCTATAGTGATATGAATCCCTTGAGTTATAGATTAGCTTCTCGAGAGTTTGTTCTCCACAGTTTTATTTTTCAGCATCATCGAAGTGGTTGAGAAAATCCTCAGATTTTGGATTATCAGCCAGTTCCGAGGCTTGGACGAAGGCTTGATGAGCTGCGAGTACACTGATGTTGTAGAAAATTGAATTGTCCGCGTTTCGACTCAGACCCTTGAACAGAATCACTCCAAATCTCTCCGATGTCACAGCAGAAGCTATTTGATGAGGAATGCGCATATCTCCGATCAGTAATTCTTCATCTACAACACTTCTGTATTGAACTAGAAGAGTCTCTTCATTTCCATTCCATCGCCTGTCAGATTTTGCTATAACTTCAGGGTTTTGGAAACATATGACACTATCTGTTGGGAAATCCTGAAGATTAGCTACCTCGAAATAAGCATTGATTTGTCGCATACTTTTTTCTGGTAATACATCAAACGCATTCTTATTTCTCAAAGTAGATCCTGTTTCTGTAGCAGCACGAAAAATTGCTTTTCCAGTCTTTTCAACACCCATGTAGATCAAAACCAGTGGTCTTATTTGCGAAGCTTCATTAACAAGTAATCCTGCTGCTAATGGAATAGTGCTCTTCACTCTAACTACCTTTCCATCCTTTTTATAGTTGTAGATGATGATGCAGTTCGTTTCATCATGGAACTCAACGGTTAACACCTGCATAACTGTAGGTATTGGTAAATCTTCAACTTTGACTATGTTTTCAATGTTTCTTCTGGAAGCTGGAGATAGAGTACTTAACAGAGAGGCGCTTTTGATGATGAGAGTTGCCAGAGTATTCAGACTGGCGCTTTGAAAGGGAATAGTAGTGCGTTGAAGAAGTACATTGTCATCAATCACCTTATCTTGTGAAGGTTTTGATTCTTTATTCTTCAGTTGTTTTGTATTGACTTGTGTCGACATTCTAAAAGATAAAGTAAAAATCCATGTTATGATTTTTTGATTTCTTTTTCAAACCAATTTGAAGATATATATATACATATATATATATATATATATATATTTACTCAATATCATACCGCTGTTAGTATCTAAATCTATAAAAATTAAATTTATGCTCAATCAAGTTGACTTACCTCCAAACAGAAAAGTCCTTCTAGCAGTTGTAGTAGATGATGTTGTAGTAGATCTTGCTCCTTCAGTTGCTAATAACGAAGTGACTGCTTTCTGTGTAAAAACAGTGCTTCTTATATAGCTGAAATCATGCCATTTATCATAAGGTTAAATTAATGAAACATTGTTTTTACGGAAAAACACCAATGCTTTCGCGGGAATAAATAGTTTATTTTCACACGAATGGAACCCACTGCTTTCGCGGGAATAAACATTTATTTTCACGCGAATACAAACCAATGCTTTCGCGGGAATATACATTTTAATTTCACGCGTATACAAAGCGTTGCTTTCGCGGGAATAAATAATTTATTTTCACACGAATACAAACCAGTGTTTTCGCGGGAATAAACATTTTATTTTCACGCGAATACCAACCAATGCTTTCGCGGGAATAAACATTTTATTTTCATGCGTATAAAAACCGTTGCTTTCGCGGGAATAAATAATTTATTTTCACGCGAATACAAACCATTGCTTTCGCGGGAATAAACTTTTTATTTTCACGCGAATGGAAACTGTTGCTTTCGCGGGAATAAACATTTTATTTTCACGCGAATGGAAACTGTTGATTTCGCGGGAATAAAAAATTTATTTTCACGCGAATGGAAACGATTGCTTTCGCGGGAATGAATAATTTATTTTCACGCGAATACAAACCAGTGTTTTCGCGGGAATAAACATTTTATTTTCACGCGAATACCAACCAATGCTTTCGCGGGAATAAACATTTTATTTTCACGCGAATACCAACCAGTGTTTTCGCGGGAATAAACAGTTTATTTTCACGCGAATGGAAACTGTTGCTTTCGCGGGAATGAATAATTTATTTTCACGCGAATACAACTCAATGCTTTCGCGGGAATAAACATTTTATTTTCACACGAATGGAAACTGTTGCTTTCGCGGGAATAAATAATTTATTTTCCGCGGGAATAAAAAATTTATTTTCACGCGAATGGAAACCATTGTTTTCGCGGGAATGAATAATTTATTTTCACGCGAATACAAATCAATGCTTTCGTGGGAATAAACATTTTATTTTCACGCGAATGGAAACTGACGCTTTCGCGGGAATGAATAATTTGTTTTCACGCGAATACAAACCAATGCTTTCGCGGGAATAAACATTTTATTTTCACGTGAATGGAAACTGTTGCTTTCGCGGGAATAAACATTTTATTTTCACGCGAATACAAACCAATGCTTTCGCGGGAATAAATAATTTATTTTCACACGAATGGAAACCGTTGCTTTAGCGGGAATAAAAAATTATTTTTCACGCGAATACAAACCAATGCTTTCGCGGGAATAAAAAAATTATTTTCACGCGAATAGAAACCAATGCTTTCGCGGGAAGAAAACATTTATTTTCACACATTTACCTATATAAGAGACAACGGTTTCAGACAGAGAGCATCCAGTTCAACAACAGTGAGCAAAGGAGCAACATCTATCTACTACATCTTCCATTGCAACTACTAAGAGTTCTCTCTTCATAAAGGTAAAACTTAAATTCAATTATTTCCGCTAGCTAACACAACTATCTGAAGGCTTTATGACATATCTATCTTTAAATTGATTATAAAGAATTGAACCAATTTTTTCTGTTTTTCAGAATGAATACTCAAGACGTAGGAAGTCAACCATTGTATCTAAAGTCGGAATCTCAGCCTGATGAAAAGGTAAGAATTAATAAAAAATACTATTTAACACCTGTTAAAAACCTTTAATTATTTTAGTTATCTAATAATTATCGCTTGTATTTTAGAACAATACAACAACAAATCCAATCTACTTAAAGGACTTCCTTCCAGAAATGTATCATAACTATGTGAAAAATAATGATGTTGTTGAAGAAAAAGCTGTAGAACGTTTGACATTTCAAGTTATAATATTCTGTATAACTCAACACATGATGAGTATGGGGATGTGTTGTAAGAAACATGATATAACTACAGAACGTTTTGATGACATTATAAAAAACGGTTTCGAAATCGTTTTGTCAATGGTGGAAGTCGTTAATATTAATAATTTTTTAAAAGAAATTGAAAGAAGTGCTTGGAATCAAATAGTTTTCAAAAAATTATATAACATGACGTGGAACAAAAAAACTTTTTATAAATTCAGAAAGCATATTTATAATTATGTCCAAATAGATAAAGCTCTATCCTCTTCTGTAGGTATTTTAGAACTAATGTTAGAAGCGTTTCATACATATTTATGAAAAATTTTTAGTTGTTTTTTATTATTTTACAATATTTTGTTCAAACTATTATATTTTATTTCTTACCAATTGAGATGTTAAAAGCAGTATGATATTAAGTAAATACATATATATATATTTGAATGCATCCTTTGTTGTCTGTCTCCACATCCCAATAGTTTAATAAGCACATTCTCAATCTACCATAACTCTATGATCTTAACTGCTTTTGGCATAAATACATATATATATATATATATAAGACACTCTAAGTAATAAATACACTCTTAGCCACTCATGCAAATATTACCCTTTTATTTTTAGAATGTTATGGATGCTCTTTCTGAAGAGCTCCTTTGCACAGATCCATATCCAACAGAAAATAAAATGAAAAACGGCAAAACAACTCCTAAGAGAAGGAAAACTGGTCCAAAAAAGCGAATAGTAAGGAAACGAAAAAAAATAGTGAGAAAACAAACTACTTCCGTTGATAAGCAAACAATGGGGAGTGCAGCTATAGCAAAGCAAGCAAAGCACAACAAAACAATATTAGAAATTGATGATGATGATGAACTTGAAGATTTTCTACGTGGAGATTTTGATGATTTTGAGACAGGATATGTTGCTGAAAAAAAATGATGAGATACATGATAAAACTCGGTGAGAGTTTTTTCTCTAATCATTGTAAATAATACTTCAACTCAATTTAGATGTAATTGTAGTTATTTTTACCTCAAATAATTTTTTGTTTTAGCAATGGATAGTCTCTAATTCAAAAAAAACAAGTTGGATAATGTGACTTGGTGAGCTATTTCCCTTTTCTATATAATGTAAACTATCCAATGTAACTAAAGCTATAATTCAAATTCATGTAATTATTTTAAATTTTTGTTTAATCATTCTATACTAATACATAACTTTTTATTTTAGTTCATTACGAATTCAAAAGCACATAAAACAGAAGTCTCCCTTCTTAAGATATAACATCACTACATCAAAGACATCATTGTAAAAAAAGACTATGTATTAATTGTTATTACTTAGTATTTACTGACTCTAGCTATATTATATGGAGAGATTTTCCCTACTTATTACACAATAAATGTATATATTCACATATTGTTTCATTTTTAATCACTGTATTTATTCAATGTAGATATATCTCCTCTCTCTCCTCTCTCTCTCTCAAGATATCATATGAGTCGGAATTACAGAAAATTATCAAACCTTAAATGCCTTACTTTCAAAATCTAGATACCCTATGAGTTATAATTATGTATACAGTTATGTAAAAACTTATCATAACCTAAATGCCATACATTCAAAATTTAGATGCCATATAAGTTCAAATTAAGTAAAAAAATAATCAAAACTCAAATGCCACTTAAATGCTACTCAAATGCCACTCAAATACCCCTCAAATAAAATACAATATAAACTCGGCGAATCCATCCAACGCCGTAACCCATTACCTCAACTCCAAGGCCTAATCCACAAAAAAACACTTGGTAGGGAGATCTGCTCATATATTACTACTCGTGAAGATGCCATCCTAGGCGAGCCATTCCTAACTGAGCATAAATGTAGAATCAAAGTCGATGAAGCGGCCGTTACGATTGGCGACCGCCAGCTACAATGTACCTACCGGAACGGGAGGTTATTAGTTAACCGGGTGCAAGTGATACGGGCTATCACCTTACCTGCTTGTTCAGAGGTTGCATTGACATGTAGACTCAATGCCAAAAATCACAGCCCCCTAGGATTGGTAGAGGGCCACCCTGATGCCCCCCCCTCTAGCTACAAGCATCAACCAACCAGCCGGACAGTGCTGCCTGGCAATTCGGTGTCTAAACCCCACCGGCCAACCCCTGGAGCTGAAAGCTGGCCAGACCATAGGTTGGTACATGGCCATAGACACAGACCAGTGCTATGCCCCTGATGCCATACCCTGTTCCTCTCCCAAAGGTGAACCTCAGATAAACCCAGAGTATTTGGTACCACTACACCTACAGGATCTCTACCATCAGGCAGTGGTCAACTGCAAGGATTCCCAGGAGAAAGAGAGACTAGCTCAATTTCTTGAGCAGTAGGGTCTACCTTCAGTATGGGAGATCATGACATAGGCCGTACCAACCTTGCAGACCATAGCATTCCCCTCCTACCTGGCGCCAAACCTGTGCGCCATCACCCCCATTGACTGGGGCCCAAGAAAGAAGAAGACGCTGAGAAACAGATAGCTCACTTACTAGAGAAGGGCCTGATCGAACCCGCATCAGGAGCCTGGAGCTCTCCGGTAGTACTTGTGAAAAAAAGGATGGGTGATGGCGGTTTTGTATCGATTACCGGCGACTGAATGCTGTCACTCAGCTTGATGCTCACCCCTTGCCACGTATCGATGAGAGTCTCGATGCACTTTCAGGGAGCAAATACTTCAGCACCTTGTACCTTGTCAGTGGAGACTGGCAAGTGCCGCTGGATGAAGATGCGAGGGAGAAGTCCGCATTTACCACCAGGGCTGGACTGTTTAAGTGGAAGGTGCTGCCGTTTGGTCTCACTTCGGCCCCAGCTACCTTTCAGCGGCTCATGGAGAAATTTCTCCATGGGTTACACTGGAAGACCCTTCTCTTATATCTGGACAATATAATCGTGATTGCACCAAACTTTTCCACTCACCTGGAAAGATTGGCAGAAGTGTTTGACCAGTTACAAAAAGCCGGGTTAAAACTCAAGCCCAATAAGTGCAAACCGCTACAGGAGCAGGTTCGCTACTTGGGCCATGTAGTCAGCAAGGGCGGGGTGGCAACCGATCCTGAGAAGGTGAAGGCAGTAGAAGAATGGAGCTCGCCAGGAGATTTAAGGGACCTCCAGGCATTTCTTGGCACCATCGGGTACTACCGACAGGATTTGCCCAATTTCTCCACGATAGCCAAACCCCTCACCAAACTGACCGGGAAAAACACCTCATGGATGTGGGGACCAGAGCAAGAACAAGCTTTCCAGCAATTGAAAACCAGCTTGGTTACGGCTCCTATCTTGGGTTACCCCGAACACAAAGGTTCCTATGTGCTGGACACTGATGCCAGCAATGACCGACTAGGAGCAGTCCTTTCCCAGGTTCAAGAAGGCCGGAAAAAAGTTATATTTTACTACAGTAAGACGCTCAACCCCGCTGAACGTAACTACTGTGTTACCAGGAAGGAACTCCTGGCGGTAGTGAAAGCGGTGTGCCATTTCAGACCGCATTTTTATGGGCAGAAGTTCAAGTTACTAACTGATCATGCCTCCCTATTATGGCTCTGTCGCAAAAAGGAACCAACTAGCCAGGTAGCCCGGTGGCTGGAAATCGTCTCGGAATTCCAATACTCGATTGAACATCAAAAACGCATTCACCACGGCAACGCGGATGGGCTTAGTAGACGCTGCCCAGCCAATTGTCGACAGTGCCAACACATTCAGAAAAGGGATGGTGGCCCGACAAAAGAGGAGGTAGCAGGAGAGCTCACCCCTGAGGTCCCAGAACTCTTGGCGCCCTTTAGCACTGCAAAAACCCTTATCGGTGATACCGCCAGGACAATACATGGAAGAGACCCGGCGCCGTCTGATGCAGGGCTAGTCCACATGCAACAAACTGAACAGCACCCGGTGGCCGTGGTCTATGAAGCCGTTAGAAATAACCACGCTAGGAGTAATATATGAGCAGATCTCCCTACCAAGTGTTTTTTTGTGGATTATACTTCGGGGGTTATGCAATGGGTTACAGCGTTGAATGAATTCGCCGAGTTTATATTGTATTTCATTTGAGGGGCATTTGAGTGGCATTTGAGTTTTGATTATTTTTTTACTTAATTTGAACTTATATGGCATATAGATTTTGAATGTATGGCATTTAAGTTTTGGTAATTTTTTTACATAACTCGAACTCATATGACATCTTGAGAGAGAGAGGAGAGAAGAACGAGGAGATATAACTACATTGAATCAATATATGATTATATACATTTATTACATAATAAGTAGGGAAAATATCCTTGTATAATATAGCTAGAGTTAGTAAATACTAAGTAATACAAAGCACTACAACTTGTAATGACAATCAATGCATAGTCTTTTTCTTTACAATGATGTCATTGATGTACTGATGTTATATCTTAGGAAGGAAGACTTCTGTTCTATGTACTTTTGATTCCGTAATGAACTAAAATAAAAAGTTATGTATTAGTATAGGATGATTAAACAAAAATGTAAAACAATTACATGAATGTATGGCATTTAAGTTTTGGTAATTTTTTTACATAACTCGAACTCATATGACATCTTGAGAGAGAGAGGAGAGAAGAACGAGGAGATATAACTACATTGAATCAATATATGATTATATACATTTATTACATAATAAGTAGGGAAAATATCCTTGTATAATATAGCTAGAGTTAGTAAATACTAAGTAATACAAAGCACTACAACTTGTAATGACAATCAATGCATAGTCTTTTTCTTTACAATGATGTCATTGATGTACTGATGTTATATCTTAGGAAGGAAGACTTCTGTTCTATGTACTTTTGATTCCGTAATGAACTAAAATAAAAAGTTATGTATTAGTATAGGATGATTAAACAAAAATGTAAAACAATTACATGAATTTGAATTATAGTTCTTCTTACATTGGTTAGTTAATATTATATAGAAAAGGGAAGTAACTCACCAAGTTATATTGTTCAGTTTGTTTTTTTTTGAGCATAATTTTCATCAAGTGTTTTTGATTCTCTCTCTTCTATCTAAAGCAAAACAAAAAATACTTGCTTTATAAATAATTTTTATCTAATTGGAAGTATTACTTATATCAGTTAGTTTACATTAAATAAAAAAAACACTCACTGAGTTGTATTATCTGACTTGCTCTTCTTGAGTATAGTTTTCACCAGGGGGTGTTGGTTCTCTCAAAGACGTAGAAGATGCGTTTCCCGCTCCCATTGAAAGCAAAAAGACCTTGTTCTCAACAACCTCATCTGTAGTAAAGTACTTCATCTAGTTGGAATCATCAAGTTTGTTGGATAGGTTTTGAGCTGTTTCTATCGCTTGTAATGCTGTGAACGTGATTATATCATGTCGATGATAATCAAATCTACTAACTTCACGATTTGTTACAAGTATGACTCCTGTTCCAATCTGTTTGACCTCGCTAGCATGTTTTTCAGGTATATATAGAACTCCCATCATCAAACCATCGTATTGCAAACATCTGTAGTTTAACAGTAGCGCATCCATCACCACTTCTCCATTAGGTAATGTTAACTGAGTTGATATTTGAGGAGATTTAAAACTGATTGCACTTCCAACAGCGAATTGAGAGAGTGTTGCGATACGAACCATACTGATCAACTGGCTAGGTGTTTTTTTTTTATTAATCTACTTAGCTGTTTAGCTTCCTCAAGGGAAATATTGGATGGGAAGTTGATTGGGTGAAAGATTGGATGCTTGTCTGAATCGAATCCCATAAAAACCACCAGTTTTGGAACATCCGGTTGTGTTGGAGCTAATTTGTTGTAATCCTCATTTCTCACCATGGACCTCACTTGTCGTCTGCTGCCAAATGTTTCGACATTGTAACGGATAATATATAAGTTTTTATATACATCCTCAGTCGGTCTTTCGATGGAGATTATCTCGAGAAGCGATGGTGTTTGATTTAAGCGAAGTGGTTGAAACCTTCCAATCATTACTGTCATTGGTATCGCAAGAATTGAGCAAACTAGCAGCATTTTTCGACAAGCAGGAAAGATGAGAAATAGATGGTACTTTCAAAGTCCAAGCATAGTCAATCGTTTTATTTCTATCCGAATCCCATGGCTTTGGTCGAACTGTTTTCAGTTTCCTCCTTATTATATGTGAATCAGGAGGGATATTTTCTTTATCATCAGAGTATGGTTCGAATGTTGAGAGAAATGAGGTATTGCGGTCTTCATTCATGTTCAGAGCGCTCAGTGAGAAGTTGAACTGAAAAGAGAGTAAAAACTATGTAACAGATGGTTGGAATTTAAAAAATATTTGAAAAGAATAAACTAACTAGATATTTATAAAATAAACACATAATCAAAACCTAAATAATTTTTCTGATGCGTTATGGTGAAACTATTTGATCTTTTATTAATAAGAACAAATTATTAAAACATAAAGTTAACTTTCTGAAGCATTATAGCAAATCTAGTTGAACTTTTCTATCAATATATGTTAAAGAATTATTTAGTGATTCTCACCTTATTGACTGAAAGTCTTTCTATCGTTTCAAGTAAATGTAGTAGTCGGTGTGTAGATGTTGCTTCTTCGCTAGCTATTGCAGAACTGGATGCTTTCTGTGTGAAAACACTGGTTCTTAAATAGCTAAAGTTGCACTGATTAACCCTATAAAAACCATCTCGTGACACCTTTTTTATAATATATCTATGACTCAGCAGTTTTTCACGCGATATTCCCGCGAAAGCATTGGTTTTTATTCGCGTGAAAATTATTTTTTTACTCCCGCGAAAGCAACGGTTTTTATTCCCATGGAAATAATTGTTTTATTCCCGCAAAAGCGTTGGTTCCTATTTGCTTGAAAATAAAATTTTTATTCCCGCGAAAGCAACGGTTTCTATTCGCATGAAAATAAATTATTTATTCCCGCGAAAGCATTGGTTTGTATTCGCGTGAAAATAAAGTTTTTATTCCCGCGAAAGCAACGGTTTCCATTCGCGTGAAAATAAATTATTTATTCCCGCGAAAGCATTGGTTTGTATTCGCGTGAAAATAAAATTTTTATTCCCGCGAAAGCAACGGTTTCCATTCGCGTGAAAATAAATTATTTATTCCCGCGAAAGCATTGGTTTGTATCCGCGCAAAAATAAAATTTTTATTCCCGCGAAAGCATTGGTTTGCATTCGCGTGAAAATAAAATGTTTATTCCCGCGAAAGCAACGGCTTCCATTTGCGTGAAAAAATGCTGATTCATAGATATATCATAATGAAGGTTGGTACGTGATGTTATTCATAGGGTTTAATTAGTGCAACTTTAGCTATATAAGAAGCACTGTTTTCATACAGAAAGCATTCACTTCATCGTTAGTAACTGAAGGAACAAGTTCTACTACATCATCATCTACTACAGTACTCCTTCTTCATCATCTGAATTATATAGGAAACAGCTGAAGTTCAAACAACTATGCGTATAATTCATCTAATTCAAAGAAAAACAAGCCTTCATTTGTGATGTAAGTATTTACATTTTGTTTTAATTGTAATCAATTTAAACGTGAAGACATTTTCTGAAAAAAACATGATTATTCACTATTTAAGCCATCAAAAATGTTGTATGTAAGTTTTAATTATGATTTATTATTATTATTTCAGGACTTCAAAATGAAAAAAGTACTCCTTCTTCATCCGAATTTTATAGGGAGCAGCTCAAGTTCAAACAACTATGAATATCATTCATCTAATTCAAAGAAAGACAAGTCTTCATTTCTGATGTAAGTATTCACATTCTATTACAATAGTAACCAATTCAAGTGCAGATGTATATTGAAAAAAATTGAAATCCTAGTCTTTTTTTCTTTTTTGCTACAAAGCATTATCATTTCTTTTTAGAATAACAACGAACTAGGTCAGAGGGAAAGAACTTTCCAACAAAACTTCAACTTGAGTAATAACTGAAGCTACTACTTGTATTGTATATAAGTAATGTGTCGAGTAACAAACAACAGATATGTAACAAACACTATTTATAATGAAAAAAAAGAAATGAAAAAAAATTGGAATCGCTTTGAAAATACTAAAGACTCCATCGGATGGATAGATGATAGTTTACTCGTTACTTCCTCGTTGTTTTTACAACGAACTTTTCCTGACACCACTACAATAACTTATGGCGTCGCAACTTATCCGGATAATCACTGTAGTCTTTTTTCATTAAAATTACAAAAAACTATTGCGGAACTTTCCCCAACGGACTTTTTCAAGTTCATTTACAATGAACTCTCTTTTTATGAAAGAGAGACTTTAATGCTTGATGAAAGTTATCGAAGAAAATCATTTCTTACAAACTGGAGACGAGTAGGTAAACATTGTGGTAAAAACATGGCTGGAGCTGGTTTCTATAACCTTGAAAAAGACAACGCTGCTCGATGTGTTTTTTGCCAAGGGGTATTACTAAACTGGAAGGATGGAGATGAACATCCGATGAAAGAACATGCTAAAAGTTTTCCGTTTTGTCAATTTGTTAGAGGATTTAATACTCACAATCGTGTGTATAGACCTAGGAAACTACTTGCAGATGAAATGAAAAACATCTCAATTGTCAAAAGTTATACGATGGAAGAACAAAAAACTAGAAGAGGAGATTTAACTGCAGAAGTATTACCTCTAGGTATATTGATTGATCGTGCTGGTACACCTCGTTTTGCTACTGAAACATCTAGAGAAGACAGTTTCAAACAATGGAAGGGTAAAGTTTCCATGAAACTCCTTTCCAATGCAGGTTTTTACTATACTAAGTTCGGAGATAGTGTAAAATGCTTCTTTTGCTCGGGTGAACTTAAAGAATGGAAAGAGAGTGATCTACCGTGGGAGGAACACTGTCGATGGTTTCCAGACTGTTCTTTTTTACTCGGGAGTAAAGGCGAAGAGTATGTTGAGGATGTTTACGCACGAAAAGAAAAAGGCAAAAGGTGTGAGCGACGGGTTGAAAAATATCGAGAAAAAGTGAAACGAATAACACAAAACAATGACACCGAAGAAATGAAACTTATCTGCAAAAAACTAGGATACAGTCAAAACGATATCGAACAAGTTTTAGTGTTAAATGGAAAACCTTTTGAGCGAATAGGTTTTATGATTGAAGCCTTACATACTTTTGAAAATGATTTTACATCTGTTGAGAATTCGTCAACACTGTTAAAAAATGATGTTAAATCAATTGAATCGTTAAAAAAAAGATAAAGACCAGACTAAGCAAAGCAAACTCGCTCAATGTGTGTCTAAGTCACATGAAAAAAAGTAATCGCAAATCATATCCCTCTTCCATACGGTCATCTCATTTACTGTAGTGAGTGTAAGGAAAAAGCACTTACTGAATGCTCATCAGAAGTAAAACCTTGTCCAATCGATGGTTGTCAGGTTGAAATTAAAGCATTTATGAAGATCTACATGAGCTAGCATAACAATTAACCTCAAAAAAAAGAAAAAAGTAATGAATGATTAAATAGGTATTTCAATTTGAAAACGAATCATTCTCGTTTTGTAATTCAACGGAAGTAGTAATATATGAGCAGATCTCCCTACCAAGTGTTTTTTTGTGGATTAGATCTTGGAGTTGAAGCAATGGGTTACGGCGTTGGATGGATTCGCCGAGTTTATATTGTATTTCATTTGAGGGGCATTTGAGTGGCATTTGAGTGGCATTTAAGTGGCATTTGAGTTTTGATTATTTTTTTACTTAATTTGAGCTTATATGGCATATAGATTTTGAATGTATGGCATTTAAGTTTTGATAATTCTATACATAATTCTAACTCATATGGCATTTAAGTTTTGATAATTTTCTTACATAATTCGAACTCCTATGGTATCTTGAGAGAGAGGAGAGAGGGGAGATGAGAGATGAGAGAAAAGAGAGGAGAGAGAGAGAGGAGAGAGAGAGAGAGGAGAGAGAGAGGAGAGAGATTTTTCTAGTTTTCTATAAATTCATGTATATATGGATATTTATGTACATATTTATGGATATATTTATATCTACATTGAATAATATACATTTATTACATAATAAGTATATTGAATGCTATAAAATATGTTGGAAAATCACCCACATCCATATTCATTTCAATTTATGTACATATCCATATTCATGTACATGTACGTATTCATGTCCATTTATACACATATCCATATTCATGTCCATTTATGTACATGTCCATATTCATGTACATATTCATGTCCATTTATGTACATACCTATGTTCATATTTATGTACATGTCCATGTCCAAAATCATGTCCATATTAACATTTTATAGCTATGTACATGTTCGCTTATGACTATATCCAATTCATGCTTTTTGTTGTTGTCATCATAATCTAAAATCAAAAGAAAACAACGCAACTAGTAAATGATAATAAACATCAACGCAATATGTTGATAATGATTAATTAAAGGAATCATGCCAGCAATTTTGTGTCACAAAAACAGTATATTAGAAAACGTTTCTTAGATACGGAACAGTTTATTAGGTAGTAGCACTTCAAGGAGGTACAAACAACAAATTTTAATGCAGATTGGGAGAGGCAGCTTTTTTTAGACCCTATAATCATCCTGATTGAACAGGTTTTAATATCAATACAAAATGGTACTTCCTAAATATGGTGAACGTTATTTTGCTATACCAGAAGAGGAGTATCATAGTTTGATGGAAAAGATCAGTGGGGCTAAATCAATCGACCAAGACAAGTTTGCGTCATCATTGTATGACAACCCGACAAAAGACAAAATGGTGAGAGATATCGAGAAAATCCAGAATATTTTGGTTGAAACGAATGAAATAGTAATGGGAATCAAAAACGAGTTGCTTGAGCGCAAAAAGACAAATGAAAATGTTCAAAGCACAAAAACCTATCGGAGTGATGTTGGAAAGATTAGGGGAGAGTACAAGCAACCAAAGAGCTGGAGCTCGGCTAAAACACCAAAGCTCTCACCATCATCGTTTGATAGAAACACAATTGACGATGATAGCAATAGAGATTCGGAGAGAATGATGCAACAATTAGAAGAGTTTAAAAAGAAAGTATCCAACATGACAGCTAGTAAAGACAATCAAGCGTTAGGTGTAAACATATTGTATCGATTGAGAGACTCTGGAAAATACGATCTGGATAATGACAGGATAAAACTCAAGGGAAGATGGCTTAGCACTAAGCTATCAAAGAATTTGTTGCAAGATGTACTAACTGATAAAGACTCAATAAGATCAACAAAAGATAACTACAGTAGATTTAAAAATCTGCTCACCACTCAAGGAATCACAACTGTCAGGAAATCCTCATGAAAAACTTATTTTAGCTACCTAGTTGTTAATTCAAACATCTTAGCAACAACTTATTAGCTCAAACATGACTTTGTTATACTATTTTTTTTGGTTAATGTCATTGTTGAAAAGTCTATGTTTATTGCTAATGCTTGCTAATACATTACTGCTTAATCCTTTATCCGACACCTACAATAATTCTTAGTAATAGTAGTGTAATGAGACTGAGTAATAATCTACACACACCTTGTTCACTCTGTATGTCGTAGTACATGTTATTCCTTTAGTTATCTGCAATTACTTCAATTGGATCTGATCCAGATGTTTTATAGTCTTTACTGACGCTGCGTTTTGTCTCAAACAATTTGGTATCATCTAAGTAGGTGGTAGATCTTGAAATGAATTCTTGCTGTGTTGGAGAAGTATGCTGTCTTCAAAATCCATGTAGTTTGAGTCTTCATTGGTTTGGTATTGTCTAAGTAGGTGGTAGATCTTGAAAGGAATTCTTGCTGTGTTGGAGAAGTGTGCTGTCTTCAAAATCCATGTGGTTTGAGTCTTCATTGGTTTGGTATCATCTAAGTAGGTGGTAGATCTTGAAAGAAATTCTTGCTGTGTTGGAGAAGTGTGCTGTCTTCAAAATCCATGTAGTTTGAGTCTTCATTGATTTGGTATCATCTAAGTAGGTGGTAGATCTTGAAAGGAATTCTTGCTGTGTTGGAGAAGTGTGCTGTCTTCAAAATCCATGTAGTTTGAGTCTTCATTGGTTTGGTATCATCTAAGTAGGTGGTAGATCTTGAAATGAATTCTTGCTGTGTTGGAGAAGTATGCTGTCTTCAAAATCCATGTAGTTTGAGTCTTCATTGGTTTGGTATCATCTAAGTAGGTGGTAGATCTTGAAAGGAATTCTTGCTATGTTGGAGAAGTGTGCTGTCTTCAAAATCCATGTAGTTTGAGTCTTCATTGGTTTGGTATCATCTAAGTAGGTGGTAGATCTTGAAAGGAATTCTTGCTGTGTTGGGAAAGGAATTCTTGCTGTGTTGGAGAAGTGTGCTGTCTTCAAAATCCATGTAGTTTGAGTCTTCATTGATTTGGTATCATCTAAGTAGGTGGTAGATCTTGAAAGGAATTCTTCAAAATCCATGTGGTTTGAGTCTTTATTGGTTTGGTATCATCTAAGTAGGAGGTAGATCTTGAAAGGAATTCTTGCTGTGTTGGAGAAGTGTGCTGTCTTCAAAATCCATGTAGTTCGAGTCTTCATTGGTTTGGCATCATCTAAGTAGGTGGTAGGTCTTAAAAGAAATTCTTGCTGTGTTGAAGAAGTGTGCTTAGGTGGTAGATCTTGAAATGAATTCTTGCTGTGTTGGAGAAGTATGCTGTCTTCAAAATCCATGTAGTTTGAGTCTTCATTAGTTTGGTATCATCTAAGTAGGTGGTGGATCTTGAAAGGAATTCTTGCTGTGTTGGAGAAGTGTGATGTCTTCAAAATCCATGTAGTTTGAGTCTTCATTGGTTTGGTATCATCTAAGTATGTGGTAGATCTTGAAATGAATTCTTGCTGTGTTGGAGAAGTGTGCTGTCTTCAAAATCCATGTAGTTTGAGCCTTCATTGGTTTGGTATCGTCTAAGTAGGTGGTAGATCTTGAAAGGAATTCTTGCTGTGTTGGGAAAGGAATTCTTGCTGTGTTGAAGAAGTGTGCTGTCTTCAAAATCTATGTAGTTTGAGTCTTCATTGAGTTGGTATCATCTAAGTAGGTGGTAGATCTTGAAAGGAATTCTTTCTGTGTTGGAGAAGTGTGTTGTCTTCAAAATCCATGTGAAGTATGCTGTCTTCAAAATCCATGTAGTTTGAGTCTTCATTGGTTTGGTATCATCTAAGTAGGTGGTAGATCTTGAAAGGAATTCTTGCTATGTTGGAGAAGTGTGCTGTCTTCAGAATCCATGTAGTTTGAGTCTTCATTGGTTTGGTATCATCTAAGTAGGTGGTAGATCTTGAAAGGAATTCTTGCTATGTTGGAGAAGTGTGCTGTCTTCAAAATCCATGTAGTTCGAGTCTTCATTGGTTTGGTATCATCTAAGTAGGTGGTAGATCTTGAAATGAATTTTTGCTGTGTTGGAGAAGTATGCTGTCTTCAAAATTCATGTAGTTTGAGTCTTCATTGGTTTGGTATCATCTAAGTAAGTGGTAGATCTTGAAAGGAATTCTTGCTGTGTTGGAGAAGTGTGCTGTCTTCAAAAACCATGTAGTTTGAGTCTTCATTGGTTTGGTATCATCTAAGCAGGTGGTAGATCTTGAAAGAAATTCTTGCTGTGTTGGAGAAGTGTGTTGTCTTCAAAATCCATGTAGTTTGAGTCTTCATTGATTTGGTATCATCTAAGTAGGTGGTAGATCTTGAAAGGAATTCTTCAAAATCCATGTGGTTTGAGTCTTTATTGGTTTGGTATCATCTAAGTAGGAGGTAGATCTTGAAAGGAATTCTTGCTGTGTTGGAGAAGTGTGCTGTCTTCAAAATCCATGTAGTTTGAGTCTTCATTGGTTTGGCATCATCTAAGTAGGTGGTAGGTCTTAAAAGGAATTCTTGCTGTGTTGAAGAAGTGTGCTGTCTTCAAAATTCATGTAGTTTGACTCTTCATTGGTTTGGTATCATATAAGTAGGAGAAAAAGTCATGTTGTGTTACATCTATCATTGGTGTTGGTAGATCTTGACCAGATGTTTTATAGTCTTTGCTGCTACTGCGTTTTGTCTCAAACAAGAGTCCAAAGTAGACATTGTGTCTACAAAATACAAAAGATTGATTGTTACAATTGATTCATTTATTTTCATCGGCTTTATCTACATAAAGTAGCGAAGAAAAAGTTTGTGTGAGTATGAAACTATCTAGTAGAGATAACTTTATATCTAGGTTCAACTAACATTAAATAATTATTTTGGTAATAACAAATAATTAGAGTCGGTTACTTTACTAGTGCTCGGACAAACACACAATTTTGGTAATGTCAAAGTCTGTGATCTTACAAAGAAATAGCTTAGATGTTATTAGCATAAAATTTAAAAATAAATAATTAGAGCTTTCTACTAGTGTTAAATACATATTGATGTTGATTATTTTTTACCTTATCACCACTTAGAGCCAGATGATTTAATTAACTAAAGACAAATAATTATTTTAGCATTTCTTACCTTGATGGTCTCCTAGTAGCTGTAGTAGATGATGCTTCCCCGCTTGCTGTTGAAGAACTGGATGCTTTCTGTGTGAAAACAGTGGCTCTTAAATAGCTAAAGTTGCACTGATAAAACCCTATGAATCAGCATTTTTTCCAATGCTTTCGCGGGAATAAATAATTTTTTTTCAGGCGAATAGAAACTGTTGCTTTCGCGGGAATAAATAATTTATTTTCAGGCGAATAGAAACTGTTGCTTTCGCGGGAATAAATAATTTATTTTCACGCGAATAGAAACTGTTGCTTTCGCGGGAATAAATAATTTATTTTCAGGCGAATAGAAACTGTTGCTTTCGCGGGAATAAATAATTTATTTTCAGGCGAATAGAAACTGTTGCTTTCGCGGGAATAAGCAATTTATTTTCCCGCAAATGGAACCTGTTGCTTTCGCAGGAATAAAAATTTTATTTTCCCGCGAATACAAACCAATGTTTTCGCAGGAATAAAAATTTTATTTTCCCGCGAATACAAACCAATGCTTTCGCGGGAATAAATAATTTATTTTCACGCGAATAGAAACTGTTGCTTTTGTGGGAATAAATAATTTATTTTCAGGCGAATAGAAACTGTTGCTTTCGCGGGAATAAGCATTTTATTTTCAGGCGAATACAAACCGTTGCTTTCGCGGGAATAAATAATTTATTTTCAGGCGAATAAAAACTGTTTCTTTCGCGGGAATAAATAATTTATTTTCACGCGAATAGAAACTGTTGCTTTCGCGGGAATAAATAATTTATTTTCAGGCGAATAGAAACTGTTGCTTTCGCGGGAATAAGCAATTTATTTTCCCGCGAATGGAACCTGTTGCTTTCGCAGGAATAAAAATTTTATTTTCCCGCGAATACAAACCAATGTTTTCGCAGGAATAAAAATTTTATTTTCCCGCGAATACAAACCAATGCTTTCGCGAGAATAAATAATTTATTTTCCCGCGAATGGAACTTGTTGCTTTCGCGGGAATAAAAATTTTATTTTCCTGCGAATACAAACCAATGCTTTCGCGGGAATAAATAATTTATTTTCCCGCGAATGGAACCTGATGCTTTCGCAGGAATAAAATTTTTATTTTCCCGCGAATACAAACCAATGCTTTCGCGGGAATAAATAATTTATTTTCCCGCGAATACAAACCAATGTTTTCGCAGGAATAAAAATTTTATTTTCCCGCGAATACAAACCAATGCTTTCGCGGGAATAAATAATTTATTTTCCCGCGAATGGAACTTGTTGCTTTCGCGGGAATAAAAATTTTATTTTCCTGCGAATACAAACCAATGCTTTCGCGGTAACAAATAATTTATTTTCCCGCGAATGGAACCTGTTGCTTTCGCAGGAATAAAAATTTTATTTTCCCGCGAATACAAACCAATGTTTTCGCGGGAATAAATAATTTATTTTCCCGCGAATGGAACCTGTTGCTTTCGCAGGAATAAAAAGTTTATTTTCCCGCGAATACAAACCAATGTTTTCGCAAGAATAAAAATTTTATTTTCCCGCGAATACAAACCAATGCTTTCGCGGGAATAAATAATTTATTTTCACGCGAATGGAAACCGTTGCTTTCGCGGGAATAAACAGTTTTTATTCCCGCGAAAGCATTGGAAAAAATGCTGATTCATAGGGTTTAATCAGTGCAACTTTAGCTATTTAAGAGCCACTGTTTTCACATAGAAAGCATCCAGTTCTTCAACAGCAAGTGGAGAAGCATCATCTACTACAGCTACTAGGAGAGCATCAAGGTAAAAAACGCTAAAATAATTATTTGTCTTTAGTTAATTAAATCATCTGGCTCTAAGTGGTGATAAGGTAAAAAATAATCAATAATCATTTAACACTAGTAGAAAGCTCTAATTATCTATTTTTAAAATAAATATTAAAAACTTGTGAAAATGAACTGGTAACATTACGTCGACTGAAATAATGCCTAAAACGTCTCGCATAAATTTTGGTCTGACCAAAAATGGACTGAAAACCTTTACCTTTAGAGCGAGTACAAAATTATCATAACTTGCTATAGCGGATATTCTAAGAAATATTTGTTTTTTCCGTTGCTAACTTAACGTAAATATTTGTAACGGATGTCACATGATCTCAATCAATTTTTGCCAACTGAATCACTTAGTTACTCGTAAACATTTGATACTCGCTTGATTTTTTGGTTGATAATAGCAATGTCCCAATTTGGTTTATCGTAAATATTTCAAAAATGGATATCGCGTGATTTCTGTTAGTTTTTTCTACTGAATCACTTAGTTACTCGTAAACATTTGAAAATCGCTTGATTTTTTCGTTGATAAAACATGTCGCAAGTATCTATTAACAAATATTACCGTGATTTCAATCAGTTTTCCTTACTAGATTACTTAGTTACTCATTAACATTTCATAATCGCTTTCATTAATAGATGTTGCAAAGCAATGTTGTATTTAAAAAGTATTACTACGATTCCGATCAATTTGGTTTTAATTATTTATATTTAAAATAATCGAACCTCAACTAGAATTCACTCCTAGGTAATTTATCTTTACTAGATAACTTCATGCTAATAGTATCTAAGTTATTTCTTTGTAAGATCACAGACTTTGACATTAACAAAATTGTGTGTTTGTCCGAGCACTAATAAAGTAACTGACTCTAATTATTTATTATTAACAAAATAATAAGTAATTAATATTTAATGCTAGTTGAACTTAGATATAAATTTATCTCTACTAGATAGTTTCATACTCACACAAACTGTTTCTTCGCTACTTTATGTATATGTAGATAAAGCCAATGAAAATAAATGAATCAATTGTAACAATCAATTTTTTTGTATTTTGTAGACACAATGCCTACTTTGGACTCTTGTTTGAGACAAAACGCAGTAGCAGCAAAGACTATAAAACATCTGGATAAGATCCAATTGAAGTAACTGCAGATAACTAAAGGAAAAACATGTGCTACAGCATACAGAGTGAACAAGGTGTGTGTAGATTATTACTCAGTCTCATTACACTACTATTACTAAGAATTATTGTAGGTGTTGGATAAAGGATTGAGCAGTAATTTTAATAAATTCTAACCATTGTAAATAATACTTCAACTCAAATAAAATTAAGGAAAATTGAATGGAATAAAAGAATATTTCACCAAATACCCCAGTTTTCTTGTGGATATATACAAATAGATGAATATCTAGCTTCATCTATTTTTTTCATTTGAGTGCAATTATTTCCCCTCCTCTCTCCTCTTTTCTTCTCTTCTTTCTCTCAAGATACTATATGAGTTCGATTTATGTAAAAAACTATCAATACTTAAATGCCATACATTCATAATGTTTTTTATTGTAGTTATTTCCCAAATACTGTAAATTTTAACCATCTAGAGGTCTAATTTGACGATTTTCCAAGATATTTTATAGTATTCAATATAGTTATTATGTCATAAATGTATATTATTCAATCTAGATATAAATATATCCATAAATATGTACATAATTATCCATATATACATGGTTGTATAAAAAACTAAAAAATCTCTCTCTCTCTCCTCTCTTCTCTCTCCTCTGTACATAGCTATAAAATGTTAATATGGATATGAATTTGGACATGCACATGTACATAAATATGAACATAGGTATGTACATAAATGGACATGAATATGGACATGTACATAAATGGACATGAATATGGACATGAATATGGACATGAATATGGACATGAATATGGACATGAATATGGACATGAATATGGACATGAATATGGACATGTACCTATTCATGTCCATTTATGCACATGTACATGAATATGGACATGTGCGTATTTACTGACTCTAGCTATATTATATAGGAAGATTTTCCCTACTTATTATGTAATAAATGTATATAATCATACAATGATTCATTTTTGATCAATATATTTATTCAATGTAGATATATCTCCTCTCTCCTCTCCCTATGTAGATATAAATATACCCATAAATATGTACATAATTAACCATATATACATGAATGTATAGAAACTAAAAAACCTCTCTCCTCTCTCTCTCCTCTCTCTCTTTCTTTCTCTCAAGATACCATATGTATGTATGTATGCATTGATTGTCATTACGAGTTGTGGTGCTTTGTATTACTTAGTATTTACTGACTCTAGCTATATTATATAGGAAGATTTTACCTACTTATTATGTAATCAGGTATATAATCATATAATGTTTCATTTTTGATCAATATAGTTATTCAATGTAGATATATCTCCTCTCTCTCTATGTAGATATAAATATACCCATAAATATGTACATAATTAACCATATATATATATACGAATGTATAGAAAACTAAAGAATCTCTCTCTCCTCTCTCTCTCTCCCTCTCTCCTCTCTCTCCCTCTCTCCTCTATCTCTTTCTTTCTCTCAAGATACCATATGTATGTATGTATGTATGTATTGATTGTCGTTACAAGTTGTAGTGCTTTGTATTACTTAGTATTTACTGACTCTAGCTATATGATATAGGAAGATTTTCCCTACTTATTATGTAATCAATGTATATAATCTTATAATGTTTCATTTTTGATCAATATATTTATTCAATGTAGATAAAACTCCTCTCTCCTCTCTCCTCTCTCTCTTCTCTCTTCCTTCTCTCAAGATGCCATATGAGTTCGAATTATGTAAAAAAATTATCGAAACTTAAATGCCATACATTCAAAATCTAGCTGCCATATGAGTTCAAATTAAGTAAAAAAATAATCAAAACTCAAATGCCACTTAAATACCACTCAAATGCCACTCAAATGCCTCTCAAATGAAATACAATATAAACTCGGCGAATCCATCCAACGTCGTAACTCATTGCATAACCCCCAAGGTCTAATCCACAAAAAACACTTGGTAGGGAGATCTGCTCATATATTACTACTAACGGAATAACAACAAATATGTTACGTGTTGAAGACTTTGCTCACCAAGAAGCTTCCGATGCTATAGGACCTAAGAATTTTTTGGCTGAGGTTTCTGATGAAATGTTGAGGATTTATTTTATGGAAGAATGTGTATACTGTGTACTAGGAGGAAGTTTTTACAAGCAAGCAACCAATCTATCACTACTAAACTGTTACTGTTCACATGTTGATGACCAATGTATCACTTGTAAAAGATATGCTGAAATGGTTGAAGGTGCTACACCTACCAAAAAAGAATTGGGTGATGCTATCGACTGGATTGATAAAAGACAAGTTTTGAAAAACGCTAAAATGGGTTTTTTGGTGCATGATGAATGGATTAATGCTTTTTTGGATCTTTCCTCCGATCATTTGAAGTCTCCCTTTATGTTAACAAATTTGAGAGCACGATTAAATCCCTACCTATTACCTGCTAGTCAGAGCAAACTGGCTTATCAACGTCTAAAGGATAAATTGCTTGCGATAGTGGAAGGATATCCATATGCTCATACTCCTGATGAAACAGAAGACTCAGTCAACTCGATAATAACTATTGATTCGACAAATATATCTGAGGACTCATAAAAGAACTGCTACAAAAAATGTTGCTTCATTTATCTCTGAACTACAGAAGAAACATGAGTGGAAAAACTCAAGGATTCAAGTCAATTGGTACATTGGCTGATTTTGTTCCTAAGTTCATAAGGACTCATTTTGAACACATTCCTTTAGAGCGTTCGAATCCTCTTTTTGTTCAACTCATCACCGAAGAAGTATTTTATTTTGTGTTAGGATTCAATCTAGTTCGTAAATCAATACAAAGCATGCTTTTGAGCTGTAATTGTATTTCAAGAGCAAATCCTCTCGAATGCTTAAACTGTTCTAGGAGCTTTGATCCAAAAGTATGCTGTCCGCAAGACAAGTTGATAGATTTTGAAGATCTCAAAAGAGCGATCGAACTGATTGATATAAAGCAATGTTTGAAAGATGCTGAACTGGGTGATTTGATAGATATTTCGATTTTAAGAGGTTTGACTTCATTTCGCTGGACAGGAACACATGTTCTTTTGTCTCAATCTCGATTGGAACCATACTTACATTTTGGTAACCACTTTGATGGGATTGTTTCACATCTTCAAAATCAGCTGAGAGAGCTGAATAAGCCACTAGCCACTTACGTATAAATAGAAAGAACATCAAGAAAGAAAGTATTCAACTTCCAACACTGAAAGCAAAAACATTTTAAAAAATGAGCTGCGTATTTATCTTGCTACTGACACTAACATTTTCCAATGTTAGTGGAGTATTCTATACCAACAAAATTGATGAATGTATGACCGGAGCTATGGATAAGAACGATGTATTGGTTTTTTCACCTTTCGAAAGGACTATACGATATAAAGATGAAAATGGAAAAAACTGTGTGCGACTCTACCCTCCTGACTTATTATATTGCGGTTTTTTCATCCCTCGAGGCGCTTCTTGGATCTGCAAGAGCACAACTTCTACAGATGCTGTGTCTTGTAATACTCCAACAAAATACACTCTGAATCAGGAGGAATGTGTAATAGGAGTTAAAAATGATACAAAAGGACTTACTCAAAATACAGAATTATTTCGGAATGGGGAATTATGTGCATTTGAATACAACACCACATGTTTGTTCTGCCCAATAACAGAAGAGTTTGAGACATTCAAATTTGCATGCATGCGATGCAATCGTTCAATCAACAAGGAACCAAAACCGGCTAACATCACTAACATCAAAGATTCATCACTTTCGAGTTTTGACAGTTTCAAAACTAGTAGAGTGTTTTATAGCCACAAAATTGATAAATGTCTAGCTGGAGCTATGGAAAAAAACGATGTCTTGGCTTTTTCACCTTTTGAAAGGACTATACGATATAAAGATGAAAATGGGGAAAACTGTGTGAGACTCTACCCTTCCGACTATACATATTGCGGTTTTTTCATCCCTCGAAACGCTTCTTGGATCTGTAAGAGTAAAAATTCTACAGATACTGTGTCTTGTAATACTCCAACCAAATACACTTTGGATCAAGAGGAATGTGAAATAGGTATTAAAAATAATACGGAAGGACTTACTCAAAATACAAAACTATTTCGAAATGGGGAATTATGTGCATTTGAATACATCACCTCACGTTTGATCTGTCCACTAAGAAAAGAGTTTGAGACATTCAAATTTGCATGCTTGCAATGCAATCATTCGATCAACGAGGAATCAATTCCAGCTAACATCATTATCATCAATGATATCGAAGGTGTACATGAGGAATCAAATCCAGCTAACATCACTAACATCAATGATATCGAAGGTGTAAATGAGGAATCAAATCCAGCTAACATCACTAACATCAGTAAAATCAAAGGTGTGAATTCAACATTTTCGAGTTTCGACAGTTTCAATGCCAGCGAAGTATTTTATGTCAACGAAATCGATGAATGTATAGATGGAGTTATGGAAAAAAATGATGTCTTATTTTTTTCACCTTTTGAAAGGAGTATTCGATATAAAGATGAAAATGGAACAAACTGTGTGAGACTCTATCCTTCCAACTATTTACATTGCAGTTTTTTTATCCCTCAAAACGCTTCTTGGATCTGCAAAAGCAAAACTTCTACAGATACCCTGACCTGTAATACTCCAACAAAATACACTCTGAATCAGGAGGAATGTGCAATAGAAGTTAAAAATAATACGGAAGGTCTTACTCAAAATACAAAACTATTTTGGAATGATGAATTATGTGTATTTGAATCCAACACCTCACGTTTGATCTGTCCACTAACAAAAGAGTTTGAAACAGCCAACTTTGCATGTGTGGAATGCAATCATTTGACCAACGAGAAGCCAAAAATAGCTACTATCATCACTAACATCAATGGTATTGAAGGTGTAAATTTGTCATTTTCGAGTTTTGAAAGTTTGAAATCTATTCAAAACAAGATTATCATCAGCATCACATGTCAAGGAGATAACAAAGACAAATGCGATCCCAAAGTTATATATATAGAACTTTAGTTGGAGCATATTAACCAAAGTCCACCGAAATGCAAGACAGTTAACTCTAGACGATGAAAGCATAAACTAGGTTAAAAGTCTCTCTCTCTCTGAATAAAAATGAAATATCGAATCTATCTTCTATTATTCCCAATCCTAAGCGGTTATTGTCTTGCAACAGAGATTCAACCATTCACTTTATCTCAAACAGCTTCCGGATGTTTTTCGGGAATTCTTAATATGGAAGCGGTTAATTCAGCAACTCATATTTTAGGAAAAAACTTAAAATATCGTATGCTTAAACTCACATGTTTCATGCAGTTTTCTCTCCAACGTAGAACCTGTGACACTTATGATATGTGGCCTCAAGAATACTTTGTTTGCAAAACCGATGAAGCTTTAAATTACATTCGTTTATATGACAAGGGATTACTACCTACGATTCGAAGAACAACTTCAACAATCACCACAACTCCGCAGACAACGACGACAACAAAAATTACAAATGAGTCACTAGTTTTAGCTTTATCACCATCAATTCCATCTCTTCCACAAGCTCTGGGTTTAGTCGATTTAATTTTGGAACACCCAAGCCCTACAAACTCTACTATATACAATTATGAAGAAATCGAAACAACTACTGATTGTGTGTGTGATAGATACATCATATGCGAAAACAATTCAGCAGCAATTACAAATTCAACACCATTGATTTATAGAGTTTTTATTTATAATGACTTGGAGGATTTTTCAAAACTTTCTCTATCTATATTGGAAGATAGTAAACTTAAACTTGAAGAAAATCTTGTCATCGTGATTGAACCTGAATGTGATGATATTTCTTGTAAAGTCATCAAATACTTTACAAATTAAAAAGTTTTTATAGACTTTAACACTATATATTCATCCTATTACACTTTATTATGATATATATATTTTATTACATTCTCCAGTAAGCAAATAATGTAATACTTATTATAGCGTATCGGCGCTAGACCCGTCTTTGTTCTCATTTACTCATATCAACAACTGCATAGGATGAAGTCACTGACTTTATTCTGGATAACTGTAGCCGTGAAGTCTGCAGAGACATCACACAAAATACAACGAACGTAAAGGGAAACGCGGTAATAATGACTGAAACTATGCCAACCGCAGAACATGCAACACTATGCTGAATAAATAATGCCTGGACAAAACAATGTGTAGAAAAATGTACACGAACCTTTTGGCTCCTTTAGCAGTTATTAATGATTCTGATTCTGATACTGATTATTCGTTTATCAAGGAAAGGTTGCGCTACATGGCGTTCACATTCAAGGTGACTGATCAGAATGACTGTCTGCACGCCCAGAAACGTAAGGAGATGAAAGGCACTGCCGCGCTCCGATTGGACCACGTAGAGCAGGCCCCCCCCCGAAACAGCCACTCGCAACCGAACAAGACAGCGGAAACGCGCTCAGCAACAGCGAGGCCCATACTATACTTTCCCACTTTCATTATTGAAATTACATTACGAACAGCGAGTCCTATATTATGTTTTCTCACGTTTTATTGAACTTCCGTTACACTCCCACCAAAATTTTCTAACAAATTTTTTTTGTTTTGTTTTTATACTAGAAAATCCTCTAGATAATCAATAAAATAAAATCTAACAAGAAACTATATACTGTAAGTCACTACTTCAACATTCTAACATCTCAGAAGTACTACCAGTTTTTGAACTGGTCTCCGCAGAACGGTGGCGGACTCTATGGGGATGCCATTTCCGTCAAGATGTCTATTGCCCACCTGAACTGTCACATTCCTTACTAATCCATCGTCTCCTGGCTTTACCTCTGTTACCCGTGATATCTTCCAAGTGCTTCTGGGACTGTCGTCCTTGACAATGACGATGTCACCGACTTTGACATTTTCCTTTACTGTAGTCCATCTCTGCCTGTCCTGCAGGGAGTCGAGGTATTCAGATTTCCAAGCTAACCAAAACTCTTGAGCTAGTTGTTGGCTAGCTCGCCATCTCTGTTTACTATACAGTTCCTTGGCAAAGTTACCGGGTGGTGCTGCTACTAGAGCTTTATCCTTCATGGTGATGAGACGACTTGGCGTGACAACCTGTTCTCCCTGATCGGTGATTATGGTGGCTGTTAGAGGTCTGTCGTTGACAATAGAGGCGGCTTCATGGAAAGTGGTTCTCAAAGTCTTGGTATCAATGCGTCCCTTGTGCTTCAGTGCTATGCTGTTCAATACAGCACGAACGGAACGGATCAGTCTTTCTGTGACTCCATTTTGATGGCTTGCCTCTGGTGAATTGAATTTGAATTCAATCTGATTCTCGAGAAGATATTCTTTCAGACATGGTGCGACTGCTGCTGTCTCCTTTTCCAACAAGTTGTGTAGACCAACGAAGTTCGTTCCGTTGTCACAAATGATTGACTTGATCGGGCCTCTCAGGGCCATGAAGCATCTCAGAGCTTGGAGAAGTGTGTCAGTAGTCATATCTTCGAGCACCTCAATGTGAACTGCTCTGGAATAGAGACAGGTCACCAGAAGGCCCCATCTTTTGAGTTCACTCCGACGTTCTTTGACATAGAAGGGACCGAAGCAATCCATGCCCACATGGGTGAATGGGGGTGATGCCTCTGTTCTCTCTTTTGGCAGATTACCCATTAATTGTGTTTCCGTCTGACCCCTCAGTCGTTTACAAGAGACACATCGGCCAAGAAGCTTCTTGGTATGTGCTGGGCCACTAATGATCCAGTAGCCAGCCTCTCTCACGGCTGAAAGTGTGCTGCGGTAACCAAGGTGGTGAACTTTGGCGTGGTGATGTCTAATCAGCAATTCTGCTAAGTGACTGTTCTTGGGAATTACTAATGGTCCTTGTGCCTTCATTCTCCCACCAATCCTCCACATGCCTTCACTGTCAAGTCTTGGGTGTAAGCTATTGATCATTTGCACCTTTTCCTTTGTAGAGTAAGCCGCAGTTTGGCTCGCCTTGATGATGAATGCTTCCGACTGTTGAAGGTCGTACACTGTTAATTCTGGATGTCTCCACTTCCTATCTCGCAGACACCTCTTGAGGATGGCAAAGCTTCTAACCAGAGCTCTCCAGCTTCCGAAAAGCATGAATTTGTTCGAGATATGAGCAGTTGTTGTTGTGGCCAGTGTCAATCTCTGTTTTTGTACCTCTGGGTCACTTTCTGGAAGGTCGATCCTGTGAACCTTCTCAAGTCTACCCTCGAGATTGGGATGTCTTAGGAATGTAGGTCCTTCAAACCACATTGATTGTGTAAGTTGCTCAATACTCATACCCCGGGAAGCTATATCTGCAGGGTTATCTGTCCCATTGACATGGTGCCACTGCTCTATTTCTGTAGCCGTGTTGATGGCTCTTACTCTGTTGGCCACGAAGACGTGAAACTTCTTCTTATGGTTGGCCAGATATGCTAACACAATCTCAGAGTCCGACCAGAAGTGTTCTGCGTTAATCTCCATATCCAATTCTCTGCGCAGGATGGCACTGAGCTGTGTTGCTATGACGGCCCCTTGTAACTCTAAGCGTGGAATCGTATTCACACCCTTGCTTGGTACAACCTTGGACTTGGCCATCAGTAAGGCTGTGTGTATTTGCTGTCTTGAGTTGACCAGGCGGATATATGAGCAGGCTCCAATCCCATCAGCGCTCGCGTCACTGAAATGGTGTAGTTCAACTCTGGTGGTGTGTCCGAAACCTTCTGGCTTCACACACCTGTTTATTTTGACTTTGTCTAGTTTTTCTAAGTCGGACAGCCATTCAGTCCATGGACCTACCAGATCCTTTGAAACCTCTGAGTCCCACTCGACTTGGTGCTTGGAGATCGTCTGAAGGAGTTGTTTGCCTTTGAGGGTGTATGGTGACAGAAAGCCTAGTGGGTCATAGAGTTGGCTCACAGTGGAAAGTACACCTCTCCTGGTCATGGGTTGTGGGACAAATCCATTGCTGTTGAAGGTCAAATGATCAGCTCCCACTTTCCACTCAAGTCCTAAGGTCCTCTGTATAGTATCTTGTCCAGTCAGCAAGTCCACTGTCTTTACTGTTCTTTCTGAGTCGGGTAACTCTTCCAGAGCTGTCTGGCTATTAGATATAAATTTATGCAGGCGGAGATTGCCTTCCTGACATACTTTGCGAGAGGATTGTATGAGATTCCTGGCCTCGGGCACTGTTGCCATACTGGTGATGCCGTCATCAACGTAAAAGTTGTGTTTGATGAACTGTGCTGCTTGTGGGTACTCTTCTTTCTTGTCGTCTGCAAGCTTCTGTAACCCAAAGGTAGCGACTGCAGGAGAAGACGTAGCACCGAATAGATGAACCGTCATACGGTATTCTGTCATGTTATCATGCTCGTCCAGCCATAGAAAGCGGAGGTAATCTCTGTCTCCCTCATTCACATGGAAGTTGTAGAACATTTTCTCGACATCGCATGCCACAGCGATGTTCTCTTTTCTGAACCTTAGCAGGATTCCCAACATGTTGTTGGTTAGATCTGGTCCTTGAAGCAAATGGTCGTTCAAGGCAGTATCAGCATATTTGGCACTGCAATCAAACACCACTCGGATCTTGTTTTTCCTGGCATGTTTAACAGCGAAATGTGGTATGTACCACACCTCACCTTGTGCTGGTTCTTTGTTAGCCTCTTCTGCATGGCCCTTTTCGATTAACTCATCCATGAACTTGCGATATTCTTTGTCGAAATCTTCGTCTCCTCGAAGTTTCCTCATTAGGCCTTGTAATCTCTTTTCGGCTTGTGCCTTGTTGTTTGGTAGCTTTGGTCGACTTCTGAATGGCAATGGCATCTCAAGGGAACCTTGACTATTCCTATGAGTGCCGTCCTCCATTAAAGATAGAAATCTGAAGTCCTCCTGAGACACCATGGTTATCTCGTCTGGCTCTACCAATCTTGTACGCTTCACCTGTTTCCGACCATCACCACTACAAGTACCCCCTATGACTGACCATCCTAGAGTTCCCCTTTGGGCAAAGGGTTGTCCCTTTACCACAGAAGTTACAGTCTCCAGGGGTTCGAACACTTCAGAAACATCCGTTCCTATCAGCAATCCAATGGGTATGTCCAGTGGTGGTGGAAGCTTGTCTGCGTGTTCTCTTAGGTGATCATATTGTTTTACAGTGAGACTGTTAGGAATCAGTTCCGGGTTACCAGTAAGTTTACTCCACTCGTAAGCATCAATCATTGTACAACTTTTCTGTTGGTAGCCTCTAATTCTTAGGTTAGAATATTTCTTTATGGATTCGGTTGATTCACTGACAAGAGTGTCGATCGTCACCGTCTCATTAGTGAAAGGCGGATCTATAGACTGAGCTGTTTCTTTGGTGATATAGGAGGTATCTGACTGGGTATCCAGAATGGCGTACACCAATTTCTCTGCAGCCGGGTTGTCATCAGTTGAGATATACACAGGAACAGCCATACTCACAATCTTTTTATTGACTATGCTGGTAGCCTTAGTCACAAGCTGTTTCACATTACCCTCGGTTTCCGTAGACTTTAATACCACGGAGTCTGGCGGCTTAGGTTTCGGGACCCAATCCTCTATGTGAAGTGATGTGGGGTGGCTTCTCTGACATTTCCTGCATGAAGCTTTTGATGAGCACTGTTTGGAGCGATGGCCTGGCTGTAGACAAGCAAAACAAAGTCTGTTTTCTCTCACAAATTGTTCTTTTTTCTCTTTTGGCATTCGCCCCATGGTGTGGCACTCTGTGGTGCTGTGGTTCTTTGAACAACATCTACACTTGTTATGTGTGTCTGTGTGTGTCTGTGTGTCTGTGTTGAATGATCTGTGATGAGCAGGAGCCAACCTCGGCTTTCTTGTCTCTTGAGAGCTGTTCAAGCTTTTCAGCAGCGGTTCATCCATAACCTCTGCTTGGTCCTGTACAAAGTGAACAAACTCTGCGTAAGACGGATATCGAAACTGGTCGTGCCTCATGTCTTTTACTTTACGTGCCCAGCTTCTGATCATGAAATCCGGTAGTTTGCTGGCTAATCTTTCATTTTCTTGACTGTGGCTCAACGATTGAAGTTCAGGGTTGTCTCCCATTGCGGACTTGACGTGTGTCAGCATGTCGGCAAACTCCCTCAAGGCTTTAGTGTCTTTAGATCCAATCTTGCGAAATTCGTCCAGCTTCTTCCTCAATGCTCTGTTCACATTATGTCTGCTACCAAATCTCGTCTTCAGCTCTTTTCTTGCATCGAGATAGGCTTGCTCTGTATTGGTTATGAAATGGCCACTAATAGCTCTCTTGGCTTCCCCATCTGTGTACTTCTTAAGAAATCTTAGAGGCTCTTTTCCTTGTAAGCCCTCTGATTCTACGAATGCATCAAAGTCAAGTTCCCAGTCTTGGAAGCCAACAGGGTCTCCTTTGTAAACAGCTGGTTCTGGAGAATTCCGCTTGGTCGATTTGATGGATGTTACGAGGTTTTTGGAGAGTCTGTCCACTACCTCCATGACATCCAAATCGGTGGAACTAGATTTCCCTGTGGCATCAGAACTCGAGCTCTTTGCTTGTACATATTGCACTTGTTTTTGTTTCTTTCGCTCCATAAGAGCATTGAACTTAGCTAGTCGCTCCTCATAAGCGGCTGCAGCTTGATCTATCTGTTGTTGAACTTCAGACAACTCTTCTTCAGCAATCTTCTTTTCTTTTAACTGTGATAGTTTTGTCTTAGAGTCGGCTACCTCACTCATAAATGCATCATACATATTTTGAGTTGATTCAGGTGTTTTATTGTCATTTAACTCATTGAGAGCCTGATATTGGGCTTCTATCTCATCATGCCATTCATTCAACTGGGAAGCGAATTCCTCAAAATCCTTCTCTGCGTCATATGTATCAAAAAATGATTCTATGGATTCAAGATACTTTGTTACTGCCTCTGCAAACTCTACAGATATCCTGTTTGATTTAAGGCGATTTGATTGTCTTAAAACAGATTCTTGAGAATCTGACATCTCTGATTCACTCATGATTGTGAACTAAACAAAATTCACCAAACAAAGGTCTATTCCGATGAGAACATCAAAATATGTTATTACGATTGTGTAGCTATATCAACTTTACTGAAAGTGGTTTCGCACATATGGCCACACGATCGCTAAGCCAAATCCGACAATCTACCCAGAGACAAAAGGCAGCGCCGGGGGAACCAACCCAGATGGACCAAAGGGCGCGCAGCAGTGTGGTTAGGAGGACGAAAGAATATTCTGCACAGGAAGACACTCACACCGAACAGTCACGTCTTGATTAACAGTAAAATCGTAAAACTGATCAAAGTAAGTACAACGTATGTGAAAAATACCTATACTATGTAATTAAAGTTCACTTTGGTAGCTATAAAGCTCTGTAGATAGCAAGAATGCTCAATAGTAAGTAAATGTTACTTGGGTAGCTATACAGCTCTGTGGGTAGCAAGAAGGCTCAATAGTGAATGTTACTTGGGTAGCTATACAGCTCTGTGTGTAGCACGAATGCTCAATAGTAAATGTTACTTGGGTAGCTATACAGCTCTGTGGGTAGCAAGAATGCTCAAAAGTAAATGTTACTTGGGTAGCTATACAGCTCTGTGGGTAGCAAGAATGCTCAAAAGTAAATGTTACTTTGGTAGCTATACAGCTCTGTGGGTAGCACGAAGGCTCAATAATAAATGTTACTTGGATACTTCTCTCTAGAGGTTCTTCATCTCATTCAAGAGCTGAAGACTTCACTATAGCGTATCGGCGCTAGACCCGTCTTTGTTCTCATTTACTCATATCAACAACTGCATAGGATGAAGTCACTGACTTTATTCTGGATAACTGTAGCCGTGAAGTCTGCAGAGACATCACACAAAATACAACGAACGTAAAGGGAAACGCGGTAATAATGACTGAAACTATGCCAACCGCAGAACATGCAACACTATGCTGAATAAATAATGCCTGGACAAAACAATGTGTAGAAAAATGTACACGAACCTTTTGGCTCCTTTAGCAGTTATTAATGATTCTGATTCTGATACTGATTATTCGTTTATCAAGGAAAGGTTGCGCTACATGGCGTTCACATTCAAGGTGACTGATCAGAATGACTGTCTGCACGCCCAGAAACGTAAGGAGATGAAAGGCACTGCCGCGCTCCGATTGGACCACGTAGAGCAGGCCCCCCCCCCCCGAAACAGCCACTCGCAACCGAACAAGACAGCGGAAACGCGCTCAGCAACAGCGAGGCCCATACTATACTTTCCCACTTTCATTATTGAAATTACATTACGAACAGCGAGTCCTATATTATGTTTTCTCACGTTTTATTGAACTTCCGTTACACTTATTATGTAATAATAAAACTATAACAATAACTATAGCGTTGTAGATGGTTATATCATATACAAAAACAATTCAGTGGCAATTACAACTCCATCAAAAATGTTGTCATATGAGTGCCATACATTCAAAATCTATATGCCGTATAAGTTCAAATCAAGTAAAAAAATAATCAAAACTCAAATGCCACTTAAATGCCACTCAAATGCCACTCAAATACCTCTCAAATGAAATACAATATAAACTCGGCGAATTCATCCAACGACGTAACTCATTGCATAACCCCCAAGATCAAATCCACAAAAAAACACTTGGTAGGGAGATCTGCTCATATATTACTACTATTTAACCTGAATGTGATGATATTTCTTGTAAAGTCATCAAATACTTTACAAATTAAAAAGTTTTTATAGACTTTAACACTATATATTCAACCAATTACACTTTATTATGATATCTATTTTATTACATTCACCAGTAAGCAAATAATGTAATACTTATTATGTAATAATAAAACTATAACAATAACTATAGTGTTGTAGATAGTTATATCATATACAAAAACAATTCAGTGGCAATTACAGCTCCATCTTCATCAAAATGTCGTCATATGAGTTCGAATTATGTAAAATGATCAAAACTTGAATGCCATACATTCAAAATTTAGATGCCATACGTTTAAAATCTAAATACCGTATAAGTTCAAATTAAGTAAAAAAATAATCAAAACTCAAATGCCACTTAAATGCCACTCAAATGTCACTCAAATGCCCCTCAAATGAAATACAATATAAACTCGGCGAATTCATTCAACGCCGTAACCCATTGCATTCACCCCGAAGTGTAATCCACAAAAAAACACTTGGTAGGGAGATCTGCTCATATATTACTACTCACGCTCTAACTCAGGAACAACTAGACCTAGGAAGTCTTGAACTACGAGTACTCGCCCGTCATCAGTCCACTATGAGAATTAGACCAGACGGTGTCCTAGAAATCAGGATGGTTATGAACAAGAGGTCTCGGTGGTGTACCCTCTGCCCACCCGGCTTCCGAGGAACAACTATGTGGCAGACACAGGCTCTGGCACATCAGGGCATAAAATGCACCCAACGAAGGTTGTTGTTGACCTGGTACTGGCCAGGAATCTATGCTGACACCCGCAGACTGGTTCGGAGCTGCGAGGTGTGTCAACGTGCCAAAAGTGGGGGCGCACAGTCTAACCCTGCCCGACAGCACATGTACGCTGGACGACCATGGCAGAAGTTAGCAGTTGACCTTGTGGGGTCACTACCAGAGACAAGGAGGGGAAATCGTTGGATCCTCGTCCTGACGGACCATTTTACAAGGTGGCAAGATGCATTAGCACTACCAGACGCCACGGCCTCAGTGGTGGCAACCGCCCTAGATGAAAGGGTTTTTCCTTACTTTGGCATCCCCGAGCAGGTCCATACCGATCAGGGAGCACAATTTGAAAGCAGTTTAATGAGAGAGCTATGTTCGTTGTGGAACATTGAGAAGACTCGGACCACTCCCTACCACCCTCAGGCCAATGGGGTGGTTGAGAGAAATAATAGGATCTTAGGAGATTCTTTAATATCCTTATTACTGAAGCGTCAGCCCAATGAATGGGACCTGTTGCTGCCACAGTTGATGCGAGCCTTTCGGGCTACACCCCACACAGTGACGGACGAGACATCCAACTTCCTGATGTTGTGTCGAGAGCTCCGTTTGTCGGACCAGATTGCCTACCACCCTCCACTCTCGGACAATCTGCCGGCACATACCTATGCCCAGGCACTCAAAGAATGCCTCGAAGAGGTGCACCAAACACTATTTGTAGGACAGACAAGGATTAGGACCGAAGAAGGACAAGAACCTACCCTGTTTGCACCTGGTGATCGAGTATGGCTGCAGAACATAAGACGGCATAAGGGAGAAAATCCGAAGCTCCAGGCCAAATTTTTGGGGCCCTATGAAGTAGAGGAAGCTTACAGCAATCACACTTACTTAATTGCAAGGCACGGCCAAAGATCTGTACAGAACGGTTGCCAATTAAAACCGTATCATCCCTTGACAGACCCCCGGGGGCAAGCCCCCGCTGCGCTGGAACCCACTCGACGACCTAACATGAGGGGTGCGGTGAGGAGAAGACAGCCGCGGGCAAGATCCCCCGAGCTAGAGCAGCCAATACCCCCCAATTTGTCAAGAACGAGCCGGTGCAGCCAGACCCCCTATTTTTGAGGATCCGGTGCCGCTCCCTGAGCCAGACATAGCCGAAACCACACCACCCTTGCCGGGAAATGACCTGATGGCAACCCATCCCCCAAGGAGGGCTGGGCAGGACAACACAGAGGGACGCCCCTGACGAAATGTAGGGCCACCCACCCGATACGGTGAAGTCTATTGTCACCAGATAGCCGAAGCCAATCCTACCTACGATGAAGAATTCCCTGCTCTGCCTCCACCAAACCAAGCTATCCGTCAATCTTTTCCCACTCCCTCCTGCTTCACCAGGACATGGGACGCCGCCCCTAGAGATGCTAGGAGGCCGTAGGATGCATTTCCCCTACACTTAACCGAGCACAGATGTTGCTCGCCACTATTATTTTCTTTGCTAAATTATATAATTAAAGACCAAAGAGATACTGTCTTTAATGGAGAAGGGAATGTGGTGGATTTTTGTGACCACTATCATTGCGCAAGGTACCCCTGACAACTGCTGGGTGTCAGGCACGCCTAAACTGAGCCTGGCACAGCCAGAACACAAGCAAGTAAGCCGGTAGAAACCCTACCGGCCCTGCGGCATTTACTACCGGCCCTACAGTATTCACTGCCGGCCCTGCAGAGGTACCACCGGCCCTGCAGCACACACTGCCGGCCCTGCAGCATGCACTACCGGCCCTACAGTGCCACTACGGGCCCTATACCGGGTCGGTGAGCGAAGAACGACTATAGCCTGAGAGCCTAAATTGATACCAAAGATGCAGGAGCCCGACTTCGCAGCTTAGCTGTCCTCAGACAAGACCGAAGCCAAGGACCACAAGCCATAAGAACCAGGAACTAGAGCTACTCATTGCACCATCATGAATCAGCAAGATTGACTGATAAGCTCCGCAACCCAATTCTGGGCGCCTAGCATATTTAACCTTATATTAGCCAATGTTGTATCATATTATTTATATCTCATATTTTGATTAGTGCAATTACTTCCTGCTCTTGCTGATTTGTTGCCCCGCTTATTTGGGCCTATATTTTCCCCTGTTCTGCCTATAAAAGGCAGAACACTTCACATTATTCCTTGTATTGTATTGGGATTCTGCTTGTGATTGAGCCAAGTAGCATAATACATTTACTGTTATTATACCTTGCTGGGTTATGCTCGTATAATAAACTATGGTATACTCAACAAGACATTGAGTTGTGCGTTTGAGCCGTGGGCTCTGAGAACAGTTGTGGAGTCGGTATACTCCTCTGTTGGAAGTTGACCTCTGGAGTGAGGTGTTGTTGGTGGACGTTTGGTCGGCCCCCAAAAATCCACTACAATAAGCAGCAGAGCTAAATGTAAAATGTGCCTATATGTAAAGTGTACGCACTTGTATAGAATACCTACATTCAAAACATACCTACGTGTACGGTATACACACTGGAGCAATTTATCTCCATGTTGAGTATACTTATATAAAATGTATACCTATATGCACAATATGCATATATGTACACATGCTGTGTACCTGCATGTATATTATCCTTATATGAACAAAAGATTTACATGCGGATAATACATATATATGCAACACATCTACCTTTAGAGTACACTTACATGTAGATATATTGTACAAGTACATGCATTGTAAAATAATCTACATGTAAAATATTCCTAGAAGTGCGATCTAATTACCTGAAAACTATATTTGTGTTTAAATTTTAAATACATGCACACTATATATGCATGTACGATATACATGGCACTTGGCTTTCGACAGAGCAGCTTGTGCTTTCTGAGAGGTCTCTGTACTTAACTTTCAGTGAGCTGTGATAGACTTTGTGTATTTGGCTTATTACTGAAGGACATGAATTATCTATTCCACAAGAAAAGCCAAGCTCAGTACTTGAAATAAGGGCAGTAAATTGGTTTGATAGACCGTGAACTGCCACTAAATTGGGTAAGATTCTGTTTCATGATGACTAGAAGTAAACCCTCAGCTAGCTCTACCTACACTTTCAAAAACAAGCGAATCAACTATTCATGAAAAGCTGGATCTCATTTTAGAAAGACTAGATAAATTTGAAGATAGATTGTGTAAATTAGAGCATGAACTGCAAGAGATTTCCAAGGGGCTAAACTTTATGCCAACAGAAGTGCAAGATTTGAAAGATGTACTGAAAAATGTAAATGTTGTCAAAATTTCCCACTTTGAGGAAGAAACCGATCAACTGAATCATCAGGCAAACAGGAAAAGTGTGATTGTTGACCGGATTCCTTACAGGACTAATGAAGATTTTTCAGAGTATTACGAAAGTTCTCAGAAAAGATTAATTGTGAGATCAACCCAAGCACTGACATAAACAATCTGTACAGAATTAAACAATGTGAAAAAATAGTAGTGCAATTCATACAGATTTATAAGAGAGGGATACTTTTTTCTCTTGTAGTATAAATACAAAAGCTTTTGCTAATGATTTGGGTTTCAAATCGAATGAGAAAAAAATTTATGTAAATGAAATGTTGACACCAAAGCAAGCTGCGCTTATTCACAAGGTTCGCACTTTTGAAACAGCAAATGATTATAAGTTTGCTTGGACAAAACATCAACGCATCTTCTTACAAAAGATTGATCCTGCTGATATTATTTTCATAGTTAACATAGATGATTTATGTACTCCTTCTGTTCAAATAGTTTATTGTATATTTTATCAGTTTTCCATGCCTGTAGCAATATGTCAGGAATATTCAATAGGCAGTTTTTGGAGAGAGTAAACAACTTTCCACCCACTATACTAAATGTAAATGTTTAAAGTCTGCATTCAAATTTTGAAAACCTTGAAAATTTTGTCGGCAGTGTAACCAAACCTTTTGATCTAATTTGTTTGACTGAGACTTTTTTGTATGATGATGAGATTGAAAATTATTGTTTGAATCAGAGGCGTATTGAGTACCCCTGACCCCATATAACATAAAACATAGACCTAGACCAACTATATGCTTTCACTTTTTTTGTGGATTGACATTGACCCACCCTTGTGATAAAACAATAAAGTTATCAGTAAACTAACAAGGCACATCATTGGCTCATGAACATATGGTTGACCAATCAAAAAAAGGAATATTCGTGCTTTTGGATAAAAGCTCTACCATAAAGAAATATTTCTTTACGTTATTAAACAACATGCATATGAAGCTGCTATACAACAACTAACAACTGTCTGTGTGTGGCTTGGTGGTTAAAATTATTATTACTACTACTGTAACTATTATTATAATTAATAATGATTGGATTTTCCCCACTTCACTCCTACTATTATTTATAATCATCATTAGATTGTTATTAATTTTAGTAATATTATTATTAATTATTATTATTATTAATTATTATTATGATGTGATGATTATTATTGTGAGGGACGCCAGTACTTGCGAACGCTTATTATTATTTACTCCTACTTAGTCTGAGCCCTTGACTCAATATTATCTCACCCTTTGTTCTCTTTGTCTACGCAACTGTCTGAGATATGAACTCACTGTCTAATTACGATCTCAATATGTACTCACTTATGTTTGTCTATGCTTGTCTCAGTTCTATTGCTACGGTGTCTATCTAGAGCAGTTCTATGATGTACCCAAATAATAATTATTTACTATTTTCTGTTACACTTTTTCCACGAAATAATTATATAAATGCATTTTGGTACTAATGTAAGGGCAAGGCGTGGCTTGCACCAATATTTTCACTAGGTGTGGTTAAGTAACTTGTACCCGCCTTCCCTGTATAAATATCTGTGTTGAGATAATAAAAATCAGAGTTAGCCTGACTCTCAGAAGAATTTCTCTCTCTTGAAGCAAGCACTACTAGGAGCAACAAAACTACCAGCGCTGGACAAGTCGACTATTAGCAAGCACGACGCTAAGGTGGAAAGTGAGAACGGTACGCCCTATCACTGTGTATACCCTTGCCTGAGGCAAGGATTACAACACAAGGCCTAGTGCACTAATAGTTCGGCATATCAAATTCGGATTCGGGGAATCCAACAGGCTAGTCAAACAATAATTGCAAGAAGTTATTGTCGATCTCGGCTGAGCCCAGATTCGGCTACAAACTTCGGCATAATTATTGTCAGAGCACAGTTCGGAACAAACTATAAACTAGACAAGTAATTCCTGAGGAATTAATGTCAGAGCACAGTTCGAAACAAACTATAAACTAGACAATAATTTACAATTATTGTCGGACCTTGTAAGGGTTCGGACACAGCCAATAATTACCAGATAATTATTGCACTCACTCTACACCCGATTCGGCCGCAACCGAAACTGCACCAGCCGATGTACGCGCTGTAGACAATAATAGCACATTATTGAGCACTGACTTAGGGTCGAGCAGAGCATATCGGGAGAGTGTACAGGTGGCTACCACCCAGACACGAAATCCTGTACATTGGTGGCAGCGGTGGGATTGACACTACCCACAGAGAATACGACCTCCCGAACCAAGACCTAAGCAGCAGGCATGACATACAGACGCAGAGCAGTCAGCTCCGATCGTGAGGGTTCCTCCATGCAGATCATGGGGACACTCACCGACATTCTGGAGAGAATGACGACGTCAACCGCAAGGGGCAAATTCAAGGCGCCCTGTTTTGATGGTGAGGGTGACGTACACTACTTCATCCAGCGCTTCGAGGAAGTGGCTGGGATGAACCGATGGACCCCAGAGGAGGCCACAGTCTACCTCCGCCACGCCTTAACCGGCAAAGCAGCACAATGCGGGCGCGGCCCCACACAACCGGCCATAAAAGAAGCATTGCGAGCCAGTTTCGGGCTCACCAGGACAGAGGCCCGAAACAAGCTGACAGGGTACAGAAAGCACCCGAGGTATACGCTACGGGAGCACGCCATCAACATAGAGAAGCTGGTGGAAGCCGCTTATGAAGAACTACCCCAGGAGAACCGAACCAAGTTAACACTCCAGACGTTCCAGACTACGCTAGGCCACGCATACCTGCAACGACACTTGCTGGCCATCTGGCCCACTAACCTAGAAGAGGCCATCAGAGCGGGTAATGAATACCTACAAATTCAGCATAACCCACTTCCACATTCCAACGTTCGGACAGTCCACGAAGGACCCCCCGACCCCACCATAGATCCACCCACCGGCGAGATCTCCTGCCAAGAGGTGGAGGACCCCCTGGCCAAACTACTGAAGACAGTGGAGGCCCTCAGTAAGGAAGTAGCCGGCCTAAAGCAAACACCCCAAGGAGGACCTCCCAAGCGCTGCTGGGGCTGCCAGCGTACCGGCCACCTCCGCAGTCAGTGCAAAACTGCCCCCTGGACTGCCCGACAGGGAAACGGGCTCGGCCCGCAGTAGTAGGGTCACCTACTGACTGCACAAGGGCAACCCACCAACATCGAACTCCATATACTGACTGTCGCAGCCAGAGAACGACCCAGCCAGCAGGACCACCCCCAATCGAGTTGGCAAACCGGTTCACCCCCTTAAGTGACACCGATGGAGAAGAAGAGACACAGTCCATAGACCCCGAAGATAGCAGGGACCCTCCAAGGCAAAGGACACTCCCGTGGAGCCAACCAGAAACCACCACTGCCTATGATAGACCCAGAAGGGAGCCAAAGAAACCGGTAAAATTCACTGATTACCAGTGCTACAGGGCACAAGAAGCAAGGGAAGGAGACAAGGACAGCGAAAAAACGAAGAAATTCGAAGAAATAGCTCCCATACCGTGGCAAAACGAAATAGAAACTAAAAAAACATTAAAACTACCCAGAGAAGAAAACTCCGAAATGAACATACCACCGGGAAAACCACGTACTCAAATAGAGGAGAAAACTCCCAACTCTATGTTCGAAAACGCCCTCTCGCTGGGCGGCTACACCCACTGGAACACGTGGCCAGACAGAACAATAGAAAAGGCGGTGTCAACAACTAAAGAGGGAATGTCTAACCAGGCACGCAATGTAAATAAAAGCAACAAACAGTTCATGAGCTCAACACAATACAGAACACAGTGCCTGCAGAACATTACAAGACTACTAGCAGAGATGGAGAACGATGGAGCAATATCTACCGAAGAGGACCCGACTTTTGCTGCAGCACTACTCGCCGGAGCACACACCAGTCGACCAAGAAAGAGGAATAGTTCGGCACCCACGAAAGTAAACAACATTAAATTAACTGACGATAGTGCAGCAAGATGTCGGGTAAGAACATCAACAACAACAACAACTCCTCCATCCACACCACACACCAAAGAAGTTTGGAAATCAGACGAAACATCACAGGCAATCAAAAGAGCTATTTACCAAGTGCAGGGGGAGACATGGAGCTGCAAGATATGTAGCCTACAGCTGAACAAGAAGAGGATTATGTACCATGTGCACCAGCACTTTACCTACTTCTTCTGTACGTGCGGTAAGAAGAGTAGCTCTCGAGACACTATATTAAAGCATATCAGAGGTCGAGAAGGGGAACTCGCACATGGAGGGGAAGCTCGACCTCTCTACGAGGTAGATGAACACTCATACGCAGAGTTCTGTAGAACAATGAAATGGCGCAACCCAGCACCATTTGGCACCCCGACGCCGATTAAAGAAGTAGAAAAGCTACCAATAAAAAAGAGGTTGGGTGACCGAACGCCAGATACTCCACCCAAGATAGCCAGGATCGACGTAGTTGATGTCAACAGAGAGAAAAGGATACCAAGGATGCCCCTAGGAGGTAAAGAAGCAGCCTTCCAACGACACCTCGCCCAGAAAGAGAATAGACCACGCACACCAAGTGTAGAGAGAAGGCAAAGGGAATGGGCAGAGGAGGAAAGGAGAGAGGACCGTTATAGACGCATCAAACGCTTAGAGGACGAACTGTACCAGGCCACCCGTGAGGCATACAGACAGCTACAAAGAGTGGAAGAAATAAAGACAACGATCCAGAGGGAGCGAGGACTGTTGTAAAGACATAAATTGGGCAAGTGGACAGTACATCTTTTTACACACTATTGCGTCCCTTCTTGTTTTTATTGACCTTACAGTTGTCAATGGAGGGGAGTGTGTGAGGGACGCCAGTACTTGCGAACGCTTATTATTATTTACTCCTACTTAGTCTGAGCCCTTGACTCAATATTATCTCACCCTTTGTTCTCTTTGTCTACGCAACTGTCTGAGATATGAACTCACTGTCTAATTACGATCTCAATATGTACTCACTTATGTTTGTCTATGCTTGTCTCAGTTCTATTGCTACGGTGTCTATCTAGAGCAGTTCTATGATGTACCCAAATAATAATTATTTACTATTTTCTGTTACACTTTTTCCACGAAATAATTATATAAATGCATTTTGGTACTAATGTAAGGGCAAGGCGTGGCTTGCACCAATATTTTCACTAGGTGTGGTTAAGTAACTTGTACCCGCCTTCCCTGTATAAATATCTGTGTTGAGATAATAAAAATCAGAGTTAGCCTGACTCTCAGAAGAATTTCTCTCTCTTGAAGCAAGCACTACTAGGAGCAACAAAACTACCAGCGCTGGACAAGTCGACTATTAGCAAGCACGACGCTAAGGTGGAAAGTGAGAACGGTACGCCCTATCACTGTGTATACCCTTGCCTGAGGCAAGGATTACAACACAAGGCCTAGTGCACTAATAGTTCGGCATATCAAATTCGGATTCGGGGAATCCAACAAGCTAGTCAAACAATAATTGCAAGAAGTTATTGTCGATCTCGGCTGAGCCCAGATTCGGCTACAAACTTCGGCATAATTATTGTCAGAGCACAGTTCGGAACAAACTATAAACTAGACAAGTAATTCCTGAGGAATTAATGTCAGAGCACAGTTCGAAACAAACTATAAACTAGACAATAATTTACAATTATTGTCGGACCTTGTAAGGGTTCGGACACAGCCAATAATTACCAGATAATTATTGCACTCACTCTACACCCGATTCGGCCGCAACCGAAACTGCACCAGCCGATGTACGCGCTGTAGACAATAATAGCACATTATTGAGCACTGACTTAGGGTCGAGCAGAGCATATCGGGAGAGTGTACAGGTGGCTACCACCCAGACACGAAATCCTGTACATTATTATAATTGTTTTAAATAACAGTTAATAATAATTTGAGGCAGTCAAATTATATTATTATAATGTTAAAAGAATAATGAATAGAAATATATTGATGATAACGATAAATAATCAAAATAATAAAACACATAAATAATAAAGTAATAATATAATAGTTGGTAATTATTATCGTTATTAATAACTGATAAACTACAAAAATTAAAAAAAATGAATAATGATTAGCTAATAAATAGTAATATAGTATAACATTAATAAAATTCGACCCCCTAACATTCATGTTGAACCCCCTAACAAATTCCTCCAACCCCCTAACAAAAAGTTTTCCGCGCTTCGCGCGGTTCTATTTTGTTAGGGAGTGGGATTTTTAACTCAAAACGCCCTTGGTTTGAATGGTTAGTATTTTGTAGGTGAGCAAGGGTCAACCAGAGGAGGAGGTGTTGGGGTCTATGTGCGCAGTGGTGCTGCAGAGGCATTCGAGCGTGAGTGAGTCACTATAGCTGGTACAGAGTCGTTGATGCTGAACTTGAGGGGTGGCATCTTTGGGGTGCTTGGACTGTGTCTCTGCCTTACAGTGATCTATTGGCAGCCCTCCACAGACAGAGGTGCCTTTCTCTGCGATCTCGGGCGACATAGTCTTAACAATGTAGATCTCTGTCATGTTGTCTTAGGTGACATGAATATTGATACTCTGAAATCTGACCCGGTAAGCATTGATTACCTTAACACTCTTGCTTGTGCTAACTTCGACAACATCAAAACTATACCTACCAAAATAGATTCTTGCCTTGACCAAACATAAATTTTAATAACAAAGTTTTAAAGTCAGGAACGATTGTTACCAAAATAGCTGAGCCCCTAGTAACTTTTGTTAGCTTTGAACGTGATAAAAATTCTTTTATGTCATCCATAAAAGCAAAAGCTCGCAACTATAAAAACTTTAGAGCAGAAAAGTTTATAAACGATTTGAAAAACGTAAATTGCCCAAAAATCCTTTATTCTGAATCAGATCTTAACATTATGTTGATAACTTTGCAAAATGCTTTATGAGCATTTGTAACCAACACACGTCTCAAGAAACCTCCAAAACTAACTCGTATAAAAAACATTCAAAAAATCCTTGGATCAAACCATCTATTTTTAAATTAATAAACAAAAAAGAAAATATCTATAAACAAACTTTGTATTGACCGTGTCGCATCAAGTTGAAACTTTAAGAAGATGAGAAACTTAGTGAAGTAATTTGAAATGCTAAATCACAGTATTTTAAAAACATATTTCAAACTTCGGACCCTGGAAAATGCTGGAAAATTATAAATGGCACAACTGGGAAAACAGCATACAAACACCTCTTCAATTCCCAAAGTGCTTTGCCTTAACAATATACAGTATAATAGTGACCAGTAAATAGCTGACTGTTTTATGATTATTTTACATCGATTGGAGCCAATTTAACTAGTAAATTTAAAAGTCGAGCAGAAACAGAACCAGAAAGCCAAAGTCTCACAGCAGACAAACCAAGGCCTAGTTTCAGCTTTGCCGATATTGATAATACAGCTATTGAGGCGCTTTTAAGTAACATTTAATCTACAAAAAGCTTCTGAATTTGATGACATGCTAGCTAAGTTACTGAAAACCAGTGCAAATATATTAGCTGTACCATTAGCTCATAGTGTAAACAAATGTTTCACCTGTGGGTAAACTTCCTGATTCTTTAAAGATAGCAAAAGCAAAACAACAGACTGTTCAAATCATAGACCGATATTATTCTACCAGGTTTGTTTGAGCAAATTTTTTGAAAAAATTCTAGGCAATCAATTAGTAGGTTCCTGGAGAAAACCAGCATACTCAATCACCGGCAACATGGGTTTAGAAAAAACAAAAGTACATTTCTTGCTCTCATAAAGTTTACAGATAAAATACGGGAGGCAAAGAATAATGGGAATTCTGTCTTGGGAATATTTCTAGATTTTAGTAAAGCTTTTGATGCAATTGATCACGTTACTCTACTAAACAAGCTCAAGTCTCTAAATTTTTGAAACATCTGCATTGATCTCATCTCCAATTACCTTTCACACCGTAAACAGCTGACTATGGTGAATGAGACAGTTTCTAGATTCTGTGACATTACGTGTGGTGCATCACAGGGTTCCATCCTGGGCCCAACTTTGTTTTTAATTTGCATAAACAATCTACCCAATGTTACAAAATGTTTGACCCTATTCTGTATGCTGATGATACTAATCTATTTTTTGAGATTAAAGACTTAGAAGTAGTAATATATGAGCAGATCTCCCTACCAAGTGTTTTTTTGTGGGGTCATAATCTGGGGTGATGCAATGGGTTACCGCGTTGAATGAATTCGTTGAGTTTATATTGTATTTTATTTGAGGGGTACTTGAGTGGCATTTGAGTGGCATTTAAGTGGTATTTGAGTTTTGATTATTTTTTTACTTAATTTGAACTTATATGGTATATACATTTTGAATGTATGGCATTTAAGTTTTGATAATTTCTTTACATAACTCGAACTCATATAGCATCTTGAGAGAGAGGAGAGAGGAGATGTATCTACCTTGAATAAATTCATTGATTAAAAGTGAATCAATGTATGACTATATACATTTATTACATAATAAGTAGGGGCAAAATCTCCTCATATAATATAGCTAGATACATAATTCGAACTCATATATACATTGAATGCTATAAAATATATTGGATGATAAAGTTAAATATTCATCTATTCGTTATCGATATTTATAAGGATGATGAAAGATTTCTTGTATTTTATATATATATATATATATATATATATATATATATATATATATATATATATATATATATATATATATATATATATATATATATGTATATATATATATATATATATATATATAGTTATAGTAACTGTGGTAAAAGAAGTCTATTATGAAGGTTTTTATTTAAGCCAAAGTAGGCTCGGTAGATACTCCATCAGAACACACTCGTCTTTTAGCATAAAAATATGTGAGTCCTCGTTTTATTTGGTTGTATGTCAACATTTTTTGATCCTTTACTACAAATCCTCGATTTTTACCCATAAACGACTTTTTTGTGTTCAATACATTTAGATAACTGTCTTTGTTCAATTGATTAATTCGTTTGTTCAAACCTTTTGAGCTAAACTTGTTTCCTTTTTCTCCCCAGCAGTAATAGGATTTAGAGTTAAGTGCAACAATTCCATCTCCGGTAAATTCCTCTTTAAACAGCCCGGGTGTTCTTTTTCCGTGTTTTAGTACTTTTTCACAACAGTCTTGCGAGCTCCATTCTAAACCCATTGTTTTGGTTCTTAAAAACTCATCCCTATGTTTGTCACAGTATGGGCGTGGAAACCAATCACCATATTCATTGTAAAACTCTTTTTTCATACTTGGTTTTACCAGTGTTTCTAATGTTCCGCTCAACGCCATGTATGCGCTATCTGTATCCATTTCAACATATTGGAAATCACTTCTGTCAATATATCTATAAATAAAAAGATTGTTTCGATTTCAATTATTTGGAAGTTTTACTTACTTACACATAATAATGGTAGGGAATTAGGTTTTACTTACTTATCCATAAAGTCGTAGTAAAACTGTAGCATTCTCAGTTTAGCATACTGTAGCACGGAAAAACCCAAGTGTACTGGAACGTTCATAGTTAGCTGAAATGATGGTGATACTGATTAGCAAAGTAAACTTGGAGAATATAAATTTTGAATTGCAAAATAATTGTTTTTAAAACTTACTAGTCGTTTACAGGTTACGATTTCATAAAAATCATCTGCTATCTCTTCCATGGAGATGAATTTGTTCCCTCTGATACGAAATGAAGCTTTTCTCGCCCCTTCGATGAACTTGATGGTGGTGTGTTTTTCTTTATCAGTGATTGTTTTTCCATAAGCAGCATTTCCTACCAACTTGCTAGTAGTAGCGAGTAATTCTTGACTAGGATCTACATCTCCCATTCGCCTAGCGTCTGAAACTGATGTTCCAAAAGCTTCAAAAGCTTTTCTAGGAATATATTCTATTAGCTGATAAACTTTGGTGACTTTCAATCCTTGTTTCAAGTACCATTTTAACAAAGGACTCATTAGCAATATCTTATCTCCGAACATACTTCCAACTAATGAGCGTTGAGGAGTCTTTAAAAACCCTTCGGCTTCAGCAAAGACTTTCATTTCTTCGCTCAAGTGTTCTCTGGTTAACATCGTATTTTTAAAAATCGGAGGCATTTCGGAGAACTTTTCTTCCTCTTCCTCAGTAACTTCGATGTCACATTCAACAAATCCGAAGAATTCCTCTGATTGAACTCTCGACAACACTTCTTCTTGATTTAGTTTTTTTTCAAGTATTTTAGGGTAGAAAGAATCGTAAAACGTGTTGACAAATTTTTGTAAATTTGTATGAGTTTTTACACGTTTCATCCACTCACACTCCCAAATCGAGATTACAGTGTAACCTAGCGCTCGAAGATATTCTTCATTTTCCATCGTAGTTTTAAACAGATTTGCTTTTGATTTTCTTCCACTAGCTTGAAGCTCTTGTTCTTTAGCATTGTTATAAGAGCAGTCGTGTCCATGCCAAAAACACCCGTGGAATTGAAAGACATGACGATTTTCAACACAGAATCCGTCAACTGGTAATCCTCGCTGTCCAAGAGCAACTTCTCCTCCATTGAGCTGATGCTTGATATTGATTTTTTTTGAAAACATTTGGAACTGTAACCAACTATGAGCTACCTTGCTAAATTTTACTGGTTCAGCAACAAAGGAGTTTTCGATTTTTCTTCTTCGATGATAACCAGTAGGCATTGATTGCATCATACACCATAAATAGAGCGCATTTGCATCAACTCCATAGATTCTATCACAAACTTTTGCTTCTTTTCCCAACCAATGTTCTCTAATTTTAGTTATACCTTTTTCGTGATATCTATGCATCACTAGACTTGGTCCACCAACTATGTTTTTCTTTATTAGAGGATAAAGTTCTGCATTGCTGTTGTCAATCAGACAAATTGGGAGAGTCTGTCGAAACGAGTTACCAAGTTCATGGAAATCCAAGCGTGTAGAGAGGTATGGAGGAGGTGGTTGAGGAGCTTTGTTGAACATCCATCGAATTGCTAATCCTGGTAAAGATATACCGTCTTTTAACATATCAATCCCATGCTCTCTGTAGATCGATCTTTGTCTTTCCAACGCTTGAACAAATGGTTTTACATCCAAGTTGTTGTACCAATTTAAAAAATCCCTCATTGTCCTCATGTTGTTATCTTTCCATGCTTCTTGACAAATTATGTACTCTTCTTCACTGATGTTCTTTTGTTTTAAAGAACTGTAAAAAGCTTCTCTTGGAGGTAGATGTTCTTGATTAAGTTGTTCCAAGTCTTTCATCCATTCATAAGGAAAAAATCCTTTTCCGGCTTCACATTTGTATGCTTTGAGATACATTTCATAGCTATATCCAGGAGCGATAAAGTTTGTACAATCTAAAAACAAAAAAGATCCTATTCCGATAACAGGCATTTTGTTTCCTTTTTTTATAACAAAATCAAAATCTTTGCCGGAGACATCTTTCAATTTTTGAAGCAGTTTTCCTTTCATCACATTAACATCATAAGTCTGTGAATTGAATCCTAGAATAGGAAGTTTTTTCATATAGCTGTACAAATCATCCAGAACTTTTTCAGCTCCTAATCTCCGTCTGAAACGATTTTGTTCATAATCAGTACGAAACTTTTCTTCAGCTTTTTCCAATCGTTGTAATTCACCTTCTATCTGTTTTATGATTTGTGAAAATTGTTCTTCCGATCGGCTATATGATTCTTCACTAATATCTTCCAAGTATCCAATGAACTTTCCAACACACTCATCATCATCCCCGTTATTGACAATACAACGTGGGTTGTTGAAGCCCGGTACATTTGAACAAATTGAAATACTTAAAAGTTGATGCTCGTTAGTGTAAATGGTTCTGTCTGTATCTCGGTCTTTTTCGCAATTAGGTAACAAACACTCTATATCGAATGTTGCAAAAAACGGAAAGTATCTCAAGGAATCATCTGACCCGATATCTACCCCGAATTGAATCTTCAGTTTGTCGAATATTGTAGCGGTAGGTTTGTATTGCCCTGCAGAAAACTCCGGATTTGTTGCGCCTGAGATTGAACATCTGTGTCTTTTCAAATTCCCCAATCTGTCATAACAAGTAGAACACGTTGGACATCTGTAGGTTCTGACATATCCTTCCAAGTTTGTAATAAGACTGAAGTGATTGATATAAAGATCCAAATATAGATTCTCCTTATAACTGGAGTTTGAATTCCAAATAACTGTTGAAGTCATATCATCATTTAAAGAAAACACCGTTATCTTCAGTTGAAATGCTCGCTCCAAAAGCAATAAATCAGCTTCTGTTACTCCTTCCTCATCACAACTTTTAGCACTATCACCATAGATGAAACTATGATATTGTTGTTGGTACTCCTTCACCTCCTTCATTGTCGGATCTTTTGCAATTCCACCGTTTTTTTGTAGTTCTTTGTATAATGCTAGACATCTAAAAAAACAAAGATTGTCGGTAATTCGTATTCCTTTTGTGTTTTTTAACATGGTTCGTATGTGTCTGTTGTTAATGAGGTGAGAGGGTATACAAATTTTATTTTCACACGGATACAAACCAATGCTTTCGCGGGAATAAATACTTTATTTTCACGCGAAGGGAAACCGTTGCTTCCGCGGGAATAAATATTTTATTTTCACGCGAATGGAAACCGCTGCTTTCGCGGGAATACAAATTTTATTTTCACGCGAATACAAACCAATGCTTTCGCGTGAAAATAAATTATTTATTCCCGTGAAAGCAACAGTTTCCATTCGCGTGAAAATAAAGTATTTATTTCCGCAAAAGCACTGGTTTGTATCCGCGTGAAAATAAAATTTGTATTCCCGCGAAAGCAACAGTTTCTATTCGCGTGAAAATAAATTATTTATTCCCGCGAAAACATTGGTTTTCGCGTGGACAAAATTCTGATTCATAGTTATATTATAAAGAAGGTTGGTATTCATAGAGTTCAACCAGTGCAACTTTAGCTATTTAAGAGCCACTGTTTTCACACAGAAAGCATCCAGTTCTACAACAGTGATCGGAGGAGCAACATCTACTACACTTTCCATTGCAACTACTAGAAACTTTCTCTTTATAAAAGGTAAAATTTAAAAAACTTATTATTCCCTACCTAGCAAAGATCAAAATTAGTTTAGTTATAATGTAAAGTATGAAATAAATAATCTTTTAGTTCCACATGAAAAGCTGAATTATATATTATTTCTTTCTTTTTTAGAACACTATGGAGGATTTTTCTGCTTCTTACACGGATTTAAAGCCAATCGAAAACAAACAAAAAACATTCAAAACACCCTCCAAAAGAAAAAACTCTAACTCTGTCACAAAAGAAGCAACAATAAAGAGACGAGCTCTTCCAAAACTGGTTTTACCCACAACATCAAACAATATGGAACAAAAAGAATTGCTCACTGATGCTGACAGAGCTCTCAAGATGGCCAAATCTCTCCAAAAATGGAAGGTATGTGATTTGAAAAAGATTGGAGGGTTTCTTACACTAGCATCACTTCCTGTTCCATCAGTTTTGCAAATCGTTTCTATTGAACAGAGTACTGGTGCATACGGAAACTACTACATTCTCACTTATCTTGATAATTCAACTGGAGCGAATTTTCAGAAAGTTGTTTGTCCAAGTAGAGTAGTTGAAAGCTTCAATGTTGATAACTACCCATTACCTTTCAACATTTTGTACTTGGGTGAGATGGAAAACTCAAAAAAACCAGAGACTACTTACTACAATGTCAAATGTATCAGTACAAAACGCTTAACCACAATGGAAGCTACTGCTGAAGCTGAAAAACTGAGAAAAATGAGTGAAGAAGAACTCAAACTCGCTTACGACATCGAGTATCTCAGTAATTTCAAAGATTGTTCCATTTTTGCTTACATCGAAGTTGTAGAAAGATTCATTCCTTTCCGATTCAATGGAGAAGAATCCATTGTAAATTGCATTCGCTATGTCGCTGAAAAGAATGGAAAAAGAGAGACGAGAACGCTTTTACTACCAGTCAGATATAACGAGGAAGCTAAAAGATGTGTACCTGGTGTGATGATTTACAAAGGAAAAAAACAGAGTAAGAATGGAAATCCTATTCCATACCACAATGTTGTCTTCATTTCTTCAACCAACGCTAGTGATTGGGAGCAATATTGCACACAAACAAGTTCCAATGAGGTGCTAACAAAAACGAATAATGAGGATGAAGTTCTTAAGGAATTCCTAGAAAACGAATTACAAGATTTTGATGAACAGCTTGGTGTTGATGGTATGTAAACTCAATATCAAATGCTGACAACAGGTAGTCTCAAGCGGATAATGAATGTATAAAAAAAAAGCCTGTGTATTGATTGACATTACAAGTTGTACTGTTTTGTATTACTTACTATTTACCGACTCTAACTATATTATATGGAAAGATTTTCCCTACTTATTATACAATAAGTGTATATAATCATATAATAATTCATAGAAAAGTCTAAAGGTTCTCAGGTGATTAACTCACCAAAAGTTCCGGCTTGCAAAACATTTGAAGATCTTCCTATCCTAAGCATTATACGAGTGACTGTACTTTTTTATCCAGTTGAAATAGCTAAAAACTTCAGTTACTTAGTATTTACTGACTCTAGCTATATTATATGAGATTTTCCCTACTTATTACACAATAAATGTATATATTCACATATTGTTTCATTTTTAATCACTGTATTTATTCAATGTAGATATATTTCCTCTCTCTCCTCTCTCTCAAGATATCATATGACTCGGAATTACAAAAAATTATCAAACCTTAAATGCCTCACATTCAAAATCTAGACATCCTATGAGTTATAATTATGTATACAATTATGTAAAAAATTATCATAACTTAGATGCCATACATTCAAAATCTATATACCATATAAGTTCAAATTAAGTAAAAAATAATCAAAACTCAAATGCCACTTAAACGCCACTCAAATGCCACTCAAATGCCCCTCAAATAAAATACAATATAAACTCGGCGAATCCATCCAACGCCGTAACCCATTGCATAACCCCCAAGATCTAATCCACAAAAAAACACTTGGTAGGGAGATCTGCTCATATATTACTACTCTTAGACGAACTTGTGGACAAAATAAATGAAGAATTAAAACTCGTGAAAAACTGGTGCGACTCAAACAAACTTACTTTAAATAAAGATAAAACTAATTATATTGTATTAAAAATTCACCAAAACAAACGCTCATTAAAAAGTAATTTAATTAAGATAAACAATTTTTATTTGGAAGAGAAATCCTCAATAAAATTTTTAGGAATTGAAATTGACAACAACCTATCATGGAACTTACAAATTGAAAGACTTTGCAAAAAACTAAGACTTAACATAGGAATGTTATTTAAATGCTAAGCTTTTTAAAAAAAAAATATTGCTTTTATTTTATAACTGTTTCATTAATTCCAAAATTAGTTATTGTGTTGAATCTTGGGGTAACGCTGGAACCATTTATCTTAACCAAATCCACCTTCTGCAACAAAATTAATCTGAATAATATATAAAAAGTCTGTTACTACTCACACAATACCTCTTTTCCAAAACTCGTTAATTTTAACTGTTCATTCAGTATGCAAGTACAAACTACTAATACTTGCTCACAAAACTTTCTACTCTACCCAATCTCGCTTGCATCACAATTACTTGACTCGTGCTTCCCAACTTAACCTACTTCTACCAAAACCAACCACTGCTGCGGGACATCGCAGAGTGAGTTACCGGTGTGCTTCTATGTGGAATGGGCTGCCGAGTTCCATTCGATCTATTAGATGGAGAATTGCTTCAGGCTCTGTGGAGTCATCTACTCAACCTGATGTAGAGATGACTGCTGATTGCCAACATACCAGACCTGGCGCCTCGATTTGCTGCAGTGCTATTGTGCCTTGAGCCCCAACATTTCCTTTGCTGCCGACCTTTTTTTATTACCATATTTTTTCTGTTGAAATAAATAAAACAAAAACAAACATATATGGACGACAATATATGTACTTGAATAGCATACACAGACGTACAATATACAAATGTGCACAATATACATTCATGCACAGTATACATACATGTACAATATATATGATAGTGCAAGTTACGTATGTGTACAATATTGTAATATACTTGCACAGTGTTGCTCTCTAATCTTCAGCCAGTGCTATATATATATATATATATATATATATATATATATATATATATATATATATATATATATATTGCAATATATTCCAATATATTCCAATATATTCCAATATATATATATAAATAAGTAAAAGTTTGACTGGGGCACAAGATGTGCACAGGGGCTTAGACTAAATAGAAACAATCAAATAATTAAATAATAAATAATTAATTATTAATATTAGTTGCCCAAGAGATGAAAAAACTAGTTGATAGCCGACCTGGTGATTGTGCCTAGAATTCTCTTCTTTTTCCATCTTTTTTCTAGCACATGAAACAATTTGTAGTCAGCCAATAGTTTTAACATCTTTTACTATTTTACCTTTTAGTATATATATATATATTTAATTTTTCATTTATGAAAGCAAAATTTATTGAGAATCAAGTAGTTTATTACTACTAATTAGTTTCGCTCAGAAAATCGTTGTTTGCACTCTAATAGCCGTAATGAGCTAGTGTCATCCTGCAGACATAAAAGAAAAGATATATTAGGAAATATTACGTAAACAACAATAACTTTACTCTTTATGCATGCCAGTATCCATTGCCCATACACATATAGACCTGCTATTCACATCATACGACCATTGTGCATACCTCTATGTCATATCATCATGCATTTAATTCCAATTTAAAGTTTACCTGAAGAGTGCAAACAACGATCTTCTGCGCGAAACTAATTAGTAGTAATAAATTACTTGATTCTCAATAAATTTTGCTTTCATAAATGAAAACTTAAATATTTTAGCTCTGAATATTCATCGCGCACTTTACTTGACTGATAGTGTTTCTACATAAAGGATGCTCACTAGCTGGCTACGCTTGACTACACTAGAGTACAGCTGACCTGTCGCTCACCCTAGCCAAGCCTAAGGAAGGATTTCAGCCACTAGCAGCGCTTGGACTTGCATGTATTATTTATAGCTATTAACTAGTGCTAGTGTACCAGCTTATGCTTGCCTTTATGCCTCGCTGGGGGTAATATTTTTAACCAATCACATGTATATGTTATTAGTTGATTATCTATCTCTTATAAATACTCTTGCATTCCGCCCAGCCCTTCAGTTTTAGTCAGCTCTAGGATAGTGCTTAGACAGACGCTCAGATAGTAGAGCGACATCAAGCAGTAGAGACTCAGAAGTAACTAGCAAGCGAACTGTTCTGATCAGTTTGAGTATTCACTTGACCCCTGCCGGTAGTACTATGTTTCTTTATTTATGCTTGTGTCAATCATTCACTTTTGTGCGTTGTAATTAGACATTGTTTGTTTGTTTTTGTGGGTGATAATAAACACTTACCTCCAACTCTGTGATATCTGTGAGGCCGGTTGCTTGAACACAGTTGTGCCTGCTCTTCAGCAGCATCTGGTTATATCTAGCACAAGATAAACCACCAAAGCTTTGCCACTTTACTGCTACGCTACCACTACAGTAGAAACAAAGCACTCTTGTACGTACCAGTAACGGTCAACCTCATATACGGGAAAACCATTACAATATACATGTGTGTACAATATAGACGCATGTGCAACATATATATGCTTACAGTACACATATGTGTACAACTTACTTAGATGTACGGTATACTTACATGTAACATATGCATAAAGTACAAATATATATGCATTACAGTATATTTACATGCACAGTATTCATACATGTACAATATATTGTAATATATTATATTTACATGTAGAGAATACGTTAATGTAGATTATACATAGCTGTACAATCTGTCTACTTGTACTGTATATATACATGTACATTATACAGCATACAGCGTAGCTTCATAGACGGTATACTTGCATGTACAATTTACCTATATGTACAGCTCGCCTACATGTTCAATATACCCACATGTTAATCAGATATTAATTTCCAAAGCACCTACATTTTTACAACACATTCAAAGTGAGAGAAAGGTTATCACCAAAAGTTGCTTACTAAAATTTCGACTTTTTTATACGAACCTTCAGAGTAATAGTGTGGGGGAATTTGGTAGTTGTTACCCCCTGACACAAATTAGCAGTTGTGCACCCTTACTTGGAGACTGGACAAACCTAGACAAGAACAGAGCATAGTAGTTAGCAGAGACTGCTGCTAAGAGAAGACAAAGACTCCGCCCACTGAATACTTCAAGTGACTCGATTGGACAATAGACAATTCTAGAAATTACATTGGCTAATTACACACACACTTGAATGATCATGTTATAATGTATTGAGATGCCTTTTATTATAAATTGTGATGTTTGAGCCAGGGAGCTCAGAAATAAATAACCCTTATATTTGTAAACACCTCTCTCTTGACTTGGAGTTGCAGTAGTCTCTGGCAGGCTTGTATACCTGTTGGGACATTTGGAGCAGAGCTTACCCTGTTATGCCAGTGTTGACTGGGTAGCTAGGGAATTGTACAGGGCTTGCAAGGCAGGAGTTAAGTCCTTGCACAGCCGGCAGTAGTTGTGTCCAGTAGTGGACGGTGAAATCCATTGCAATAGTACCACAAGTTTTCTCCTTTGTTATTTACTTGGATTTAGAAATATTTTTTAAACACTACCATATTTAAGTAAAATTAAATACTTCTATGAAATATCATTCTAGGACAAAAACGCTTAGCTAGTAGCAAAATGTTGCGATTCCTTGTTAGATACACAAAGTGAATGTGGTAGTAGTTCATTAATTATTAATCCAGCTTTAATGATGTCTCACTCATGTAAGTTAGAGGTTTACACAATTATAAGTTTTCTTGGATGCCAGATGACAATCAGCTACAATTCGCTCCACGCTGGGAATAGCATGTACTATGAAAGTCCTCAAGTATAGAATAATTGGTGTTCAGCTCAGCTGCATGTATGTATATAAAGGTACAGACGGAGGTTATTGGTAAAATCAAAGATACCCTTCAAAGATCTCACCAGCTGGTTGGCGGTCAGTGAGGTTACTTATACAGATAGTTGGAAAAGTTTCCGTTTACATAAAATCCAAAAAAAGTTTATAATTTAATAGTAAATTGCAACACCAAATAAGCTGTGATTGTGCACTGCCAACGGGTGCTTGCTGTTTAGAATAACTTTCATTAAACTACAAAAAACGTAATTTTCAAAATGTTACAAGAAACCATCATTTCTTCTCCTGCCTTTCTTTGTTGGCCAAAGAGATTTCTCTAAGAAGTTATATTTGTGGGAGAATCTTCATCATTATAACTCTAAAATCACTGGAGCTCATCTAAAAAGAAAAAGCATACAGCGCTTTGTGTGTGAAAGTTAAGCTATAATGTAGATGGGCACTAAATTAGTAACATTACTTGAGTTTTTTTTTGGGTGAAAATTGACAAAAAATAACTTGATCTGAACGGAAATGTGGGGAATTAATGTCTCACCTTGTGCACTTATTGTGAGCGGTATTCCCTCAGATCAACGTCTACGGATTGTCGTATAGAATTAGGTTCCGGTCTAGCCGTGAATAATGTTAGTCTCTGGTTAAGTGTCTATGTAGTCGGTATCATCTGCAGGTAGGTATTAGCGCCTGTAGGTACAAGTTACAACACCAAAGGTAGGTTATTCTATACTTGAGTTCGTGTGTCGGTAGACACCGTTGTCTCTATCTCCCACTCTTGTATGTACACCGACTCCTTGATGGCTATAGGGGCAGGCAGTGCTGTAGAATATTTATATGAATTACATGCTAGCAGATTCAATAATACCAAGATATATAGAAAAGAGTGTTTTGAGTGAGATGTTGTCTGCTCAATAGCTATGCGTAGACAGACTGTATAAAAATCTATTACTATTCTTTAAACTGGGAAGAATTGTTGGAGTTATGTTCTCAAAGCAATTTAGTTAGATAAAAGCAGACAACTCCATTCTGATACTTTGATATTTATTCTTCGGTCAATTCTGGTCACAACAAACTTACGCATAAAGAACGACAATAACTTTCGGAGTTGTCTTTTCATGTAGAAACTGGCAGCTTCTCGACGATTTTTAGGGCAACACATTTGCAACTGTTGAAAAGTGAATAAAAAAATGAGAAAGACTACTCCTGTTTTGTTACATAAAAAAAATTCACTCACGTCATCACGTCACGCCTTCGCTCACTCCAATTATCGCTACCCATTGTTTAGTAGTAGTTAGTGCTATAATTTGCTCATGCCGACAGACTGGCTAGAATTGGATCTGTGACTCTCTTTGCTACGTAGTAAAAGGCAGTTGGTAGGTGTAGCACATTCTCCTTCGCCTGGCTTCAATCCTACTTGAGTGACCAAGGTTAGTAATCAATCACTCGTTTCCTTTTTTCTCTGCAGAATAAATAATAATAAACATAAAGAATAAGTAAGTAAGAACATTATTATTGTGACGGACGGCGTCAGCACAAACACTTACTTTCTACCATATATTATTCCAGTTACACTCATTAGACAGTTCTATGCATGCGCTCTAGCTACATTGGTTCTATGTATACTTGTTCTACTTTTACCCTTGCATTCAATATTATATGTTTGCCATGTGGATTCAGCCAAGCAATCACTTTAGTACAGCCTCTTACATTTTATTGGCACACACTAGCCAATCCATTGTGCTAGGTGTGGCCACCTTTTGTCTACTCATTTATCAGTCTAATCAGTTATGTAATTGCATGCATAAATACGGATGTTTATGTCAAATAAAGCAGAGTCAGCTTGCACACTCTCAGAAGTTTCTTTGTTCTAACAAATAACTTCACTGCGCACCATTACTCGAGTAGTAATATATAGGCAGATCAGTCTGGACCTCTGCTGGCCGAACTTAGCTTTGACTAACTTCGCCTTCAATGTTCGACCTCTGCACAGCACTGAAACAAGTCAACCGAACCTCTGCTGGCCGAACTTAGCTTGCCTAATTCGCCTTCAATGTTCGACCTCTGCACTGCACTGAAACAAGTCAACCGAACCTCTGCTGGCCGAACCTAGTTTGACTAGTTCGCCCTTCCAAGTTCGACCTTGCTCCACACACTGATAACAGCTAACGCAATCGGCAGCTCACTAGTAACTGGGATGGTTAGTCACCACTCCTCAGTCTACTAAGTCGACCTGTGGGAGGATTGTATTGCTAAGAGCATTAGACACAGTTGCCATCACAGTTCGGGAGGTTGTGCAGGTAGGCCGAGCTACCAACTCACACCCCCACAGTGAAATCCTACACATTGGTGGCAGCGGTGGGATTGACAGACACCCACTGGAAGCAGCTCCCAGGAAAAGATGGCACAAAGAAGAAGAGCGCTGAGTATCGACAGGGATCCTTCCAGCCTGCAGATGATGGGGACGCTCACCGATATCCTAGACCGCATGACAGTAGCCACAGCCAGAGATAAGTTCAGAGTACCACAGTATGATGGTACGGGAGATGTGGACTACTTCTTGCAACGGTTTCAGGAGGTGACCAGAGCAAACCATTGGCAGGCAGAGGAAGCGGTCATCCACCTACGCCAAGCCCTGACAGGCAAGGCCGAACGGTGCGGTCGAGGTGAGACCACTGAGGAAGTGGCACGGACACTACGGGCGACCTTTGGCATGACTCGCTCAGAAGCTCAAGCAAAGTTGCTAAGCTATCGACGGAACCAAAGAGACAGCCTCAGAGACCATGCCCTCACGGTCGAGCACCTCATTACAGCAGCCCACAGCACTCTGCCGCGACAGAATAGGGATGAGCTGGTGATGCAAACTTTCCACAGCACTCTAGGGCACACGTACCTGCAACGTCACTTGTTGGCAGTACGCCCTCAGAACCTGGAGGAAGCAATCTTGGCAGGAAATGAATTCCTGCAAGTGCCTCACCAACCACTAGGAGGACCTCACATTCGGACAGTGGAGGCCGACCTCCTGGAAGAAGAGAGAGAACCCCAGAGAGAGATGGCTCGACACCAAGAGGTACAGGACCCCTTGGCACAGCTACTTCGAACTGTAGAGGGACTGAGCAAAGAGATTGCCAGTCTAAAGGCAGAGACGAAGACAGAGCCTCCAAAGAGATGTTGGGGATGCCAACAGACAGGTCATACTCGAAAGGCGTGTAGAACCGTCCCTTGGCCTAGCCGCCAGGGAAACGACTACCGCCCGCAGCAGTAGGGAAACCAACTGGCTGCACACGGGCAATGACGAACCAGAAGGAAAGGACACAGGCACCCTCCAGTGGACCCAGAGCGACACGGCGAGCAACTCCTCCCCTGGACCTCCTGACTAGTCCCCCTATCGCCCTACACAACCGTTTCGCCAGCCTGTCGGTACCCGACAGCTCAGTGGCAGAAGAAACGGACGGCGACGGGACTCTTGAGCAGCAGGAACCAAGGCCCAGGAGGAAGGACAAGCAGACCCAGACGCCCCCGCTGGAGAAGGAAGAGTTCATTCCGAAACCTGTGACCCTCCAGAGCAACCAGATCGAGCGACCCTATCGCTCCAGCTACTACCTACCTGGAAGGGTAGAAGGAGAGGCGGTAACACACCTCATCGACACGGGCTGTAACACTAACCTGTTAGCCAAGCGTGTCTTTGACCGGTTACCAAGCCACGTGCAACGCAACTTGCAACACTACGATTCTCATGGAATCATGGCCGACGGTACTAGACTCCCGTTCTACGGCTTGCTCACGCTGAAGGGAAGGATACGTCATGTGAAGTTTGAGGAGACTTTTGTAGTAAGTCAGGTCAACGAGGACGTCATCCTAGGAATGCCCTTCTTGACAAGCCAAGGATGCCAGATGGGGTTTGACCGTCCAGTACTGGTGATACAAGGGAAGGAACTGGCCTGTACCGACCGCCACGGGAGAAATCTCGTGTCCAAGGTACAAGTCCGACAGGACACCCAGCTACCCCCGCAGGCGGAAGTAACTATTCCGTGTCACCTGAGTTCCAGGGATACATTCCCTCAGGGAGTGATTGAGAGCATACAGGGCGGAATACCTATCGCCACTAGTATCAACAAGCCAGACGCCCAGGGACGCGTGCTGGTGAGATGTCTCAACCCGACGCAGGACACCCTAAGACTACCCGCAGGAGAGGTTATTGGTACCTTTACGGGAGTGGAAGAGAGTGGCGTCCAGGGGTTGACCGACCAGAAAAGACAGCAGAGGAACGAGATGGGAGGAGGAGAGATGCCCCCCCATCTGCATGACCTCTTCCAGCAGGCCAAGAGAGGGTGCCAGAACCCATGGCAAGAGCAGCAAGTGAAGGAGCTGTTGATCAAGTACCAGACAGTATTCAGCAGCCACAATGGAGATTTGGGCAGGACGACCCTAGTGGAGCACTCGATTCCCACGGTAGAGGGGGCTCGACCCATCCGATGTCCACCACACCGCCTAGGACCAGAGAAGGAGGCAGAGGCGGAACGCCAGATCAAGGACCTCTTGGAGAAGGACCTGATTGAGCCGGCCGATGGAGCTTGGAGCTCCCCCGTGGTGTTGGTGAGGAAGAAGGATGACACGTGGAGGTTCTGTGTGGACTACAGGAGGCTGAATGATATAACCAAACAGGACGCCTACCCAATCCCCAGAATCGACGAGTCGCTGGACGCCTTGGCCGGTAGTAAATACTTTACTACCCTGGACCTCACTAGTGGATACTGGCAGGTACCCCTAGACCAGGACGCTCGCGACAAGTCGGCCTTCACCACCAGAAGCGGCCTGTGGAAGTGGAAGGTGTTGCCATTCGGGCTGACCTCAGCCCCCGCCACCTTCCAGAGACTCATGGAGAGGGTTCTCAAAGGTCTTCACTGGAAGACTCTGCTCCTGTACTTGGATGATGTGATTATCATCGCGCCAGACTTCCAGACACACCTGCAAAGGCTAGGCGAAGTGCTAGGACGACTCCACCAGGCAAACCTGAAGGTGAAGCCCTCCAAATGCGAACTGCTGCAAGAAGAGGTCAAGTACCTCGGACATGTAGTGAGTGCAAGAGGGGTGGCCACCGACCCAGGGAAAGTGGAGGCCGTCAAGAAGTGGGAAGCACCCAAGGACGTAAAGGGACTGCAGGCGTTCCTCGGAACGGCCGGATATTATCGGCAATACCTCCCCGACTACGCCACCATTGCTAAGCCTCTCACGGTGATGACAGGAAAGGAGACGCCATGGAAGTGGGGGCAAGCAGAGCAGACTGCCTTCGAACAGCTCAAGGCCAGGCTCACACAGGCTCCAGTACTCGGGTACCCCGACCCCAACTTACCATACACCCTGGACACAGATGCCAGCGCAGTAGGAGTCGGTGCAGTACTCTCCCAGGTGCAGGAAGGCAAGGAACGCGTCATCGCGTACTTCAGCAAAACCCTGGCGCCCGCCGAGAGGAATTACTGTGTCACCCGGAAGGAGTTGGTTGCTGTCATCAAGGCAGTAAAACATTTCCGTCCCTACCTTTATGGGCGGGAATTCAAGCTCCGGACGGACCACGCCTCGCTACGGTGGCTGTGCAGACGGAAGGAGCCATCGAACCAGATAGCTCGATGGCTGGAGATCTTGGCTGAGTTCCGGTATAAGCTCGAGCACAGAGCAGGAACTCACCATGGTAATGCTGATGGACTCAGCCGACAAGGACCCTGTGCGGACTGCAGGCAGTGCGGCTCCATCGAGCAGAGAGATGGGGGACCTTCCCATGAAGAACTACAGCAAGAAGCTGAACAGAGACCTCAGGTGGAGGTGAGAGACAACCTCAACACATCGAACCCGGTACATCCCCCCCAGAGCTCGACTCAGGAGCAGTCGAAGGGACGGGATGCGGTAGGCCGGACTTACGCCGAGCCGAGACGGCCGGGAGACATGTTGAAGAGGGAGTCTGCAGCAAGAGAGGAGAAAGAGGAGCGGGTTAACCTCACTGTGACAAACCCGGTACATTCCGCCCAAACCTTAGCTCAAGAGCAAAGGGACGGGCAGGATGCGGTAGGCCGGATTTACGCCGAGCTGAGACGGCCGGGGAGCGTCACAGAGAGAGAGTTAGCTGAAGGGAGTGTCGAGCTGAGGACACTCTACGAACGGAGAGACGCAATGAAGATTCGTCCAGACGGGGTACTGACCATCACGCTCCACCATCCTTCCAGACCAAAGCACTGTGTAGTCTGTCCACCCAGCAGGAGGACGCAAGTCGTCTGGGAAACGCACAGGCTGATCCACGCTGGAGTACACCGAACCAGGCAGCGCATCCTACTCGATTGGTACTGGCCGGGCATTTCCCCCCTGGTCAGGAGACTGATAAAGGATTGCGAGGTGTGCCAGGTGGCCAAGAACGGAAGGAAAGCAGAAAACCCCCACAGGCAGCGGATGTATGCCGGTCGACCGTTCCAGAAGCTGGCAGTCGACCTAGTCGGTCCTCTACCTCTGACCAAGAGAAAGAACCGCTGGGCACTGGTCCTCACCGACCACTTTACCCGCTGGCAGGACGCCATAGCACTGCCCGATGCCACAGCACCCACGGTCGCCGTAGCCTTGGATGAGCGAGTCTTCGCTTACTGGGGTCTACCCGAGCAACTACACTCCGACCAGGGAGCGCAGTTCGAGTCAGTGTTACTCGAAGAGCTATGCAGTCTATGGGGAGTCAAGAAGACGCGGACCACCCCCTACCACCCGCAAGGGAACGGTATGGTGGAACGCCAGAACAGGACGTTGGGAGATGCGCTTCGTACGCTGATACTGACAAAAGGGCAGGACGAGTGGGACAGTCTACTGCCGCAGATCATGCGGGCATGTCGCAGCACCCCCCACTCAGCAACAGGAGAGACGCCCAACATGTTAGTAATGGGACGGGAGGTCCGCCTTCCGGACCAACTAACGGGCACGCCTTCTTCCTTGGACCCTCGCAATGTCATGGAACATACAGCAGAAGTGCAGGAAAATCTCCAGAAGGCACATGAATACCTGAGACACCAACAACAGGAGATCAGGAGTCAGGACGACGAGGAACCCGCTGTGTTCCAGAAGGGGGAACTCGTCGTACTAGAGAACAAGAGGAGAGTGAAGGGCAGCAATCCGAAGCTACAGCCACGCTTCGTCGGACCTTACCAGGTGATGGAGGCCTTTCCAAATCATACATATAAGGTGGAAAGAAATGGGCAATGGTCCATACAGAATGGAATGCGGCTGCGCCATTATAGGACGTGCCAAGAACCGGTCGGCCGAGCACCCACTTGTCGGGAACCCGCTCTCCAACCCAATATGAAAGGAGCCAGAAGAGGAAGACCCCCCAAGGCACGCCCCGCACCCGCTGAGAACCTAGAACTATTGCCACTGCCGCTGCCAGTGCCAGAACCGTTGCCGTTACCGTCACCCCCACCAGACAGGTCGCCGGTGGTCAGGGAACCTCCTAGTCCACCACCTATCCAGGAACCTGGAAACCTTCCCCTGAGAGAGGAGACACCTCACGCTCAGGAGTTGTCACCCCCGCCTTTGCCGGCGGCTCACCACAGTCAAACCAGAAGGCCAGAAGTAATAGAGCGCCTTGGAAATGAAAGAGACGACAGCAGAAACCAAGAAAGACACATCACCCCACCCCCAGAGGTCATCCAGAGGGCACCCAGCCCGCAGAGGCAACCAACACTCGATGAGGAAGAGTGGCCACCTCTGCAACCAAGCCGGCTGCCCACCTCACCCCTGGATCGACCCCGAAGAGAGAGACAGAAACCTATAAAGTTGAGTGATTATCACTGCTATGCGGCCGGGGGAGAACAATATCTACCCGACACCCCTTCCACAGAGACGGGAAGAAAAGGAGATACACCCCAGCAGCCCTTAGCCCTCACTCCAAAGAAGGAGGTAGCCGAAGACCCGGTCAAAATCGGCTGGACATTAGTCGAAAGAAGAAGAAATAAAAGAAAGATAGAAGAAAGAGGGACGAGTTGTCATGAAGAGGGACGAGGGAGAAAAAGTGAGCAAGAGGAAGCAACTCCCCAACCCAGAAAACTCGCCGCCGAAGAGAATAAGAGACGAGGTAGCGTAACTCCCAGTTACTGCGAACGAACACCCGCCAAAAACTCTAGTCAAGAAATCGCCACCCTACGTCACCATAACGGAACCACGTGGGGGGCGGCAATAGAGGACCACGTGGTGGCAGGCACCAATCAAAATAAAGATAGGTGCAGGAGCCGCCAACGATCAGTTCGTAACCAGCCACGGAGGAGTTCACTACCCAGCAACACCAGAAGTGTAGATCAACTGGACTCTCCACTGCAACTACAACTACAACAGACTATGGCACGAGCAATGCAGCATATCAGAGAAAGAATCGACATTACGTCGACCACAGGTGTGACGTTACCAAATGTCACGATCGAATCACTTACCAGAGCACTTGATAGTCAACTGGCGAACCGACTGTGAACGGTCAGCAGAGGAGATCAAAGAAGGAACTTACCCGACCTTACAGGGACTAGAGGGACCTTACCGACGCCGCCGACGTGTTTTATTGGCCACCATCGCCAATGGGGCGGAGTGTGTGACGGACGGCGTCAGCACAAACACTTACTTTCTACCATATATTATTCCAGTTACACTCATTAGACAGTTCTATGCATGCGCTCTAGCTACATTGGTTCTATGTATACTTGTTCTACTTTTACCCTTGCATTCAATATTATATGTTTGCCATGTGGATTCAGCCAAGCAATCACTTTAGTACAGCCTCTTACATTTTATTGGCACACACTAGCCAATCCATTGTGCTAGGTGTGGCCACCTTTTGTCTACTCATTTATCAGTCTAATCAGTTATGTAATTGCATGCATAAATACGGATGTTTATGTCAAATAAAGCAGAGTCAGCTTGCACACTCTCAGAAGTTTCTTTGTTCTAACAAATAACTTCACTGCGCACCATTACTCGAGTAGTAATATATAGGCAGATCAGTCTGGACCTCTGCTGGCCGAACTTAGCTTTGACTAACTTCGCCTTCAATGTTCGACCTCTGCACAGCACTGAAACAAGTCAACCGAACCTCTGCTGGCCGAACTTAGCTTGCCTAATTCGCCTTCAATGTTCGACCTCTGCACTGCACTGAAACAAGTCAACCGAACCTCTGCTGGCCGAACCTAGTTTGACTAGTTCGCCCTTCCAAGTTCGACCTTGCTCCACACACTGATAACAGCTAACGCAATCGGCAGCTCACTAGTAACTGGGATGGTTAGTCACCACTCCTCAGTCTACTAAGTCGACCTGTGGGAGGATTGTATTGCTAAGAGCATTAGACACAGTTGCCATCACAGTTCGGGAGGTTGTGCAGGTAGGCCGAGCTACCAACTCACACCCCCACAGTGAAATCCTGCACATTATTATTAATTATTATTAAATTTACTTTTACTTAATTATCATTTTTTCGCCGCTTTTTGTCATCTGCATGCATGCCTACCCCAGGGGTGGCACTCTGAAATAATAGGCACCAGGCTCACTCCATTGAGGTAGGTGCAGAACTGCCTATTTTGCGGCGTAGCCCATGTTATTTTCCTATCTAACTAACAAAAATCGTCTACCTTTTGTCCCCAAGAGTATTATCGCAATAAATCGCCAGTCCTGAACCTAAAGCCTGGTTTCCATACATCTCCCAAGCGCTCGCACGAGGTCGCAGAAGCTTCTGCCACGATCTGCGATTTATGGAGACCGTGATTGTGCGATGTGCCACGATTTCCTACGAGGTTGCTGCGACGTCCCACGAAAGTTGTTTGCAAAGTACTTTTCTGCGACGCACCCACGATCAGGAACAACTGGCGATCGCCAAGGATCTATGGAGACCGTACACATGCGACCAAACATAGATTCTGAAGATTAGGCGACATCGTTTTGTGTCTTTTTCCTAAAAGATCAGGGTAAAGGTCAGGAAAGTTGACCATGGCCGAAGCAATCATGTAGTAGTAATATTATTATTATAAAAATAATAATTATTTTTTTGTCATTGACAAAAAAATTGACTTATCAATAATAATAATTTTTTTTACTTCATTCATATAAAACCTATAGCTTCTAATAATAAAAAGCGCAACAATATCCGTAGTTTGTTCGTTGATATTAATAATAATAAATAACGATTGAATAATTGTATTAAAATTATTAAATATAATAATAGCTACCAGTGAGTGATAAATAAAAAAATAATTTTGGGAATTTCACTGGTGAAATTGTTATGATTAATTAAATAATAATAATAATAATAATAATAATAATAATAATGCTATTGAGTTGATCATTATTATTATGAATAATAATTATAATAATAATTGTAATAATAATTTAATAACAACAACAGCCTTTTATAATTAATAATAATTTATTATTATTTATTACTTACTGCTAAAACTGCAGTAGCAATAAACTTGTGTTATTATTATGGTTGCCTCTTATCATAATAATTATTAACATAAAAGCTCTTTGCATGATAAAAATAGCTAATTTTCACATATTAATAAAATAAATTAATTAATAAGATGATAATAATAATTAAATCTACCATGTATTTACAAAGGAATCGCAGCCGGTCGCCATCAAATGCAAAAGTATGGAAACCAGGGATCGCAACTCCTCGTGAGTCGCCAGTGCTCGCGGGAGATGCTGCGATTACTTGGGAGATGTTTGGAAACTGTTACATATTTTAGTTAAAAGTGACGAGCTTCCGGTTTGGAGGCAACATCCGTTTTTCCGGCCTCTTCAGTGGCCATGCTTGTTACGATTTGTTGCGTAAAATATATACCTAAAATAAATATAAACCATCTCAGTAATAAACACAACATGGTGTCAGAATAGAGGCTGCTGAAGGAGAACCCAACGCTCTAGGGTCAGGGTGCACCCGCAGTGGCTAGCCAGCTGGCTCTCAAAGCGCCCACGCGACAAGAGATAAGTATTATTATTATTATACCATCATCGTAGTTATTTAGCATTGATTGATGCTCCAACAATCACTGAAAGAATCATAATGGCGGATGAGGCAGCACCCCCTCCGATGAGAATAAAGGTAGACACCCCAAAGCCACTAGATTTTGCAAATGCAGCAACGCAATGGCCGGAGTGGCTACGTCGGTTTCAGCGTTTTCGAACGGTGAGCGGTCTAGCTGACCAACCAGATGCTTTACAGATAGATACATTCCTATACATAATTGGCACTGAAAGTGAAGATATATATGACCAGCTGACAGCACCGGGACAGGCAAGGACTTTTCAACAAGTCATAGATGCATTTACACAATACTTTCAACCCAGATCAAATGTGCTACATCACAGAATGCAGTTTTACAACAGAAAACAAGGCAGTGGTGAATCGGCCGAGGAGTACATTCGCGCTATTCATGCTCTGGCTGTCAAGTGCAGATTCGCACAAGGGTTAACCCAAGAGGACATGGTAAAAGACAGGCTGCTGTCAGGTATGGCTGATGTGTCTCTGAGTTCAGAACTACAGCTGGATGAAGCTGTAACGCTTGCCACAGTTGCAACAAAAATGCGCAGTAAGGAGACAATAGAGTCCCAGATGAAAGCGGAGGCTAGCGTAGCTGCAGTAACACATCAATATCAGAGTAAGCGCAGACAGCCAGAGTCAACAGTAGACCGTCAAAGGGACAACAGTGTCAGATCTAAACTTTGCAAATACTGTGGTAGAACACATCAACCACGATCGTGTCCAGCTTTTGGCAAAGTGTGCAAGAATTGCTTCAAAAAGAACCATTTTGCTAATGTATGCCAACAAGGCTCTCAGCGTACTGATGAAGTGACAGTGTTGCAAACCGATAAACAAACTAGTGATGCTTCAGAGTTTTTTATACAAAGTGATGTTAAAACTATTGAAACAGTAAGCAGTTCTGAACACGAGATTTGTGAGTTTTTTGTTGAACCTGTGGAGACTGCTAAAACCGACCCTAAAAGTGAATGGTTCACAGAGTTGTTAGTGGGAAATTCTGTACTAAAAGCAAAAGTTGATACCGGTGCCCAAGCAAATGTAATTGCTCTATCTGAACTTAAGCGTGTTTCCCCGCACCCGGTGATCAAACCCAGTCTAACCAAGTTAACAGCGTATTCTGGTCATCCATTGCCCCTTGTAGGCACAGCTGATGTAACAGCCAACTACAACAATTCTCATCAAACCATACATTTTCACGTGCTGGGAGAAGAGCTCAAAACACACACTCTAATTGGCTTACCCACTATAAGGCAACTTGGTATACTGAAAGGTATAGCTGAGGTCAAACAAGGTAGGGACACAGAACGAGGTAGGTGCAATCTAGTTGAAGAATACGCTGATGTCTTCACAGGATTTGGTAAGTTAAAAGCTGTTCACAAGATAATACTAAAACCAGATGTCCAACCAAGCGTTTGTGCACCAAGGTCAGTACCATATGCATTAGTAGATAAACTCAAAGCAGAACTAGACCGTTTAGTGAACCTAGGTATAGTGGAAGAAACATACGAGCCTAGTGAATGGTTAAATCCAATAGTACCAGTACTGAAACCAGACGGCTCCGTAAGGATATGCTTAGATCCTCAAAATCTGAATGCTAGTACAATACGCGATAGGTACACGCTACCCAAAGTGAGTGAAATCTATGCTCGCCTGAACGGCTCTAAATTGTTCACCACACTGGATGCCCAATCTGGGTTTCATCAGATTCAGTTGGATCCTGAATCTAGCAAACTTACAACCTTCTTGACTCCTTTTGGTAAATTCAGGTACAAACGACTGCCATTCGGCATCACCTCAGCTGCTGAGTTTTTTCATAAAACCATAGCAGATATTGTCAGCGATCTGCCTGGGGTGGAGGTATACATTGATGACGTACTGGTACATGCACCAGATAAATCCACCCATGACAAGAGGCTCAGTGAAGTCCTCACCAGATTCAGAGCTGCCGGGCTCAAACTAAATCGAAAGAAATGTCAATTCCAGAGAGATTATGTTAAATTTCTTGGACACACAGTGTCAGCTCAAGGCATTCAACCCTCCACCGAAAAAGTATCGGCCATCAAGCAAGCAAAAGCCCCCACAAACAAAGCAGAAGTAAGGTCTATACTAGGGTTGGTAACATACTTGGCAAAGTTTTGTCCTAGACTATCTGAAGTCACTAAACCCCTAAGGGACCTTGTAAGAAACAATGTTGATTTCTGCTGGGAGGCTGCGCAAGAAAATGCATTTGCTAAAGTCAAAAGTCTGGTGAGTAATGCTCCTATCTTAGCATTATTTGACCCAAATAAAGAAACTGTGGTAAATGCAGATGCTAGCTCGCACAGTTTAGGCGCTGTCCTTATGCAGGAAGGGAAACCAATAGAGTATGCAGCGCAATCACTGACTCCGACACAGTGTATCTATGCCCAAGTTGAAAAAGAAATGCTTGCAATTCAATTTGGTTTGACTCACTTCCATCAGTATGTATATGGAAGGAAAGTCACTGTAGAAACAGATCACCAACCCCTGGTGAAAATCTGTAAAAAGCCACTTGCTGACCTTTCTCCCAGACTCCAACGAATGAAAATGCAAATGCAACCATATCAATACACTGTGGTACATGTACCTGGTAAAGAAATGTATATATCAGACTACCTGTCGAGGTCATGTAAAGCATGTACATATGTGAATGATTTGAGCATTGAGGACCCTATGCTGCAAATATGTGATGTTGTACTCAGAAGCACTGAGGTTAAACAGACGTATATCGAAGCCACCAATCAAGATGCAACACTGCAAATAATTCTCGGTTACATTAGGAAAGGTTGGCCAAAACAAAAACGTCTCTGCCATCCTTTAGCAAAACCATACTGGCTCAATAAAGACGATTTGACTGAGCATAATGACCTAGTGTTTAAGAATAATAGGCTAGTCATACCACACACCAAACAGTCTGAAATCATGGAACAATTGCATCAGGGCCACCAAGGAATAGTGAAAACAAAGCAACGAGCACTAACTGCTGTGTTCTGGCCGGGAATGGGTATACAAATAGAGGACCGCATTAGTGCCTGTCCCACATGCAAGCGGCATGAAAAAGCACAATCACATGCTCCTCTAATTCCAAGTGAGATCCCTGATTACCCTTGGCAAATAATTGGTAGTGATCTATTCGAGTTGGGTGGAACACACTATATACTGAACATAGACTATTATTCCAAGTGGGTCAATGTTTCCCAGCTTGATGATTTATCCACGAAATCAGTAATCAAAGAATTCAAAAAACAGTTTGCAGACTTTGGGCAAGTCTCAGTAATCAGATCAGACAATGGCCCTCAATACAGCTCACAAGAGTTCCAAAACTTTATCAGACAGTTTGGAATCACTCACAAGACCTCCTCACCTAGTTATCCTAGGTCAAATGGTCTCGCAGAGAGGGGAGTACAGACAGTAAAAAATCTCATGACCAAGGCAATTGAGGATGGCAAGTGTTTCTGGCAAGCACTCCAAATGCATAGAAACACTCCCATAGATGTAGGACTGCCATCACCATCCCAGTTGTTACAAGGGCGGAACCTTTTTGATGGCATTCCAGTGAGGAATCACTGTCTGTTTCCTAGGGCATATGATCGGGAACAAATACGAACTAAGTTCAAGCAACGTCAAGAAGAAATGAAATCTCAACATGATAACAAAGTGTGCCAAGAAAGAACCACATTTACTCCAGGTACAAATGTTCGTTTCTTGTCACAAAAAGGGAAATGGGAAAATGCAGTAGTAGTGGACCATCACACATCCAACCGCTCATACAATATTAAAAATGAAGCGACTGGTGTTACCATCAGGCGTAATAGAGAACATTTACGTCCTGATCGATCACAATATAGTCCGCGTGTGGCACAAACTCCAGACAGGCCTAGAAATCTGACTCTTCCACGCAAGAGTTATGCAGAGGTAAGCAGACCAGAAAGCCTTGTAGTACATCAGCCACAAACCATGACTGAGGTTAGTAAATCAATCAACCATCCAATAACGTTTCCTAATAGCGATGCAGAGGTGAGTACATCAGCCAACCATCCAGTATCGTTGCCTCAAACAAAACATACATACAACGATGCTTCTCCCAGTAACGCAAAGAATCAAAACACTTCCATAACACCTCCAGTTATTACACGCTCCAACAGAGTGGTTAGGAAACCGCTTAGGTTCAGAGAGTAAAATGCACCAACATGCTGTTCAATTTCCGTTTATACTATAGATTTGGTTTTGCAGCTTATCACAACTTTAGTTTTGTTCTCAGTTGTTATGGGTTAACATAACTGTCTCATAGAATAGCTTTATTACACTATTGTTCTGCTCCTTCATTCAATTTTTATACAAAGGAAGATGTTACATATTTTAGTTAAAAGTGACGAGCTTCCGGTTTGGAGGCAACATCCGTTTTTCCGGCCTCTTCAGTGGCCATGCTTGTTACGATTTGTTGCGTAAAATATATACCTAAAATAAATATAAACCATCTCAGTAATAAACACAACAGAAACTAAGCTTTAATGACTCCATTCTCAACGTTTTGGGAGGTATTTTTGGGCTACGCCAACGTCAACCTTGTAAGGGGGCACAACAACAGCAAAAAACGCTCTAGGGGTTATTAGACAGCAATGATGTAACTTGCTTGATAGACCTATTTATAGTTCTAAGTCTATGGCTAGAATCATTGCAATCTATTTCAGTGGAGTTATCTTTCCTAGTTCTATTGCTGGAATGCAGTGAATTTTCCCGTAGCTGACAACCATAGACCTATAACCCCCCTAGACCACGTACCCGGTAATTGGTCTAGGGCAGGGGTGCTCAACCTTTTGTTAGTGCGGGCCATACAGCATCTCATAAACATCATGAGGGCCACCACTTGAAAGTGTTTCCCAATTGTAATAAAGCGATGTATAGACATGTTGTTAGTGAGTAAACAATGAAGTTTGTTTGAAACTTTATAAAATATTGATCATCAAGTTGATCAACAACACACAAAGAATCAAATAAGAAAGGTTACCACTTTACCAAGACAAAACTTTTGTCGACAAGACAGTGGGAAAAAAGTCAGAGTTGATTATTTCGTGTACCACATGTATTTAGTGGGATACCTGGCATTGCTCATTTTATACCAAATAGTGGGTTGAACGCCTAAAGTTGACAGTCTCAAACAGTCTTTGATGTGACTCTCTGTCAACCCTGACCAGTATTTATTTTTGGTGAAGTTCATGGCAATGAACAACTGTTTACATCGATACGTTGAACCAAAAAGAGACGGCACGAGAATGAAGTTTAGGATATTGTTTTTTGCGAAGATATCTACCGTAGAATTCGAAAAGTGGCTTTGATTCAAAGAAATTTTTCAGATTGCTGCTAGCTTGCAGGCCGAGTATTTCCAGTTGAATGCTATATAAAGCAAATCTGTTACATATGTCTCGCAATGTTGTACAGACATCAGATGCCATCGACCCTACCCGTTCAGTTGCAGAATGCCGTGAGAGCTGAACTTGGCCAGCCAACTTTTGTAGGTCAGGACTGGCCTCTGCAGCAGAACATTTCAGAATTTCTTGGGCAAACAACCCATCAGTGAAAGGCTTTTGGTGTCTAGCAAGTATTTCACAAACAGAAAAGCTAATCTTGGTTGCTTTTTGGAATATTTCCTTACATAGGGCAATCCCTTGTTGGTATTGCTGCTGACTGCATTTAAATGCAGCTAGCTGGTCATGAATGGCTTGCCTTGCAGGTACAATTAAAAAAGTAAAATGGATACTTTTCTTTATTAATTCTATCAATTTATTATTTCATTATTCAGCTAATTTATTGCGAAACATTTTATTAGTATATTTTGCAAACTGTATATGTGTTGTCATAAGGAAATAATAAATTTTTGAGTTTTGCTATGCTTCTGTTGCTCATCATCATTGAATCTGTTTGAATCTTCGAATTTTTGTCTCAATTTCATCAATGCAAATAAAATTTTGGTCCAAAACTCTCTTAGTTGGTGTGACCACTTTCAGTTTTAAAGCTTGACAATTATTTTGTAATATACTTCTCAAAACCTCAATGAGGATTAATAATTGTTAATAAATAATTGCAATAATAATAATTACAACAATAGTAATTATAATGATTCCAATAAGTAAACTTATTACAATAATAAATCAATTTTATTAATAAATATTATTATATTATTATAAATTATAAATAATATATATATATGCATGATGTGTGTATATATTATTGATATTGAAGTATGATTGAATAATGGTTGTTGAGTCAGTAGAGATGAGCGAGTATTATTGATTCATACAACAGTTGAAATAAATAGTGTCACAACAAAGTGCTCACTCACTCACAGCAGCAACGACATTCAGGATTATTATTTATTGTAAAGACCTCAAATGAACAACCACAAAACAACAGTAGAAGCAGTAGTAGTAGTAGTGGCACTGAGTGCAGTACTAGCATGTACAATGGTTTGATGGTTTGTGCTGTGGGAGCCAACAAAGTAATTGACCTCCCAATTGCTATCGAATTGGCGACTTTCATCCTCTGAGTTTATTTTGTGAGCAATGATTACATTATAAAATTTGCCAGGTTGAGTCACTGGAAGTAGACTGTTGTGCTAAGAGTGTTCTTGGTAAATGAACGTACATACCTTCGATGCGTGCAATAGCAGGAAGCTCAGGCTAATAAAGTAATGTCAAGGGTACTTGAACAAAAACAAACATCTCGTAATTTATTACGCCATACACTAATCATTATTTATAACATGAATAATGATCAAATTAAATGCTATTAATTAACAATAATTTTTTTATGTGTATGACAACATGGAGGGCCACACTAAACTGGCTGGAGGGCCGGATCCGGCCCGCGGGCCGCCTGTTGAGCACCACTGTACTAGAGAGACAAGACTCGCAAAGGAAAGCACATGATAGTAGAGCCCGTGACCTGAATCCGCTGGAAGAAGGAGATAAGGTTGTGGTTAGAACTGATGATGACTCGCAATGGACAGCGGCTAAAGTCATTGCAAAGACGCCGCACCCCAGGTCATACATGGTTGACACGGGCAGAAATGAGCTGCGAAGAAATCGGTCACACTTGAAACCGATAAACCAAACCAACGAGTCCACAGTTGAGGACACTATAACACTGGACGACACTATGATAGCAGATCAAGCCCCATCTCCAGTAAAAGTGCCTGAGACACCAAGGCGTAGTGCAAGGTCAAACCGGAGCACCCTGCCAGCGCGGTATGAGGGATTTGTAATGAACTAGCTTCTTGTTTGTATAGTTAATTAGCTTCATACTTAGTTGTAGTTATCGTTCTGTTCTGTTGTTTCATTGCCTGTCCGGCTGGAGCAAACTTTTGTGTTTCAACACTTCCGGGAAAGGAAAGATGTTGCAGTTATTATTATTTTGTTAATTGTGTTATTATCGCTGATCATGGGCATCACAGATATACCTCGACACGCAGGACCGGAAGCAGCACTAGAAGATAAAATGGCGATAAATCCTGAACATCACTGATAAAGAAAACTCCAATTAAATCTTACACTAGTCACATGTTAGGGCTGGCCAGCCAGTAGGGTTTATCTAGAAAGATACCACAACATACAGGTACATACTAATATTTACTATTACTGAATATTATAGCTTACAAATACTGTACAGGATTTTGTGTCTGGGTGGTAGCCACCTGTACACCGTCCCGACGTGCTCTGCTCTACCCTAAGTCAGCGCTCAATAATGAACTATTATTGACAAAGTGTGTACATTGGCTTTTGCAGTTATGGGTGCGGCCGAATCTGGCGTGGAATGATTGCTGGCAGTTTACAATAATTATCTGATAATTATTGGCTGCATCCGAACATGTCTATGTCCGACAATAATTGCGCTGTAATTATTGTTTAGTTTATAGTTTGTTGCGAACTGTTGCCACCGACAATAATTGTGCTAGAATTATTTAGGGTCGAATCTGACTCAGTCGAGATCGACAATAATTGCACTGTAATTATTGTTGCACTATCTTGTCTAGAGCTCTCAGAGTACTAATTTAATGTGAGCCGAACTACTAGGGCACTAAGCGTTGCGTCGTATTTCTCACCTCAGGTGAGGGAACACGCAGTGATAGGGCGAACCGTTCTTACTTTCCGCCAAGCTTCGTGCTTGCCAATAGTCGACCAGGTCAGCGCTTGTAGTTTTGTTGCTTCTAGTTGTGCTTGCTTCTTGAGAGAAAGAATCTTCTGAGAGCCAGGCTAACTCTGATTTTTATTATACAAACACAGATATTTATACAGGGTAGGCGGGTACAAGTTACTTAAACCACGCCTGGGAAAAACATTGGAGCAAGCCACGCCTTTTCCTTACAGTAGCACCAAAATGCATTTATATAATTAAAACCGTGGAAAAAGTAGAAACATAAAATAATAATAATTATTATTTGGGCACATCATAGAACTGTTCTAGATAGACACTCGTAACAATAGAACTGGGACAAAACATAGACAGAACATAAGCGAGTACATATTGAGATAATGCGTAGACAGTGAGTTAATATCTCAGACAATGTGTAGACAACGAGAACAAAGGGTGAGACGATATTGAGTCAAGGGCTTAGACTAAGTACGAATAATAAGAATAGAGTTTGCCAAGTACTGGCGTCCCTCACAATACTACAGCTGAGATGGCCGAGAGGTCTAGCGCTCTGCCTCATGCCGCTAGGCGATTTGGTGCCGCAGGAAGGTTAGAGGCTCGATTCCCGGTGGAGGAATGCATGCAGGCAACGCCGGCATGCAGGCGTTGCCCATTGCGCCTGACATGACATTTATCAGCTTATTATTTAATACTCATTATTAACATCATTGTTGTTATTAAATCTAATGAAAAAAATAATTATTATTACTAATCTATTTTATTTGTTTAATTTTATTATTATTATAATTTATTAATTATAATAATGTGCAGGATTTCACTGTAGGGTTGTGTGTTTGGTAGCTCGGCCTACCTGCACAGCTTTCCCCAAACTGTTGATAGCTAGCAGCGATACAACTCGCCCACAGATCGACAGGTTCCCTTAGCAATAGTGGTCGACCACTGCAGGATGCTGCCGAACTGTCGGTTGCGTTAGCTGTTACTGAGCGCAAGCCAGTGGCCCAAACTTTGAAGGCCGAATCAGCCAAGGCTTGATTCGTCCAGCAGAGGTTCGGTGAACTGCTTATTAACTACTACTCGTAGTAATGGTGCTTTGATTGTAGTGCATGTACTAGCGCAAGTGAAGTTTATTGTTTGTAAGACAAAGGAACTTCTGAGAGTGTGCAAGCTTAACTCTGATTTATTGAATGCATGACACTAGCATTTATACAAACGGTTATGTAATAGGTATATGGACAGACAAAGATAAGACAATAAATGGACTGTAAGCCACGCCTGATGTGTAAAACTAGACAAATAGAAAAATAGTAGGTTTGGCCTGTAGATAGGGAAGGTTGGTTAGCACATGTCTCTAGTATAAAATTGAATGTTAAACGAAGGGTAGAAATATATATAATGCACATATAATGATTAGTAGTAGAGTGAAAACATAGAGTGTTGCATAGGACTGTCATGGGCGCCGTCCGCCACAATAATAAGTAATTTACCATCATCATCTATTTTCTGCTTTTATTATTTATTATCTACTCTTCTAGCTATCTATCTATCTATCTGATGGTGATAAATTAAAACAGGAACAATAAAAAGTAATAATAATAATATTATAGTGGCAGTAGAGTAGTTGTTATGATAATAATTAATAACAATAATAATGTTAGGGATGCCATCGGACGTAGACATATGTAACTATATAATCACATTCTTACCAGTTCTAAATGTACAATTCTACCAAATATTGTACAGGAATTTGTGGTGTTGTGGTAGCTGTCACCTGTACAGCGGCCCACGTTAGTAGGTGTATTGCAGGCAGTGCAGCGTCTTGACTCCAGCAGGCCCAAGGTCAGCAATCTAAACTGGTCGAGCAAGATTTGCAGCGTTGCAAGCTCGTAAGCTATACACAGTGAGGAGTTGTCACAACTACCTCACTTTCCACTGATTTCTTATTCGGCAGAATAGCTGCGTAGGGTTGAACTAGCAGGTGGAACAATCGTTCCAGTATCACACGCCTGTAGGTCGTATGCAGTGTAAGTCGATTAGACTGAACACTTTCTACTGACTATTGTTCTTGCTACTAGCCAACTTGTCCAAGTAGCCGCTTGTCTATTTAATTATCATGTGCATGTAGTTGCTTGTTTGTGCTGTCACTCGTTATTGCAGTCTTTATATGTAGTTACTTGTTTGCTATGCTTAGCTTGCTATCCATTCTTTGCATGTGTGCTGTGCTGTGTAGAGAGATTCAATCAAGCAGTGAGAGTGTCAGGCTAACTCTGCTTTTATTGCGTATTGACATGAACATTTATACAGAAAGGATTACATAATATTTGGCAAGGCAGCAAAATGACAATAGGTAGGCTACACCTACTTGGCCTGATTGGCCCATAGAGCAGAAAAGAGGGCAGTCTTTTGTCATGGCTGACTTAACAGTGTCACATGCGTTTGTTTACATACAATGCTACTTAATATCAACTGTGAATAAAATATATAATAAATACAGGGTGCCGAATATAAAATGTTTGTGTAGATGCTGCTTAGTAAATGATTGTAAATAGATAATAATTATAAGGTGCCGAATTGTTACCTGGTCGACTTGTACATAGTTAGTGAATTCCCCAACACACTCCGCCCCATTGGCGCTCGTAGGGCCAATATCAATAGCGTTGGGGTGTGTGTACAGCGTATTAGAAGTAGTCTCTTTCCTTTTGTATATTCATCTTCAGCTCCTCAACCCTCTGTAGGTGTCTAAAGGCTTCTCGTGTAGAGTAGTACAACTCCTCGTATCTGTTGATCTTGTGGTATCTTTCCTCGTGCTTTTCTTCCTCCATCTGCCTCTCTATTCTCTTTTCTCTACTATCAGCTCTACTACTAGCAGGTCGGTACGACATACTACGTTCTCTAGATCTTGCCTGTCCTTTACTTGGCTTTTCTCTTGCCTCCTGTACTATTCTCTCTGGTTCCAGCTCTATTTTTATTACCTTCTGCGGCATGTCGGTGGCTCTATCTCCCAGTCTTCGCTTAATGTGTTTCCTACTGGCTGAGCTAGTTGACTTCTCCTTTATTGGCGCGGGCATGCCGAACAGAGAAGGGCTTTACCAGTTTATCGCTTGGCAGAACTCCGAGTAGAAAGCTTTATCTACCTCGTATAGCGAGCGGTTTATTCCTCCGTGTTCGGTAGCTCCATTTTGGTGTCGAATATGCTTTAAGATTGTATCTCGCGATGCACTCTTATGGCCACACTTGCAGAAAAAGAAAACATAATGCTGTCTCACGTGGTAGCTCATCCGCTTTTTGTTCAGCTGTAACTGGCAGATGCCACACCTCCATCTGTCGCTGTCCTCTGTGGGTTGCATAGTTTGTTGGATTAATTCGGCTGTCTTGTCGGACAGCCATGATTCCTTCGGCTGGTAGTTGTGTAGAGGGGCAGGTGGTGTTGGTGGCGGTGACTGTCGGGGCCGACACCTAGCTGCTCCCTCCTCCTTTAATTTAATTCGACTGATTCTTACTGGAGACTCTGGCATCTCCTTCCGTGGAATTCGATGCCTTATCTTTGGTTCGGCTACGATGGCTGAGATGATAGTCGGATCCTCCTCGGTCGAGATATGCCCATCGTTTGCTTCTGCCATTGTTGTTACGTTTTTTACCTGGTTGTTGTTAGTGACTTGTTGCCTGCTGACTGTGCAATATCGTTCTGTATCTGTGTGTTTTGTATTGCCGCTTATTTTGTTGTTTCTTTGTTCAGGCAACCACGTGGTATGACGTGTTACTTCCAAACTCCTCCCTCTGTCGATCGATGGTTGGTGGGTTATTTCTATGGGTATTCTCGTGGGAGTTATCTTCTCCCGTGTTTTGTCTTCCCGATTCCTTGTGGGAGTTATCCACTCGGGGGTGGCTGTGGTAGTTGCCTGTCCTTGGTTTCGGTTCTGTGGCACCCCTTGCCAGCTACCCCCACCGACATTGGTGGTTGATTGTTTGTGGTTATTTAGGCCTAGCCTACATCGGGTTTATTCAGCATTGGCCCAGAGTATGTATACCATTTTTTCCACTCTACCTCTCAGCTCAGGTGTCGACCCGTTTACCTGCATATCTTTTGCCGTGGGGCCCTCTTCTTCTCTAGCCTGATAACACTGATAGTTGGTAAACCTGATGGGGGGTTTCCTCACTCTCATCGCTCTACCTCTCTCTTCGACTCCTTCCGGTTCTGGGTTGAAGGGTGGCCAGTGTATGTCCTCTGCAGGGGTTTCGGTGGGAGTTTCGGCCGCCGGGGGTTCTGCAGGGGTCGGTGGTCGTTCTACCGCTGGCTCTAACTGGGGGGTGATTGGTGGATTTGGGGGTGGTGCTGGTGATGTTACATTTTCCACTGGTTCTTCGGGAGTTGGTGATTCTTCCGGTCCCCTTTCTCTCGGTATATCGGGGGGTTGATCAGCGTTGTCCACTCTGGGGGTGGGCACCCGTCTCTGGTACGCCCCTCGCATGTTGGGCTGGACGGCCTGTTCTCGGCTGGGCGGTGCTCTCCCTATGGGTTCTCTACACGTCCGATAGGCCTTCAGTCTGCGCCCGTTCTGAGTGAAACCTTGCCCGTTCCTTTCTAGTCGATAGGTATGGTTACGGTAGGTCTCGGTCACAGTGTATCGGCCTATGTAACTCGGCTGTAGTTTAGGGTTACTCCCCTGCGTCCGTCGCTTGTTTTCCATCACCACCAGCTCGTCTTTGTTGAAGCGTGGTGGCTCTCCAGTCTCCTCCTGTCGGAGCTTGGCTTGTTGGTTCCTCACATACTCGTGTGCAATAGCCAGGTCTCCCTGCACTCGAAGGATGTGCTCAGTTATGCTGTGGGGTTCAGTGAAGGAGGCGACCAGGTCAACTGGTCAGGTAGCCGTACCTCTCTTCCCAGCATGAGCAGGTTCGGGGTTTCCCCGGTGGTAGAGTTAGGCGTGGCCCTACAGGCTCGCATAATTTGTGGGAGTAGGCCATCCCACTCATCTTGTCCCTTGCTCAGTATTAGGGTTCGTAGGGCATCTCCCCGCGTCCTGTTCTGTCGCTTTACCATGCCATTCCCTTGGGGGTGGTAAGGCGTGGTGCGCGTTTTGCGTATTCCCCGTAAGGCACAGAGCTCTTCTAATAGGGTGGACTTGAACTGAGCCCCTTGGTCCGAGTGTAGCTGCTCGGGGACGCCCCAGTAGCTAAAGACGCGCTCGTCTAGGGCTCGGCCACCGTTGGGGCGGTTGCATCGGGTAGAGCTATTGCGTCTTGCCAGCCGTTTTTGGTCCGCGAGTACCATTATCCATCGGTTCTTCCTTTTTGTGAAGAGCAGGGGGCCCACGAGGTCAACGGCCAGTTTCTGGAAAGGTCGTCCTGCGAACAGCCTCTGTCCGTCGGGCGCGGTGGGTCTTTGGAAGACACCATTTCAACCACAGGGAATAGACGAACCAGTCCAGCCACTACCCCTGCCAAACCCTCCACCCAGGTTACCACTACCCAGGAGAGAAGAACAGCCCACCCTCGAGGACCTGTTCATACCACACGATAGAGAAAAGCCCATACAGGAAGGACGGGAGAGAAGTGGACCCAGTAGTCCAAGAGGGGAGAGAAGTGGACCCAGTAGTCCAAGAGAGGAAGAAGCAGAAAGGAACCCCCACCACCAACCTTTCCCACCCCAGCCAAAGAGAAGAAGGGTAGACAGAGATAGACCCCCCCCCCACCAACAACCCAGGAGGATCCACGGGAGGAGGTAGGGGAGTGCCCCCACCTATACCAGCCATAGACGCGCCTACCCTCAACGAAGAGGAATGGCCCGCCCTAACTAGTCGGCCAGAACAACCGTCACCTCTGAGCCGGCCACAGAGAGAAAGAAACCAACCAAAACGGCTGGAAGACTATCATTGCTACATGGCCACGGGAAGAGAAGGTTCGATAAGTAGGACACCCCAGAAGCACGACAAAGAACAAGCAGGGGAGGAGACAGCCAGCCATACAAACAACAAAAAAATAGAAGAAAATCCGAGCCGAAACGAAGAGAGAGAAACTGTTAGAAAGAGCAGAAAGAGAAAGCAAGAGAATTGGCGGAGAACAAGGAGTTGCTCCCCCTTTCAACAAAATTGGACGGCTAAACGAAATCTACAGGAAAAGATACCCCAGGAATCGGACGTAGGAATTATAGAAACAGAATGCAGCAGCTGGGCAAAAGAAACAGAAGAAAATTCGAGCGAAAACGAGTGGGTAAAAGTCGTAAGAAAGAAAAATCAAACAAACCGACAAAAAACCAGGAGTTGTTCTCCCTTGAAACAAAGGGAGACAACCCCCGCGCACAGTCACAAGCGCCGCATCGAACCAACAACTGCGCCACTACGTTATCAAGAATTAGTCACGTGGGACACACGGACAAAGAAATCAGGAGAAAAAAGCGCCAACAACAACGTTATAGAACAACGAAAAACTCACCAGCGCTCAGTTGACCACCAGCCACGAGAGGAAGCGCCACACAACTGTACACTCCTACAAATAGCCGAACTACTAAAGAAAGAGATGGCTCGAACGATGGGCAGGGACACACAGGACCTAGCTGTCGGGAACCAAGCTTCATTGGAAATTGGTAAGCCATTGCCTGCGGTGACGATAAAATCACTAACAACTGCATTAGATCAACAAATGAAGCAGCTCACTGTCTGAGTCCCTCATAAAGAGGTGACGACGACAAAAGCCTGCAGTACTCCAACCATCCTCCTCAACAACATATCTCTTGCAGCCGAACCTACAGAAAAAAGACAGCTACAAAGCCTCAACTAGATGGGAGAAATCTGGATAACGGGAAAGACGATGCAGGCCATCGAATGGAGAATGGAGATGCCGCCTATGTGACCTACGCCACTCCAGAAAGAGAATGATATATCACGTGAGGCAGCATTACACGTTGTTTTTCTGCCATTGCGGCAAAAAGAGCCCTTCACACAATGCTATCGTGAAGCATATAAGAAGTCATCAGGGATCGGATGAACATGGTGGAGTGAACAAGCCACTCTATGAGGTAGATAAGGACACGTTCGCCGAGTTTTGCAAAGTCCGCGGTTGGCAACAACCAGCAGAATTTGGCAAGCCGACCCCCAGCCAAGAGAAGAAGCCAGAAAAAATAACCATCCAAGTTCCAGTACAAAAGCGGCTGGGCGGAAAAGTGGAATCGTCTCCCCCTTCAAAGAAAGAAATAATCCTGACAACGCCGCTTATACCCCCGAAAAGGAAGACAACCCCGACAAAGCCAGTGACACCCCAGAGGAGAAAGAGAACTCCTGAGCGAGACAACACCACAGGAAGGCACCACACTCACTGGCGATCGGCACTACAGTTGGAGAATGAACAGGAGGAGGGAGAAAAAAAGGAAGCTAGACCAACTTGAGCGAGAATTGCACCAGCTCACCAGAGATGCATATAAACTGCTAAAAAATGCAGAGGACGTTAAGACGAGAATGCGCCAGGAGCAGAGAAGCATCGAACGAGACCAGTAAACTACACTTATGGCTTTATTTGATTGGCAGTGTCGCCAATGAGGCGCCGCATGTGAAGGACGCCACAAGTGTAGCCTCAGTTCTATTACACAACAATCTACTATTCATAGACTTACTTATTTCCTATCTCATATCCAGTGTATACCCAGCTCTATGCTTGTAGCTTCACCCAATCAATACTAAGAGAAGGGAGCCTTTTTCTCATATTATATCCTAGGGCGGTGCTCGACGATACTAGTCACCCAATCAGTGCAAACAGGGCGTGACATTTCTTTACATTTTATATATTCTCTTTGTTTCACCCTTTATTATAAAATGCTCAGTTTAGATGCAATACAATCAGAGTTACACTGTACACTCTCAGAAGTCACTTTGTTTTACAAAATACTTCACAGCGCACTATACAAAACCTCTGCAACAAACTTATCCAATATAGCTTGCTATAACGATAAACTTAATTACACAGTAGTATAGACATCAGTCAGAATAATAGCCAGACTGTTTGGCCTTGCCTGACATTTGTTCAGCCTCGGCTGTAGAGGGCAATAGTGAGACTGGCCGGCTCAGCTATCAGTCAGAGATGACTAGCCACTGAGTCAGCAGGAAGTCGTAGCTGTGCCACTACACAAGCAGAGCCTACATTTGGTGAAGGGAGGAAGTACAGGTGCTGAGGCTAAGCTACCACAAGTGAAATCCTGTACAATAGTGCTTTGTTTGTACGTGCATGTACTGTGCGCAATTGAAGTTATTGTTTGTAAGACAAAGAACTTCTGAGAGTGTGCAAGCTTAACTCTGACTTTATTTCAGCATTACATCAGTATTTATAAAAGAGATTATATAATAGGGTACAGACACAACAAAGGAAGCCATGTCTGGTACATTTGATTGGCCGTGCTTACAAGTAGACATACAGTAGGTGTGGATTAAGTAAATGGTTGAGTAAACATAATGATACAGTATTTGGCAAGACATGACATAGAACTATCTCACATAGAACGCTTTAATATAAATGTACATTGTAGCAATGGGGCCGTCTGTCACAATATTATTAGTTAGGCTATTTATATTATTATATTTTTGTGCTATTATTTTTGTCCTATATTACCATGCATTATTATTATTATATATTATCATTAATTATTGTTATTTATGAACATTAAATATTGTTACTATTATTGTTTTTTATTATTATCATTTATTATTATTTATTGATAACCATTAATAACCATTATCCATCCTTCTAACATTGTTTTCATTTGCTGTTTGTTTTTACCAATGTAACTTTTAGCAGTTGAGAATCATTTCTATATCTGACATCTTTCTTGATTTTAACAAATTCAAATAAAAAGGTTTTTCATAACAAAAAGCTTTTTGATGAAAAATTGCTGCTATTCTTTTTTAAATCAAGTTCAGATATGGTAATTTTTTTGCAGATTAACTATTATTTACAAGTTATTAATAGCAATAATGTAAAGGATATTTTTAATTATGTTATTAAACCAGTTCAATATTTTGATAAATATAATTTTTCTGTTTGGAGACCAAGAGCTTATCACTTGTTACCCCTAATTGCAATGGGCTATTAAGATAAATTATGTTCCAATCAATTGCGATACAGTAGTTTATTTAGCAAGCAGCCCCAATACTTATGGTGAAAAAATTCTTATCAGTATCACTGATGGACATTTGTGTTTCCATCTAAATTTACTTTTGCCCCATGTGTATGCTTTGAGTGGCAATTTCTTATTAAATTTTCAGGCTTCACTAGAAATTTTATTTGACAATCGCATTAAGCTAAAACTGGTGTGTAACAATCAGAAGCTTACCATCATGGTGCACACACAGAAAAACGTGGAGGAGTTTTAATCCTATTTCAATCAATTCTTACTATCCACGAACGTAATCACCTGAGCGATTGAAATGTGATTAAACAGGGAGTGATTTATTACCACAGCCAATGCACTGGTTAATGGTCCGCATTCAATCACTTTAGGATTAAAATTTGGATTGAGTTAGTCTCCCAAGGATTAAAAACAAAAGCATTTCTGATCACTGTATATGCATATTGTTAATCGCATGATGATTGTATTTGGAGCATTACTAGTCCAGTCATTGATTAAAGTTGGGATCAATATTAATCTTCCTTGAGTGCTATGTCTGTACGGTTTTTCTTTGAGAGCGATTAAATATTGGAAGTGATTTGAATTGGAGGTAATTCTTTTGTATTAAATCTAGCTGGTAGAAAATGACAAAGCTTATTTCAGAATGTAATGGCAACTTGTATTGAACAAGGAAACTGAGATCAGTACAACACCATTAAAAAGGAAATACAACGATTACAACATAAAACCAACTAAGAAGATAGAAAATAAATCGATAAAAATAACTGGCTCGATTGAATGATGATTAGTATAGTATAGTCTATTAGGACATAGATCCACTGGGGTACACTCCGCGTACATGCAATAGATTCCAAGTTGGAACTGAGAGATGATGGCTGACTTTGATCTTCAAGCTCCTAAAATAAGAGTGACATCATTAGGCACATTTTACAATAAGAAGGAATGCCAAAATAAAAAAATAAACCGAATCCAACAAACCTTCAGAAGTTGAAAATGAAGATTGGGCAACATCACAGCTGTTTGTTCATCACATGTGAGCTCTTGACTTCATGTATATTCAATTTTCGCTTAAAGAAGGACATCTCTAGTTGGTGACTGTTCTAAAATGCAGAATTATGATATAGTAGCAACTTTTATTTGCAGCCACTTCAAGTTCAAAAGTTTTGAATGTGACAAAAAAGAAAACAATCAATTAGTTACTAAACAACATTCAACATCATTTGTTCAGTTTAGTATTTTAACTTAGTTGCTAATCAATACACAAACAATTGTGTATTCATAGTATATGTTATTTACCTGCTTCTGTGTCATCATTAACTTAGAGTTTTGAGACAGCTGTGTAAGCCTTCATCATCCTCGTGTGCTCTCTTTGTTAGTGATTGAAGCGGGAAAATAATAGCCTATTCAGGGACAATAAGACTGTATGCTTAGGCGATCATTGATACCCCCACTTGCTATTAGGTAATCATACTATAAATGCCAAGGCTTTTCTCCATTTTAATCATATCAGGAGTAAAATCCAACTTGAAGATAAGAGCCAGAGCTCACTCATTTCGGGATTAAAGTTCTTACTGGGTCAGTAAAGCTAACAATTAACGATTTGTAGGATAACAACACTGTAGAACCATATTGTAATCGCTTGAGGAGTAAAAGTTCTTACTAGCTGATTAAAACCAGAGTTTAATCCCCTGAGAGTGATTTATTGACCTACTCACAATTTCTGGCAAAGTTATTGTCTGATTTTAATCCTTAATTACTCCTTCCAGCAAACACTCCCAAATTTTCTACTGAAATACCAGATATCACCCCTAATGATGCCGGATTGTACTCTTATATTAATCATTACAGTGTTTAATCACCTGTTTAATCCCAAATGTTCCACTTTTTTCTGTGTGTGTGGGTAATGCGTGCAAACAAATTTTTGTAAACATTTGCGGAATTTATGTGTGAAAAAAATGTGTGAGAGTAACAAGGAAGTCCATTCTATTACGGCCACATCAGCTGGATTAGAGAGATGCTGCGCGATAATCATGTGACATGTTAATAAGTAATACCAAGACCACTGATATGTTAACCTAATAATGCATGACATGATATTTGTTATGTTGCACACATCTAATAATAATGAAATGAACAATACTGTAATAATTATAATATCAGCTGACACTTTGATGCGATCATGGTAAAATTAGTTCCTCAAAATGAAACCAGATAGTAAGTCATGACCGAGCCTTCTACAATGAATACATAGATTTATGGTGACAACCAGTAGAGTGCTCCTCCCAGAGCTGTTTGAGTAAATGCTGGAGGTGTTACAGTACTTAGATAACGTATGACGGAGGCTACAAATTATTTTGCAGCACCAACATTGTTTAGGTAACGCTTATTTTCATTATTTGCAAATCAATTTCAAATCATTTCAAATACTTGAATTGATTTGAATTGGATTTGATTTGCCACTGACCCAGTTAGGACTTGATCTGATTTGCTCGTCAAGCTTCATGATTTGTACTTGAATTGATTTGCAAAAATGGTGATTTGCGAAAATTGTGATTTGCAACACCTCTGATAATTTTATGATGTTTACGTTCACTCTAAATACGAAAGGTTGCCTGACTCTGGTTCACTGGTGTAGTATTATACAGATATGGGAGCAAATCTAAAACCTTTGACTCAAATCATTTTGAAAATGGACCAAATCAAATCATATCAGGGGCACGAGAAATTGAGGCAAATCAGATCAGTGAAAATGTCAAATCAAATATTTGCATTTGATTTTCAAATCTTTTTTCAATTATTTCTAAAAAACTAGCACTGTGAGCAAAAGCAAGGACAGAAGTCCCATTGTTTACATCCTCTCTGCATTAACAATGATGGGAAAAGTGCTTAAAGTTCAAAATCCTATATAAAAGTAGGTTGACATAAACTCTCTTACTGCACCATATAAATATTAAACTCTAACGACTTATTCATGCCTTCACTAGGCAGCCACCACAAAATTGAGGGTTGCATGCGACAGCATTGTAGACAAGCCAGTACAGCTTTGTGCCTCCTATTTCATTGGCATGGTAATGAGTCACACAAAACTAAATTATGGAAGAAAATAATCTGGGTTCAACAGTAGTAATATATGAGCAGATCTCCCTACCAAGTGTTTTTTTGTGGATTAGACCTTGGAGTTTAGGCAATGGGTTACGACCAGTGCTCAAAGTGTACCGGAACGCACCGGAACGACGTTCCTGTATGAAAATTAAACAACATCTTTTGGGAACGCACGTTCCGGAAAAAAAATTTAGTTTGTTACATAGCAAAATCTTGTCATATCACGGCCTTTTCTGGTAGTTGAGTGGATTTTCCCTGAATCACGAATAAAATGTAAAAGTTGAAAAGCCAAAAATTAGTTTGAGCACAACAACTATTCTATATTAGCATATGGTGAACAAGTATTTATAATCCCACATCATTGCTTTGCTTACATCACAGTCTAACTACAGCGTTTCCACTTTTATCATTTCCATGAAATTTTTCAGACATGCCGAAACTGTTAACAAACTTCTTTGCCAAAAAACAACAAAAAAGGTGGTAGTAAGATAATAAAAAGATAGCTGTTAGTTGTTTTTTGTAGGCTCAATTTTTGTGTGTATGCTAGTGTTACTTAACCATATTATTGTGGGGTTTCCTTGTATCTGTCTCTTAATTAATTATAATAATGGTGGATCTTCTTGGTGCTCTTTTTGTTGTTGTTGTTATTTTTTTGATATGTAGTATTGTATTAATTATTTATAATATATATATCAAAAATAAAATTTATTATTTGTTATTAATACGAATTATTAATGATAAATAATAATCACTATTGTTGTATTTTGAGATTATTATTATTATTATTATTAATATTATTATTATTGTTACAGTTATTATTTGATAATAATGATGATGATTATTAAATAGAAACAATGATGAATCGATGACAATTTTTTTTTAATAATATGGATCAGATTAAATATAACGCAAGATAATGATGATGATGATTGGTGCTGTTGTAATGAGTAGATGTATTGTGATTTGGAGATAATAATAAACAATACCAAAATGATTCTGTATAATTATTATTATTATCATCATTATTATTGTTATAGCTAATATTATTATTATTATTAAATAACAAAATTATTTAATTATTATTAGTCTTATATTAATTATGATAATAATTATCGTGTTTTAGTTTGCTGCTTACTAATTTTTTGTAATTATTGTCAGTACTAGTGTTTAGCCAACACTATTTTTAATTATTAGTTTGATGTGATAAGTAAATCCACTTGTCTATTGCTGAATGTCTTTTGATTTTCAGCAATAGGCGATCAATTGTACTCTGATATAAATTATTATTAGCTTTGTTATAAAATATATAGATGATTGAGTAAATACCAATCGATCAAGGATTATTAAAAGTATTTTAGTAATCATTTGAGGTAGGTGCCACAATTGCCTATTTTGTGACAAAACTTTCAGAACAGGACTAATTTGCTTCAGACTCCATAGAACATTATAGCCGTAAATTGCCAGCTTTTGAAAATTGGTAGGATTTTTAGTATTAGATGGGTAGCATCTAGTGTTCGTTCTGTGAAAGCTGTGTGGCAGAATTACCCCGCTCTGTTCCACCACTTTTGCAAAGCAGCAGAAGATACAACCAGATCTAGTTCTGAGCGAGCCACTTTTGCTGGCCTTGCCTCGCAGTTACAGAGTACAACATTTGTTAAAAACTTGGCACTAATGTATGATGTTTTACGTGAGCTGTCTAGCCTTTCTCAACAACTGCAGCAAAACACTATCAATATGCAAACTTCACACCAGAAATTTATACTCACTCGGCAGCTTTTTGTTAGTATGAAATCTCACTTTGGAAAATTTGAGCAGCAACTAAATGAATCTACTGAAACTTTTAAAGGTGTGAAATTAATGTCAAGCTCTCGTGGTTCCAGCGAAATAAACAGGGGGCAATTTTTACAGGCAATCATAGAGAATATGAATGAACGAATGTTCACATCAGCTTCCAGTCGTAGTTCAGACAATAGTGATGACAAAAAAACTTTATGATACTCTTATAAATGATTTGAAAGTCTTGAATAGAACTGATTGGACAGCAGAAGAAATGGAGAATCCAGCATTTTGTGATGATGTGATAGAGCGGCTATGCAAAGTATTCCGTGAGCCAGTTGAAAACAATGTTCAAGCCTTCAGAGAGTTTCTTTTTAGTGGTGGGAAAGAGCTTGGCTGTTTGAACAAACTGCATCAAGCAATTAATTTGATTCCCATCCAAACAGCTGAATGCGAATGTGGCTTTAGCGCCATGAGCCGAATTTTGACACCAACGAGGTCTTCTATGTCTGTGCCACGACTGGCTGATTGCTTGTTTATATATACAACTGGCCCACCGTTATCTCTATTTCACCCTGAGCACTATGTGAAAACTTGGCTTAAGCAAGGAAGGCATCTGGCAGATGACACTAATGCTATGGCAAAGAAGCCAAAATCGTTCATTGAACATGATTTTTACGAAATGTGGAAACATTTGTAGAGTGATTCGCAGTTATGTGATTATTTTAATCTCAATATAAGTAGCTATCAAAGTCAGTTTATCTTTTTCTATAGTGCAATTTAAACTAGCCATTCATATATAAATAAAGTTGTTAATCATAAGCTCATTCTTCCCTCTAAATGAATCGTAAGCCGTATGTTATTATGGCCAGTTCTGATTATTATTAACTTATGCAATGAGTTCCGGTGGATGATTGGGTGAAAATGCTAGGTAAGTTTTTTGGATTATGTCACTGTTATTTGTTCATTTAATTTTTGGTATTCATAGGGCCATGTAAGTTATTGCTAGTTTTTGGTTTCATGTACAGATCATGTATTTGCACCTGAAAAGTCATTTCTGAGCTTCTAAAATGTCCCTTTTTCAATTTTTTCCGCTAGCGCGGGGTTAATGCGGGGGAGGGGTGCCCTGCACCCCACCCCTCCCCCGCACCCCCTCCCCTCCCACCCTGGCGTTCCTGTAAGAGCAATTTTACACTTTGAGCACTGGTTACGACGTTGGATGAATTCGCCGAGTTTATATTGTATTTCATTTGAGGGGTACTTGAGTGGCATTTGAGTGGCATTTAAGTGGCATTTGAGTTTTGATTCTTTTTTTACTTAATTTGAACTCATATGGCAGCTAGATTTTGAATGTATGGCATTTAAGTTTTGATAATTGTTTTACATAACTTGAGCTCATATGGTACCTTGAGAGAGAGGGGAGAGGAGAGAGGAGAGATGGGAGATGAGAGAGGAGAGAGAGAGAGAGGAGAGAGATTTTTTAGTTTTCTATACATTCATGTATATATGGTTAATATGTACATATTTATGGCTATATTTATATCTACATAGAGAGAGGGGAGATATATCTACATTGAATAAATATATTGATCAAAAATGAAACATTATATGATTATATACCTGATTACATAATAAGTAGGGAAAATCTTCCTATATAATATAGCTAGAGTCAGTTAATACTAAGTAACACAAAGCACTACAACTTGTAATGACAATCAATGCATTCATACATACATACATATGGTATCTTGAGAGAGAGAGAGAGAGAGAGAGAGAGAGAGAGAGAGAGAGAGAGAGAGAGAGAGAGAGAGAGAGAGAGAGAGAGAGGGGAGAGAGAGAGAGGAGAGAGAGATCTTTTAGTTTTCTATACATTAATGTATATATGGTCAATTATGTACATATTTATGGGTATATTTATATCTACATAGAGAGAGAGGAGAGAGGAGATATATCTAAATTGAATTAGTACATTGATTAAAAATGAATCATTGTATGATTATATACATTTATTACATAATAAGTAAGGAAAATCTCCCCATATAATATAGCTAGAGTCAGTAAATACTGAGTAATACAAAGCACTACAACTTGTAATAAAGACAAAGTAATAACAGTTAATGCATAGTTTGTTCCTTTACAATGATGTCTTTGATGTACTGATGTTATATCTTAGGAAGGAAGACTTCTGTTCTATGTGTTTTTAATTTCGTAATGAACTAAAATAAAAAAGTTATGTATTAGTATAGAATGATTAAGCAAAAATGTAAAATAATTACATGAATTTGAATTATAGTTCTAGTTACATTGGATAGTTTACATTATTAGTGTTAAATAGTTGTTTATTATTTCTCACCTTAATATAGAAAATCTTCTAGTAGTTGTAGTAGATGGTGATCCTTCAGTCACTGTTGTTGAAGTGGATGCTTTCTGTGTAAAAGTGGTGCTTCTTATATAGCTAGGTTGTACTAGGTCGTACTAGGTAGGTACCGATTGACACTCATCATCTATGTATTCATCATCAGCATCCAGAAGTCTGATAACATTATGATTTTTCATGAGCCATTCCCAATCCTCATGTATATTTACATCACTTCCCTCCTCCATCTCCATAATTCCTGCTAAAATAACAACATTATTTTTTTAGAAGTAACAAAAGACTGTATATATATATATATAGTTATATATAAATGTACTTGAAACACAAATTATTTATTTGAAAAATAAATAATTATTTAACACTAGTAAAAGACTCTAATTATTTATTTTTCAATTTTTATTAAAACTTACCTTTCACTGAAGATTCAGTAGCTCTGGTAGATGTTGGTCTTTAAAATGCTGGTCTTTGAGAGGATGGTTTCAGTCTGAAAAAGTTGCTGCTTTTATAGTTCTCTGTTATCCGTGGAATGCTAATTATTTTTGTTGTGGTTAGTTGTTTTTCAGACATTAACTTTCTTAGGGATTCCAATTTTGGTTGGGAAATCCATAACAGCGCAATAGAGACAATAAGACACTATTGACCATTCTAGGGATTCCAAAAATCAGATTGGGAAGTTCATAACAACGCAATAAGACGCGAGCGGTAAAACTAGGAATTCCCAAATTTGTTGGAATTCCGTAACAACGCAATAAGACACTATCGACCAAAGTCCAACTTTTTCTGACAATCAAACAGTATGTAACAATCGCCAATCTAGGGATTCCAAAAAAGGTATTGGAATTCCGTAACAACGCAATAAGACACGATCGACCAAAGTCCAAATTTTTCTGACAATCAAACAGTATGTAACGATCGCCAATCTAGGGATTCCAAAAAAATGTATTGGAAATCCGTAACAACGCAATAAGGGAGGTAGGTGCAGAACTGCCTATTTTGCGGCGATGCCCATGTTATTTTCCTCTCTAACCATAGACCTATAGGTCTATGTATCTAACCTACAAAAATCGTCTACCTTTTGTCCCCAAGAGTATTATCACAATAAATCTCGCCTGTTCTGCGGTTATGTGAAACAATATAATTTTTTTTCAAACTTTTCAGGAATATTTTATTAATTTTAGAAATAAATAATTTATACAGATTTCATGGATGAAATGTATTTCATCCATGGTGACTTTATACAAATTTTAATGCCAGGATTTTGAGATCGTTACTTACGGTTAGATTGTCAGAAAAAATTTGGACTTTGGTCGATCGTGTCTTATTGCGTTGTTACGGAATTCCAAAACATTTTTTTGGAATCCCTAGATTGGCGATCGCTACATACTGTTTGATTGTTAGAAAAATTTGGACTTTGGTCGATCGTGTCTTATTGCGTTGTTACGGAATTCCAATACCTTTTTTGGAATCCCTAGATTGGCGATCGTTACATACTGTTTGATTGTCAGAAAAAGTTGGACTTTGATCGATAGTGCCTTATTGCGTTGTTACGGAATTCCAACAAATTTGGGAATTCCTAGTTTTACCGCTCGCGTCTTATTGCGTTGTTATGAACTTCCCAATCTGATTTTTGGAATCCCTAGAATGGTCAATAGTGTCTTATTGTCTCTATTGCGCTGTTATGGATTTCCCAACCAAAATTGGAATCCCTAAGAAAGTTAATGTCTGAAAAACAACTAACCACAACAAAAATAATTAGCATTCCACGGATAACAGAGAACTATAAAAGCAGCAACTTTTTCAGACTGAAACCATCCTCTCAAAGACCAGCATTTTAAAGACCAACATCTACCAGAGCTACTGAATCTTCAGTGAAGGGTAAGTTTTAATAAAAATTATGATCACAAAACAATAGTGATGAGCTCAACTGCTAGCACTGGAGATGGGAAATTTCCTTGAATCTATGGTGAAGTGCTTTCAAGACTTTACAGTTGACACTAAAGATAAAGTACCTAGGAGTATTAGCATAAAATTATCTAGCGAAGATAAATTACCTAGGAGTGAATTCTAGTTGAGGTTCGATTATTTTAAATATAAATAATTAAAACCAAATTGATTGGAATCGTAGTAATATTTTTTAAATACAACATTGCTTTGCAACGACTATTAATGAAAGCGATTATGTAATGTTGATGAGTAACTAAGTAATCTAGTAAGGAAAACTGATTGAAATCACGGTAATATTTGTTAATAGATACTTGCAACATGTTTTATCAACGAAAAAATCAAGCGATTTTCAAATGTTTACGAGTAACTAAGCGATTCGGTAAAAAATACTAACAGAAATCACGCGATATCCGTTTTTGAAATATTTACGATAAACCAAATTGGGATATTGCTGTTATCAACCAAAAAATCAAGCGAGTATCAAATGTTTACGAGTAACTAAGTGATTCAGTTGGCAAAAACCGATTGAGATCATGTGACATCCGTTACAAATATTTACGTTGAGTTAGCAACGGAAAAAACAAATATTTCTTAGAATATTCGCTATAGCAAGTTATGATAATTTTGTACTCGCTCTAAAGGTAAAGGTTTTCAGTCCGTTTTTGGTCAGACCAAAATTTATGCGAGACGTTTTAGGCATTATTTCAGTCGACGTAATGTTACCAGTTCATTTTCACAAGTTTTTAATATTTATTTTAAAAATAAATAATTAGAGCTTTCTACTAGTGTTAAATGATTATTGATTATTTTTTACCTTATCACCACTTAGAGCCAGATGATTTAATTAACTAAAGACAAATAATTATTTTAGCGTTTCTTACCTTGATGCTCTCCTAGTAGCTGTAGTAGATGATGCTTCTCCGCTTGCTGTTGAAGAACTGGATGCTTTCTAAGTGAAAACAGTGGCTCTTAAATAGCTAAAGTTGCACTGAGTAAACCCTATGAATCAGCATTTTTTCCAATGCTTTCGCGGGAATAAAAACTGTTTATTCCCGCGAAAGCAACGGTTTCCATTCGCGTGAAAATAAATTCTTTATTCCCGCGAAAGCAACGGTTTCTATTCGCGTGAAAATAAATTATTTATTCCCGCGAAAGCAACGGTTTCTATTCGCGTGAAAATAAACTATTTATTCCCGCGAAAGCAACAGTTTCTATTCGCGTGAAAATAAACTATTTATTCCCGCGAAAGCAACTGTTTCTATTCGTGTGAAAATAAATTATTTATTCCGGCGAAAGCAACGGTTTCGATTCGTGTGAAAATAAATTATTTATTCCCGCGAAAGCAAAGGTTTTTATTCGCGTGAAAATAAACTATTTATTCCCGCGAAAGCAACAGTTTCTATTCGTGTGAAAATAAACTATTTGTTCCCGCGAAAGCAACTGTTTCTGTTCGCGTGAAAATAAATTATTTATTCCCGCGAAAGCAACGGTTTCTATTCGCGTGAAAATAAACTATTTATTCCCGCGAAAGCAACTGTTTCTATTCGCGTGAAAATAATGTATTTATTCCCGCGAAAGCAACGGTTTCTATTCGCGTGAAAATAAACTATTTATTCCCGCGAAAGCAACAGTTTCTATTCGCGTGAAAATAAACTATTTATTCCCGCGAAAGCAACTGTTTCTATTCGCGTGAAAATAAAATATTTATTCCCGCGAAAGCAACGGTTTCTATTTGGGTGAAAATAAACTATTTATTCCCGCAAAAGCAACAGTTTCTATTCGCGTAAAAATAAACTATTTATTCCCGCGAAAGCAACTGTTTCTATTCGCGTGAAAATAAATTATTTATTCCCGCGAAAGCAATGGTTTCTATTCGCGTGAAAATAAACTATTTATTCCCGCGAAAGCAACTGTTTCTATTCGCGTGAAAATAAATTATTTATTCCCGCGAAAGCAACGGTTTCTATTCGCGTGAAAATAAACTATTTATTCCCGCGAAAGCATTGGAAAAAGTGCTGATTCATAGGGTTTAATCAGTGCAACTTTAGCTATTTAAGAGCCACTGTTTTCACACAGAAAGCATCCAGTTCTTCAACAGCAAGCGGAGAACCATCATCTACTACAGCTACTAGGAGAACATCCAGCATCAAGGTAAGAATTGCTAAAATAATTATTTGTCTTCAGTTAATTAAATCATCTGGCTCTAAGTGGTGATAAGGTAAATTATTATCAATAATTATTTAAAACGAGTAGAAAGCTCTAATTATTCATTTTTAAAATAAGTGTTTGTCCAAGCTCTAGTAAAGTAGCCGACTCTACTTATTTATTATTAACAAAATAATAATAATTATTCAATGCTAGTTGAACCTAGATATAAATTTATCTCTACTAGATAGTTTTATACTCACACAAACTTTTTCTTCGCTACTCTATGTAGATAAAGCCAATGAAAATAAATGAATCAATTGTAACAATCAATTTTTTGTATTTTGTAGTTATGATGTCTACTTTGGACTCTTGTTTGAGACGAAATGCAGCAGTAGCAAAGACTATAAACATGTGGTCAAGATCTACCAACACCAACGATAGATGTAAAACAACATGACTTTCTCTCCTACTTATGTGACACAGCAAGAATTCCTTTCAAGATCCACCTACTTAGATGATGCCAAACCAATGAAGACTCAAACTACATCAATTTTCAAGACAGCACACTTCTCCAACACAGCAAGAATTCCTTTCAAGATCTACCACCTACTTAGATGATACCAAACCAATGAAGGCTCAAACTACATAGATTTTGAAGACAGCATACTTCCCCAACACAGCAAAAATTCATTTCAAGATCTACCACCTACTTAGATGATACCAAGCTAATGAAGATGAAGACAGCACACTTCTCCAACACAGCAAGAATTCCTTTCAAGATCCACCTACTTAGATGATGCCAAACCAATGAAGACTCAAACTACATCAATTTTCAAGACAGCACACTTCTCCAACACAGCAAGAATTCCTTTCAAGATCTACCACCTACTTAGATGATACCAAACCAATGAAGGCTCAAACTACATAGATTTTGAAGACAGCATACTTCCCCAACACAGCAAAAATTCATTTCAAGATCTACCACCTACTTAGATGATACCAAGCTAATGAAGATGAAGACAGCACACTTCTCCAACACAGCAAGAATTCCTTTCAAGATCTACGACTTAATTAGATGATACCAAATCAATGAAGACTCAAACTACATCGATTTTGAAGACAGCGCACTTCTCCAACACAGCAAGAATTCATTTCAAGATCTACCACCTACTTAGATGATACCAAGCTAATGAAGATGAAGACAGCACACTTCTCCAACACAGCAAGAATTTCTTTCAAGATCCACCACCTACTTAGATGATACCAAACCAATGAAGACTCAAACTACATCAATTTTGAAGACAACACACTTCTCCAACACAGCAAGAATTCATTTCAAGATCTACCACCTACTTAGATGATACCAAACCAATGAAGACTCAAACTACATGAATTTTGAAGACAGTCGACTTCTCCAACACAGCAAGAACTCCTTTCAAGATCTACCACCTACTTAGATGATACCAAACCAATGAAGGCTCAAACTACATGAATTTTGAAGACAGCATACTTCTCCAACACAGCAAAAATTCATTTCAAGATCTACCACCTACTTAAATGATACCAAACCAATGAAGACTCAAACTACATGAATTTTGAAGACAGCATACTTCTCCAACACAGCAAGAATTCCTTTCAAGATCTACGACTTAATTAGATGATACTAAATCAATGAAGACTCAAACTACATCGATTTTGAACCAAACCAATGAAGACTCAAACTACATGGATTTTGAAGACAGCATACTTCTCCAACACAGCAAGAATTCATTTCAAAATCTACCACCTACTTAGATGATTCCAAACCAATGAAGACTCAAACTACATGGATTTTGAAGACAGCATACTTCTCCAACACAGCAAGAATTCATTTCAAAATCTACCACCTACTTAGATGATTCCAAACCAATGAAGACTCAAAGTACATGGATTTTGAAGACAGCACACTTCTCCAACACAGCAAGAATTCCTTTCAAGATCTACCACCTACTTAGATGATACCAAACCAATGAAGACTCAAACTACATGGATTTTGAAAACAGCGCACTTCTCCAGCACAGCAAGAATTCCTTTCAAGATCTACCACCTACTTAGATGATACCAAACCAATGAAGGCTCAAACTACATGGATTTTTGAAGACAGCACACTTCTCCAACACAGCAAGAAATCCTTTCAAGATCTACCACCTACTTATATGATGCCAAACCAATGAACACTCAAACTATATGGATTTTGAAGACAGCACACTTCTCCAACACAGCAAGAATTCCTTTCAAGATCTACCACCTACTTAGATGATAACAAACCAATGAAGACTCAAACTACATGGATTTTTAAAGACAGCACACTTCTCCAACACAGCAAGAATTCCTTTTAAGATCTACCACCTACTTAGATGATACCAAACCAATGAAGACTCAAACTACATGGATTATGAAGACAGCATACTTCTCCAACACAGCAAGAATTCCTTTCAAGATCTACCTCCTACTTAGATGATACCAAATCAATGAAGGCTCAAACTACATGGATTTTTGAAGACAGCACACTTCTCCAACACAGCAAGAATTCCTTTCAAGATCTACCACCTACTTATATGATGCCAAACCAATGAACACTCAAACTATATGGATTTTGAAGACAGCACACTTCTCCAACACAGCAAGAATTCCTTTCAAGATCTACCACCTACTTAGATGATACCAAACCAATGAAGACTCAAACTACATGGATTTTGAAGACAGCATATTTCTCCAACACAGCAGGAATTCCTTTCAAGATCTACCACCTGCTTAGATGATGACAAAGCAATGAAGACTCAAACTACATCGATTTTGAAGACAAGATGATACCAAACCAATGAAGAGTCAATGTTACACAACATTACTTCCTCTCCTGCTTAGATAATACCAAACCAATGAAGACTCAACTACATGGATTATACTTCGATGATGCTGAAAAAAACTGTCCAGAACAAAAGCTCAAGAAGCTAATCTATAACTCAAGGCAATCATATCACTATAGGTGAGTTTTACTAATTTTTACCATAAATTAAACAAAATGCTGAATATATACATTTTCCAAGTGAAAAAAAGACTTTTTTTTGAAATTAGTGTATTTTTACAACAAAATGCTGAATATCTACATTTTTCAGGCGAAAAAAGGACCGTTTTGGTGTAAATAATGTATTTTTTTACAACAAAATGCTGAATATATACATTTTCCAGGTGAAAAAAAGACTGTTTTAGTGTAAATAATGTATTTTTTTACAACAAAATGCTGAATATATACATTTTCCAGGTGAAAAAAGGACTTTTTTGGTGTAATTAGTGTATTTTTTACAACAAAATGCTGAATATATACATTTAAAGGTGAAAAAAAGGACTTTTTGGTGTAATTAGTGTAGTTTTTACAACAAAATGTTGTATATATACGTTTTTCCATGTTAAAAAAGCACTTTTTTGGTGTAATTAGTGTATTTATTACAGCATACTTATAAAGCAAGTATTTTTTGTTTGCTTTTAGATAGATAAAAGAGAATCAAAAGCACTTGGTGAAAATAATGCTGAAGAAAGAACAAGCTGAACAATGTAACTTGGTGAGTTATTTCCCTTTTCTAATAATGTAAGCTATCCAATGTAACTAGAACTATAATTCAAATTCATGTAATTATTTTACATTTTTGCTTAATCATTCTATACTAATACATAACTTTTTTATTTTAGTTCATTACGAAATTAAAAGCACATAGAACAGAAGTCTTCCTTCCTAAGATATAACATCAGTACATCAAAGACATCATTGTAAAGGAACAAACTATGCATTAACTGTTATTACTTTGTCTTTATTACAAGTTGTAGTGCTTTGTATTACTTAGTATTTACTGACTCTAGCTATATTATATGGGGAGATTTTCCTTACTTATTATGTAATAAATGTATATAATCATACAATGATTCATTTTTAATCAATGTATTTATTCAATTTAGATATATCTCCTCTCTCCTCTCTCTATGTAGATATAAATATAGCCATAAATATGTACATAATTAACAATAAATACATGAATGTATAGAAAACTAAAAAATCTCTCTCCTCTCTCTCTCCTCTCTCTCTCCTCTCTCATCTCCCATCTCTCCTCTCTCTTCTCCCCTCTCTCTCAAGATACCATATGAGCTCGAGTTATGTAAAAATGTTATCAAAACTTGAATGCCATACATTCAAAATCTATATGCCATATAAGTTCAAATTAAGTAAAAAACTAATCAAAACTCAAATGCCACTTAAATGCCACTCAAATGCCACTCAAGTACCCCTCAAATGAAATACAATATAAACTCGGCGAATTCATCCAACGTCGTAACCCATTGCCTAAACTCCAAGGTCAGATCCACAAAAAAACACTTGGTAGGGAGATCTGCTCATATATTACTACTTTCAACACTATGCTCTATACCGATACTATTGTTCTTTTCTTGTTCTATCTGCATGAGGCCAACTAATGGAAGAGTGCAGATGGTTTAAAGTGACATGCACGTACACCACTTCATTTCTAGTTGCCTAATTAATTTTCTTAGCTGTAGTAGCTTTCACATGCTGACACTAGAAAAAATTAAACACAAGTGATGTGAATTGAAAATATAATGATTTATTTCCATAATAAAAAAATACAAAAAATTTTTTCAGGTAATTTCCCACAATTTCCAGGAAGTTTCATATCAGAATTAGTGCATCTAAAGTAATGAAAGATATAATGAACATATGCAATAAGAAATTGAGAAGTTAAGATCTTCACAACTACAAGACGAAAACCTTAGTTCAATTGGTGGTTCGTGCAGGTATCAGATATTACTTAGATGTGACACAAAATCATATAGTTTTTTTATACATTCCATTATAAAGGTAAAAAAGTGAGAGGCTCTACAAAAATTTCATGATGTCATGAATGCAAATCAAACAAAGAGTATAAAATAAAAATAAAGCCCAAAGCATTGTGATGTAGTTGGTTGTTGCAGGACAGTGGGTTTTATGCAATAAAATCATTGCTGATGAGCAGAGAATAACAAAACATTCCTGCCGGTGAAATTCTTTATATGCAATAGCAATAATTTAAATTATAAACACCAGTTATTTCTTGCGGTGGTAAAAAATCACTCATTGTTCATATTAGTACACAAAGTGAATTATTTTCTAACAAAAACATTCAAAGATATTAGAACACTGGGTAGAGCAACCGCAAATAATCATGAATAAGAGTATTCCGCATTTTGGTAACAAGATGGTGTACAAAAACTTAGTGTTATTTTTATTGGTATGATTTAAAAGAAAAATGAATTTGATAATAAATAATAATCAATAATAAATATTGTGACGGACGGCGCCACCTTATAACATGTATCCATTCACATTTACAGTCTACTTACATTCTATTTACCAGTTCTATGTCTCCACTTTAGGTCGAACGGTTCTATGTAAAACTTATACCATATATCGCATATAGCAATCATCCATGCATTTACTCTAGCTACTCCTACTTATTATTATTGGTGCACTCTAGCCAACCATTTGTGCTAGGTGTGGCTTCTTTTGTTTACTTATTTTGTATTGCATAATCACCTGTATAAATGCTAATGTTTTGGTGAATAAAGTCAGAGTCAGCTTGCACGCTCTCAGAAGTTTCTTAGTTCTCAAACAATAACTTCACCTTGCGCTAGTACATGCACGTACAAACAAAGCTCTATTACTCGAGTAGTAATTAATAAGCAGATCACCGAACCTCTGCTGGCCAAACCTAGCCCTAGCTAGTTCGCCCTTCAAAGTTCGGCCTCTGGCTTGCACACTGAATCAGCTAACGCAACCGACAGCTAGACAGTAACCTAAAATGGTCAAGCACTATTCCTAAGGATACTCGTCGACCTGTGGGCGGGTTGTATCGCTCAGCAATAGATACAAAAAGCCATCAGCAGTTCTGGAGGTTGTGCAGGTAGGCCTAGCTACCAACGTACACCCCCAGAGTGAAATCCTGCACAATATAACACATATACTATGTTTCCACATCATGACAAATTGGCGATACTGCCGGCGATAAAGGGAAATTCCAATTGGAAACAGCACTGTCGACAAATTTGTCGTGAGACTTGTCGACAAACGTTTGCCGCTCTCTGGAAGCGAAAAATTGGCCATAAGCAGAATTCCAGATGTTTATTGCTATTGGAAACGCTAATGTCGCCAAAGGCGATAAAACCAGACATGCGTAATAAAACAGGAAGCCACAAATTATCCATTGTAACCGCACGGCATCGTTAGCTAGCGTGTGTTTATATTTAACTAACGAGGATCGTTTGTGGTTTATTACACAGTTATTTATGAAACAAAACAACTGATTTGAAACGAATGAATCTTAGCTGCGGGTAATTAATTATTGCAGTGGTGAAAAACGAATGGTAGTATTTTTTTTTAGCAAAAATTCACTTGGTTATTTATTATTATTTATTTATATAATAATGAATAATATAATTTATTGAATCATAGCCAGTGTGCTACTAAAATTCTTTGTCACCACACAGCTTACTTAGCTAGCCAACAACTCGGTGATATATTATTCATATATTTCACAATAGAGGAAAATAATAATAAAAACAGCCTGCAACGCTAGTCGGCTAAATTGCACTCAACAGCACACTGACTGCAACTGCCTCTGTGGGCGTGGTTTAACCAACGGCGATAAACTTTGAGTCGTGGAAATATATGCCCTTGTCGCTAATTATTTGTGGTAGCAAACCACAGAGATTTGGCGATATTTTGTCATGATGTGGAAACATAGTAATAGAATAATAAATTTCAATCATAAGACAAGAATAATAGGAAATAGTATAACAAGAATAGTAGCAATCAATAATTAGTGGTTAGAGCAATTACATCACAGGAAGTAGGCGTCGGTATAAAAGTTTATAATGACGCATATGTTCGAACAAACACATTTTTTAGACTGATGGGTTGGTATGCATTTTTGAAATATTTGAAATATCTCTCTCATTGTCAGTATCACTTTTTCAGCAAACCTCTACTGTCTGTTGATTAAATTTATGTTATGCAAGGCAGTAGATTTTTTATCAAAATTCTTCACTCGACAGGTGTGAATCGTTGATTTGAGAGCAAATGACAAAACCAAACCTTGATAGTACCACAAAGTGATTCAATAGCTGTTTGTACAGAAGTTTTTATTTCCCTCAGGATAGTGGATAAACAGATGACCAGGCAGATACTTTTGACACTTTATATAAATATATGTAGTTTGTATTCTTTATCTATAGCTGTAGTTTGTATGTCATGTATATATAGCTGTAGTTTGTATGTTATATATATAGCTGTAGTTTGTATGTCATGTATATATATATAGCTGTAATTTGTATGTTATATATATAGCTGTAGTTTGTATTCTTTATCTATATCTGTAGTTTGTATGTTATATATATAGCTGTAGTTTGTATGTCATGTATATATATATAGCTGTAATTTGTATGTTATATATATAGCTGTAGTTTGTATGTTATATATATAGCTGTAGTTTGTATGTTATATATATAACTGTAGTTTGTATGTTATATATATAGCTGTAATTTGTATGTTATATATATAGCTGTAGTTTGTATATTATATATATATAGCTGTAATTTGTATGTTATATATATAGCTGTAATTTGCATGTTATATATATAGCTGTAGTTTGTATGTTATATATATATAGCTGTAATTTGTATGTTATATATATAGCTGTAATTTGCATGTTATATATATAGCTGTAGTTTGTATGTTATATATATAGCTGTAGTTTGTATGTTATATATATAGCTGTAGTTTGTATGTTATATATATAGCTGTAGTTTGTATGTTATATATATAGCTGTAGTTTGTATATTATATATATATATATAGCTGTAGTTTGTATGTTATATATATAGCTGTAATTTGCATGTTATATATTATATAGCTGTAGTTTGTATGTTATATATATAGCTGTAGTTTGTATGTTATATATATAGCTGTAGTTTGTATGTTATATATATAGCTGTAGTTTGTATGTTATATATATGGCTGTAATTTGCATGTTATATATATAGCTGTAGTTTGTATGTTATTTATATAGCTGTAGTTTGTATGTTATATATAGAGCTGTAGTTTGTATATTATATATATATATAGCTGTAGTTTGTATATTATATATATATATATCTGTAGTTTGTATGTTGGATACATATAACTGTAGTTTGTATGCTATATAGATACAACTATGGGTTGTACGTTGTATATATAACTGTAGCCTGTATGTTACAGGTAGAGATGTGGTTTCACAGTTGTACTGTGTACCTAGTAGTCACAGTCTTCTGCCTCCCATCAATCATTGCCCAGACAATTCAACCGCACATACTTTGTGTAAATGAAACTGCCCCAGGTCATAGTTCTGGAATCATCCAGTACCCACCAGAAGGATCTGGTAGAGATTGTACCCTGACATTGACTGGATTTGAAGGGGATTACATCAGCCTACCAAAGCTTAGGAAACAAACAAACGGAAGTTGTTTAGAGATAGTTGTCAACTCTGAGAACTTTTGTATTAAAGACTCCGAATATGGAGAATCTGCTATTATCAAGTTAACCAATAAGACATTAAATATCACCTTACCTGTTGGAACATCAAACTTTACAGAATTACATTACTACAATCAAGGTAAGCGCACCCTTTCATGTATTGTATATGTCTACACTGTCTCCTTGTTTGTTTGTTAATTTGATTATGATTGATCTAGTGTCTGCAGTTCGGCATTAATTTTACCTCGAAAATTATTTTTGGTGGTATAATTGGAAATTTCAAAACTTTTTCTGAGAAGTATGACAATAAGAGTATTTGCTGAGAAGTATGACAGTAAGAGTATTTGCTGAGAAGTATGACAATAAGAGTATTTGCTGAGAAGTATGACAATAAGAGTATTTGCTGAGAAGTATGACAATAAGAGTATTTGCTGAGAAGTATGACAATAAGAGTATTTGCTGAGAAGTATGACAATAAGAGTATTTGCTCCACAAACAGGACTAAATATACTGGCTGTTCAGAAGTCGTTAAGAGTATTCGTCAAACAGCTTGCAATAAAATAAATCAGATCGGCAATAAATTTAATCAATAAGTAATCAACACCGGAGTTCAACAAAATTTAGCTCACTGAATTGAAAATAATCAACAAACATTTATTTATGTTGTTTGTAGGTCGCGAATAAACTGAACACTACATAAATCATAATGAGTGAGTCTATTTTTTTTCTATTTTCACTCATCGATTTTATATCCTTGAAAAATGTCAGCTTTGCAAACTATTTTGGTTTATAGCGATGCAGTTTTTTTTTTCTTGATTTCTTGGGAAATTGGGAGTTATCTTCCTTATGATCTGGTTGGTAACCTATAACAATTCATTGTTTAATTTTGATGTTCTATTCTGTTTCATTCGATACACATTGAATTACGAACACTTATTATTTTTCGCTCTTCGTTAGACAAACACGTTGTTAATGCTCTTAGCACTTCGCGTATGGAACGAATATTTGTTTAGAACTTCACAATAATTCAAAAAATGCTTATAAATTTTTTTTAACAAATCATAAAGGAAATAACTCCCAATTTGATACTTATTCAAGAAAAATAGCAACTACATCCTTATAAGCAAGTGTAGTTTATAAAGTCATATTTTGTGTAACATGATAGCTGCTTTCTCAACTTGTTTTTGAGGGTATAAAACTAGTTTATTGAAATTAACGAATTAGACTCTCTTGTTATAATTTATTTCCTGTTCAGTATCGTTCATGACCTACAAGTCATATTAGGGTGCTTTCGGATACCCTATGCATAGGGCAGTCGTTGAACACTCGTTGAGGGCTCAACGATGACTGTCGTTTAACGGAAGTTGTTTGTGCTCAAACCATAGACATACGTATTTTCATCAACGTCTATGAAAAGTGTATAGCTGGAGCGAGCCCACTTTAGTTTCTTTACAAACAAAAAAGAATTACGATGATTTCATCGTCAGATGTACTTTTTTATATACATTATAATGCATTGTCACGACTTGAAACGGGGAGGAAAAATGATTGATAAAAGTTGACTCGTTAAAACTGTTTGTTAAGTCATATTTTGTGTAACATGATAGCTGCTTTCTCAACTTGTTTTCGAGGGTATAAAACTAGTTTATTGAAATTAACGAATTAGACTCGCTTGTTATAATTTATTTCCTGTTCAGTATCATTCATGACCTACAAGTTATATTAATATGAACTCTTTGATAGGAATGCACTGAATTACATTAGCTATACTCTAGAGGTCTAGCTGGCTTGTGGAATTGTGTGGTGTTCCACTATCAATCTCCACCACCTGGTGGGTGTTTGATAGTGGAGTGCCAGAAAACCTATTAGTCAGTCAGGCCCCTAGACTACACTAGCTGTGAGGGATGGACAACTCCGAAGTAGGTAAAATCTATAATTGCATGTTGCTGCCGTGTGAAGGCAACTGGCAGCTGTGTCTGCAACAACCAATTAAAGCACAGACATGGTCCCTCCCCTGTATAGGTAGCTTTATAGCTCATCATTCAATGAAAGTTTGTTCTTGAATTATATTTTTCTTTCACTGTGACAGATAGATAACCATTGGATGATGAGGTACTTACTAAAATGGATCTTGTTGTATTATTTGTGTCATGTCAAATTTTACTAGTAGTTATCTGCCATTTCCAAAAATTGGTTACTTTACGTTATTGCCAATAGTTTCTCTGTATTCAAACAACATGAAAGTGTAGGAATATATATGCATTGGGGTCTATACTGTATCAATGTATGGATTTTGATTGAGTTTTATTTATATTTTGCTTTGACTGTTTATGATCCAACCTTTGGGCCACACACTGTTAAAGTACCATAGCTGCTGACGTACAAAACAAGCGATGATAAACTAGAAAAGTGATATGCAAAGTTTTTTCTCATTCTGGATCAAAGGCTGTACAGAGCAGTTTCTCAAAAACAAAATAGTCGTATTTGTAATTTACAAATTCCAAGTATGGTTACCCCCTTCGTGTGGAAAAAAGTATTTAAACACCAAGAAACCTTAAAGTTTTCTCTCGATATTTATTGACAATGAGAGAAAACATGGCGTGAGAACAAGCTGAATCGATGAACTCTTGGAGATGTTAGCTGCTGAATGGCCAATGGCAGTCAATTTTAACATTTAGAAAGAGCCTTACTTTTAGAGGTGAAATTAGCCTATAACACGTTCTCAAAAGTATTATTGCTGATGTCCCCACAGAAATGAGGTTTTTTGCTTTGTTCTCTAAAACATTTTATTGAGCAATTTATAAAACTTTCAGTATTGTAAGAAGATATTATTGAACAGTTGTGCTTCTGGTTTATTTTAAAACATGTGATTACACGATGTAAAGATTGTTTCAAGACTGATATGTGGTTTCCAATAAACTCGACCGTAATACATTGTGTGATATCTCATTTCTGTATTTATTATTATTTGAGAAGACTCTTTACTCATGTCTGTATTTTTGTACAGGAAAATAATTATAACAAAAAGTGTTTGTTGATGAGAATAAATAATAATAATTATTATTATCAAAATTAATATATAAAATAATGATACAGATCATTGTATAAAAATAATTACTTTATGAAGTAGGGACACCCGCTACAGGTTCAATCATCTCATTCTGACCAAAGCTGTCGCTGCTGACACATGAGTCTGAGAAGTCCGATGATGATGGAGATGATATAATATTATTGAAATAAAATTTGATGAGTGTCTGTATTTTTGTACAAGAAAATAATTATAACAAAAAGTGTTTGTTAATGAGAATAAATAAAGGGTTTGCAGATTAGAACAACGAAAACGCACGTCCACTCACCACTATTCTAATTCCAAGACTGTCGCGGTGGGCTCATCCGTGCATCACGTGATTAGCCCACACTCTTTGACCACTGTCGCCAAATACCAGTAATCCCGATTACACAGAGATAAAAATATAAATTGGCGTGACCCTGAACCCTCTATAGCATACAGTAATCGACATCCAACAATTATTACTATCATTAATCTAGTATATAAAATAGTGATACAGAGCATTATATAACTATAATTACATAATTATTTTATGAAGTAGGGTCAGCAGCTGCAGGTTAAAGCATTGCATTCTGACCAAAGGTGTCTTTGCTCACAATGTGGTCTGAAAGGTATGGTGATGATGAAGATATATCATTATTAAAATAAACTTTGATAATGAAAACCTTGTAGCGCCAATTCCTTGGGTGTTGGGGGGGGGGGGGGCAATGGGTTCAACTGCTTCAAATAACGTGCGTTGGTTAACAAATTAACCACGAAGCTCATTTTCAAATTGCTTCCCTAAACAACTCTAACTTTTCTCCACCAATTGAACCAATTAAACCTCCACCAAAAATGTTTGGTTTTTAGGGAGTAAATACTTTTGTGATTGGAAGAAAAAGTGTTAGCTACAATAGTAAGATGACTTTATGGTCTGTTGACTCTGGCAGCAATTTATTTAGCAGTGCTTAATTTGCTATTATAAATGCACAAGCTTTCGTGTAGTACTGTTCCAGCTCAAAAGCTTAACTAGGCTAGCAATAAAAAAGATCTCTTTACGCTTTCGTCATCAAACCAAAATGAGACACAGTGAGTCATTGTGGTTTTTTATTATAGTATGATTGTCCAGGTTGTCTCCGGTTTTGTTCAACAAAATCAATAAATTATTTACTACTGAATGTAATTTGGTGACTACAAGTTTTAGGCAACAGCAAATGAAAGTGAAATGTCTTTCAGAAAGTTTTTAGATCCCGATTGCGTTACGTATAAAATGGAAGGGATAAGCTTTGAAAATAATTGTGTTCCCTAGTTGTGATGTTAGTTGTATACTTGTCACTGTGTTCCCTAGTTATCATGTTAGTTGTATACTTGTCACTGTGTTCCCTAGTTGTCATGTTAGTTGTATACTTGTCACTGTGTTCCCTAGTTGTCATGTTAGTTGTATACTTGTCACTGTGTTCCCTAGTTGTCATGTTAGTTGTATACTTGTCACTGTGTTCCCTAGTTGTCATGTTAGTTGTATACTTGTCACTGTGTTCCCTAGTTGTCATGTTAGTTGTATACTTGTCACTGTGTTCCCTAGTTGTCATGTTAGTTGTATACTTGTCACTGTGTTCCCTAGTTGTCATGTTAGTTGTATACTTGTCACTGTGTTCCCTAGTTGTCATGTTAGTTGTATACTTGTCACTGTGTTCCCTAGTTGTCATGTTAGTTGTATACTTGTCACTGTGTTCCCTAGTTGTCATGTTAGTTGTATACTTGTCACTGTGTTCCCTAGTTGTCATGTTAGTTGTATACTTGTCACTGTGTTCCCTAGTTGTCATGTTAGTTGTATACTTGTCACTGTGTTCCCTAGTTGTCATGTTAGTTGTATACTTGTCACTGTGTTCCCTAGTTGTCATGTTAGTTGTATACTTGTCACTGTGTTCCCTAGTTGTCATGTTAGTTGTATACTTGTCACTGTGTTCCCTAGTTGTCATGTTAGTTGTATACTTGTCACTGTGTTATCTGAAATAGTTACCTTTGTGTACTTTTATATATAAGAGAGTTTGATGTTGTGTGTGACTGATACAAGCCAGTCTTCTCTACCTCTCTTGTTAGATATAATATAAGTCTTCACTGCATACACAGACAAATAAACTGTTAGTAGCTGCATGAACTGTACAACTAATATATGTATCTAGTCTTTGTTTGCTCTGCCATTTTATATTCATTGCAATTAAAGTTGTTCTTTTGTAGTATTAGATTCACAAGGTTTGAACTTATTGTTGGTTTTTATTGTAGTTGGAGCGTGTGGTAACAACGTAAGATTACCAGTTCAACCTGAGATACAACACTTGAGTGGAGTTGTTGCTAGCTCATACATACAAGAGACGGTTACTAGAGATTGCACTATCTACGTAAAAAATCTACCCAGTCCACGACCAACTCTACTATATGAGTTGTTGCACTCTGAAGGATTGAGTGGTACATCAAAGGGTTTATTAAGTGCAGGTTCGGAAATTTTCTTTAGTACAACTCCAGGTACTTCTGTACTAACTGACACTCATCAAGCAGGCGTTGGTCTGTATTATATTCCTGAAATTTCTGGATCCTACGGCTTCTTAATAAGATTTCAAAGTAAGTATTTCTACAACAATTTGTGTGGTTTAAACTTGCAACTGTAATGCGTGTTACATTTATTTACCTGTAATAATCGGGAGGTTTAGCAAGCAGTCACAAGATCATTAACACCAATATTGCTGTATGGCTGGAAGTTTACTAATGTGATAGTTGTCGGCCCATTACCTTGCCCCAAAATGTTAGCCTTTTTAGTGGTGTGGAGTCCATTTTATCACTTTGAAAAAAACTTAACTTTCAATTAGAGCGTTCATGGCTTATGTTTGCATGATAAATTTCAATAAAAATAATCAATCGGCAATAAATTCAATCAATAAATAATCATTTTGTTTGAAACTCCGGTTTCAACAAAAAGTAGCTCACTGAATAAAAATATAATCAATGAGTATTCATTTATATTGTTTATAGGTCTTTACTGAAGGTGTACTTTACTATAGGTGTTTACTGAACACTAAATAAATAATAACGAGCGAGTCTAGTTAGTTCATTTTTTTCGCTCAATTTTATATCCTTAGATAATGTCACAAAATAATTACGTTTGTTTAATTTCTACTAAATTAAAACAGCAAATTCACAAATCATTATTTGATTTATAGCAATGTCAATTTTAGTTTTTCTTGATCGCTTTACCAACTGGGAGTTATATTCTCTATGGTTGGTTCGTAGTCTATAAGAACTCATTGAATAGTTATGATGTTCTAAAAAAGTGCTCAGGGCAGGCTTTGAAAGGCGCGCTTTGTGTGTAGAGTTGTTTTCTCATCAATTATTGTAAAACTATTGAGAAAAGTCACTTGCGGCAACAAAAGTGCAATGGGTTTGTAGAAGTCTATGGAGGTCTATGACTACGCTGTCAGCAGAACGGCTATCTGAGAGCAGCAGTTCCCTTGTGATATTATATAGTATATTCTAACCAGTAATTTGTATCATTTTTATTGTTTTTAGTTTAAAATTGGTTTCTAAAAATCTTAATTATTATTTTTTTTTTTCAATTTTTTTCGTAGGAATATGGCCAGTGACTCATATTTAATTAATATCACCGTTGTGAAAAAACAACATTGAAAATATAATTTCAGCAAAATTTGTCTTCTCCTCGGTTTATTGGTCTGGTCGTACAAAAATGTGCGTCACATGGTTTCCGTAATCACAACCTCGCATTTTCTTAACCTCCCTAATGTAAATACTTGCTGTCAGAGAATTTCCACTTGCAGTGTATTATATGTGATCATAGCTCAGATATCTTGTTTCCTTCAGTTCAACCCTTACATCACATTGTATCACCAACAGCACATTTTAGGCTGACTGTACCCAATCACTCTCTTGTGGCTTGATCAATGGTTGACCATCTGTACATATGAATGTTTGTATGTGACATGATGTTGTAGTACTACACTGTGGAGATGTACCACATGTAACAAACAGTGTACATAATACAACAATCTCCCCATGGTTACCTGGTGCTCAGGCTACGTATCAATGTACGGATGGTTGGGTGTTAAAGAACAACCAAAGTTCTACTGTAGAATGTCTACTAGATAGAAGTAGAGAGATAGCTGAATGGAGTGATCACTCTAACATACTCTGTGTTAGTGGTAAGTTATTTGACTAACATGTAAGTGTGCATGTATGTACTTACCTGTATTACATAACTCCAGATAGAGTAACTGTATCGGTACATAATAACCTACTGGTACATTATCTATTTACAGCACCTGAGTGTAGTTCTCCTCCCACAGATATACAACATGCTACATACCAGCTAGAAGGAGACAATCTAACTGCTGTATACCAATGTATAGAGGGATATAAATCACATAGTCTAGACGTATCAGACAGAACTGTACACTGTACTTCATCTGATGAGGAGAAATATCCATATACTTGGAGCTCTGCCAACTTTGAATGCTCTGGTTAGTTTACTAAACCCTAGTAGTAGACAAGAGTGTCTGAATATTCACTCAGTTAGAACTTCGTATATACTAGAGGCATGATTTGTAGTCTGTCACGAATCTCTAGATCAGGGTTATTTACTGCTGATCCACAATAATTGATACAACCATCTACCATGTTTGTATGGATTTGATTATAGTTGAATGTCCGCTGACAGACTCACATGAGAACGTAAAAAATGGTAAAGTCGTGAAGGAAACATATCTCTATAGAGACAAACTACAGTATGAGTGTGATGTTGGATATGTGAGAGATGTAGTAGTAGAATGTACTAGTAATGGTAGCTGGTCTGAACTTCCTCTCTGTCTACTTCGCCCAGCGGGTATACTAAGTGACTCGATACCTACTACTAGTTGGAGTGTTATTGACTGTACATGATACATAGTAAACTATATTTGTTTGTAGATCCAGATAACAACACTCTGGTCATTGCAGTTGCAATTACAGCTTCCGTAGTTTCTGTGGTTGTGGGCGTGGTTTGTCTACACAGGAAACTTAAAAGGTAATACATAGTGGCTTTTCAATTGTATCATGCCATACTAGCTAACCTGTCTGTTGTAGCCAGGAACAGATGGATGTGATCTGTGACATCTCTTGCCTAACTCTGACCTTGTCCTCTCATGGATACCTCTTGTGGTACTCTCCTGTCATGGCAACCCTCTAAAGTCTTTTTTGTTGTGGTGGTTTTTGCTATTGGTTGTTTTTTCTCGTGGTTTCTCACTTTCACACATTTTTCTACAGTCTTTTCCTCCTTTAGTCGCTTCCTCCTGTGTTTGCGTCTTTTAATGATCACTTCGTCCTTTGGTTGATTCCTACAATAGTCACTTCTTCCCACTGAGGTATAGAGAGAGGCATAGGTCAACCATAGAGGTATAGATAGAGGCAAAGTTCAACCATAGAGGTATACGCATAGGTCAACCATAGAGTTATAGGCATAGGTCAACCATAGAGGTATAGGCATAGGTCAACCATAGAGGTATAGGTCAACCATAGAGGTATAGGTCAACCATAGACGTATAGGTCAACCATAGAGGTATAGATAGAGGCAAAGTTCAACCATAGAGGTATAGATAGAGGCATAGGTCAACCATAGAGGTATAGATAGAGGCAAAGTTCAACCATAGGGGTATAGATAGAGGCAAAGTTCAACCATAGAGGTATAGATAGAGGCGTAGGTCAACCATGGAGGTACAGATAGAGGCATAGGTCAACCATAGAGGTATAGATAGAGGCATAGGTCAACCATAGAGGTGTAGATAGAGGCATAGGTCAACCATAGAGGTGTACATAGAGACATAGGTCAACCATATAGGTATAGATATAGGCATAGGTCAACCATAGAGGTATAGAGAGAGGCATAGGTCAACCATAGAGCCATAGGTCAATCACAGAGGTATAATATAGGTATAAGTCAAACCTCTGCGCTCGATCCCTCGATCGCTTCTTCAGTCGCTTCCTCCCCCACTTGCTTCCTCCAATGGTCGCTTCCTCCAATGGTCACTTCCTCCCTCAATCGCTTCCTGTCTCAGTCACTTCCGCCATTGATCCTTTAAACTGGTTTGATCATTCAGTTTTCCACAAAAATTCCCGAAAGTTAATACTGCCCTGTGCTGACATAACCCTGTATCTCCAAAATTTCAAATTGTTCAGCTGAGGCAATTAAAGAGCACTTGCTGTCCAGGCTAAACTTATGAATATAAACATAAACTAATTTCTTAATATTGTCTGTATGGCTAACTGAAATATAGCCATGAATTAAAATTTTGTTTTCGCTATTGTAATCTCATTAACAATGGGATAATTGGTTTAGTGAGCTAATCAGTTCCTTTGTTGACTGCCACTATGCAGACAAAGCCCTTTACCTGGAGGTATAGGGCTTTGTCTGCATTTTAGCAACTGCAATAAACCACGTATTGCTGATTGAACAAATATTGTTTAGAGATGAGAAAGGCTGTGTAACATATATTGAGATCGGATATGTACATATATAATTACAGAAACATAACACATACATGTAATTGAGATTACATACATATATAATCAAAGAAACATAACACATACATGTAATTGAGATTACATACATATATATAATCAAAGAAATATAACACATACATGTAATTGAGATTACATATATCTCTCTAATTAAAGAAATATAAAGGCCATGGTTATACACTAAAATTGCCTACTCAAACTCAGTGACTAGATCTACTGCGTTGCTGACTACCAAACTGTTCCAAAATTGGTGTTGGCTCGCTGGCATATGCTTCTCCACCAGGTTCTTAACCAGTCCTTGTTTCTTTCCCTCACTGATTCCCCTATATGCTGACTGTGACACTCCTTGGTCAGCTGACAGTTTATACCGTGTCTTTAAAAAGTCGAACTCTTGCCATGGGGTGTCGGTTTCATGATTGAGCTTGTAAAAGAAGTTTCTACTTCCTTTTACAAACTGTATTACGCTAATATCACTGAGCATTGGGCGGCCAGCTGCTTGCAGTTTCGGTTGAGATTGGTGGCTCTTGTAGTTCACAAACTGTGCTACTTCTGGTACTGTGACTTTGACGGATGCCGCTGAGACGCACTTTGTGAAATCGTCAAAGTCGTATACATTTACCATCTTCTTCATCCTACCCTCCACCTCAGCATGGATTGAGTCAGCGCTCATGAAGGTATGTCCTGCTTTGAGGTACTTGAAGGTGATGCTGCTGGAGTCGGTTTGATTAAAGTTTGTGAAGTTTGTTAGCACAGTGAATATTGTCCAATTTTTGTTTTGACCTGCGCAGTTGTCCATGTAGTACGTTACATGGTCATAGTCACGATCTTTCTTCAGAGCTATCACAAAGGTAGAGGCTATGTCTTGGCATTTACGACTAGCAATGCCTTCATGCCAGACAACACTTTCTGTCGGTCTGATGTTAGTCTTGTAAGCTCCAATAGGCGCAAACGTTTCATGGAAAGCAACTAGGCGACAGGTAAAACATACAGTTTTAGGTCCAGGGATACGTGGTAACATGATCACCTTTTGCAGGTCCACACTCCATACAATTGATCCATCGGCCACAGATTTTCCATCCAATTCGTATGCCTGTCTTGCTTGAGTATATGTTAATCTATGGGCAGCATGTTTGATGCAGGGCCTACATCCTTCTGAACATGTCCCATCCACTTTATCATGCTCCATGAGCTTAATCTCGTCACAGATTTCACACTCCTCCATGCCGAGTGTGGCGAAGCTGATGTTTTTGTTGTGTACACGTCTCAGATAGGTAGTATAATGTACACTATTCTCAGGATGTTTTACAACATAATCTTTCCACATTTCGTCCACAGTGAGCTCATGGGCGAGATACAGGCGTTTGGGAGCATGCGCCCTGCGATAGTGAGAGATCCCAGGATTGTACGAATTGATGTGGCTGTCAATCAATTGGTGATCAGAAGCGTGAGCCACCAAGATTGGATTACCATAGTGAAATCTCTCTCCACGCAGTCAACTTGTCTAGCCATTAACGAGCAAATCTTATCAAGCTGCAGAACTACCAACAATTGATTGCTGAATGCCTTTGTCTGCAGGCTTGCCGTCGCGTGAATGATTTAACGTGCGCACAAAGCCCTGTATCTACTGCTACAGGGTTTTGTATGCAGTTGATATATCAACAGTGGGAGATATAGGGTTTATGTTGTGTAAAAAATGGCTTTCTAGTGGGAGTTTTTTGCAAAAAAATTTTCCTCGCGTGTATTGAGCATAGACGAAGAACTTGAGACAAAAAAATCCGTTTTGAAAAATTTAAGAGATACAGGGTTATGTCAACATAGGGCAGAATAATTATAACCATGTTTGAAAAACTGGCTTGATTTTATGTCTGATTATTTGGGTACAATAGAAATTGAACTCAGGATGATGAGCAATAAAAATCAATGGAGCTGTAACTAGTAATGATAATAAGTAATAATATTGTTATTATTGATTTATATCAAAGTTTTACACCTAACTGCTACTTCCAAGAATCAGTTGGCTATGAAATGCCATACCTACGCTGGCTGATAAGTCGTAAAAACCATCTTGCTGCGTTAGTAATTAACTATAGACGACTTGGCTTATAACTAAAGCAATGTGTTGACAACACACTCTTGAAAGATACAATATTTTCCTCATATCGTTATCATTTTTGATAAAAACGGCTTATGACAATACCATGATGTAATAAGCAGCCAGATACCTGATATGGAATGCAAACTCTTCGCATAGTTATCCTCTCTTTGGTGTAGACAACTCTGCATGAGTATTTTGATAAATAGTCTAATATAAGTACAACAAATGTACACTTGGAAGATTTCAACAAAACGTAGTTCAAATATTCATAAAAAAACTTAGACAGATGGAAATCTAGTGACAGATACTTTCAGGTAAGTAGGGAAGGATATGACTCATTGATGCAGAGATTGTATGGTTTATTTGTAGCAGGTCTGCTGTGAGCTCAAATAATGATGAAGACTTGGCAGCTGGTGAGTGGTTTTAGTTGTTTTGTGAGAGAGTTTATTATAGTTGTTCCTTGTTACTTACACTTGTGCATACATTTATCCCTCTTGTTACTTACACCTGTACATACATTTATCTCTCTTGTTACTTACACTTGTACATACATTTATCTCTCTTGTTACTTACACTTGTACATACATTTATCTCTCTTGTTACTTACACTTGTACATACATTTATCTCTCTTGTTACTTACACTTGTACATACATTTATCTCTCTTGTTACTTACACTTGTACATACATTTATCTCTCTTGTTACTTACACTTGTACATACATTTATCTCTCTTGTTACTTACACTTGTACATACATTTATCTCTCTTGTTACTTACACTTGTACATACATTTATCTCTCTTGTTACTTACACTTGTACATACATTTATCTCTCTTGTTACTTACACTAGTACATACATTTATCTCTCTTGTTACTTACACTTGTACATACATTTATCTCTCTTGTTACTTACCCTTGTACATATATTTATCTCTCTTGTTACTTACACTTGTACATATATTTATCTCTCTTGTTACTTACACTTGTACATACATTTATCCCTCTTGTTACTTACACTTGTACATACATTTATCTCTCTTGGTACTTACGCTTGTACATACATTTATCTCTCTTGTTATTTACACTTGTACATACATTTATCTCTCTTGTTACTTACACTTGTACATACATTTATCTCTCTTGTTACTTACACTTGTACATACATTTATCTCTCTTGTTACTTACACTTGTACATACATTTATCCCTCTTGTTACTTACACTTGTACATACATTTATCTCTCTTGTTACTTACACTTGTACATACATTTATCTCTCTTGTTACTTACACTTGTACATACATTTATCTCTCTTGTTACTTACACTTGTGCATACATTTATCTCTCTTGTTACTTACACTTGTACATACATTTATCTCTCTTGTTACTTACACTTGTATATACATTTATCTCTCTTGTTACTTGCACTTGTACATACATTTATCTCTCTTGTTACTTACACTTGTACATACATTTATCTCTCTTGTTACTTACACTTGTACATACATTCGTTTTTCACTGCTGGCCTAGCCATCTGCTGTACTGCACATCAATTATGAACTACATATTATAGCCATAGCTCTCACTGGATCCGAGAACCCTTACCAGACTCCAGCAGACGCAACTGAAGGCGATGAGGCTGGCTCGGGTAGGTACCGATTATATATAACCTTTAGTCTACTTCAACATCTGAGATCACTCTAACAATTGTACAGTGTCTACAACAGCATTATAGACTGACAGTAGTTCATACCAAAACTGTATATTAACAATTCAGGCTACTCAACACTTTTTGGCACTAAAGAAAAGACAACTCCGAATAGTTTATTGTTCTTCAACATGTGGCATGCCACCTTTGACAGAGTCATGACAATCATTGCCGACTTTTAAAAAATATGATGTTTGTTTCTATGTTGCCGTTACTTTGTGAATGTACGGCCTTGACCTCTATCATTTAATGCTCGCATGGCACGTATTTATTGAACTATCAAAATCACTATGTTTACAAAGTCACGACCACCTAGAAACAAGCCCCATTTCTTCCCAACATAGGCACTACTTGTCATGCACTTGTATGTATATATTATACAGAGTTGGTTTATACATATATAGTATACACTTGTATGTATATATTATACAGAGTTGGTTTATACATATATAGTATACACTTGTATGTATATATTATACAGAGTTGGTTTATACATATATAGTATGCACTTGTATGTATTATACAGAGTTGGTTTATACATATATAGTATGCACTTGTATGTATATATTATACAGAGTTGGTTTATACATGTATAGTATACACTTGTATGTATATATTATACAGAGTTGGTTTATACATGTATAGTATACACTTGTATGTATATATTATACAGAGTTGGTTTATATATATATAGTATACACTTGTATGTATATATTATACAGAGTTGGTTTATACATATATAGTATACACTTGTATGTATATATTATACAGAGTTGGTTTATACATATATAGTATGTACTGGTATATATATATTATACAGAGTTGGTTTATACATATATAGTAAGTAGTAAAATATGAGCAGATCTCCCTACCAAGTGTTTTTTTGTGGGGTCATAATCTGGGGTGATGCAATGGGTTACGGCGTTGAATGAATTCGCCGAGTTTATATTGTGTTTTATTTGAGGGGTACTTGAGTGGCATTTGAGTGGCATTTAAGTGGCATTCGAGTTTTGATTATTATTTTACTTAATTTGAACTTATATGGTATATAGATTTTGAATGTATGGCATTTAAGTTATGATAATTTTTTACATAATTGTATACATAATTATAACTCATAGGATGTCTAGATTTTGAATGTGAGGCATTTAAGGTTTGATAATTTTTTGTAATTCCGAGTCATACGATATCTTGAGAGAGAGGAGAGAGAGGAAATATATCTACATTGAATAAATACAGTGATTAAAAATGAAAGAATATGTGAATATATACATTTATTGTGTAATAAGTAGGGAAAATCTCATATAATATAGCTAGAGTCAGTAAATACTAAGTTACTGAAGTTTTTAGATATTTCAACTGGATAAAAAAGTACAGTCACTCGTATAATGCTTAGGATAGGAAGATCTTCAAATGTTTTGCAAAACCGGAACTTTTGGTGAGTTAATCACCTGAGAACCTTTAGACTTTTCTATGAATTATTATATGATTATATAGACTTATTGTATAATAAGTAGGGAAAATCTTTCCATATAATATAGTTAGAGTCGGTAAATAGTAAGTAATACAAAACAGTACAACTTGTAATGTCAATGAATACACAGGCTTTTTTTTTTATTCATTCATTATCCGCTTGAGACTACCTGTTGTCAGCATTTGATATTGAGTTTACATACCATCAACACCAAGTGGTTCATCAAAATCTTGTAATTCGTTTTCTAGGAATTCCTTAAGAACTTCATCCTCATTATTCGTTTTTGTTAGCACCTCATTGGAACTTGTTTGTGTGCAATATTGCTCCCAATCACTAGCGTTGGTTGAAGAAATGAAGACAACATTGTGGTATGGAATAGGATTTCCATTCTTACTCTGTTTTTTTCCTTTGTAAATCATCACACCAGGTGCACATCTTTTAGCTTCCTCGTTATATCTGATTGGTAGTAAAAGCGTTCTCGTCTCTCTTTTTCCATTCTTTTCAGTGACATAGCGAATGCAATTTACAATGGATTCTTCTCCATTGAATCGGAAAGGAATGAATCTTTCTACAACTTCGATGTAAGCAAAAATGGAAGAATCTTTGAAATTACTGAGATACTCGATGTCGTAAGCGAGTTTGAGTTCTTCTTCACTCATTTTTCTCAGTTTTTCAGCTTCAGCAGTAGCTTCCATTGTGGTTAATCGTTTTGTACTGATACGTTTGACATTGTAGTAAGTAGTCTCTGGTTTTTTTGAGTTTTCCATCTCACCCAAGTACAAAATGTTGAAAGGTAATGGGTAGTTATCAACATTGAAGCTTTCAACTACTCTACTTGGACAAACGACTTTCTGAAAATTCGCTCCAGTTGAATTATCAAGATAAGTGAGAATGTAGTAGTTTCCGTATGCACCAGTACTCTGCTCAATAGAAACGATTTGCAAAACTGATGGAACAGGAAGTGATGCTAGTGTAAGAAACCCTCCAATCTTTTTCAAATCACATGCCTTCCATTTTTGGAGAGATTTGGCCATCTCGAGAGCTCTGTCAGCATCAGTGAGCAATTCTTTTTGTTCCATATTGTTTGATGTTGTGGGTAAAACCAGTTTTGGAAGAGCTCGTTTCTTTATCGCTGCTTCTTTTGTGACAGAGTTAGAGTTTTTTCTTTTGGGTGTTTTGAACGTTTTTTGTTTGTTTTCGATTGGCTTTAAATCCGTGTAAGAAGCAGAAAAATCCTCCATAGTGTTCTAAAAAAGAAAGAAATAACATATAATTCAGCTTTTCATGTGGAACTAAAAGATTATTTATTTCATACTTTACATTATAGCTAAACTAATTTTGATCTTTGTTAGGTAGGGAATAATAAGTTTTAAATTTTACCTTTTATAAAGAGAAAGTTTCTAGTAGTTGCAATGGAAAGTGTAGTTGATGTTGCTCCTCTGATCACTGTTGTAGAACTGGATGCTTTCTGTGTGAAAACAGTGGCTCTTAAATAGCTAAAGTTGCACTGGTTGAACTCTATGAATACCAACCTTCTTTATAATATAACTATGAATCAGAATTTTGTCCACGCGAAAACCAATGCTTTCGCGGGAATAAATAATTTATTTTCACGCGAATAGAAACTGTTGCTTTCGCGGGAATACAAATTTTATTTTCACGCGGATACAAACCAATGCTTTCGCGGGAATAAAAACTTTATTTTCACGCGAATGGAAACAGTTGTTTTCGCGGGAATAAATACTTTATTTTCACGCGAATGGAAACTGTTGCTTTCGCGGGAATAAATCATTTATTTTCACGCGAATAGAAACTGTTGCTTTCGCGGGAATACAAATTTTATTTTCACGCGGATACAAACCAATGTTTTCGCGGGAATAAAGACTTTATTTTCACGCGAATGGAAATAGTTGTTTTCGCGGGAATAAATAATTTATTTTCACGTGAATAGAAACTGTTGCTTTCGCGGGAATACAAATTTTATTTTCACGCGGATACAAACCAATGCTTTCGCGGGAATAAAGACTTTATTTTCACGCGAATAGAAACTGTTGCTTTCGCGGGAATACAAATTTTATTTTCACGCGGATACAATCCAATGCTTTCGCGGGAATAAAGACTTTATTTTCACGCGAATGGAAACAGTTGTTTTCGCGGGAATAAATAATTTATTTTCACGCGAATACAAACTGTTGCTTTCGCGGGAATACAAATTTTATTTTCACGCGGATACAAACCAATGCTTTTGCATGAAAGTATTTATTCCCGCGAAAACAACAGTTTCCATTCGCGTGAAAATAAAGTATTTATTCCCGCGAAAGCATTGGTTTGTATCCGCGTGAAAATAAAATTTGTATTCCCGCGAAAGCAACAGTTTCTATTCGCGTGAAAATAAATTATTTATTCCCGCGAAAACAACGGTTTCCATTCACGTGAAAATAAAGTATTTATTCCCGCGAAAGCATTGGTTTGTATCCGCGTGAAAATAAAATTTGTATTCCCGCGAAAGCAACAGTTTGTATTCGCGTGAAAATAAATTATTTATTCCCGCGAAAACAACGGTTTCCATTCGCGTGAAAATAAAGTATTTATTCCCGCGAAAGCATTGGTTTGTATCCGCGTGAAAATAAAATTTGTATTCCCGCGAGAGCAACAGTTTCTATTCGCGTGAAAATAAATTATTTATTCCCGCGAAAACAACTATTTCCATTCGCGTGAAAATAAAGTCTTTATTCCCGCGAAAACATTGGTTTGTATCCGCGTGAAAATAAAATTTGTATTCCCGCGAAAGCAACAGTTTCTATTCGCGTGAAAATAAATGATTTATTCCCGCGAAAGCAACAGTTTCCATTCGCGTGAAAATAAAGTATTTATTCCCGCGAAAACAACTGTTTCCATTCGCGTGAAAATAAAGTTTTTATTCCCGCGAAAGCATTGGTTTGTATCCGCGTGAAAATAAAATTTGTATTCCCGCGAAAGCAACAGTTTCTATTCGCGTGAAAATAAATTATTTATTCCCGCGAAAGCATTGGTTTTCGCGTGGACAAAATTCTGATTCATAGTTATATTATAAAGAAGGTTGGTATTCATAGAGTTCAACCAGTGCAGCTTTACCTATTTAAGAGCCACTGTTTTCACACAGAAAGCATCCAGTTCTACAACAGTGATCGGAGGAGCAACATCTACTACTACATCCACTGACTATTAAAAGTTTTTCTGTGTGAATTTGAAAATTTTCATTGAAGCTAAGACTTAATTATCCGCCTTAATTATCTCACTTAAGTTTTTGTCTACTTAAAAAGTAATGCTTTCACATAATAAATCACTCGTTCTAACAACAGTAACTGAAGCCTCAACATCTACTATATAATATACCAACTGACTACTAGGAGTTTTATTCACAAGGTAAAATTTATTAGCTGAGACATTTAACTTACCTTTTTATGTGCTATTGTCACTTCTATTAAAAAGTAATGATTTTATTGTTATTATAGTGCTATGGAAACAGAAGAGGATGATACTGATGTAGACATACATAAGGAATGGGAATGGCTCATGAAAAATCAAAATGATATCGGTTTTTCAAACGCTGATAATGAATACATGAATGATGAATGCAATGCTGAATATGAAAATGAAATGGAGATGGAACTTGAAAATGCTTTTCAAGACAAACCTTCGACTTTTCAAGTTTCAGCAACTACTGAAAATACAATAGCCTTTGATAAGCAGTAAGTTTTTAAAATCATAAATTAATAACATTAGTAGAGTAATTTTTTTGCTTTTTTCTTATACTCATCTCATGAATCAGCAAAAATAATGCGTTATCTCTTTATTGTAGACAGGACTCAGAATATCAGAGAATTAATGTAAAAGAGGGAGTTGGGAATTCATGTCATAGTACACAGTAAGTTTTTAAAAACTTAACTAATAATAATGTTTGAGTCTTTTTTCCTAATTCCATTTTAAAAATTAATTGATAATGGTGTTTAAGTCATTTTTTTCTTCTGTTACATTTTATATAAAATGTATGTGAATGTTTTATAGAACAACTATTATGTGTTAACATTTCTATTGTAGACAAAGTTTAAATTATCGGGAGGAGAATGTAGAAGAAAAAAACCCTGAAATTTCCCCCAATTGGAAATGGTTAGAAGAAAATCTCATTTGTTTTCGTTTACCCGATGAAACAATCAATCAAATAGGATTTGGTGCTGAGCCTTCACCACCAAAGACTAGCATAATAGCTCAAGATATAGAGCCGGTTGTGGAGGAGATAGTTGAAGAAAATGAGAATGATCCAATGATAGAAAATGAAGAAGAAGAAGAAGAAGAAGAAGAAGAGGAAGAAGCACAAGAGGAAGAACAAGAAGAAGAAATGGAAGATTTAAATTTTGAAAGACCTACCCGAGCATCAACCCTAGGTATTGTTGATGATAGCACAGCTCCAACTTTTCAAGATGAAGAATGGGATGATTTGATAGCTAGATATTGGGGAGCTATGAAAACGAAACATAGAGCTGGAAAAGTCATAGAACTTTTAAATGTAAGACTTTGGGATGGGATTCCAAGAGACCAAGCTGATACCTACCAAAATGACTATCATGATTCAAGAGTGTTAGAATTGCTAAAAAAAGTTTGGAGACAATTGAGCTCGAGAGCAAAAGTCAACTGTAGCGTAGGTTGTATACTAGAAAATAAAAATGATGGTGAACTCCGATACTTTCACTCATCATCAAACAATGCTACTGTATATCCAAAAGCTAAACTGATTGAAACTGAAGGAGATCTTGATGACTTCTTTGTTGATGTTATGGAGACTGATCATCGTACAAATAGCTTGAGACGGAGACCAAATACGACTTGGAGATTGATGTTGATCACAAACATTTCGTTTTATTTCTACAAACTACTCGGAATGGGAAAAGTTGGATCACCACCAGAGCATTTACCCTCTCACCTCCTTAACAACAGACACATACGAACCATGTTAAAAAACACAAAAGGAAAACGAATTACCGACAATCTTTGTTTTTTTAGATGTCTAGCATTACACAAAGAACTACAAAAAAACGGTGGAATTGCAAAAGATCCGATAATTAAGGAGGTGAAGGAGTACCAACAGCAATATCATAGTTTCATCTATGGTGATAGTGGTAAAAGGTGTGATGGGAAAGGAGTGACAGAAGCTGATTTATTGCTTTTGGAGCGAGCATTTCAACTGAAGATAACAGTGTTTTCTTTAAATGATGATATGACTTCAACAGTTATTTGGAATTCAAACTCCAGTTATAAGGAGAATCTATATTTGGATCTTTATATCAATCACTTCAGTCTTATTACAAACTTGGAAGGATATGTCAAAGCCTACAGATGTCCAACCTGTTCTACTTGTTATGATAGATTGGGGAATCTGAAAAGACACAGATGTTCAATCTCAGAGGCAACAACTATGCAGTTTTCTGGAGGGCAATACAGTCCTACTGCTACAATATTCGACAAACTGAAGGTTCAATTCGGGATAGATATCGGGTCAGATGATTCCTTGAGATACTATCCATTTTTTGCAACATTTGACATAGAGTGTTTGTTACCTAATTGCGAAAAAGATCGAGATACAGACACAACCATTTACACGAATGAGCATAAACTTTTAAGTATTTCAATTTGTTCAAATGTACCAGGCTTCAACAACCCGCGTTGTATTGTCAATAATGGGGATGATGATGAATGCGTTGGAAAGTTCATTGAATACTTGGATGATATTAGTGAAGAATCATATAGCCGATTGGAAAAACAATTTTCGCGAATCATAAAACAGATAGAAGGTGAATTACAACGACTGGAAGAAGCTGAAGAAAAGTTTCGTAGTGATTTTGAAAAAAATCGTTTCAGACGTAGAACAGGAGCTGAAAAAGTTCTGGATGATTTGTACAGCTATATGAAAAAACTCCCTATTCTAGGTTTCAATTCACAGACTTATGATGTCAATGTGATGAAAGGAAAACTGCTTCAAAAATTGAAAGATGTTTCCGACACAGATTTTGATTTTGTTATAAAAAAAGGAACCAAGATGCCTGTTATCGGAATAGGATCTTTTTTGTTTTTAGATTGTACAAACTTCATCGCTCCTGGATATAGCTATGAAATGTATCTCAAAGCATACAAATGTGAAGCCGGAAAAGGATTTTTTCCTTATGAATGGATGAAAGACTTGGAACAACTTAATCAAGAACATCTACCTCCAAGAGAAGCTTTTTACAGTTCTTTAAAACAAAAGAATATCAGCGAAGAAGAGTACATAATTTGTCAAGAAGCATGGAAAAATAACGACATGAAGACAATGAGGGATTTTTTAAAATGGTACAACAACTTGGATGTAAAACCATTTGTTCAAGCGTTGGAAAGACAAAGATCAATCTACAGAGAGCATGGGATTGATATGTTAAAAGATGGTATATCTTTACCAGGATTAGCGATTCGATGGATGTTTAACAAAGCACCTCAACCACCCCCTCCATACCTCTCTACATACTTGAATTTTGATGAACTTGGTAACTCGTTTCGTCAGACTCTCCCAATTTGTCTGCTTGACAACTGCAATGCAGAACTTTATCCTCTAATAAAGAAAAATATAGTTGGTGGACCAAGTCTAGTGATGCATAGATATCACGAAAAAGGTATAACTAAAATTAGAGAACATTGGTTGGGAAAAGAAGCAAAGATTTGTGATAGAATCTATGGAGTTGATGCAAATGCGCTCTATTTATGGTGTATGATGCAATCAATGCCTACTGGCTATCCTCGAAGAAGAAAAATCGAAAACTCCTTTGTCGCTGAACCAGTAAAATTTAGCAAGATAGCTCATAGCTGGTTACAGTTCCAAATGTTCTCAAAAAAAATCAATATCAGACATCAGCTCAATGGAGGAGAAGTTACTCTCGGACAGCGAGGATTACCAGTTGATGGTTTCTGTGTTGAAAATCGTCATGTCTTTCAATTCCACGGATGTTTTTGGCATGGACACGACTGCTCTTATAACAACGCTAAAGAACAAGAGCTTCAAGCTACTGGAAGAAAATCAAAAGCAAATCTGTTTAAAACTACGATGGAAAATGAAGAATATCTTCGAGCATTAGGTTACACTGTAATCTCGATTTGGGAGTGTGACTGGATGAAGCGTGTAAAAACTCATACAAATTTACAAAAATTTGTCAACACGTTTTACAATTCTTTCTACCCTAAAATACTTGAAAAAAAGCTGAATCAAGAAGAAGTGTTGGAGAGAGTTCAATCAGAAGAATTCTTCGGATTTGTTGAATGTGACATCGAAGTTCCAGAGGAAGAGGAAGAAAAGTTCTCCGAAATGCCTCCGATTTTTAAAAATACGATGTTAACCAGAGAACACTTGAGCGATGAAATGAAAGTCTTTGCTGAAGCCGAAGGGTTTTTAAAGACTCCTCAACGCTCATTAGTTGGAAGTATGTACGGAGATAAGATATTGCTAATGAGTCCTTTGTTGAAATGGTACTTGAAACAAGGATTGAAAGTCACCAAAGTTTATCAGCTAATAGAATATATTCCTAGAAAAGCTTTTGAAGCTTTTGGAACATCGGTTTCAGACGCTAGGAGAATGGGAGATGCAGACCCTAGTCAAGAATTACTCGCTACTACTAGCAAGTTGGTAGGAAATGCTGCTTATGGAAAAACAATCACTGATAAAGAAAAACATACCACCATCAAGTTCATCGAAGGCGCCAGAAAAGCTTCATTTCGTATCAGAGGAAACAAATTTATCGCCATGGAAGAGATAGCAGATGATTTTTATGAAATCGTAACCTGTAAACAGCTAGTAAGTTTTAAAACAATTATTTTGCAATTCAAAATTTATATTCCACAAGTTTACTTTGCTAATCAGTATCACCATCATTTCAGCTAACTATGAATGTTCCAGTACACTTGGGTTTCTCCGTGCTACAGTATGCTAAACTGAGAATGCTACAGTTTTACTACGACTTTATGGATAAGTAAGTGAAACCTAATTCCCTACCATTATTATGTGTAAGTAAGTAAAACTTCCAAATAATTGAAATCGAAACAAACTTTTTATTTATAGATATATTGACAGAAGTGATTTCCAATATGTTGAAATGGATACAGATAGCGCATACATGGCGTTGAGCGGAACATTAGAAACACTGGTAAAACCAAGTATGAAAAAAGAGTTTTACAATGAATATGGTGATTGGTTTCCACGCCCATACTGTGACAAACATAGGGATGAGTTTTTAAGAACCAAAACAATGGGTTTAGAATGGAGCACGCAAGACTGTTGTGAAAAAGTACTAAAACACGGAAAAAGAACACCTGGGCTGTTTAAAGAGGAATTTACCGGAGATGGAATTGTTGCACTTAACTCTAAATCCTTTTACTGCTGGGGAGAAAAAGGAAACAAGTTTAGCTCAAAATGTTTGAACAAACGAATTAATCAATTGAACAAAGACAGTTATCTAAATGTATTGAACACAAAAAAGTCGTTTATGGGTAAAAATCGAGGATTTGTAGTAAAGGATCAAAAAATGTTGACATACAACCAAATAAAACGAGGTCTCACATATTTTTATGCTAAAAGACGAGTGTGTTCTGATGGAGTATCTACCGAGCCTACTTTGGCTTAAATAAAAACCTTCATAATAGACTTCTTTTACCACAGTTACTATAACTATATATATATGTATATAAAATACAAAAAATCTTTCATCATCCTTATAAATATCGATAAAGAATAGATGAATATTTAACTTTATCATCTGATATATTTTATAGCATTCAATGTATATATGAGTTCGAATTATGTATCTAGCTATATTATATGAGGAGATTTTACCCCTACTTATTATGTAATAAATGTATATAGCCATACATTGATTCGCTTTTAATCAATGAATTTATTCAAGGTAGATACATCTCCTCTCTCCTCTCTCTCAAGATGCTATATGAGCTCGAGTTATGAAAAGAAATTATCAAAACTTAAATGCCATACATTCAAAATGTATATACCATATAAGTTCAAATTAAGTAAAATAATAATCAAAACTCGAATGCCACTTAAATGCCACTCAAATGCCACTCAAGTACCCCTCAAATAAAACACAATATAAACTCGGCGAATTCATTCAACGCCGTAACCCATTGCATCACCCCAGATTATGACCCCACAAAAAAACACTTGGTAGGGAGATCTGCTCATATATTACTACTATAGTATGCACTTGTATGTATATATTATACAGAGTTGGTTTATGCATATATAGTATTATATCCTGTATATAGTGTATATTATATACTGTATATAGTGTATATTATATACTGTATATAGTGTATATTATATACTGTATATAGTGTATATTATATACTGTATATAGTGTATATTATATACTGTATATAGTGTATATTATATACTGTATATAGTGTATATTATATATTGTATATAGTGTATATTATATACTGTATATAGTGTATATTATATACTGTATATAGTGTATATTATATACTGTATATAGTGTATATTATATACTGTATATAGTGTATATTATATACTGTATATAGTGTATATTATATACTGTATTTAGTGTATATTATATGCTGTATATAGTGTATATTATATACTGTATATATTGCATACTATATACTGTATATAGTGTATATTATATACCGTATCTAGTGTATATTATATACTGTATATAATGTATATTATATACTGTATATAGTGCATATTATATACTGTATATAGTGTATATTATATACTGTATATAGTGTATATTATATACTGTATATAGTGTATATTATATACTGTATATAGTGTATATTATATACTGTATATAGTGTATATTATATACTGTATATAGTGTATATTATATACTGTATATAGTGTATATTATATACTGTATATAGTGCATATTATATACTGTATATAGTGTATATTATATACTGTATATAGTGTATATTATATACTGGATATAGTGTATATTATATACTGTATATAGTGTATATTATATACTGTATATAGTGTATATTATATACTGTATATAGTGTATATTATATACTGTATATAGTGTATATTATATACTGTATATAATGTATATTATATGGGGCTCCCTGCGCATGAGGCTGTCTTCAGAATCTTCGGACTTAACAACGCAATCTTCAGATCTTCAATCTTAAGCAACAAAAAATTCTTTAGTCTTTTCGTTGAAAAAACTTACGCTAAGGACTGGTATATTTTGGTGTTATATGCAGTTCAAAACCAAAATTGAAAAAATAACTGAAGTAATAGTAAAAGTTGGGCAATGTTGAAGCGAAGGCTAGTGTTATTGCTATTTTGATATTATTGTTATATTGATCTGCCAAGTTGTTTCGCAAGGAAATGTGGAAGAAGTTAGTTTAAGACCTTTTCACAGCGGTGTGCTCAGATGTTGTGACATTAAATGATCCAATACACATAATGTAATGCCACTAAATCTGAGCACACCGCAGTGAAGAGTTCTTGAAGTAGAAGGGGAGGGTAAAAGGGGAACAGATCAGGTGTTGCAAAATCCCTTTTGAGTTTAAAAATACTTTTTAGTATGTTTTAGAGTGTTTTAGGTTCAAACTTGAGAATGATTCTAATTGTGGACCAGACCTGTCATGCCTCTTGATTTTTCGGGGACCCACAAAATTTTCAAATACTAATTTTCTCTGCTCCTGAAAACTGCTTAACTACCTGAAAACTCCTGAAATTTGAATCTCCTCCTTGAAACCTCCTGCAAACTTAACTAATATTTTTCTGTTGAGCAAAGAGCAGACTTTCAGATGGCTCAGAGTGGACATTGCTTTTACATTATTCTTCTACACTTAGCTTTAGGTTGTTCGACATAGTAGCTTTTTTCCTGCACAGCAAATTTAAGTTGCGTTCACCTCAGCAGTAACTCTTGGATTTTTAAACTAATAAACAAGCAAAATTATTGACTTTTGGTCTTTACAATCACCCTATCTTTCCCCTCAAACCCAGTAATTATGATCCGAAGCAATAATTCCAATATTATTATATCTCCTTTTTTTCTCAACAAGTATGTTGTGGACTTGTAGAAGCTAGAACTATATGACATACAATGCAGAACTAATCACCAACACCCCGACTTCAAGAGAATAAAATAATTATCATTTATTTCAATTTGGGATTACTCTTATTAATTATTATTATTATTATTATTATTATTATTATAGCAAGTGTTGTTGATGTTGATGATTGTTGGATAAAAAAAAAACAAGAACACGAAAGCACAAATTACATGCATTTTGTTGGATAAAAAAAACAAGACTACGAAAGCACAAATTACATGCATTTTCCAATAATATTATATACCTACATTCATATAACCTATTGCTTGCTTGCTTTGTAAAAAATATATATAACACTCAAATTGGTATATACAGCAACTAATAAAAAATAATAACAATAAAATTATTTAATTACTATTATATATTAATTTTATTAATAATGATAATAATAATAACAATTCAATAAAATAGTAGTAGTAGTAGTTGTTGTTATCATTTATTATTATTATTTATCAACCGTTACCTTGATAATAATAACTGGAAGGGTACTGATGAAAAACTTTCAGTTGGTGAACTACAAGGAATAAAAAAATCATATCAATGTCACAAACAACAATTCTGATTTGTATTGTATAGCTGATTAATTAATACATAATATTAACATTACACAACGGTGATAATAAAATTCATCTTGGCATCATTTTTCATAGAGTTGCTATTGCCTGCACCCATTATGGCCTTGACCCCCAGAATAACCTAAGTTTTAGAGAATGGTTTGAACAATAGCAATCATCAGCCAATCAGACTTGTTTATTTCATTAGCCAGCCAATGATATCAATCAAACCACTGTACACTCTTTCTGGCTACTGGGTAATCATGCTATAGGCCATAGCATTTGTAGTGAAAGTAATTTGTAAACAGACTAATAATGGGCTAATAAATAATCTAACACCTGCTTTCAACTCACTGACCCTTAATTATAGTCAATTATGGATACACTACTCAATGCAATTATAAACTAAACCTTCATCGTCAACAATAAACACTAATCTTCTCGTCTTCAGTCTTAACAATTAGATCCCTATTAGGGTGAATCGTCACGTCACACTTCAGAAACTGCAATCGTCAGTCTTCAGGAAAATACGCGGGGAGCCCCTTATATACTGTATATAGTGTATATTATATACTGTATATAGTGTATATTATATATTGTATATAGTGTATATTATATACTGTATTTAGTGTATATTATATGCTGTATATAGTGTATATTATATACTGTATATAGTGTATATTGTATACTGTATATAGTGTATATTATATACTGTATATAGTGTATATTATATACCGTATATAGTGTATATTATATACTGTATATAGTGTATATTATATGCTGTATATAGTGTATAGTATATACTGTATATAGTGTATATTATATACTGTATATAGTGCATATTATATACTGTATATAGTGTATATTATATACTGTATATAGTGTATATTATATACTGTATATAGTGTATATTATATACTGTATATAGTGTATATTATATACTGTATATAGTGTATATTATATACTGTATATAGTGTATATTATATCCTGTATATTATATACTGTATATACTGTATATAATGTATATTATATACTGTATATAGTGTATATTATATACTGTATATAGTGTATATTATATACTGTATATAGTGTATATTATATACTGTATATATTGTATATTATATACTGTATATAGTGTAAATTATATACTGTATATAGTGTATATTATATACAGTATATAGTGTATATTGTATACTGTATATAGTGTATATTATATACTGTATATAGTGTATATTATATACTGTATATAGTGTATATTATATACTGTATATAGTGTATATTATATACTGTATATAGTGTATATTATATACTGTATATAGTGTATATTATATACTGTATATAGTGTATATTATATACTGTATATAGTGTATATTATATACTGTATATAGTGTATATTATATATTGTATATAGTGTATATTATATACTGTATATACTGTATATAGTGTATATTATATACTGTATATATTACAATACTGTATACTTATATTTCAGCTGCTGCTCTAACAGATTCTGACAGCCAATATAATACACTTGGTGAGTCTTTGGTCATGTGACATATCATGTGACTCCCTGTAGTGAATGCACCCAGGATGACTTTAACAATTGCAGATGGATTAGCTTGTGGCAATAGTCGCAATAATATTGTATATGGATGGCCGTGTATTGTACATGGATAGATTGTACACCATTTCTTGTATTTTGTCCAGGAATGATTCAGAAATAGTTTTACTCAAGCTTACATTGTGCATTGGTTTATTTCAGTTTTCTATGAACAAGATCACCCTTACTGCGCACTTCAGCAGACAATTGGTACAAACAGCACTGATTGTGGTGTGACAACTCCTGGTTAGTTTATTGTACTTCATAACTTCACTTTCCATAAGTGCCGTTAGCTGTATAAAATGTACACAGATATGAGGTTCTACAACCTACTACATACTTAAATGGTCACTTCTACCACCAAGTGTTTGCTTTCCATTTAAATGGAATAGCTAAAAGAATTAAAATGTAAATAATTTCTACACGTCAATATTCTATATTTGTATGATTTAGGTGACTCACCTCTTGCTGACAACTCTGAACAAGTGCTTGGCACAGATCAGGGTGCTGCAACTGCCTCTTCCAGCGATGTTCTTCGCGGTATTAGCAGGTGATAATTATATTGTTGGTTTCATGGAATGTTTTGTGTGCCGTTTGCACTGAAAAACATGTTTGATTGGTTGCATTAAGTTTACTCACAATTGTCACTTGCAGTTTTTAGTAAACTTTTCCTTCTATGAACTCTTCTCATTTTTATGTTCTTCTCTCCCTTCTCTCGACCTCCCTCTCTATTTCCTTCCCTCTTTCTCTATCCCCCCCTCCCCCCCCCCCCTCAGTCTCCCCCTTCCTTCTCTCCGTCTCCGCCTCTCTCATTCCTCTCCCTCTCTCCCTTCCCCCTCTTTCTCCTTCTACTTGCCTATTGCTTTTGCTCTGCCGTTTACTAATGGTTTCTTTTGTAGGAGCCCTTTCTACGCCAATGTTCTTGGAAATACAGCCGCATCAGGTTCTGCATCAGCTCAACAACGTGGTGCTGAGCCTGCATATAACAATATATCTGATTGGGTTACCTTCTTAAGTGGTGATGTCCAAGAACTCATTGCTGCTACCCAAGCAACCATCAACCAATCAGATGTTGTTTAAAATGCCTGTGTGACATAGATTGCTGGTACACTGAAATAAACCAGCTGCACTTCATCTTTGACCAAATCATCAACAGCTTTTGCCGTTTTTATTGCCATTTCTTTTATAGATTGTAAAATGGATACCGTCAATTTTTATAAATTTTGTTATTTTTCGATGTTTTATATATTGTAGCAATTTGCTACGCAGTCAGTAGCTTTTGTACAATCAATCAACAATCATTTCTCATACACAAGAGTTGTCACACCTTACTCATCCATATCAAGGAGTGACAACTCCCGTATTACTATCACTAATCCACTGAATGTGGGCCGTTCAATTAAAACTTGTTAGGCCTTTCAAGGATGCATTTACATTTCATATATTTTTGTTGCTTTTTATGGTAAACAATCATTTTTAGATAGTTTTATATATTTTGTGTACATATACATAATATATCTGTGATTTATTGTATTAAATTTATAAAAAAAACCAATGATAAAGATTACCCTATTGTATTGTGCAATCTGGGCAACAACTGTGTTCCAGTGTGCCAGGGTTGCTTTGATCACTTCAGCATTTGTTGTCAGGTTTTGTTCACCTACCAACGATGGTTGAAGGGAGGAGTTTTCAACTTGCTTGCAGAAACTGGCTAATAATCTTCAACTTTGACTCATGAGTATTTTGGTCGCAATTGTAGACAATCACATCGCAAGTCTGAACTTACTTTTAAATAGCCTTTCAATCTCAAAAATTATAAAAGAAAAAACTTTCTACTTCATGTCAAGATCCGATAACACTTGACAACCAAAATGTATGCTTTACTAGGACTGCTTTCAAATTCTATCATTGAGTTGTCTGTTCAGAGTAAATAGCTCCAAGTTTTTTTTAACCATTTTCAAGTTAGTTTTCCATCATCCAACTAGATATGATCAAAAGTAGCATTAGCTTTTAAGATCTAACATTTTGTAGAACTTGGTTCGGTAGCATGTTGTATTTTCAGCTCTTTAATTCTGCCGAGAATGGTGGTCACATTAATCTTAGTTAATCTTGTATTAGAATTAACAACCTGTTAGAGGACCTGCTAGGACTAGAAGTACAATGCATATTCATGTATAACATGCAATGGACAGAATTAAACTGTGCATATGGATTAATTTGTGTATTTCTCTGATGTCATTGGTCTTTCTAAGGCACTAAATATATTTCTATGAAACAAATAGAATAGGAGGAGATAACTCCTAATGTGTAACCTCAAGGCTGAATTGTTTATCTTACAAGTTTCATATTCTGTAGTACAAAGTTGTTCTAGACTGAAATATAACTTGTCACTCAAAGTTTCAATAGAATATTAATGCAACATCGACATACCGGTGTACTAGCACATGTGCCTCTCTGTCCGCATGCTAGTTCTGAATATTGGAGGTGATTTTGGTAAAAGTGTAGTTTTTTATGTGTAGCAATTTAACAGAAACATTGACATATTGCGCTTGTAGCAAATAAAACAAGAAGTTGTGTCCTCTTAAGGCTGACCGCACTAGCTTGTTTGAAAATGAGACGTTGGTCACTGTTCTTCGTCGTCAAACATTCAACCAACTACACTATCGTGGACATAAATAACCAGTAGCCAATGAATGGCCACTGGCATTTCTGTGCTAGCCTGTTGTTGGGATGATAGAAACAGACGTATCAATGTTGGACTCGTTGTTCAGTTTATTGTTTAATCACAGAGCAGAGATTTTTTAACAACTTCCATCGATCATTGCTGACAATCAACAGCTCCACCATCGACAAAAGAGGTTAAACAATAAATGCTCATCAGCGTACATATACGTATGTTAAACTTGTTTGACTTTTCGTTGGAAAAACATGCTAGTATTTTCAAGCATAAAATAATTCCACCGTCTGACAATTTATACTAAATGGCAACTGAAGCAAATGTAATTTAGGGCAAAGTATTCATCAATCATTTGTAACTTCTTACTCAAAAATCTATTTTCAGCACTTTCCATGAAAGATAAGTTACACTGCAGGACCTGAAAAAGTTAATTCGTCAAACAACAACTTTATCAACATAGACGTAGGTCAATAGACATGCAGCAAAGTAATTATCTGTATAAAGTATTGTTGAATATAATCTATAAAATTTGTTTTTCGCAAACATTGTTATGTTGTATATATTTTATTTATAATCATGCAGAACAAATAATATTTCATAAATAAAAACAAATTTTTTATTCATAAAAATATTTAACTGTTCATTGTCTAGTAAAAACATTATTGATCATAAATAAACTGAAGATCGATGATCAATCGAGCGAACAAGCAAATCGGCTCAGATTTTCCAAGCATATGAACGAGTTCACAAAGCGTTCAGAATAACTGCATAACTTCAGACTATTTCACAGGTGTTAAAACAGTTTGGAAACCGTTAATGGGGTTTTAAAATGCAAAACACAAAACGTTCTTAGACTACATTGGTCTCCCAGTTTATTTTTTATAAAGAAAAATATTGCAATATGAAACCTTCGCTGTATTACCAGAATTATTAACACAAAAAATAACGATGAAGAAATAGTAGTAAACCTGGTAGCGGTGATGAAACTTGAGGTATTCTGACAAGAAACAACGACAGGCAGTGATTTGTTGATAATTAATTAATGAAACTGTAATCTTCACAACACCAAGTAAACCATTAAATAATAAGCACAAAATATTTATTTGCTGGGAATACTCACACAAACACAGACGCTGAAACATCTGCGTCGGTGAAAAACCTCATGCATGTAGTAATAATTTATATTGATATAAAGTAATGACATACAGCCATCATAATAACATGGCAGCCATAGTTAACAAGCACTAGCAATAAATTAGGATTCTTTACATTAACACTAACCAAAAAGAACTTAGTAAATTGTAGATAGTATAAAAAATTCACGTTTGAGCTAACAAATTAGTAGCTAAAAAAGCTTCTCATGAAGATCTTCTGACAGTTGTGATTCCTTGAGTGGTGAGCAGATTTTTAAATCTGCTGTAGTTATCTTTTGTTGATCTTATCGAGTCTTTATTGGTTAGCGTAGCCAGTAGCTGCTAATAACCGGTCTTTGTTTAAAGCACCGGCGTTCGAAGGAGAAGGAGGCGTGGATTACTTTATAGCTCGTTTCATGGAAGTAGCTGAGGCCAATGAATGGCCAGAGCAGACTGCGTTGTTGCATCTGCGAGAGTCCCTGAGAGGGAATGCACTTGAATGTGATAAGCCGCCACATTTACAAGGTAGTATATTTGTTGCTCTGAGGGCAAGGTTTTGTTTAACCACCTTTGAAGCAAGATCCAAATTGACTGGCCTCCGCAGAGCATACAAGACTACACCGCAGGAGCATGCCAGTGAAGTAGAACGACTGGTGCAGGTCACTTATGCTAATCTCCCCCTCCCCCCAGATAGTTGCAAGGACTGGTATTGGATACCTTCAGCTCTACACTAGGCAACCCCTACTTGCAGAGACACCTCCTGGCAATACAGCCAGTGGAGACTTCAGACGCAGTGAGAGCAGAAAATCAGTACTTGCAGATAAGGACAGGCCAAGAGAAAAGGCCCACTCAAGTGCGCGCTGTTGAAGGTGAATCTGATGAGAGAGAAAAAGAGTGGAGAGATTGACCAACCCTTGTTCATCCTAACTCTCTAGCTCAGCGTGCGCACAACATCTCTTCACAAGCTACCAAAATTCCATTTGGCCACAGGGTGTTTTTCTGGGAGTCTTGGCTATAACTCGCTGTTGTTTCATAGTCTGGTTCTGAGAGTTGTTGATAATGTTAAGTTTGAGTTGAACTTGTTTTTTCACTCTCTTGTGGACAAGTATTTTTCATAGTGCTAGTCATTATTCTTTTCAGTTGATTCTGTCAAACCTCTTCACGTTGACTGGCTCGAATCTCTTCATTTTCATCTTCGGTCACAAGGAGGAGGATTGATTCCTAAATCAATGACAAGGATCTGATATTGTCATGATCGGGTTTGATGTTGTCGTGGTGGTTGATCTGTTGCCTTGAATAGTGTTATTTTTAGGTGTCATCAATGTAGAAGAGAAAGTCATTATGTTGTATACTATCTATCATATCAGAGGCTTGAATAAAGGTTAGAAGAGGTGTGAGTGGGTGTCCTTTCGGAAATTGTAGATTATGGTGTACATTCGGATACTCACGAAATCTATTGGTGAACACCATCATAGTTGTCGGTAGATCTCAAATTGGTGCTGTTTCTTCAACCCTGTTTCACTGAGGTGGGGTCCAGTATTTAAATCCTAAAAAGGAATCTAAGTGTGTTGGAGAAGTGTGGTGTCTTCATAATCCATCAGAACTCTTCTTCTGCAATTGAGTTTTCATCATTATTCATAGTCTCATCATCGTATTTTTGCTCTTCCGAGATGACAGTACGTCATTTGCTGTGTCGGAGAAGTGCATCGTCTTCAACAACCATCACAACCCTTTGCTGCAGTTTGATTCGTCGTCATAATCCATAGTCTCATCATCTTGTCTTCGCTCTTTCAAATCAACGGTATGCTGTTTCATCACTTGAGATCGTAGAGTTCTGTTTGGCTGGGATTCACATTCTTTTTTTCTGCAGATGGGAAATGATGGAAAAAAAACTTCCTGGGTCTCTCACTCTTCAATCATCAAGTGACTTTCAGCGTCTTGACTATTCATTCTAAAAAGGAAAAAATAACAACTTAATTATAATATCTGAGTTATTTATTATTATTCAATCATAATTAATTCAAAGATATCAATTTTGTCAAACTCCGAAAACCGATTAGTTTGTAGGGGACCAACTTCTACGCAGTGCAATTAGTTGAGTTTTTCAACTAGTGTTAAATAAATGTTTGTTATCATTTAAGTTATTATTAGATAATGTCTTGAACTACAGGTTGACTTTGCACTTTGCACTTAGTTATCCTTGCAGTTAGCCCAAAAATCTTTGTAAATGATAGTATTATATTTTAATAGTGTTTATAAAAATCAGAAAGACTAATACACTTCAACATTTAATGGAAACTCAATAAAATACTAATAATGAAAAGCAAATAAAATCATGTAACCAAAGCAATATGTTCACTGCAATAGAGCCCGGTGTTGTTCTACTGTATCTAAGGGAGGCATGCCTGTGGTAACAAAGATCAGGGGAGCCTCTGCAAGGTTGTGGTCACTGTTGGTGTTCAGTAAAATCCACTACAGTACACTAGATCAAATCAGTGTTTGCAGCAAGCAAACCCCATTTGCAGGCTGTTAGTGAAGTGGCTACTCCATGTAAAATCTATCACAATTGCGGAATTTCATTTACCAAACTTAGGTAAGAACTTACATTTGTTATGCGTCATCTTTCAACTAATAGCTCGCATTAAATGGTGATCACAATAATTACCAATCAGTAATCATTATTTACTTGGATTTAGGACTATCTTTTCTAAACGCTACCGTATTTAAGTAAAATTAATTACCTGTATGAAATATCATTCTAGGACAAAAACGCTTAGCTAGTAGCAAAATGTTGCGATTCCTTGTTAGATACACAAAGTGAATGTGGTAGTAGTTCATTAATTATTAATCCAGCTTTAATGATGTCTCACTCATGTCAGTTAGAGGTTTACACAATTATAAGTTTTCTTGGATGCCAGATGACAATCAGCTACGATTCGCTCCACGCTGGGAACAGTATGTACTATGAAAGTCCTCAAGTATAGAATAATTGGTGTTCAGCTCAGCTGCATGTATGTATATAAAGGTCCAGACGGAAGTTATTGGAAAAATCAAAGCTACCCTTCAATGATCTCACCAGCTGGTTGGCAGTCAGTGAGGTTACTTATACAGATAGTTGGAAAAGTTTTCGTTTCCATAAAATCCAAAAAAATGTTATAATTTAATATTAAATTGCAACACCAAATAAGCTGTGATTTTGCACTGCCAGCGGGTGCTTGCTGTTTAAAATAACTTTCATTAAACTACAAAAAACGTAATTTTCAAGATGTTACAAGAAACCACAATTTCTTGCAGGGGCGTTTTGAGTTAAAAATTCAACCCCCTAACAAAATAAAACCGCGCGAAGCGCGGAAAATTTTTTGTTAGGGGGTTGGAGGAATTTGTTAGGGGGTTGCCTGTTAGGGGGTTCACCATGAATGTTAGGGGGTCGGGTTTTGTTAATGTCATACTTTATTATTATTTATTAGCTAATCATTATTCTTTTTTTTAATTTTTGTAGTTTATTAATGATGATGATAATAATAATTACTATTATTATTTTATTATTTATATGTGTTTTATTATTTTGATTATTTATTGTTATTATTAATATTTTTATTTATTATTATTATAATAATAATAAATAATAATATAATTTGACTGCTTCAAATTGTTATTATTTGTTATTTATAACAATTATTATAAATAATAATAATAATAATCATCATAATAATAATAATTATAATTAATTAATAATAATAATTAATTAATAACAATCAAATGGTTATAAATAATAGTAGTAGTGAAGTGGGGGAAAATCCAATCATTATTCATTATAATAATAGTTACAGTAGTAGTAATAATAATTTTAACCACCAAGCCACATACAGACAGTTGTTGCATAGCATAGCAGCTTTATTTGCGTGTTGTTTAATGATGTAAAGAACCATTTCTTCATGGTAGAGCTTTTATCCAAAATCACGAATATTCATTTATTTGATTGGTCAACCATATGTTCATGAGCCAATGATGTGCCTTGTTAGTTTGTTGATAACCTTATTGTTTTATCACAAGAGTGGGTCAATGTCAATCCACAAAAAAAGTAAAAGCATGTAGTCGGGCTAGGTCTATGTTTCATGTTGTGATGCTAAGATAACTCCGAACAATCATTAGAAGAAAAACCAATCCCCGCAAACCAAAACAATACCCGACAAATTCGACCCCCTAACGTTAGGGGGTTGGGAGTTGTACCCCCGACTGTTCGGGGGGTCGGGGGTACTCAATACGCCTCTGATTTCTTGTCCTGTCTTTCTTTGTTGGCCAAAGAGATTTCTCTAAGAAGTTATATTTGTGGGAGAATCTTCATCATTATAACTCTAAAATCACTGGAGCTCATCTAAAAAGAACAAGCATACAGCGCTTTGTGTGAGAAAGTTAAGCTATAATGTAGATGGGCACTAATTTAGTAACATTACTTGAGTTTTTTTTGGATGAAAATTGACAAAAAATAACTTGATCTGAACGGAAATGTGGGAAATTAATGTCTCACCTTGTGCACTTATTGTGAGCGGTATTCCCTCAGATCAACGTCTACAGAATGTCGTATAGAATTAGGTTCCGGTCTAGCCGTGAATAATGTTAGTCTCTGGTTAAGTGTCTATGTAGTCGGTATCATCTGCAGGTAGGTATTAGCCCATGTAGGTACAAGCTACAACACCAAAGGTAGGTTATTCTATACTTGAGTTCGTGTGTCGGTAGACACCGTTGTCTCTATCTCCCACTCTTGTATGTACACGGACTCCTTGATGGCTATAGCAGGAGCAGGCAGTGCTGTAGAATATCTATATGAATTAGATGCTAGCAGATTCAATAATACCAAGACATATAGAACAGAGTGTTTTGAGTGAGATGTTGTCTGTTCAATAGCTATGCGTAGACTGACTGTATAAAAAATCTATTACTATTCTTTAAACTGGGCAGAATTGTTGGAGTTATGTTCTCAAGGCAATTTAGTTAGATAAAAGCAGACAACTCCAATCTGATACTTTGGTCTTTATTCTTTGGTCTAATTCTTGTCACAACAAACTGACGCCTAAAGAATTAGCCGGGGCGGCTCTCAAGAGGCGGGGTTTATGATGGTGGGTGGCCCTTCATAGAGAGCCACCCTGGCTACTATAGAACTAGCCAGGGTGGCTCTCTGATGCCGCCCACAACTACAAATCCCACCCCTTGAGAGCCGCCCCGGCTACTAAAGAACGACAATAATTTTCGGAGTTGTCTTTTCATGTAGAAACTGGCAGCTTCTCGACGATTTTTAGCGCAACACATTTGCAACTGTTGAAAAGTGGATAAAAAAATTAGAAAGACTACTCCTGTTTTGGTACATAAAAAAAATTCACTCACGTCATCACGTCACGCCTTCGCTCACTCCAATTATCGCTACCCATTGTTTAGTAGTAGTTAGTGCTATAATTTGCTCATGCCGACAGACTGGTTAGAATTGGATCTGTGACTCTCTTTGCTACGTAGTGAAAGGCAGTTGGTAGGTGTAGCACATTCTCCTGGCTTCAATCCTACTTGAATGGCCAAGGTTAGTAATTAATCACTCGTTTCCTTTTTTCTCTGCAGAATAAATATAAATAACAATAAACATAATAAGTAAGCACATTATTATTAATTATTATTAAATTTACTTTCATTTAACTATCATTTTTTTCGCTGCTTTTTGTCATCTGCATGCATGCCTACCCCAGAGATGGCACTCTGAAATAATAGGCACCAGGCTCACTCCATTATCAACGTTTTGGGGGGTACGCCGTTAACGTTGTAGGGGGGCACAACAACAACAAAAACCGCTCTGTGGTTATTAGACAGCAATGATGTAACCTGCTTGATAGACTTATTTATAGTTCTAAGTCTGTGGCTAGAATCATTGCAATCTATTTCAGTGGAGTTATCTTTCCTAGTTCTATTGCTGGAATGCAGTGAATTTTCCCGTAGCTGACAACTACCTCTACAAATTTTAGTTTGGTTCTGTTGTGAATGCATCTAGATTTCACTGGAGATATCAAACAATTATTTATTCAACAAGTCTGTATCCAGCAGCCACAAATGTAACAACCGATCATATGCCAGACTAGAATGCAATAATTATTAAAAAAGAATTTTTAGAAAAAAATAGTGTATATTTTATTCAAGAAAATGATATCACAACTTATTCATTGTTGCTAATAATTGTCCCAAGTTGTGGCAAACTGTCAGATATTTATTATTACTTCATGGATGATTGTTGTCAAATAATAAATAATAATAATTATTATTAGTGTGACGGACGGCGGCCATATTTAACCAGTATGACACTCTATGCATACACTCAATGACTATTCACTCTATGCACATTATACACTTATTTTACTCGTTCACCTTACACACAATTTTATATGCAACACATGTGCATGCACTCAGCCGTAGCTGCAAGGCCAGCCTTATCTTTTATAAACTTATTCCTATTCGTCTAGCCTTTCTTTACAGGCGTGTCCTACCATATTCTTTTGTATTGTCTTGTTTACATATTTATCAGTTATGTAATCTTTTATATAAATAGCCGTGTTAAGGCAATAATAAATCAGAGTCAGCTTGCCCCACTCTCAGAAGTTTCTTTGTTCTATAACAATAATAACTTCACAGCGCTAGTACATGCTCGTACACCGAATGCTCTATTACTCGAGTAGTAATATACAAGCAGATCAGCCTGGACCTCTGCTGGCCGAACCTAGCTCTGACTAGTTCGCCTTCAAAGTTCGGTCACTGAACTGCACTCTGCAGAATAGTGCGAACCTCTGCTGGCCGAACCTAGCTCTGACTAGTTCGCCTTCAAAGTTCGACCTCTGCCTTGCACATTGAAACAAGCTAACGCAGCCGGCAGTTAGACTAGTAAAATAGGAATGGTTACACACCATTCCCAAGGATACTAGTCGACCTGTGGAAGGGTTGTATTGCTCAGCGATAGACACAGTTGCCAACTCAGTTCGGGAAGTGTGCAGGTAGGCCGAGCTACCAACTCACACAGTGAAATCCTGCACATTAGTATTAATTATTATTATTATTATAAATAATAATAATAATAAATAAATTTATTTATTAATTTATTTGAAACAAAAAATTAAATAATTATGTTTCATTATGATTATTGTTATAAAATAGTTATTAATTTATATATTGTACAGGAATTTAGGGTGGAGTGGTAGCTGTCACCTGTACAGCGGCCCACAGTAATAAGTGTCTTACAAGCAGTGCAGTGTACGCCTTTACTGTGCCCAAGGTCAGCAATCTAAACCGTAGAGTAGAATTCGCAGCGTTGTACGCCCGCGAGCAATACACAGTGAGGAGTTGTCACAACTATCTCACTTTCCACTGATTTTCTATCCGGTGGAATAGATGCGTCAGGTCGAACTAGCAGTTCAACAATCGTATCAGTATCACTGATTAGTCTAGTTACTAGTCGACTGGTCCAAGAGCTATTCAACTGTCCAAGTTATTGTGCAAGTGTGTGAACTGGTCTGTTCATCTATCAGCGCAATCTGTATGTGTGAGCTTACTTGTATGTTTCTGCTTAGCCACTGGTGCGTTGCATAAGTGCTTTATGCAATAAGAAACAATAAGCAAGTGAGAGTGTAGGCTAACTCTGATTTTATTACAAGTGACACGCATATTTATATGGAAAAGTTATATAATAATAATTGGCAGCACATAGAACAAAGCAGGCCACGCCTGTACATCTAATTGGTTACACAAAAGACCAATAGAACAACAGATAGAACAGAAAGGGGCAGTCTCCATCGCATGGATGACTGCCCAAGCACATGTACAAAAATAAGTAAAATACGCAAGTAAATAATTATGTAGACATAAGAGTAAAATGTTCGACTTGGAATAAATACAGTGAGAAGTTCGGCTTGGATAAATAGTAATAGTAAATAATGAGTGTTACTTGGCCGACCGTTCCTCCACACACGCCCCCCCCCCCCCCCCCCCCCCCCCCCCCGCATTGGCGCTTGTAGGGCCAATTCAACTAACCGTGGGGGAATGTCAATGTTCCTAGTACTGGTCCCGTTCTTTTTGTATGCACTCCTTTAGCTCCTCTACCTTCTGTAGTTGTTTGAAGGCTTCGCGGGTGGCTATGTACAGCTCTGCTTCATATCTTTTTATTTTTCTGTAACGTTCTTCTTTCCTCTCCTCCTCTAGCTGTCTTTTGTCGTATTGCTCTCTGCTCCTTGTGCGGGGTCGATAGGGCCTGCTTCTTTCCTGTACCTCACTCCTACTCGACCCGTCACGCACTCTCCTTTTTCCTTCTTCTCTCCCAAGATCGATCCTTATCACTTTCTGTGATGTGTCACTGGTTCGCTCTCCCAGTCTTCGTTTAATTCCCTTCTGGTGGGTCGGGCTACTGGGTCGCTCCTTTGTCGGGGCAGGTACGCCAAACATGGGCGGGTGCTGCCAGTCCATGTATTTACAGAATTCGACGTATGATGATTGATCGACCTCATATAACGGCTTGTTAGGGCCCCCATGTTCGGCCGAACCATTCTGTTGCCGAATGTGCTTAAGTACGGTGTCTCTGGACACGCTTTTATGTCCACATTTGCAATAGCAAAATATAAAATGCTGTCGTACATGATAGCTCATGCGCTTCTGGTTCAGTTGTATCCTACACACCTCACATTCCCATTTCTCTGGGTCGGTTGTTGGCTTTCCAGTGCTCTTTATTCTCTTGCTCGTCTCTGTGGTTAACCATGACTCTCTAGGTTGATATTCAAGGTAAGGCGCTGGTGGTGTCGGTGGTTGTGGTTGTCGGCTGCGGCATCTAGCTGCGCCCTCCTCCTTGACTTTCACTCGACCCACTCTAGCAGGTGATACAGCCATTTCTTTGTGTGCTATTCGTGGCTGTCGTTTTATTGGTTCGGCTAGGATAGCTTCGATAACAGTCGGGTCCTCTTCTGTGGATAAACTCCCAAAATTGTATTCTGCCATGCTGCTTGTAGTCGAAGTGGTGGTGCTGTTTGTTGACTCTCTGCTGACTGTGCAAATATCGCTCTGGCTAGGGTGTTTTGTATTGCCGCTGGTTTTTGGCTCCCTTTGTTTTAACAACCACGTGGTATGACGTGTTGTATCTGGGCTCCTCCCCCTATCGATCGTAGTTAGTTGTTGCGTTTCGATCCAAGCTGGTTGGGGAGTTGTTTCCTTCTGCGGTGGGTATTCCCGATCGGGTTTCCTTTGGGGAGTTGTCCACTCTTTCCATTTTCCTGCGAGGGTTACTTCCTCGTCAGGGGTTGTCCTTTCTCCACTACTTTTGTTTGTTGTCTGCTCTTGGTGTATGTTGGTTTGTACTTCTTGCTGGCTATTATTGTTGGGCCTGTCGATCGTTCGTTGTGGATTGTCTAGTCCCAATCGAAGTCGAGTTTCGGCAGAGTTGGCCCATGGAATGTACACCATTTTTTCCACTCGGCCTCTTGGCTCCCGTACCGGCCTGTTCACCCGCGGTTCCAGTGGCGCGCAGTCTCTTCTCTCTAGCCTGATAGCACTGATAGTCCGTGAGTCTTACAAGCGGTTTTCTCGTCCTTGTGGGCCTTCCATTTTCTGTATTCTCATCAGTTCTGGTGTTGAGAGGTGGCCAGTTGGCGTCCTCCACAGGGGGGGTGGCTGACACTGGTGGCAGTGCTGCCGCTGGCTCCATGGGGTACTCGTTTACTGAATTTTCGAGTAGTGGTATTGGAGCAGTTCTCTCTCGGGGTGCTTCGGGAGTGGGTGGTTCTGCCGGTACCCTTTCTCTGGGCGCCTCTGGGGGTGGTTCTCTTTCTGTGGGTACTTCAGGAATGGGTGGTTCCACTGGTCTCACCTCTCTGAGCACCTCAGGTGGGGTCTCTACAAGGTCTCTTGGGGGGTGGGACATCCTCCTCTGGTATGCCCCTCTCATGTTGGGTCGAACAGCTTGTTCGCGGCTAGGGGGTGCTCTCCCCACCGTTTCTCTGCAGGTTCTGTACGCCTTTAGTCTGCGTCCGTTCTGGGTGAACCCTTGCCCGTTCCGCTCGAGTCGATAGGTGTGATTAGGGTAAGTTTCAGTGACCGTGTACGGCCCTAGGTAGCTGGGCTGTAACTTGGGATTACTTCCCTTTGTCCTCCTCTTATTCTCGATCACCACCAGCTCGTCTCTACTGAAGCGGGGGGGTTCACCCGTCTCTTCCTGCCGGAGCTTGGCCTGCTGGCTCCGCACATACTCGTGTGCTATGGCTAGGTCATTCTGTACTCGGAGGGTGTGTTCCGTGGTATGGTATGGGTCCAGTGAGGGGGGGGACCCCGTCAGTTGATCTGGCAGCCGTACCTCTCGTCCCAACATCATCAGATTCGGGGTTTCTCCGGTAGTGGAGTTGGGTGTGGCTCTACAGGCCCGCATGATCTGTGGCAGCAAGGTGTCCCACTCATCTTGCCCTTTATTAATTATGAGTGTACGCAGCGCGTCTCCTAGCGTGCGGTTTTGTCTCTCGACCATGCCGTTTCCTTGCGGATGGTAGGGCGTGGTCCGTGTTTTGCGCACACTCCACAGTGTGCAGAGCTCCTGTAGCAAGGTAGATTCGAATTGGGCACCCTGGTCCGAATGCAGCTGTTCTGGGAGGCCCCAGTAGCTGAATACCCTTTCGTCCAAGGCTATGGCTACTGTAGGGGCGGTAGCATCTGGCAGCGCTATGGCGTCCTGCCACCGGGTGAAATGATCCGTCAGCACCAGGATCCACCGGTTTTTCCGCTCGGTGAGGGGTAGTGGCCCAACGAGGTCTACCGCGAGCTTTTGGAATGGTCGGCCGGCGAACAATCTCTGACCGTCAGGCGCGGCCGGTCGATTGCTTCGTTTTGCCACCTGGCACACTTCACAGCTCTTTACGAGTCTGCGTGTTAGCCCCGACATGCCCGGCCAATACCAATCCACTTGTAGTCTGTGACGCGTTCTGTTGATTCCTGCGTGTGCCAACAGGTGCGTGTCCCACACGACCTTGTGGCGCCAGGCGGGTGGACAGATCGCAGACAGGCGGGTCCGCCCTTGGTGTTCGGTGGCGATGACTAGGGTTCCATCCGGTCGGAGGCTCATGGCGTCGATTCTGTCGTGCAGAATCCGCAACTCTGTATCTCCTTCCTCCAGCTCTCTCTGTGGAAGCTGCCTTTGTGTCTTTACTGCGGCGTAGATTCTAGCCACTGGGTGGAGCCCTTCTTGCTGCGCCTGCGCCAACTCCTGTGCATTCTTCCCGGGGTTGGTAACCGTCACATTCACTTGATCCCTTCGCTCTACTGGTCCACTTGGGACGAGTTCGGCATGGGTGGGTCCCCCATATGTCCATTCCCTTTGCTTTGCTAGTCCTCCATGAGGGAGCTCGGCATGGGTGGGTCCCCCATTTGTCCATTCCCTTCGCTTTGCTAGTCCTCCATGAGGGAGCTCGGCATGGGTGGGTCCCCCATTTGTCCATTCCCTTCGCTTGGCTGACTCTTTCGGAGTGAGCTCGGCATGGGTGGGTCCCCCATCTCTCTGTTCTATGGCATGACACTGTTTGCAGTCTATGCAGGGGTCTTGTCGGCTGAGTCCGTCGGCATTCCCGTGCTGGACTCCTGGACGGTGTTCGAGCTTGTACCTAAACTCTGCTAATGTCTCGAGCCATCTCGCTATCTGGTTGGAGGGCTCCTTCCTCCTGCATAACCAACGGAGGGACGCGTGGTCCGTCCGTAGCCTGAATTCGCGGCCGTAGAGATAAGGCCGGAAGTGCTTGGCGGCCTTGATCACGGCCAACAGCTCTCTTCGCGTTACACAGTAGTTCCTTCCCGCAGGGGAAAGGGTCTTGCTGTAGTATGCGATGACTCTCTCTTGTCCTCCTTGGACTTGCGACAGAACTCCACCGACTCCGACAGCACTAGCGTCCGTGTCTAAGATATATGGAAGCGTGGGGTCCGGGTATCCCAGTATGGGAGCCTGACTGAGTCCTTGCTTTAGTCGTTCAAACGACTGCTGTTCGGCCACGTCCCACTTCCAAGGGACGTCCTTCCCAGTCAGCACGGTAAGTGGCTTGGCAGTGGTGGCGTAGTCCGGTAAGTACTGTCTGTAATATCCCGCGGTTCCCAAAAACGCCTGCAACGCCTTTATATCTTGTGGGGCCTGCCAGTTCTTTACTGCCTCTACTTTCTCTGGGTCGGTGGCCACTCCTTCGGCACTGACTACATGTCCTAGGTATTTGACTTGGGGGCTCAAAAGCTCGCACTTCGAGGGCTTCACCTTAAGGTGGGCACTCTGGAGTCGCTGTAGTACCTCCTCCAGCCTCTGGATGTGTGACGTGAAGTCGGGTGCGATGACTATCACATCGTCCAGATAGAGGAGCAACGTCTTCCAGTGGAGCCCTTTCAGTACTCGCTCCATGAGCCTTTGGAATGTAGCGGGGGCAGAGGTCAACCCGAATGGCAGCACTTTCCATCTCCATAGGCCACTGCGGGTGATGAACGCCGACTTGTCCTGGGCGTCCTCGTCTAGAGGGACTTGCCAGTATCCACTGGTCAGGTCGAGGGTACTGAAATAGCGGCTCCCAGCTAGTGCATCCAGAGAGTCGTCAATGCGAGGTATAGGGTATGCGTCCTGTTGTGTGACGTCGTTCAGTTTGCGATAGTCGACGCAGAACCTCCATGAGTCATCCTTCTTTCGTACTAGTACGACTGGGGAGCTCCAAGCTCCGTCAGCAGGTTCAATGAGGTCCTTGGCTAGTAGCTCCTTGACCTGTCTCTCTGCCTCGGCTTCTTTCTCTGCTCCTAATCGGTGGGGGGGTAGCCGTATCGGCCGGGTTCCTGGTACAACAGGAATGGAGTGTTCAGCAAGGGGGGTGCGTCCGATGTCTCCATCGTTGCGACTGAATACCTCCTGGTAGCGTGTGAGGAGGTCTCGTAGTTGACATTCCTCTCGGGTATTCTTGCATCCCTTTCTTGCCTGGGTGAACAGGGGCACAAGGTGGGGGGGTAGGTCTCCTCTCGGCGCTTCCTCTGGCCTGGAGCCGTGGAGTGGTCGCACCTCGTGGAGTCCGACTCCGGTAAACGTTCCTATGACCTCTCCTGCTGGTACTCGGATACTGTCTTGCGACGGATTCAGGCATCGGACCAGCACTCGTCCGCGTTCATCCGGGGAGTTGATACTAGTGGCTATCAATAGCCCTCCTTCCTTGCTCTCAATAACTCCTTGTTCGCAAGGGGTCCGGCTGGCCAGATGGCAGGGCACTGTTGCTTCGGTTTGGGGGGGTATGTGTACATCCTTCTGTACCTGTACTTTGGACACTAGGTCCCTACCATGCCTGTCGGTGCAGGTTAGCTCTTTCCCTTGTACGTGAAGGGTGGGTCGGTCAAACCCCATTTGACATTTCTGTTTGGCCAAGAATGGCATTCCGAGGATCACATCCTCATTAATCTGACTCACAACGAACGTCTCCTCGTATTTGACGTGGCGTATCCGCCCGGTCAGGGTGATCAGCCCATAGAAAGGAAGCCTAGTTCCGTCGGCCATCAGCCCGTGTGAGTCGTAGTCCTGGAGGTGGAGCTGGACCTGGGGGGTGAGCAAATCAAATACCCTCTTGGACAGGAGGTTAGTGTTACACCCCGTGTCAATGAGGTATGTGACTGTGCGCCCTTCCACTCGTCTTGGCAAGTAGTAACTCGACTTGTACGGTCGTTCTACTTGGTTCAGGTGTATGGTGATGGGGGTTTCTGTGTCACTATGGGAGGGGTTCGACTTCTCTTCTTGGTTTCTTGCCGTTGTGGGGAGTAGGGTCTCGGGTGGCTCGCCCTGGTCACCTCTTCCTCCTCTTCATCTTCTTCCATCACCTCGTCAGCTAGTGGACTGAACCTGTTGTTCAGTGGGAGGGGTGCTGGTTCCTTCAGGAGTGGCTTGATGCGTCTTCTAGGAGGCCGATGTGTTGTGGGGGCCCAGTTGCAGCCAGTAGGGGTTCCTACTGCTGCGGGCCGTACTCGTTTCCCTGGCGTGAGTGCCAAGGTGCCGTCTTACACTGGCTCCTAACATGCCCCGTGCGTTGGCAGCCCCAACAGCGCCTGGGGGGAGGCTTGTTCGTATCCTCTTTCAGAGTAGCTATCTCCTTACTGAGGTGCTCAATTGTTTTTAACAATTTCGCTAGTGGGTCCTCCACTTCTTGACATTTGAGTGCCGGCTCTGAGGTCGGCAGTGGTTCCTCTTGTCCATCTTCCTGGATGGTTCGGACATTTGACTGTACTGGACCCGGGTGCTGGACCTGCAAGAATTCATTCCCTGCCTGGACAGCTTCCTCCAGGTCGGCGGGTCGCATAACCAATAAGTGCCGTTGAAGGTATACATGTCCTAGGGTGTTTTGAAAGGTCTGCAGGGTCAGCTCGACCCGATTCCTGACTGGCAAGTCACCGTAGGCGGCTTCCACTAGCCGTTCGACTTGGAACGCATGCTCCCTTAGTGTTTCTCGATGGGCCTTCCTATAGGTGGTCAACTTCGTCTGAGCCTCGGTGCGTGTCAGTCCGAAGCTTGCTCGTAGAGCTTGAGTGATGGCGGTGGTGTCAATCCCCCTTCCGCATTGTTCCGCCTTTCCTGTCAGGGCTTGCCTCAGATGAATGGTAGATTCTTCTGGCAGCCACCTGTTGGCGCGTGCCACCTCCTCGAATCGTTGGATAAAATATCCAACGTCTCCCCCACCATTGAACTGTGGGACGCGGAAACGGTCCCTTCCATTGTTGGTGGACATTCTGTCAAGGATGTCGGCCAGTGTGCCCATTATCTGTAATGGAGAGCCATCTCTGTCCGAGCTGAGAGCTCGTCGTCTGCTCGCCATGTTCCGCGCCTGCTGCCTCCTACTGCCTCCGACTTGTATTCGCCGTTCCTGTGGGTCGTTTGTGTGGGTTCCTCTCAATCCCACTGCTGCCACCAATGTACAGGAATTTAGGGTGGAGTGGTAGCTGTCACCTGTACAGCGGCCCACAGTAATAAGTGTCTTACAAGCAGTGCAGTGTACGCCTTTACTGTGCCCAAGGTCAGCAATCTAAACCGTAGAGTAGAATTCGCAGCGTTGTACGCCCGCGAGCAATACACAGTGAGGAGTTGTCACAACTCTCTCACTTTCCACTGATTTTCTATCCGGTGGAATAGATGCGTCAGGTCGAACTAGCAGTTCAACAATCGTATCAGTATCACTGATTAGTCTAGTTACTAGTCGACTGGTCCAAGAGCTATTCAACTGTCCAAGTTATTGTGCAAGTGTGTGAACTGGTCTGTTCATCTATCAGCGCAATCTGTATGCGTGAGCTTACTTGTATGTTTCTGCTTAGCCACTGGTGCGTTGCATAAGTGCTTTATGCAATAAGAAACAATAAGCAAGTGAGAGTGTAGGCTAACTCTGATTTTATTACAAGTGACACGCATATTTATATGGAAAAGTTATATAATAATAATTGGCAGCACATAGAACAAAGCAGGCCACGCCTGTACATCTAATTGGTTACACAAAAGACCAATAGAACAAAAAGGGGCAGTCTCCATCGCATGGATGACTGCCCAAGCACATGTACAAAAATAACTAAAATACGCAAGTAAATAATTATGTAGACATAAGAGTAAAATGTTCGACTTGGAATAAATACAGTGAGAAGTTCGGCTTGGATAAATAGTAATAGTAAATAATGAGTGTTACTTGGTCGACCGTTCCTCCACAATATTTATCAGCTTATTATTTAATACTCATTAACATCATTGTTTGTTATTATTATTAAATCTAATTAAAAAAATAATTATTATTACTAATAAATTTTATTTATTTATTATTATTATTATAATTTATTAATTAGAATAATAAGTAATTTACCATCATCATCATCATCATCTATTTTCTGCTTTTATTATTTATTATCTACTCTTCTAGCTATCTATCTATCTGATGGTGATAAATTAAAACAGGAACAATAAAAAGTAATAATAATAATATATTATAGTGGCAGTAGAGTAGTTGTTATGATAATAATTAATAACAATAAAAATGTTAGGGACGCCATCGGACATAGACATATGTAACTATATAATCACATACTTACCAGTTCTAAATGTACAATTCTACCAAATATTGTACAGGAATTTGTGGTGTTGTGGTAGCTGTCACCTGTACAGCGGCCCGCGTTAGTAAATGTATTGCAGGCAGTGCAGCGTCTTGACTCCAGCAGGCCCAAGGTCAGCAATCTAAACTGGTCGAGCAAGATTTGCAGCGTTGCAAGCTCGTAAGCTATACACAGTGAGGAGTTGTCACAACTACCTCACTTTCCACTGATTTCTTGTTCGGCAGAATAGCTGCGTAGGGTTGAACTAGCAGGTGGAACAATCGTTCCAGTATCACACGCCCGTAGGTCGTATGCAGTGTAAGTCGATTAGACTGAACACTTTCTACTGACTATTGTTCTTGCTACTAGCCAACTTGTCCAAGTAGCCGCTTGTCTATTTAATTATCATGTGCATGTAGTTGCTTGTTTGTGCTGTCGCTCGTTATTGCAGTCTTTATATGTAGTTACTTGTTTGCTATGCTTAGCTTGCTATCCATTCTTTGCATGTGTGCTGTGCTGTGTAGAGAGATTCAATCAAGCAGTGAGAGTGTCAGGCTAACTCTGCTTTTATTGCGTATTGACATGAGCATTTATACAGAAAGGATTACATAATATTTGGCAAGGCAGCAAAATGACAATAGGTAGGCTACACCTACTTGGCCTGATTGGCCCATAGAGCAGAAAAGAGGGCAGTCCTTTGTCATGGCTGACTTAACAGTGTCACATGCGTTTGTTTACATACAATGCTACTTAATATCAACTGGGAATAAAATATATAATAAATACGGGGTGCCGAATATAAAATGTTTGTGTAGATGCTGCTTAGTAAATGATTGTAAATAGATAATAATTATAAGGTGCCGAATTGTTACCTGGTCGACTTGTACATAGTTAGTGAATTCCCCAACACACTCCGCCCCATTGGCGCTCGTAGGGCCAATATCAATAGCGTTGGGGTGTGTGGACAGCGTATTAGAAGTAGTCTCTTTCCTTTTGTATATTCATCTTCAGCTCCTCAACCCTCTGTAGGTGTCTAAAGGCTTCTCGTGTAGAGTAGTACAACTCCTCGTATCTGTTGATCTTGCGGTATCTTTCCTCGCGCTTTTCTTCCTCCATCTGCCTCTCTATTCTCTTTTCTCTACTATCAGCTCTACTACTAGCAGGTCGGTACGACATACTACGTTCTCTAGATCTTGCCTGTCCTTTACTTGGCTTTTCTCTTGCCTCCTGTACTATTCTCTCTGGTTCCAGCTCTATTTTTATTACCTTCTGCGGCATGTCGGTGGCTCTATCTCCCAGTCTTCGCTTAATGTGTTTCCTACTGGCTGGGCTAGTTGACTTCTCCTTTATTGGCGCGGGCATGCCGAACAGAGGGGGGCTTGACCAGTTTATCGCTTGGCAAAACTCCGAGTAGGAAGCTTTATCTACCTCGTATAGCGAGCGGTTTATTCCTCCGTGTTCGGTAGCTCCATTTTGGTGTCGAATATGCTTTAAGATTGTATCTCGCGATGCACTCTTATGGCCACACTTGCAGAAAAAGAAAACATAATGCTGTCTCACGTGGTAGCTCATCCGCTTTTTGTTCAGCTGTAACTGGCAGATGCCACACCTCCATCTGTCGCTGTCCTCTGTGGGTTGCATAGTTTGTTGGATTAATTTGGCTGTCTTGTCGGACAGCCATGATTCCTTCGGCTGGTAGTTGTGTAGAGGGGCAGGTGGTGTTGGTGGCGGTGGCTGTCGGGGCCGACATCTAGCTGCTCCCTCCTCCTTTAATTTAATTCGACTGATTCTTACTGGAGACTCTGGCATCTCCTTCCGTGGAATTCGATGCCTTATCTTTGGTTCGGCTACGATGGCTGAGATGATAGTCGGATCCTCCTCGGTCGAGATATGCCCATCGTTTGCTTCTGCCATTGTTGTTACGTTTTTTACCTGGTTGTTGTTAGTGACTTGTTGCCTGCTGACTGTGCAATATCGTTCTGTATCTGTGTGTTTTGTATTGCCGCTTATTCTGTTGTTTCTTTGTTCAGGCAACCACGTGGTATGACGTGTTACTTCCAAACTCCTCCCTCTGTCGATCGATGGTTGGTGGGTTATTTCTATGGGTATTCTCGTGGGAGTTATCTTCTCCCGTGTTTTGTCTTCCCGATTCCTTGTGGGAGTTATCCACTCGGGGGTGGCTGTGGTAGTTGCCTCTCCTTGGTTTCGGTTCTGTGGCACCCCTTGCCAGCTACCCCCTCCGACATTGGTGGTTGATTGTTTGTGGTTATTTAGGCCTAGCCTACATCGGGTTTATTCAGCATTGGCCCAGAGTATGTATACCATTTTTTCCACTCTACCTCTCGGCTCAGGTGTCGACCCGTTTACCTGCATATCTTTTGCCGTGGGGCCCTCTTCTTCTCTAGCCTGATAACACTGATAGTTGGTAAACCCGATGGGGGGTTTCCTCACTCTCATCGCTCTACCTCTCTCTTCGACTCCTTCCGGTTCTGGGTTGAAGGGTGGCCAGTGTATGTCCTCTGCAGGGGTTTCGGTGGGAGTTTCGGCCACCGGGGGTTCTGCAGGGGTCGGTGGTCGTTCTACCGCTGGCTCTAACTGGGGGGTGATTGGTGGATTTGGGGGTGGTGCTGGTGATGTTACATTTTCCACTGGTTCTTCGGGAGTTGGTGATTCTTCCGGTCCCCTTTCTCTCGGTATATCGGGGGGTGGATCAGCGTTGTCCACTCTGGGGGTGGGCACCCGTCTCTGGTACGCCCCTCGCATGTTGGGCTGGACGGCCTGTTCTCGGCTGGGCGGTGCTCTCCCTATGGGTTCTCTACACGTTCGATAGGCCTTCAGTCTGCGCCCGTTCTGAGTGAAACCTTGCCCGTTCCTTTCTAGTCGATAGGTATGGTTACGGTAGGTCTCGGTCACAGTGTATCGGCCTATGTAACTCGGCTGTAGTTTAGGGTTACTCCCCTGCGTCCGTCGCTTGTTTTCCATCACCACCAGCTCGTCTTTGTTGAAGCGTGGTGGCTCTCCAGTCTCCTCCTGTCGGAGCTTGGCTTGTTGGTTCCGCACATACTCGTGTGCAATAGCCAGGTCTCCCTGCACTCGGAGGATGTGCTCAGTAATGCTGTGGGGTCCAGTGAAGGAGGCGACCAGGTCAACTGGTCAGGTAGCCGTACCTCTCTTCCCAGCATGAGCAGGTTCGGGGTTTCCCCGGTGGTAGAGTTAGGCGTGGCCCTACAGGCTCGCATAATTTGTGGGAGTAGGCCATCCCACTCATCTTGTCCCTTGCTCAGTATTAGGGTCCGTAGGGCATCTCCCAGCGTCCTGTTCTGTCGCTTTACCATGCCATTCCCTTGGGGGTGGTAAGGCGTGGTGCGCGTTTTGCGTATTCCCCGTAAGGCACAGAGCTCTTCTAATAGGGTGGACTCGAACTGAGCCCCTTGGTCCGAGTGTAGCTGCTCGGGGACGCCCCAGTAGCTGAAGACGCGCTCGTCTAGGGCTCGGCCACCGTTGGGGCGGTTGCATCGGGTAGAGCTATTGCGTCTTGCCAGCCGTGAAATGGTCCGTGAGTACCATTATCCATCGGTTCTTCCTTTTTGTGAAGAGCAGGGGGCCCACGAGGTCAACGGCCAGTTTCTGGAAAGGTCGTCCTGCGAACAGCCTCTGTCCGTCGGGCGCGGTGGGTCTTTGGAAGACACCATTCCAACCACAGGGAATAGATGAACCAGTCCAGCCACTACCCCTGCCAAACCCTCCACTCAGGTTACCACTACCCAGGAGAGAAGAACAGCCCACCCTCGAGGACCTGTTCATACCACACGATAGAGAGAAGCCCATACAGGAAGGATGGGAGAGAAGTGGACCCAGTAGTCCAAGAGGGGAGAGAAGTGGACCCAGTAGTCCAAGAGAGGAAGAAGCAGAAAGGAACCCCCACCACCAACCTTTCCCACCCCAGCCAAAGAGAAGAAGGGTAGACAGAGATAGACCCCCCCCCCACCAACAGCCCAGGAGGATCCACGGGAGGAGGTAGGGGAGTGCCCCCACCTATACCAGCCATAGACGCGCCTACCCTCAACGAAGAGGAATGGCCCGCCCTAACTAGTCGGCCAGAACAACCGTCACCTCTGAGCCGGCCACAGAGAGAAAGAAACCAACCAAAACGGCTGGAAGACTATCATTGCTACATGGCCACGGGAAGAGAAGGTTCGATAAGTAGGACACCCCAGAAGCACGACAAAGAACAAGCAGGGGAGGAGACAGCCAGCCATACAAACAACAAAAAAATAGAAGAAAATCCGAGCCGAAACGAAGAGAGAGAAACTGTTAGAAAGAGCAGAAAGAGAAAGCAAGAGAATTGGCGGAGAACAAGGAGTTGCTCCCCCTTTCAACAAAATGGGACGGCTAAACGAAATCTACAGGAAAAGATACCCCAGGAATCGGACGTAGGAATGATAGAAACAGAATGCAGCAGCTGGGCAAAAGAAACAGAAGAAAATTCGAGCGAAAACGAGTGGGTAAAAGTCGTAAGAAAGAAAAATCAAACAAACCGACAAAAAACCAGGAGTTGTTCTCCCTTGAAACAAAGGGAGACAACCCCCGCGCACAGTCACAAGCGCCGCATCGAACCAACAACCGCGCCACTACGTTATCAAGAATTAGTCACGTGGGACACACGGACAAAGAAATCAGGAGAAAAAAGCGCCAACAACAACGTTATAGAACAACGAAAAACTCACCAGCGCTCAGTTGACCACCAGCCACGAGAGGAAGCGCCACACAACTCTACACTCCTACAAATAGCCGAACTACTGAAGAAAGAGATGGCTCGAACGATGGGCAGAGACACACAGGACCTAGCTGTCGGGAACCAAGCTTCATTGGAAATTGGTAAGCCATTGCCTGCGGTGACGATAAAATCACTAACAACTGCATTAGATCAACAAATGAAGCAGCTCACTGTCTGAGTCCCTCATAAAGAGGTGACGACGACAAAAGCCTGCACTACTCCAACCATCCTCCTCAACAACATATCTCTTGCAGCCGAACCTACAGAAAAAAGACAGCTACAAAGCCTCAACTAGATGGGAGAAATCTGGATAACGGGAAAGACGATGCAGGCCATCAAGGATGCAGGGTCATTTCAATTCATTTGCAACACTGAGGAAAAAAAATGGAAAAATTAAATATTGTTTGAAATCTCTAAAAACTTCTGCACTATACATTTTTTGGGTTCTGAGTTCAAATATGATAATTTCAAAAATTTAAAATTGCCGTGGATTGACCTTTGACCCCCGAAAGGTCATGGGTCACAAAAATTCAAACTTGCTCAAATAACTTAAAAAATTGCATACAAAGCAAGTCAAGGGTGCTCAATTCAAATATGACACCATTAAATAGTTTAATTACGTTACTCACGACCTTTGACCCCTGAAAGGTCATAGGTCACAAAAATTCAACTTTGCTCGAATAGCCTGAAAGTTTGCATACAACGCGAGTTAAGGTTGCTAAGTCCAAATACGAAGCTTTTAATAAAATAAATTGAGCCCTTTGTGACCTTTGACCCATAGAAGGTCACCGACTTGACAAAATTTAAACTTAACAAACCTGCCTAAAAACTGGCTGAACCTGAATATGACAACTTGCAGAAAGCCGTAACTGGGTGTTCGCAACATCTGACCTCAATAAGACCATTCCATCAACAAAACGAATGTATTAACAAATCAACATAAAATATATTTATTTCAAATAAGGCATATACAACAAACAGCAAACACGATACTCTCCTCGGTCCATTTATCATAGTCAGTCCAGCTCCTACAAAACAAAGACGGTGTAATAATTTTCAAAAAAATGTAATATGCTTATTGTATCACTGTTGTGTTTGAATACGCATGGAAATATGAGCTGACATACCCAAGGTTCGTCAAAAATATCCCAGTCATCAAAATTCTCCCCATAATCGAAATTTTCTCCATCAACCTCTCCCTCCGCATCAAATAGCTCTGGATTGGCTCTTATAAACTACAATGCAATGATGTGCGAGTAAAAGTTTTTGATCGTCAAAGTATGGCGGGCAATTCGAACAGTTAACCCTGATAAATGATGTAGTAATGCATAAATACCTCCATAACTCCAACTCTATCTTCTCCACCTAACTCGACATCTCTGCCGTCGCCCTCACCCTGCTCACTGTCTTTCCCTTGTTCACTTGCCTCGCTCTCTACGCTCGCACCATCCTCCACATCATCTACGTCATCCTCATCACTCAGCTCCACTTCAGTCTAGAACATTGAATTTGAATATGTATTAGATACTTCATCCAATAGTGGTCAGCTACATCATTGCGTAAGTCAGTATAATTTAGTTCACATACAAAGTAACAATAGAATGTCTACAACAAATTGTCAGTTGTATCGCCTTACCTCAGCACCTTCTGAATCTTCTTCACCAATCAAGTTGTTGATGACCTGAATCTGCTCTTGCACCTCTGCAAGCAAATTCATGTAAAGCTTGTGAAATATCCTGAAGCGCAAAAATAAATCACAATAGTGGTACCTCAACGGCGGTTAGAACCGGTTGGCATTTTTAATGCATAGTTAAGGTGGTAGCACACAGGTGAGCATACACTTGAAGAAATGTACCGAGCATGTTAGCAACATGTAACAGAAAGTGTGTTAGACATCATGACAGCCACACCTGATAGAAATACCCTAATGTTAATACTTGGTGGTAATGTTTAACGGTGAGAAGTGAAAGAAACCGTGCCACTAGAGATGTGAGAACATTAAACAGAAAGTAGCAGCAGAAGAAACACCGCACACAAGCAATACTTATCTGATTGGTGCAGGCTAGTCCCAATCTAAAACAGACAATAATTGAAAGTGTAATATAACCAACCAGGATACATGAATTCTTTGGATGGAGTAGTATGCCAGCAGTCACTAGAACAGTAGCAAGATGATAGCTTATATGTCAGCTTTGAACCTTGACCATGAACTTGATGAATGGAGCGTATATTGGGTACGGCACAGATCAAGTCAGGCAGAAGTTTTCGCACACAATCTATGTCTTTGATATCGATATAGTAGAAGTGCCTCCTGCGATTTGATGAAGTGATGAGGCGATCGGACTTCATCAACAGCTCGTAAACAGAGGTAGCATCATGTATTGTCAATTGTTCTGCTTTTATAGTGTTGTCCAAAAAGCTTTTCACAACGGCCGATTCCCCATCAGATTCTCCTTTTCCGTGTCGACTACCAAAAAAGTTCCATGTAATGTCATGTGTCATGCCGAAGGACTGTGACAAGTTATACATTGGGACTCGACTCTTATATTGAGCGGAACAACCATCAGACCACATTATTAAATTAGAAATGGATGGGTACTTTTCACTAACATGCTTGCACAAAATCTCTATAAAACATTTGACTGCTGATCCATCGTGCTTGGTGTCATTTGAGATAATAACTACCGAGTCTCTTTCAACCTCATACTCCTTCGAGAACATTAGGACCATGGGATGAATTGTGGCAGAATTTCGAGAGTAATATGCTGTTTGTGCCTCAGCGAATTGTCGGCAAACGTAGTTTTCTGCAAAATCAACTACGCAAATAGCTTGGTCCCGCTTTAGCTGTTTCTTACATTTGTTGTAAGCTGAAGACTGGTTGACAGCATTAAGTATATGGTATGGGTATTTCTGAAGTTGGGCGGACAGATCATTAAACACTTCCCATCGCTGGCCACTCACAGACATCTTTCTGAGCTTCTTAATGGGTTTTCCCTTGACTTGCTCTGTTACCCGCATCCACTTAAAATAATTGATGGGAACAGTTGCAACGCTTGCATTCAGCCATTCTGACAAGTGTGTAGCCAAGTTTTTGGCAGCAGAGCATTCAGAGCATTTCCTTGTCAGGCACTCATAACTGTGAATGTTGCAAACAACCTTTGTGCCTAATTCAAACTCTTTCCCATCACAGAAAACATCTGGACATGGCATATCAGATTGTGTCAGAGATAGCCTGATTGCTCGACAAATCATTTTAATATTGTCACAGACATCACAAAGGCACTGAAACCACTTTGAGCATTTCATCAACTTGACATTGCGTGGCTTTAGTGAGTTGAAAGTTGTCAGGCTAACCTTTGCTTCGGTATGCTCCTCCAGAAACATTTGGTATGAACGCTTGCGAGTGTACTTCATCACTCTCAATGGTGGGCCACTGGAGCATTTGTTAGGATACATGGTGACAATATCAGGGCGATGATAAAATGATATAATCCTGTTAATCGTTTCATGGCTTATTTTGGGGTTCAGTCCTCTTTGTGACTTGTAGTAAAAGTGTGATCGATTTATCTGCAACTTGTTGGCAACGACCTTTTTGTTGGAACCCTTTAGCCGAGGAAGCAACCTCTTTCGAACTTTTGGACTCGTTCTAACAAGTTCAGCAGTAGCTGACACAATAGCATGAGTTGTGTTTCGTTCATTGGATTTCGACAAATTTCTGGCAGACAAAGCAGCAGAAGTGCTGGGAGTTGCTGAATCGATAAGCGTATCAATAAACTTTGCCTTGCTTCTTGGTGTTGAAGGCAAATCATGTGAAGTTTTTTTACGTTTCATGTACGCACGCTTGTTTTGAGCTGAGCGCTGCTCCTTGGTCTTCTGCTGTTTTGCATTCTGTTTTTTCATATTTTCATACCTTTTATGATGCCAGGTATCCTTTTTCTCTTTGCTTGCATTTTTCCTGTACTCCCTCATGTATGCTGCACGAGCCTCCTTTTGCTTTCGTGTCATTGGCATTTTACTAAAATATTGGGAATTGTGAATGAATGGAACTAAAATAATACTTTCACTACTATTTATCTTATTATTATTAATTAATAATAAATAATTTATTATTATAACTTATTATTATTATAATTATTAGATTTATTAACTATCTGCCATGATTTTATCGAGTTACAAAAAAGGTAAGTACACAACAGATAGTGTCTGTCAGAGTAAACAACAAAGTAATTAATAACAACATCAACAGTAAAAATAATTTTGATGTTAAAAGAAAATGATTAATAATAATTTATTACAGATGTTTAATAAATAATAATCAATCATTAATAATTAAATATTATTATTAATTATATTTATTATTATTAATACTAATCACAGGCTTAACATTGATGGATGCCACATAAAACGCGCATAAAGATCTAAAACTAGTACTATAACATGAATATTGTGCAGTCTGGGTGTTGCCACAACAACATGGGGACTGAACAATGCTTACCTAAAGAGAGAATTAGCAAAATGCCCCTGAGGACGCTGGAAAATAATATTTTTTACTTTTATGAAATGTGACAGGAAACAGTATAAAAAAAAAATACTTGACACACTAGAATCGCGGCCAATGTAGGATCGTTTTTTTCATCGTCTGTACCTACATTAAAAGCGCCGCGGCCGTTGCGTTGTGTATTCGCGTCTGTGGATGCCGATGTCTATGTTCTCAGTTGCTATTGCCAGTTACGGAAAGTCACGGAAATTATGTGTCTTTTCACTTTCCGGTTTCACCGCAAATTTTAAACTTATTGCTCGCACGAAATGCATCATGTAGCATACCATTCTAAAGATGAGATTCTCAGCTTTCCAGTCATGAAATTATTTTAGTCTTTTATTTATCATGGTCAGCACAGTGTAAGCGTAAACAATCACCTTTCTGCTTTTTTTGTTAAATTCAGCAGTTTTTTGTGTTTTTCATGGTATTTCAATAATAAAAGAATAGTACAATCATGAAATTTTTTTAAATTTAATGGCTTTTGCCATTACCATAGGTGTATTGAACACATTCAAGCAATTTTTTGTTTGATTGCAAGGATTTACCAGTATTTTTTCAAAGAAAATGGCCAGGAGGGATAAAAAGTGTGTGTGTTGCAAATGAATTGAAATGACCCTGCAGTAGAAAGAGTAAGCCCAAACGACGACGTATGGAGATGCCGCCTATGTGACCTACGCCACTCCAGAAAGAGAATGATATATCACGTGAGGCAGCATTACACGTTCTTTTTCTGCCATTGCGGCAAAAAGAGCCCTTCACATAATGCTATCGTGAAGCATATAAGAAGTCATCAGGGATCGGATGAACATGGTGGAGTGAACAAGCCACTCTATGAGGTATATAAGGACACGTTCGCCGAGTTTTGCAAAGTCCGCGGTTGGCAACAACCAGCAGAATTCGGCAAGCCGACCCCCAGCCAAGAGAAGAAGCCAGAAAAAATAACCATCCAAGTTCCAGTACAAAAGCGGCTGGGCGGAAAAGTGGAATCGTCTCCCCCTTCAAAGAAAGAAATAATCCTGACAACGCCGCTTACACCCCCGAAAAGGAAGACAACCCCGACAAAGCCAGTGACACCCCAGAGGAGAAAGAGAACTCCTGAGCGAGACAACACCACAGGAAGGCACCACACTCACTGGCGATCGGCACTACAGTTGGAGAATGAACAGGAGGAGGGAGAAAAAAAAGGAAGCTAGACCAACTTGAGCGAGAATTGCACCAGCTCACCAGAGATGCATATAAACTGCTAAAAAATGCAGAGGACGTTAAGACGAGAATGCGCCAGGAGCAGAGAAGCATCGAACAAGACCAGTAAACTACACTTATGGCTTTATTTGATTGGCAGTGTCGCCAATGGGGCGCCGCATGTGAAGGACGCCACAAGTGTAGCCTCAGTTCTATTACACAACAATCTACTATTCATAGACTTACTTATTTCCTATCTCATATCCAGTGTATACCCAGCTCTATGCTTGTAGCTTCACCCAATCAATACTAACTGAAGGGAGCCTTTTTCTCATATTATATCCTAGGGCGGTGCTCGACGATACTAGTCACCCAATCAGTGCAAACAGGGCGTGACATTTCTTTACATTTTATATATTCTCTTTGTTTCACCCTTTATTATAAAATGCTCAGTTTAGATGCAATAAAATCAGAGTTACACTGCACACTCTCAGAAGTCACTTTGTTTTACAAAATACTTCACAGCGCACTATACAAAACCTCTGCAACAAACTTATCCAATATAGCTTGCTATAACGATAAACTTAATTACACAGTAGTATAGACATCAGTCAGAATAATAGCCAGACTGTTTGGCCTTGCCTGACATTTGTTCGGCCTCGGCTGTAGAGGGCAATAGTGAGACTGGCCGGCTCAGCTATCAGTCAGAGATGACTAGCCACTGAGTCAGCAGGAAGTCGTAGCTGTGCCACTACACAAGCAGAGCCTACATTTGGTGAAGGGAGGAAGTACAGGTGCTGAGGCTAAGCTACCACAAGTGAAATCCTGTACAATAGTGCTTTGTTTGTACGTGTGTGCAGGAATTTTCTATAACTGTTTAATAGTTATATTGGTAGCTACCTGCACTGCCTCTAGGCAAGAGAGCTACTCGTCTGTCTCGACAGTCTGCTAGTCAGGTAGGCTTACTGGCGTCCGCCCATCAGCATGTCAGCTGGGGGGAAGAGCACTGGAAGTTACTGCCTGCCGAACAGCTGCTGTCGTCTGGCTACTGTCGTCGGATAACACTGAATGCTACTTGGACCTATGGGTCGTAGGAGCGGTTATCTTGTGAGCAGTATAGTCGTCTGTTATCGTGTATCAAGTATAAGTTTTGAAAGAGTGAATGCTGCTTGTATTCTGAATAGAATAAAACCAGTTGAGTCTCCCCAGGGATACTGCCTTGTGAGGAGACTGAAACGTATTTATATAACAAAGAGGCGGTGCCAGAAATAGCCTCAAAGTAATTAATAACATGTGACAAATAATAATAATAATGTCGAGAGTATAAACAGCGATCGTTGTATGATAAGATAGAATAAATGTAAGTGGGATCGCTAATTGCACTGTCCTTTGTTGTAGATTTGTTCGCAGTTCTTCCTGTACACAGTCCCCCCCATTGGTTGACGTAGGGGACCAATGCAACAGTACAGAGGAAGAAGAAGAAATACAAGATGTACACACCAATATAATAATAATAAAAAAATATAACATGAGTTTGTTTGGCAACATACATAGAACACATGGTATTTGCAGCAATATTGTCTAGATATGATGTATAGCACACAGGTTAGCATAGAAGGGTAAATAGGTAGGTAGATAAGGTAAGTACTGTACATGTGCGCGGTGACTGGTTGTCACAAGCATTTGTCCTTATTTATTGGCATGGCTCTCCAGGCTTTTAATTTGTTCCTTCACGTCTTGAGCTTGTCTCAGCAGTCGGTAGGCATCCTCCGTTAATTTATTCAGCTCTGCCCTCTTTCTTTCAAGCCGCCTGCCTCTCTCTCTCTGCTCTTGTTGGTGCGGGCCTTCTTTTCTTCTAAGGGCGGCATACTCTGCTGTGGAGCGTAGTGTGACAGGTGTCCTTTCCCTTGGTTGTCGGGGTGCAGTGGCAGCAGATTCGGCCCGTCTGTGTGGTTCCCGACGTTTAATAGGTTGCTCGTCCAACTGCTTCACGGTGCGTCGAATCTGCTCTGCCGTATTCTCCACTTTCTTGGGCTTGTAGTAGGGTGACAACTCCCGAGGCAGTTTTTTGATGGGGCTACTCGCCCGTGTTGGTGCTCCCAGTCTGTCTTGTATCGACGTGGCACGCTTGTGTGCTGGTGTAGGAGTAGCTTTTTGCTCTGATATGGGTAGAGGCCGTCCGAAGGGAGGCGGTTGTGGCCACGTCATAAATTGAGCGAACTCCAAGTAAGACTCAGCATCGACCTCATATAAAGGTGCCAGAGGCCCTCCGTGAGCGGTCGATTTGTTTTGTTTGGTTATATGTTTTCTTAATGCATCCCTTGATGCCGACTTTTTGCCACACGTGCAAAAATAGAAAACGAAATGTTGGTGTGTGTGATACACCACCCGCTTACGGGCGTTGGTGTAGTCACATTTATTACATCGCCATTCATCCTCCGTGTCATCCACCTTTGTAATCATGTTCTTCAGGGTGGTGAGTGTATTTTCTGACAACCACGTAGTACGGCTAGCCGTACTTTCGCTCAGTTGTACTGGTACACTTATTCTCAGCTCCTTGGCAGTAGATACTTTGTTTACTCGTACTACCTCCTGTCCCAGCTGTGCTTGTCTCCTTGTGTGCATCTCCTCCTTTGTTGCTACGCGATTGGTGCAAGGAGGTTGCCTTCTCTCTAACTCGCTGGCCACTGTCATCAAGTAGTCTTCCCCGACTATCTGTTCTGCTATGGCGGCATCTTCCTCTAGGGATACGTCTAGTTTGGCTTGCTTCTTCTGCTTCATCTCCTCTACTGCTGCTGCTGCAATTTTAATTAATTCTACTGTGGAGAGTAATTTTAGATCGTGTGTACTGTTTGAACAGTTGCTGCCAAGTGGATTGCTGCCAAGTGACAGCTCCTCGTTTTGTAGGATACAAGTTTGCCGCTGCGTGGGGTCAGCACCTTGCTGATTGGAGGATTTCGCACTCTCCTCGACGTCATCAGCCCACGTGGTTGTTCTCCCTACGTCATCGCTTGTGTTTTTAGCTGTGGAACTTGGTGCCGTGAGTGATCGGTTACACATAGAGTCATCCTCCAGTGCTCTAGTAATAGAGTTATACCGGGTGTTGTGTTCTCTTGGTATTTGTTCGTCGGTGTAGGGTTGGGCGTCGTCGTGAGAGGTAAGTTTATTATTTAATTCTTTTCTTTGTTGTGTGGCTAACTTTCTCCAGTATTCTTTAGCATTTTCTAATGACTTCGGCAATGCCTTACTCTCAGAACATCGTTTCACTTCCAATAATATATTTTTTGGAGTGTCATTGTGTTCTGAAGGTGCCAGGCATTGCTCCATTACCGTAGGTGATAGCAATGGGTTGTTTCGTCGGGTTGGCTCTTCGTTGGTCATCTGATAGCATTGGTAATCAGCCAATTTCGACGGCGGCTTGGTGTTCCTCTTGGGCCTGCCCGTCTCTGTTGGTTTTTTACTGATGTTTAGTTCTTCTTCTACTGCTTGATGACTCGTTGTGGCATCGCCTATCCTTGGCTCTGGTCTGTCGGCATTATTTTCCGCTGCGGTGGGAGTTTGAGGGGGAGGTGGACTAGGTGCACTGTTATCTGGTAATGCCGGCCACTCCCTATCTCTCTCCCATTGTTCGCGTCGACTCAGCCTTGTGTCGTTGTGGGGTATCGGCTCCCAACCCTCTGTCTGTGGGTTGCTGGGGCTCGGTTTGTCTAGCTGTCTGCTCTATTAGAGTTGGTAACTGATTGATCTGGCGTTCTAGTGCTGGTAGGTCTGTTCGGGCGGTCCCTCTGTTCTCTGGGGCCCCTCTGATTTCTGCTGGCTGGGTGCCAGGGTCTGGTGGTTGTCTTATACCGGCCGCGGGTGGACGACCTCTTCGCCTAGCCGCACCCTTCATGTTGGGGCGTAGGGCGGCTTCTCTATTGGTGGGTGCCTTCCCTGCGGGCTCGTGGCAGGGTCGGTATTCTTTCAGGCGTCGCTCATTTTGTACGGACGTCTGCCCGTCCTTCTCTATCCGGTAAGTGTGGTTGGGATAGGCCTCCACCACTCGATATGGTCCAACAAAACTGGGTTGCAACTTGGGGTTACTGCCTTTCACCCTCCTCTTGTTTTCCAGCACTACCAAGTCATCGGGTATGTAGAGCAATGGCTCTTCTGTATCATCTTGTCTGACCTCTCTTTGTTGCTCTCGGAGCAGGTCGTGAGCTGCTTGCAGGTCCTCTTGCATCTGAAGAGCGTACTCCGTCACCAACTGCTTGTCTGTGTCTGCAGGCCTACCATCCAGCTGGTCGGGAAGTCTGACTTCCCTGCCCAACATGAGGTAGTTGGGCGTCTCTCCCGTCGCGGAGTGTGGGGTGCCGCGGAAAGCCCTCATTATCTGAGGCAACAGCAAGTCCCACTCCTCTTGCCCGCGCCTGAGCAGGAGTGTCCGCAGGGAGTCACCCAACGTCCGGTTCTGCCTCTCCACTACCCCGTTGCCCTGTGGGTGGTAGGGTGTGGTACGTGTCTTATCGACATTCCACAGGACGCAGAGTTCAGCCATGAGTCGTGACTCGAACTGCGCTCCCTGGTCCGTGTGGAGCTCCTCTGGCAGTCCCCAGTAGCAGAACACCCTTTCGTCAAGGGCCGTCGCGACCGTCGGGGCGGTGGCGTCCGGGATGGCAATGGCATCGTGCCATCGCGTGAAGTGGTCGGATAGTACCAAGACCCACTTATTCTTTCGCCTGGTCTCTGGGAGGGGTCCAACCAGGTCCACGGCTACCTTTTGAAAGGGCCTGCCGGCGAACAACCTCTGTCTCTCCTGGACTGGCGGCACTCCCCCTCTCTTGGCTACTTGGCAGACCTCGCAGGACTTCACCAGTCTGCGTACCTCAGCGGACATCCCTGGCCAGTACCAGTTGAGTTGGATCCGGTTTCTGGTGCGATTTACACCAGCATGGGACAGCCCATGCGTATCCCATATCACCTGTCGGCGTCGGGACGACGGGCAGACGGCGCATAGCCTGGTCCGACCCTTGGGGGCTATCTGCATAGTCAGAGTACCATCTGGCTGTACCGCCATGGCCTCCTTGCGGCTGTAGAGTGCCCGCAGCTCCCTGCTCCCCTCTTCCAACTCTCTCCTGGTCACTGGTCTGCCGCCGCTGATCTCCTGGTACATCCTGGCCACGGGGTTTTGACCCGTACGCTGTTGTTCGATACTGGTGACCATACTGTTCCATACTGGTGACCACACACAGCTCTGGCGTGTCTGCCTTTGTCTCTAGGCCTTTCATCGGTACAGGATTTCCTTGCCGGTTTCTGGGTAGTACGTCCTCTGAGACAGGAGGCCTCGCTAACTGGGATTCTGATCCAGGGGCCCTGGCAAGTTCAGCGTGGGTTGGCCCACCATCACGCTGCTCTATGGCACTGCACTGACGGCAGTCCATACAAGGTTCGCGCCTGCTCAAACCATCAGCATTCCCATGCTGTTTGCCAGCCCTGTGCTCGAGTTTGTACACAAACTCGGCGAGAATCTCCAGCCACCTCGCAATCTGGTTGGACGTTCCTTCCGCCGGCACAGCCACCTTAAGGACGCATGGTCGGTGCGGAGCTTGAACTCCCGACCGTAGAGGTACGGTCGAAAGTGTTTGACTGCTTTTACGACAGCCAGTAGCTCGCGCCGAGTCACGCAGTAGTTCCGTTCGGCGGGTGCTAGGGTCTTGCTATAGTAAGCAATGACCCTTTCCTGTCCGTTCTGTACCTGCGACAGCACTGCCCCTAATCCAACGGCGCTGGCGTCCGTGTCCAGGATATAGGTCTTGGCAGGGTCTGGGTAGCCTAGTACTGGTGCTTGCACGAGTCCCTGCTTCAGGCGCTCAAAGGCCACTTGCTCTTCCTCTCCCCATCTCCAGGGGGTGTCCTTGCTGGTCAAGACAGTCAAGGGCTTAGCAGTGGTGGCGTACCCAGGCAGATACTGCCTGTAGTACCCTGCTGTACCGAGGAAGGCTTGCAGTCCTTTGATGTCTCGGGGAGGTGCCCATTCGGCTACGGCCTTCACCTTTTCCGGGTCAGTGGCAACGCCCTCCGCACTCACTATATGCCCCAGGTACTTGACCCGTTGCTGTAGTAGCTCGCACTTGGACGGCTTGACCTTAAGGTTGGCCTGTTGTAGTCTACTCAACACCTCTCCCAGCCTCTGCAGGTGTGTCTCGAAGTCGGGAGCGATCACAATCACATCATCCAGGTAGAGCAGCAGCGTCTTCCAGTGCAGCCCTTGCAGCACTCGTTCCATCAAACGCTGGAACGTGGCTGGGGCTGAGGTCAGCCCGAAGGGCAGCACCTTCCAACGCCACAATCCACTCCTGGTGATAAATGCCGACTTCTCCTTGGCGTCTGCATCGAGCGGCACCTGCCAGTATCCACTGGTCAGATCCAACGTGCTAAAATACTTGCTGCCAGCTAGGGCATCAAGGGACTCGTCTATCCTAGGTATAGGATAGGCGTCCTGCCTAGTGACATCGTTTAGCCTCCGGTAGTCGATGCAGAATCGCCACGTGCTGTCTTTCTTGCGTACCAGCACCACCGGGGAACTCCAGGCCCCGTCTGCGGGTTCGATCAGTCCCTTCTCTAGCAGGTCTTTCACCTGTCGTTCAGCTTCGGCCTCTTTCTCAGGTCCCAGCCTGTGTGGAGGCAACCGAACGGGTCTGGTGCCCTCTGCAACTGGAATGGCATGCTCCACCAGGTCAGTACGGCCAATGTCTCCGTTATTTTTGCTAAACACGGCCTCGTACTTCCTCAGCAGTCCCCTCAATTGTTCCATCTGTTGCTCATCTCCGCACCCTCTGCTCGCCTGTTCATACAGTTCCACCAAGTGGTCAGGTACTGATGAACCTGTCGGGTCCGACCCGGTTGGGACCCCGGGAGTGGTCTGCTGTACCTCATCGACCGCTACCCCTGTGAACGTTCCGATAACCTCGCCGGCCGGCAGGCTTATCACGCTCGAGGTAGGGTTGAGGCACCTGACCAACACCCGTCCTTGTTTATCCGGTGAGTTTACGCTTGTAGCCAAGGGTAGGCTCCCTGGTAAACTCTGGATCACGCCCTGTGGACAGTAGCTCCGTGCGGCAAGATGACACGGTATGGTAGCTTCTGTCTGTGGGGGGATCTCGGTTCTCCGAAGTACTTGGACTTTAGAGATCAGTGCCCTCCCATAACGGTCGGTGCGCACCAGCTCTCTGTCCTGCATGACCAGTACTGGTTGATCAAAGCCCATACGGCACTTCTGATTAGCTAGAAATGGCATCCCAAGGATGACATCTTCGCTAATCTGTGTGACGACGAACGTCTCTGTATAAGCCACAGACCGTACTCGTCCTGACACACTGAGTAGACCGTAGAATGGGAGTTTAGTCCCATCTGCCATTAACCCATGGGAGTCGTACTCTTGTAGTGTGGCTTTCCGGATGTCTGGTAGCTTGTCGTACACGCTCTTTGATAGCAGGTTGGTGTTGCAACCTGTATCTATCAGGTAGGTTACGGTCTTTCCTTCCACCTTGCCCGGCAGGTAATAGCTGGACTTGTGCGGTCGTTCCATCTGATTCACGCATGATGCGAGGGGGGCAGCTTCTGTTAGCAGTCCAGGCGGTACTTGGGGCTCTCTCCTGTACTGGGCAGGAGTCTGCACTTGTCTTCGCCACTGCTCGGCTGGCCTCTTTCTTTTAGTGTGTGCTCCAGTGGGAACTGGCGGTAGTTCCTCATCATCCGAGGAGTCTCCTTCTAACGCAGACAGGTTGGCAAACCTGTTCCGGGTCTGAACCGGTACTGGCTGTGGTATGGGTGGGGTGTAGGCCGGTCGCCTTACCGTCTGCCACCCATCCTGGGTCTGTCTTTCAGACCTGTCTGGCTTCTTGCTTCTAGGGGCCCATCTGCAGCCAGTCGGTTTCCCTACTGCTGCGGGCCTGTTGCGTTTCCCTGGTAGGTGTCTTGACGGCACTCCCTCTGGGTGTGTCCCAGCTTCTGGCACTTCCAGCATTTGACTACCCTTTTGGGTGGTCGAGCAGGTGTGCTGTCTGACTGGGTTGCTTTGAGGTCGGCCACTTGTTGTGTGAGGTTGCTGAGGGCCTTGGCCAGTGTTTCTAGATGAGCCTCTATTCCAGGGGTCGTCCCTTGTGTCTTCACTTGTTGGCACTCCTCCTCCTCTATCTCTACCGTCCGAACCTTGGGTCCAGTGTAGGTCGGCTGTATCTGCAGGTATTCATTACCTGCTTTTACAGCTGCCTCCAGAGAGGTCGGCTGTATAGCCAAGAGGTGCCTTTGTAGGTAGGCATTGCCTAGTGTATTTTGAAAATGCTCTAAAGCATATTCGTTCCGTTGTATGCGGGCGGAGTCGTCATGTGCGGTCTCCACCAGGGTCTCTATGGCCAGTGCGTGCTCTCTTAGTGAGTGCCGTGGCTCCTTTCGGTAGCCGGATAGTCTGGCCCTAGCTTCTCGGCGGGTGAGTCCGAAGCTTGCCTTTAGGGAGTCCACGATCGCCCACATCGTCTCTCCCCTTCCACACTGTTGCGCCTTCCCCTGTAGGGACTGCCTCAGGTGTATGATAGCCGTCGCTGGTGCCCAATTGTTCGCCTCCGACACTTCCTGGAAGCGTTGGATGAAATACTGGACGTCCCCAGTGCCATCGTACGTAGGGGCCTTGAATGAGGTCGCTGGTGGGGGTGTATCTGTCAGTTTGTCCAGGATACCCGTCAGTTGACCCATGATCCTGGTGGTAGGATCGCGGTCAACGCTCATGGCTCGTCGTCTGTTAGCCATGGTCTGCCGTCCGGCTCTGCCTTGTCCTAGAGGTTCTCGTCAGGGGATTCGCCGATCCCACTGTTGCCACCAATGTGCAGGAATTTTCTATAACTGTTTAATAGTTATATTGGTAGCTACCTGCACTGCCTCTAGGCAAGAGAGCTACTCGTCTGTCTCAACAGTCTGCTAGTCAGGTAGGCTTACTGGCGTCCGCCCATCAGCATGTCAGCTGGGGGGAAGAGCACTGGAAGTTACTGCCTGCCGAACAGCTGCTGTCGTCTGGCTACTGTCGTCGGATAACACTGAATGCTACTTGGACCTATGGGTCGTAGGAGCGGTTATCTTGTGAGCAGTATAGTCGTCTGTTATCGTGTATCAAGTATAAGTTTTGAAAGAGTGAATGCTGCTTGTATTCTGAATAGAATAAAACCAGTTGAGTCTCCCCAGGGATACTGCCTTGTGAGGAGACTGAAACGTATTTATATAACAAAGAGGCGGTGCCAGAAATAGCCTCAAAGTAATTAATAACATGTGACAAATAATAATAATAATGTCGAGAGTATAAACAGCGATCGTTGTATGATAAGATAGAATAAATGTAAGTGGGATCGCTAATTGCACTGTCCTTTGTTGTAGATTTGTTCGCAGTTCTTCCTGTACACGTGCATGTACTGTGCGCAATTGAAGTTATTGTTTGTAAGACAAAGAACTTCTGAGAGTGTGCAAGCTTAACTCTGACTTTATTTCAGCATTACATCAGTATTTATAAAAGAGATTATATAATAGGGTACAGACACAACAAAGGATGCCATGTCTGGTACATTTGATTGGCCGTGCTTACAAGTAGACATACAGTAGGTGTGGATTAAGTAAATGGTTGAGTAAACATAATGATACAGTATTTGGCAAGACATGACATAGAACTATCTCACATAGAACGCTTTAATATAAATGTACATTGTAGCAATGGGGCCGTCTGTCACAATATTATTAGTTAGGCTATTTATATTATTATATTTTTGTGCTATTATTTTTGTCCTATATTACCATGCATTATTATTATTATCTATTATCATTAATTATTGTTATTTATGAACATTAAATATTGTTACTATTATTGTTTTTTATTATTATCATTTATTATTATTTATTGATAACCATTAATAACCATTATCCATCCTTCTAACATTGTTTTCATTTGCTGTTTGTTTTTACCAATGTAACTTTTAGCAGTTGAGAATCATTTCTATATCTGACATCTTTCTTGATTTTAACAAATTCAAATAGAAGGTTTTTCATAACAAAAAGCCTTTTGATGAAAAATTGCTGCTATTCTTTTTTAAATCAAGTTCAGATATGGTAATTTTTTTGCAGATTAACTATTATTTACAAGTTATTAATAGCAATAATGTAAAGGATATTTTTAATTATGTTATTAAACCAGTTCAATATTTTGATAAATATAATTTTTCTGTTCGGAGACCAAGAGCTTATCACTTGTTACCCCTAATTGCAATGGGCTATTAAGATAAATTATGTTCCAATCAATTGCGATACGATAGTTTATTTAGCAAGCAGCCCCAATACTTGTGGTGAAAAAATTCTTATCAGTATCACTGATGGACATTTGTGTTTCCATCTAAATTTACTTTTGCCCCATGTGTATGCTTTGAGTGGCAATTTCTTATTAAATTTTCAGGCTTTACTAGAAATTTTATTTGACAATCGCATTAAGCTAAAACTGGTGTGTAACAATCAGAAGCTTACCATCATGGTGGGTAATGCGTGCAAACAAATTTTTGTAATCATTTGCGGAATTTATGTGTGAAAAAAATGTGTGAGAGTAACAAGGAAGTCCATTCTATTACGGCCACATCAGCTGGATTAGAGAGATGCTGCGCGATAATCATGTGACATGTTAATAAGTAATACCAAGACCACTGATATGTTAACCTAATAATGCATGACATGATATTTGTTATGTTGCACACATCTAATAATAATGAAATGAACAATACTGTAATAATTATAATATCAGCTGACACTTTGATGCGATCATGGTAAAATTAGTTCCTCAAAATGAAACCAGATAGTAAGTCATGACCGAGCCTTCTACAATAAATACATAGATTTATGGTGACAACCAGTAGAGTGCTCCTCCCAGAGCTGTTTGAGTAAATGCTGGAGGTGTTACAGTACTTAGATAACGTATGACGGAGGCTACAAATTATTTTGCAGCACCAACATTGTTTAGGTAACGCTTATTTTCATTATTTGCAAATCAATTTCAAATCATTTCAAATACTTGAATTGATTTGAATTGGATTTGATTTGCCACTGACCCAGTTAGGACTTGATCTGATTTGCTCGTCAAGCTTCATGATTTGTACTTGAATTGATTTGCGAAAATGGTGATTTGCGAAAATGGTGATTTGCAACACCTCTGATAATTTTATGATGTTTACGTTTACTCTAAATACGACAGGTTGCCTGACTCTGGTTTACTGGTGTAGTATTATACAGATATGGGAGCAAATCTAAAACCTTTGACTCAAATCATTTTGAAAATGGACCAAATCAAATCATATCAGGGGCACGAGAAATTGAGGCAAATCAGATCAGTGAAAATGTCAAATCAAATATTTGCATTTGATTTTCAAATCTTTTTTCAATTATTTCTAAAAAACCAGCACTGTGTGCAAAAGCAAGGACAGAAGTCCCATTGTTTACATCCTCTTTGCATTAACAATGATGGGAAAAGTGCCTCAAGTTCAAAATCCTATATAAAAGTAGGTTGACATAAACTCTCTTACTGTACCATATAAATATTAAACTATAAAGACTTATTCATGCCTTCACTAGGCAGCCACCACAAAATTGAGGGTTGCATGCAACAGCATTGTAGACAAGCCAGTACAGCTTTGTACCTCCTATTTCATTGGCATGGTAATGAGTCACACGAAACTAAATTATGGAAGAAAAAAATCTGGGTTCAACACTATGCTCTATATCGATACTATTGTTCTTTTCTTGTTCTATCTGCATGAGGCCAACTAATGGAAGAGTGCAGATGGTTTAAAGTGACATGCATGTACACCACTTCATTTCTAGTTGCCTAATTAATTTTCTTAGCTGTAGTAGCTTTCACACGCTGACACTAGAAAAAATTAAACACAAGTGATATGAATTGAAAATATAATGATTTATTTCCATAATAAAAAAGTACAAAAAAATTTTTCAGGTAATTTCCCACAGTTTCCAGTAAGTTTCACATCAGAATTAGTGCATCTAAAGTAATGAAAGATATAATAAACATATGCAATAAGAAATTGAGAAGTTAAGATCTGCACAACTACAAGACGAAACCTTAGTTCAATTGGTGGTTCGTGGAGGTATCAGATATTACTACAGAAGTTTCATGATGTCATGAATGCAAATCAAACAAAGAGTATAAAATAAAAATAAAGCGCAAAGCATTGTAATGTAGTTGGTTGTTGCAGGACAGTGGGTTTTATGCAATAAAATCATTGCTGATGAGCAGAGAATTACAAAACATTCCTGCCGGTGAAATTCTTTATATGCAATAGCAATAATTTAAATTATAAATACCAATTGTTTCTTGCGGTGGTAAAAAATCACTCATTGTTCATATTAGTACACAGAGTGAATTATTTTCTAACAAAAACATTCAAAGAGATTAGAACACTGGGTAAAGCAACCGCAAATAATCATGAATAAGAGTATTCCGCATTTTGGTAACAAGATGGTGTACAGAAACTTAGTGTTATCTTTATTTTTATTGGTATGATTTAAAAGAAAAATGAATTTGATAATAAATAATAATCAATAATAAATATAACACATAGATTGATAAATTTCAATCATAAGACAAGAATAATAGGAAATAGTATAACAAGAATAATAGCAATCAATAATTAGTGGTTAGAGCAGTTACATCACAGGAAGTAGGCGTCGGTATAAAAGTTTATAATGACGCATATGTTCGAACAAACACATTTTTTTAGACTGATGGGTTAGTATGCATTTTTGAAATATTTGAAATATGTCTCTCATTGTCAGTATCACTTTTTCAGCAAACCTCTCCTGTCTGTTGATTAAATTTATGTTATGCAAAGCAGTAGATTTTTGATCAAAATTCTTCACTCGACAGGTGTGAATCGTTGATTTGAGAGCAAATGACAAAACCAAACCTTGATAGTACCACAAAGTGATTCAATAGCTGTGTGTGCAAAAGTTTTTATTTCCCTCGGGATAGTGGATAAACAGATGACCAGGCAGATACTTTTGACACTGATGTATATAAATATATGTAGTTTGTATTCTTTATCTATAGCTGTAGTTTGTATGTCATGTATATATATATAGCTGTAGTTTGTATATTATATATATATATATAACTGTAGTTTGTATGTTATATATATAGCTTTAGTTTGTATGTTATATATATAGCTGTAGTTTGTATGTTATATATATAGCTTTAGTTTGTATGTTATATATATAGCTGTAGTTTGTATGTTATATATATAGCTGTAGTTTGTATGTCATGTATATATATATAGCTGTAATTTGTATGATATATATATATAGCTGTAATTTGTATGTTATATATAGCTGTAGTTTGTATGTTATATATGTATATAACTGTAGTTTGTATGTTGTTTATGTATATAACTGTAGTTTGTATGCTATATAGATACAACTGTGGGTTGTATGTTGTATATATAACTGTAGCCTGTATGTTACAGGTAGAGATGTGGTTTCACAGTTGTACTGTGTACCTAGTAGTCACAGTCTTCTGCCTCCCATCAATCATTGCACAGACAATTCAACCGCACATACTTTGTGCAAATGAAACTGCCCCAGGTCATAGTTCTGGAATCATCCAGTACCCACCAGAAGGATCTGATAGAGATTGTACCCTGACATTGACTGGGTTTGAAGGGGATTACATCAGCCTACCAAAGCTTAGGAAACTAACAAACGGAAGTTGTTCAGAGATAGTTGTCAATTCTGAGAACTTTTGTATTAAAGACTCCGAATATGGAGAATCGGCTATTATCAAGTTAAGCGATGAGACATTAAATATCACCTTACCTGTTGGAACATCAAACTTTACAGAATTACATTACTATAATCAAGGTAAGTACACCCTTTCATGTATTGTATATGTCTACACTGCCTCTTGTTTGTTTGTTTGTTAATTTGATTACGATTGATCTAGTGTCTGCAGTTCGGCGTTAATTTTACCTCGACAATTATTTTTAGTGGTATTTTTATAAACATCAAAATTTTTTCTGAGAAGTATGACAATAAGAGTATTTGCTGAGAAGTATGACAATAAGAGTATTTGCTGAGAAGTATGACAATAAGAGTATTTGCTCCACAAACAGGACTAAATATACTGGCTGTTCAGAAGTCATTAAGAGTATTCGCTGAACAACTTGCAATAAAATAAATCAGATCGGCAATAAATTTAATCAATAAATAATCAACTCGGGGTTCAACAAAATTAGCTCACTGAATCGAAAATAATCAACGGACATTTATAGGTTGTTTGTAGGTCGCGAATAAATCTGATCTCTATATAAATTACAATGAGCGAGTCTATTTTGTTCATTTTCACTCATCGATTTTATATCCTTGGAAAATGGCAGCTTTGCAAACTATTTCGATTTAAAGTGATAAAATTTTTATTTTTCTTGAGTTCTTGGGAAATTGGGAGTTATCTTCTTTATGATCTGGTTGGTAACCTGTAACAATTCATTGTTTAATTACGATGTTCTATTCCGTTCCATTCGAGACATATTGAATTACGGACACTTATTCTTTTTCGCCCTTCGTCGGACAAACACATTGTGAATACTCTTAGTACGTTGCGTATGGAACGAACATTAGTTTAGAACTTCACAATAATTCAATAAATGCTTAGAAATTATTTAACAAATCATAAAGGAAATAACTCCCAATTTGATGTTTATTCAAGAAAAATAGCAACTACATCATTATAAGCAAGTGAGGTTTATAAAGTCATATTTTGTGTGATATGATAGCTGCTTTCTCAACTTGTTTTTGAGGGTATAAAACTAGTTTATTGAAATTAACGAATTAGACTCATTTGTTATAATTTATTTCCTGTTCAGTATCGTTCATGACCTACAAGTTCTAATAAGAGTATTCGCGACTTGTTCGTCGAACAAAATACAAAAAATGAGAGGTGTTCGTAGTTCAATATATCACGTAAGCAACGGAACATTAGTCTAGAACAACATAATATTCAATGAAATGTTATGGTTTTCCAAACAAATCATAAAGAAGATAACTCTTAATTTTCAAAATAATCATGAAAATAATAAAATTTGAATTGCTACAAACTGGAATAGTTTGTCAAGCTGCCCTTTAATTTAGTAAATCTTGAACGCTTGCATTATTTTGATTTATTTTTCAAGGATATAAAACCGGTCTATGAAAATGAAAAAAATCAACTTGCTCATTATTTATTTAGTGTTCAGTTTCATTCGCGACCTATGAACAATACAAATAAATACTTGCTGATTATTTTTTTTATTCAGTGAGCTACTTTTTGTTGACCCACGAGTTCCGAACAAAATGATTATTTATTGATTAAATTTATTGCCGGTCTGTTTATTTTTATTTCAATGTGTTCGTTCGGTGAACGGAGGTCGCGAATACTCTCATTAATATGAACTATTTGATAGGAATGCACTGCATTACATTAGCTATACTCTAGAGGTCTAGCTGGCTTGTGGGATTTCGTGGTGTTCCACTATCAAGCTCCACCACCTGGTGGGTATTTGATGGTGGAGTGCCACAAAACCCACAAGCCAGTCAGGCCCCTAGACTACATTAGCTATGTTGGATGGACAACTCCAAAATAGGCAGAACCTATAATTGCATGTTGCTGCCGCTTGAAGGCAACTGGCAGCTGTGTCTGCAACAACCAATTAAAACACAGACATAGTCACTTCCCTGTATAAGCAGCTTTATAGCTTATCATTCAACGAAAAGTAACAATATAAAGATGAGAGAAAGTTCAGTCTATTTCCACGTTTGTTCTTGAATTATATTTTTTTTTCACCGTGACAGATAGATAACCATGAGATGATGAGGTGCTTACTAAAAATGGATCTTGTTATGTTATTTGTGTCATGTCAAAGTTTACTAGCAGTTATTTGTCATTTCCAAAAATCAGTTAATTTATGTTATTGCCAATAGTTTCTCTGAATTCAAACAGCATGAAAGTGTAGGAATATATATGCATCGGGCTCTGTACTGTTTTAATGTATGGATTTGGATTGAGTTTTATTTATATCATGCTTTGAGGATGCATAATTTGACCATTGCTCCACGTACTGTTAAAGTACCTTGGCTGCTGACATACACAAGTTTCTTTCAAAACAAGCAATAGAAAACTATAAAAGTGATATGTGAAGTTCTTGCTCACTCTGACTCTCGTACTCTCGTACAGAACGGTTTTTCAAAAACAAAATTGTTAATTTGTCCTGTCCGAATTCCAATTATGTTAACCCCTTTGTGTGGAAAAAGTATTTAAACACCAAAAAACCTTAAAGTTTTCTCTCGATATTTATTGACAATGAGAGAAAACATGGCGTGGGAGTGAGCTGAATTGATGAACTCTTGGAAATGTTAGCTGCTTAATAGCCAATGGTAGTCAATTTTAACAGTTATAAAATAGCCTTACTTTCAGCGGTGAAATTAGCCTATAACACATTCTCTAAAGTATTATTGCTGATGCTCACACAGAAATAAGGTTTTCGCTTTGTTCTCTCAAGTATTTTATTGGGAAATTTATAAAACTTTCAGTACTGACTGAAGATATTATTGAACTGTTGTGTCTCCGGTTTAATTTAAAAAATGTAATCGCTTGATGTGAAGATCCTTTCAAGACTGATATGTGGTTTCCAATGAACTCAACCAGAATACATTGTGTGAATTCTCATTTCGATATTTATTATTATTTGAGAAGACACTTCACTCATGTCTGTAATTTTGTACAAGAAAATAATTATAACAAAAGTATTTGTTAATGAGGATAATTAATAATAGTTTTCACTATCAATATTAATATATAAAATCATTATACAATAAATAATTACTTTATGGAGTAGGGACACCAGCTACAGGTTCAATCATCTCATTCTGACCAAAGCTGTCGCTGCTGAGACTGTAGTCTAAGAAGTCCAGTGATGATAAAAATATATTATTATTATTATTGAAATAAACTTTGATGAATGAAAACGTTGTAGCGCCGATTTCTTGGGTGGGGGTGGGGGCGATGGGTTCACCTGTTTTAAATAAAGCGCTTTGGTCAACCATTTAACCATGAAGCTTATTTTCAAATTGCTTTCCTAAACAAATCTAACTTGTCTCCACCAGTTGGCTTACTTCTGATGAATAAACCTCCACCAAATTGACAATCCTTGAGAAAAAAAAACGCCAGTTTTAAAAACTACAAAAATATTTGGTCTTAAAGCATCCCAGCATTGAACAGTTTTTTGTTGATTTTGTGAATATTCAAGCAGCAGATTGATGTATTGAACAACCCTCTCAGCCTACTCAGTGCTGATCTACAAGCCTGCAAAATACTCCCTTTCCAGAAATGCTTGCCAATTTTTACACTGCTTAAAATTGACGTCATCTTCGGGTATTAGCTTCTTCACGGCGCAGTATTTATTTAACCAATCAGATCCCGGTATTTATTATTATTTTATTTATTATTATTCTACCTACATACTACTGTCCATTCTTGTATGAATACCATTTATTGCTCCGTTACTCACCGAAAGAAAGAAGCACAATTTTTTTTATCCTGTTTATGTAAAGAGTATGAAATGAGATGATCCTTTGTTTGTGATGGTGATCACATTGGACAACCTGACTAATCCCGCAATTGTCTCTTGTTGCCATTTCATATTAAAATTGCGTAATAAACAAGCGTTGATTTTGTTTACTATGCGTGCGCACTAATTGCGTCCATACTGATAGAAACCACTAATTCCGATTTTATGCGTGCAGCGCGCAAATTGAAGCTATGTGAAAAATGACGCGTAACAGTAAATCTCAACATTAAATCTTAGAATCAGTTTTTGATGGGGTGTCTTCGTAAGGATTTTTTATTCCTGTTGAAATTAGCCTAAGTTTTAGGCCAACATTTGAGGCAATATCTGTTTATTTTGCTGTCACTATGTTGTGTTATTGATTGGGAGTTGTATGTTCCTGCGTGATGGTGGTGGCCTGTGAATGGATTTCATTGGATGATTGGTTCAGTGGGCGGGGTTTTTTCTGCTGGTTTGTTGGCCTAAGTTAAAGGGACAGCTTCGGCGACCAAATGGTCGCCGTACCAAAGATTGTAGTAAAAATTAACTACCATCGTTGGCCCATAGCGTGATCAGCTATGTTTTGGTTTGAACTTTTTATTAGACCTCGGTTTATTTTCGGCTTTTCTTATTAATGATATTTATTATTATTATTATTATTATCAGTTATTAATTAGTTTTGTAGCCAGCACCAACAAAGACAGGTTTGAAGACTTAAAAAATTGTTATTAGTATTTGTATATTATTTAATATACCATTATTGTTATTTGTGGGATGAGGATAATCTGATCAACAATAACTCCTGAGAAGAATAATTATGGTGAAAATAATCCCAAAATAATAAGAACAATAATAAATAATACATGGAATAAACAATATTATACAAATAATAATAATATTATTTTTAAATCTTCAAACCTGTCTTTGTTGGTGCTGGCTTCAAAATAATTAATAACTGATAATAATAATAATAAATATCATTAATAAGAAAAGCCGAAAATAAACCGAGGTCTAATATAAAGTTCAAACCAAAACATAGCTGATCACGCTATGGGCCAACGATGGTAGTTAATTTTTACTACAATCTTTGGTACGGCGACCATTTGGTCGCCGAAGCTGTCCCTTTAACTTAGGCCAACAAACCAGCAGAAAAAACCCCGCCCACTGAACCAATCATCCAATGAAATGCATTCACAGGCCACCACCATCACGCAGGAACATACAACTCCCAATCAATAACACAACATAGTGACAGCAAAATAAACAGATATTGCCTCAAATGTTGGCCTAAAACTTAGGCTAGTTGAAATGGCCTTCAGTAGACCTAAGACTAAATGAATTGCCCAATCAAATTTCATTTTAAACGCAGACGATACAACTTCATTCATTTATAAAAATTTGCCATTATTTATTACAATTGACCACGCCCACATTCCGAAAATGACGTACACGGTAATCAATAATCACTGGCTTTCCATGGGTCGAACTTAGTCCGACTGCAGCTAGTTCGGTTCATGGAAATAAGTCACAGTTCGGTCTAGATAGCTCTGACTCAGTTCGTCTGTGCAAACCGAACTCAGTAGGACTGCAGATAAATCAGCCCATGGAAATAACATGGTTCGATCTAGGCCGACTGACTCACACATCTTGGAGGTAGGATAATAGGAAATATTGAGAACATAACTCCACAAGTTCGTACTGGTGCTAGAATGGAAAAGTGTATTGGCTTTAGGTTCGTCCTGGCCCAAATTAGACCGAGACCGACTGGACTGAAACCAAGTTCGACCCATGGAAAGCCAGTGAATGGAAGTTATAGTGAGCTGAATTTCAGCTGATGCGACGAGCATTTGAGGCCAACGGCTTTTTGGCAAGCTTGTAAATCATGACTGCGTAGGCCTAGAGGGTTATTTAATACATCAATCTGCTGCTTAAGACTTGAATATTCAGAAACTCAACAAAAAAGTGATAAGTGCTAGCATGCTTTAAAAGACCATACGTAACAACCTTTAATAGAGGGTAAATACTTTTGTGATTGCAAGTGAAAGTCTAAGCTACAATAATAAGATGTCTTTATGGCCCGTTGACTCTGGCAGCAATTTATTTAGCAGTGCTGACTTAGCTGTTATAAATGTCCAAGCTTTCGTGTAGTACTGTTCCAGCTCAAAAGCCTAGCTAGGTTAGCAATAAAATATATCAATTTCCACTTTCATCATCAAACCAAAATAATACACCGTGGGTCATTGTGGTTTTTTTTTATTAAAGTTTGGTTGTCCAGGTTGTCTCTGGTTTTGTTCAACAAGGCTAAAGTCTCCAATGCGTACACAGACAAATAAACTGTTAGTAGCTGTATGAACTGTACAACTTATATATGTTTGTAGTCTTTGTTTGCTCTGCCATTTTATATTAGTTGAAACGTTTCATTTGTGATATTAGACGTACAAGGTTTGAACTTACTGGTTTTTATTGTAGTTGGAGTGTGTGGTAAGATATTAGACTTACCAGATCAACCAGAGATACAACAGTTGAGTGGAGTTGGCGCTACCTCATATGTACCAGAGACTGCCTCCAGCCCGTGCTCTATCTACATAGCGAATCTACCCAGCCCACCAGTAACTGTACTATTTGAGTTGTTGTACTCTGAAGGATTAAGTGGTATAGTAGGCGTAGCTGACAAAGCTTTCTCTAGTACAACTTCAGGTAGCTCTCTACTAGCTGACATCAATGGTGAATTTGCTACTCTGAGTTATATTCCTGATGGCTCTGAATCCTACGACTTTTTGATAAGATTCCAATGTGAGTATTTCTACAATATCCTACCGACACTCAATTTGTGTAGTTTGAACTTGCAACTGTAATGCATGTTACATTTATTTATCTGTAATAATCGGGAGGTTTAGCAAGCCGTTAATTACAGACGCAGGCTCGCATACACCATGATTACCTTATGTCAAGAATTTTTCCAATGTGAGAGTTATCTTCCCCATTTCTTGCCACAAATGTTAGTATTTTTAGTGGTGTGGAGTCCATTTTACTACTTGGAAAAAAGCAGATTTAACTTTCACGACATGTTCGCTGAACAAATTTCAATAAAAATAATCAGATTGGCATTAAATTTACGTTTTTTACTTGATGTAGTTCTATCGCGCAATTGGTCAATTATTTCAATATTAACGCTTCGCTGTATCACTCAGTTGTCTTGTTTGAACATAAACACTAAACATTTTTAACAAGCTAATTGTTACATATCATTTGCCGTGTTTTAACCATTCAGCAAGCCAAATATATAGCATTAACTGCACTTAAACTATTTTAACCGTAAAAACCAGTTTAAACCATAAAGACCTGGTTTATTCAGTTTTTCATAAAAAACGAATCCTCATACCACATACATCCACCGATTACTAAGCCATTTGCTTAGCAATTGCACGATTTTGCAGCTTCAGTTTCCGGAGAAATCGCTAAGCAATCGCTAGCATATTATTTGAGGTTATCACCAGGTTTGGATCCAGATCAAAAACTCGCCAGACTCTTTCTTGATCTACCAATCACAGCGCACAAATGTTTTATCCCTGTTTCCAATAGTGTCTCGTCATATGCAGCGCTCCGATCTACCAACAATACTATAATAAATTGAAGGCTATGCTTTGTAACAGCGAGTTTGACCTGAATCGCTGAAGAATGGGTAGTAGTGAAAAGTTGCGCAATTTCGGGAAGGGACCTCCCCTACGCTGAGCAAAATCGCTAGCGCGATCACTATATCTACATAAGGCATTAAAAATAATCGATCAGCAATAAATTTAATCAATAAATAATCATTTTGTTTGGTACCCGTGGTTCAACAACAAGTAGCTCACTGAATAAAAAAGTAATCAACGAGTATTCATTCATATTGTTTGTGGGTCGCGAATGAAATTGAATTTTAAATAAATTATAGCGAGCAAGTCTAGTTAGTTCATTTTCATAGAACGATTTTATATCCTTAGATAATGTAACAAAATAATCACATTGGTCCAACATCTACTAACTTAAAACAGCAAATTCATAAATCGTTATTTGATTTATTGCGATGCCATTTTTATTTTTTTTTTTATCGCTTTACAAGTTGGGAGTTATTTTCTTTATAATTTGTTGGTATTCTATAAGACTTCATTGAATATTTACGATGTTTTATAAAAGGGCTTAGGACAGGCTTTGAAAGACGCACTTTGTGTTTAGCGTTATTTTTTCATCAAGCATTGTAAAACTATTCAGAAGACTCACTTGCGGCAAAATTAGTGCAATGGGTTTGTAGAGATCTATGGAGGTCTCTATGACAACGCTGTCAGTAGACGGGCTTTCTGCGAGCAGCAGTTTGCTTATGATATTATGTAGTATATTCCAACCAGTAATTTATTTGTACCTTTTTTATTATTTTTAGTTTAAAATTGGTTTCTAAAAATCTTAATTATTATTGTTTGTTTCAATTTTTTTCATAGGCATATGGCCAGTATTTCATATTTAATTAATATTATCGTTGTGAAAAAGAAAACCAGCTTCAAAAATATAATATCAGCAAACTATTTTTCCATCTCATATTAGTATAAAATTATACAAATAATATTGTTTAATTAATTTTTCACTTGAAAAATATTATTTTGATGAAAGTATTTCATTAGTTTTTTTGATTTAGATCACAAACACTTTCATGTGAAGGCCGGTGTGTACATAATAGCAGCTTACCAAAAATGAGAAGAATTGCTGAATGGAGAAAAACAACTCCAAAAAATTTAAATTTTGTTGCAATCTCATTTTTATTGCAGTCGCAAAAATCTGTGCACAATACCAATATTTTGGAGACTCCCTTATATACAAATAAACCAAATTTTAACAGCTTGCTTTATAGCCCCATCTAGTTTGTTGCATCTTCGGGGAAAAATTGCGTCTTTGTGAGTGGTGACTGCATATATAGGAATCACCTTATTGGTGAGAGGGCAACTCCATATAATTTTTTTGGACACATTTCAACCTCCAAAGGTTGTAATTAATGTTTTTTTAATGTTTTCGATCAAAAAGACAGGAAAACAAAGAAAGTTGCTCCAAATCAATGACAATAAACTATCAATAATAGCCTACGTGTACATGTCTGTGTTTTGCTGCAGACGCAACGTTATAGTAGAAAAATGAACTGAATAACTATTTTTTATTATCAACTAGAATTACCTTATTACAAATATCGGTGATTTGTTGGTTTGAGTATCGAAATGATGTTGCCACCAAAGTATTTATGAGCATTTTAGCTGCCAATGGCCGTTTATAGATTAGTCCACACAAAGCAACCATTATATTTACAAGCATACTGGTTTATTGGTCTCGTCGTAGAAAACTGTGTCTCATGTGGTTTCTGTAACCACAACCTCGAATTTTCTAAATCTCCCCAATGTAAATACTTGCTGTCAGAGAATTCCCACTTGCGGTGTATTATATGTGATCATAGCTCAAATATCTTGTTTCCTTCAGTTCAACTCTTACATCACATTGTATCACCAACAGCACACTTTAGGTTGCCTGTACCCAATCACTCTCTTGTGGCTTGATCAATGGTTGACCATCTGTACATATGAATGTTTGTATGTGACATGATGTTGTAGTACTACACTGTGGAGATTTACCACAGATAACAAACAGTGTACATGATACAACAAGTTCCCCATGGCTACCTGGTGCTGAGGTTACGTATCAATGTACAGATGGATGGGTGGTAAAGAACAACAAAAGTTCTACTGTAGAATGTCTACTAGATAGAAGTAGAGAGATAGCTGAATGGAGTGATCACTCTAACATACTTTGTGTTAGTGGTAAGTTATTTGACTTACATGTAAGTATGCATGTATGTACTTACCTGTATTACATAACTCCATGTAGAATAAATGTATTGGTCCATAATAACCTAGAGGCATGATTTGTAGTCTGTCACGAACCTCTAGATCAGGGTTATTTACTGCTGATCCACAATAACTGATACAGCCACCCGCTACCTACCATGTTTGTTTGGATTTGATTATAGTTGAATGTCCGCTGACAGAGTCACATGAGAACGTAAAAAATGGTAAAGTCATGAAGGAAACATATATCTACAGAGACAAACTACAGTATGAGTGTGATGTTGGATATGTGGGAGATGTAGTAGTAGAATGTACTAGTAATGGTAGCTGGTCTGAACTTCCTCTCTGTCTACTTCACTCAGCAGGTATACTAAGTGACTGGATACCTACTACTAGTTGGAGTGTTATTGACTGTACATGATACATAGTATACTATATTTGTTTGCAGTTGCAATTACAGCTTCCGCAGTTGTTCTGGTTTGTGTGGTTGTGGGCTTGGTTTGTCTACACAGGAAACTTAAAAGGTAATATATAGTGTCTCTTCATTTGTATCATGCTATACTAGCTAACCTGTCTGTTGTATCCAGGAACAGATGGATGTGATCTGTGACATCTCTTGCCTAACTCTGACCTTGTCCTCTCATGGATGCCCCTTGTGGTGCCCTCCTGTCATGGCAAACCTCTATAGTCTTTTTTGTTGTGGTGGTTTTTGCTATTGGTTCCTTTTTTCTCGTGGTTTCCCACTTTCACATCTTTTTCCACAGTCTTTTCCTCCGATGGTCCCTTCCTCCCTCACTCGCTTCCTCCAATGGTCGCTTCCTCAATCACTTTCAGCCCTCAGTTGCTTCCTCTCTCAGACACTTCCAAAAATTGATCCCTTAAACTCTGGTTTGATCATTTAGTTTTCCACAAAGATTCCCGTAAGTTAATAATTATGTTTGAAAAACTGGCGTGATTTTATGTCTGATCATTTGGGTACAATAGAAATTGAACTCATGATGATGAACAATAATAATCAACGTCGCTGTAATAAGTAAGGATAATAATTAATAATATTGTTATTATTGATTTATATCAAAGTTTTACACCTAACTGCTACTTACAAGAATCAGTTGGCTATGAAATGCCATACAAATGCTGGCCGATAAGTCGTAAAAACCATTTTGCTGCGTTAGTAATTAACTATAGACGACTTGGCTTATAACTAAAGCAATGTATTGACAACACACTCTTGCAAGATACAATATTGTCCTCATATCGTTATCATTTTTGATAGAAACAGCTTATGACAATACCATGATGTAATAAGCAGCCAGATAGCTGATATAAAATGCAAACTCATCGCATAGTTATCCTCTCTTTGGTGTAGACAACTCTGCATGAGTATTTTGATAAATAGTCTAATATAGGTACAACAAATGTACACTTGGAAGATTTCAACAAAACATAGTTTAAATATTCCTAAAAAAACTTAGATGGAAATCTAGTGACAGATACTTTCAGGTAAGTATGGAAAGATATGACTCATTGATGCAGAGATTGTATGGTTTATTTGTAGCAGGTCTGCTCTGAGCTCAAATAAGGATGAAGACTTGGCAGCTGGTGAGTGGTTTTAGTTCTTTTGTGAGAGAGTTCGTTATAGTTGTTCCTTGTTACTTACACTTGTACGTACATTTATCTCTCTTGGTACTTACACTTGTACATACATTTATCTCTCTTGTTACTTACACTTGTACATACATTTATCCCTCTTGTTACTTACACTTGTACATACATTTATCTCTCTTGTTACTTACACTTGTACATACATTTATCTCTCTTGTTACTTACACTTGTACATACATCTATCTCTCTTGTTACTTACACTTGTACATACATTTATCTCTCTTGTTACTTACACTTGTACATACATTTATCTCTCTTGTTACTTACACTTGTACATACATTTATCTCTCTTGTTACTTACACTTGTACATACATTTATCTCTCTTGTTACTTACACTTGTACATACATTTATCTCTCTTGTTACTTACACTTGTACATACATTTATCTCTCTTGGTACTTACCCTTGTACATACATTTATCTCTCTTGTTACTTACACTTGTACATACATTTATCTCTCTTGTTACTTACACTTGTACATACATTTATCTCTCTTGGTACTTACCCTTGTACATACATTTATCTCTCTTGTTACTTACACTTGTACATACATTTATCTCTCTTGTTACTTACACTTGTACATACATTTATCTCTCTTGGTACTTACCCTTGTACATACATTTATCTCTCTTGTTACTTACACTTGTACATACATTTATCTCTCTTGTTACTTACACTTGTACATACATTTATCTCTTTTGTTACTTACACTTGTACATACATTTATCTCTCTTGTTACCTACACTTGTACATACATTTATCTCTCTTGTTACTTACACTTGTACATACATTTATCTCTCTTGTTACTTACACTTGTACATACATTTATCTCTCTTGTTACTTACACTTGTACATACATTTATCTCTCTTGTTACTTACACTTGTACATACATTTATCTCTCTTGTTACTTACACTTGTACATACATTTATCTCTCTTGTTACTTACACTTGTACATACATTTATCTCTCTTGTTACTTACACTTGTACATACATTTATATCATAAGTATGCACTTTCATGTCTATACAACAGCATATCAATCCTTGTGATTGGAAATATTTTAAACCTTCATTACAAACACAAACTTCGATAAACAAACCGCCAATATACATGTATAGTATGGCGGTTTGAAGTTCGTTAAAACTTGTTTATTTGAAAAACTCGATTGTTTGAATACCCAAGATTCTTCATATTTCCTATGATAAATCCAAATACTCCAAAAGCTGACATCCAACAGTTTTTATTTAGTTGAAGTTGAAATTAATTACTTATCTGTAATTTTTTAGAGCAAAATCACAAAAACCCATCCTCTCACTCCCCTAATTCACCTCCCATGCTCTCACTCCCCTAATACATCTACCACCCTCTCACTCCACTAGTATACCTCCCATCCTCTCACTCCACTAGTACATCTCCCATCCTTTCACTCCCCTAGTACACCTCCCATCCTCTCACTCCCCTAGTACACCTCCCATCCTCTCACTCCCCTAGTACACCTCTCATCCTTTCACTCCCCTAGTACACCTCCCATCCTCTCACTCCCCTAGTACACCTCCCACCCTCTCATTCCACTAGTACACCTCCCATCCTCTCACTCCACTGGTACACCTCCCATCCTCTCACTCCATTGGTACATCTCCCATCCTCTCACTCCACTAGTATATCTCCCATCCTCTCACTCTCCTAGTACACCTCCCATCCTCTCACTCCCCTAGTATACCTCCCATCCTCTCACACCCCTAGTACACCTCCCATCCTCTCACTCCCCTAGTACACCTCCCATCCTCTCACTCCCCTAGTACACCTCCCATCCTCTCACTCCACTAGTACACCTCCCATCCTCTCACTCCACTAGTACATCTCCCATCCACTCACTCCCCTAGTACACCTCCCATCCTCTCACTCCACTAGTACATCTCCCATCCTATCACTCCACTAGTACATCTCCCATCCACTCACTACCCTAGTACACCTCCCATCCTCTCACTCCACTAGTACATCTCCCATCCTCTCACTCCCTTAATACATCTCCCATCCTCTCACTCCCCTAGTACACCTCCCATCCTCTCACTCCCCTAGTACACCTCTCATCCTTTCACTCCCCTAGTACACCTCCCATCCTCTCACTCCACTAGTTCATCTCCCATCCTCCCACTCCACTAGTTCATCTCCCATCCTCTCCCTCCCTTAGTACATCTCCCATCCTCTCACTCCACTAGTACACCTCCCATTTTTTCACTCCACTAATACACCTCCCATACTCTCACTCCCGTAGTACACCTCCCACCCTCTCATTCCACTAGTACACCTCCCATCCTCTCACTCCACTGGTACACCTCCCATCCTCTCACTCCATTAGTACATCTCCCATCCTCTCACTCCACTGGTACACCTCCCATCCTCTCACTCCAATAGTACACCTCCCATCCTCTCACTCCCCTAGTACACCTCCCATCCACTCACTCCCCTAGTACACCTCCCATCCTCTCACTCCACTAGTACATCTCCCATCCTATCACTCCACTAGTACATCTCCCATCCACTCACTACCCTAGTACACCTCCCATCCTCTCACTCCACTAGTACATCTCCCATCCTCTCACTCCCTTAATACATCTCCCATCCTCTCACTCCCCTAGTACACCTCCCATCCTCTCACTCCCCTAGTACACCTCTCATCCTTTCACTCCCCTAGTACACCTCCCATCCTCTCACTCCACTAGTTCATCTCCCATCCTCCCACTCCACTAGTTCATCTCCCATCCTCTCCCTCCCTTAGTACATCTCCCATCCTCTCACTCCACTAGTACACCTCCCATTTTTTCACTCCACTAATACACCTCCCATACTCTCACTCCCGTAGTACACCTCCCACCCTCTCATTCCACTAGTACACCTCCCATCCTCTCACTCCACTGGTACACCTCCCATCCTCTCACTCCATTAGTACATCTCCCATCCTCTCACTCCACTGGTACACCTCCCATCCTCTCACTCCAATAGTACACCTCCCATCCTCTCACTCTCCTAGTATACCTCCCATCCTCTCACTCCCCTAGTATACCTCCCATCCTCTCACACCCCTAGTACACCTCCCATCCTCTCATTCCACTGGTACACCTCCCATCCTCTCACTCCAATAGTACACCTCCCATCCTCTCACTCTCCTAGTATACCTCCCATCCTCTCACACCCCTAGTACACCTCCCATCCTCTCACTCCACTAGTACATCTCCCATCCTCTCACACCCCTAGTACACCTCCCATCCTCTCACACCCCTAGTACACCTCCCATCCTCTCACTCCACTAGTACATCTCCCATCCTCTCACACCCCTAGTACACCTCCCATCCTCTCACTCCACTAGTACATCTCCCATCCTCTCACACCCCTAGTACACCTCCCATCCTCTCACACCCCTAGTACACCTCCCATCCTCTCACTCCACTAGTACACCTCCCATCCTCTCACACCCCTAGTACACCTCCCATCCTCTCACACCCCTAGTACACCTCCCATCCTCTCACTCCACTAGTACATCTCCCATCCTCTCATTCCCCTAGTACACCTCCCATCCTCTCACTCCACTAGTACACCTCCCATCTTCTCACTCACCTAATACAACTGTCATTCTCTCACTCCACTAGTAAACCTCCCATCCTCTCACTCTACAAACAAAATCTTAGATTGATCCATGTTTAAAAAGTTGCAAAAATGTAAAAAGGACAAAGTAAATGACTTCACCTTCATAACTAGTGAACGACTGTGATGACACACAAGTGATATATGTTCTTTGCTTTCACTAGTTTATACATTGGCATATTTGTTTGTAAATACATAATGCATGACCCTATCAATAAGTCCCGTAGCAGATCTGCAAGTTTGTGGAAGGGAAGCCCATACTTTGACTACTTGCCAAAACAGAATTATCCTCCTTTTTTAAATGATTTGCTCCCCCTCCGACTCAAAATTGGCTCTTCCCGTGTACAGTGTTTCAACAACTGCTATGACACACTAGATTTGAGCACATTTTTGCAAGTTTCAAAGAAATAATCTGACTACCAGTGTATAGGACCTAATATACCTTTGAACTAGAGCTAAGTTATAGTAATATTTTTAATAAACTAATAAATAGAAAGTTTAATTATTTATGATGCTGCTTACTCAACTTATTAATATAACAATAACAATAGACATAGCGATTGTCGGATGTCGATATCTGTATAAGGAGGAGATTTCATTGTCATGCTAGTCTTCATTGTTATTTTGCTGTGTTCACGTTTACCGGTATTTGGCGGCAACGATCTAAGAGTGAGGGTTTGTCACATGATGCACGAATGAGCCCAGTGCGGCAGTCTTGGAATTAATATAGTAGTAAGTGGACACGAGTTACTGTTCTCTATCTGCAAACCCTTTATCTAACATGACACAGTCGGCATAGAACCTGGTATCATTGTTGTGTATAGTTAGCTGTGTTGTATAATTGTGCAAGGGAAGTTTGTGAGGGGCATTCGGTGTTTAGTGTTTATTGGGAAATAAGTGTTGGATGTCGAGTTTGTGTGTTACAGGAAGTTCAATGTTATAACATAGGTTCTATCGGTATTGGCTTAACCTAGGAATACGGGTACATACACGGGTTACTGGAACTTAGGCTAATTGGAGAAGACCTGGATGACTGAAGTCATCCAGATAATAGCGGTCTTCTTGAGATAGTGTTTACTGGTAAGTGTCCGTGTTTTCTTGCTTCTTCATCTAACAATAAGTGCTGTGTTTGTTCTTTGGTAGTGATTGGTGTCGCTGGTACAATGTTTATTCGTGGTATTTGTGTTATTGTTGATGTTTATTATTTACTGGTGTAAAGGAGTTGAGTGGATCGTCTTTGAATTACTTGCGTCACTTTGGATTATTATTATTATTGTTGTGTACCACGTGGGCACCGATAATAATTAATATTTGTACATTAGTTGTACTGTGGTAGAGAGATATTTGTGTATTTGTATAATTGTACAGTTGGGTGTTAGAGGTCACAGAGCTGGTGTTATTTAGAGAGTTTAAAGTGCCATCCACTGAGTACAGAGTCTTTGGAGGTGGCGACTTTCTTGTGCAGTAACTGTAAGAGGGATGAGTAGGGGACTTGATTTATCATTGTTTCCGAAAGTGAAGTTAGTGGGTAATAATTTTTTCAGAGGAGTTCAACAATTGGTTGACTTAGTTTGTGTAGTCTGCTAAGGTAGCAGCTTTGACTACTGCAAAAGGTGGGTTTTGAAGGGGGCATGAGGTAGTTGTGAATTTGATTAGAGGTAGAACTAAACTACTAGCCTTATTAATTGCTATAAGTAGTGATGGTATAGATATACTGCAGTCGCCCGGCTTTGATTTCAATGATTAGACTGTCAATGGGTTTGATAGGGCAGTAAATTTCACCATCATCATGTCTATTACTTCCAGGAAGTTCATAGGTTCTACTATCAACATTTATAATAATATTATGACATTATCTTTATTATTTCAAAATTAGAGGTAGGTCACTGTGAGACTGCGTCAATATAAATTCCGTATTTATTTATTTATGTAAAATAGATGGAGCCAACACTACTACGAAATGGCCTTACATTCAAATAAAGCTGCACAGCGCTAGCTATGTACTGTGAATTGGTTATGATTTAGACAACTACATGTAATAGACATAATGCCATTTTTTGTTTTTGTTAATTTTTGTTTCTATCTATACCGATTGACAATAACTAGCGACATAAAACCCATAGATAGATATTCGCAACGGCTGACAGAACTGAATGTGTAAACTGATTAAAGTAGACCTAATTATTATTACAGGAGACAACAGAATCATAAAGTTTGGTATAGATTAAATCAGCAATGTAAATAAAGCGCTAGACTAGCAGACTACATGGGAAAGTGCAACTTGAAGCGTGGCCAATAATGTATATTGCACAATTATTATGTTTCCATATCATGACAAATTATCGCCAAATCTCTATGGTTTGCTACCACAAATAATTGGCGACAAGGGCATATATTTCCACGACTCAAAGTTTATTGCTTTTGGTTGAACCACACCCACAGAGGCAGTTGCAAGTTGCAGTCAGTGTGTTGTTAAGTGCAATTAAGCCAACTAGCAAGCAGTCTGTTTTTATTATTATTTTCCTATATTGTGGGATGAATTTATGAAAAAAGAATCACAGAGTTGTTGGCTAGCTAGGGAAGCTGTGCGGTGACAAGGGATTTTAGTAGCACTTTGGCTATGATTCAATAAATGATATTATTTGTAATTAGTTTGTAATAAATAATAAAAAAGCAAGAGATTTTTTGTTTAAAAAAGATTACCATTTGTTTGTTATTACTGCAATTGTTATTTATTACCGGCAGCTAAGATTCGTTCGTTTCAACTCAGTTGTATTGTTTCTTGAATAACGGTGTAATAAACCACAAATTATCATCGCTAGTTAAATGTAAACACGCAACAAACTAACGATGCCATGCAGTTACAATGGATAATTTACGGCTCCGTTTTATTGCGCATGCCTGGTTTTATCGCCTTTCGGGGCATTAGCGTTTCTTATAGCAATAAGCATCTGGAATTTGGCTTATTGCCAATTTTTCGCTTTCAGAGAGCGACGAATGTTTTTCGACAAGTCTGGCGACAAATTTATCGACGGTGGTATTTCCAACAGGAATTTCCCTTTATCGCCGGCTGTATCGCCAATTTGTCTGATATGGAAACTTAGTAAGTGTGAGTTTTTCCCAATTAGCAGCAGTTATGTCGTAGGATTCTTTTACAATAACAAAGTATACTAAGACTAAAGCCTGGTTCACATACGTATCGTAGATGCTCACAACTGATGGCGAATCCTCGCACAACCATCTGCGATGTATGTGAACCTGGATTTTCAGTGGCTCGTACGTCGTCGCTTGCTGTCGTAGAGGCTCGTAGAAAACTTCTATTGAACAAACTTTCCTGCGACCGTCGCATGATAGGGAGTACAATTTTCTTACTTTATTTCTCAAAAACCAGAGTTAGGTCAAGGTTTTTCATGTAAAAATGACTGCCATCAAAAAAATTATAATAAATCATAAGATTATTATTGTTTAGCTATAAATATTTATTATTTATTATTAATTTCCTGAGGAAAATTTTGTGATAGTTGATTTAAATGTATAAATATACATATTTTCTGTAAATTTTTATGTAATAGCATAATTAGTGTATTATTATAAATTGAGATTAAAAATTTTATATTAACACATGGTAAAAAAATAATAATGCTCCATTGAACAACAGTTATAAATTTAAATAAAAAATATGGAATAATATTTTTTGATAATATGAGTAACAATCTGATATCTAAAATTGTTAAAAATAATAAATAGGTCGGCGTAATTAAACAACGATAATTCATTTAGTATATATGTAGTCGTTGGTCAGTGAAGATGCGCGTCGAGATGTTATTACCTCCCAGTCAAGAGAGTGATCATACCTCTTGCGATCGTGAGTTTGCCAAGTTTATGTGAACAGATATCGCGGATTCGTCGTACGAGGATTTGCGATCACTTGCGAGCATCTACGATATGTATATGAACCAGCCTTTAGAGGTAATGGGCAATGGTCGGTAAAATGTTTGTGAAAGCGGAACTAAAAAGAATATGTTCTGCAGTACTGAGATATGCTTCATGAAAAACGCAGCTGGTTCTCAGTCTGTTAGTTTCAAAATTCAGTTTTGAATCTGTATTACAGATACTGGTGGGGTTTGCTACTTACCTAGCCATTTGATTAGAACTTTATATCTTATCACCACACCATCTGCAGCAAACACATTGTCGTCAACACTTTTCCAGTCACCTGAGCCTTCAGAGTTTGCCAACCCGTTTTTATAACTGCTGGATCTTTTTGGATGATGTGTTACTATAAAGGCCTGGCTACTCAATCGCAATTTCCGTGCGTTATTGCACAAGAGCTCCGAAAGGTCAACTTGCTAATGGGGTCCTGGCACAGCAGTCTCGCTTTAGCGATGCAACCGAGAGTAGCTTAGTCGATCATATAACTTATCATTAGAAATCACGACTTGCTCGTCTATTATTTAGATTTTCGACAGATTTCAGACAGATTTTAGGCAACTGATATGAAAAAAATTTTGTCGTTGGGGAAGCTCAAAGAATCAATACAGCCGTTGAATTTTTCTTTTGAAAATAATTTTGTTTTATTAGTAAAAATTAATTGAATATTATGCTCGTGTGTAGAGTAATAGCTTTGCACTTCGGGGCTCATTGAGCTTGCCAACGCAAACTAATTAAAGCGCGCCCTTGAACGATTACCGTCGTTTGCTTTTACATTGCCGTTTTAGTTGGACAGTTTGTGGCGACGGCGCATCGTCAGTATTATATACCCAAAACATATCAGCCGCCGTAAATGATAAAATATTTTTTCAGTAATCGTTAAAAATGAAGCGACTTTCATTTTAACAGCGCTATCAGTGGAAAGCCGGCTCTCGGTTATTTTAATAATAACTCCACAGAAAAATCTGCCGGGACCCCATTAACCTGACTTTCGTCCGTTTCGCAAACTTTTAGCGTGTTCAAATTATGCGATGCGGTTTGTCCAGTGGGCCGTGCAATATTTGTTGTGATTGGCTAAAGCTAAAGCGGGTCAGTTATGCGCGCTTCAGTGGTTTTGACCCAACAGCTGGTAATAAAAGCTACTAGCAAGACTGCAGCTAACACGCTACTACCATTGGTTATTAGGTCAGCTAAGGTAATATAACTCCTCAACGCAACGTAGCCGAATGCACAAAACACGCGTTCGTGTAGCACTTAGCTTTTAATGCATTGAAATTGCACAATGCGTGGAGCTCGAAATTTGCGATTGTGTAGCCAGGCCTTAAGACTAAACTTTATTGCCCTCTCTAGTTCGCTTACTAATCTTTCGCAGAATGTGTCACAGGAAAACATTGCTGGTTTCAATTTTTGGACTTTACTTTCTGAGACTTCAATTTCTGTAGTTTGAATGATCTCTCAATTCTATGTTCAGCATAATGCGTTAAATGCTTAAAACTTTGAAAATTGACGCCACTATTGCTCCATATAGTTCTATAACGATATTGTAACAATAACAGGAATTTCTTTGTTGCAACAGAAGAAATCTTCCAAAATGAACTAGTGCATTATAAAATGTACATTTACAACTCAACATAAGTACCCTAAACGTTTGGTAAATAAAATAGCTGATGAAATGAAAGCAGGTATTCATGCAGAAAATATCACTGACAATCAAATGAACCTACAAACATATCAAACTACCATATGAAGGAAAACTAGTAAAAAGACTATTCAGACTACTAAACAAAACATGTCACAAACTAGTAGACAACAAAGTCAATACAAAACTTATTGAGGCAGGTAGTAAAATTAGTAGCAAGTTTAATATTCAAGGCAAAACAACGTTTGCATATAAACAACAACTTTGTGTACCAGATTACTAGACCAAACTCTAATTGCAGGTAAAAGGGTAGAAGAAACAGCGCTAAGGACGCAAGAAAGAATCACACAGCAGTAGCAGAGGACTGAACTATTCTACTTATATCAGTAGAATATGATCAAAAATTTATGTTTTTCGTTCAATAAAAAATTATAAAAAATATGACTCTTGTATTTTTTACCAAAAGACAGCATTTTTTAAAAAACTTTTTTATTAGTTTCGAGAAGGAATAATTATGCCTTGAAGCAAATGAAGCCTGTAGGGAATACGGTAGGCGCCTTTACTGGACTGCAGTAAATGGAGGAAGCTCTGCAGTTTATAAATACAGTCTTTAGTGTTGGTATACTGTGCCGGGATAACTACTGCAGGGCGGAGGGACTCAACGAGCGCGCGGACAAACCCAGTTGTATACTGTGTCAACAATTTCCTTAAATCTGCACCCCGTAGATCAATTTTATCAGTTACTGCCGGATCAGTTGGCAAGCACAGAGCCCACGGCTCAGACAAACAACATAGAGTGTTGTTTTAATAGTGGCTCCATACATCAGTACCGAAGTCCTAGGGTGGCTTTCCACTAGGATGATTGGCAAGACATAAATGAATGAATGCAAAGAAACACAAAAACTCCAGCCATTATAAAGGCAAGCTGGCAGGAAGTCAATTATATATAAGAATGCACGACCAGGAAGTAAATAAACCCATAGTAGTGGGTATATAAATAGTTAACAAGTCATACAGTGGAACAAGGTTAAAGGTAAATGGTGCCAAGTGGCTAAAGGGCAGAATCCTCTCTCCATTGCCCAATCATAGACTCCAAGAGGGTCCCGAGGCTATACCTAGCCAGTGGTTGATACATCCGGTGATCCAAGGAAGGGTACTTCCCGCTCCAAGGTTAGACCAAGCTCCTAGATTGTATTGGAGATCGTCGGCTAAGGCTGCCATCTTGTACCGTCCCAGTATCACCAAACGATGTCAGTCAGGGGTCACCACTGACCCTGCAAGGGTCAAGTCTGGCCCTGCAAGCTGTGCCACTGGCACAGAACTTTTATAAGGGATGAAGGTAGAATCCTAGCGCACTTCTGGTTGGTGTTTGGCTAGAAAACAAGCAGTTTACCACTGGCATGTACCAAACTCTACCACAGCACCAACTGAACCTTAGAAGTAGTAGTTATTTGTCAACCTCTGGTATAAATAAAGAATACTCTTTAATTATTACAGCTCCATTGATTATTATTATTTACTCTCATGATAATGGAGAACTTTTGTATTTTTCGGCACGGTTGTGATGAAGGATGCTCAAGTTTAGCATAAATAATAATTCATTTCTGTTAAACTACAATTATCTTACCACCAAAAGTTTGTAATTTTAAATCTTCAAAGAGTAGAAAAATTCCACGCTGAGAATCGGCTCAATTTAAAGTTCAATTTATTAAAAACTTCAAATCTATGGTAGGCGTCCATGCTTTGTAGATTTGAATAATTCAAAACTCCGTCAAAATGTGACGAATGGAAATCCAGTGAATGTACAGATGTACCTGATAAAAGTGTTTTAGACCTTTGTTTGCCAAACCAAACGCAAATAGATTTTGTTTTGTAAATCAAATTGGTTGATAAAGTAATCACTTTGTTTGGTAAATTCACTGAATAAGAAAGTTAACTAGCCAATGTAAAACATATTTAATTTCTTTAAAATTTGAATTCAACAGGATGCCACAAATGAGTCCAAATAAATGGCCGATTATCTATAGCCAATAGCAGCATGTTTTAGCCATCAGCGCAACAGCATTTGAGAAAACCGCAAACAATCAGATTTATATATACAGGCTTTCCAAAATTCGAGATTGATGTTGTTTTTTATAAACTGTTCAATAAAACCAAAATAAACATTTTTGTGTTTACTCTACTCTACAAACATGTCTCAAATTTGATTAGTTCCTATATTAAAGTATTTCAGCGATAGATCCGTCCATAGTCAGCATAGACTAAGTTTGTGTTTGTAACTTTATGGTCTATAAAGAAATCATATACGTTTGTACTCACTCAGCAGGTTATGTGGAGCCTGTATGTAACAACTTGTCTTATTGGGTGATACTCTCAAGTGACAACAAATAAGAGTTCAGTGTTACAGTTCAACCAATCCAATGGTGTCGTATCTGTAAAACACAGCCACAAGTACATCAGAGTAACCTGCCAACAACCTTTGTTGTTGTCTTCAGTGTGTTTGGTAGATTGTAGAATGGATATTTTAAATGAAAATAAATTTGACAATTTTTATGTTTTTACATAATGTATTAGTTTGTGCTGTTTTATATGTAGCCCACAGTTCTTGTACAAGTTTTCTCTAGTTCCTATTGCATTCATCTTACTTTTAGCTAAAGCTTATTGCTTATAAAGAAGTTTAAAATGTGTACAATCAATGATCAATTTGCCTACTCAGGAGTTGTCAAACCTTGACTGACAGATGGCAAGGAGTGACAACTTCTATACAGGCAAAGTTACCACATCTAATCTATTTACAGATTTTTCAGTAGCCCTATAGGTAAACCTACATTCTTACTGTCGAAGCAAGCCACAGTAATTTACCAAGGGCGTACTCTTATTAGTTTATGTTGGCAAGCTCGATCAAACCCGAAATACGAAACTATGGCTCTACCCTTGAGCATAATACTTAATTAATGCTTTTTAAGTAAATAAACCAGAATATTTAGAAACGGAAACTTGCAACGGCTCTTTTGATCCCTTGAGCTTCTCAACAACATCTTTTGTCATATCAACTGCGTAAAATGTCACAAATCATGATAATAGTCAAGCCAGTCGCGATTTCTAATGATGAGTCAAACAATACAATAAGCTACTTCCGATTCCATCGCTAAAGTGAAACTGCTCTGCCGGAATCCCATTTTTGCAAAACATCTCATGTAAGAGAAATTTGATTGCTTGACGTTGTAGATGAGTTATTATACTAGCTTATACATATAAATATTCCAACATGAATATAATTGCGTTTCTCAACATTTGCATCAAAACAATTAAAAATAAATCAATTAGTCTTTCAAAATTATTAACGGTAAAAAAATAGCAATGAAACTTGAGATATTCTGAAAAGAAACAGCAACAGGCAGTAATTTGTTGATAATTAATTAATGAAACTGTAATCTTCACAACACCAAATAAACCATTTAATAATAACCACAAAATATTTATTTGCTGGGAATACTCAAACAAACACAGACGCTGAAACATCTGCTTTGGTGAAAAGCCTCATGCATGTAGTAATGGGATATATTGATATAGAGAAAAGACGTACAGCCATCACAATAACATGACAGCCATAGTTAACTCTCTACAATAGACATAGTGAGTATCTCTATGTATGAAGTAGTACACAAGTACAATTGTCTATGGGATACAATTAGATCATTTACTGCATACGATATAGTTGGTCCTAAAAATGTACTTTAACATTTAACATCTATTATATTATGATATTGTCAATATAAGTACATAACAATACTTTACTGATATCTAATATTGTACATTTACCATCTATTATATCATGATATTGTCAATATAAGTACATAACAATACTTTACTGATATCTAATATTGTACCAACTACATAACTTTTAGTTACAGCAACTAAACTGTTTGATACGATGAAAACTCTAGTCTTTATACAAAGCAATGTAGTTTATTACACAATGAATGGCAGTTTTGTTACAAAATATATAATTCAGAAAGATGTTACACACAATAATTTTGGTCCCGGGAAAATAACAACATAATTAGTAAATATATGTTAAACGTGTCAAAAGTTTTCAAATTGGGAATCAAAAGTTTACAAGAAATAATAATAGCAACCTAAATATGATACATTCTAAACAGCCATCAATTCAAAGGACTTAGAATTTAATTATGAACATGAACTAAAGTTATCAGTTGTAAGCAGCTTATATAATATAGTATTACTTAATTTGTAATAACTTTATAAATATAACAAATATTTAAAATAAAAATTTAAAATTTATATAAAAAAATTTCTGCAAAATGCCAACACCATGTGTCAACATTGAATAAAAAGTAAACAAACACTAGCCAACTCTAATTATGGGCGCCAACACTACAGATTAGCGTTTCTTATAAACTTATACTGGTGAGAAATATCCGATTTACTTGTAAAAGAACATGAGGAGTTATCATCTCACTCACAATTACATACAAATACTAGATTGTTTCTCTACAAACTGCGTATCAACCGTGTAGGTAGGAGCAGTAACATTGGAGTTGTCTTCTCTATTTCATGTTGAGCAAGCCACCAAATTTCTTACAATGCATTATACCAACATAACTAACATTAATGTTGCTACCTAATAGGTGACAACCATTCATCAGTTTTTACATCATTTTCTATAAATGACTCACAAATATTCCTATTGTATGTTACATAACGCTGTCTCCAGCACATACAGTAATGTGTTATGTAGCCAACCATCCATCCAAGTGCTGCCGGATATGTGCTGACTCAGTTACCATTAACTGCCACCAGACCAGACAGCTTTAGGGTTGATTGAGCCAACGTAAGACATTGTAAACTGTGTAACGCTGCCAGCCAATCCATGTCAGCATCAACAAATTATAGCACACAAACAACGTTCGTATCTTCAGTTTTGAAAGTTTCTTGTAGATCATTTTATGATATAGTTAACATACGCAGGACTTGACGGAGAGACTTTGATCTTATTTGTAACAATCTCTCAAACAAGGAGTTGTGCTCTCTCGAAGCATTTGTCATTGGTGTGTAATATTGCCATTAAACTATACTATACTAGTATAGCTCAATGGATATTACAGCCATTGGATGTGCTCTGAGTTACGGCAGCTATTGGCGCACTTACGGCTGGAAGTTTGACTCAAATTGCAGGCAATTTTATGATATGGTTAGCATACACAGCAGTTTATAGAGAGACTTCTACCTCACCTGGACAACCTCACTCAACCAGAAGTTGTGCTCTCGTGAAGAATTTGTTATTGTTATTTGATACCACAGTCATTGGATGTATCTTCAGTTCTGAAAGTTTCTTGTAGATCATTTTACGACATGATTAACATACGCAGAACTTGATGGCGAGACTTTCATCTTATTTGTAACAATCTCACGAAACTAGGAGTTGTGCTCTCTCGAAGCATTTGTTTGGTATTTCATACCACAGTCATTGGATGTGTTCTGATCAAAAACTGCATTTGTATTGTTCAACTTATCAAAATATTATATATAATATATAATGTAGATGATTGACTTGAGGTTCCATTTACTTACACACTTGGTGTAGCTTACTGGAACTCTCACTTGTATTTCATGTAAAAGAGTTTTTGTCATGAGAAAAATCTTGGATCTTCTCAAGTCGTTATGATAAAAGTTGTGTGATTTCTTTTCTCCCCAGCTACGAGCATGTTAATTCCAGATCGTGTACTTTTTAGAAAAGAACTGTATTTTGGCAGTAGATGAAGGAAGGTGTGTTGGCAGTAGATGAAGGAAGTGTGTGTTGGCAGTAGATGAAGGAGGTTGTGTTGGCAGCGGATGAAGGAGGTTGTGTTGGCAGCGGATAAAATAAGTGTGTGTTCGCAGCAGAAAGAGGAAGTGTGTTTATTTTTATAAGGACTCTAATTGTTTTCATCAGACGACAATTTTATCTATCAAGGTTTTGGTTTTGACTTGAGGGATTTACATCAACTTGAACCATTTTGATTGTATCTTGTAGTAGATGCATCGTTTCTATTACATTCCAATCGGTCAAACGGAAACTCTCCCTTACATCTAAATCCTGGAGCAAATGTCATTCAATGTAATGAGTTACTTTTTTACAAAAAAAATAAATTTCAAAACCTTCTTGCGACATACGAGACAGGTGAAAACCAATAAATAAAAACTTAGGTCGCACGGTATTACTTCATATCTGTTTGTGGTTGATCAAACAGGGTACGAGTTTCACAATACCAAATATTATCGGTTTTTTGTGTAGACACTTGGTCTCTCAGAGTTATACAGTGAATTACAGTTCTTGTACAACCACCACATAGTAATAAGTACTAGATTGGAGAGCCAGCGGAGTGACTCACTGTTGGCACTTTGCCCAATAGCTCGGCATCAGTTTTTTCTCATCAAATTTAATTGACCTCAGATTGTGTTTTAGAGAGAAGCTGTTTGATTTTAGACAATATTTTGCTGCCCTTGGTGGAAGTTGTAATTGAATTGTGGTATAGCTTTATATAGCCAGAAGTGAAGTCACTGTCCATGACCAAAACTAATAGTAAACCATGACAAAGAGAGCCAGAAACCAAATTATTATTTGTGACATTTAAATAATTAAAACTAGGATTCAGTACTAAAAGTACTAGACTAGTAGTGAGTTATTTTATACCCAGCCCAGACAGACAAAGTGTTTGTGTATTCATATAAAAAGTTATTTATAAATGTTTTATATCAAATTGAGGCTCTGAAGATTAGTTTCTCATAAACAAAAGGGGCAGATTTGATGAGAGAGAAGCTCGATGAATGTATAAATGCATTGAAACTAGGTAAGTGAACTCAGTGCAGTGTTCTATAGATATGTACATACAGGCTACCTGCCGTGTGCAGCACTCAGCTGATTGAAGCAATACTAGTTATGTTACCAATCTCTCTTCAGCAGTTTTGTATATTGCGGGTTAATTTACAGTACTACGTGCACATAGGTGTGACATGTTACATGATCAAGGTCTCAAAAACTACGACAACGGTTGTGGTATTCGGCGTGAGCTTAATGCGTGAAGTGAGGCGTAAAGTACTGTATAATTTAAAATAAATGCACCACTTCTAACTTCTAAAAGTCAGTTTCTTTTATTTAAAAAAGTATTTACCTAGTATTTGAGAGATTCCATTTGTTTCATTTACAAAGTAGCGCTGAATTAATAAATGAATATAAAAACTTCACTGCCAGCATCATTTGACTAATATGGATTTATAGATAACACTTTCACGAGCTACAAACCTGGTACATGTGGCGCATCAAATAACAGGAAACTGTCATTTTGGTTCGAGTGAACAAAATTGGTTTTTCAAGTTACTGGTAAAAATTGTCTCGTTTAAATTAACTCCAGAGCGATGACTTTTATTCTTTTTGAACGATATACACAAACTGATGTATAAATATCATTATAGTATAGATTATTTTATTCTATTATCCTAATTCAAGGTCTTTTCATAAATGAGTTATTGATATTTTGGCAAAATCGTTTTAGTCGGTTGGTTTAGTAACAAATTATTTCAATGCTAACATAACCACCCCTCCCGCAACAGTAGATTGCTCTAAGGCTACTCAAACAGGTTTTGGACGTTGGGCTACCAACCACCTATCCTACATCTGTCAACCACCTATCCTACAGCTGTCAACCACCTATCCTATAGCTGTCAACCACCTATCCTATAGCTGTCAACCACCTATCCTATAGCTACCAACCACCTATCCTATAGCTGTCAACCACCTATCCTATAGCTGTCAACCACCTATCCTATAGCTGTCAACCACCTATCCTATAGCTGCCAACCACCTATCCTATAGCTGCCAACCACCTATCCTATAGCTGCCAACCACCTATCCTATAGCTGTCAACCACCTATCCTATAGCTGTCAACCACCTATCCTATAGCTACCAACCACCTATCCTATAGCTACCAACCACCTATCCTATAGCTGTCAACCACCTATCCTATAGCTGTCAACCACCTATCCTATAGCTACCAACCACCTATCCTATAGCTACCAACCACCTATCCTATAGCTGTCAACCACCTATCCTATAGCTGTCAACCACCTATCCTATAGCTACCAACCACCTATCCTATAGCTACCAACCACCTATCCTACAGCTGTCAACCACCTATCCTATAGCTGTCAACCACCTATCCTATAGCTACCAACCACCTATCCTATAGCTACCAACCACCTATCCTATAGCTACCAACCACCTATCCTATAGCTATCAACCACCTATCCTATAGCTGTCAACCACCTATCCTATAGCTACCAACCACCTATCCTATAGCTGTCAACCACCTATCCTATAGCTACCAACTACCTATCCTATAGCTACCAACAACCTATCCTATAGCTGTCAACCACCTATCCTATAGCTACCAACCACCTATCCTATAGCTGCCGTGTAGCAGCTGAGAGCCAACTAGTGTATTCTGCAGCAGCTACCTCCAAGCTGAGTCATACTAAATTTTGTAACTATGCCAACCAAACAATGTCAGCATCGAAGCGTTTTATCTCGTATGGTATAAAAACATCAACGGTGAGACACAAAACATCGCTGTCAGATACATCATACAGCGAGATACTCTAGAAACTTCTGTAATATTCACTCGTACAAAACAAATCATTCGTATTATTGCAGATATCAACTTTTTATAAAAACCACAATATCTTTGTTATCTGTTTCATAACATTCAATTTTATTGCTGTGAAACGTGTTTTTTGCTAAATTTGTTTATTTTTTACATTTCTCTGGTTGTTTTGAGTGTTTTAGGAATAATGTGTTATTCACTCCCACCAATTGAGTGACAATTGACCTGTCCCAGATAACTCACTTCCTTCAACAAAAATATCGCTATTATTTAAAAAACATCCATTTATTGATATTTATTAAACATAACAGCCGTATAGTAAAAACAGTAACTAACAATTACTTTGTCTCATTGTAGAGGGTGAAAGGTTAGATTTGTAGAAATGATATTGATGGGTACACTAGAATTACAACTCTCAAACATGGTTGGTTGAACAGAAGAAGGTCAAGAGATCTTTTCTTTTGAATCTAGCAATAGCCTCAAATGAAACGCCTACTGATGGTTATTGGCTCTTTCAGGAAACACATATGCTGTAACTTTCCAATCGGGGGAGGCAACCTGTAAAGATAAAAGTCACATAAAGCCGAGAGTACATATAGCGATTGCCCTAAACTATCGAAGATTTCTTCAACAATAATTGCAAAATTAATCGCTAGCGTTTTATTTGAGGTTTTCACCAGATTTTGATAAAGATCAAAAAGTCGCCAGACTCTTTCTTGATCAACCAATCACAACTAATAAATGTAACACTTCCATTTCTCAAGGTTATCTTTTTGTATGCAGTGACCCGCTCTATCAGCGATCATTTAAAGAATTTGTAGGCTATAAACCAGAATCGCTGAGAAACTGATATAGCCAAACAGTTGTGTAACTTCTTTTAGGAGTTCCGGAATCGCTAAGGTGATCACTTGGGCAACTGGTCTAGGTAAAAATCGTTGGTATGTGCCACTTTCTAGTTACCAGTTAACCAATCATATTGCTGCATTTCAGTGAGTGCAGGCTAGTCATTAATTATACTGTATATTATTCTACAGCGGTACAAATGTAGTTATGACTACAATACAATTATATGTAGTGAACGGTGATTTGTATCTCACGAATACTTGTGCAAAAGGAACACAAGCATTCGTAGAAAAATGACAAAAAGGCTAAATATGAAATAATAATAATGTAAACAAACAGTTATATTTGTCTGAAAGTAGTAATACGTTAGTACACAGGCTGCCTGTTTCGGTACATTTCTTGTGCTATGACTAAACTCAATTTATCGTAGGGATAACAGTACAGCTACCCCATGGACCCAGTACTATATACTAGGTCCATGGGCTATCCAGTGAACTTTTATCTTATGATCCTGTTCTGTGTGGTGAACTTAGTTTTTTGCCTCCCAACATGATTATAAGGGAATTCATGACACACCGCGGTTACAATTAATCTACTGGAAAAAAAACTTGATAATCTGATATGCTTATTTACTAGAAGCAGCTAAAAAAAGTTTCAACTTGCCTGCCTTGCCCATGATTAATATGTTTGATACAACATGATCAGATATATAAACTTATAGAGTAAAGTGCATTATAAAAAGTATTATACAATGTTATCATAACCTCCCACCCACAAATCAAACAGTTTTTTTACAATTGAAGCAAATAGTTCTTCATGTTTAACTTTTTTTCCAGTAGGATGAATAGATTATCACAAACAGACAACAACCATAGCCCTTTTTTTAGTAGTTAGTTGGTTGTCTGTTTAGTTCATCTCAGCAGACTGGTTAGAATTGGATCTGTGACTCTCTTCGCTTCGTGGTAAAAGGCAGCTGATGTGATAGGTGTAACACATTCTTCCCTTCGCCTGGCTTCAGTCCTACCTGAACGACCAAGGCTAGTAAGTAATCACTGGTTTCCTTCTTCTTTTGCCAAATGATGATAAGCATTGATTGATGATGAATAATATTGTTTTCATTATGATTATCATAATAATTATTATTATTTACTATTATTATTTGATTGATTTATCAATTTACTTATCTTCTTGCTACTTTTTGTCGTCTGCATCTGCATGCATGTCTATTTCGTGTGTCTTTTGTGGTTACTTTGTGTTACATATGTATATATTATTATTATTTATTATTATCGACACCGACCTTCCCCATCATTTCATTGATTTATTAATTTCTTTAGTATATTTATTATTACGGATTTAATTAGTACGAAAGGTTGCCCGGCTCTGGTTTTATGGTGTGATAATATTTTACAACAACATCAAAGATGATGATGATACTACTTTTCTTTAAAAATAATGTATTAAATTAATGTTCCAGTTGTAGTAATACAAATTATAAATAATATTGTTGATAGCCAGCAGTTGTTTGAAGTTGACAACTTTGTCTGCAAGAGTGCCACAATGGCATTCTCCCCTCTGTTAAAAGTGCGACACAAAAATGATCATGAAATAAGTAATGGATGAGGATACAGAGGAAATGAAAAAAAAACAACTTGTATAAAAGTTTCAGTTCTTCTATATGATTGATTTAGTGGTGCAAGTAGGATTAGGTCAATGTTGTCTTAGTTTTGCAGTTGACAACTGCCACAACAACAGGATAACTTGTGATTGTTGGTGTATTTATGTAATAAATCCTATTGGTACATATTATATAGTTAGTAAGTAATAGTAAGAAGATATATTGCCTATGTTATCCATATAATATTAGTGCTCCAAACCAAATAAGGCATGTCACGCATCATCAGACTTGTACAGTCCATGTATAATACAGTGGATATTCTCTATGACTAGTAGTGTATGCAGTCTACCATCGGACATTGTTTGTTAGAGTCTGTACTTAATGATTTACTTTAAGTGTCTGACCACAGGTATGCATAGTTTATCTAGGGGATATCCACCTCTGTATAGTGCACGCTTTTGCTCTGTTTCCTACCGATTTGGTTGATAGATGATCTAAAACAATGATACAACCATGCACTATAGACAACGCACAGTATTTGTATATGACATAACAGTATGTATGGAGCATGTCTGTACAGACAAGGTCTGCTGTAGAAATAATTTCTTGTTATGTACTAGATAGATATTCAGTGTCGATAGATTTATGTAATCATTTATTTAAATGCTTTTCTTTGTTACATTGTAAGTTGACCTAGTGTCACTAGAATCTTACTTGAGAGCCGTTTGGTTTCTGCAAACTGCTTGTGAACTGCGATTGGGCTACGAAATACATTTCAAACTTGGATTTGGTTTTATTATCATATAAACAATATTGATTTTTGGACCAATTGGAAGAATAATCAAAACAAAACTTGAAATAATTGCCTGTTAATGCCAATACCACATTTGCTGTTACAAGACAAAATCTTGTACTGTTACAGTTCTGGAACCTCCTAATAATCTTACTCTTACTGGAGGCAGTTAAGTTTTACAACTATGTGATAATGACTGGTTTTTAGCAGAGGGATCTTTTCTAAAACAAGTTACTTCATTCCTAGATTGAAGTTTGTTTTGTTGTTGAGGGAGCAACTATTTAGTTTTATGCATTCGGTCCAGGAAGTTTGAGCTATTCCTTGCATATGTACCATTGTCAACTTGAACCTCATTAAGGTGCTACCACACACACGTAAAATAGGCACAAAACTCGTGAGTTGTCTTCTCAACGAGTGCACATGCCACACATCAACTTTCAACTCGTATAGAATTACTCAGGTGAAATGTATTCACTGCGGAGTCGATCTACCCATGGTAATAGTTAACTTTTATACCGTGTATGCAAGACTAACTAACCTGCAAACAGAGGCATTTTTTAGCTATACTACATTTGTTTAACCATTTATTCATAATTATAATAGTAATAATAATTTAATCAATAATATGAAAAAACAAAATAATAATTTATTTCATTCATAAATAATAATACTAAAATAAAAAATAAATAACTAGAGGGTGTATCTTGATAAATTGAAAGCTTACTTTTATTTATACTTTATACCCTATTATGGAGTGAGGATTTCTTGCCAATCAGCCATTGTAATGTAATGAAAAAAGTGAAATTGCGGAATAATACTTATCGATAGATATTTGTAACCGTGTGCTGTGCTGACAAAGACATCAGAAAGTGTGAAAGTGTTTTAGCTGTGAGTGCTGACGTCGCTGCCACAAAAACCAAGGCCAGTGGCGTGGCAGCACTCGTGCATGGTGTATATCAAAGGTCAACATGCACGGCTGTTCGTATTTTGTAGAAAATTGCTAGTGAACACACGCACGGACAACTCGTGTCTCATGGCAGGACCTTTTCTGTGTTTCAAGTTTGAATTTTCAAAAAAATTAATGTTCTCTTCAATTTAAGTTGTTTCTAGAATTTATTTTACGAAGTTTTTGATATACAAGTATATAATTAATCTATGAATAATGATGGTTGACTAAGAAGGTCATCTATTTCTAAAGTCAGTCATATTAATATAACTCCAGTAGTTATATTAATATGCTAGTAGTGCAGGTTTCCTCTTCAATACTAAAGATTCAGTGTGTTTGTATTGTTATTTATCAAAATAGAAGCTAGGTAACAGTTGGCAGCATTCCAGGTAATACACTGCCGCTATTGATCACATGACCACATTAGCGCATTAGTGCTAGATCAGAATGTGTTGGCTAGCCATGTGCTCCACTTGAACATCATGTAGAGGCTATTCAATTGCTATATCTGTGGACAGCGAACATCATGTTAAGTTAAACTGTGGAGTTTTCTTGTATTTGGGGAGGGGCACTTTTAGAGGACTTGAGCAAGCATAATTGATAAGCATACAAAATATATAATTATTTACTATATAAAGTAGTAGCAGTAATGCCTGCCACATTCAAATACTCTCTCTGGGTCTGCTCCTGTCTCGTTCCATTCCCAATCTATCTCTACTTCTTATCCCTCCATCTCACATTGTTCTACTCCCAATTCATCTCTACTTCTTATCCCTCCATCTCACCTTGTTCTACTCCCAATACATCTCTACTTCTTATCCCTCCATCTCACCTTGTTCTACTCCCAATACGTCTCTACTTCTTGTCCCTTTTTGTCCCTTCTACTTAGGTCAAACTCTACCCAGCGTAGCTGTTCTCTATCCTGCTATTTCACCCTTACGCTTACTTTCATTTTTTTTTCCACCTCACTCTCCTCATCCTCCACCGTACTGTACCCTCGTCCCATTTTTGCCACACTGCACCTCTTTGCATTGTGATTTGTCACCTCTAACAATAATGTTGTCGATAATTTTACATGGGTTTTAGAAATCATTACCTCAGTCAACAATATTTCATGATTTTTCTGAAACATGAAATTTTCAAGTGTAACCACTTTCATTCAGGCTGGAGTTACAGTTTCCCATTTGTGTTTCAATTTTTTTTTTTAATAGTAATGACAATGCTGTGAATTTATAGTAGTGATCACTTATGGTGGTAATAGCTTGTTACATAACATTTAGCTAATTCAAAAGTTTCACTAAATTGAATGATACAGGTGAAATAGGAATAATATTATCTTATTTCTTCTGTGTAAAACGTGAAAATGTAAACAAGTCTACTAACACTGCAAATAATAATGAATAAGAATATTGAACGTTTTGGTGTAGGTATAAAAAGTTAGTGTTATCTTCATTTTTATTAGTATGATTAAAAAGATAAATTAACTCGATAATAAATAATAAGAAATAATAAATATAACGCATGGCATAATACATTTCAATCATAAGAGAAGAGTAATAGTATGAAGTTTACAAAGCAAGCACCACAGTAATAGTGGTTAGAGCCATAGAAATATACCTCTATGGTTTGAGCAACCAAATCACAGGAAGTAGGCGTTAATGTAAAAGTTTATGAAGGCCCATATGTTTGACCAGTCACTATTTAGAATGATATATATATACTGTGGGTTGTATGTTGTATATATAACTGTAGTTTGTATGTTACAGGTAGAGATGTGGTGTCACAGTTGTACTGTGTACTTGGTAGTCACAGTCTTTTGCCTCCCATCAATCATTGCCCAGACAATTCAACCGCAAATACTTTGTGCAAATGAAACTGCCCCAGGTCATAGTTCTGGAATCATCCAGTACCCACCAGAAGGATCTGATAGAGATTGTACCCTGACATTGACTGGGTTTGAAGGGGATTACATCAGCCTACCAAAGCTTAGGAAACAAACAAACGGAAGTTGTTCAGAGATAGTTATCAACTCTGAGAACTTTTGTATTAAAGACTCCGAATATGGAGAATCGGCTATTATCAAGTTAAGCGATAAGACATTAAATATCACCTTACCTGTTGAAACATCAAACTTTACAGAATTACATTACTATAATCAAGGTAAGTGGACCCTTTCATGTATTGTATATGTCTACACTGTCTCCTTGTTTGTTAATTTGATTATGATTCGCCTAGTGTCTGCAGTTCGGCGTTAATTTTACCTCAAAAATTATTTTTCGTGGTATAATTGGAAATTTCAAAACTTGTTCTGAGAAGTATGACAATAAGAGTATTTGCTCCACAAACAGGACTAAAAATACTGGCTGTTCAGAAGTCATTAAGAGTATGCATCAAACAACTTGCAATTAAATAAATCAGATCGGCAATAAACTTAATCAATAAATAATCAACTCTGAGTTCAACAAAAATTAGCTCACTGAATTGAAAATAATTAACCAAAGTTTATTTATGTTATTTGTAGGTCGCGAATAAATCTGAACACTATATAAAGCATCATGAGCGAGTCTATTTTGTTCATTTTCACTCATTGATTTTATATCCTTGGAAAATGGCAGCTTTCCTAACTATTTTGGTTTATAGTGATAAAGTTTTTATTTTTTCTTGATTTCTTGGGGAATTGGGAGCTATCTCGTTGATGTTTTGCTTGGTAACCTATAACAATTTATTGTTTAATTGCGGTGTTCTATTCCGTTTCATTCGAGACATATTGAATTACGGACACTTATTCTTTTTTGCCAATCGACAAACACGTTGTGAATGCTCTTAGCACGTCGCATATGGAACGAACATTAGTTTAGAACTTCGCAATAATTCAATAAATGCTTAGAAGTTATTTAACAAATCATAAAGGAAATAACTCCCAATTTGATATGTATTCAAGAAAAATAGCAACTACATCCTTATAAGCAAGTGTAGTTTATAAAGTCGTATTTTGTGTAATATTATAGCTGCCTTCTCAACTCGTTTTCGAGGGTATAAAACTAGTTTATTGAAATTAACGAACTAGACTCGCTTGTTATGATTTATTTCCTGTTCAGTATCATTCATGACTTTAAGTCATTAATATAAACTCTTTGATAGGAACTCACTGAATTACATTAGCTATACTCTAGGGGTCTAGCTGGCTTGTGGGGTTGTGTGGTGTTCCACTATCAAACTCCACCTGGTGGGTGTTTGATAGCGGAGCGCCACAAAACCCACAAGCCAGCTAGGCCCCTAGACTACATTAGCTGTGAGGGATGGACAACTCCAAAATATGTAGAACCTATAGTTGCATGTTGCTGCCGTGTGAAGGCAACTGGCAGCTGTGTCTGCAACAACCAATTAAAACACAGACATGGTCACTCCCCTGTATAGGTAGCTTTATAGCTTATCGTTCAATGAAAAGTAACAATATAAAGATAAGAGAAAGTTCAGTTTATTTCCACGTTTGTTCTTGAATTAGATTTTTCTTTCTCCACTATAAATAGATAACCATGAGATGATGAGGTACTTACTAAAATGGATCTTGTTGTGTTATTTGTGTCATGTCAAAGTTTACTAGCAGTTATCTGTCATTTCCAAAAATTAGTTACTTTATGTTATCGCCAATAGTTTCTCTGTATTCAAACAACATGAAAGTGTAGAAATTATATGCATCGGGCTTTATACTGTTTTAATGTATGGATTTGGATTGAGTTTTATTTATATCATGCTTTGACTGTTTATGATCCAACCTTTGGGCCACACACTATTAAAGTACCATAACTGCTGATATACAAAACAAGCAATGAGAAACTAGAAAAGTGATATGCAAAGTTTTTTCTCATTTTGGGCTCTATAAAACAGTTTCTCAAAAGCAAAATTGTTGTATTTGTAATTTACAAATTCCAAATATGGTTACCCCTTCGTGTGGAAAAAAGTATTTAAACACCAAGAAACATTAAAGTTTTCTCTCGATATTTATTGACAATGAGAGAAAACATGGCGTGAGAATGAGCTGAATTGATGAACTCTTGGAGATGCTACTGCTAAATAGCCAATGGCAGTCATTCGTAACATATATAAAATAGCCTTACTTTCAGCGGTGAAATTAGCCTATAACACGTTCTCAAAAGTATTATTGCTGATGTCCACACAGAAATTAGGTTTTTCCCTTGGTTCTCTCAAGCATTTTATTGGGAAATTTATAAAACTTTCAGTAGTGTAGGGAGGTATTGTTGAACTTTTGTGTTTCCGGTTCAATTTAAAAAATGTGATTGCATAATGTGAAGATCAGTTTCAAGAGTGATATGCGGTTTCCAACGAACTTGACCGTAATACAATGTGTAAAATCTCATTTCGGTATTTATGAGTATTTGAGAAGACTCTTCACTCATGTCTGTCTTTTTGTACACGAATAAATAATAATAGTTATTACTGTCACTGTTAATATATAAAATAGTGATTCAGATCATTATACAACAATAATTGTTATATGGAGTAGGGACACCAGTTTACAGGTTCAATCATTTCATTCTGACCAACTGACCAACCACTCTGTTCAACAAAATCAATAAATTAGTTTCTATTGAGTGTAATTTTGTGTCTACAAGTCTTAGGCAACTGCAAATGGAAGTAAAATGTCTGTCAGAAAGCTTGTAGCTCCTGATTGCAGTTGTGTATAAAAAGGAAGGTATAAGTTTAGATAATAATAAGTTGTGTTCCCTAGTTGTCATGTTAGTTGTATACTTGTCACTGTGTTCCCTAGTTGTCATGTTAGTTGTATACTTGTCACTGAGTTCCCTAGTTGTCATGTTAGTTGTATACTTGTCACTGAGTTCCCTAGTTGTCATGTTAGTTGTATACTTGTCACTGTGTTCTCTAGTTGTCATGTTAGTTGTATACTTGTCACTGTGTTCCCTAGTTATCATGTTAGTTGTATACTTGTCACTGTGTTCCCTAGTTATCATGTTAGTTGTATACTTGTCACTGTGTTCCCTAGTTATCATGTTAGTTGTATACTTGTCACTGTGTTCCCTAGTTGTCATATTAGTTGTATACTTGTCACTGTGTTATCTGAAATAGCCACCTTTGTGTACTTTCACATATAAGAGAGTTTGATGTTGTGTGTGACTGATACAAGCCAGTCTTCTCTACCTCTCTTGTTAGATATAATATAAGTCTTCACTGCATACACAGACAAATAAACTGTTTGTAGCTGTATGAACTGTACAGCTAATATATGTATGTAGTCTTTGTTTGTTCTGCTATTTTGTATGAGTTGAAACGTTTCATTTGTGATATTAGATTTACAAGGTTTAAACTTTTTGATTTTATTGTAGTTGGAGTGTGTGGTAAGATATTAGACTTACCAGATCAACCAGAGATACAACAGTTGAGTGGAGTTGGTGCTACCTCATATGTACCAGAGACTGCCTCCAGCCCGTGCTCTATCTACATAAAGAATCTACCCAATCCACCAGTAGCTGTACTATTCGAGTTTTTGTACTCTGAAGGATTAAATGGGGCATGGAATATAGGTAATAAAGCTTTCTCTAGTATAACTTCAGGTAGTTCTCTACTAGCTGACATCAATAGTGAATTTGCTACTCTGGCTTATATTCCTGATGGCTCTGGATCCTACGACTTCTTGATAAGATTTCAGGGTGAGTGTTTTTATAATATCCTACCGACCTTCACTTTGTGTAGTTGGAACTTGCAACTGTAATGCATGTTACATTTATTTACCTGTAATAATCGGGAGGTTTAGCAAGCCGTTAATTACAGACGCAGGCTCACATACACCAGGATTACTTTATGTCAAGAATTTTTCCAATGTGAGAGTTGTCTTCTCCATTTCTTGCCACAAATGTTAGTATTTTTAGTGGTGTGGAGTCCATTTTACTACTTGGAAAAAAGCAGATTTAACTTTCACGACATGTTCGCTGAACAAATTTCAATAAAAATAATCAGATTGGTAATAAATTTACGTTTTTTATTTGATGTAGTTCTATCGCGCAATTGGTCAATTATTTCAATATTAACGCTTTGCTGTATCACTCAGTTGTCTTGTTTGAACATAAACACTAAACATGTTTAACAAGCTAATTGTTACATATCACTTGCTATGTTTTAACCATTCAGCAAGCCAAATATATAGCATTAACTGCACTGAAACTATTTTAACCATAAAAGCCCTGGTCACACGAGACCGAATCTCTGACGAAACTGTCAACGAAACTATTTTTTCAAGCCCAGCAAATTCGTTGCTGAGCAAACCGAGCAAATATTTCAGTTTCGTCGTGATCAAGCAATGCTAGGTTTGGGAAAATCGTCGATTGCGATGCTTGCATGTGATTGGACCATTGGACCAGATAAGCTCATTAATAGGTTCATTTTCGATGTTCTGTGATTGGCTGGTCTCCAATGTCAGGGTCATTCACAACGAACGCGTGGTTTCCATACTAGCACATTTGTTTTTGAATAAATAATTATTTATTTTATTGTATTCATAATGAATTTTAAATAAATGAAAGATAATAATAAATTATAATTAAACAATTGGAATAGTACTGGCTGGTCAAACTTAGCTATTTATTAAAATAATCTATTCCAAACCTTGCTTCATTCTTCCATGCTTATACATCACGCAGTAAAGTATGAGTAGACCCGCGCAAAAAACGCAATGCGCTCATTAGATGAAACTAGTGATCGTTAGGCGTAACGAACTGATTATAGTTCTCGTGTGACCAGCACAACGAAACTATTATCGTCGCACCTCGGCGATTTTCTAAAAAAGTTTCGTTATAGTTTCGTTTATCGGTCTCGTGTGACCAGGGCAAAAAACCAGTTTAAACCATAAAGACCAGGTTTATTCGGTTTTTCATAAAAAACGTGGTTTTTTTAAATCCTTAAACCACATACATACACCGATTACTAAGCCATTTGCTTAGCGATTGCACGATTTTGCAGCTTCAGTTTCCGGAGAAATCGCTAGCATATTATTTGAGGTTATCACCAGGTTTGGATCCAGATCAAAAACTCGCCAGACTCTTTCTTGATCTACCAATCACAGCGCACAAATGCTTTATCCTTGTTTCCAATAGTGTCTCGTCATATGCAGCTCTCCGATCTACCAACAATACTATAATAAATTGAAGGCTATGCTTTGTAAAGCTTGGTTCACATACATCGTAGATGGCTCGCAAGTGATCGTGGATCCCTCGTGCGACGGATCCGCGATACATGTTCACATAAACTTGGCAAACCCACGATCGCAAGGAGTATAATCACTCTCTTGACTGGGAGGTAATAAAATCTCGAAACACGTCTTCACTGACCAACGACTATATACATACTAAATGAATTATCGTTGTTCAATTTACACCAAATAATTTATTATTTTTAACAGTTATAAAAATCTTTTACATTTTTGCTGATATTATCATTGAATGTTATTCCATATTTTTTAATTAAATTTTTAACTGTTGTTCAATGGTGCATTATCATCTTTTACCATCTCTTAAGATAAAATTTTGAATCTCAATTTATAATAATATGCTAATTATGCTATTATATAAAAATTTAAAGAAAATTTATATATTTATACATTTAAATCAACTATCACAATATTTCACTCAGAAAATTAATAATAAATAATAATCAATATTTTTAATTAAACAATAATAATTTTATTATTTATTATAAATTTTTGATGGCAGTCATTTTTACATGAGTAACCTTGACCTGAATGTGGTTTTTGAAAAAGAAAGTAAGAAAATTTACTCTCTATCGTACGACGGTCGCACGAAAGTTTGTTCAGCTGAACTTTTCTACGAGCCTCTACGACGTCGTACGAGCCACAGGAAATCCAGGTTCACATACATCGCAGATGGCTCGCAAGTGATCGCGGATCCCTCATGCGAGCCATCTACGATGTATGTGAACCAGGCTTAAAGGGCCTATGACGCCTAATTTGAAGAGGATTTGATTTAATTTAAACTTTCTGAGGTTGAAATGTGTTCAGAAAAATTATCTGGAGTTGCCCTCTCACCAGTAAGACGATTCCTATAGACGCAGTCAGCACTTGCCAAGACGCCTTTTTTTCTCGAAGACGCACCAACTTATATAGAGCTATAAAGCGAGTTTTCAAAAATTTGGCTTGTTCGCATAGAAATAGGGCGTCCTAGATATTAGTTTTGTGCAGAGACTCTTTTGATTGCAAAAAAATGATATTGCAACAAATTTTAATTTTTTTGGAGCTGTTTTTCTCAAGTCAGCAATTTATTTTATCTTTGGTAAGCTCGGTATTATGTATACACTGGCGTTCACGTGATAGTGGTTGTCATCAAAATCAAAAGAAATAATAAATTTTTTTTATCAAAATAATAATTTTCATGTGAAAAATTAATCAAACAATGACATTAGTATACTTTCATGATAATACTAGGTGAAAAAAAACATTGCCGAAATTGTATTTCCGGCGTTGTTGTTTTTACAACAACGATAATAATTAAATCTGAAATACCGGCTATCTTTCCAAAAAAAAACTTCAAAAGCACTAAATAATAATAATCAAGATTTTTGAAGAGTAGTTTGGAACCTATAAAGCAACAAAAATGGTACAAACTACTTGCTGTAATATACTATATAATATCATAATGCAGATAGTCCCTTCTGTCTAACGCGTTGTCATAGACCTCCATAGACTTCTACATGATACCTATTGGTGTTTTGTTGACGCAAGCGAGTTTTCTCAATAGTTTTACAATGCTTGATGAGAAAACAACTCTACACACAAAGTGCGTCTTGAAAACCCGTCCTAAGCCCTTTAACAGCGAGTTTGACCTGAATCGCTGAAGAATGGGTAGCAGTGAAAAGTTGCGCAATTTCGGGAAGGGACCTCCCCTACGCTGAGCAAAATCGCTAGCGCGATCGCAATATCTACATAAGGCATTAAAAATAATCGATCAGCAATAAATTTAATCAATAAATAATCATTTTGTTTGGTACTCGTGGTTCAACAACAAGTAGCTCACTGAATAAAAAAGTAATCAACGAGCATTCATTCATATTGTTTGTGGGTCGCGAATGAAATTGAATTTTAAATAAATTATGACGAGCAAGTGTAGTTAGTTCATTTTCATAGAACGATTTTATATCCTTAAATAATGTCACAAAATAATCACATTAGTCCAACATCTACTAACTTGAAACAGCAAATTCATAAATCATTATTTGATTTATAGCGATGCCATTTTTATTTTTTTCTTGATCGCTTTACAAGTTGGGAGTTATTTTCTATATGGTTGGTTCGTAGTCTATAAGACTTCATTGAATAATTATGATGTTTTAAAGAAGGGCTTAGGGCAGGCTTTGAAAGACGCACTTTGTGTATAGCGTTATTTTCTCATCAACCATTGTAAAACTATTCAGAAAACTCACTTGCGGCAACAAAAGTGCAATGGGTTTTTAGAGGTCTATGGAGGTCTCTATGACAACGCTGTCAGTAGACGGGCTATCTGCGAGCAGCAGTTCGCTTATGATATTATGTAGTATATTCCAACCAGTAATTTATTTGTACCCTTTTTATTATTTTTAGTTTAAAATTGGTTTCTAAAAATCTTAATAATTATTGTTTGTTTCAATTTTTTTCATAGGCATATGGCCAGTATTTCATATTTAATTAATATTACCATTGTCAAAAAGAAAACCAGCTTCACAAAATATAATATCAGCAAACTATTTTTCCATCTCATATTAGTATAAAATTATACAAATAATATTGTTTAATTAATTTTTCACTTGAGAAATATTATTTTGATGAAAATATTCCATTAGTTTTTTTGATTTTGATCACAAACACTTTCATGTGAAGGCCGGTGTGTACATAATAGCGAGCTTACCAAAAATGAGAAAAATTGCTGAATGGAGAAAAACAACTCCAAAAAATTTAAACTTTGTTGCAATCTCATTTTTATTGCAGTCGCAAAAATCTGTGCACAATACCAATATTTCGGAGACCCTCTTCTATACAAATAAGCCAAAATTTTGAACGCTTGCTTTATAGCCCCATCTAGTTTGTTGCATCTTCGGGGAAAAATTGCGTCTTTGTGAGTGGTGACTGCGTATATAGGAATCGCCTTATTGGTGAGAGGGCAACTCCATATAATTTTTTTGGACACATTTCAACCTCCAAAGGTTCTAATTAAGTCAAATCCTCTCAAAATTCGTTTTCCCGAGCCCTTTAATGTTCTCAATAAAAAAGACAGGAAAACAAAGAAAGTTGCTCCAAATTAATGACAATAAACTATCAATCACTATGTTCCCATGCTGCGAATTCGTTCGGGTTGAACTCATAAATCGTCCATTCGGGTCATGGGAATTGTGACTCGTACGAGTTGGTTCGAGTTCGTTCGTATTGGCTCAGTGCGGTTTCTCAATCCGGATTCGTTTGGGTTGAGCATTGATTAGGATCATGGGAATCGTTCGTGTTGATGAATTCGAATTCGTTCGGGTTGCTCTTTTGAAAAAAAGGCATTAAACTGGCGATTTGGCAGTAAATCAGTTTTTGCGTATTTTCCAACTGCAGTTTTTACATACATATAATAATAATCCTCTGCAAGTTTAACAACAGGTAAGTTATAAATTATTTACTATTTGCTCGGGAAACTGAATCATAGCTCTGTTTCATAAATGGGCAAACTAAATTATTATTGTTTTTATACTTGCCAAAAAAAAATTATTTTTTTGATTATTTGGAAATAATTTATTTATTATTATTAATTATATATCATTTCTTATAGCTATCATTATATTTATTAATAATCATCTTTGATTATTACAAATTGTTGATTTTATTATTATTCATCTACTTACTAGTTTATGCTGTGAACATTCCACAAATTTGACTCATATTACTACTTAGTAATACGAGCGCGGTTGTTTACTAACTCACTACAATCAAGTAATTATTGCGCTCGCTACTCACTGTAAAGGAAGAACAACTCCCGCAAATTATTTCAATTCGAATTATCATAGGAACGGATTGGAATGCAAACCCGAATGAATGCTAACCAACTCGAATGAACGTCCGATCCGAACGAATTCGCAGCATGGGAACATGGTGAATAATAGCCTACGTGTACATGTCTGTGTTTTGCTGCAGACGCAACGTTATAGTAGAAAAATGAACTGAATAATTATTTATTTTTTATTATCAACTAGAATTACCTTATTACAAATATCGATGATTTGACGGTTTGAGTATAAAAATCATGTTGCCACCGAAGTATTTTTGAGTATTTTAACTGTCAATAGCCAATTATAGATTATTACCTAATCATTAGTCTACACAAAACAATCAATATATTTACTACCATACTGATTTATTGGTCTCGTCGTAGAAAACTGTATCTCATGTGGTTTCCGTAGCCACAACCTCGCATTTTCTAAACCTTCCCAATGTAGATACTTACTGTCAGAGAATTCCCACTTGCAGTGTCTTATATGTGATCATAGCTCAGATATCTTGTTTCCTTCAGTTCGACCCTTACATCTCATTGTATCACCTACAGTACACTTTAGGTTGCCTGTACCCAATCACTCCCTTGTGGCTTGATCAATGGTTGATCATCTGTACATATGAATGTTTGTATGTGACATGATGTTGTAGTACTACACTGTGGAGATGTACCACAGATAACAAACAGTGTACATAATACAACAATCTCCTCATGGCTACCTGGTGCTCAGGCTACATATCAATGTATAGATGGTTGGGTGTTAAAGAACAACAAAAGTTCTACTGTAGAATGTCTACTAGATAGAAATAGAGAGATAGCTGAATGGAGTGAACACTCTAACATACTCTGTGTTAGTGGTAAGTTATTTTACTTACATGTAAGTGTGCATGTATGTGCTTACCTGTATTACATAACTCCATGTAGAGTAACTGTATTGGTACATAATAACCTATTGGTACATTATCTATTTACAGCACCTGAGTGTAGTTCCCCTCCCAAAGACATACAGCATGCTACATACCAGCTAGGAGACAATCTAACTGCTGTATACCAATGTATAGATGGATATAAATCACATAGTCTAGTTGTATCAGACAGAACTGTACACTGTACTTCATCTGATGAGGAGAAATATCCATATACTTGGAGCTCTGCCAACTTTGAATGCTCTGGTTAGTTGACTAAACCCTAGTAGTAGACAAGAGTGTCTGAATATTCACTCAGTTAGAACTTCATATATACTAGAGGCATGATTTGTAGTCTGTCACGAACCTCTAGATCAGGATTATTTACTGCTGATCCACAATAACTGATACAGCCATCGGCCATCTACCATGTTTGTTTGATTAACCTTACAGTGGTGGAATGTGAGCTGACAGACTCACATGAGAACGTAACAAATGGTAAAGTCATGAAGGAAACATATATCTATAGAGACAAACTACAGTATGAGTGTGATGTTGGATATGTGGGAGATGTAATAGTAGAATGTACTAGTGATGGTAGCTGGTCTGCACTTCCTCACTGTCTACCAGTTACGGGTCACCTTCGCCGCTCACCAGGTATGCTGAATAACTGGATGCTACCGCTATTAGTTGATGTCTTATTGACTTTACATTGTATATAGTAAACTATTTGTGTTTGTAGATGTCATTGTAGATCCAGATCCAGATAACAACACTCTGATCATTGCAGGCGCAATTATAGCTTCTGTGGTTGTTCTGGTTAGTGTGGTTGTGGGCGTGGTTTGTCGACTCAGGAAACTTAAAAGGTAATACATACTTGTGTCACGTTTTTGTCTTGTTGGTTTTCTCTTATGGTTGCTTCTTGTGGTTGCTCACTTTCTCACCTCTTTTTACTGTCATCTCTTCCTCCGATGGTTGTTTCCTCCAATGGTCATTTCCTACTTTGGTCTCTTCCTATTTTGGTCTCTTCCTACTTTGGTCACTTCCTACTTTGGTCACTTCCTACTTTGGTCTCTTGCTACTTTGGTCTCTTCCTACTTTGGTCTCTTCCTACTTTGGTCACTTCCTACTTTGGTCTCTTCCTACTTTGGTCTCTTTCTACTTTGGTTTCTTCCTACTTTGGTCTCTTCCTACTCTGGTCTCTTCCTACTTTGGTCTCTTCCTACTTTAGTCACTTCCTACTTTGGTCTCTTCCTACTTTAGTCACTTCCTACTTTGGTCACTTCCTACTTTGGTCTCTTCCTACTTTGGTCTTTTCCTACTTAGGTCTTTTCCTACTTTGGCTGCTTCCTACATTTGTCACTTTCTTCTTTTGGCCACTTCCTACTTTGGTCACTTCCTACTTTGGCCACTTCCTACTTTGGTCACTTCCTACTTTGGTCACTTCCTACTTTGGTCACTTCCTACTTTGGTCACTTCCTACTTTGATCACTTCCTACTCTGGTCTCTTCCTACTTTTGTCTTTTCCTACTTAGGTCTTTTCCTACTTTGGCTGCTTTCTACATTGTTCACTTCATTCTTTTGGTCACTTCCTACTTTGGTCACTTCCTACTTTGGCCACTTCCTACTTTGGTCACTTCCTACTTTGGTCACTTCCTACTTTGGTCACTTCCTACCTTGGTCACTTCCTACTTTGGTCACTTCCTACTTTGGTCACTTCCTACTTTGGTCACTTCCTACTTTGATCACTTCCTACTTTGGTCACTTCCTACTTTGGTCACTTCCTACTTTGGTCTCTTCCTACTTTGGTCGCTTCCTACTTTAGTCACTTCCTTCTTTGGTCGCTTCCTGCAATAGTCACTTCCTCCCATAAAGGTATAGATAGAAGCGTAGGTCAACGAAGGGTCATTAATGGTGCTGCCGTTCCATCAAGGTAGCAGTGAATTATATAATACGCACAATAGCAGTCCAATGAATCTCAATTTCATTTCGAGCGAACCACAAGAGTTGGAATGAAAACATTCTGGTGACAACTCACTCTTGTTATGGCAATATTTTTTTCATATTGCTAATGTTTTGATAGAAACTGCTTATGACTCGCCGCAACAATACTATGACGTAATAGATAACCAGGTACCTGACCCAAACTGCAATTTCTTTGCCTAGTTGTCCTCTCTTTGGTGTAGACAACTGCGTAATTTTTTTTAAAATTTCGTGCAATGAACGCACAGTAAACTTTAAAGACTTCAACAGAACGTAGTTTAAAGATTCGTCAAAATTTCGACGCATAGAAATCTAGTGACAGATAATTTCACATACGTATGTATAGATAACTGACTCATTGATGTGTACATGGTATGGTTTATTTGTAGCGGGTCTGATTTGAGGTCAAACGATGAAGAAGACTTGGCAGCTGGTGAGTTGTTGTAGTTCCTTCGTGAGAGAGTTCGTTATAGTTGTTACTAGTGACTTACACTTGTACATATATTTATCTCTCTTGTTACTTACACTTGTACATACATCTATCTCTCTTGTTACTTACACTTGTACATACATTTATCTCTCTTGTTACTTACACTTGTACATACATTTATCTCTCTTGTTACTTACACTTGTACATACATTTATCTCTCTTGTTACTTACACTTGTACATACATTTATCTCTCTTGTTACTTACACTTGTACATACATTTATCTCTCTTGTTACTTACACTTGTACATACATTTATCTCTCTTGTTACTTACACTTGTACATATATTTATCTCTCTTGTTACTTACACTTGTACATACATTTATCTCTCTTGTTACTTACACTTGTACATACATTTATCTCTCTTGTTACTTACGCTTATACATACATTTATCTCTCTTGTTACTTACACTTGTACATACATTTATCTCTCTTGTTACTTACACTTGTACATACATTAATCTCTCTTGTTACTTACACTTGTACATACATTTATCCCTCTTGTTACTTACATTTGTACATACATTTATCTCTCTTGTTACTTACACTTGTACATACATTTATCTCTCTTGTTACTTACACTTGTACATACATTTATCTCTCTTGTTACTTACACTTATACATACATTTATCCCTCTTGTTACTTACACTTGTACATACATTTATCTCTCTTGTTACTTACACTTGTACATACATTTATCTCTCTTGTTACTTACACTTGTACATACATTTATCTCTCTTGTTACTTACACTTGTACATACATTTATCTCTCTTGTTACTTACACTTGTACATACATTTATCTCTCTTGTTACTTACACTTGTACATACATTTATCTCTCTTGTTACTTACACTTATACATACATTTATCCCTCTTGTTACTTACACTTGTACATACATTTATCTCTCTTGTTACTTACACTTGTACATACATTTATCTCTCTTGTTACTTACACTTGTACATACATTTATCTCTCTTGTTACTTACACTTGTACATACATTTATCTCTCTTGTTACTTACACTTGTACATACATTTATCTCTCTTGTTACTTACACTTGTACATACATTTATCTCTCTTGTTACTTACACTAGTACATACATTTATCTCTCTTGTTACTTACACTTGTACATACATTTATCTCTCTTGTTACTTACACTTGTACATACATTTATCTCTCTTGTTACTTACACTTGTACATACATTTATCTCTTCTGTTACTTACACTTGTACATACATTTATCTCTCTTGTTACTTACACTTGTACATACATTTATCTCTCTTGTTACTTACACTTGTACATACATTTATCTCTCTTGTTACTTACACTTGTACATACATTTATCTCTCTTGTTACTTACACTTGTACATACATTTATCTCTCTTGTTACTTACACTTATCCCTAGTCCACTTTCCATTCTTTCACCTACTCCCTTTTTTCCTCTTATCATTCATGTTTCACTGCTGGCTTAGCTATCTGCTGTACTGCACATCAATTATGAACTACACATTATAGCCATAGCTCTCACTGGATCCGAGAACCCTTACCAAACTCCAGTGGACGCAACTGCAGACGATGAGGCTGGCTCGGGTAGGTGCCGATTCTATATAACTTTTGGTCTACTTCAACATCTGAGATCACTCTAACAATTGTACGATGTCTACAAAAGCATTATAGACTGACGGTAGTTCATACCAAAACTGTTTATTAACAATTCAGTCTATTCAGCACTTTTTGACACTAAAAGAAAAGACAACTCCAAATAGTTAATTGTTCTTCAACATGTGGCATGCCACCTTTGACAGAGTCATGACAATCATTGCCGATTTTTAAAAAATATGATGTTTGTTTCTATGTTGCCGTTACTTTGTGAATGTACGGCCTTGACCTCTATCATTTAATGCTCACATGGCGCGTATTTATTGAACTATCAAAATCGTCATGTTTACAAAGTCACGACCACCTACAAACAAGCCCCATTTCTTCCAAAAATAGGCACTACTTGTCATGCACTTGTATGTATGTATTTCAGTTGCTGTTGATATGGGTGGCCAATACAATACCATTGGTAATCTGATACCAGGAAAGTGTGATGGCACTCCCTGTAGTGGATGTAATCATCCCGACTGTAACAAGTGTCAGGGCGCCACTTCCGGAGTGGGCAATGGCACCACCCCCAGGGTGGGCAATGGCACCACCCCTGGAGTGGGCAATGGCACCACCCCCGGGGTGGGCAATAACTCCATACCCGGTGAGTGTGACACGTAGTATCACTTTCTTCTCTTCTGCATCAGAGCTTTGCTATTGAAGACTTGGGTATCTTTGCATAGAAAACAGCAGTGAATGCAAATACATCTCTTTAGTACTTATTGTGTTGGATTTTTGTCAGATCAGGTTTATAAATACCTGCTACAATGTACAGTATACTTTATACAATGTACCCTGTACAGTATACTTTATACAATGTACATTGTACAGTATACTTTATACAATGTACACTGTACAGTATACTTTATACAATGTACACTGTACAGTATACTTTATACAATGTACACTGTACAGTATACTTTATATAATGTACACTGTACAGTATACTTTATACAATGTACACTGTACAGTATACTTTATACAATGTACACTGTACAGTATACTTTATACAATGTACATTGTACAGTATACTTTATACAATGTATATTGTACGGTATACTTTATACAATGTACACTGTACAGTATACTTTATATAACGTACATTGTACAGTATACTTTATACAATGTACATTGTACAGTATACTTTATACAATGTACACTGTACGGTATACTTTATACAATGTACACTGTACAGTATACTTTATACAATGTACACTGTACAGTATACTTTATATAATGTACAATGTACAGTATACTTTATACAATGTACACTGTACAGTATACTTTATATAATGTACAATGTACAGTATACATTATATAATGTATATTGTACGGTATACTTTATACACTGTATATTGTACGGTATACTTTATTCAATGTACACTGTACAGTATACTTTATTCAATGTACCCTGTACCGTATACTCTATACATTGTACAGTATACTTTATACAATGTACATTGTACAGTATACTTTATACGACGTACACTGTACAGTATACTTTATACAATGTATATTGTACAGTATACTTTATACAATGTACATTGTAAGCAAACACATTGACCCCTCAGTATATTCTCTGTATATGTATACCATTACATTACTGATGGATATTTTAGCCCGTGTTGTTATTGATCTGAACCCTTATGAATCAGTTGATGAGCCAGCTCCATCCAAAGCTAAACATACCTCTGGTGCAGACAATAAACCAAAACACTGTGAGTACCCAACATACTTGTACTTTGCCTTTCTTTCTATTATACATGAACATGCAATGCTTGTATACTTTAGCTATATATGTATATTATTGTATATCTATGTCTCTATATATACTTTAGCTATATATGTATATTATTGTATATCTATGTCTCTATGTATACTTTAGCTATATAGTATGTATATTATTGTATATCTATGTCTCCATGTATACTTTAGCTGCCGTTTCTTCTGATTGGAACCATTACGAGTCAGTTGACGATTCAATTCCGTTAGTCTCTGCTGCAGGAGCTTCTGGTGCTGGAGGTAGTACGCAGCCCGGTGAGTCCGCCCCTTATGCCCTTCAATCAATATTGTAGATTCTACTATATATACTGTATATAGTGTATATTATATACTGTATATAGTGTATATTATATACTGTATATAGTGTATATTATATACTGTATATAGTGTATATTATATATTGTATATAGTGTATATTATATACTGTATATAGTGTATATTATATACTGTATACAGTGTATAATATATACTGTATATAGTGTATATTATATACTGTATATAGTGTATATTATATATTGTATATAGTGTATATTATATACTGTATATAGTGTATATTATATACTGTATATAGTGTATATTATATACTGTATACAGTGTATAATATATACTGTATATAGTGTATATTATATATTGTATATAGTGTATATTATATACTGTATATAGTGTATATTATATACTGTATATAGTGTATATTATATACTGTATATAGTGTATATTATATACTGTATATAGTGTATATTATATACTGTATATAGTGTATATTATATACTGTATATAGTGTATATTATATACTGTATATAGTGTATATTATATACTATATATAGTGTATACTATATACTGTATATACTGTATATAGTGTATATTATATACTGTATATAGTGTATATTATATACTGTATATAGTGTATATTATATACTGTATATAGTGTATATTATATACTGTATATAGTGTATATTATATACTGTATGTAGTGTATATTATATACTGTATATACTGTATATAGTGTATATTATATACTGTATATAGTGTATATTATATACTGTATGTAGTGTATATTATATACAGTATATAGTGTATATTATATACTGTATATAGTGTATATCATATACTGTATATAGTGTATATTATATACTGTATGTAGTGTATATTATATACTGTATATACTGTATATAGTGTATATTATATACTGTATATAGTGTATGTTATATACTGTATATACTGTATACTATATACTGTATATAGTGTATGTTATATACTGTATATAGTGTATATTATATACTGTATATAGTGTATATTATATACTGTATATAGTGTATATTATATACTGTATATAGTGTATATTATATACTGTATATAGTGTATATTATATACTGTATATAGTGTATATTATATACTATATATAGTGTATATTATATACTGTATATAGTGTATATTATATACTGTATATAGTGTATGTTATATACTGTATATAGTGTATATTATATACTGTATATAGTGTATATTATATACTGTATATACTGTATATAATATACTGTATATAGTGTATATTATATACTGTATATAGTGTATATTATATACTGTATATAGTGTATATTATATACTGTATATAGTGTATATTATATACTGTATATAGTGTATATTATATACTGTATATAGTGTATATTATATACTGTATATAGTGTATATTATATACTGTATATATTGTATATTATATACTGTATATAGTGTATATTATATACTGTATATAGTGTATATTATATACTGTATATAGTGTATATTATATATTGTATATAGTGTATATTATATACTGTATATAGTGTATATTATATACTGTATATAGTGTATATTATATACTGTATATAGTGTATATTATATACTGTATATATTGTATATTATATACTGTATATAGTGTATATTATATACTGTATATAGTGTATATTATATACACTATATAGTGTATATTATATACTGTATATAGTGTATATTGTATATAGTGTATATTATATACTGTATATAGTGTATATTATATACTGTATATAGCGTATATTATATACTGTATATAGTGTATATTATATACTGTATATAGTGTATATTATATACTGTATATATTGTATATTATATACTGTATATAGTGTATATACTATATATAGTGTATTGTATACTGTATACTCAATGCTAGCTATAAATGAACTGCACATTTTTTTTAGCCCGTGCTTCTGCTGATGTAAACGCCTACTTCACTTTGGAAGAGACTCTACCCCCCTGTCAGTGCATTGGGGCAAGCAATACTGACTGCGATGGTGCGACTTCAAGTTAGTTTACGTTTTTGTGTCCTTTCAAACATCTCGGGTTGATTTGGTGAATTCTACCACCAATTGTTTGCAATCCATATAAATGGAATAGCTAAAATAGTTCAAATGCAAATCATTCCTACATGTCAATATTCTATATGTGTATGCTTTAGGTGACTCACCTCGTGCTGACAACACTGAACAAGTGCTTGGCACAGATCAGGATGCTTCAGCTGCCTCTTCTGATGAAGTTTCGGAGATTCAGGAAAGGTGATAATTCATGGCTTTTTGTTTTATCCAGTATGAAGTGATGCAATGTTCCAATTGAAAGTTTGCTCTGGAAGTGCCGTATATAATTGGACAGCGAACGTTTGCTCATTGCATTTTTATTTAGCAGTTGTCCTTTCAAGTTACCCCGAAGGTGTTATTCCTTGCTAAAAAATGTTTTTCAATGTTGAAGTTGTCCCCTCATCTACTAATAGCTCAACAAGAGGTCAAGAGAGGGCAATACCGGATAAGTCTTTATAAAGCGAGTGCAAAACCTCTGATAACTCCAAATATCTTAGTTAATGCTGCAATTAAAGACATTTTTTAAATTAACGAGATGTTTTTTTATGAAACAAACATGTGACTTAATTTTGACTTATCTTTCCTGTACCCTTTCCTGTACCGTACTTCCCTATATCACTCCACCGACCCTTCATGAGTATTTCCTGATACATAATATATTTTTTATCATTGTGGAAGGTGGCATTACATCAAATCTACTACATTTACCTGCCAGTGGCATCACTGTGTTATATTTGTTAATGCTGTCACCTTTAATAGTAATGTGTATCTTATTTTTTGTCGCAGTCCAGTGTACGCGCAGATTGATAAAAACAGGAAAAGTACCATACTTGAACAAGCCGACGAAGATGTCTTGCTCACTGCAGAAAACCCTGGCCAAGGCCCAGCCGTCCAACCTACTTCGCCATCCACCGCAGACGATGAAGAAAGTGCCGTAGCTCAGAATAAAAACGAAGAGGCTGCAGAAGCACTTGCACCAGCTGCTACTGAAGCTGACGGAGAAAAGACAGGTGCGGCAGGTGATGCCAATAACATTGTACCGGCAGGTAGCAAAGTCTAAAGCTGCTACAGTTGATGCTCTATCATACAGTCACTCACACAACACTGTGTTTTTGTTTTTTACGTTATAAGTCGGCTTATTAGTAATATTTAATTTTATATTTATGTAGCTGTTAGAGGCTCAAGTATTTTATCTTATGGTAAAAGATACGCTTGTGTTGTGTTGCTAGATCAAGCGATCAAGTACAACTCCTTAGCCTGATAAGGAGTTGTCGCATCTTGCACTATAAAAGAAAATAGGTCAAGGCGGGACAACTCCTTAGCTGGCTAAATGATAATTGTGTGATCTATGTTTATGCTATTTGCTAGTTTTGCACTTTCAATATCATCTTACTCATTAGCTTACTATCATCATTTATAAATGTATAGGTGTGACAACTCCTTAACTGCAGATATTGCGTGATGTATGTTCTTGCTATTTGCACTCTCAGTATTATATACATCGCTAGCTTACTGCTATTTATCTTTCTCTACATATTTAAGTACATATCACATATAGTTTTCTTTGTGCATATAGGCTATATATGCTTTATCATCATACAGTATACAATAAAACATAGCGTTATTTGCTCACAAAAAAATATTTTATTTATTGTATTGCTGAAATGCAAGACTCGATGATTTTGGTGTGACTGAAATTGACTACGCACTGCTGTGACTATCAATACAGTATGCATAAAAAAGATGGCAATAAAATATCAGAAAGATGTGAAATATGTCACTCTAGATTCTATATAAATGCGTAAAACATCTCTAGCTTTGTCAGTGCAAATCATATACGCCTAAACCGCCACACAGAGAGGAACGAAAATTTCTGTGGAGACATTTGATTGAAGTAATTTTATGTATGGCGAAGGTTTGAATTTGCTGTTGTTCTTGAACTGAAGACAAGGCATTTAATATTATTGGTTATCAATAATGCAGGAGGAGACGAATCACAATCATCTTGCTAATATGTGGTGGTTGGAGTGTCGGAGCGAGCGAGAATAAAATGAGCTTTCATGAAGATGGGTAATTGAAGTGGGTAATCCTACTAGTCTCCATATAGTATTAAGGAGTTGACACTAATTTTAAGAAAAGCGAATGCCGCGAACAATAAAATTTTTTCGAACTTGCCACCTATTTTATCAAAAAACGTGCTGGTTTAGTCACAGCAGCAAATAAAGAATTAGGCCGAGTTTTCTTCTTCCTAATGAGCGCTCTAATCATGCGTAAAAATGAATTTGATTTTTTTTTAGGAAAGATCATCCAATTATATATACTAATTTTCACAATAGCCAGGGGGCGTTTGACAAGCTCCCCCACTTAGAGACCCACCCTGGCTATTTTCGAAACAAACCGATGATGTCTATTTCCAACCAGTTCATTTAGATGGAAAAGAGGAAATAACTCCATATATATTTATTATTAGCGGTTTGTTTTTTGTATTTGTAGTATTAGGCAGTTATCAAAGCAGTTGCAGCAGTATTATAGCATACTTTTTATTTGGCTACACATAATATAATGATATGTATTATTATGGAAAACATGACACCTGGGGGACATAATTTAACCATAGCAATTAATCTAATCATTATATAATAAATATCATAATCACGTGCAATAATAGTATTATTATAAATAAACTGACCATTATGACAATATGAAAGCAGATTCGTTGTTTTATAATAGTATTTAAAGATAATAATTATACATATGTGGAGTCATTTCCTCTAATTCATCTAAGACCTAAATGAACTACTTGGAAATAAGTCACCGATAAAACCTAGTAGGTTTTCACAGACATAGACGATTTCTGCAGTGTGTATAATGCTGCCGTTTTGTAATTCTTGTGTTACCTTACTGAAATTTGCCAGCAGGTATTCTTTGCACAGGGGAACGCAGAAGTGATCACATACAGGGTTGGAAGACCATGATTCTCCTTAAAATTGTCCAAACTACCAGAACAGCTATTCTTTAAAATAATTGGTGAAAAAAATAATCAGTCATAAAAATTCACCCAATCATGGACACACTTATTTTGTGACTTGAGCCCGAACGATAATGACAACAGCAATCATTAATATTGTTATAGATAGTACCAGCCAGTATATTACCAATTTCCATTGACCATTGGTAAGGCTGGCTGCTTGCATTCTAAATTGAAATGAAACCTACATATCGTGCCCAACAAAAAACGTATTTAGCAACTCCAGGTGATTTATATTTACGTATCCAGTATAACACCCATGATAATCTTGCTGCACGTGGTCTTATGGTATATTCTAAACACCAAGTACACATCTATCTGTTTTGGTGCAAATTTATACAAACTATGAATTCTAGGGTTTAAACTGATGGATTAATTTAATAGTGCCAGCCTTATGACAAACCGCAGAGAAGAACTAAAACAGTAATGAAACGATTGAGTGCACAAGTATATCAGATGTTTATTAGGAATGCAAGAGGCAATGAATAGAGAATATTTACAAGATGCAACAAGGAACTGGTGATATAAAAGTAACAGAGCTTGTGTAGACCAGCCAACGCTGCCAGTATTTCACACTTTATATACAGTAAGACACCGAGTCAGCATTACCAAGTACCATAGGAGGTGTAGCCAGCACCAGCTGCAGGGGTATTGTATGCGTATGGATCAGGGGCGTAGTCATAGCCATATCCACCTCCGGCATTGGGGTCCGTGTAGCCAGCCCCGTAGCCTTCATAGCCTGAATATCCACTACCTATTTAGAACAGAAAACGGTCCATTACGCTATCTACGAATGGTGAGAAGATGTTCACAAACTCCTACAATCTACAGACTGAGTGGTTATTGCTTGGCATGACACATTTAAAATATATTGCCCAAATCCCAACATTATAATTAAAAAATGCATAAATTTTTAAGAATTTCAGCTACCCCAGTCACCAACATAACTGGGGTAGCTGAATAAATAAAAGAGGAGATAGAAAGCAAGCCCACTTAACAATGGTGCACAAAGCATAATACAAGCTGTTGGACAGAAAGACAAAACAAAAATCAAGGCACAACAATGTGAGAAATGTATACAAGGAACTGACCGTAGCTGTCGTAAGCGGATGGAGCCGAGCTGTAAGCACCGCGTCCTCTGCCTCGGCCGCCTCTTGGGGCACCACGTCCTCCTCTGAATGTGCCTCCCCTAGGAGCACCACGAGCCCCCCTGAATCCACCCCCTCGTGTGCCCCTGAATCCTGCACCCCTGCTACCTCTAACGCCAGCTGGAGGTCCAACTCCCTACAAACATTCAGTAACAATTCGGAATAACACAACAGCACCAAGTATGGTTTGAATGGTCTGCACAGGAGGGATGATCAATCTAATTTGATTTTAACACAGCGATGGGCAGGGTTAGATGAGGAGGTCTGACAGCAACTGTGGAATGCAATCAATATGGCAGCACAACAAAGAACTGCCATGTAAACAAACTGAGGAGTAATTGCAAAATTTTAGTGCCCTTACCTCAACAAACAAGCCAACAGAAATCTAAGGCAACTTGAGCAAAAAAAATTTTTCTTAAATTTTGAGGAACTAAATTCACCATAGGAATGGCAATCAACAACACTGAGCATGTAATAATCAACAATAATCTGTGTATGACAAAAGGAAATAGCCCAACCAAAAACAACAAATTTCCATTTACAATTATTATAGATCAATATCCAACTTTACTTGTGCATGCTACACCCGAATAAACTGACCGACAGTACCAACTCACCTTGGGTGTTTTAAATCTAATTTGCAGACTGTTGCCACTGAAGTCCGTACCATTGAGGGAATTGACAGCAGTTTCAGCTTCTGTAGCATTCGGCATTGTCACAAAACCAAAACCTTTGCCCTGACCAGTTGCAAAGTCCTGTATAACATTCACCTGCAAAAAAAGATAATAACTGATGAGTAAGTGAGCGATGGAGAATCAATTAGTTATATGCATTAGCGACAGAATCAACTAGTTATATGCATTAGCGACAGAATCAACTAGTTATATGCATTAGCGACAGAATCAACTAGTTATATGCATTAGCGACAGAAATAAACACTACAACTTCGAACGAAAACACTAATGCTGGTGAGTAGTTAAAACTTGTCTGAGAACACAGATCGCAATTATTGCAAGGAGATCACCATTTTTGCAGAGTTGGGAAAGAGGAACTATTTTCATATTAAGTGGCAATTGAATTTCTAGTAACTAATTCCCTAATGCTGCAATCATGCAATTTAAGCAGAGCATTTGCTTCGCAAAGCTACATTGTGAAATAAACAATAATGGTTTTGATGGACTGGCAGCAATAAAAAGAAAAATATACCAAAATTTTACCTTGGCCACAGTTCCATATGGCTGGAACAAGCTGTGTAGCTGGGCCTCATCTGTCTGGTATCCAATATTGTATGCAAAGATTATATAACCAAGCTCATTCTTCTCGGCTGCAGCTGCAGAGGCAGGCCCGGCATCACCACCTCCCGGCTTTCTACTCATTGGGTTGAATCGCCTATAACATAGAGACATACAACTGTGTGTGCCACCTGTATACCTGATGCACAAGACATCACCTGCATACCTGGTGTACATGACATCACCTGTATACCTGGAGTACAAGATATCACCTGTATACCTGGAGTACATGACATCACCTGTGTACCTGGTGTACAAGACATCACCTGTATACCTGGTGTACAAGACATCACCTGTATACCTGGTGTACATGACATCACCTGTGTACCTGGTGTACATGATATCACCTGTATACCTGGTGTAAGTGACATCGCAAGGTGTGCAAACATGCATGGAGAAACCCATGTTCACATATACCATCATTTTGCTACACACCGACACGACTGATCTATTAGGGTTCCACTTACGTGGCAACTATAAAATGAAAGGTCAACAGAGCACCAAAAAGAAAATCAACGACAGATACTTGTTGTGACAGTCAATGACAGATACTTGTTGTGACAACCAATGACAGATACTTGTTGTGACAACCAATGACAGATACTTGTTGTGACAGTCAATGACAGATACTTGTTGTGACAACCAATGACAGATACTTGTTGTGACAGTCAATGACAGATACTTGTTGTGACAACCAATGACAGATACTTGTTGTGACAACCAATGACGGATACTTGTTGTGACAGTCAATGACAGATACTTGTTGTGACAACCAATGACAGATACTTGTTGTGACAGTCAATGACAGATACTTGTTGTGACAGTCAATGACAGATACTTGTTGTGACAGTCAATGACAGATACTTGTTGTGACAGTCAATGACAGATACTTGTTGTGACAACCAATGACAGATACTTGTTGTGACAGTCAATGACAGATACTTGTTGTGACAGTCAATGACAGATACTTGTTGTGACAGTCAATGACAGATACTTGTTGTGACAACCAATGACAGATACTTGTTGTGACAGTCAATGACAGATACTTGTTGTGACAACCAATGACAGATACTTGTTGTGACAGTCAATGACAGATACTTGTTGTGACAACCAATGACAGATACTTGTTGTGACAACCAATGACGGATACTTGTTGTGACAGTCAATGAGAGATACTTGTTGTGACAACCAACGACAGATACTTGTTGTGACAGTCAATGACAGATACTTGTTGTGACAGTCAATGACAGATACTTGTTGTGACAACCAATGACAGATACTTGTTGTGACAGTCAATGACAGATACTTGTTGTGACAACCAACGACAGATACTTGTTGTGACAGTCAATGACAGATACTTGTTGTGACAGTCAATGACAGATACTTGTTGTGACAACCAATGACAGATATTTGTTGTGACAACCAATGACAGATACTTGTTGTGACAACCAATGACAGATACTTGTTGTGACAACCAACGACAGATACTTGTTGTGACAGTCAATGACAGATACTTGTTGTGACAGTCAATGACAGATACTTGTTGTGACAGTCAATGACAGATACTTGTTGTGACAACCAATGACAGATACTTGTTGTGACAGTCAATGACAGATACTTGTTGTGACAACCAATGACAGATACTTGTTGTGACAACCAACGACAGATACTTGTTGTGACAGTCAATGACAGATACTTGTTGTGACAGTCAATGACAGATACTTGTTGTGACAACCAATGACAGATATTTGTTGTGACAACCAATGACAGATACTTGTTGTGACAACCAATGACAGATACTTGTTGTGACAGTCAATGACAGATACTTGTTGTGACAACCAATGACAGATACTTGTTGTGACAACCAATGACAGATACTTGTTGTGACAATCACTACGTGAAATAGCCCATCAATAGGTTTGTTGCAACGACAAATTCATGCTGATCAACAGAAATTCACGATTCATAAAAACATGTCTAATGGAATTAAAAGTGAGCATTATTGCCAGACACAATCCTTTATCACATCAAATCTGTGACCCAAGGACAGTACTGAACAACTGTTGACACAGAAGGATATACGTTATACTGTTATTTACATTCACTCTAGGGTAACATATGTCAGGATAACTAGGCTAACATATGTCAGGATAACTAGGCTAACATATGTCAGGATAACTAGGCTAACATATGTCAGGATAACTAGGGTAACATATGTCAGGATAACTAGGGTAACATATGTCAGGATAACTAGGCTAACATATGTCAGGATAACTAGGGTAACATATGTCAGGATAACTAGGGTAACATATGTCAGGATAACTAGGGTAACATATGTGAGGATAACTAGGGTAACATATGTCAGGATAACTAGGGTAACATATGTCAGGATAACTAGGGTAACATATGTCAGGATAACTAGGCTAACATATGTCAGGATAACTAGGGTAACATATGTCAGGATAACTAGGCTAACATATGTCAGGATAACTAGGCTAACATATGTCAGGATAACTAGGGTAACATATGTCAGGATAACTAGGGTAACATATGTCAGGATAACTAGGGTAACATATGTCAGGATAACTAGGCTAACATATGTCAGGATAACTAGGGTAACATATGCCACCAAATGAAGATAACAAACAATAGCATAAGCTGCTGCATGTACTAAAACAATACTTACGATCCACCCCCTCTGTTTTGTCTCATGGGTCCTCCGCCATTGGCTTGTCCTGTAGTTGGTATACTGAAACCTTGCTAAAAGACAAGGCAGCCAACAGTTTACATAAAATACATGGATTCTCGCCACCAACAGTGACAAATGTATAATTTACCACTCAGAGATCTGACAGAGACTAACCTGTTCCGCTGTAGCATCAGTTCCACTTCCTTCGTACCAACCATTGCCTATAATTGACGATAACCAACACTAATGGTACCAAGACAGGCTTGACCCTCACCGAGTTACAATTAAAACTGGTAACCAACATGAAATATTTACGACCACAAACCTTCTGTTCCGGCTGCCGCACTGTCACCATAGGACTCTGTACCTGGAGCACCGTAGCCTTCCATATTTTTCAGCTAGATTTGTTGTAATAAAAACTTCTAAAACACATCCAACAACTAAAAGATTGCAATACAAACCAAAATTGTGACCAACAAGCAATAAACAATCTTTGTACGTGTAAATGGTAAGACTACTAATAAACGCATTAGCAATTATGGCTAACGGGAACGCAAATATTTGTACTAAAACAGCGGGAAAAAAACGAAAACATGACATGCACATTAAAATGCTAAAACAGAAAAGCAAGAAAAATAAAAAGACCAAGATGGCCTTGCTACCTTATCCTCAAAAAGTGGGTCTTGCTGTGAGTCAAAAATTCCTCGATGTGTAGTAAAAATGATCGATCAGCAGCCGAGTATCATCAAAAGTCTTCAATGTAAAAACTACCAGCAAAGCTCTGCTAAATCTCACTGTGTGGAAAAATGAAAAGAAAAAAGTTAGCACAAATGTATAAAATGTGGATAAGGAGAGGTGGCCATCTAAAAAGAAAGGTTAATAGAATATAGTACCCATGGCGACAGACGACAGTAAGCAATGAGGGGTTGTTCTGCAGACCCCATTCTGTGAACATCACCTGAAACAAGAGCGGTACAACTGGTGAGAGACTACAACTACTGTTCTTTATCTAAAACATGCTTGCTTGTAATACAACACGTTTATAATTTGTTACTATGACGATGGATGATTTTTTGTTTTAACAGTTGACATCCATTACATGTGACTACTACATCAGCGTAAATTATCATTCATTGCTATGTTGTCATAACTAACCTATCAAGATTCAATTTCTGGTAAGCATTTTGTTATTAAAAACGGTAATTCTTTTGAATATACTTCAAACTATAATTTCTACAACTATTCTGCAATATTCGTAGTGGTTGCAACAATTGCAAACACTACGTGGTGACAACCGAATTGTAATTGCATCAAATCATTATTAGCGCTGAGACAAGCATTTGCTGGAAACATGATTTGCTGCTGCTAGTGCATCTGCGACAAATACAATGACATCATGAAAAATACCAATTAGATGAAAAAATTGAACATAGTTTTGTCACACCCAGTTCACTATGAGGTAATATTAGTTAGAACATCTGTACAACAGCCTTTTATGGAAATGATAAAATTACAGCGGGTAGCCTATGAAAATACAAAGTATATTGACTTGAATTCTTCTTAATCCTCCTTTCCATAGATAGTGGTAACATCATGGGATCACAGTCTTCGTACATTCAAGTATACAAACAGATAACTAGCTACTAGTGCAACAGAACATTAATAATTATTGGTATAATTTATTGTAGACATCGCCGTTCCGTTTATCTTTAACATCAGTGTGAGTGTTCCATCTACTGGCCAAATTATTGATTTGCGGTCCAAGTATTATTAATATTAACTACTTAGATAATAATAAGCTGCTACCTACCAACCTACTACTTGTCTACTACTACTACTTACACATCACGTGAAACAACAACAACATCATCATACTTCCATCAACTGAACTTACACAGACAGAATAAATAAGACAGAGGCATGTAACCAAAAACATGTTTTAGGAGAACTTTATGTTAAGAAAATTTTCAAAGAAATCATCATCTATTCCTGAGCGGCAAGAACTTGAAGGAGTAGTTAGTTGTTTGACTAGATAGTTCAAAACCCTAACGGTCGCCGCGTGATATGAGCAAAAGCATTGGTATAAAACATTGTCCCGGAAATTCGTGATTTTTTTCAAGTCCAAAAAATCATGTTTTTTTCATACCTTGCAAACTAAAGCTCAGAGACACAAATCCAATTGCTATAGCTAGAGTAGTCTACCGCGTGTGGATGTGACTATGAATATTTTTCTCATTTTCCCCATAGACTTGAGAAAACGCCTTTGTATTTTCGACATTTTATCTAAAATCCACCAGGTTTCCTGAAGGGCATCGACATATTGTTATAGGACTATAACATAGACTGTGGAGTTAGGATTTGAATGGTGTATAATTATTGTAGTGTGTTCAATGTATTTTAATAATAGGAAGGTTTTTCAAAGACGCCCCGACTAAAATTATTTTTCATCCTAGCCAAATATAAATTAGCCTAACCACAACTATTGCAAATGCATCTTGTGCTTACCATGTGCACCGCGTGTTTTAATGAAATAAAGGGTTTGCTGCAAACGCTACGGTTAATTATGGTTAGTAGTCATTAGTATCGCAGCTATTATCTGTCATCATCATTAGTGCTTTAAGTTTAATTTATTCCGGTTCATAATTAATCTAATATTATATCGGTTAATCCAGAAAAAACATCATTGAATGATAACAGCTAGTGGTAATAAATATCATATAGCAAAATGCAGAGTCATCAATAACCATTAGTTTTGGTAATTATTTATTAATTATTGAAATTTGATATTAAATTTATTTATTATGATTATTAATTATAAGATTTCTGATGATGACACCTGTCTATATCAACTGAGATCCAGAACTTGTTGTTTTTTTGTGTAATCCAGCTACTTCTACAGAAGAATTTTATACAGCCAATGCAAAGCATTTATAATTGTTACATATACATTGTAGAATTATTGAGGCGTACGCATGATATCTATATTTATATATATATAACACGCGTCGCTTCATGCGTGAGTCAACACTAATTGCCTGGAAATGAGATTTACCATGTATTTTTTTTTACTTAAAAGTACATTTGGTAAAACCTGTTTTAACAGTTAACTATTGAGGTGAAAATAGTAATTTTGGTCTCAATGTATCCACAAGACATTGTTGTACTACCCACCGAAACGATTTAAAAAAAATTTTGGAACACTTTGAAAAAAATTTTTGCACTGTTGTGACCATCTATCTAGTCTAAGTTTGACACGGCCGGTGCATTCTTCGCGATGATGAGTACATTTATTTGGTAACAATAGTGACATACAGTGAAGTCTTATATCTTTGGAGCTCTAGCATATAAAATACAATAAATTAACTATTAGATTAAAAAGGATGATACATGAAAAATACAGTACCTTACAATTTCGTACAGAGATGGCACTAAGAAGGGCAAAATGGTAGCGTACTTCCAAGATGGCGTTTAATTAAAGGAAGCTTAAGGTAATTGGATGACCTACTTTTCTTAGACAGCCTAACTGGTCTGCACTTAAAAAGTCGTGTATATAAATAGTCAGAACGGTAACTTCAGTGTAGTCGCTCAGTAATAAGTAGCGAGCCAAAACATTTTACTTTCTACGCTTAAGGAGGTTGCTTATTCTATTATTATTATTATTATTATCATTAGATGAGTTTATCTGAAAGGTTTTTAGTTTACACGATGGTTGATTGAAACCAGTACGCTTGTTAATCAATAACCCTTTATTATTAACTTTTTTGCTGGTTATTTAAGTTTGAAACGGTTTTTTGAAACATCAAACATCATGATGTTCATTCAATCATGATCGTCGTCATGGATGATGATGATGATGATCATCATCATGATCAACCATTTATTTATTGATGATTATATAAATTGTTATTATTATTTTAATAATTTATTATTAATTGTTATTTGGCTAGTAGTAGTGATAATCATAGTAGTGGTAATAGTGGCAAGAATGGTAGTTAGTTATTATTATTATTGTAATTTTTTTAATTATTATTAATAAATAATATATATTATTATTATGATAATAAATTTTTATTATCATGTTATTTATTAAATTAATTATTGATAATAAATTAATAAAACTAATAATAATGATAAATAAATCAAATGATGATGGTAGTAAATGATAATATATATGATAATAATAATAACTCTTTATAATTATTTTTTATTAATAACAATAAATAATAATGTTATATAAATAATAATGTTATATAAATAATAATTATTAATGTAAATAATAATAATGACACTTATTTTATTATTTATTATTAATAACAATGAATAATAATAATAATATAGTAATTATATTAATTACAAATAATAATATTGTACAGGAATTTATTGTCTGGGTGGTAGCCACCTGTACACTTCCCGAATGTGCTTCAACTCTAACCAAGGCAGTGCACAATAATTTGGTAATTATTGCTAGAGAGCTGGTACTGACTTGTCATTTATGGGTGTAACCGAATTTGGTGTAGACCGACTACTGGCAGTCGACAACAATTATCCTCTAATTATTGTGTAGTTTTAAGTTTGTTGCGAACTTTGTCATCGCCGACAATAATTGTGCAGTAATTATTGTTTGTCTGCTTCGAACGTTATTGTCCGGCTTTTGTAGTGGCCGAACTAATAGGGCACCAGGTGCTTTGCGTCGCACTCCTCACTGTAGCGAGGAAATACGCAGTAAGAGGGCGAACCGTTCTCACTTTCCGCCAAGCCTCGTGTTTGCCAATAGTCGACCAGGTCAGCGCTTTTAGTTTTGTAGCTTGTAGCTGTGCTGCTTCTTGTGCAAGAGAATCTTCTGAGAGCTAGGCTAACTCTGAATTTTATTGCTCAAACATAGATATTTATACAAAGAGGGCGAGTAAAATCTTGTACAAGCCACGCCTTGTACTTACATCAAGCACCAAAATGCAATTGGTTAATAATCGTGGAAAAAAGTTTACTAAATATAATAATAATAATTATTTAATTGTCTTTTGAGTAATTGCGATAGAACTGCACAATTTGGCAAGCATAGAAAGTACAGGGAGAATAAATGTAAATATAAATGTAAATGTTCGTAGTAGCTATGTAAATAGGTAAACAATATGGCGTCTCTTTACCGAAGAGTGCCAGCGTCCCTCACAATATAATAATAATAGAAACAGTAACTATTGTTTTATTATTAATTAATTATTATTGGCATGATTTTTTTTATTATTAATTTATCATCATCACCATTAATTGTTTAAATGATAATAACAACTAATAATAATCATAAAAGAATAAGAAAAAAGGAAGTTTTGAAATTATTGAAAATTGATAATTAATAAGGTTTTGAAAAAGATATACAGTACAATGTACTTTATATACAATAATAATATACTGTACAGTGTACTTTGTATCAAGTATACTGTGCAATGTACTTTGTATCAAATATACTGTGCAGTTTACTTTGTATAAAGTATGCTGTACAATGTACTTTGTATCAAGTATACTTTACAGTGTACTACATTGTATAAAGTGTAGTACTGTACAGTAGGGTTAGAACAAGGTGAGACAGCAGGCCTGGATGGCGTTAGAAAATAAGACATGCACATCCATGTCCTCTTCTGTGCCAAAATATGTACCGAAATTTTTCAATATTCAGTTGACGGTGATAGTGCACGGCAACCTGCAATTTTTGGAAGGTAGCAGATATAGTGCCTATTCACAAAAAGAATATAAAAAACTCCAACAAGTTTCAGACAAGTATCATTAACTTTCATAGCAAGCAAAATGATTGAACACATAATCTTGATCAACTGGAACACTGCTATTAAAAATTACATTTATCTAGACCAACATAGCTTTACAAGAGGACTTTCATGCACCACTCAGCTGGTCAGTACTATTCATAGCATCATGCATCGTGTTGATTCTGGGCACCCTGTCCATGCTGCTATTCTTGACTTTTTCAAGGCCCTTGATAAAATTTCACACAAACAGCTGAAATATGAAATAGTAAAAAAATGGCATAATAAGTGATACTTTAATTAAATGGATTGCTTGTTTTTTGAATGACTAATTTCAATAGATGATTTTGGATGCAGCTTTTTCAAGAATGCTTGGTGTAACCTCTGGTGTACAACAAGGCTGTCTTAGGTCCAATTTTATTTTTGATCTCCATCTGCATATCAGGATATAAAATACTCAGAGATGAAGTTGTCTGCTGATGACATTCTGTTTTTTAAGAAAATTGCCATGCCCTCAGATCGACGGCATTTTCAGATCGATTTATGTCATCTCAAATGGGCCAATAAATGGAAAATGACTTTTTATATCAATAAATGCTACAGCATTGCATTTGGGCCAGTTAATGATATCATTTACTACCTGGGAGATGAAATCCTGTCCGTTGTTAAAGAATTTAAAAATCTAGGTGTTGAAATTTGCAGCTCCCTGAATTGGAGCAAACTCATTAACACTATAATTTCAAAAGCCTATTCCATCCTAGGATTCCTTAAACACATTCTCTTCAAGGCACTGGTTAAAGTTAAGACTATTACATACAAGTCGCTGTGCAAGCCTGTTCTAAAATGCGCCTGTGAGGTATGTGACCCATATATTATAAAGCATATCAATCAGCTTGAACAAGTTCAGGGCAAAGCAGCAAGATATGTTTTGAATTTAAATGGCATGGATCAGAGTGTGAGTGACACGAAAGAAAAATATATTTGCTGTACAATAAATTTAAAAGAGCCAGAATAAAGATATTCTCCTGAAAGCCCAAATTGTCTTCTAGCTCTCTGTGAACTGCAAACAAATTGATGTGATACGAAGCAAAGTAATAGAGGCTGAAATCTAATACAATCAACACTTGAGTGATGAGAAATTGTGAATTATTAATTTTTATTTCAGTCAACTTTCATATGAAATTTTGATTAACTGGTAACTGATCAATATAACTATTACTTTTAACACCAGAAGTTAATCATTGTTACTGCTATTCTTATTACATTGATTTATAATCTCGAAATCGTTTTAACATAAACACATTACAAAAACTAATTGTTTTTCACAGGTACCAGTGAAATTGATTAATTTTTTTAACGTGAGTGTTAATTAGCTTAAATTATCCATAGCATAGCCTCAACATAGCATCAACATAGCCCAATACAAAATCGTTCAGTCAGTCAGCCTTAAGTGAAAGTTCTTTATGAAAAAAATATAATAATAATGAAGGAGATTGGTTTGAACCAAATTTTTATAATTATTATTTTGTTTCTGACTAAACACAATGTGGCGTTTCGGGTTTTTAAGTGTCTGCCAAATATAAAGTAAAGAATGTGCATACAACATAATAATTATAGAAGGTTACTGACATCGGCAAACATCTCAACACCCTTTACTGCTCTCCACAAGATTAACTCCCCAAGGCGAGATGGTTCTTTACTCATTTTTTTCCTCCAGTGACGCTTAAAGGTTTTAAACAATCTTTTGATGCAAAATTCAGCCCACTAAAACAGATATTTGTACTAAAATGAAAACGAAGATATTCACACAAGTACTGCTGCTAAAAATAATCTATTTTATGCCATAAATTTTATGCATACATAAACTAATTCAGCCAATGATGACTTTTATAAAACTTAGCTCCAGTGGAGTTGCCCTTATATAAAATTGCGGTAGAAACGGCTTACCACACTTTGATTATTTGCCGTAGATTTAACCGATTAATCTGCCAGGGGGTGGCATTTATAGTCAATTTCAAGTTTTACATAGGTGGTGTTCTATGTCTCTATTGATAGGAATATGCAGAATATCCAGTTTATTGTTCATCACATTGTACAAAACGATGTACTTGATTTTGAGAGATGCGCGCTGAAATTATTTTTCTATGATCGCTAAAGGTACTAGGTTTTTTGTATACTTACCTCTAGTCCATCTTGGTCGTGGTAGTCACGGTTATTTAATTTACATGCCTCTCCCATCGGCTAGTCTGCTTGTTTTAGATAGTTGTCAAGACATCATCTTTCTGAGACCCATCTTCAAGTTGTCTGTGTGAAAATAATAACTTCACAAACAGAAGAAATGACTTTGAAATAAATATTTGAGACACGCATGCATCAGTTTATTCCACAAGCGTTCAGCCAGTTTTGCTACTCATGAAAATGAGGTTGTAAAAAATCATTTGAAAATCAATTTTTATTGACGTTTTGATTTTTATGATAGTAGTGGCAGACCATACAAGGAGCCAGCCTTGTCTAGATTGGAAGGGAAGAAAAAAATAGCGTTTGGCTGGCTGTAAAATATCCAATGATAAATAAAAATAAATATTACCGATATCAATCATTCAAATTGAAAGAAAAATTTTTTAATGCATAACAAGCGAATCAAGTCTGTAATATCCATGAAAATTTCGGAACTCATTGCTTCTACTCCCCCCCCCCCACATTGGTAATGAAAAACTGCTTAAAAAAATTGTTTTCACTTGAATTCGATTGTTTAGTGTGTTTTTTTGTTTTATTTTCAGTCAACGAGTCAATGGATGGTGTGACAGAAATGAACAGCCTTCCCAAAGAGATATGGCTCCATATTTTTAATTTTCTCGATGGGAAATCTTTAAGTGCAGTAGAAACAGTATGTGTCGCTTTCTCTGATTGGCTCACAGATGATTTGTTTTGGTTCAACAAATGCCAGCGTGGTAAGATGATAATAGCAAATGGAAAAATAAAATAAATTAAAAAAATTTTAAGATTATAAATGGTTTTGCTTTTTTCAGCCTTGGCATCTGTCCACTCCAGTCCATCACACAGCATTGATAGAACAGAATCCAAAGCTTCCTGGAAAGACTTGTATATCAACTGTGAGTGGCTGCATTTAGTGTATTTGGAGTTATCTACTCACAAAACTTTATTTAAATTTGGGATGTTTTTGTAGTAATCTCCCCTTACAAGTATCTGCTGGGATGCTGGCAACAACTGATGGTTGGAGATGAGCCAGATGGGCAGGCCAACAAAGGAACTCTGCTATACTTTTTTGTACGCTATCAGCTGCTCAAGTATTTTATTTCTTGTAATGTTGTTCTTACTCTTCGTAGATCAGTTGTCTTTCCTTTGTGTACTCTCTCACAGTCACTGTTATAGTTAAAGACGACAATTTGAATTGCTGGCCATTTTACTTTTATTTGTTGCAGTAATACAAAAGAGTAATAACATTTTTGTTATTTGAAAACATTTATGAGTTTTAATGATCATATAATCGATATGAGAAAGCGCAATTCAATCCACACCAAATCTCCTTGCAAAAATTAATGTCTAACTTGAATGCCAATATCAAATTTGTAGTCTTTCTTCTAGGGTTGGAAAAATTCACAAATTTTTCAAATAAATTGCAAAATTCAAAAAACTTTTATTACCGGAAGTTTTTTTTATTAATCGAAATTTTTCAACATATTTAGATTTGAAAGTTTTCCAGATTTACCGGCCTGTTAAACATTCAATATTTAAACGAGTTGCATGTAGGATGCCGTACTAGCGTACTTTATTGCCTAAATAACGTAGTACTATATTCTTTATTTAATATATCTAGACAATATTCTAAGTTTTCTTGGTGAATTAATTGTAAACTGACCCAAAAGGCTTAACCACAAAGCCACTCCGACTTCCTGTCACTCTCACCTCAGATACTAGTACATTTTGACTAAATATGCGAAAATTATAAAAAAAATAATTTGTTTCTAAATTTTTTATTTGAAAAATTTTATTTCATCGTAGGTTAATTCCTAATTAATTAATAATTTGAATTATTTGTACAAACCCTGTTTTATTCTATAGTTTTGTGCTACATATTGGTGTTGGCTGCTTTAGAGATCATTGCAGTCGTGTGTCTCTGCAGATACTACCCAAGCTCGGGCTCATGTATGGACGAATGAGCGAGTATAAACCACTCGAGTACACCCACTCATTAGTCTCTGCTCTCACTATACACAGTGACGGAGAGTTGAGCTCACATAGGCCTGTAGAACGCTACCCGTTTGGCATATTGTCGAGGGGACAAAATTCTTTGGAGTCGTGCTTCGTTAAACATCCTTTAGATGAACACTCCTCGTATTTAAATCATATCTTTTTATCTGATGTGATGGAGTTTGGAGGACTCAATGACTCGGTAAGATTGTTTTGGTAGCTGCGTTAATGTATGGGCACATTGCATAGCTACTACATGCACACATTTGGTAACTTTGTTACTTTATGTACGCACTTGTTGGCTTCGTTACTGTATGCCCACACCATACAGTCATGTATTGTATACTGCTTGCTTGTAGGATACTCCGACAAGATGGCTGAAGCTTCGCTCACTGACAGATTTCCGTAGCAGCCTTTTGCAGGCTGGGGTGTTCACATCGCGGTATGGAGGTCATGGTACAGAATTTATACATGTGTGTCACTTGTCGTCCCAAAAGGTCATCGTCGGAACTAAACTACTGGTTTGTCCCTTTTTTGTTTGTTTGAATAACTCCTTTAATTGTATCTTATCTGCAATTTGTTATTTAATGGAAAAAGCGCATTTTTGGTATTTTTAGGCGCATCAAATCATTTTTATCACGGGTTGAACATATGCTACGCATCCTTATTTCACCTGTTTGTTTGTGACAGGCTGAACAGGTGTTACGTATGAAGGTGTCATTTGTCTGTTTGTGGCAGGCTGAACAGGTGTTACATATGCTTGTGTCATTTGTCTGTTTGTGACAGTCTGAACAGGTGTTGCGTATGCTGGTGTCATTTGTCTGTTTGTGACAGGCTGAACAGGTGCTACTTATCTTTGTATCGCTTGTTTGTTTGTGGCAGACCCAACATGACCATTTTATAAACAATAAGCTACATTAATGCTGATTTTTGTAGGGAGACGATAATGTGCCATATGGAAAACACACTTTTGTTGTTGACCTAACCAAACCGCTGTTTCTCAGTCTATCTGAGCAAGAAACTTTTGAGCAGTAAGTTGTCTTCTCCTGTAAATCTATCCAGATTGTAAATTACTCTGAGCATTGCTGTGGCCAATGTTTTTGATTCGTGATTTCTAAACTGTTCGCTAATATTTGACTTTGTTGTATGGAGGGAGGTACAATAGTTGTATGGAGGGAGGTACAGTAGTTGTATGGAGGGAGGTACAATAGTTGTATGGAGGGAGGTAAAATAGTTGTATGGAGGGTGGTACAATAGTTGTATGGAGGGAGGTACAATAGTTGTATGGAGGGAGGTACAATAGTTGTATGGAGGGAGGTACAATAGTTGTATGGAGGGAGGTACAATAGTTGTATGGAGGGAGGTACAATAGTTGTATGGAGGGTGGTACAATAGTTGTATGGAGGGAGGTACAATAGTTGTATGGAGGGAGGTACAATAGTTGTATGGAGGGAGGTACAATAGTTGTATGCAGGGAGGTACAATAGTTGTATGGAGGGAGGTACAGTAGTTGTATGGAGGGAGGTACAGTAGTTGTATGGAGGGAGGTACAATAGTTGTATGGAGGGAGGTACAATAGTTGTATGGAGGGAGGTACAATAGTTGTATGGAGGGAGGTACAATAGTTGTATGGAGGGAGGTACAATAGTTGTATGGAGGGTGGTACAATAGTTGTATGGAGGGAGGTACAGTAGTTGTATGGAGGGAGGTACAATAGTTGTATGGAGGGAGGTACAGTAGTTGTATGGAGGGAGGTACAGTAGTTGTATGGAGGGAGGTACAATAGTTGTATGGAGGGAGGTACAATAGTTGTATGGAGGGAGGTACAATAGTTGTATGGAGGGAGGTACAATAGTTGTATGGAGGGAGGTACAATAGTTGTATGGAGGGTGGTACAATAGTTGTATGGAGGGAGGTACAATAGTTGTATGGAGGGAGGTACAGTAGTTGTATGGAGGGAGGTACAGTAGTTGTATGGAGGGAGGTACAGTAGTTGTATGGAGGGAGGTACAGTAGTTGTATGGAGGGAGGTACAATAGTTGTATGGAGGGAGGTACAGTAGTTGTATGCAGGGAGGTACAGTAGTTGTATGGAGGGAGGTACAATAGTTGTATGCAGGGAGGTACAATAGTTGTATGGAGGGAGGTACAGTAGTTGTATGGAGGGAGGTACAGTAGTTGTATGGAGGGAGGTACAATAGTTGTATGGAGGGAGGTACAATAGTTGTATGGAGGGAGGTACAGTAGTTGTATGGAGGGAGGTACAGTAGTTGTATGGAGGGAGGTACAGTAGTTGTATGGAGGGAGGTACAATAGTTGTATGGAGGGAGGTACAATAGTTGTATGGAGGGAGGTACAATAGTTGTATGGAGGGAGGTACAATAGTTGTATGGAGGGAGGTACAGTAGTTGTATGGAGGGAGGTACAATAGTTGTATGCAGGGAGGTACAGTAGTTGTATGGAGGGAGGTACAGTAGTTGTATGGAGGGAGGTACAGTAGTTGTATGGAGGGAGGTACAGTAGTTGTATGGAGGGAGGTACAGTAGTTGTATGGAGGGAGGTACAATAGTTGTATGGAGGGAGGTACAGTAGTTGTATGGAGGGAGGTACAATAGTTGTATGGAGGGAGGTACAGTAGTTGTATGGAGGGAGGTACAATAGTTGTATGGAGGGAGGTACAGTAGTTGTATGGAGGGAGGTACAGTAGTTGTATGGAGGGAGGTACAATAGTTGTATGGAGGGAGGTACAATAGTTGTATGGAGGGAGGTACAATAGTTGTATGGAGGGAGGTACAATAGTTGTATGGAGGGAGGTACAATAGTTGTATGGAGGGTGGTACAATAGTTGTATGGAGGGAGGTACAATAGTTGTATGGAGGGAGGTACAGTAGTTGTATGGAGGGAGGTACAGTAGTTGTATGGAGGGAGGTACAGTAGTTGTATGGAGGGAGGTACAGTAGTTGTATGGAGGGAGGTACAGTAGTTGTATGGAGGGAGGTACAGTAGTTGTATGGAGGGAGGTACAGTAGTTGTATGCAGGGAGGTACAGTAGTTGTATGGAGGGAGGTACAGTAGTTGTATGGAGGGAGGTACAATAGTTGTATGGAGGGAGGTACAGTAGTTGTATGGAGGGAGGTACAGTAGTTGTATGGAGGGAGGTACAATAGTTGTATGCAGGGAGGTACAATAGTTGTATGGAGGGAGGTACAGTAGTTGTATGGAGGGAGGTACAGTAGTTGTATGGAGGGAGGTACAATAGTTGTATGGAGGGAGGTACAATAGTTGTATGGAGGGAGGTACAATAGTTGTATGGAGGGAGGTACAATAGTTGTATGGAGGGAGGTACAATAGTTGTATGGAGGGTGGTACAATAGTTGTATGGAGGGAGGTACAATAGTTGTATGCAGGGAGGTACAATAGTTGTATGGAGGGAGGTACAGTAGTTGTATGGAGGGAGGTACAGTAGTTGTATGGAGGGAGGTACAATAGTTGTATGGAGGGAGGTACAGTAGTTGTATGGAGGGAGGTACAATAGTTGTATGCAGGGAGGTACAATAGTTGTATGGAGGGAGGTACAATAGTTGTATGGAGGGAGGTACAGTAGTTGTATGGAGGGAGGTACAATAGTTGTATGGAGGGAGGTACAGTAGTTGTATGGAGGGAGGTACAGTAGTTGTATGGAGGGAGGTACAGTAGTTGTATGGAGGGAGGTACAGTAGTTGTATGGAGGGAGGTACAATAGTTGTATGGAGGGAGGTACAATAGTTGTATGGAGGGAGGTACAATAGTTGTATGCAGGGAGGTACAATAGTTGTATGGAGGGAGGTACAATAGTTGTATGGAGGGAGGTACAATAGTTGTATGGAGGGAGGTACAATAGTTGTATGGAGGGAGGTACAGTAGTTGTATGGAGGGAGGTACAATAGTTGTATGGAGGGAGGTACAATAGTTGTATGGAGGGAGGTACAATAGTTGTATGGAGGGAGGTACAATAGTTGTATGGAGGGAGGTACAATAGTTGTATGGAGGGAGGTACAATAGTTGTATGGAGGGAGGTACAATAGTTGTATGGAGGGAGGTACAATAGTTGTATGGAGGGAGGTACAATAGTTGTATGGAGGGAGGTACAATAGTTGTATGGAGGGAGGTACAATAGTTGTATGGAGGGAGGTACAGTAGTTGTATGCAGGGAGGTACAATAGTTGTATGGAGGGAGGTACAATAGTTGTATGGAGGGAGGTACAATAGTTGTATGGAGGGAGGTACAGTAGTTGTATGGAGGGAGGTACAGTAGTTGTATGGAGGGAGGTACAATAGTTGTATGGAGGGAGGTACAATAGTTGTATGGAGGGAGGTACAGTAGTTGTATGGAGGGAGGTACAGTAGTTGTATGGAGGGAGGTACAATAGTTGTATGGAGGGAGGTACAGTAGTTGTATGGAGGGTGGTACAATAGTTGTATGGAGGGAGGTACAATAGTTGTATGGAGGGAGGTACAATAGTTGTATGGAGGGAGGTACAATAGTTGTATGGAGGGAGGTACAGTAGTTGTATGGAGGGAGGTACAGTAGTTGTATGGAGGGAGGTACAATAGTTGTATGGAGGGAGGTACAGTAGTTGTATGGAGGGTGGTACAATAGTTGTATGGAGGGAGGTACAATAGTTGTATGGAGGGAGGTACAATAGTTGTATGGAGGGAGGTACAATAGTTGTATGGAGGGAGGTACAATAGTTGTATGGAGGGAGGTACAGTAGTTGTATGGAGGGAGGTACAGTAGTTGTATGGAGGGAGGTACAATAGTTGTATGGAGGGAGGTACAATAGTTGTATGGAGGGAGGTACAATAGTTGTATGGAGGGAGGTACAGTAGTTGTATGGAGGGAGGTACAGTAGTTGTATGGAGGGAGGTACAGTAGTTGTATGGAGGGAGGTACAATAGTTGTATGGAGGGAGGTACAGTAGTTGTATGCAGGGAGGTACAATAGTTGTATGGAGGGAGGTACAATAGTTGTATGGAGGGAGGTACAATAGTTGTATGGAGGGAGGTACAGTAGTTGTATGGAGGGAGGTACAATAGTTGTATGCAGGGAGGTACAGTAGTTGTATGGAGGGAGGTACAGTAGTTGTATGGAGGGAGGTACAGTAGTTGTATGGAGGGAGGTACAGTAGTTGTATGGAGGGAGGTACAGTAGTTGTATGGAGGGAGGTACAATAGTTGTATGGAGGGAGGTACAGTAGTTGTATGGAGGGAGGTACAGTAGTTGTATGGAGGGAGGTACAGTAGTTGTATGGAGGGAGGTACAGTAGTTGTATGGAGGGAGGTACAATAGTTGTATGGAGGGAGGTACAATAGTTGTATGGAGGGAGGTACAGTAGTTGTATGGAGGGAGGTACAATAGTTGTATGCAGGGAGGTACAATAGTTGTATGGAGGGAGGTACAATAGTTTTGGTTTCACAGAGATTCGTGTGATCTTGAAAACAAATTTTCACAAAATTTTACAGCTATAATTTCTGAGCCAGCAGTTTACTTTTTGTTGGTAGAGCTGCTACTACATACACACAAACACCAGCATTCATGTAATAATAAACAGGTTTGTGTGCAAAATCTCAAAAACTTCCACACAATTTTTTTATGCAAAGTTTGCTTTCAGTTCCTAGACTGTTGAACACTACGATGACTAAAGGGGCTATGTCGCAGATTTTTGACAAAATTTAACTTATCTTATTTCTTTCAGGTGATTTTATACCAAAAAGTTTGTGCTCTCCTTAATTCTGTCTATGGTATAAGAGCAATAGATGTTGGCTCGCACACAATGGTTTTTTTTATACGCAAAAACTCGTATAAAGCTATAAAACGGAGTTGCCAAAAATTGGTTTGTTTGCATAGATTGATGGCGTCCCAGTAGTGGTTGTTGTGCAGAGAGTTTCCAAAGCGTTTGAAAAATTAGATTTGCAATTATTGAGTTTATTTTTGGTCAATCTGCTATTACGTACACACAGATGTGTGCTTGGGCAATATCTCAAAAACCAAAGCAGTATTGCATCTAAAGGAAATTATTTCCAGATCAAATATTTTCCTAAGATGCAAATTATTATTATTTAGAATGTAATTGTGGCGGAAAAAATACTAGAGATACGTCTACGGCGTCGCTGTTGTAGTCAACAACAAAAGCTAACATCATTTGACTGCAAAAAATCGGGCAGTACGAAATATAAATAAATGGTCAAATACAATAAAAAATAAAATCTAAGCTAGTTTATGATTATTTTTAGTGTTTTGGTTGAGACTATTTAGCACTCTTTGACACTAAAGAAAAGACAACTCCGACAATTGAGTTGCATATGGAATCAGTGACAGTGCACCTTTGAGTACTTTTACAGATAATTTCTAAGTAGAAAGTGCTTTTGTGCTGAGTTTAAATCATCTGACTTTTTGTGTGCAACAACGGTAATAAGTAATTTTGAAGCATTACTATCACACAGAAACGAAAATAAAATAACATGGAATAATAATGATAATCTTGATTTTTAAACTTTATTTTTCAGCAAGTGTTGAAAGGTAACTCTAAAATTTTTCCAACTACACAACATATTTCAACGCAGCCGTGAGTTACATGATGCCAATACTGTCTTTGACCCTCTAAAAACTGAACAGGTGAAGCCACAAAATTGATAGACCTTTTAATGTTGGATTTGTTTTCTTTTTGCACAAAATTTCTGTTCATTAATCAAGCTAAAGTTACTTGAACCAAATGTCATTTAGTTTTGAAATAATTTCAAGTAAGGTTTTTATTTTTACAGTGTTTTAGTCGAAAGCACATGAATGAGTTATTACTGGATTCAAGTTTTGGAGTTGTCTTTTCTTTATCCATCAATCGCGAATTATTAACGATGGTCATGAATTTGCTGCTATCTAATCCCACAGTCTTAGTCCTGGTTTTTTATTCTGTTAAAAAATAAGTTTGCACAATTGCTCGTCTTTGGAAGACCCCATTTTGTGAAAACAAACCAAATTTTTATCACTCTGCTTCTGATTGGCCTAACAAAATGAGTTTTTTTGTTGTTGCCAGGTCAATTTTCATAAGTTATTGTTATCAAAAGTTTGTGTTTAAGTCAGCGTCTATTGAGGTTAAGGAGTGACTATACAGGCCGATGTCTGCCTACAGAAGGCCCAACATGTTGGTCTATACCCGATGCCGAAAGCACATCGGCACTCTGTGATTGGCTAGAACTAACTACGTTTACAAGCTCATCAAATTTAACCATTTACAACATAATTCTGCTAGACAAAAATACTAAATCAATCTCAATTTCTGAATGAGTGCACCTAAATTATTTCATCATAGTTTGATTGCTGATGAAAAAAAATGGTTGTCTGATCAATGAAATAATAGTATTCTGATGATTTATTATAAAATAACCTAGACAAAATAATCAAAAATAACGCGTGTTTTTGTGGGAAAAACCGTAACAGTAGATGTGTTCTTTGGTTATTGTTGTGCTTAATTAGTAAATTATTGGTGTTAAAGGGCTTAGGACGGGCTTTGCAAGGCGCACTTTGTATGTAGAGTTGTTCTCTCGTCAAGCATTGTAAAACTATTGAGAAAACGCACTTGCGGCAACAAAAATTCAGTCCAGTCTATGACGGCATGGGCGATAGAAGGGACTATCTGCGAGGGGCAGTTCCATTATGATATCATATAGTACCTTCCAACAAGTCATCGTACAATTTTTACTAACTTCTAAAAATCTTAATTATTATTATTTAGCACTGTTTAATTTTCGTCTTAGAAAGATAGCAAGTATTTCAGGTTTTGTTGTTGTGAAAAAAGCACAACGTCGAAATTATGATTTCGGCAGTGTTTTTCTTTTTATTTCATATTATCATAAAATGATGCTAATATAGTTGAAAATTATGATTTTGATAAAAATATTCCATTAATTGTTTGATATTGATCACAAACACTGTCAGTGAAATCCAGTGTGTACATAATAGTGAGCTTACCGGAGATGAAAAAGTTTCTTACTTTGGAAAAACAGCTCCTGAAAATTTAAAATTTGTTGCAAGTTCATTTATTACTATCAGAAGAGTCTCTGCACAATGCCAATATTTAGGAGGCCCTCCTTCTATACAAACAAGCCAAACTTTTCAAAATCACTTTAGAGCTCTATTTAACTGGTTGTGTCTTTAAAAAAAAGATTGTGTCTTTGCGTGTGCTGACTGTGTCTGAAGGAATCGCCTTATTGGTGAGAGAGCAACTCCAGATAATTTTTTTTAACACATTTCAACTTTAAAAAGTTCAAATTAAATCAAACCCTCTCAAAATTATGCGTCCAAAGCTCAATGAGAAAAGAATATTATGTAATTGTCAGGAATGAAAGAAGCCACATGATTGGCTTAGCGTAGCCAATGACACGTCATAACGATCCATTGTACAAGTACATCGACATTGCAATGTCTGCACAGTGTAGCCAAGCCTTTGGACTACATTACACCTGTATTATTGTTATTGAAAAAATGATAAATCTGCAAATATCTCTGGTGCGAGACCAAATCGCAAATTTAGACCCCGTCATACATTATATTAATCAAATGGAGAGTTCTTATAACAGCTTTTATTTCTTTCAGTGAAGCGGTTTAGGCGTCTATAACGGTGGAACCGCATACAGATATGCACAGACTACTGATGTTTTTTTCTCATTTATATTTATTTATTTATAGATTGTGCTCTGGTACGGTTTTTATTCATAGTACTGACTTCAAACTAGTTTGTTTTGCCGTGTATTATTATGTTCGCTGTCAGACATAGCCTGAGTAATAATACATGTGCCTGTAGATTGAGGAACGCTGCGCCTTCAACCTCTGACAACGCCACTACTGGACCTCAACCGTTCAGGTTACCATACGGTGCAGCAAATCAAGATCTACTCCCTACTTCCTGTTTAGCGAGGTAAGGAGTTGTTTACTATACAATCGACAGAAGTTTCTGTTTAAGGATGGTCTACAATCATATGGGAGTAATATTGTTTTATTCGATGGCAGCTTAATTTAATAGATTTTTATCAGCTCTTTAGAAATGAAACTGGTTCAATTTCTGCAAAGCAACCAACAATAACATTGTCATCATTTAGCTACAATATTCCTCCCCGAGTGCGCTTTATTTGACAATCTTACTGTTGTTTCCATTTGTTCATCTGTGAAACAATGGGGGGTAGTGCCAATACTAGTGCAGACACAAAGAGTCGCATGAGTTTCAGGTAACTGATTCTATTGGCTGAAATATAAATAGACTGAGAACTTCTATCAATTACGAAGTAGGATACCCCAAACGAAGACTATCAAATGTGTAAGTGCAAGGGTATCATCTCTGAACGAACCCATCGGTGGCGTTTATTTCAAAAATGACAAGGAGGGTAGTTTATACAAACTACCATCTTTGAAATTGATGTTACGTTCATACAACTATCAATAATTTTCAAAGTCTATGGTCATGATATCTAAGGGATCATGCATTTTTGTTGTACGAAAAATACAAAAATTTATTGCCACTTTTGTATCAACCCAAATTGCTAATTTAAACGCTTTCACGGTTTTCTTTTTATTTTCTTCTTTGAAATTACTGTGTTTTCTTTCTTTTGAATGTATTTTAAAACAGACAAACGAGGGTTTAAGAGCAAGTTCAATAGAAGTATCCTTGTATGTAATTCAATCTGACGATAAACTGCTTCCGATAAATTGAACCGATTGAGAAAGATGGCCGCTATGAATGAAGTAAATAAAAAGACTTTATTGAATGAGAACCTTGCAGTTAAGCATCGTAGGACATTTATTACTCAGCAGTTTTCAACCCTTATTGGGTCATTGTGTAGTACTTGCTGAAAACAATAATCAGTAGTTGTCTGCTCTTTGACTTGAAAAGTCTGTTTCAAAGGCTTAAAGCATGTTGAGCCTTACTGCCAATTTTAAGAAAAAATTTTTACTGGAAAATAGCGTGTGAACTCTGATTCATAAGGTTGAAACTTTTAATTTCTCAGTTTTTATATTATTATTTATCGCTTTGGTTAGTTTGCTACTAAATGAACACGCGGTCACACCAGATATTTCATCATCATAAGTTTATCATTGGAGTCAATCTGCCTTGAAAAATCTCTTTGTGATTTTGAACCATGTAAGTAATGAAGGTACGCTCTGTAGGTCTTTGCATTGAAATGAAATATTCATGTTTTATGCTACATAATAGTACTATTTGTTTGCTGACCCTGATTAGTGATGACCTTAGGGCGTTCTATTTTTGTCCTGTTGGGGCCGGTTGATTTTTTTTGAGAAGACAACATCTCAAATGTAAAATATGTTGAAAGGTGGCGTGTCACAATTCGCTAATTGGAGTTGTCATTTCTTTAGTGTCATTGCGATAAATAGTCTCAACCAAAATACTAATTATAATCATTAACTAGTTCCTATTTATTTTTTCCATGTATTTCAAAATCATTATTTACAATCTATATTGTCTAATTTTTTTTACGGTCAAATAACGTGTAACTCAGATTTAAAAACTATTGTTGTTGTAAAAATCTTGGTTTTTTTCTTCACAAATAAATTATAAATAATGATAATCTGAATCTTTTGATATTATTAGATTTAGAAATAATTTTTTTTTAACTTTGATATTGCTTTAGCTTTTGAGATATTGGCCATGTAATTTATCATGTGAATGCCAGTGTGTACATAATAGCAAACCTATCAATAATAAATTAAAATGCTGACTCAACTAAAACACTTCCAAAATATCTGAAAATAATCGCAAACCTAATTTTTTATTTTTTTCGAAGTCTGTGCACAATGACTATTACTGGAATATTACTATCCAAACAAGCCAAATTTTGGCAACTCTGCTTTACGGCCTTTTATATGTATGCGCATGGGGAAAAATTTGCGTACAAATCAGCATCTACTGCTCTTGTACTATAGATGGGATTAATGAGACCGCAAGTCCGGAAAAATATTCTTTGGTAAAAACCACTGGAAATAGAAGAAACCACTCATTGTAAACCGGTTCTGGTTTTTTGGTAGTTGATAGGAAATATAACCAAAGATATGTTGAATGAAATTTACGGAGTTGTCTGCTTTCAATGTATAAATAAACTACTGTAGTAAAGAACTTGTAACTACAAGTTTTGTGTGAGTTTGTCTGCCAATCCCTGCAATGTGGGCGGAGAAAACACCTCCAATGTGGGCGGAGAAAACAACCCTAGAGGTCATAATATGCATCAGCTAGCTTTTGTTCTACGCGATCCATTTGTATTTTAGGTATGTCGGGCGGTTGACATACGCCCAGCATAATTTTGTGGAGCCAGCGTGGTGCCCAGCTCATTTCATACAGTTCACCCCTGATTTCTTCATCATACTTGCTCTGAGATACGTACCTATGCTCAAGTATACGCGTGAGCCTTCGCTAGTCTTCTAACTACGTGGAGTTGACTTTTATTTGACCTTGATCATACATTTAACATTCAATTCTCAGGTTTTATGCCAATCTCTAGATAATTTCTCACTGCTTGTCGAACTGATTACAAAAATAATAGCAGTAGGTAATTTTTCAGGTAACAACAAATCAATTGGAAGCATCAGTAATTTTCACTAATTTTTGACTATTGTCAAACAAATTATTGATAAGATAACTCCCAATTGCTAACTGGTGCTTGTCAGATAGAATACGACATCGTTCCAAATCAACATTTAGTTAGTTCACATTCGGTGAACAATATTGAATGAATGCTATAAGTTTTTTTTCATTCAGTAAAGTTCCCAGCAAAATTATTATTTTGTGAATGAACTTTCAGTGAAGTTGGTAACTTTTTTATTTTGTTCAACGAATGTTGGCCTAAAACTTGGGCATGTTGGCCATGGACACTGATAGTTCTCTCTTCACTAAACTCGCCATATTTTTTTTGATTCTCTCTGTTATTTGTTCTATTTTTATATCAAAGAGCGTTTATGTTATAAGTGTGTGAGCCAACTTGTTTCTTTCTGTCATTTTTTTATTTAGATAAAAATACGGTTTTGCAATGAAAGTTTTATAAAAAAAAGATATGAATTGGGGCAGCTGACTAAATCAATTAGTTTTTGGATATTTAGAGAATAAAAGTTTAGTATCATGTTAAATTTTGTCCGCTGTGGCTTAGTTTGATCGAAATTTGAAAATACACTCACTAGTATTGTGTAGAGTTACCACCACCTGGCTGTATTGGATTCGTCCCCCCTTGTATTAATTAACCACAGGCTATCCATTGCAATGCAATTCAGTTTTTCCTCTTTTTCATTGTACTTTTATCAATAGTTAATGTCATGAAATAATTTTTTATTAAATAATCCGTATGACTTTAGCCAGATTTCTATATTTGTCATAGATATGGTAACTCTAGAATTTATGATGAGGTTCACAGTCTATAAAAATACTCAAATTGTGATTGGCTGTTTCGTTGCATTTTAGCTCTTCCTCCGTGTCAATTTATAATGCATATTAACTTAGCTTTCATTGCATAATGTATTTTTATTAATCAGAATTTATGTTTTTGAATAAAAACTATGTATTTAGATTCTATACTCAGTTCACAATAAAATGGTAAGAGATCCCATTTTTTTATATATGCACATTACCTACAATGCATAGCAAAGTCATGAAGTGGCGATGGTCATGCCTTGAAAAATGATGGAAGTTTTTATTGTTTTTATCACCTCGCTGACCGGCGTACAAAATAGTTAGAAATTAATTTTTATTGTATTTCATCATGGCAACACACTCGACATTGGTTTTATAATAATATATTTTATAAAAAAAAATGAGTAGAACTCACAGGAAAGCAATGGCAATGTTTCTGCAGTATTTGTAGGGTCCATATTTCAGCAACAACATTAATTTATGCACACCTAGTTACTGTGAAACCCATGATGCAATACGTCACGCATCATGAAAGGTATTCTTAATGATCAAATGTTGAGTATGAAAGTTAAAAGTGTATCATTTGTTTGTTTAAAATCAAACTAATAAGCAAGATGGCTAATAAATTTATTTTTCAAGGCTTGCAATGCTCCGGTGGCTAACTGGGGTTGGTGTCATGTTACCATTTTCACATCTCTGTCGCCACCAGCGGATTATACAGTATGGCCATACAATGCAAGATGCCAATATCATCACAGATGCTATGTAAAAGTACACTGTTGTCCATGTACCACCGGCATCGTATATAGCACCTGCAATAATTGTCAGCATCATATATAGCACCTGCAATTAATGTCAGCATCATATATAGCACCTACAATAAATGTCAGTATCGTATATAGCACCTGCAATAAATGTCAGTATCGTATGTAGCACCTGCAATAAATGTCAGTATCGTATGTAGCACCCGCAACAAATGCCAGCATCGTATATAGCACCAGCAATAAATGTCAGTATCGTATGTAGCACCTGCAATAAATGTCAGTATCGTATGTAGCACCCGCAATAAATGTCAGTATCGTATGTAGCACCCGCAACAAATGCCAGCATCGTATATAGCACCTGCAATAAATGTCAGTATCGTATGTAGCACCTGCAATAAATGTCAGTATCGTATGTAGCACCTGCAATAAATGTCAGTATCGTATGTAGCACCCGCAACAAATGCCAGCATCGTATATAGCACCTGCAATAAATGTCAGTATCGTATATAGCACCTGCAATAAATATCAGTATCGTATGTAGCACCTGCAATAAATGTCAGTATCGTATACAGCACCTGCAATAAATGTCAGTATCGTATGTAGCACTTGCAACAAATGTCAGTATCAAGTATAGCACCTGCAATAAATCTCAGCATCGTATGTGAAACCTGCAATAAATCTCAGCACTATATGAAGCACACGCAATAATATAGGTGTAGTTTTATGTCACCAACAAACGCTGCAAGTGCAATATAAATCAATGGCAGTAAAAGTGTCAGTCATTGCGGGTATCAAGCACCTGCACCAATTGTCATTGTTATCTAAAACACCTGCAATAGATATTGGCTCTGTCTAGATATCTCCTGTAATATACATGCCAATGTACAAAAGCCCCTACAGTTTATACCAGTGTTAATTGAGGCACCTGCAGTACATGCCAGTTTTATATAAATAAAAAGCACATCTAATGCCTCACCGGTAATATAAGAAGTGGCAATAATCGAGCTGCCCATACAGAGCACCTGTATAGACATGCCACTCGTCACATACTCTGCGCCTAGTAGCTCACCTATCACCACTGGTATTATACTAAACACAGACCAGCCAAATACTGACATTCCAAATAGCACCATCGACACACCTGCAATACAAGGGATGAACTAGCGAACAATAAGTACAATTTGACAAGAAAAGTTAAATGTTGCAATGAATCGATTCATAAACCATAGTAATATATGGGGCTGCTAATTTTCTAGAATCTTTGTTTATTGGTCAACTCACCCACAAGACCTGATATTAGAGCACACGCAAGGCACGTAACTCCAGACACAAACATTCCTAAAGCATATTGGGTAGTATTTGCTACCCACTTCCTGTCGGCAACAAGTCCATTTATGATACGAAAAGGAATCTCAATTCCTCCGGCCACCATCAAAGCAATAGCTATGGTGTTCTTTGAAACCCCTGACAAACATGAATTGGGGAATATTTGAATACAGGCTTGTAGAAATATGTGTGCTGTTGTGATAGCTTTAGAGCTTTGAGTGCGTGAATCACTGAGCCCATAGCGGGGAGCACTATGTTCCCTCCCTTTGGGGTGGTGATAACAAAAGTTCTTGAAATAAAATAACGTACAACTCTATTTTTTACTGAAAGCTCAGCTTCAATTTTTGGCAAAGATATTCTTACTTAAAATCATTTTGATAACTACATGACTGACTGTCACCGTTTGGTATGACCTCGTCATAAAAAATCTTTGAATAAAAGTTAAAAATGACGAAAGTTTACTAAAATTTTCCATTTTTTGTCCGTATCACGGATCAATATGCTGAATACATTAATTAAAGATGTTCCAATTCACAAAATTTTCACCGATCCGATCCCAATTTTACCGATCTCGTCCTTGAACCCATTTGATTCAGATTCAAATTGATCCGATTTACAAAGAAAATTGAGAGCAATTTGCAATAAATAATCTCAGCGTCCTTGTTCACTTAAACACAACTAAATCACAGATCAATTATTTAATAGTTTTACAGACTTACAAGCTAATTACATGGCAAATGATGCGTTTCTCATTGTAATAGCGTGCAAAAGCAACCCAGACACATTGGTACTAGGACATCGCTATTGTATGAGGCCAATGCAGTAACAACATTGGTAGTTGAAGCTAATCTGCTTGCTATTCATTGCTGCTGATAAGATCGGTGAATCGCAATGTAACAGACAGATTCCAATTTTTAGCCGATTCAGCGAGTAATTGATAAAATCTGTCGATTCAGTGAATCTGAAAACTGAATCGGAGCATCTCTAACATTAAGAAATGTGGTACTATGCTAAGCTGGTCCAGTAATGGCGACTTATACTTTGTGAAAATTTCCTTTTTTAACCTGTTTAAATTTTAATATTTTGTAACAACAAAAGTTTATCTTAGAGTACGGCTGATGCAGAGATACATTCCATGACATCTTGGCTTTATCAAACGTTGTTTACCAAGCGAACTCTCACCTACGTCTACTTTATGGAATTTCATTAGCTGGTGCTCAGAGAATGATCCTGAAGTTATGTATGTCAACATACAAGGCAAAACCAAACTGGGAAGCCACCTGTTTGTTTGAGAAAACTTGAAATTGAGTGAAGTTTTATCAAAAAATTACTGCTTGTCATTTTGTATGTTGCTAACTGAGCAGAATTTTTCGACAAAATTAAGCTTTTCCTGTACTTTCAGGTATTAATACTATAACTTGTACTACCATAACAACTTTATTACTAAGATTTAAATTGCTCATTAATAACATCTGTCAACCAAAAATCTCAGTGATTTATCCAAATTATTGCGCAAATAAAATTGCGAAGTAATTTATTATTTTTGTTTAGTTGTCGTAATTAAATTTTTTTCTCAACCACTGCTTGCACGCCCTAGGAGTACCGAATGTTCAGCCATAGCTGTAGCAATCAACGATGTTTGGCTACCATCCAAAACCGCTACAAAAATTGCCAGTAATGTTTTATTTTTCTATCAACATCTCAAAAACCAGGCACTGCTGTTCACTCAGGCGTAACTTGTACTACCGTATTACCCAAATACCACACAACAGTACTAAAACTAATACGCTAACAAAAGAATTTTCTACTCCATCCATTTGCTATATAGCATAACTACAATGATTACACAGTAGCAAAACCTACATCACAGTCAGCTATATTGCAGTAATTGCTAAACAGAAACAATTCAGATTGCTTGTGGTGACAATATTTGAGTTTCAAGATGAAGATGATAATAAATGTTATTTATGTTTCTATTGGTAGCCGTGCACTCCATAGCTCTGCTGTACTGAGTGAATAAATATCTGGTGTTTTATCTGTACCAGAAATGAGTGTAACTGAATGTGACATTGAATTTGGTGATTTGGGCTTTATAGTGTTTATTTTCGTTATTTTTTATCAAGTAAATTACAAAAGTGAGATGGTTACATTTTTTTGTGTATTTTTATGAGAAATTTGACTATCAGTGTATGGTGCACAAATTCAATGTTCATTTTATGATATTTCATAACTGTTTCAAGTTAAATCTTTTGAAATATCCATGAATTTGTGATCGCGCTTTTCCTAGATAATAAAGAAAGAAGAAAAAGGTACGTACTCTTTTTGCCAAAAAAAAAACTAGCGGTTCACACGAGATGGAAACTACTCAACACTTCTAATTATTTGTCTCCCGTCAGCATCCAGTTTCGTAATAATCAATGGTGATAGCCACAATAGGGGTGCAGATGCATGAATTTTCAGGACCAAATGGTTAAAACAGAATAGTTGTTTCCCCTAAAGAAAACAGTTCCAAATTTTCAACACGTACAAATATAGCCGTTACCGCAGTAATATATATCTATAAACGCAAAAAAAAACATCAGACTGCCTGTCTGTACATACATGTGCGTATGTATTGTCTCACATCCCGATTGCATAAAATTCTATATCTGAAAACAGAAGGCAACTCCAAACTTACCTGATTCTTTGCCGAGTGAAGGTAGACATTGCAATACAACAAAAGTGCCGAAAGAATAAATGCATACTGAGACTTCTACTAAAAGAAATTTTGGCATCAGAATCACTCTCCATATGAACTTTTCTTGTTTTGGTTGACTAGCTGCAATATCACACGTATTCTTGTCATCGGCAGCACCAACAGTGTCAGCAGCCACTCTTTGCTCCTGGAGGTAAAATGATAAAGCACATCTGCTCCTAAATTTTTTGACGATAGAGGTATTTATATCAATATTCTCAGTTAAGAAATCGTTACCACAAATGTTGTGGTTTCTGCTGAGGAATTGTTTTCTTCTGGCGTTTCCTGTTCAGACTCATTAGATATATCCAATCGTTTGGAATAGTATGATATAGGGCGAAACAGGCAAGCGGCTAGTAAAAACTGAAGACTAAATCCCCCTGCAAAAAGTAATAATTTATATTGTGACTCATCAACTTTGTCAGGTATCCAACGATATGTCTAATATGATTAATTAGTCGATTCTTTCACTCGATAAATTGATGAAGAAGCAACATTGCGTACTTACCATACAGCAAGCAGGCCTCACTAAAACTGTATCTGTCAAACAGAAATCTGTACACATAGGGTATAACCATCGATCCTACTCCAGAACCGGCTGTTATAATTCCTAGAGCTAAGGCTTTCCTTTTTCTGAAGTATTGCCCACTGACCAGGTATGGTGTCAAATATATTATTCCTCCACCAACACCTGCCAATGAGACAGCAAGAATGTCTTATAGTTTATTTCAATCTTTATTGGCTTAAAGAAAGTAACTATGAAATGACAAAGAAAACGGTTGAGCAAAAAAATTTACCTGCATATATAGTGACTGAAACAAGTCTCTACAATAATTTTTATTGATATCAAATATTCAGTTTCAAAACTTCTTTGTAAATTCGTCTAAACTTGTCAAGTTTTGAAAATGCAAGCTGGAACATGACAGTCTGAAAATACGTGATTTGAAATAAAAACACAGTTTTCGTTTTGGTCAAAAAACTTTGATACTAAATCTTTCGACTATTAATATATAATTTTCGTTTCTTCATATCAATAAATAACTGTAACAAATTTAATTTATTTCTTTCTGATAATTTCAATTAATACCAACAAAGGAAATTCATGCTAAGATCTTATCTTTTAAATAATTAATTTAAACTGCGCGCTCATCCGCTAGTTTTGCAAATATTAGAAACATTTCCAGTATTTATATATAATTATTTATCATTTTGTAATCATTGTGTATAATTATGCTAAAAACAGTTATTCAAACAGTGTACAGTTTTGGCAAAATTTAAAAAAAATATGTTTCAAAGAACTGATTATATTTAAATGAAAATTTTCAAGTTTTCATACCTCGTATTTTTGTATAGCCTTATGGGTTAGCCAGGCAAGTCAGTCTTTTGTACCCGTAACTGAAGTCCGGATGGAATTGGTGACGCATAGGCTGACACATGAGCATGATTGGCAACTGATACAATAAATACCAAAAATCCGCAAACAAATATTTTGTGTGTTCCAGTTGGCTTTTTGTTTGTGATAATTTTTTTCTTACATTTCGTAACAAAACTTACTATTTATGATCAAGTTTATTATTATTGTTCAAGTCAATAATAAAAAATTATTATTAGGCTTATGGTTTGTTATAGTTTACACTTTTTTAATTATTTATTTATGATTTTTATAGCAAAAAAATGATAAATTTTTTAGAAATTATTTGCCCCAAGGCAATATGCGATAAACCCCAAAGATCATACATTTTTATATGTACGATTCTTGTAAACATGACCAAGAAAGAGGATAACCTAACAGGATAGAAATCGACACATGGTAGCGAACGGACTGGATAAAAAATCGATTTTGTCTGTTTTACTTCATTCTACACTGGATGTACTATCATGTGAGACAGACTGACGAATAAGGGGGATATTCTGGCTCGTGTGGCAAACCCATTACCAGTGATTTCATAGATGGAGGCTGCAAGTATACAAAATGCTAATTCGTGAGATGGCAAGGTCACATGGTACAATACTCACCAGAGGGCACCCCGAACAGAAGTAATATGGCTATAAAGGTGTTGGCATAAGCTAGACCGACGTAACTCAGCACCTCTATGAGTATACCAGCCGCTGCCACTGTTCTATGAGAGAACTTTACCACCAAAACTCCAACCACCGGCGCTGTCGGTGTAAAATAAGAATGTAACACAAATAATCGTGTCCATGTAGAATTCATAAAAATTCGTTAAACTTGTTGTACATTAATCTGGTTATTCAATTAATCTTGATATACAATTAATCTCGTTGCACAATTAATATACAATTAGGCTTGTTTTAAAACTAATTTTGATATGCCATTAATCTTGATTTACAAATATACTTGACATAAAATTAATCTTGTTATACAATTAATCTTGATGTGCCATTAACTTTCGTATGCAGTTAATCTTGGTGTACATTAAATTAGTTATATTAATAATTTTGTTATACAATTAATCTTGACGTACAAGTAATCTTGCTATACAATTAATCTTGATGTGTCATTAATTTTAATATACATTTAATCTTGATAAACAGTAATCTGGTTATACAATTAATCTTGTTATGCAATTATTCTTGTTATACAATTAATCTTGTCATTAATTACCCATGATAGCACCGATCGTAAATCGTACAGTCATGATCCATATGAGCATAGAAGTGGGATAGACTCCCTCAAACCGCTCTGTTAGCTCAACCAGTAAAACTCCTTGAGACTTGAAACCACCCGTTTGCAAGGCAAACATAGCAGTCGCAGCTGAAACAATAAAAAAAATATGCAATTCATTGGTTTTGTTGTGTTGATTGAAATTGCATTTTTTTCAGTTGGTTTACCAGAGGAATTTAGTAGGGCAATAAAAAATAATGATGTTTTCTAAATTGTTTACTGAAAATTACTAGGAAAATCCGAATATAGTTGCTTCATTTTTTACAAACCCTTGCTACATTATTGTTGTTGTATTTACCCTGGTTACGGCAAGCATTTCATACGCTTGTTTTATAGTCTGCGATGTCCTTGGAGATATTTTATATTTCTTTGCAATCTTTGACCTGTGTTTTTCTCAAGGGCCAACTAGGTCAGCAGACACTACCTCATTGCTATTACACAACCAGAAGCTCATCACCTGATGAAGTCTGCGCTTGTGGTGGGTGAGACAGAATGAAAACAATATATTTGTGACGCAAACTGCTCATCTACGTCACTGTCTGTCATTTTTATGCTGTTTCATGGCAACCAAAAACAAGTGCTCTAGATTTGCTGCCAAGTGTTTCACGTAACGGAATGGATTACCAATTATCTTTTTTTGTGATCTTTGTAAAAGAATGCGACTGCGATGTTATTTCGCAAAAAAAAACTAGAGCATTTATTACCTCATATCATAACAAGCATCATCTGCTGTTACAAATCGGTAAGCAGCTGGTTTCTGTCCAACTCTCGGTCAAGAGAGATAATCACAAAAATTATTTAAATTATCAAAGTGAGATTTGACTCACCGGCAACCTTACCCAACCTCTGTCGATAGCAAGTTGTTGATCAGAGTCCATTATAGGCTGCTTGCAGCTGCTCTAAATAACTACACATTGCTGACGCTAAATAATAATGTATGAAAAATTGTTGATTTGCTTATTGCAAAATGGCTATTGACAAACCATGTGAGATCGTTAATAATAAAACAGCAGCATGATTAAAAGATAGCTAACTAGTCGTGCTACTAACTAGCAATGCTACTAACTAGTCGTGCTACTAACTAGCAATGCTACTTACCCGCTACAACTACCCAGGCCCAGCCTCTATCGATAGGCAATTCCTTCCCTTGAATTTGAGCCATTTTCTTCTCTGCAGTTACTCTACACTGTGTGGAATTCTAGAATGTACTGCCCTGACATGTCATGCTTTCATCTAACTGTACCTAACATTTGGGCATTTTGCCCATTTTCATTAGCCTCTTCATAAGAGGATAACTCCAATAAAACTGATGTTTCTCTTTTTTTTACTGTTATAAAACACTTTAATTTAAATCACGGTTAAAAAATAGCATATATTTTATTTAAAACACTTCATGATATAAATTTAGTTTTTTGCTCCTGGAGTTTTCTCCTCCTGTGATGGAATTTACTGTATAATACGTGTAAAAGCTTTTCACTACACAATGTGGCCTTTGCTCGCTATTGTGCGATTATTTCAGTCATTGATTTTCTGTATAGCTTTGAACAAAACAATGCAGCAACGCTGTATACATTGTACAGTACTTGAAAGGTTGTAGTTTTGAGCCTAGACACCAAGGATCAGTGCAAGTTATATTCTTTTACTAACTAATGACTTTCAGTGAGAGACAGACATGAGAAAACTAGTAATTCGAGCTTTCATACTTCTAGTATCAGCTAGTGTTTTGTTTAGCCTCTTTTTCTATCAACCAAGACAAGACCAATTGGCTGTGAGAAGACATAGTGCTGCAGAATTGTTTGGTAAATCATCTGACAGAAGTAAGAGATTCATGCTTCTAACTAATCTCCTCCATTTTCCATTCGCCGAAGTGAGTGATAATTTTTTGATATCTCAACTCTGCCCTTAACTTTGCTCTGTAGATCGGCTAGATAAGGGCACCCAGTGTCATCAACCTCCCTGCTCTTCCAAATATAAAATCGGCAAGAAAGTTGTTTACCAACCAGTGATTGGGTGCGCAGAACCAAATCTTCTGACCAATTATACGAATCCTTGCTGGCCTACTTCATCAGGGTTTGTACAATTTTAGTTTTTTTATCTCGTTGATTGGAACGAGCATAGATGGGAATGATCATCGACAGAAATGAATGCAGGCATAGGTGAAATGAACAAAGACACTTCCTGGGATGAACCTTGACAGACTTCGAGTGAATGTTGACTAAGCTGTAATGATGAGAGTTTTGACTTTATTCTCAGAAGTGTCGCAATATATAAATATCATTTCTGCGAACATACTATGAGCTGTCTTCTTTGATAAAAAAGTCAGTTTTTATTTTCCTGTAACGCACGTCAAAGCGGTAGTTTATAAAATGCCAGCAATGAATATCGACATTTGCGGGAATAAACATCGAACTTCTCTTTCCTATAGCATAGTCGACATTCATTCAAGGTCTGTCGAGATTGATTTTAGGTTTTGTCTACATTCACTCCTGTCGGCATGCATTCCATTCTGCGTTCATTTCTGTCTACATTCATTCCTGTCTACATTCATTCCTGTCGACATTCATTCCAATATTCTTCATCGCGCATCAAAAGTTCACGAGAGGCTGTGAAATGTCCAGTCAACATTAGAAACCCAGCTAGTAGGTGAAAATCTCATTCAAAATCATTACTCGCTTTTTAATTTAGATAGCTGTTAGTATTCGCTGCTTAAATTATGAATTCAGCTTACATATTTTACGTTTTAAAATGTTTTTAAAACTGTTGAGAAATGGACTCAGTGGTAGATGATTTGATTGCGCTTCTTTAGTCTCCTTCACTTTGACTGCTGTCATTATAAATCCACGCTTACAAATAAATGTGAGATTTATTTGTTGACAAAATAAATAAAAAAAATTAATGGATGCGCAAAGCAGCTTTAGCCAAGTCGATGAAATATGCAAATATTATCGTGAATATTAAGTCACCGCGTAGTAACAGCCTTATATTACTCTACGATACTGTGAGCCTCAGTGTAACTTGAAACTTCACAGCTTTTGTTTTGTTTACACTTGCTATTCATGTTGTATTAACAGTCGTATTTATTTAATCACAATGTGAAAAACTTCAAACTTTCAAATACACTTTTGTCCATAGAGTGAAGATCGCCTGTGGTGCTAGAATTATGTTACTGGGATTTCACAAATGTGGTACTAGCGATATAGAGCAGTGGTTTTACCTTCACAATCAAACGGAAACCACCAACACAGACTATTTCTATGATAAAGAGTTGTCTCCTCAATGTCCATTTCATTGGCTAGAGCAGCATCAGAAGGGAAAGAAGTGAGCATTTTGTGCAATGAACCATAAATAGGTCACGCATGCACTGTTTTAACTCAACTGTGAAAAATCTCAGATTATTTTGTCACAGAGGATTCTCTTGTCAATTATAGAAAGATTTATGAGGATCCCAGGCTAGTGGCTTATGACAGCTGCCCAGGATGCATAGTTGTCAATAGAGTTATCAAAGAGCGCTCTAATTATGTAACTCTACAGAGTGCAGTTCAGTTTCTCCAATACACTATGCTAGATTCATCGCGCTATATTGTAACGATGAGGAGGCCTTCCGACCGAATGATATCTCACTTTTTCTATTCGCTCCAGGAGGTAACTTTGTGACGTAGTCAAAACAAATCTATGCTGACACAACTTTTAAGTGATTTTTAAGAGGATTTATCTTCTCTTTTGTAGGGAGACAACCCCTTTGCGGAATATAGCAGAGAACAGATTGGAAATGAGTTTTTTCATAAAGTTGTATCAAATAGCCTCAAAACTCTCACTGAATGTCTAACGCAGTACGGGACGACTGTATGTGTACTCGCACCACAGTTATCCCCCGTTGCCCACAATTATCCTAGAATCACTGAAATGATAACCCAGACTTGTTATTCAACTCACCTTGTTGAAGTATTCAAGTTTATTCCAAAGGTAATATCAATAGAGGTAATTGACAATAAATCGTTTTAGGCAATTGCAAAAAAATATGATGGTCAAAACTTGTGAATAAAATCAGCAAAAATTGTGACTTTACTATATGCTTTTTTGACTAAATGTGAACAATATTTTCACCACCAACGACAATACACGTTACCATTACACCAACCGGTATTATGTTGCAGGATCTGATATACTTTTCGAAGCTAGAAGAATACTCAGCCGACGAGGCAAGGTCAACGAAGAGAATTTTTAGATTTGTTGGCCTCTCTGACACAACAATTAGAAAAAGTGATAAAATCAAAAGCTACGCTAAAAATGCTTTAAAAGTTAGTAAGCCGGTTCTACAAGACACAAAGGTTCTCCTGGACTCTTTCTACGCCCCTTTCAATGAAGAACTGAGGGACTTATTAGAAGACGAAAAATGGTTGTGGTCTTGACCTACATATGCTGCGTTTGGTTGACCTATATACGTTCGAATGAAAATATATTTAAGGGCATGATAGACCTTTATAATATATTGTATAGTGCAACAAAAAACTATAAAAACCCTAAACTTTCCCGCCATTTGTTTTTGTAAATAGTCCATCTTTAAAAAGTGACTAATAGTCAGTTTGTCCACTGGTGTTCTTCCCAACTACAGCTGAGTGTCATGAAGCAGACGTATTAATGTGCTTTGGAAAATATAAGCTGTGTTGTGTGTAAACTGCGTTGGGAAATGGCACATTATTTTTTTATAAAAACTATACAGCATAAAATTTTATCCACCCACAGTTGCTAAGGTACTACTTTGGTTGTTATGACAACGGGAATACAATACCATCCAGCAGTAAGGCCACATCAGGCAGGAAGAAAGCATCATAGCAGCAGAGAAGAAGTAGAATACGACAACCCAGGTGTTTGTAGAACTGTAGAGAGCGCCTACAATAATTTGGATTGCAATTCTGAGTTTTGTTCTCTTTTTGTTTGGGAAATTCCAAGAAGCAATCAAACAGAGGAAGTACTAACCAATAATGTAAGATCCAGAGGTAAAGGCAACACTTTGTAGCAGAAGGTTGATGCCCATTCCTGCACTCAGGTTACCTCCGCCCATAATCTCTCTCAGCAGTACCGGAACAAGGTTGAAAAATGACGTTCCAAACATTGAAAGCCCGGTTATACCCAAAATAATGCCTACGAGTTGAATATAGTTTAATAAAAAAGTTGCAGCTTTATCATTAAATAGAAACACGCAAACTTTTTATTACTGGGGAAATCCAAAAAATTACGGCTGCACTCTTATATAAATCAATGGACAAAATCCTCGTAATTAATTAGGTTTTCCCCACTATTTGAAAACTTTTTCAGGTAGCGCGTTTCTGCCTATGAAATAGCATTATACGAACTTGAAATACTTCAATTTGTGATACTGAGATATCAAACTTGATAATTTTAACATTATAATTTATAAAAAATTATAAAAAAAATATAACATCGAAGGAGAAATTGAATGGGGAAAACTGTTTTATAATAAACAATGAAAACAATCACTGATGAATTAAAATCCAAAATTTGAGTTATATGAAAGGACGCAACTCCAAAAAACACGGAATTGATAGTTTTACAAATTATAAGCGGTTAAATAATTAGTTTAGAAATCTATCTTTGTAATTTCTCACGACCCTCAAATTTTAACGTAGATTTGAAGTACTTTTGAAGATACCGAGAGCAAGTGTTCCCACAAAAGTGAAAAGGTTTTCTGTTGTATTTAATGAAGGTTTCTGTTTGAAGCAAGCGCCCATTATTGTTGACAGGCAGCACTCACCAGCCAGCCCTGGTATGACAGCACACAACAGCGTGAGTACTCCAGTCAACAGGGTGCACAGAGTGTATTGTTCTGTAGCAGTCATCAACTTCTTATCTGCCAGAAAACCATTTCCTATGCGAGATGGAATTTCTACACAACCTCCTACGATGAGCGCCACTGCAACAGCCTCTTTGGAGACTCCTGTATATACATACTATTTCTGTGAGATGTAAGAATAGCAGACTAGCTAAACATACTGTAATCCAGAGGGAGAGTGCGTACCTACCAGATTCTTCTGCTAGAGCAGGTAGTACTGCGTAAGTGGCCAATACTCCCAAGTCGAAAAACAATATCGAGAGACACTGAATGAGAAATCTTGGATTGAGCAAAACTTTCCACTCAAATGGCTTACAACAACAACTATCAGCTGTTGTATCAGCTTCAACCATCTGTGGACTGTCAGCAGTGGAATCCTCTGCCAGTCTTGTGAGCACATTTTCTGCTCTGACTTTCGATATTATGTCTGGAACAGAATGATGTGTTTTCGAGTCCAAAGAGCTGTGACCATCGCTGATTCGATGACTGAACGACAAGCTTCTCTGTCGAACCTCTGGCCCTTGCTGAAATATAATCAGAAGCCAGCGGTTCAAAATTAAAAAAAAAATTGGCACAGCTTTCAGCCATGGATATCAATTAACACTGTAATTACATCAGCATTTTCTCCATTAGAATATGGAACTTTATGCATCGGCAAGTCTGTGGGTGCAGAGTCGTCTGCTTCTGACTGCTTGAGAGAATACAACTCCTTGTAGTAAGATATTGGTCGCATGAGAGCAGCGAATACCATAAACTGAAAACAAAACCCCCCTACAAAAAGAAAATAATATATACAACGCATTCTCTATTTAACAAAATGTGATTTTTATAACGTTTTATTTTTGTTCAAAAAATATTGTGAAAGTAAAAACCACCAAAAGAATAACGAAATGACAACATCAATGCTATTAAATCATAAATTAAAAAAGAATAGTTGTAAAACGATGAAGAGACAATCGAAACTTGCCGTATAAAAGCATTGCGCCGGTAAAGTCATAGTGATCAAACAGAGGTCTCATCACAAATGGTACGATTATAGATCCAAACCCAGAGCCAGACATGACTAGGCCGAAGGCAAGAGCTTTTCGTCGTTTGAAGTAGTCATCGTTAATTAATATAGTCCCCAGCTCTGCCAATGTACTAGCTAGCCCTGTTTATAGAAAACAAATTATTGCTTACACTTTTCACAAATAACGCAGTGTTCTCCACTGCAAACAACTTAAACCTGATATGCTTATTGCCTGTCATGTTCAACCAGCAACTTTTAAACGCAAACTCAGTTTTCTTGCATTCAATTTTGTGCAAAACTGGAAAGTTCTAGGCTAGAATCCTCGAAATACTTGTTGTTAAAGTTCACAGTTATATTTTATGTCAGAACTGTAGTTAATAGTTATAGCTAGTAGTTGTAGCTAGTAGTTGTAGCTGGTAGTTGTAGCTAGTAGTTGTAGCTAGTAGTTGTAGCTAGTAGTTGTAGCTGTTAGTTGTAGCTAGTAGTTGTAGCTGGTAGTTGTAGTTAGTAGTTGTAGCTGGTAGTTGTAGCTGGTAGTTGTAGTTAGTAGTTGTAGCTGGTAGTTGTAGCTGGTAGTTATAGCTAGTACTTGCAGCTAGTAGTTGTAGCTAGTACTTGCAGCTAGTAGCTGCAGCTAGTAGTTGTAGCTAGTAGTTGTAGCTAGTAGTTGTAGCTAGTACTTGCAGCTAGTAGCTGCAGCTAGTAGTTGTAGCTAGTAGTTGTAGCTAGTAGTTGTAGCTAGTACTTGCAGCTAGTAGCTGCAGCTAGTAGTTGTAGCTAGTAGTTGTAGTTAGTAGTTGTAGCTAGTAGTTGTAGCTGGTAGTTGTAGTTAGTAGTTGTAGCTGGTAGTTGTAGCTGGTAGTTATAGCTAGTACTTGCAGCTAGTAGTTGTAGCTAGTACTTGCAGCTAGTAGCTGCAGCTAGTAGTTGTAGCTAGTAGTTGCAGCTAGTAGTTGCAGCTAGTAGTTAGTTGGTTTCAGTCACCTCCAGGAATGCTGTAAGTAAGGAGCATCAGTGGTAAAGTGCGACAGTAAGCAATTCCAACATAAGCTGCAGTCATTAGTAAGACAGAGAGCATTGTCACTGCCCTGTGTCCGATCTTTACCACAAGTACACTTCCCAGGGGTCCTACAATTTACACCAATTCATTCAAATACGCCAGAAGCGATTTTGGTAAATTAAAATTTAATAAATCCAGAAACAGTTATAGAAGGCTGGTAACTGAGCCAACGTACCAAAAAGCCCTAACAGTATGTTGTGCACAGAGAATACCCATATCAGTATGGAAGGGGTGTAAACGTCTTTGTATCTCTCTATCAGTTCCACAAGTATTATACCCTGGCATTTAAATCCTCCCGTACAGAGTGCAAACACAGCGCAGCTAGCTGTAATAATAGCAATAGTACACTGTAAGTAATAGCAGTGTAGTAGTTACAACGATTCCACCATGATTCGAAACTGACGTTTCGAAAATGAACTGTTCGAAACTCTTAAACCTGAACCCCCCAACCCCAAATCCCACACCCCCATCCCCAAAGAGTTTCGAAGTGTCCATTTTCGAAACGTCAGTTTCGAATGGTCCGTACCCCAGTTACAACAGCAGCAGTACGCATGTTGGAAGCTATAGCAGCAGTATAAGTACAAATAGCGGCGCAACATTATGAGATCTACTATTGTAAATACATACAGTATTAATAGTACCAAAATAGCTGGTAGTAGTAGCAGTAGTAGCAGCAGCGCTAGCTGAAATAGAAGGAGCTGCAGTAGCAGCCGTAGTAGTAGTCATACGTACTAGTAGTAGCCCAGGGCTGATACTCCTTCAAATATACCCACCTGGCTAGGCCAAAACTTACAAAATGTACCCCTAACCACTTGGTTGTCAGTCCAGCCCACACCCCCTAAACACTTAGTGACCCACATCCCACTGTATGATGTTAGCATGGGTTATGAGCATAATAAATACTCTACATGTACCTTGCTGTGCTTAAATATGCAACTGTATGCCAATTTAGTGCGTATTCTGGAATTGAGAATTTTTTAAAACAATAGAGTGTAACATGTAATCATTGGTTCATTGGGTAAAATACCCCCCTAAAGTAGCAAATCCACTATGCGTGTACCTTGCGCAAAAACAACCCCTAAAACTTGTTTTTAGGCTGAGCCTTATGGGACATTTTAAGGGGAATATCAGCCCTGGGAGTAGTAGTAGCATTAGTAGTAGCAGGAGTAGTAGTAGCAGCACTAGTAGTAGCAGCTGTAGTAGTAGTAGCAGTAGCAGTAACAGTAGCAGTAGCAGTAGTAGTAGCAATAATAGTAGCAGTAGTAGTAGCAGTAGTAGTAGTAGTAGCAGCAGCTGTAGCAGTAGTGGTAGTAACAGCAGTAAGTAGTAAAAATAGTAATACAGCTCAGGTAGTAGTAGTTACTTTTGTAGCTGCGTGAGTAGCAATAGTTGCACTAGTTTTAGTAGCATTAGTACTTAGTAGTAGTTGTAACTGCACTTCTGTTGTACTTTGGTTCACTCACCAAACACCACAATCCATGCCCAGCCTTTGTCTATAGGCAAACGCTTAGCATTCTTACTCTCCATTGCCAACAGCTCAACAGAGCGTTGCAAAGACTAGCCCTAGGGCTTCAGGTTTGACCCCTCAATGACCTCTCTGTCCATATCATCAGCAATGTTTGTAGGAGTTTAGATTACATGACACAATCAATCAACTGAGAGGCAAGTGATTGGTTAACCTACATAGCAGTAGCGGTGCTTGACAGGTTTCTCCAAAACTTTATGAACATCGAATCCGCTAAATATTAAGCCTATAGACCATTGTAGGTTGCAAACTGCATTAAAAAACAGAACAGCTGTTGTCATATAGTAACTTCAAAGCTTCACAGTGGAGCTCATGTATATAAGGAGAGCTCTGCCTCCAATGTTAGTTATACAATAGCTAAGGTATTGGAAAAAAACAAGAACAGTTGAACACTCTGAAACGCATATTTATCGTAGCAGTTTCATTTTTCTGTGAGAGTAACACCAACTCATATTTTGGTGCTTTGCAAAAATTACATAGCATAAAATTTCCATTATACTATGACAAATTCACGATTGTTCAACCGAAGTAGACAATGAAATCTTCATCAAATGAAAGACATCAATGAAATTTTAAAATTTAACTGTGACTGACAATTTGCTGATGTTATTAAATGTAATCTGTCTTCATTTTCAAATGAGACGATTTTTCTTCAAATGGCACAATCCGTCATTAAATGGGAGAGTCCGGCTTCAACCGCGGGTATGTTTGTTCTCTATAAGGACTGTGACCAGGCTCATTAAAAACAAATTATTTTGTACTGGGGTCTACCAGCGGGTCTAGAAAAGTGTTAAGAAATATATATACCCTTGATTTGGATCTATTACATAAAACGTCTGGTTTTGTACCTTCACTGGTCAGATAAAAGTGAGATTGTTGACCCTGAAAACGTAAATAATAAAGCTGATGATATAAAGCATAAATTAATACTTCATCTATGTACTTGACCTATGTACTTGACCTATATACCACTAAAAGGTCAAGTTATTTTTACATTCCGACCATAAACAGCTATGAAGATCTGGTCATATTATACTACTGCTATGAAGCATGATGGTTGTTGTAATGATTGTATTTGTAGGAGTTGTCTTTCCAATAGAAGATAACTCCTTTCCAATCTGAAGTATTTTTTCAGGAAACAGCTACGTTGTTTCATCTATTTAGTTTATACAAACACTAAACCATATTTTATTGATGCATTGCATACAAAGCTTCAGTACCGCCTACATTATGCTTGTCACAGCATGCCTTTCCTAACTGGCACCAAAAAGATGAGTCACAATAAAAGTAAAATAGAAACGAACATTTAAAAAGATCGAGTAAGTTTCTCTACCAAGAATTTCTTACTCTACAGAGAAAGATCTAGACCGTTCTACAACTCTTTGGTGTTCTGGCCATCAAAACATTCATGCACCAATAAAGGGGGCATAGCAGTGGGAGCAGACGATGGAAGCATGGGTGGCACGTAGAGCTTTTTTGGGCAGCTGCCAAAAAAGCAGAAAATGGGCATGTGAGTTCATTTTTCTTGTGCTTCTACTCCAGGTCAGATCTCTAGTGAGTGTCTGCTGTTAAAATGGCCAGCAATAAAACCAACGGTGACAGACTGTCAGGCGCTACTACAAAGCGCGCAAAAGAAAAAGATTGCTTTAGTCCACGATCAATTCAAGAATTCAAAGTAAGTTAATTTTCAAACCAGACTAGTTTAGGAGTGATTATTCCTTCATTTAAGATGATTTCAAGTCTGCGTTACTGCATGACGAGACTGCCTTGGAAACATTTATGAAGGTAGCCAAATAGTTTATTCTTTGGTTTTATTTGGCGGAATTCGGCAAGAGTTTATTGATAAGTAACAAGGCTTTGTAGTCCAACAAATTAAGTTTTTTCATTCGCATAGCTATAAAATAGCTTTATCATCGTTGCGCCCTTTAGAATGTTTTTTGGAAGCATGTAATTTTTGAAAAGAAGCATCAGTTTGTCTGAAACAGTTAGTCGATTGCAGGAAAGTGACAGAAGAAGAGATGAGTTGAGGACAAAACTCGAAGGTGATGAACTCATGATACAGATACACACTGGTGAGATATAAATGTGTGCTATTGTTAGGCTTCAGGCTTAAGGATAGCTCTATTGTTAAAGATAGCTCTAGTTTTGACAAATCATTGCCGGGTGGCACCATTTTATCATATGCATACATAATAGTCACAGTGGTGTTTGCTGAAGTTAATCATAACTTCCTTCTTAGTTATTTTACATACAAGGAAAAACATGAAAGGATGAAATTGAAATATTTTGTAATAACAAAAAATTTCAACTACCAATAATCTAAAAATAGTTTTTTTTGTCAGACTATTAGGTAGGCTTCTTATCTCAAACGAAATAGTTGAATATTTTACCACAAAAAAAACAAAACTATTTCTTAAATGTACACCTAAAACACTCCTTGCTCTTTCCGGTTCGGCAAGTGTGAGTTGTTCTCTGTTACAAAAGATTTTGTTGATTTAAAATCATTTATTTACAATTGATAAATAAACTTCAACAATTTCTACTCTGCGGTAGTTTTTCAAGCGCTTTCGTTTAACAAAGTTTGGCCACATGAGACTTGGCGTTTTAGTTTTACTCGCAAAAAAAATATAATTTTAATAAAGTTTTTCAAAATGAGCATTACTTCATTTCGCTATGGAAAACAAAGCAACCAAAATTATATTTTGTATGTTTCAGTTGAATTGTTTGCAAGAGGAGTGTCAGCCTCCAAATACGCTTTTTTCTATCATCCTCTTAAAAGCAATCAACATGCTGCAATTTAAATTTGCACCATTTTGTTCTCCTGTTTTCACTTTTTTAGCGCAAGCTTCCGATAAAAATAGACTGTTAGCGCTAGAGAAAATAGAATTGGTGGAAAAGCCTTTAATATGAACAAATGTCTAGACTTCGATTTTGAGACTTTTCGTCATCATCGAAAATTGGTTATGTAGTTCTACAACATTGAGCAGATGCTTTCTGTATCCACCCCTCACCCGAGCACCGTTTAGTTCCTTTTGACTCTAGACCCTCTCCAAACTACTGATGATCCCTAAAAACATGCTTCAATTTGGTGTGACTTTTCCAGAGATAGCCAAACCCTCAGAGAAAAAATACATTTGTATTCATAAACTGTCTTGGTCAGAAAGTTTCCAATTTGGCCCAAGAATAGCTACAACTAATCTCAGACTCCTACTCTTACCAAACCAATAACACTACCCATAAAATTTCTGTTTAGTGAAATAATTATTCTTCTTGAATTTAATTGACGCTCAACAGTTTCTCTATCAGCAGAGCTGAGTAATAAATGGACGTTGCCTGACGTTGATGAATTTTTTAAACATCATTGTAGTTCTGCTCAATCTGTACAAAAACAGAGACCAGCTGCATACGATGGACGCAGAAGAGCTCATTGAGAAGTATCATCAGCCGGAGAAAACAGTAAAAACAGGAACTGACAACTCATCTTCTGATACTCTCGCTGAAGATGTTGAGGAAGAAGACTTGCCTACGGTGAGCCTCCCATTCATGGCTTAGCACTGAAACTTGCCGTAAACTATGGTCCTATCTACTAATCAATTTTTATGATAATAAATTTATATTTAAAAAATAAATTAAATTTGTTTGGACAAAGCTATTCAGTACTTTATTTAAAAAGATGCTGGATATTATGCAATCCTTACAATATGTAACATGCCCGCTCATAGTTTTTTGCTGCTTTGACTTCAAGGCTACTAAAAGCATTTATCTGGTGCATTCACAACTCTATATACATGAGTAGTAATATATGAGCAGATATCCCTACCATGTATGAAGATCTAGAAGTCTCTCCAGACTTCATGCAATATCATATCAAATATCGTTCAAATTTATTGCGCTTCTGTTCTGTTGAAAAATGACAAAAACAAAGAATGGTTTACTAATCAAGATGTTGTTTATTATTACTAAAATATTGAAAAGAACTGAATCAACAACCACAGACCTAACCAGAGCATAAGATCTGATCAGATCATGGTAGGTAGGTATATGAGAAGTGATTTCGTTCTATTGAAATAAACAGTAATACTTTTCGCTAAATCAATTCAGTAAATTATTTGCACAAAAGTTAAATTGATCATCTCGAAATGCTGACACTAAAATTTATTTTTCATAGAAATAATTACGTTTGCAGCCCTAAAATTCCTTACTAACTCGTTATTTTTTTCACCTGAAACACTTATATGTTATAATTATGACCTAATTAATTATTTTGGCTGAGTTGTCTGTTTTTGAGGAAACAACTCCATAAGATAGATAATTTGGTCCTGGAAATACTAGCAACTCCTGGCATATGTACTCCTACGAGTGCAGACCCCATTGAATTACTTTATTTGAAAGAATTAAAAAAAAAACTTTTTACTAGTGAGAACTAACCGTTATTTAGATTTTCTATATGTTTCAAACAAAAGTGATGAATCAGTTGCAAAACCACTCACAGTGTAAGATTTTGTTGCATGCCCCACCGTTTGTTTTCTGTAGATTTTTTTAATTTATTACAGGTACAGGAAAATTTCAGAAAGTTGCTGGAAAGAACGGGGATTTTGGATACGTTGACTCATTGTACGTAAACTGGTCACTTCATTTCTGTTTCAAGTTTACTTTACCAAGGAAGTTAAGCCTTTTTATTGTTGAATTAAGCTTTCAATAGAGAAAAACGCACAGCCTGAGAAAGTTTTCAAACAGTTGGGAAATCCCAATTAATTACAGGACTTTCCAGATTTTGTCTATTGTTTTATATAAGCCCGCAATAACTGTTTTTTGGTTTCCCCCAGCAATAAAACTTTTGCTCAGGTTGCGCGTTTTCCTCTAATTTAAGCAAGAAATAGTTTATGATTTTCTGCTGTCAGCAGTGAGAGTTAAACAAAAATGTTTGAGGTTGAACTACAGCTTCCCAAATTCTGCTGCTTTAAGGCCTGGCTACACCATTTCAAGCTCCGTGCGCTTATTGCACAAGAGTTCCGAAAGGTCAACACATTTTCCTAATTGCATTAATTTTTTGTTTTGCAAAATTCTAACATGCGTGAATTCTGCATTGTGCTTTGTCTAGTGGTCCGTGCAATATTGATTGTGATTGGCTAAAACAGTACACCATGTATCAAGTTACGCTCGCTTCAGTGAACGAATAAAATCATCTATCACATTAGCTTTTACGATTAGCGCATCCATGTTTAAAAGGCTGATTTTACTACAGAGATAGCATATCGTGAAAATGACAAATATTGTTTTGGCATAATAGTGTGGTACGCCATTTTCACCCATTCCAAATGTCACCAGGCACTATGAGCCGGTTAGCGCTCTAGGAAGGGAGATAATTCTATGATCCAACAGCTAGCAATAAAAATTACTAAAAAGGCCATGGCTACTAGCTGCGCTACTACTATTGGTTATTAGGTCAGCTAAGGTAATATAACTCCTCAACGCAACGTAGATCAATGCACAGAACTTGCGTTCGTTTAGCACCTAGCTGTTAGTAAGTTGAAATTGCACAACGCATAGCGCACGGCTTTACAGCTTAACCCAACATCAGTGAACTGTTTGAATATTGATCATAATTAGCATTGGCTTGGTAATCAATCTATCTACTAGTTGGAACCGCTTAACATTCCACCACCATAGATCTGTCAAGTTCACCATAGATCTACCAAGTCCACCATAAATTCTTTTGTTTTTAGCTTTGTATCAGTACACCAGAAAACGCAGGCCATATTCTACTTACAAAGCCAGCTCAAGTTCAACTTGCAGTCTCAGCAGCATCTCAACACGCCTGCTATCCTTGGACAACCTTGCGATAAAAAACAATTGTGATTTCACGACGTCTCCAGACGTCTCCAGACGTCTCCAGATGTCTCCAGACATCAGCAACAGGCACCAGCCATTGGACTATGAGCAACTAGTGGGTTTTTTCATAAGATTGAACTCTGAGTGTGTTCGTCTCAGAAAGGCGCAATCACGTCTAACTGACAAAATATTTGTGTGCAAAAAAGCTAAACAGATGCTGGAGTCGTTACCAAGAGGGACTTCGATAAACAAACGAAAAATTTACCGTCAACGAGTGAATAATCGCACCTTGGAACTAGCGCATTACCGTGAAACAAAAGTTGAGCCAATGAAAAGTTTCAACCCTCTTCGTAGAGAAATATTTTGCCATTTGTCAGGCCAGTATTGTTTACATTTATCGACGGAAATTGGTTCAATCTTTGATAAAGGCAGTTTAAATGCTATTGACGCCGTATGGATAGCCAAACGAAACAAGTACCTACACGAACAAGCACAGATGTTGGTCGAGTCTATATCTGCTGCCGATCTGTATGAGACTACCAAGATCTACCACCGAGCTGTCATGGAGAACAATTACGAGCTTCTTTGCCAGGCCATCAGCGGAGAGAAAGAGGAAAATGTGGAACCTTACATTATTGTTCTGCAGTTACCAGACGTTATTCATGCTCTCCAGCTGAATGGGTGTGGTTAAACGATTTCCCTGCAACTCAAGAAAATTCGTTTAAAGGCGCTACAAATGAAGCTTGAAGGTGAAGCTGGAATATATTCAGGAACTATTACCGATATTCCTATTGATGTTATGTTCCATACTCTCGGATTTATGTTTCTGCTGTAGCAGTTTGAGATAAAAAGCAATCTTACTACTATTTGTTTGTTTAGTAAAACGTCCCTGCGATATTTGCTGACCACTTTGTGATGATGTCTGTGTTTTAATCTACGCGTAAGAATCTTCCAACACCCATTTTACACTAACAACAAAACTATGAAATAGAAACTAGATAGCAAAAACATATTTCTCTTAGATCTGTTTATAGTTCATCACCATTACTGTTTTTGCTGAGGCATTTCTAGCGCATTATTAAGATATAGAATAAGCGCTATTTCATTTGGGCTTATTTCAAAGCAATCGTGAAATTTTTTTATTGTTGACAATTATTCTAGCAATTTACAAATTAAATAAATAGTTCAGCTACCTCCTCATTAAAGCCAGAATGCTCCACGGGCTTTTCACTCTGCACATTTGACCATTCAATCACTCGAATGCAATACTACCAACTAGAGGGTGAACATGGTGCGTTGTCGTGAAGCATAAAATATGTTTAATTTCTCTATTTAATGAACGCTTCGACAGTTTTGCTTACAAAACTAACTTCAATAGGTTTGCAACAACACTTTTCAAACACATAATATAGTTCCTTTTCTCAAAATCAGGTGCAATCATAGATAAAGGCACTGTTATGGCTAGATATTTGTGATTAAAGTGAAAAAAAAACTAGCCACTTCACAATGTTTTGTATATCACTAAAGAAATCAAAGTCTTCAATTAAAAAGATGCACATTTGAGTTTGATACAAAAATGCAATAACAACAAGTGTCACTAAGTTGTCTGGCTCATCAATTGTTAGAAGTTGTAATAGAGTAATACCTAAGCTCTGACACAACTTTTACACCCTTCACCATCGACACAGCACCTGCTACGCAGTGTCAGCCCAAGCCAACAGTCGGAGTCTCTTTGACATGTGTCCTTGCAGGAGGCGGTGTGGTCCTCTCGAGGGGGAGGGTAGTTAGGGCAAACGGCTGTAACATCAGATACATTAAACTAGTAATATGATCTGTGATGAATATGTAAAAAGAGATTGCTTATTGGTTGAACCTGATTCAAATCCTAAAACAGCAATGAGTTGTCTTCTCATTAGAAAAGACAACAATGAAGGGGCATAAAAATCCTACTGAATATTCGGATTTTTTTTGACACAAATAGATACATGTACGTTATTATATATAATATTGTTTGAATTTTAAAATTGCGGTACCTGGTGACAAAGAATACACATACACAGCTGCGCTTACTAAACCGTTCCCACAATTAATTTGTAGAAGTTGCGATGAGAGCATACATCTGGTAAGTACAATTAGATTTAAAATAGCTAAAGTTGGAATTTATCCATAAATTAAATATATGCGCCTTGGCATATATTAATTAAATAAATGAACAATTAAATAAACAAATGATAAAATAAATAAACAAACACTATATTTACTTGTACAGTGATTAAAATTAAGTTGTGATCAAAAGTTTTTGACATTTGCGTCAAATATTTTTAAAACATTATCAATTCTTTTCGTTGGTAAAATTAATAAAAAACAAGTTCGCTCAGTATCACAGTTTTCATGTCTCGTAATAAATAGTTTAGCATTATTATTTGTATATATTGTAATACTGTTTAATTTGTTTCTTGTTAAGAAAACTTTAAAGCCTCCAAACCAAACCTGAGATCTCAGTCAATATCGGTTAATCGTGCGTAAAGTAAATGCATCACTGTATTGAGATAAGACAGCTTTTTCCTGACAATAGGCAATACTAATAAAACTACACTTTCAACAGGGAAATTTTTCAAATACAAAATCATTAATGAAAATAAATGTAATACATACGTTTGTGACGGAGAACTGGGGTGCGGCATGAGGTACCACCGCATGCCGTTGGACAGCACAGTTTCCCGTCAGAACAAGATCCACAGGTAAAGGCACATATTCCCACCTCTCCTGGCTCAATGGGTGGACATGTCCTGACTAATTTAGCTTCAAATATAAAACACAAACTCCCTTACCGCAAAATGATCATAAACTTTATGTAAACAAGGAACTTCTTTCAATAAAAAATTCAATTGAAATTGATAAAGAACACTAAATCACTTGCAACAGAAAGGAGACAAAGCGTATAAAGAATTGCCTACGCATACCTTGTGATAGATGCAGTACCGCAGCCACACACACCAAGCAGAAAAAGTACAATTTACCACCTGCCATTGTTGTCAATTGTTGAATGCCAGCCAGAGAATGCTCCGGGTCTTATATAGTAGCACTGTTTACTAGTTAACGAGGATGTCCACCAGGAAACTGACATTGATAATGTAGGGAGTGCAAACATGACATTTTAGGCAACAAGGATATGCGCTGGGCTTGTAACAATACTTCATTGCGCTGACGTATAAGGAAATGGAGTACAATCACTACTATTGTGATACTGAATCAACCACAAAATGCAAAATAGTTGGCTAGTGATGAATGGATGACAGTCAATTGTTTAACTGGCTGGTTAGAACAACTAACAGCCCAAAGTACACCGAGCTACAACCTGATTATTTGAATATGGTAATGGGTGGATGAAACGATTCTGTAAGAGCGTACACTCAAGGAAATCGGTGATTTATTTGCACTTGAAATTGTAGAAATATCAGTACAGCTTGAACAGTTGGTACTTTCACATTGACAGGACAAATATTCGGGCCAAGGGAGCGAAGTCATTCATTAACTTGCAGTCAATGGTACAGTTTTATTTTAATTTTATCTAAAATAGAAATTTAAATTTTTTTGGAATATAATATCATTTTATTTGATTTAAACTTGACCTTGTTTCATATGTGTTTTTTTTATTAAAATGCATAAATAATGATTGAAAACCTTTTTATTATAGTTTTGAAGAAGCATAGAAAAAACAGGCAGCAACAGTCAATTTGGGGTCAACAATTGGAAGAACCAGTTGAGGTGCGTAGAGCTGGTGAGAAACAGAAGTGACCTTGACCTAGTGTGGAAACCAGCAACAAACAAAACAAATTTTTAATACATTGCACTCCTTGTTTCAAATAGTGCCAAATCGTCATGCCGTATATTATTAATACATCAACCGGCAATATCATTACAATTATTGTTTTTAATAACAAACAATAAATTGTGCTTGCTTTATTTCAGCTGTCGCATCTCTATAGCCATTGTAAAAAATCAAAAAGTCTATAGTTTGAAAAAGAAAAAGGTTTTCGTTTAACAGAGGTGTCAACAGGTACCATACGCTAGTTCAGTATAGTTAAAGTATCCTTAGGGAGCGCTTATGTAGTTAGATGTAAAATCAATGGCTACTGAAATTGTCATCTTATATTTGTATGCAACTCGCACATATTTTAGTGCAGTGCTTCTAGCCCAACTTTTTGGTGACTTTCACACAAAATGTTGAGAACTTGGTTAGAAAAAGCTCAATCATTCATCAAGAATTGGCTACTTGTGAAATCCAAGTCAATTTTTTGAAATTATGTTTTAAAAAATTGGCGATAAAAGCAATGGAAATGTGGTTAGTACCTGATAAATGGGAATGTGGCTATTAGACAGTTTCCTGTTGTACAGGCGCTTGCTTACTATTTCACATAACCATAACTTTTATATTTGTTTAGTCGCTGGTTGAAATTAATTTCTCTCTTTTAATGGATGCCCTGTTCCAACAGGTAGCTGCATTGTCCGGTGCCACTTTGGTTTCTAGTAAGAAACTTTATTCATTCAGACTCAAAGTAAAAAAATACCATTAGATTATTTGTTATATACAAAAAACATTGATGCAGGAAATGGTTGATAATCAGTTGACCAATAACAGACAAGAAAAGTCTGACGTTAGATGAAGCAGTGCCTGTGATATTCACAAGTCTTTAAAATTACTTTTAGCTGAACTCTATTACCCAGCAGTTATGATTGTCGTCACACTGCCATACACCTGCGATGGGCCAGGTACATAATGCACGAGACTATACTGTGTGATATGTAATTGTACATAGCGTATAACTTCTTAGCCTAAGTTTTAGGCCAACATTTGAGGCATATGTGTATTTTGCTTGGAATATGCTGTGCATATTTTATTGGGAGTTGCATGCCCCCTTGTTGTGTTGGTAACTTTTAAATGGATTTCATTGGTTGATTGGCTTAGTGGGCAGGGTTTTTTTGTGTTAGTGTTGACAAACCAATGGTACAAAGCATTCGGGTAGAAATGTATGATTACTAAATTTTTAAAGTTTTCTCCCCGTTTTCTCCTGGTGGTTAATTATGTAAAAAGAAATTCTGTTCTGTATGAAGGGCAAGCTGAGATTATGGCGATGGCAGTTTTTATCGTGGTAGTCTCATGCTGTAGTGAATTCTGGTCTGATTAGCCAAAAAATACCACTAAGCTCAAGTAGCATACCTCTCTCCAGAGGGGACACCTCCAATATGTGCAAACTTGGTCAATTTACTGCTGGATCTGTCGGCATGAACAGAACCAAAAGCTCAGACAAAATATACAGTGTGTAAGATTGATAATGGCAAGCAGTATGAGTCTAGGGAGGCAGTAGCTAAAGGGTGGAGTATCTATACAACAATATACCAAAGAATGAATGCCATAAACCGATGTACATCCCGCCTTTACATAGGCTGGGTGTCAGGAAGCATATCTACACAATAGTCCAATCAAACATGCAGAGGAAGCGATTTAACCAATAGCAATAAGTATATCTATAACAAACCAATCAACAACACAAGAGGTGGAGTTACAGGTAAGTATCCGATCCTGTCTCTACATAGTGTTCTAAAACTGCAATTGGCCTGTGGTCAATGGTTTGGCATTTCTCTGGGTAGGTAGCTCCTAGATATAGGTTGGTGAATATCTTCAGGCTATTTTCGGATTCCTTGACAACAGCGGCCATATAGAACCAACCCTGTAGGGGTCACTAAAAAGCCCCGTAGACTCTATACTGGCCCAGCACTGCATTTTATTGCTGGGGATGCATCTTAGACCCTCTTGCACATGTTCATTTGTTACCTCCAATGGTACGTAAAGATTTTTACATGTTTGGCATAAATTAAAAGCTGCCCGATTGTTTTGATATCGAGATAGATTGTAAAACAAAAACTGGGGTTTTACAAAAAAAAGCTTCTCAGAATGCATTAATATTGAAATGAGAATTCGCAAAAGATTGTGTTTTGGTAAGTTTCTAATTACATTAAAAAGATATTTAAAAAAATTCATTTATGCAGGAGAACAGAGCTGCTAGAACTGTTTAGGAAAAGTTTGTGAAATAATAATAAATAATTATTATTTGCAGTTTTACTGGTGAAATTATTTATTCAGATTGCTGAAACCATTCTATCAATACTGAGTATCCAATGAAACAAACCTGAAGATGCTTGTGGCCATTGTTGTGCCGGTTGTTGGACCAGAGGCTGAGCTTGCATCATAATGGATGTTGATAATACACTTAAGCAGGTATAGCCTGAGCACCAGACACTATTTGTACCTGTGGGGGTGAGGCAGCTAGCGGTGGTGTTCACAGGCTGGTTACATGTACAATATCCATCTAATATGTTAAATTTATTGTTTATTTTAATTGATTAGTTATTCCTTTAAGAAAATTATACCATTTTTCATTGTAAAATACATTATTATTAATACTAATATCTGAATCCAATTTAAACTATATCTTAAATTATACCGTAATCAGAAGACAGACAACTCCATAACGTAATTATGTTAAAATTTATTCAAATCAAACAAAGTTGGAAAGTAAACATACCTAGTTGAAAAAAGAAATAGAAATAAATATGTAATCAAAAACGATGATAGATTACTACAAAGGACGGCATCACATTTCTATAAAAATATAAATAAGATTGTTATCAATAAAACCGCAGAACTTGGCACTTTAAACGATTGTAGATCACGCTTTGTGACGAAGGATGTACGTGATATTGACCAGTCTCGTTGTCTGCTGACAGTTAGTGAGTCTCAACTGCTTTGTTCTTCCTCCTTACGTCTCTGCTGGCCTTGAGGGCGCTGTACCGTTTGTTCATGTTCTTTGCAATCATTATAGACTCTGCTTGGATGAGATGTCTCTCCATTCCGCTTGCTGAAATGCCGTAAATAATATATTGAGAGAGCAGAGTGAGTGAGTCACAAACAGGAGACTGTGTGCAAAGTGTTGCATTGTGGGAAAATCAACTAGGGATGTCAAATTATAATTCAGAAGAATTAGATTTTTTACTACTGCTTCTGTTATTGTTATTGCTACTACCACCACTAGTACTACTACCACTAGTACTACCACCACTAGTACTACTACCACTAGTACTACTACCACTAGTACTACTACCACTAGTACTACTACCACTAGTACTACTACCACTAGTACTACTACCACTAGTACTACTACCACTACTACTACCGCTACCACTACTACTAGTAGTATTAGTAGTGGAAACTACGGTATGACATTTGTGCGTTGTGATTGTTTGATCAAGGAATCAGTTAGCAATTGTTTGATTGGTCAAGACCTGGTGATAATCTACTAGTACAACTACTACTACACTTCCACAACTGCTACTACTACTACTACTGCTACTAGTACTATAAATACCACTACTACAACTGCTACGATTAGTACAAATTGCCATTGATGCTATGTTATATATATATATTTTGTCAATGTAGCAGATGTTAGCTGACCAAAAAATTAGCAAAAAACCAGAAACTTACGAATTAGCTCGTTCAAGTTGGGTCCCGTCTTGGCCAAATCTTCATCTTCGCTGGATTGCTCTTCACCAGCCTTTTCAACCAAAACTGCACCTTTCTTTTTCTCCGCCTCACTGAACTCTCCCATCATCAGCATCTGCTCCAACAAACAGTTAATGCAGTTAATGACTGTGATTAGACTACCCAATCGTCTTACTTGATTGTTTTACTTTTTTCAGTTTTTTTTGACATTTCAATTATACAAATGCAAATCTGATAAGAAAGAGCATAATGTTACATCAATAGTCAGTGAACCAGACAGATTACCCACCGAGATTTTATATTTAATCTAAATTTGGATATTGGCTTTTACTTGAAGATTCAACTATCTTTGTTTTAATGCACTTTTAGATATCTGACCTGGGCTCGTTCTTGATGACCTGGCTGTTTGACATCACAGAGCATGAGGTAGAAGACTCTGGTGTCAGCGATGCCTAACACAATGTAGGCGGAGTCACTGGTAAACGTCACCTTTTCTACCTCTCCATATAGAGAGTATTGTCCAATCGGATTGTTCAAATCACCAACACGGTACATGGACAGCATTTTCTTCTGCTCTATCACAATAATGTGGTTACCATCTGGGGCTACAAGAGCAACAGAAAACAAGCCTCAACAAATGTTTAAATATTTATCTGTAGTAAATGTAATTTCTACATTTTCGTCAATATTACTGAACTGTTGAACCAATAAAAAATTAACAATAATACTGAACAGCTGACAGCTCAATAAAAAGACAAACCAAGCTTAAAAAAATTAATTTAATGATGTAATTCCAATGATGAAAGCTACAGGCATACCGTAATGTCAAAAACATATACAACTTTATTGCTAATGGCGTTACTTATAATTATTATTACTCAATGCCCATTGAGACATCAAACAAAATGTGACATATATGTCCAACACAGAAACAAAAATAATATGTGTCTGTGATTAATAGAACCAATCATCAATTTTGAAACTAAATACGGTTCAAGTTGTGAGAAATGTAGAGGTCAGCAGAACAGACCAAAAGAAGATAACTCCACAATGTCTAAAATGGCATCCTTGTGCGCAAGTAATAATATTGATAAAAAAAAATAAATTTATGTTGCCGGACAGTGTTCATGGTCAATTAAGGATGAGCGTGTTCACAACTCTGATCATATAAAAAGGAGTAGACAAAATGTTAACAACATTTGATACTTTTGTAGTAATAGAGAAAACGATTTATTACTGGGGAATCCCAAAAAATAATTATTGCGGGCTTATATAAAACAAGAGAGAAAATCCGGAAATCCCCGGAATTAATTGGGCATTCCCCACTGTTTGAAAACTTTCTCAGCTTGCGCATTTTTCTCTAATAACCAACTGATTATTTTTATAGCGTTACAGATCACAAACACAGATAGCAAAGAACTTCATTCCAAACAAGAGCTGTGCAGGAGACTTACTGAGAAGAACCTGGTCATCCTTCTGCTGCAGTTTGAGAGGCTGAGAGGGCTTATCTATGCCTTTATCTATCTTGTAGATGTGTACGATACAATTGCTTCTAAGGGCTATCACGTTGGACACAGATGAAACCAGCACAGGCTTGTTCAACTACAACACCACATCTCCAGTTGTACCACTTAATAAACTCAGCTAAACCAACGGCCATGAAAGGTAACTTTCCTGGCTCTAAGTGGTCATTAGACAACATCACATCAAAAGCACTGTTGATCAAGCTGATTGGTTGATAGCGCTCTCCAATAAACAAAAGTTAACAATGCCACTTTCATACCAATCAGCCATTCTGCTATGTTCATTGTTGACTATGTTAATACAAAAAATGTTAGGTGTTCGTAATTCAATACGTAGCGTATGTAACGGAACATTAGTTTAGAACAACATAAATATTCAATGAATTGTTATAGTTTACCGAACAAATCCTAGAGAAGATAACTCCCAATTTTCAAAATCATCAAGAAAAGAATAAAATTTGAACTGCTACAAACTAGAATAGTTTGTCAAGCTGCCCTTCAATTTAGTAAATTTTGAACGCCTGCAATGATTTTAAATTATTTTTCTAAGGACATAAAACAGGTTTATGAAAATGAAAAAAAATCAACTCGCTCGTCATTATTTATTTAGTGTTCAGTTTCATTCGCGACCTACGAACAATATAAACAAATACTCGTTGATTATTTTTTTTTATTCAGTGAGCTTCTTTTTGTTGATCCACGAGTTCCGAACAGAATAATTATTTATTGATTGAATTTATTGCATACCTGATTATTTTTATTGCAATCTGTTCGGCGAACAGAGGTCACGAGTACTCTTAGTATTATCATTACACAATCGCCCCATTTTTTTAGCATCTTGTAAAACTTCGGATAATAAGCATAGACAAATTCGATAAAAATTGGACAAAAACAACAATGCTTCCGACAACGCTGCTCATTATTTCAACAGACTTCATTATATCTGTTTGATTATGGAATGAGCAACAACATCTCCTCTTTTCAAGGCGACGCCCATCTCTTGCTTTATCAGAATTAATAGAGAAATACTCGACGCGAATACTTTGCTTCAGTTCTGGTTTCCTGCAGCGAAAGCAAATCGCAACGATGATACTTGATCAGCAAATTGATTTGCCATAATTGGCCCAGAATTTGCACAGGACGTCGTGTGCTTGCAAGCCCAATCAAAGTTCAAATACAAACGACCAGTGTCCACAAACCTTGACTCTCTCTAACACGTCCCTCTTGTGCCAGCTGTAGAAGAGGCACTCCCGGGGGTAGAGCAGTATGAGGAAGTGGTTGCAGCAGAAAAAGTCCAACAGTTTATCACTGGAGAGGTCTTTCTCTTTAGATAAGTTGATCACACAACTTTCTCCATTCTCTATCACTTCAATGACCAGCTCCTCTTCCTCTGCCAGATTCTACAAGTCCATTTGGTCTCTTTATAAAGGCATGAATGAAAAGTGGATCGCAGTATTCGTGACTCTTTGTCAACAAAAAACATAACTTGATAGAGTAAAGGAACAGACATTGACTTAAACTATCTCCTCTTCCAGAACCTAATCAATAGTTGCGTTTGATGATTTTACACTCGCGTAAATAATGTCGCACTAGACTATGTTTTCATTATATGGTTGGAGCCATCGACCGATTGTAATAGAGAGATAAGCTCGTTCTGCGCCGCCATGTTATCAGGTACTCGCGTGCTACATAAATCTAATATATAAAAATCACTTATGCTCAGTCACCAGCGGCTCAGTGTTCTAGGAGAGGAGATAATTCCATGTATGAAATATCATTATAACCTAATCTAAAGGAATAGAGCTAACTGTTCAATGAACAAATCACAGAGAGAGAGAGAGGATAACTCTGCACTCCAATATTTAATTAAAACGTTGAAACAATTTTAATATTTGTCTTCTACGTAGTAAATAAATAAAGAGATAATTTAAGGTCTTTGTTCAGAGATGATTTACGTTGCGACCTGCATACAAAACAAATGTTTCAACTAAACCATAGCTGACTATTATTTACCTATATCAGGTGTTAAAGAAGACAAACCTGAAGGAGAGACAACTGCCCATTGATGTAGTGATGCTTTAGAATTGTACGATCTTCGTACAACTGTTCAGACATCTTATCACCAGTAACGGCATCAAACTTGTGCCAGCTGGTCTTGCACCTAATTAGAATCTCATCTGGTTTACATCCTCGGCTCTGAGCAAAACAAAACAAAATGTTATCCCGAATTGACCAGCAAATTAAAAAATCTGAAAAAAGTGTTTTTTTGCTGTGAATAAGCGTAGTCACTGACTAGCGGGCAAGACCAAGCTTCTAATAAGAAAGCTGACAATGACGTTTCATGGTAACTATAACTTACTAGCTTCTGGTAATCAGTGATGGATATTTGTTCGGTGAGCTCTGGGCCTGTAGACTTGACCATCCAAAAGTTGAGCGTTCCCATACATGTCACTGTGACGACCGCTTCATCAAAGCACACAATGTCTGTGAGGTACTCATCCTCCTCAAGCACATGCTTCAGGTTGTTGGTAATCTTACCTGTCCTTGGTTGCCATACAACTACAGTTCTATGTAACAGAGAAAAATACCGCTTGCTAAATATGAAATGTGTGATTGGCTAGTTAACATGCCATCTTTTGTTGATCAGTTTATATGCCGTCTATGATTGGTTAGTTTACATGCCATGTCTGATTGGGTAGTTTACATGCCATGTCTGATTGGTTAGTTTACATGCCATATCTGATTGGGTAGTTTACATGCCATGCCTGATTGGTTAGTTTACTGCCATCTTTGATTGGTTAGTTTACTGCCATCTTTGATTGGTTAGTTTATATGCCATCTCTGATTAGTTAGTTCATATGCCAATCCATGATTGGTTAGTTTACATGCCATCTCTGATTGGTTAGTTTACATGCCATCTTCGATTGGTTAGTTTACATGCCATCTCTAAAGCTGCATTTACACTATGCGTCTCCGACTCCAACACTAGTGATTGTCGGAGGCGCAGACGCATGTTGCATTTACACTGCTGGGACACTCTAAATTTTTTAGTTCCGCGACTTCGGAGTTGCTCAACCATCTTAGCTGAAATAATTTATTGCGTTCCTGCTCACGCAGTTGGATTGATGAGTAGTGATTTAATTATTACCAGTTTTCTACCAGGCAGTAGTTCTCTATGCGTCTTGTAGATTTTTTATTTACCTATAATATGAAATTTTTACCTATCTATAAATAATAATATCACGTACTGAAATTAAATAATAATTTGAAGAAAATCTAACGTTATTTTTGTATTTGCATCAAAATAATAATGCTAACTACTCTGAATATGAATTATTTATTATTTTTGAACATACATAGTTTGATTCTTTTGATAAGAAAAATAATAAACACACCTGCCAACAATGCTGGTAATAATTAATTATTTAATAATAACCTTATGATCTTATAACAATCATTGTTTATATTATATCTAGGGTAGAATAAAAAAAATATTGGAGCCGCTATATAGAGCAACTCAATTGGTTAAACTGTGTCACGTGGCTATGAAGACGCTGCGACTAGTCGCTTGAACCCAACACTGCTGGGTTGCTGTGTCTCCGACTCCGACAACCCTGCAACTCCACAGGAAGCTGCGCCAGCCTCATGCGCAAAGGAATCAGAGTCGGAGACGCCTAGTGTAAACGCGGCTTAATAAATAAAATTTGTGATGTTGACTCACTCAAATTTGGAGGAAAGAGAGGCAGTGCTGTGTCTCCGACAACCCTGCAACTCCACAGGAAGCTGCGCCAGCCTCATGCGCCAAGGAATCAGAGTCAGAGATGCCTAGTGTAAACGCGGCTTAATAAATAAAATTTGTGATGTTGACTCACTCAGATTCGGAGGAAAGAGAGGCAGTCTGCAGGCTAGTAGAGGATATCCTGTGTATCGGTACAATCATTCTGTCAAAAGTGTTGACTTCCTTCAGATACGGATGTACAGTCAGTCCAGCGTGAAACACCCTCACACTTCCATCTTCTGCCGAGGTCAGTATCATAGCAGCTACAAACGGCAGACATTGTGAGCAGAGGATCATATTGTACAAAATGCCATCACTTCAAAGAGACCTGATTGCTCCTGACAGTATTGCTAGTTCAACAAACATGCTTGCTGATTGGAAACTTAGAAAATCCAAACATAAAACGACTGGACAATGCCAAAAGTCAAGATGAGTGATTGCAAACAGAACTAACCGACATCCTCATTGACTATGACACCAGTGATTGGCCGAGAGTGGGCATCAAACTTGTTAGCCAGTCTGAAATCGATCATCTCCGTATTGTTTTCTCCACTGGTATCCATTGCAAAGAGATATACCTGTCCAAGGTGGTAACCCACGGCAACTTTCTCTGTTACAATGCCTTCAACATTCAGCAACCAGCCAGTTGACATAAAGTCTTTCTTTGCCATACCGTAAGGCTGACAACAACTGGTTCATCAACTGATACAAGATTGAAACATGCAAACTTGAATGCACTAAGTGAAAATTGAACTTTCAATGGATCGATACTTCAGACTTTTTGTGTTTTAGTATAACTTTGAATATTTGGAATGAAAGTAGACAGAAATAGATATCAACAGTAAAGATCAAAAGTAAAACTGAATTGAATGCAAGGGCATAAAAAAACGGATATCTATAAACCTAAAAAATTGCCAATTAAGTGATGAAAAGAAAATTCACGTTTGTTTCAGATTGTCAAATTCTAGAACATAACGTGGAATTTTAAAACTATTTTTCCTTGTTTGCCAATGTTCATTTTAGAATGCGAGCAAGTTCATTTTAGAAGGTGACAATAGTCATTTTTAAAGGTCACCATGTTCGTTCAGTGTCCATAGCTCCAATATCCACTCTAACAAACGATAACAAGTAAGAAAAATATTAATGCTAATTTTTTTGAAAAAACATTAGACTATTACAGTGATGAAAAAACAATACTAATATTGAGGTAAAGACTTGTGATCGGCTGTGCCCATGCGTCTCATTCTCTACAATATATAGGTTTCACCAAAACATGAAAAACGAAAACATATTGTAAAACAAATACGCGTGGCAATAACAAATCACAGATCGCAAGTCGACAGATATGAACTCAAAAAATGATGAAAAGCTAGTCCAACATAGCTGCCAATATGGCTGACTCTACCATAAACAACTCACAAAGTTTTGAGAGAGAGAGCCTCATCTTGGCGAACACGGCGATTCTAAGCTCCAGGTACGTCTTCTCAATCTTGTGCAGATCAGATGAGGGATCCTCTTTGCTTATGGCCAGAATGTAGCAGTAGTTTTTAGTGCAGACGCCAATCTGTGTACGCAAATCAAACCAATTATTCTCAAACAAATGGACCGATTAGCAAAAAAGCAACAACATTTATCATACAATCACGACAATTTCCGTAATGAATTCTCAAAAAGTGACGATTAATCGTTTTATGCTGGCAAAACAGCACGTTAATGAATATAGAAAACCAGTCTTGGCTAATGGTAGATTGTAACTTGGCATATTATAATAAAAATTCATAAAACATATAATAAATAAATATAAATAAAATACCTTTTTTCTGAGAGAATTGAATGGGTAAAAGTAGATGACAAACAATAAAAAAAACTTGAAAAGTATAATACATGAGCAATACCAGGAGAACCTTGTCCTTAGACTCCATGCCAGACATCTGCTCCTACATTACTACTACCATTTGTCGCTATATTATTTAATAATAATTATTAATAAATTATTAATAATCCATTTTTAACAATATCTATTTAATTTGTAATAACCGTTTAAGTATAATCCTATTTTTCGTTGGCCTGAAAACATAGATACATATTTGAGATTTAGTTCTGGAGGCCTCAACAAGTCTAGCAAGCATCAAACGCTTACGGTTGCCATTCGAATATGTTTCCAGGCAACAAAGTATTTACAGTTATTACTTTTTGTTTTTATACTTAAAAACCACAGCTATTGTAATGTGCACTTAGTCTATCAACTATTTCATTTCTGTATAACAAGTCAAGTTATTAGAAGGGCGGGGAGGGGGCCGGGAAGGGGGCGGGGAAGGGGCTGGGGACGGGGCAGGAGCCTAACATTACACACTCACCATTACATCATCTCCGTCTACAGCATTAGGCTGAGGAAACTCTATGTCTATAGCTGGAGAGTCCAGAAGTATCCGTGACCACTTGCTCAGCATGCCACAATAACCTGCCATACACATCATTGTACATGAGAGAGCAGACAACTCTTATTATACAGCATTGTACATGAGAAAGCAGACAACTCTTGTCACATAGCATTCATTGTACATGAGAGAGCAGACAACTCTTATTATGGATCATTGTACATGAGAGAGCAGACAACTCTTATCATATAACATTGTACATTGTGGGAGCAGATAACTTTTATCACAAAGCATTGTACACTAGAGAGCAAACAACTCTTATTATAGAGCATTGTACAGGAGAGAGCAGACAACTCTTATCACATAGCATTATACATGATAGAATAGAAAACTGTGACTATTGTTTAACAGCAATAAAAGCTAGCATATAAAAGAAGAAAATGGATGATCAAAGTAGATGATTAAGTACCCTTATCCCATAATACATTCATGTATAAAATGTTGCATGTTGTAGATGAAAGCAAATAGTAAATAAAAAGACGTAATCACTAGTAAACATACTCAGAGTAGTATAATAAGAGCAGTTCTGCCACTATACTACTACTGAGCAACAAACAACATTCTACTAAAAGCAATACGTTAGACTGTTTTCTCTGACCAATCAAATTCGACAATTTCTGTTTGACCTTGATTGCTTTTCACAACGCTATAGCAAAAACCGCAGAAGGTATGAAATACAATTAAAAATGTCGCTGTCATGCTTTGTTCACAAAATGGTGCATGGTAACATTTTGGATAAATATGAACGCTACAGAATGCACAAACATTGTACTAAAAATCTCCAAGAGAAATATGATCTACTTACCAACATAGATATGCCCATCTTCTGTGGCGAATGACATCCAACCGGAGTCAGGCAATGAACTTTTAGCGGTGATGATGGAGTCTCCAGGCAGGGCCAGACTGTACTCAAAAGCTGGGATAAACTACAAAAAAGCAAAACTACTGAAATATCGCTAGCATTATGTGGACTAGACAATCCAAAAAAAGGGCATAACTCCAACATGAAAACTTTTTGTCTCAAAAATGGTTTTGGTGTGTGCGCACTTTGTGTGAATATGATGCAGTCACAGAAAACTCAACTGTTTCATCAGAAAGCACAATTTTAGAAATGCTCGAAACAGCCGCTTCAGACCAATCTATATTGAAAAATTCCGAAGGAGAGAAGCTAACATCATAACTAAGTTACTGGCTACATACTTCATAACTAAAAAATGGATATTAAAATTCGACGATGTGCAGACACTAAAAAACATGGCGTTACCTCGTATGTGGGCTCGGATTTATCACTTGGCTTGTTCGTCTGCTCATCTGATTCCGTCTTTATAATTTTGACAGTGGTCTGCTTCTTTGGTTGAATGATGTGAATACATTCCTCTGTCACTGGCATGAACAGAATTGTCCTGTTGTTCTTAAAACTACAAAAGTGCAAAGTGTATTATAGCGGAGAGCCAGAGAATAGCCTGCCTTCCTTCCATTGAGATTGTACAGGGCAGGACATAAGACGCCTAGTACTTTACCTGTAAAGCAGGGCTTTACTTTTGGCATTGAATACAAGCATGCCATCGTGGGCGTTACCGTGTGCCAATATCATGGTGAGTTCATCTAACCGGGCCATCTGTAGCCCTTGTATCCTCATCTCTTCATAGCCAGCGATCTCTCTGCAGTCTATGATCTCTCCAATGTCAAACTGAGACACTGCAATAAATGAAAACATGGATATTTCGCTGCGGAGAAGCTTTGATAAAAAATTGCATTGACATCTACAATACAATGACATCTATTACAGTACAATGAGCTCTAAACAACTACTCACAAGAGAAAATGTAGATTTTGGGGACGATACGAAGAGAAGCAATTACTTCCTCAGGGTCTTTCATGGGGTTTGCTGCTGCCACCAGGTGGAAAGAGTCGTCCTTCCTTAGGTCTGGTGGAGTATACCTCAGCTGTATGTTACCATCTGCGGATATACCTTACAGGTAAGTGTGTATACATAGCAGTGGTTGACAGGTACAACTACAGGTAAGTGTACGTATGTACATAGCAGTGGTTGACTGGTACAACTACAGGTAAGTGTACGTACATACATAGCAGTGGTTGACAGGTACAACTACAGATAAATGTACATACATAGCAGCGGTTGACAGGTACAACTACAGGTAAGTGTACATACATAGCAGCGGTTGACAGGTACAACTACAGGTAAGTGTACATACATAGCAGCGGTTGACAGGTACAACTACAGGTAAGTGTACATACATAGCAGCGGTTGACAGGTACAACTACAATCTCATAGTGCTAATAGTATTTTCTCGAGCTGCTGTGAAACAACCGGTACAAAAAAATACACAGCGAGGTATCAAACGGATGACAGATGCGGCCGATTGCCTTTTGCAATTATTTACAAGAGGAAATAGGTTCTGGATGAATGTACACGGCAGGTATTGAAATTTCACTTTTTATGGTTGCTCAATGCACTGCTACATGTACATTCAACCTCCACCCAAAAATTTTGTAAAATGATAAATATTACTTAAAAGGCACAATTAAATAATTAATAAAATAACAACTTAACGAATAATTAAATAGCGCTGTGATCTAAAACAGTGCAAGGTAACTGCGAGGTAACAGCTGTGTGCAGATATCTTACCCTCCATGTTGATGAGCACTGCTTTCCTGGACACCGTGAGGATGTAGTGGTGGTCTTTCGGTACGACTTCTATCATGGCGACACATGAGCCAACATGGTCGTTGGGCATCTCAAATATTACATATGTGCCGACCCCCTCCAGCTGCACATGGGGACACACGAAGGAGTTCAGCTTTGGCCCTGAAAATACACCGTAACATTCCCTTCTCACAATGGAAATTTGTGGTTACAGCAAGCTGTGGTACTGTATGGTTACAGAAAGCTGTGGTATTGTATGGTAACAGCGAGCAATAATATTGTTTGGATACAATAAGCTGTATTATAGAATGATTACAGTGAGTTGTAGTATTGTCAGGTCACAGCAAGCTTCAGTGTTGTATGGGTACAACAAGCTACAGTATTGTCTGGTTACACTCACCTTTCTCATAGACTCCATTGATAAATTTTGTGAGGATCGTAGACCCAGGGGCAAAGGGCAACAACCTACCCAACACTAGAGGTCCGAGCATTTTGGGATACGCACATGCCAATGATGACGTCAGCAGAAACGAACGAATAAGAATCTGGAAGGGATTTTTGATGTCAGCTAAAATATAAATGTTATATAATAGATACCATATATGTTATATAATAGATACCATATATGTTATATAATAGATACCATATATGTTATATAATAGATACCATATATGTTATATAATAGATGCCATATATGTTATACAACAGATATCTATATGTTATATAATAGATACCGTATATGTTATATAATAGATACCATATATGTTATATAATAGATACCATGTATGTTATATAATAGATACCATATATGTTATATAATAGATACCATATATGTTATATAATAGATGCCATATATGTTATATAATAGATACCATATATGTTATATAATAGATGCCATATATGTTATACAACAGATATCTATATGTTATATAATAGATACCGTATATGTTATATAATAGATACCATATATGTTATATAATAGATACCATATATGTTATATAATAGGTGCCTATATATGTTATATAATAGATACCATATATGTTATATAATAGATACCATATATGTTATATAATAGATACCATATATGTTATATAATAGATACCATATATGTTATATAATAGATGCCATATATGTTATACAACAGATATCTATATGTTATATAATAGATACCGTATATGTTATATAATAGATACCATATATGTTATATAATAGATACCATGTATGTTATATAATAGATACCATATATGTTATATAATAGATACCATATATGTTATATAATAGATATCTATATGTTATACAACAGATATCTATATGTTATATAATAGATATCTATATGTTATACAACAGATATCTATATGTTATATAATAGATACCATATATGTTATATAATAGATACCATATATGTTATATAATAGATACCATATATGTTATATAATAGATACCATATATGTTATATAATAGATACCATATATGTTATATAATAGATACCATATATGTTATATAATAGGTACCATATATGTTATATAATAGATACCATATATGTTATATAATAGATACCATATATGTTATATAATAGATACCATATATGTTATATAATAGATACCATATATGTTATATAATAGATATCTATATGTTATACAACAAATATCTATATGTTATATAATAGATATCTATATGTTATACAACAGATATCTATATGTTATATAATAGATACCGTATATGTTATATAATAGATACCATATATGTTATATAATAGATACCATCTATGTTATATAATAGATACCATATATGTTATATAATAGATACCGTATATGTTATATAATAGATACCGTATATGTTATATAATAGATACCATATATGTTATATAATAGATACCATATATGTTATATAATAGATACCATATATGTTATATAATAGATACCATATATGTTATATAATAGATACCATATATGTTATATAATAGATACCATATATGTTATATAATAGATGCCATATATGTTATATAATAGATACCATATATGTTATATAATAGATACCGTATATGTTATATAATAGATACCGTATATGTTATATAATAGATATCTATATGTTATATAATAGATACCATATATGTTATATAATAGATACCATATATGTTATATAATAGATACCATATATGTTATATAATAGATACCATATATGTTATATAATAGGTACCATATATGTTATATAATAGATACCATATATGTTATATAATAGATACCATATATGTTATATAATAGATACCATATATGTTATATAATAGATGCCATATATGTTATATAATAGATACCATATATGTTATATAATAGATACCATATATGTTATATAATAGATACCATATATGTTATATAATAGATATCTATATGTTATACAACAGATATCTATATGTTATATAATAGATATCTATATGTTATACAACAGATATCTATATGTTATATAATAGATACCGTATATGTTATATAATAGATACCATATATGTTATATAATAGATACCATATATGTTATATAATAGATACCATATATGTTATATAATAGATACCATATATGTTATATAATAGATACCATATATGTTATATAATAGATACCATATATGTTATATAATAGGTACCATATATGTTATATAATAGATACCATATATGTTATATAATAGATACCATATATGTTATATAATAGATATCTATATGTTATATAATAGATACCATATATGTTATATAATAGATATCTATATGTTATACAACAGATATCTATATGTTATATAATAGATATCTATATGTTATACAACAGATATCTATATGTTATATAATAGATACCATATATGTTATATAATAGATACCATATATGTTATATAATAGATACCATATATGTTATATAATAGATACCATATATGTTATATAATAGATACCATATATGTTATATAATAGATACCGTATATGTTATATAATAGATACCGTATATGTTATATAATAGATACCATATATGTTATATAATAGATACCATATATGTTATATAATAGATACCATATATGTTATATAATAGGTACCATATATGTTATATAATAGATACCATATATGTTATATAATAGATACCATATATGTTATATAATAGATACCATATATGTTATATAATAGATACCATATATGTTATATAATAGGTACCATATATGTTATATAATAGATACCATATATGTTATATAATAGATACCATATATGTTATATAATAGATATCTATATGTTATATAATAGATATCTATATGTTATACAACAGATATCTATATGTTATATAATAGATACCATATATGTTATATAATAGATACCATATATGTTATATAATAGGTACCATATATGTTATACAACAGATATCTATATGTTATATAATAGATACCATATATGTTATATAATAGATACCATATATGTTATATAATAGATACCATATATGTTATATAATAGATACCGTATATGTTATATAATAGATACCATATATGTTATATAATAGATACCATATATGTTATATAATAGATACCGTATATGTTATATAATAGATACCATATATGTTATATAATAGATACCATATATGTTATATAATAGATACCATATATGTTATATAATAGATACCATATATGTTATATAATAGATACCATATATGTTATATAATAGATACCATATATGTTATATAATAGATACCATATATGTTATATAATAGATACCATATATGTTATATAATAGATACCATATATGTTATATAATAGGTACCATATATGTTATATAATAGATACCATATATGTTATATAATAGATACCATATATGTTATATAATAGATATCTATATGTTATACAACAGATATCTATATGTTATATAATAGATACCATATATGTTATATAATAGATACCATATATGTTATATAATAGATACCATATATGTTATATAATAGATACCATATATGTTATATAATAGGTACCATTTATGTTATATAATAGATACCATATATGTTATATAATAGATACCATATATGTTATATAATAGATATCTATATGTTATATAATAGATATCTATATGTTATACAACAGATATCTATATGTTATATAATAGATACCATATATGTTATATAATAGATACCATATATGTTATATAATAGGTACCATATATGTTATACAACAGATATCTATATGTTATATAATAGATACCATATATGTTATATAATAGATACCATATATGTTATATAATAGATACCATATATGTTATATAATAGATACCGTATATGTTATATAATAGATACCATATATGTTATATAATAGATACCATATATGTTATATAATAGATACCGTATATGTTATATAATAGATACCATATATGTTATATAATAGATACCATATATGTTATATAATAGATACCATATATGTTATATAATAGATACCGTATATGTTATATAATAGATACCATATATGTTATACAACAGATATATATATGTTATACAGTAAAATTACAAATGTCACATATGTTGTGTGTTACCACTCTGTTATGTGCATTACATCGTATATGTAGTACACATTACATCGTATATGTAGTATACATTCCATCGTATATATAGCATACATTCCATCATATATATAGTATACATTACATCGTATATATAGTATACATTACATCGTACATGTAGTATACATTCCATCGTATATGTAGTATACATTCCATCGTATATATAGCATACATTCCATCGTATATATAGTACACATTACATCGTATATGTAGTATACATTCCATCATATATGTAGTATACATTCCATCGTATATGTAGTATACATTACATCGTATATCATACTTGAGTAAATATGGAAAAAAATTGAAACCAGAAACACTGATTGTTCATAATAAAAGAAAAAATATATAATGTTACACCAATTCGTTTTCTGTTTTAGAACGGAATACAGTTTGGTTTTTGAGCATTGAGAGTAAAAGAAGAATAATAAGTGTTCTTGATAGCGAGAAATTACGTAAATATTTATTCAAATTTGAATTTATTATTTGAAAGCAGATCATTGGCAGGGTTTCCGTGCACAATTTCACTACAAAGGAATATTTTTAAAATAAATTTCCTGAGAGCAAATAGTTAACCAAATCCTACAAAATGATTTTAATACTTATTTATTTTTGTGTAGAGCTATAAACTCATACCTTCAGCAGTAAATTGAAATATTAAATTAGCAGGCAAACAACTAAAGAACACAATTATCTACCTACCTGAATCAGTTACCTCATCCTTGTCTTTGCCGATGGCTTTATAGGAGTCAAAGTTGATGCTGTCGGCAATCTCGTAGATATCTGACCAAGAGTACATTGAAAACAAGCCGGTCAAACCTTCAATGTTCCCAAACACCTACGTAAACAGCCAGGTCACATGATAAACAGGTACGACCAGCTATGGTAGATTTTTTGTAAGTAAACCATTTAAATTTAATTTAATGTTGACAAAAACAATTCGGTGACAGGAATTAATCAAGCAACACAAAAATACGAGCTGCAGTCATCAGCAATCATCGCCAAAAAATGGATGTACCTTCTTCCAATTTCGTCAAACCAAAGTTGCAACAACAAATGAAATCTAAAAAAAACATAAAAATAATATTATTTTCTGTAGAATAAGTAATACATACCTCCTCGAAAAACTCCTCTATTCTACCGAGCTTGATGAGGAGGTTAGGCAGCTGACCCAACTTTCTCAAGTTTGCTCTGTTGTTGTCAAGAATATTGGGCATCGCTGGAACGTAGCGATTTTCCTCGGCATCAGGAGATTTTAGTTGCAATTTGTCCATCAACTTCTTTGTGTACTGAAATGGTTTACTCTTACCGGCCCATTTGCCTGAAAACATTATTGTACTGCACAACAGTAGTAATATATGAGCAGATCTCCCTACCAAGTATTGTACTGCACAATAAGGTGAAACGAGTAAGTCGCAAAATGATAATAACAACAATGATAATAGTAATAGTAATAACAACATTAATAATACTAATTAGAAAAATATCATCAGTCTAGTGGTTCTAGACTTGGGACAGTGAACTTAGTGCCATAACCCAAACCATGTTAATAATAATAACCAATATAAGAAGCATAAATAGCAGTATTAATAGAATAGTTAGAAACCATCATAACGATATTAAATATGATAATGGAGGGAAACCTTCTGAAGTCACTTTAAACCTACGAAAATGTGCATGGCTTCCTCCATGTCATATGACTTCCTCAATGTCACATGACTCATAGTGACATACAAAACAACTGGATGTGTTTTTTAATAGAAAATTAATGTTGGAATGAATATAGAGAGGAGTGAACGCCGACAGGAATGAACGTAGACGCATCCTGGAATGAACATCGACCATGCTATAAAAAAGAAAATTTTGACGTTCATTTCGTGAAGTTTCGACATTCGTTCCTGGTGACATGTGAAATACTATTTCGACTTTCGTTTCAAGAATAAAAAAATTACCGTTTTGTCAAGGTAGACTCCCGGAATGAATGCCGAAATGATATTTTATACATCACCGAGAATGAATGTAGACACTTCCAGGAATAAACATCGAAATTTTCTCCTTTTTAGAATAATCAACATTCATTCCAGGTCTGTTGACGTCCATTCCAGGATGTGTCTACGTTCAATATCCCACCAATGTCTGCATCTATTTCTGTTGACGTTCCTTCCCGCCGACATTCACTCCAAATCCCTAAGAATGTACTACAGCTACAACTATTCTCATTATTATGATAAGCGTAATAGACTATTTGATAACAAATGCTGGGCGGAACCTCAGCAAACCTGGAATGAGTATCTGCCATAGAGCTAAAAAAACTTTTCGACACTTAGACTGGAGAGCTTCAAACATTAATTCCCAGGGACGTAGAAGCATCCTTTTGCCGTTTTTTCAAGGTTTTGTTTCTTTTTTTGGATATGAATGAACATCAATATTTTGCAGAGCAATTGTCAAAATGCTTTTGTATATCATACAGTTTACATTTGTTCCAGGTTTTCCAAGTTCACTTGAGGAAACTTCTACATTATTTTAAGTTGTTTTACAGTAACATTCATTGCAACCCCCGACATATTTATTATATTTTTTTCATATTAAATCCATAATTTTGTTTATAAATATTCCATGACTATAATTGTCATTGCAATGAATTCCCAACAGTTATTATCAGTTTTACAAATATTATTAAAATTATTAACATGTAAATATTTCTCTTTATTATTACGCCAAACAAAAAAATATTAACTTGTTTTCGATAAGTTAAAAAAATTAGCCATTTTAAAAAATCACTTTAAATGCTCTTTCACAGATCCACCATAATTTTTTTACCAGTTCAAACGTAACAAGCAATAAGCAATAAAAAATAAAGTTTTGAGAAGAGCCAAATCAAGCACTCAACTTGCTAGATAGTAGATAAAGTACAAAATGCAGACAGTACCCAAGAAATAGTCCACCATGGCTGCTCTTAGTTTATTGCACAAGCCATCGGTACCCAGACCATCTACCTCTTTGTAATCTGCGCTTGGAAATTCATCCCTGAACATTGTGTCGCCGACCTCCACAAACTGCCTGTGGTACCAGGCTATCACCTGAAACAAACCCAGACTTTACATAAGAAAAGCAAAAGCTATACTGTACTTAATACATGTTGTAAAATGCAGAGTGAATTATAAATAGGGACAGCGACGATCGTTGTCATTCGATGCTGCTCACTTATATAACGTACTGTTTTAAGATTGTTATCTGAAATCACATTAGATGGCGTTTAACCAGCTAAAACTAAAATGAACTAAAATGAACATATCAAAATTCAAGCATAAATAATACAGAAAGTGAAAAAAAATAACAAGTAATTTGCAAGCTGCCAGCAATACAAAAGTTTTGGAAGTGTTTATCGGGCACAAACAGTATTTTGTGCGATCTGTCTTCTTTATATGAACAGCAACTTTGGAATTGTCCCTGCTTAGTAAAGCAACGTCCAAGAGTCAAATTTTGGTTCAGCTAAACCCAAAAATTTGAACTCCTTCAAAACTACAACCAATGAAAAACTATATGTATTGAGATAAGATACTAGCACTTGAAGTTTTTATCTTATAATTGCCAATAAAAGAGTTAAAAAAGGTTCACTTCCGCATTTTTTCACATCACCTTTCCACCGTTGGCCTCTCGTGTCACCATGTAGTCCTGCACAGAATTACGAATTCGAGCCCAGAGAACAGCTGGCAGTCTGCGCAGTGGAGGCACATGATACTGAAAGACATCATTGAGAACTTCATCATCCAGAGAGATCAAGTCTATGAGCTCATTTTCTGTTAGCCCGAGGTTAGAAAGATGTAGGTAAGCAAATAGCCTGTGTACCAGCAACTCGCCTGTAAAAATAGCAACAGCTTACGGTAAGAAGGCAATCTCGAGCTCCAACCTCTAATAATTACTTCTTGACCACAACAATGGGTGTACCATTTTTTTGCTTGAGCTCATTGTAGATGTAGCGGATGCATTTGATTGGTGCGTTGATCTCAGACAATAGACTAGCGAGCTTCTCCGTGTCAACGTATGACCTCATCTTGAGCACGACATCAAAAATAAGTTTGATGTAGAGTGGACTAGTATTGGCATCTTTCTGGAACCTGCCAGCACAAGTATTCAGCACAATTTATTACCTCTGCGAGCATAGCCAACTCAGGTATCAATTGGATGATTGGAAAGAACGCCGACAGGAATGAATCCAAACATAGCTGGAATGAACGTGGACAGATCCTGGAATGAACGTTGGCAAATTTTGACGTTCGCTCCCAGAAGTGTCTACATTCATTCTCGGTGATATATAAAATATTATTTCGGCGTTCATTCCAGAAGTTGTCAACTTTGAAAAAGCAAATAACAATTTTTTTTCCTAGAAAGAACTTCGAAACACTACTTTATATGTAGCCAGGAACGAATGTAGAAACTTCTGGGAAAAAAAGTCAAAATTTTTTTCTTTATAGCGTAGTCAACATTCATTTCAGGCCTGTCGATGTCCATTCCATGATGTGTCTACATTCATTCAAGTTATCTCGACATTAGTTCCTGTAGACGTTCATTCCAGCATTCATATATTTCCTCAAAGTAGTTTAATAATAAACTTACTAGGAGGTGGAGGGAAAAAATAATAAAATCTACCAGTTTTGAATTTAAAACTTCTAAAACTGATCTGTCCGATATCAAAATAACGAAATGAAGTCCAGCTTGATGTATCTAAACTTGTAGGCGATCCAGTAAATCATTGTCCCTGACTGAAACTAAGCAGTCCGAGTTAAGACTAGTACCAGTGCCCTAGTAGTAGTCTAAATGAGTGTTACCTATCATTGACGACTTCAAACTGTTCCTCGGTGAGCTGCCTTCCACAAGCACTTAGCCAGTCTCTCATCAACTTCATAGCCAGGTTAGTTTCTAGAATCTTCACCTAAACAGTAAATTGTAACATGCAGCGAATAGCGCTAACCGGTAGACATTCTTGTTACGTACGCTTGTAACAATGCCATGACTTACCTCTACGTACTGTTTCTCGCTGTAACGCCTCAATCTAATTAGGTCTAAGATGTTGTGGTCCTTAGGCAATGTGGATACTATCAGCTTGACATTTTTGGGCAGATAAAGAGGTAACCACGTCAATGTGTGAGCCTGTCAGTGAACAGTGACATATACTACATCCATCTCTGACCATGGAGGGACACAACTGAAGCTATTACTATTGCTACTAATAACACTACTACCATCGCTACCAGTGCTTCTGTTGCAGTTGCTACTATCAGTAACACTACTAGCTAAATGCTTACAAAGCTTGTTAAATAGGATTGCCCGAAAGGTACAACAAATCAAACAATAGACAAACACCATCACTTTCACTACTAACGTTACAACTGGATCAACGATTGACCCTTTAGCCTGCTCAGGAGTTGTCACACCTTGAACTATCAAAAGCCTCTTGACTGCGGCTTTTGATAGTTCAAGGTGTGACAACTCCTGAGCAGGCAAAAGGGTCAATCGTTGATCTACGTTACACCAATGTACTTGAAGGTGGTTCTCTGATATGTCTTACAGTGTTTCGATACACCAGGGACTAAATACTAGAGCACATATTACCTTGCCGTATGCCGAGAGCTGATCTAACGAGTCCAGAAATATGACAACTCTGTAGTTAGAGGGTATAGCGATTAGAGTGAAGTGCAGCAGCTGCAGCGGGTCCTCTGTGTGAGGAGGCTTGAATCTACAACATCACACAGCTTATTTAATTGGATAAGGAGAGTGTTGAATAGCAAACGAGTGGCAATGAACGGAAAAACACAGAGGAAGAATGAAGGAGTGAGTAAAGGATAAAAATATTCAGTGAAAAAATCAATCGCATCTTTTGATGACGCGAAAAACTTCAAAAACAAATGAAAGAAAGAACAAGTTGAAACACAGCAACATCAGTAGTAGCAGCAGTCAGTAGTAATAGTAACGGCAGTAGTAACAGTCAGTAGTAGCAGTCATTAGTAGTAGTAACAGCAGTAGTAGTAGTCATTAGTAGTAGTAACAGCAGTAGTGGTAGCATTAGTAGCGGTATTCTCCATTAGAAGTAGTAGTAGTAGTAATAGTATCATTAGTATCATCATTACTAGCTGTAGTCGCAGTAGCAGCAGTGCCAGCAGTAGCAGTATTAGTGGTAGAGATTCCAACATATACACAATTTACATATCAAGCCAGAAGTCCCAGTTCAAAAAACGCAGTTGCAATATTGCCTTAGGTCCTAACTCAAACCATTTATAGTAAAAGACTTGCTAAATCAAAAAATTTATACTTTTCCCGAGAAAAAGTGTGTTAGTTAGTAGCAAGCTAACATTTCTTGTTTAGGAACAAGCTAACATTTTATAAACAGAGGAGACAACTGTCGAAATGACTAGAGATTGATTGTATTAGAAAAGATGGGTAGATAACTCCTATTTACAAATGCTTTACTGACCACATTTTCTGCAGATCAATTTATAAACCAGTTACAAACTGGAGTAAATTTTATAACAATGTTCTACACTAAACAATGCTGAAAGTACACAAATCTTTAAAAACTCTCTTCACGTATAAATAGACAATAAGAATCCGATTCCTAGCGAAAAAATAATTAGCTGCTTCCCAACCTAGAAAAATTCTCTCACTCATCAAATATTGAAATTAATGCAAACAGGAATGAATGCAGACAGGAATGAATGCAGACAAGAATGAATGCAAACAGGAATGAATGCAGACAGGAATGAATGCAGACAGGAATGGATGCAGACAGGAATGAATGCAAACAGGAATGAATGCAGACAGGAATGAATGCAGACAAGAATGAATGCAAACAGGAATTAATGCAGACAGGATTGAATGCAGACAGGAATGAATGCAGACAGGATTGAATGCAGACAGGAATGAATGCCGACAAGAATGAATGCAGACAAGAATGAATGCAGACAGGAATGAATGCAGACAGGAATGAATGCAGACAGGAATGAATGCAGACAGGATTGAATGCAGACAGGAATGAATGCCGACAGGAATGAATGCAGACAAGAATGAATGCAGACAGGAATGAATGCAGACAGGAATGAATGCCGACAGGAATGAATGCAGACAGGAATGAATGCAGACAGGAACGAATGCAGACAGGAACGAATGCAGACAGGAACGAATGCAGACAGGAATGAATGCAGACAGGAACGAATGCAGACAGGAATGAATGCAGACTGCGTTCATTCCAGCTACGACTGCAGTCATTGCTGTCTGCATTTGTTCCTGTAGATATTTGTTCCAATCATACACTCATTTCATCTAGGAGCGAATAAATATAGTAATTGAAGTATTAAATGAAAAAATGATCAACTCATTTTTTGATATTATATTTTCTTGCTACTTAGTTTAAGTCCGTTGAATATGTAATACAGACTTCTATGGATGAATATGGTATGCGACGGATACCTGCAAGCATGAATCAATTGGTTGCACACACTACGAAGGAGAGAGCCGATGTTAGTAGAGTCTGGAGTTGTCCCCAGAAACCTTCTGATGATCACCAAATCGTCTCTGCCACCATCCCCAAGCCAGTCGTAGACTCTGATGGAAGCAACAGCCAGGAGGCTAGTCTTACCAAAGCCAGACTCACCATACATTATGTATGGACAACTAGAGCTACAAATAAAATGTCCAAGCTTTCGGCTTTGCATGTTCAACAACAGCGCCAGATTTGAAGAAAAAAATTGAAATTGAATAATACTAAAAAACTCACAAAATAATTTTTCTTCTTCAAAAACTACCTATTGATTTATTCAGGGAACATTGAAAAAAATCCATACCTAGATTTAATATACTGCTTAACTTTGTTCATGATATCATCTCTTCCCTGGAAGGTTTTCTCTTTAGCGATAGCTTGCTGATCGTGTTCTGCTATTTCTGTCAGTAGGTTGGCATACGAACTGTCTTTCAGCGGATTTTTCTTCTGAGCGGCCTGATCAACAAAGGCAAAAAATTTGCGAACAATCAACGACAAGAAATAGACAAAAAAAGAGCCATTCAACATGAAAATGAGAATAAAATATGAAGTTATTTCAAATTCAAAATTTTCATCCGCGCTTTTATAATAGCCTTCGACTCCATAAAGGTTGAAAAAAATTAATTGGACTCACCCGATTGATAAGCATTTTGACTTTAGTTTTGAACTGCTCCCCAAGTTCCACCAGATAGTCCTTCAAGCTCTCTTCATTGGTACCCCCCTTGTCGCTCCACTCGACATCAGGTAACGTGTAACAGTTGTCATCGCCGAGATATTTCTTTGTATCAGCTACCAGTGCCTCAATCAAAGTGTTTGTCTCCTTGTTTATCACCATTTTGCCTTTAGAAAAAATATGAGAACTTTTACAGGCTACACCAATCTTCATTGCATTATGCAGAGCGTGTTTTAAACACTTCCAACATATGAAGAAATATTTGAAGCACCCGATACCAAAGAGCCGAGTGACTGAAACAACCGTATCATTAATAATATATCTGTAACAGGGCAGTTTATTTATGAACAGCCAGGGGGCAAATGGTTTTTGCTTCTGCATAAAAGCGCATCATGTCTCTAGCCGAAACTGGAACCTAAAACTTTACAGCAACACAGGAGAATAAAAAACCAGACGATTAAGGGGTGGCTACACAGGCCGATGTTTGCCATCAGAAAACCTCACGATGGGAGTAGCCGAGATACATCTGCACACCGTGGGGCTTGATCGTGAGTCTAACCAACACGTTGGTCGATGCCTGATGCCTAACGCCATCTGATTTGCTAAAACAAACTTTGTTCACAAGCTCATCAAATTTGACCATTTACGACACATTTTCACTAGAAAAATTATTACCAACAAAGATTATAAACATATAATTGTTATTATCGCCATCAAATTCCGAAGGAATGCTGATGTTAGATAACTTGTACGTCCTTCCCTTCACTCCAAATTTTTTCAATGTAATGCAGTAGTTCACAAAAAGACTTTGGTCAAGTGAATTTACTTCACTCTATGGTGGCTCATAACGTAAGACGGTTTCGCTTTCAAAGCGTATGAACGGATTTGAAATAGTCCAGACGGTTTGCAAAGCGTCTTTTACATTGAGAATAATTGGGTAATTGTAGTAAAATAGCCCAAAAAACTACGTTTTAAAACGGGCTTGTTGGTTATAATAAATTGATCATCGGCCTCAGCAGTTGCGGGATTCATGCTATAAAACTGCATTTCCTGTCTGACAATCGTAAATTCTGCAAACCGTATAGTTTTTTTGCAAATAATTCAGACGACTTAGAAATGATTCAGATGATTTAGAAAATTACAAACCGTATGGACGCTTTAGAAAGAGTATGAACTATTTACAAACCGCAGGAATTATTTTGAAAGTCTGAACTGTTTTAAAATAGTCTAAACTATTTTGAAATAGTTAGAAAAGTTTGCAAAGCCTATGGCTTTCGAACCAAAAGCGACCGTCATCATTTTATTTATAGCCTCTATACAACTTTATCAACATAGACGTAGATCAAAAGACATAGAGCAAATTAATTAACTGTATGAAACTGTTGTTGAATATAATCTCTAAATTTAATTTTTGCATTTATAATAATTAGGTTGTATTTATTATTTAAATTAATTTGGAACAAATAATATTTAATAAATAAAAAAAACCATTTATTTAAAGAAAATTCAGCTGTTCGGTGTTTAGGAAAAACATTATCAATCGTAAATGGACTGTAGATCTATGATCAATAGAGCGAACCAGCAAATCGGCTCGGATTTTCAAGGCCAACGAACGATTTCACAAAGCATTCAGAAGTTTTGCCAAAAGTTCAGACTATTTCAAAATCATTCATACGGTTAGGAAAACGTTCAGACGTTTTAAAATACAAAACACAAAACGTTCTGAGCCACCATATTACTCCTCTCATAAGATGGTTACCATCGATAATAAAATTTTGAACTATAAAAATAATTAATAATTACAACATAAAAGGGTGATTAGTAACAAATAAAGCCAAAATAATTAATAAAAATCATGTTTATTTATGGTGAAAAAAATAAAGTAATGTGCTTTTTAATTATTATTACCGTGTCAGGAAAACAAATAATTTATTGCCGGAAATGGAACAGGCATAAAACCGCACCTTGCGCCGTACGATTGGCTGGTTGAATAGCAGCTCACCAATATGCGTAGATGATATCAGTGAGAGATACGCACTGTTCTTACAATCAGTTTTTCTTCAATGCTCAACACTTTGAAGACATCAGTACATTAGCATTATGTAAATAAATAACCATATAATAATAAATAATAAAAAAAACACCAACCATTTTCCTCTATTCGCTCCACAAATCTATGAGCCTTAGGATGGTCAATTTTGACATTGACTAAGTTCCTCACAAAACATAGTGTGTGGTCTTTGGCCTTCTCTTGGGAAAGAATTCCTCTGTACACTTCTTCTTCAGTAACTGTGAATAGCAAACACTACAGCTACAGGAAATTAAATCTACATTATATGACACAAACGTTATACAATGTGGAAAGCAGAATACAATCAAAGGAATTATAATTTTAAATTATTGCTCTTATTATAATGATTATATAATTAACTTTAATTATTATAGAACCCCATTATTAGAACTAAAAAACTTGTATATCACATTTGAGTTTAGAGATTTTGAAAAGTTTTCTCGCATAAATTTTGGTCATTTTTACAACTACTTCAGGTTAAGCATCTTTTGTGTCCCAAAGCGTTGATATGAAAATGTTTTCAACTTTGCAACCTTTAATGCCGCGAATGCATCAAAGGAATTGAGGATAAAAAGATTACCGATTCTTTTGACAATAATTGGTCAAAACACGATGTTAATCTTTGTTTAGAAAACAACCAGCATTGGTCACGCATGTGGCATTTGAAAAGCACCGATATTAATCTGTTAGGTTGGAATCGGCTGGTGTACATGCAGCATAAATGATCACCATGAGCGGCAAAGCGTTACAAAAAATGTGTGACTTTTCTAGAGCGTTATTCTCTTCATAAGATACTAACGCTTCACATTACACTAAAACACTAAAAGCCACATTTATTGTTTATCACATAGAAAGAGTTCAATTTAAAAAAACGACTTGGATATATGATTAGAAAAAAAACACATTATGTTAAAAAATGTGACTCAAAATTACACAACTTAAATGTGAGTATTGGAATTAAAAAATTAGAATTAATGTTTCTCATTTCAAAATTATCAATTTATTTGACAAGAAATATATTAATGTTCAACAGAATACCATAAAAATCAACAGAGAAATCCTGTTTATTAAATGTTGACATTCTGCATTACGTTGGCAGTCTGACTGATTTGATTGTAAACATCTGACGGCCATCTTATTCAAATAATTATTAGGGACAAAGCAGCCAATCAGATCATTATTAGGGACAAAGCAGCCAATCAGATCATTTCTAGGGACAAAGCAGCCAATCAGATCAGTATTAGGGACAAAGCAGCCAATCACAACAATGGATGAGCTCACCTGACCAAGAATACTTTTTGGCATCACTTTCACTCATCTTGCCACTTTTCAGAGCTTTCTCAGCTCCCAGTCTAAGAAACTTGTGAAGTTTAGGGCTAACGACATCGTCAAACTTCTCTCCTTTAGCGAGCGGGTTTGGTTCATTTAAAGGCTACAGAAATAAAATAATTTACTGAAAACTTATGAAAAAAATAATTAAAACCAAAATGAGTGTGAATTAACGAATATTTTAGAAGTTTATTTACATGACCAAAAACTGAGGAGTCAAGAGCAGATTTCATAGCAGATGTTTAGAAAAATCAACGTTGATAGGAATAAGTGCTGACTCAGTTTAGAGTAAATATCTAGGGAGCTGTAAAATAATATATGTGGACTTTCCCTCATTATTTATGTATCCGCATTACTCAATTCTCATGAATCAGACACACCAAAAATAATAATTAAATAATCTTTTATAAGCTCATTGAATGAATAACTACACTACTTAAAAAGATGTTCAAATTTTTCTGCACAGTTTAGTAGAAAATTATCACAGGTTTATTGGTGTTTATTCTAGCATGTGTCCGAAATATATTTCAGTAGTGAGTACAGTCATTTCCATAAATGTTAGATTTGATTTCTAAAATAAAAAACTTACAAACAAAATATTTTATTTAATAGACTTGGTATTCAATTTATGCAATACACTTGTGGTCAAATTTTTTTTCTGCTACAAATGAGATGAAAAACACGAGTTGTTTTTTTATAGCAGACAACTCCAAGTTGTAGCAAAGTTACACTTTATAAAAAGGACGACTCCCAATAACACTTTGGTGGCATAGCATCCTAACCACTGGATGGATGTTTCCAGGAAAAATTTAACATAACGCCAAACCTTTCGTCAATAATTTTTGTAAAAGAACAAATTTAATATTTAAAAAAAGCCATGTTTTATTTGTTTCTATTATATTTCAAAATAAATACCATTTGAGTAAAAGGACAATTGTTTGCATAAAAAACAAATCTTAACATTCATTATAGATGCTTGATATAGCTGTGAATTTGTAAGGAGTTGCTTTTGATAAAAAAACAGAATGAAAAACTTGTCTTATTTCCGGTAATTTCAGTTGATGAGAAGACAACTCCAAATGCATTTATGAGAGAGACAAGAAAAAAAGTACTAGAACTTACAGTTAGAATCATAGAAGAGGTAGGGATGCTGTTCTCATCACATCTGTACCAGCTGGTGAGCAGCTCCACACCAGCCTGTTCCTCCTCACCCATCAATTTTAGAGATTCAATAATAGCCTCAAATTCTGGAGTGCTAATCTGTGCTTGCAATGGGCGGCCGCCATACCGTTGCCCTAACAGACACTGAAATCATATGTGATACTGTGCATGTGCAAAGCAAACAAGCAGCAAAAACTAAAACAGCTGATAAAAAGCAAAATAGAAAAATGCATCAACCGAAAAGAAGACAACTTCAAGTTTCAATGAGAGTTATCATGACAACTCTGCGTAAAAAAACATATCAACTTTTATTAATTTTTTTAATAAAAACAGAAAAAATAAAATGTCTCCCATACTTTGCTGGGAGCAAATTTATTTGTACTTGACGATAGGGAAGTGATTATTCACTAGAAATAAAAAGCAGAAGCTAAAAAGCGCTTTTACCAAATCAAGAGCCCAATTAAAAGCAGTGTAACAAAATTAGCTGCTTAAAGCTATAAGTTGTTTTTTATAAGCAGTCACAGGTGCTTTTCAGAAGCTGTGATGATGCAATGAAACTGTTTATTCATGCTCCGTGAGGTCAAATTTTAGTACTAAATGTCAAGGTTGGGGTTCAGGGAAAAAGAGCACATGGATTTTATTACATTTGATGGCCCTCCGCTAAATTCACCAAATTAAAATTCCTAAACCTAAAACAAGGACCAATAAATTAATTTAAAAAAATGATAACATACGGTGACAAGATAACAAATGTTGCTCTGCTGAATTCCTCAAACATTTATTTATCATAAGATATTTTTGCTTTGGATTCAGTCTAGAACGACTCCATAAATGAAATCATTCGACTCTAAAAAAATGACTCACCACAAAGTTGGGACCGAGGGATAACTCCTGACAAGTTTTAAGCTCATTCATGCAAGTAGCAGGTCCTGAATGATCCTGTCGGGCCTCGTCTCTCACGCCCCATCTCATGTCAACAACCTGATTAAGAATGAAGGCTAAGTGGATGAACACAAGTCACTTTATATGTTGACTCCAAGACAGAGATCTGCTCCTATATTACCACCCATATTCATATAAGGGCACAACGCTCACCTGGAATTCCAAATTATGCTCAAGCTGACAAAACTTCTGTAACTCAGGGTAGACATGAGTAAACAGGTAGTTCCTCTCCACGTACATATCTATAACAGATTCAGCAATAAAGATGATTTCAAGCAAAGTTTTTGTTAAGAACTAAAGTTCCTTTAAAAGAAAAAGAAAATTTCTTGAACCAATGCAAAACATAAAGACCAACCACAAAAAATTTAATTTTTTACGCAGGTTTCGTACCAAAATATTGACGAATTATGCAAATGAGATGAATGGTTTCATCAAAAAGCGTTTATAATTGGCACTTATTTTATGCGATAGTACTAAATGAATGAGATAAAAGTGACAGAGGACATGCAACAAACACTTTTACATAATTCTGAAGCTATTCAAACTGAAATCAAAATTTCAAAACTCATAACTCACAAACAGAAATATTTTTGAATATACGACCTGTAATAGGCTAAAACGCAAATCAAGTAGGGTCTATTCTCAACTGAAAAGTCCTTTGGAAACTTTCAGAAACCCTCCTCACAGATTTTAAACTTTTGCGCAAAATTCATCACCAAAAAACTAAGAATTAACCGACAATCAGCATACTAACCAGTAAAAGTTGAACTGAGAAATATTTTCACAACTTTGTTCAAGGGAGGAGGCAAATGTCGAAGTCTGCCAGTCATTACATAATCCGGCAGATCTTCGTCATTGGGGACCCACTCGGGGGCAATCTGTTGTGGAAGCCAGTCTGAAGACGGCACATCTATTGGGTCTACAGCAGAAGATCAGATGATGACATCACATCCCACAATGAACATGCTAAGCATTTAGTTAGCTACTAGGTGTAAGTGATTACAAAAGCCTTAATATTACCTTGCATGAGCTTGGGTTGGAACAACGATGCCTCTTTCTTTGAGCGCTTTGAAGGATGGTTCTTTCTAGGGGGCTCAAATTCATCCAACCCACCTACTGCTTCATATTTAGAAGCCATGTCGATGTCTGATAGTAATGGTGACACTCATTGACTGTGACACACGCGAGTTCTGAAAAAGTAAGCATTCCCTTATACCGGCGTTAAAATTATTAATCTTTTGGTGGTGAAGCTAGAAACTAAATATCAAATGATATTACAAATGATAATAATTGATATTACTTTTCGAAAAAATATTCAACACAATGGGGAGAAGGGTCTCTGGAATTTTCCACTATAAATTTCGTACATTCTCACCACCTGGTGCACACAAAAAGGTACCTCACAAGTTCTCATGGTAACTGGAACCAGGAGAACCTTCTCCTTAGACTCCATGACAGAGATCTGCTCCTATATTACTACTTCTAGAATTTTCCAGGACCAAATGACATGAGCAACAGAGTTATTTCCCGAAAAGAGACAACAAACTTATATCAGAGTTACCTCCTGCAGAAAACACAATCTTCTAAAATATCTTTTGCATCATAACTATAACTGCTTCCTATGGTAGCTCAGAACGCTTTGTGTTTTAAAACGTCTGAACGATTTCCAAAACCGTTTGAATGCTTTTGAAATAGTCAGAAGTTTTGCAAATCTTCTGAACGCTTTGTGAAATCGTTCATACGCTTTGAAAATTCCGAGCCGATTTGCTGGCTCGCTCGCTCTATTAATCATAGATCCCCAGTCCATTTACGATTGACAATGTTTTTACTAAACACTTAACAGCCCGATTTTCTTTGAATAAATAAAAAATTATTATTTATTAAATATTATTCGTTTTTTAATATAATAAATAATATATACAACATAATTATAATTGTAAAAAAATAATTTTAGAGATTAGATTCAACAAAATTTCTATACAGTTAATTAATTTGCTCTATGTCTATTGATCTACTTCTGTGTTGGTAAAATTGCATAGAGGTTATAAAGAAAATGATGGCGATCGCTTTGGTTCGAAAGCCATGTGCTTTGCAACTATTTAAAAATATTTCATACTCTTTCTAAAGCGTTCATACGGTTTTTGATTTTGTAAATCATCCGAAACATTTCTAAACCGTCTGAATTATGTGCATAACAACTATACGCTTTGCTAAATTTACCATTGTTAGACAGGAAATACAGTTTATAGCATGAATTCCGCAACTGCGAAGGCCGACGATTCATTTATTATAACAAACAAACCCGTTTTTAAACATAGTTTCTTTGGCTATTTTACTACAATTACCCAATTATTTTCAATGTAAAAGACGTTTGGCAAACTGTCTAGACTATTTCAAACTCGTTCATAAGCTGTGAAAACGTAACCATCCAACGTTATGAGCCACCATAGCTTCCGGTAAAGGAATTTGCAAATTTCAGTGCATACTTTCATCTATAACAAACAAAATTGCTTTTGGCATTTTGAGATGAGTGTTTCAACATTGGTTTTAACCATTCTTTAGATCTTGTAAATAAAGTCAGCATTTTATGACATTTTAGAAAGCTCGTCGCATTCCCGATTGCCAGTTTAAAAATAGTTGGAATATGAAAACTTGAAGAAATTTTCTATTCATACAGAGAAACTTGGAGCCATTGTTGTTTATTTTAAAGTAGATCTGATAGAAATTCATAAAAGGTTGATAACTAGGAAGTGTGGGCACCCATTTCCTGTCCACCGCACTAATCGGGCTGGCTGGTATTTTGCAGTGGTGTAGACCAGCCAGTACATCTGGTAGCTCATTCGGTTTTGATGAGTATTAATCGTAAATGTCCAAAGGGTGGTTGAAATTAGCCAATCAGCAACAAGTTATAGCCAGTTTTACTAGCAGCCAATCAGAAAACTGCATTTTTAACAACACCACTAAACGATTTTAGGGTAGACATTCAACAATTGTTGTATATTACATCACCAAGATGCCTGCTTAGCAAGTAAAAAGCTCAATGTTGAGTGTAAATAAATGAGCTGGAATTTGGAACTAGTTTGATTATTTCTCTTTCTACTTCCTCGACTAGTGCTATTATCGATCAATCAACACACTAACAATATATGAAGCAATGTTAACCAGAAAAGCTTGCCTACGGCAATCCGTTGAATGGTGATTAGGATTTTGTTATAATTATTTCGATGCTATGTACGAATATTTTAATTAACCTAAACCAGAATGGGCATGAAACAGGCATAAATACAGACATAGCCAGAATAAGCGTAGACACCTCCTGGAATTAAAGTCAACAGGCCTGTAGTGAATGTCGACTTTGCTATAGAGAAGTGTCGACTTTGCTATAGAGAAGTGTCGACTTTGCTATAGAGAAGTGTCGACTTTGCTATAGAGAAGTGTCGACTTTGCTATAGAGAAGTGTCGACATCCATTCCTGCCTATGTTTGTCGCATATACTGATAATTATTTATTATTTGCATTTTTACATTCTGTATTGAGTATTAGCCAGATTTGACACTGAAAATATGTTTTTGCACATGCATTTTGCAATTCACTAGGGAATAACATAGTTGGTATAAACCTTAAGATAGGAACTTAGTTGTATATGTGGTGCAGTTGTGATACTGGTTTAAAATTTGGGATTAACGGGGTCCCTAGATGGTAGATTTAGAATCGTAGCCTTTAAAAATGGAGGATGTAAATACTGAAAACTGGATAAGTGCAATTTTCTGTCAGTTCAAGCATTGCAAGGGAGAATGGGAGAAGCTCTATTTCCCAGAGTTGTCCTAAGCCGCGTTTACACATTTTCTATAAGTTATTTCTGATGCAAACACGAAAGAAAATCAGATTTTGTCCAAATTAATATTTAACTTTAACAATGATTTTTTGTATTTTTTTCCGGTAGATAAGTCAAAAATTAATATTATAGGTAAATAAAAAGAACACCCTTGAATGCATACAAAACTAATATCAGGTAAAAACCAATCAACAGATAAATCACAACACACTAACCCAACTGCATGAGCAGGAACACACTTTAATTATATCAACTATGATAATTGGGCAACTTCAAGTCAGAAAACTCGAAAGCTGTGAGTTGCAATTGTGTAACAGGCAGCTTGTAACTGCGTCTGTGACCCCCAATCAAGAGAGCGTCGCAGTCATTTCTGTATAAACGCAAATTAGCTCTATTTATAACACAGCTTCATTACAATTCCGTTGGGGACAATATATAATTTCCTATTTTGAATTTTGTTCCTCGAACGCCGACAGTTTTTTATAATCATTTATGTATGCTACTACTGGAATAGGAAAAGCATAAATCGTACGTCCCCAGGAAAGAAAATATTACAATTTCTAAGAGCAAATGTCAAAATATTCTTTTTTGCCAATGATCTGCTTGCAATCCACACGTCTTGGCGCACATTCAGTCCTGCCACTTTCATTCTCTTTTACGTAAGGTCTTAAAATACAAACTCACCCTTTCCACTCAACAGGCCATCACTCTGAAACTATATACACTCAGCTGACTCTGATCAAAAGAATGATGAATAATGATTCATGTACAAGACTTGATTTTCAGGATCTAAAATTGTAACAGCACTATTGTGCAGGATTTCACTGTGGGGGTGTGAGTTGGTAGCTCGGCCTACCTGCACAACCTCCCGAACTGTGATGGCAACTTGTGTCTATTGCTTCAGCAATACAACCCGCCCACAGGTCGACTAGTATCCTTGGGAATGGTGCATTACCATCCTAGTCTACTATCTAACTGTCGGTTGCGTTAGCTATCTCAGTGCAAGCCAGTGGCCAAACTTTGAAGGGCGAACTAGTCTGAGCTAGGTTCGGCCAGCAGAGGTTCGGTTGACCTTTTTCAGTGCAAGGCAGAGGTCGAACATTGAAGGCGAACTAGACAAGGCTAGGTTCGGCCAGCAGAGGTTCAGGCTGATCTGCTTATTAATTACTACTCGAGTAATGTTGTACGTGCATGTACTTAGCGCAGTGAAGTTATTGTTAGAGAACAAAGAAACTTCTGAGAGTGTGCAATCTGACTCTGCCTTTATTGCTGCCTAACACGGCTATTTATACAAAAGATTACATAATAGATTTAGGGTAGATACTAGTAAACAAAAGAAGCCACACCTAGCACAACTGGTTGGCTAGCATGAGCAAATCACACACAAAGGGTGGTACTAGGATAAATGGTTGACTGAGTCCACATGGCAGACGTATATGATTGCATGTAAGGTAAAAATAATAATAGGTATACATAGAACAATTTGCCCTAGAGCGTGGGCATAGAACTACTCATGTAGACAGTTAGGTAGGTAATAATAGTAGAATGTTACGTTGGTGTCGACGCCATCCGTCACACTATTACAAAAAACGTTTTTCATTTTTATCACGATGATCACCAGTCTAACAAAATCTATCATCATCATCATGCTGCTACTAGTGAAGTGGTTATTGGTGTTATGGGAACACCAGCAATTAGCTATCTATTAGTTAGTATGTTTGAACGTATAGTTGCACCTACTACCTACCATCCGCTATTATAATGACAAATTAGTAATAATAAATCCTATAATAAAAATAATTTGATAATCATTAATAATAATAAACTTGTTGGATAACGAGTTTGTGTGTTACAGGAAGTTCAAGGTTATAACATCGGTTCTATCGGCATTGGCTTAACAAGGAATACGGGTACACACACGGTTACGGAACTTGGGTTAATTGGAGAAGTTCTTCTTGAATTGCTAGTTGATGGTGAGTAGACGTGTTTTGTTTCTTCTCTTCAAACCCTTCATCTAACATGGCGCAGTTGGCATAGAACTTGGTGATATTATTATTTTGTGTGTTATTGAAATTATTTATTGGTATAAGGGAGGAGTGTGAGAGGCTTTTGGTGCCGTGTGGGTACTAAAAGAGAGAGGTGCTAGGGCCGCGTGGGTCCTCCATGGTGTGTGTGGTGATAGATAGAGGTGTGTGTAGAGGTGTTGGGTGTTTCAGAGCTGTGTGAGCTCTCCGTGTTCCCCCTAGGTGTTTATAGGGATATTGGTGCAGTGTTAATTATTTTTGGTGAAGTGGTGATTTGGTGTTGTTGTTGATTATTTACAGGGATAAAGGTACAGTGGAGTTATTACGCGACATTGATTGTGAAATATCATTGTGCTGTGTTCACTTGTACATTGGATAAGGGTACAGTGGAGTTACTACGTGATATTGTGGATATTATTGTGTTGTGTTTAATTGTGCATTGGATAAGGGAACAGTGGATATCTTTTGGGAAATTGTGAATTATTGTTACTATTGTTCTGTTGTGCATTGGCTATTACTGTGGTGGAGAGGTGCTACTGTACTGATATTGTACAGATATTGTTGGGTGATTAGTATTGTGCTAAATAATTATAACGGGGATGAATGGGAGACTTGACTTATCGTCATTTCCGAAACTAAGGCTAGCGGGTAGCAATGTTTCTGAGGAATTCAACAATTGGTTGACTCAGTATATGGTGTCTGCTGAGGTAGCAGCTTTGACTTTGGGTACCGAGAAGGTGGAAATTGGTGAGGAGGAGGTTTAGGGGTAGAACTAAGCTACTAGCCTTGTTAAGCGCTATAGGTAGTGATGGTATATGGATATTGCAGTCACTGGGATTTGATTTAAATGACCAAACTGATGATGGGTTTGATAGGGCAATAGATTTGTTAATAGGCCCCTACGACCGACCGTAGTGAAAGTGTCTATGTTAAGACAATGAGGTTCGTGACAGTGTCACAGGCTTGTGGGGAAGATGAAAGGGAGTACTTGCTCAGAGTTGAGAAATTAAGCAGGGAAATGGAATTTGGGCATAACAATGACGAGGTAAGGAAACGTTTTCCGTTTCTCTAGCTGTTAATGGTTTAAGGGATTCATCTGTGCGTAAATTGCTTATGCAGGAGACTACGCTTAGTTGGAGAGATTTAGGTACCAAGCTGGCAGCCAGGCAGTTGGCTATTGCTTCAGAAGAAATTCTTAATGCCTCTAGGACTGGCCGTTCAGTATATGAGGTAGCCAAGTATAGACAAGGAAGTCCACGGGAGGAGGTGGATAACAAGGTTACATACTGTTCAAGGGACAGCAGTAGGTCTGGAGATGGTAGTGTGGAAAAGGGCTCCTATTCCCGTGGCCATAGAAGCTGCAGCCCAGGGGAGAGGAGTAGCGAGTATAGAGGTATCATGACCATAAGGGAGATAGGCATTATAAGAGTAGGTATGGTGCGGAGTCTTATAGACACCGCAGCCCAGAGGGCGGGTATTCTCCTAGGTATGAGACGACGTCCTATGAACGCCGTAGTCCGGATAGCAGGCATTCTCCTAGGTATGAGGCGACGTCCCATGGACGTCGTAGCCCAGATAGTAGGTACTTTTCTCGATCACCTCGAGGTTCACCTACATCAGGTAGAAGGCCTGGAAGGTTTAGTTCCCCAACTGGGGGGAAAACTGTTTCCAGTGTGGTAAAAGAGGGCATCAAGTTCGTCATTGCCCGGATGTAAGGTGCTTCCAGTGTAATCTGAGAGGCCATACCTCTAGGGATTGTAATAATAGGTGGAAAGATGACAATAACAGGTCACAGCACAGGGATAGTAGTGGTAATGAAGGTTCTCCACGTAAAGTGAGATTTGTGAACAATGTTGTTGGTGATACTGGTAGCAGGAAATGTAGCATCAAACGCTTGGTCGAAGTAAACGGTAAAGAGGTAGAGTTTGTATTGGACACTGGAGCTGAAGTGTCTGTGGTAACTGAGGATACTGGCAGGTTTCTGAATTTGAGATTAAGTAACCCTGTTAATGATCTCATCGGGGTTGATGGTTCCAGGCTGAATGTTAGCGGGAAGTCAAATGTTTGCATTAATGACTTTCCCAGATCTATAGTGACGTCAGTTTATGTTGTAAAAGGGTCCTCTGTGAACCTGTTAGGTATTGAGGATATCAGAAAACTCAAACTGTTAACAAACGGTAATGAGTTACAAGTTGAAGGCGAGTGTATGCAAGGTGTATGGGAATGCAAAGGTACTGCTGTTATAAAGGACACAGTGGAGCAAATGGGAGTACCCATATCTAGTGGTGGTGGCAATGTCTCACCAATGCAGATGGCGTAAAAAGCTTCTGCTGGTACAACTGCGAAAGCTAGAGCCACTTCAGGGTGCCCTACAGCTGGTGCTAGGGGGTACAGCAGTGTGGTGAAAGGTAGACAGGTACAGGGTGAGAGCGAGGCAATTGGTAGCAGATTGTCTGAGTTCTTGGTGAGTGAAGGTGTTCTGGGTGATGAGGATTATGCTAGTAGACGTGCGCGTCTTGACGCTGAGAGGAGAGAGGCTGAAAGGGTGTATCGTATGTCGATGCAGAGGTATGAGCAGGGTGTGAGGGAACTTGAGGAAGAGCTGGAGTGTACCTTGGTAATCAGGCAAGCTATGGCCAAAATGAGGCAGTTGAGATCTGGGGCTGGTAGCAAAGCCCCATCGAAGGTGGTGTGTAACACCCCGTCGAGTTCCACTGTGAAAGCAGTGCCCGCACCTAGTGCGGAAGGCTCTAGCGCCCAGAGGGAGGAGTCCCAGACTCCCTCGGGCTCTCAGAGCAGTGCCAGTTGGGTGCACGAGGTAGAAGAGGCAGAGAGGGTGACCAGTGGCAACACGAGTGTCAAGGTAGAAAAGGATGCGGTTAGGGAAGATACCGAGGAGGTTGACCCTGGTATGAGACTTCAAAGGGAAGATACTGGGCAGAGAATTGCTCTAGTTGACCCGACAGGAAGTGTAGTACAGGAGCAGTCGGGGTCGACTGCTCCAAGGGATAGAGGAATTAATGGTGAACTCCTTCGGGTTGAGTTGGAGTCGAGGGAAGTGGTTCGCCAGGGTGTTGGAGGAGCAGAGAGTCCGGAGAAATATCTGAAGGAAGTTGCTAATTATGGTTTAGAGAAGGTAGACTGAGAGCTGTGGGGTTGATGAGGTAACGAGGGACAGGTATTGAGGTAAAAGTATTAATAAGGTATGTATATGTTACAGGTAATTATCTCAGGTATGTATGGTTTGTCGCTTTGATTTCACCCCCTGCTATTTAGGCTTGACTGATGATTTAAGGCTAGTGCTTCAGCTAACCATGATTAGTTAGGCTTGATCGCACGAAACGATAATTGGTTCCATGGTATGATATCAGCTTGATCGCTCACTGGGTTTATCAAAGGGGGAGGGGGCATGTTGGATAACGAGTTTGTGTGTTATAGGAAGTTCAAGGTTATAACATAGGTTCTATCGGCATTGGCTTAACAAGGAATACGGGTACACACACGGTTACGGAACTTGGGTTAATTGGAGAAGTTCTTCTTGAGTTGCTAGTTGATGGTGAGTAGACGTGTTTTGTTTCTTCTCTTCAAACCCTTCATCTAACAAAACTAATAAGGATAAAAATCATCGCATTCATTACCATTATTATTGTAATAATAATATATAAATACTAATTATTATTATTATGTTTTCGTCATCGACCGATCATCATCCATGTATTACAAAGGATGATTATTATTACTATACATGCATTTATTCAACAACTAGGCTACAACAACAAACTACTTTTATTACTAATAATAATAATAATAACTAAGCTGCTACAAAAAATATCTATCATCATGAATTGAGATAATGATTACTTGGTAATAATAATTAATATAATTACAATAATAATAAATAATAATAATAATCATAATAATAATCACCACAAATAACAACTTAATAATGAATAACAATGATAATAGTGTACAGGAATTTGGGGGTAGTGGTAGCTGTCACCTGTACAGCGGCCCACTTCCAGTGTGTGCGTAATAGCAGTAATGCAAATGCTCTTTAGCTAGCCCCAAGGTCGGCAGATTACTCTGTTGGAATAAGATTTGCAGTGTTGTAAGTCCGCAGACTGTCCACAGTGAGGAGTTATCTTAACTACCTTACTTTCCACTGAGTTCTTATTCGGGCAGAATAGCTACACTGGGTCGAATCGACAGGTTGAACAATCGTTCCAGTATCACACTCCCGAAGGTGGTGTGCAGTGTAAGTCTTGTAGACTGACCACTTTCTACTGTCTATTGTTCTTGCTATCGATCGACTTGTCCAAGTTGTTGCCAATTAATTATTACTAAGTGCTTGTGCTGTGCTTGCTTGCTCGTGCTTATTCTTGTGTATGCATCTAATAGCTTGTTCTTTATGTCTTGTGTAGAGAGAATCATGAAGAAGTGAGAGTGCCAGGTTAACTCTGATTTTATTCCTTACTTACAACAGTTTAAATATACAAAAGGCGGGTACAATGTTAGGCAGCAATAAAGTATAACAAAAGACAGGGTTCCGCCTGCTGGCCTAATTGGCCCATACACAAAAGGAGGTGGTACAAAAGGTTGAAAGGTTAAGTAGGGGCTGACTTTAGATAGGCTTGATTGCACAGCAGCACATGGTTGGCAAATACAAGGTAAGATAATAATTGTGCAAAGTAAAAATAAAGTGAATATGTATGTGTCTTAATAGCTGAGTAAATAGAAATGAATATACTGTGCATAGAGTTCGGGATTAGGTTGAGAATAGACATATGTAGTTCGGTAGTGATTGTTCTAGGTCGACTTGGAGTGTGCTGGCCACATTTCCCCAACACACTCCGCCCCATTGGCGCTCGTGAGCCAATAATAATAAATGGGGAAATGGCCTAGTAATTGTCCCGGTCACGCTGGATCGCCATCTTTAACTCGTCTGCTTTTTGTAGACAGTTTAATGCCTCCTTTGTTAGCCGATAATATTCCTCTTCGTTTCTTTTTATTCTTCTATATTTTTCTTCTCTACGCTCAGCTTCCATCTGGCGTTCCATTCTCCTCTCCCTACTGCTTGTCCTTGGTCGGTACGGCGTACTGCTTTCTTTCACCTCTCTGCTCGTCCTTTGCTTGATTATTCTTTCTTCTCTTTCTACATCTAGTTCTACCTTTATCACTTTCTGTGACGTTTCCACTCGTTCTCCCAGTCGTTTTTTAATGGTTCTCTGGTTGCTGGGGCTGCTAGACCGATCCTTTATGGGCGAGGGTGTCCCGAAGAGTGGCGGGTTTGGCCAACCTATAGCCATGCAGAAGTCGCTGTACGAGGCTCGATCTACTTCGTAGAGTGGTCTTTCCGCTCCCCCATGTTCTTCCGCTCCGTTTTGCTGCCGTATATGCTTCAAGATAGTGTCTCGCGAGGCACTCTTGTGTCCGCAAGTACAAAAAAAATACACAAAGTGTTGCTTGATATGATATGTAGTTCTCTTTTTACTCCTTTCTGTTTTGCAGATGTCGCACTGCCATACATCGTCGTTGCTGGTGGGTTTTAATGCATGCTGCATACGTCTCGTTGTATCCTCAGTCACCCACGTTTCCTTTGGTCGGTAAACGTGTGTTGGTGGTGGAGGTGCACTGACTTGGTGGTGTCTAATCCTGCATCTGGCCGAACCTTCCTCTGCAGCAATGTTACTTACTCTTGTCGGTGAGGCCGCCATTTCCTTCATTGGTATTCGGTATTTCTTTTTTGGTGGCTCTGTCAGGATTGTTGCCACGAACTCAGGATCCTCTTCAATAGATAGTTCTCTTTTCTCTGCCATCGCTGTTTCCTTTTCAAGTGTTTTGCTGACTGTGCAGCGCTCTGTTGTGTTTATTATTTTTGTATTTTCGCTCGCTGGAACTTTCTTTTGTTCCACTGGCCACGTGGTGTGACGTAGTGAATCTAGGCTCCTCCCGCGGTAACTCGATGTTTTTGTCGTTCCCTCTATGGTTTTCTCGGTGGAAGTTATCCACCCTTGTTCCTCGTTATTTTTGTGGCGATCTGTTGTGGCAGTTATCTGCTCTTGTTTTTTCGTTGGTGTTTTCTTGTTATAGTCATCGATCGTCTCTATTGCTGGTTTACCTTTATTTATTCCCAATCGGTATCTAGTTTCTTCGGCGTTTGTCCAGGGTAAGTATACCATTTTTTGTGCTTTTTCTGATGGCGCTCCTGTGGTCATGTTTACCTGCCTCCTCTCTGCCCCTGGTTCCTTTCTATCTCCTACCTTGTAACACTGGTAGTCTGTAAACTTTATTGGAGGTCTCCTTGCCCTTGATGGTCTGCCCTCTCCTTCTACTGCCACTGGTGCAGGGTTAAGGGGTGGCCAGTGGACATTTTCTACGGGGGGTCCCTGGTGTGCAGTATCCACTGGGGGTGCTTCAGGAGTAGGTGGTCTCACTGGGGTGGATGGTCGGGGTGGAGAGCTTGGTAGGGCCTCTCTTTCCATTGGTTCTACAGGAGGTGATGGGGTGCTTGGTTGCCTTTCTCTTTGCTCTTCAGGCGGGTTGTCTTCTTGCTGTCTTTCTATGGGTCGGTCTGGTGGGGGGTCTGTGTGTACCACCTGGGGCGGGGCTGTCGGCCGCCGATATGCTCCACGCATGTTTGGTCGAACGGCCTGTTCGCGGCTAGGTGGGGCCCGCCCTATTTCCTCTCTACACGTCCGATACGCTTTGAGTCGGCGTCCATTTTGGGTGAAGCCTTGCCCATTTCGTTCCAAACGGTACGTGTGATTGGGATAGGTTTCTGTGATGGTGTAGGGTCCTATGTAGCTGGGCTGCAGCTTAGGATTGCTTCCCTTGGTCCGCCTTTTGTTTTCTATGACCACGAGCTCGTCTTTCTCGAAGCGGAGGGGTTCTCCGGTCTCTTCCTGTCTGAGCTTGGCTTGTTGCTCTCTTAGGTAGTCGTGTGCGGTGGCTAGGTCTCTCTGTATTCTGAGTGTATGCTCGTTGACGCTATGGGGTTCTAGAGAGGGTGGTGATCCCGTCAATTGGTCGGGTAGTCGCACTTCTCTCCCTAACATGAGTAGGTTTGGGGTCTCGCTGGTTGTGGAGTTGGGCGTGGCCCTACATGCTCGCATAATCTGTGGGAGCAATCCGTCCCATTCGTCCTGCCCTTTACTCAAGATTAATGTCCTTAATGCGTCTCCCAGCGTTCTGTTCTGTCGCTCCACCATACCGTTCCCTTGGGGGTGGTAGGGGGTGGTGCGAGTCTTTCGTACTCCCCACAGGGTGCAGAGCTCTTCTAGGAGGGTGGACTCAAATTGAGCCCCCTGGTCTGAGTGCAGTTGTTCGGGGAGGCCCCAATAGCTAAACACTCTTTCGTCCAGAGCCGTGGCCACCGTCGGGGCGGTAGCGTCGGGCAATGCAATGGCATCTTGCCAGCGGGTGAAATGGTCCGTAAGTACCATTATCCACCGATTCTTCCGCTTGGTGAGAGGTAGCGGTCCTACCAAGTCTACTGCCAGCTTCTGGAAAGGTCGGCCTGCCAGTAATCTCTGTCCGTCGGGTGCTGTGGGTCTATTGCTCCTTTTTGCCACTTGACACACTTCACAGCTCTTTACGAGTCTGCGTGTAAGTCCCGACATCCCAGGCCAATACCAATCCAGTTGCACACGATGCCGAGTTCGGTTGATCCCGGCATGAGCCATCAGGTGCGTATCCCACACGACCTTATTCCTCCATGCTGGTGGACATACCGAGCAGAGCCTGACCCGCCCCTGGTGTTCTGATCTTATGACCAGCGTCCCGTTGGGTTGGATCCTTAGTGCCTCTATTCGGTCATGTAGTGTCCGCAGCTCGGTGTCTCCTTCTTCTAACTCTCTGGCGGAGAGCTGTCTTCCTGCCTGCACTGCGGCATAGATTTTGGCAACGGGGTGTTGTCCCTCTCGTTGTGCTTGTGCCAGCTCCTTGGCACTTTCTGTGGGGTTGGTGACGGTCACGTTCACCTGTCCCTTTGGCTCTGCTGCTCCCTGTCGGGTGAGCTCGGCCTGGGTGGGTCCCCCAGTCATCTCTCCCTTTTGCTCTGCATGGGTGGGTCCCCCACTTGTCCTTTCCCTTCGCTCTGCTGGTCCCCTCAGGGTTAGCTCGGCATGGGTGGGTCCCCCATTTGTCCTTTTCTTTTGCTCTGCATGGGTGGGTCCCCCACTTGTCCTTTCCCTTCGCTCTGCTGGTCCCCTCAGGGTTAGCTCGGCATGGGTGGGTCCCCCATCAGTCCTTCCCTTTTGCTCTGCATGGGTGGGTCCCCCACTCGTCCTTTCCCTTCGCTCTGCTAGTCCCCCCAGGGTTAGCTCGGCATGGGTGGGTCCCCCATCTCTCTGCTCGATGGCGTGGCACTGTTTACAGCCGATACAGGGATCCTGTCGACTAAGGCCGTCCGCATTACCGTGCTGTGTCCCTGGTCGGTGCTCTAACTTGAACTTGAATTCTGCCAGTATCTCTAGCCACCGTGCTATCTGGTTGGAGGGTTCCTTCCTCCTACATAACCATCGTAGAGAAGCGTGGTCTGAGCGTAACTTGAACTCTCTTCCGTACAGGTAGGGCCGGAAGTGCTTGGCGGCCTTGATCACTGCCAAGAGTTCTCGTCGGGTGACACAGTAGTTCCTCTCAGCGGGAGACAAGGTCTTACTGTAGTAAGCTATCACCCGCTCTTGCCCTTCTTGGATCTGCGACAGTACTCCTCCTACTCCCACAGCGCTGGCGTCTGTGTCCAGGATGTAGGGAAGCTTGGGGTCGGGGTATCCCAGAATAGGGGCCTGGACCAGACCTTCCTTCAACTGCTCGAACGCGTGCTGTTCTCTATCTCCCCACTTCCATGGAACCTCCTTCCCGGTCAGGACGGTGAGTGGCTTTGCCGTAGTGGCGTAGTCGGGTAAATACTGCCTGTAGTACCCGGCCGTCCCCAAGAATGCTTGTAAGGCTTTCACGTCCTGTGGAGCCTGCCACGTCTTTACTGCTTCTACTTTGTCTGGGTCAGTAGCTACACCCTTCGCGCTGACCACATGTCCGAGGTAACGTACCTGTGGACTCAGGAGTTCGCACTTCGAGGGCTTCACCTTCAGGTGAGCACTCTGGAGACGCTGTAGCACTTCCTCTAGCCTCTGGATGTGTGACGTGAAGTCAGGAGCAATGACTATCACGTCGTCCAGATAGAGGAGTAACGTCTTCCAGTGGAGCCCTTTCAGTACTCGCTCCATGAGTCGCTGGAATGTGGCAGGAGCCGAGGTGAGGCCAAAAGGCAACACCTTCCATCGCCATAGGCCACTGCGGGTGATGAAGGCGGCTTTGTCCTGAGCGTCTTCGTCCAGAGGTACTTGCCAGTATCCACTGGTCAAGTCTAGCGTACTAAAGTATCGGCTTCCTGCGAGAGCATCCAGGGAGTCATCTATCCGGGGTATGGGATACGCATCCTGTTGTGTGACATCGTTTAACTTACGGTAGTCAACACAAAATCTCCAGGAGTTATCCTTCTTGCGCACCAACACCACCGGAGAGCTCCATGCTCCTTCGGCAGGCTCGATTAGATCTTTGGCCAGCAACTCCTTCACTTGTCGTTCGGCCTCTGCCTCCTTTTCTGCGCCCAATCGGTGCGGTGGCAACCGTATTGGTCGTGTGCCAGGGATCACGGGAATGGAGTGTTCGGCGAGCGGAGTGCGGCCGATGTCTCCATCGTGCTGGCTAAAGACTTCTTGGTAGCGGACGAGCAAGCTCCGGAGTTGGCATTCCTCTCGGGTGTCTTTACACCCCTTTCTGGCCTGTGAAAACAGGTGGGTGAGGTGCGGTGGTAGCTCTCCTCCTGGGGATTCTGATTCTGGGGGGTGGTTCTGCAGCGACCGTATCTCGTCGGGCCCTATACCAATGAACGTGCCGATTACCTCTCCTGCCGGAACGTGTAGGCTGTCTTGAGAGGGGTTGAGACATCGGACGAGTACACGTCCCCGATCATCTGGCGCATTGACACTGGTGGCTAACAACAAGCCTCCTCCCATGCTTTCTATCACCCCCTGTGCACACGGGGTCTGACTGGTCAGGTGGCATGGCACTGTCGCCTCGGCTTGAGGTGGAATGTGCGTATCTCTCTGGACTTGGACTTTGGACACCAGGTCCCTTCCGTGTCTGTCTGTACAGGTCAACTCCTTCCCCTGTACGCGGAGAACTGGACGGTCGAATCCCATCTGGCAGTTTTGTTTGGCGAGGAAAGGCATCCCGAGGATCACATCCTCGTTTATCTGACTGACTACGAACGTTTCCTCGTACCTAACATGCCGGATTCGTCCCGTCAGCGTGAGCAGCCCGTAGAAGGGTAGTCTGGTGCCGTCAGCCATCAGCCCATGAGAGTCGTATTCCTGCAGTTCCTTCTGTACCTGCGTGGGCAGTACGTCGAATATCCTCTTCGACAACAGGTTGGTGTTGCACCCCGTATCAATTAGATACGTGACCGTTCGTCCTTCCAATCGTCCAGGCAAGTAGTAACTGGACTTGTAAGGTCTCTCTACTTGGTTCAAATGGACTGTGATTGGGTTCTTGGTGTTCGGTCTGGGGGGGGGTGTCTTCCTTCGGGTTGGTTCCTTACTCCGTGGCTTTGGGGAACTGGGCCTCCTCTGGGCCTTTTCATCTATGTATTCCTCCTCTTCCTCCTCTGCCAGGTCGGTGGTCAAGGGGCTGAACCGATTGCTGAGTGGAAGGAACTCTGGTTTCTGTACAGGTCGTCTGGCCTGTTCTTCCCTGGTTCGGTTAGCGGGGGTGGCCCTCTTGCAGCCAGCAGGAGTCCCTACTGCTGCGGGCCGTACTCGTTTCCCTGTCTCTGTTGCCAGGGGGCAGTCTTGCACTGACTGCGTACATGTCCCGTCCGCTGACAGCCCCAGCAGCGCCTGGTGGGGGGTTTAGTAGCAGTATCTTTGAGTTCGGCCACCTCTTTGCTCAAGTGTTCGATGGTTTTGAGCAGCTTGGCCAGGGGGTCTTCTACTTCTTGGCACTTGATATCGACCTTGGGGGAAGGTCCTGTTTCCTCCAACCCTTCCTCTTGTACTATGCGGACGTTGGACTGCGTCGAAGGCTGGTGTTGCACCTGCAGGAACTCGTTTCCTGCCAACACGGCCTCCTCTAGGTCTACGGGTCGTATTGCCAGCAGGTGCCTCTGTAAGTATACGTGTCCCAACGTACTTTGGAATGTTTGGAGTGTGAGCTCCACTCTGTTTTGCACAGGTAGGTCGCCATATGCAGCCTCTACTAGTCGCTCCACCTGGAGCGCATGGTCTCGCAGAGTGTCTCTGTGTGCCTTGCGATAGGTGGTTAGCCTATGCTGCGCCTCTGTTCTGGTCAGTCCAAAGCTGGCTTTGAGTGCTTGGGTGATGGCAAGGGGATCGAGTCCCCTTCCACATTGTTCCGCCTTGCCTGTCAGCGCCTGTCTTAAATGTATGGTGGTTTCCTCTGGTGCCCAGCGGTTGGCTCGGGCCACTTCCTCGAACCGTTGAATGAAATAGTGGACATCTCCCTCTCCATTAAATTGTGGAGGTCGGAAGCGATCCTTGCTGTTGTTGGTGGACATACGGTCCAGTATGTCCGCTAGAGTGCCCATGATCTGCAGTGGGCTGCCATCACGATCCGAGCTCACTGCTCGGCGTCTACTAGCCATCTTGCTTCCTGCTTACGGTCACTGTTCCAGTGGGTCGACTTGTGTGGGCTCTTCTCTATCCCACCGCTGCCACCAATGTACAGGAATTTGGGGGTAGTGGTAGCTGTCACCTGTACAGCGGCCCACTTCCAGTGTGTGCGTAATAGCAGTAATGCAAATGCTCTTTAGCTAGCCCCAAGGTCGGCAGATTACTCTGTTGGAATAAGATTTGCAGTGTTGTAAGTCCGCAGACTGTCCACAGTGAGGAGTTATCTTAACTACCTTACTTTCCACTGAGTTCTTATTCGGGCAGAATAGCTACACTGGGTCGAATCGACAGGTTGAACAATCGTTCCAGTATCACACTCCCGAAGGTGGTGTGCAGTGTAAGTCTTGTAGACTGACCACTTTCTACTGTCTATTGTTCTTGCTATCGATCGACTTGTCCAAGTTGTTGCCAATTAATTATTACTAAGTGCTTGTGCTGTGCTTGCTTGCTCGTGCTTATTCTTGTGTATGCATCTAATAGCTTGTTCTTTATGTCTTGTGTAGAGAGAATCATGAAGAAGTGAGAGTGCCAGGTTAACTCTGATTTTATTCCTTACTTACAACAGTTTAAATATACAAAAGGCGGGTACAATGTTAGGCAGCAATAAAGTATAACAAAAGACAGGGTTCCGCCTGCTGGCCTAATTGGCCCATACACAAAAGGAGGTGGTACAAAAGGTTGAAAGGTTAAGTAGGGGCTGACTTTAGATAGGCTTGATTGCACAGCAGCACATGGTTGGCAAATACAAGGTAAGATAATAATTGTGCAAAGTAAAAATAAAGTGAATATGTATGTGTCTTAATAGCTGAGTAAATAGAAATGAATATACTGTGCATAGAGTTCGGGATTAGGTTGAGAATAGACATATGTAGTTCGGTAGTGATTGTTCTAGGTCGACTTGGAGTGTGCTGGCCACATTTCCCCAACAATAGTAATAAATAAAAAAAATTAATAAAGACTACTGATGATTGATAACTTAAGTTAATGAATGAGTAATAGTGGTAGTGAATGAGTGAGTGTGAGTAGAGTGAGTAGTGTCAGCGAGTAAGTAGTGTAGTGGTACCAGTAGTAGTAGGTAGTAGTAGTGGTAGCAGGGTGAGTGTCTGTGAGTCACTGAAGTGACTGACTGAGTAGCGGTTGTTCGTTGTTGTTATTTTGAAGATCGGGCAATCATAAAGGCAGTTTATCCTTTATGAATTGATAAAGCAATCAAGTTCACTCAAGCAAGCAACTAGAACACAATACTTTAAGCAGAAAATAAATAATAATAAATATTTATGTGCCCAACTTCTAACTCACTATGGCAACCATCGTTTACAGTTTTCAAAACCAAAGAAATGACTGAAGCCGCTTCAGACTAAATATACGGCGCTACAATATTGAATCAAAGCCGCTGTATAACGACGTGTTTAAAAAACATTGACTGCAGCTTATACACTGAGGACCTGATTGTTAGTTTGGTTCGGCTACTTTGATTAATTACAATATCTAAAACGTACAATGCAAGTTATTTTTGCGTCAACTTAAGGCTAGAAACCGCGCCTACCGAACATCGTGTCAAAGAGAGTAGTAGTAGTTGGTTGTTGTAGTAAGTAATAATAATAAATAAGTAGTAGTTGTTGTTCCCAGTGAGTCTGACTACTATTATCATTTTTATCAATTAATAATAATTATTTAATTTGATCATAAATGATAAAAAATTATTATTGTCATCATTTATTATTATGATAAAATAATGTGATTATTATTATTAATTAATTAATAATAAAAAATGATAATTATTATTATTATAATTATTATAATCATTAATAATAATAATAAATAATAGTGGTCACTGGGAACTGCTACTACTAGCCTACTACATACATACTTAGACTACCACTACTGTATAAAAATGACTGAATTTTAATGATAATTATTATTAATTAATTAATAGATAGTAGTGGTATTGTTGTACAGGATTTTATTATAGTCGGTTGGCAAACGACTGGTAGCATACACCTGTACACGACCCCAGGTTGCTTGTTGTTACTGTGCACGACCACTGCTACAGCACACGACTGGCTGTCAGTCCCTACCACTGCCTGCCCAGCATAGTCGTACTAGCTGGGTAGGAGACTAGATAGAGTAGTATAGGGCTTTTACAAGCCGGCATTCCTTAGTCGTACTGCAGTGTAGTTGTTCTTGTAGGCGAATGAATAAGGCTTTGCTGTTGAAGAGAGAATAGGTTTGTATTGCGTACTGCCTAGCTGAGCTCTTGTCCTGCTCTACTACTAGACAGAGAGCCTCAGCTGGCTTATATATATATATATATATATAAAATATTATGTAATAGCTAGCCTCAATGGCTAGTCAACAAATGTCAATTGCGTAACAATATATATAGGAATATGCATAGAGTAAATAAGCTGCCTAGAATAAAGGCCAAGTCACATGAGTGTCTCTTTGTGATCATGTGCTTTCCTAGAGTAATAGTAGCTAGAGTGTATGCTTCGTGTTGTAGGTAAGCCTTAGTCAATTCTACCACAGTATTTATAATTTTTACTGCTAAAATAATTAATTAATAATAATAAAAAAAAATAATTTAAATTAATTAATTATTATTATTAATTATTATTATAAATAAATAATAATTATTATTAATTATGATAATAATAATGTAACTTTTATTAATATTGAACCATTAATATAGATTGTTTATTATTTTATTAAATTTATTAATAATAATTGATAAATAATAATTATTATAATAATTTTTTTAACTTATATATTATATATATTATATATTATATATATATATATATATATATATATATATATATATATATATATATATATATATATATATATATATATATATATATTATAATTGTATATAATAATTTTAATATATGTTATAATAATAATAGTAATAATAATGAAGTAAAATTATGCCAATTCTCTAGCAGGATCAAAATTGGGCCCAGTTAGTAGTCTGTGAACGGACCGAAAACAGGCCCAGTCGATAGTCTGTGGGTGGACTGAAGACAGGCCCGGTAGATAGTTTAAGGACTGAAAACAGGCCCAGTTGATAGTCTGCGGGTGGACTGAAAACAGGCCCGGTAGATAGTTGAAGGACCGAAACCAGGCCCAGTTGATTTTCTGCAGGTGGACCGAAAACAGGCCCTGTAGATAGTTGAAGGACTGAAAACAGGCCCGGTTGATAGACCAAGCTCTTATTATGATTTAACTTGCCGTGTAATTAATCACCACCTCTAGTAACAGTAATATAGGCAAAGGTTTACGCAACAACGAACTAATAGTCACTGTAACTTGCAGTGTCAATAGACTTGCCCTGCTAAACTAGTGATAGTGCAGTTACTACTATGAGATGTAGATTTTTATAACTGCCACGTAGTAGAGTGGGTGCAGAGGCCTATTTAGCTACAAGCTCTCTCTCTAATTAATCCCAGCGCAACTACTAACTTATAAACTTGCCCGACTAAACTAGTGTCTATGCAGTTACATCACCAGATCTGCAAGTTCATCTATGAGCTTCAAACGATCGCCGGTTGGGAGCACTAATTTTTGTCTGGGTTTGAGCACAAGACCAAGTGACTGCTGGTAGGGATAAACACTTCAATGATTCCATAAACGAATTATAACTAATCCTTTCATGATCTGTGTGGGCATACTAATAATATCTCAGTGTTAGTCATCTCATAAGTTGTTCTTGATTTACAACATAGGCTTATTATTTGTTAAAATATTTGAAGGTCATGTTGAGCTGGTTTTTACTATGTCAAAAGAACTGAGCTTTGTCTATATAACCAGCGATTCTGAAAATAGAATAGTTTTAATCATTGTGTGTGGCATCATAGATACAATGTCACTAGCGAATGACTTTTTCGATGTCTCCGTTTGCTGCAAATTAGTCCCGGCAGTTTTATAAGGGGAGTGAAGATACCGAAAGTCTCAATGCTGCGATGCTAAAATGCTAATAATATTAATGAAAGTCATATTTTTTATTTACATTTATGAAACTTGCAATCAACGATTCATGAGCAGTAGATAGGTACGGCGTGGATAATAACGATGATTCGCTCTTCACGTAAGTCATCTCAGTACATCCCAGCTACGTACCCTTGTCGTATCTTAAAGGTACAACCTTTATCCACGTTGGCGAACCTAATCAAACACAAAATACGAAACTATGACGCCACTATGCAGTTTTATGAGCATAATATTTAATTCATTTTTCTCAAGTGAATAAACCATTATCTTGTCAAAAGAATTTGCTGATCCCTTGAGCTTTCTCAACCACAAGATTTTTGTCATATCGACCGCTTAAACTTTCTTAAATCAGGACAATAGTGAAGTCGTGATTTCTAATGATAAGTTCAACGTTCGACTCAGCTTCTTCCGGTTGCATCGCTAAAGTGAAACTACTCTGCCGAGACTCTATTGGGAGAACACAGTAAAAGTCACTGCTAGTCAGCAAGTACAGTCATAACTCATTTCGCTTTTATATGGAAACAACTATATTCAGCTACAATCATCAGATTACAGCACAATACGTTAGTTATAGAGAGAAATTTGAACACAACTTCACACACAATGCAAATCACTTCAAAATAATACAGTTTTACATGCTGTGAAATACATGGAATTATTTTACAGATTGAGAAGTTCTCAAGTTTTGTTTTGGCATCATAAATCTTCCTTCCTGCCGAAAATTATTAAAGTATTTATGTGCATGGACTTCAACACCTACTCGCTTCTGCACAATCCACCTATTATAATTGTCAAGAATGATCACTGCATTCATGTTGGCAGAACCTATATAGATTCACCCAGATACAAACCAAGGCTAGGCATGTCTCTCGCAGTTCATTCTGCCCTCATTGCAACCTATGACCAACTAATTTCAGCCAAAGACCATTTATGCATTAGTTTAACATTGTTTATATTACTGACTTTGCAGATAACAACTGAAGATGGAAGATGAGCAATCCAAACCTTTGCAGTCAACAGTCACCTTTGCCCAGTTGAAGCTGTTGGCACATATATTGTTTACAAACCAAAGGAAGAAGATGATATTACTACTTGTTGGACAGCTGTGTATTGTCTTACTACAAGAGGTGGATATTGTTATAAATTCTATGCTTTTTGTTGAAAACTATAATAGTGTCTGCATTTGATTAATACGTGTGTACTTAGAACTTTTCGTACTCATTATGTGAGGGTTGAACACACTTTTCGGTATGATGTTGTGATTAGCGCCACAGGAAACCTTTATACGGGAAAAATATGATTGCGTTTAACTTACTTGTAGGTTTCCAGACCTGTGCATATTCAAATACCTTTTGACCAAAATCGCAACAAGTATTCTTTTTCGTACTTTTCTTGCAATTGTTTTTACGCACCTTCTCTGTACGCATACAAGTGAACTTTTATAAATGATTTATTTTTTATCTAAAAACATTTCGTTGATTAAAAATTATTTCCAGTTAATCATTAAATTTAAAGATTGCATTTTCTTGTAAATTAATAATTATTGTATAAGGCAGCTCATGATAGAAGTTTTTACAAAAACGGTTTTGAGCGTTGCAGTTGCATTACTTCTCTTCTACTGTTCACCAGTCAACTTTTAATTTTTTGTCTTTGAATTTGTGAATACTTTCAAAAAAACATTGTCAGCTGGTTGTTTAGACTGTGTTCTATCTCATCTAGATAGTTGCGTATCTAATAGGATTGCTGCCCTCCCATTACTACCTGGTACTAGAGGCTGACCCCAAGGTCAGAAGTCATTCACAGTTTGTGCAGCTCGTCATCTACTCTGTGGTCGTTATGCTTGTTGTTTCCTTTATCAAAGCGAGCAAAATGTGAGTCATACTTAGATATCACGCTGTTACCAGACAATATTATACTTATTTGTCAGCTTGTCGTTCATAACCATCATCGCTGGTCAGATACATTTTGTTGCTCGATAAATTAGTAGTTACCTTCTCTCTTCGTTTAGATATCACATGTATATTACTTGCAACAATCTCTTCTCTGTATTGTTTGCTTTGCTACAAGGAGTTATCTCCTTTTATCATATTACTTTATTAGCTGGAGTTATCCACTCTCTCTGTGCTGTGTGATTAAATGTATGTGAATCCAATTGTAGGCTTGTGACAGGCTTTATATTCATATCATGGAGAGAATCGCTGACTGTAGCTTTACACAAGAAGTACTTCTCTACTCCACGTACAACGTACGCTGCCAATGAGCAAAATGGTAGCAAAGACAACCCAGATCAGCGTATCGCAAGTGATGCTTCTGCAGTGAGTGCAACTATTTGTTTCCTCCAGATCTGTCTACTGTACCCTCCATTTGCAAGTGTAGTGTAGACATAGCCTAAGAGCATACACATAGCCTTAGAGTTAATGTTGTATTGCAGGTATGCAGTGATCTCTCACAGTTTATACCTGTACTACTGATCTCTCCATTCACTATATCCTATTACACCTACCAATGCTGGCTAATTACAAGGTATGTGTACACAACTCCTCACACCTACAATTCATTGCAGCGTCACTTTCTCAGCCGACATTGTCTAATGGCGAAACATTGATTGACCTAGAGCCATTTGATATCCGCAGCCTCTCTTCTATGATTGGCCGATCCAGATAATCTTTTCATTGACCATTGGGCAAAGTATTTTTAGCCGTTCCACAAATGTGTGACAACTTTATACAAGTTGTAATGCAGTGGAAAAAAATAGTTGATAAAAATCCCTCAGCTCAGCTGAATGCTGATTTGTCAGTTAGTACTTGTAGGCGGAGCACTGATATGCTTTATCCAGTAGCATTGGAGTTGCCCCCACTTGACATATTGTTTTGCCAGTGTGGCAATCTTACGCAACTGTAGAATTTTCATTTGGTGTTCATTGTTGATTGTGCGTTTTAATTTCTGTTAGCATTTCAATTAATTTTACACCTTGTTCAGCTGAACTTACTTTTAAATGAATATTTATCACAGAACAATAATAACTAATTAGTGTTCTCAACTGATCTTCAGCCATCTTTGTTTGATTTTATTACAGTTCATCTTATTTCTATCGTTTATTATTTGCGTCTGTTTTATTGAAACTAATTTGAAGATTAATTTAAGATTAATTGATACTTTAATCTTACAATTAATCTCAGATTAATTGATGCAGTAATTTCATACTTGATCCAGATTAATCTTAATAATTTTAAACTTGAACCGTGATTAATCTTATGGTGAAATTATGTTTTTATAACATTTCCAATAACAATGTTAGCGAAAGTGTCATGAATGGGGATGGTGACTGTCTTAATTAATCTTTATCCAATTACTGAAAACAATTTATTGCCCAGCATTGCGGTATTGATTTACATACAATGATATGTTTCAGGTTTGCTATTCAATATGTTCTCCATATTACTGTCAATGTTTTAATGTATTAATATTAATTTAGGATATTTTTTAGTTTGCCAACAGGGACTAGTTAAAATAAGCCTGTATGGTTCATAGATTACTAGCTGACTACCGGCTGACTGCCAGCTGAGTACCAGCTGACTACCAGCTGACTACCAGCTGACTGCCGGCTGACTTCCAGCTGACTGCCGGCTGACTACCAGCTGACTGCCGGCTGACTACCAACTGACTACCAGCTGACTGCCAGCTGACTGCCAGCTGACTACCAGCTGACTGCCAGCTGACTGCCAGCTGACTGCCAGCTGACTGCCCGCTGACTACCCGCTGACTACCAGCTGACTACCAGCTGACTTCCAGCTGACTACCAGCTGACTACCAGCTGACTGCCAGCTGACTGCCAGCTGACTACCAGCTGACTACCGGCTGACTACCGGCTGACTACCGGCTGACTGCCAGCTGACTGCCAGCTGACTGCCAGCTGACTACCAGCTGACTACCAGCTGACTACCAGCTGACTACCAGCTGACTACCAGCTGACCACCAGCTGACTGCCAGCTGACTACTAGCTGGCTGCCGGCTGACTACCGGCTGACTGCCAGCTGACTGCCAGCTGACTGCCAGCTGACTGCCAGCTGACTACTAGCTGACTACCAGCTGACTGCCAGCTGACTACCAGCTGACTACAGGATATTATATCGTGTATACTTTGTAGCTATGCTGGTCCCGTAGCCGTCTTCTCATTCTTCATTGTTGCCACTGTAGTGAACAAATTACTGATGGACCCAGTCTCTAGGTGGACGTATCGGCAAGAATTGTTCGAAGGAAATTTTAGGCAAGTTTTATCTTTGTGCATTCAATGCATTTTATTTATTTTTGTCTAAAAGTTGAAGTGACTACAGCTCTGTTGTCTTGTGGTGTCACCAGGATGACTGTATTTTTAATCTCCATCACTTTCTGTGATTTTGTTGTTTATTTTATTTTATCTTAATTAAATATATAGATATGTTTTTGTTTTTACTTCATTTTAGTAGTACATGGTTTTATTGATTAATTCTTGTAATGTCACTTGCGTCAAAGTTGGAGTTGTGCTCACTGTATTTGCTAGTTATCAAATTCAGTTTTTGTATTGCATCTCCTGCTATTGCTTAGGCTTTGTGAATCAATTTAGTCTGTGTTCATATTGCTGGATTAAAGCATTATTTTTTTCATTTTTCTTGTGGGAAAAATTGTATTTTTACAATCACATGGTGTGATCCAAAAACTGCTGAAATTTAAAATATTGTTAATCTGTTTGAAATGTTTCTACCAATCTTTTTTGAATTGCTTTGTTAATAAGTTGTTGTTTCAATTTATGAGGAGTTGTCCTTTCGTCTTCAACGACAAAGAGAAGACGATAACCAATAATCTCTTTATGTCTGATCTGAACATGCTTACATCTAGTTGTAATATGACTACCACATATTATGGGTATGGTCACATGCTTACAGATATGATCACATGCTTGTAGGTACGATCACATGCTTGTTAGGACTCATTGCGAGGCCTCCGCCTTCTACCAGGTACACAAAATTGAAGAGGTGCAGACCAACAAATCATTGATGTCTCTCCTTGGTGTGCAGGAGCGTCTTGTATATTTCAAGTAAGACATCATCGTACTGCTGTGACTTGTGCTCATGGGAATCTAAATATATAGACATGAAAGACGTCTGTGTGTGCGTGTTTGTGTCTGTGCGTGCGTGTGTGCGTGTCTTCGTCCATGTGCGTGTCTGTCATTCCAGTTGAATGACTGCTAAAACAGCAACGCCGAGAGAAAATAAATCTTCTGTAAAGCATTCCATTGCCTTAATATAATGTACGGCGAGGGTTTATTATAATGTACGGCAGGGGTTTAATATAATGTACGGTGGGGGTTTAAAATAATGTACAGAGAGGGTTTAATATAATGTACGGCAGGGGTTTAATATAATGTACGGCGAGGGTTTAATATAATGTACGGCGGGGGTTTAATATAATGTACGGCGGGAGTTTAATATAATGTATGGAGGGGGTTTGATATAATGTATGGAGAGGGTTTAATATAATGTACGGTGGGGGTTTAATATAATGTATGGTGGGGGTTTAATATAATGTACGGTGAGGGTTTAATATAATGTATGGAGGGAGTTTAATATAATGTATGGAGGGGTTTAATATAATGTATGGTGGGGGTTTAATATAATGTATGGCTGGGGGTTTAATATAATGTATGGAGGGAGTTTAATATAATGTACGGCAGGGGTTTAATATAATGTACGGTGGGGGGTTTAAAATAATGTACAGAGAGGGTTTAATATAATGTACGGCAGGGGTTTAATATAATGTACGGCGAGGGTTTAATATAATGTACGGCGGGGGTTTAATATAATGTACGGCGGGAGTTTAATATAATGTATGGTGGGGGTTTAATATAATGTATGGTGGGGGTTTAATATAATGTACAGAGAGGGTTTAATATAATGTACGGTGAGAGTTTAATATAATGTACGGTGGGGGTTTAATATAATGTATGGTGGGAGTTTAATATAATGTATGGAGGGGTTTAATATAATGTATGGTGGGGGTTTAATATAATGTATGGCAGGGATTTAATATAATGTATGGCGGGGGTTTAATATAATGTACAGAGAGGGTTTAATATAATGTATGGAGAGGGTTTAATATAATGTATGGTGGGGATTAATATAATGTATGGTGGGGATTAATATAATGTATGGTGGGGGTTTAATATAATGTATGACAGGGCTTTAATATAATGTATGGAGAGGGTTTAATATAATGTATGGTGGGGGTTTAATATAATGTACACAGAGGGTTTAATATAATGTATGGAGAGGGTTTAATATAATGTATGGTGAGGGTTTAATATAATGTATGGTGGGGGTTTAATATAATGTATGGAGGGGGTTTAATATAATGTATGGTGGGGGTTTAATATAATGTACACAGAGGGTTTAATATAATGTATGGAGGGGGTTTAATATAATGTATGGCAGGGGTTGAATATAATGTACGGTGAGGGTTTAATATAATGTATGGAGGGGGTTTAATATAATGTATGGAGGGGGTTTAATATAATGTATGGTGAGGGTTTAATATAATGTATGGCGGGGGTTTAATATAATGTATGGAGGGAGTTTAATATAATGTATGGAGGGGGTTTAATATAATGTACGGTGGGGATTTAATATAATGTATGGTGGGGGTTTAATATAATGTATGGAGGGGGTTTAATATAATGTACGGTGGGGATTTAATATAATGTATGGTGGGGGTTTAATATAATGTATGGAGGGGGTTTAATATAATGTATGGCGGGGGGTTTAATATAATGTATGGTGGGGGTTTAATATAATGTATGGAGAGGGTTTAATATAATGTATGGTGGGGGTTTAATATAATGTATGGTGGGGGTTTAATATAATGTATGGAAGGGGTTCAATATAATGTACAGAGAGAGTTTAATATAATGTATGGCGGGGGTTTAATATAATGTACAAAGAGGGTTTAATATAATGTATGGTGGGGGTTTAATATAATGTATGGAGGGGGTTTAATATAATGTATGGCAGGGGTTGAATATAATGTACGGTGAGGGTTTAATATAATGTACAGAGAGGGTTTAATATAATGTATGGAGGGGGTTTAATATAATGTATGGTGGGGGTTTAATATAATGTATGGCGGGGGTTTAATATAATGTATGGAGGGAGTTTAATATAATGTATGGAGGGGGTTTAATATAATGTACGGTGGGGATTTAATATAATGTATGGTGGGGGTTTAATATAATGTATGGAGGGGGTTTAATATAATGTACGGTGGGGATTTAATATAATGTATGGTGGGGGTTTAATATAATGTATGGAGGGGGTTTAATATAATGTATGGCGGGGGGTTTAATATAATGTATGGTGGGGGTTTAATATAATGTATGGAGAGGGTTTAATATAATGTATGGTGGGGGTTTAATATAATGTATGGTGGGGGTTTAATATAATGTATGGAAGGGGTTCAATATAATGTACAGAGAGAGTTTAATATAATGTATGGCGGGGGTTTAATATAATGTACAAAGAGGGTTTAATATAATGTATGGTGGGGGTTTAATATAATGTACGGTCGGGGTTTAATATAATGTACAGAGAGGATTTAATATAATGTACGGTGAGAGTTTAATATAATGTACGGTGGGGGTTTAATATAATGTATGGTGGGAGTTTAATATAATGTATGGAGGGGTTTAATATAATGTATGGTGGGGGTTTAATATAATGTATGGCGGGGGTTTAATATAATGTACAGAGAGAGTTTAATATAATGTATGGTGGGGGTTTAATATAATGTACAGAGAGAGTTTAATATAATGTATGGTGAGGGTTTAATATAATGTATGGTGGGGGTTTAATATAATGTATGGAGGGGGTTTAATATAATGTACAGAGAGGATTTAATATAATGTACGGTGAGAGTTTAATATAATGTACGGTGGGGGTTTAATATAATGTATGGTGGGAGTTTAATATAATGTATGGAGGGGTTTAATATAATGTATGGTGGGGGTTTAATATAATGTATGGCAGGGATTTAATATAATGTATGGTGGGGGTTTAATATAATGTACGGTGAGGGTTTAATATAATGTACAGAGAGTGTTTAATATAATGTACGGTGAGGGTTTAATATAATGTATGGAGGGAGTTTAATATAATGTATGGAGGGGTTTAATATAATGTATGGTGGGGGTTTAATATAATGTATGGCAGGGATTTAATATAATGTACGGTGGGGATTTAATATAATGTATGGCGGGGGTTTAATATAATGTATGGAGGGGGTTTAATATAATGTACGGTGAGGGTTTAATATAATGTATGGAGGGAGTTTAATATAATGTATGGAGGGGTTTAATATAATGTATGGTGGGGGTTTAATATAATGTATGGCAGGGATTTAATATAATGTACGGTGGGGATTTAATATAATGTATGGCGGGGGTTTAATATAATGTATGGAGAGGGTTTAATATAATGTACGGTGGGGGTTTAATATAATGTATGGTGGGGGTTTAATATAATGTACAGAGAGGGTTTAATATAATGTATGGTGGGGGTTTAATATAATGTATGGAGGGAATTTAATATAATGTATGGTGGGGGTTTAATATAATGTACAGAGAGAGTTTAATATAATGTATGGAGGGAGTTTAATATAATGTATGGCAGGGATTTAATATAATGTATGGAGAGGGTTTAATATAATGTATGGTGGGGGTTTAATATAATGTATGGTGGGGGTTTAATATAATGTATGGTGGGGGTTTAATATAATGTATGGCAGGGATTTAATATAATGTACGGTGGGGATTTAATATAATGTATGGCGGGGGTTTAATATAATGTATGGAGAGGGTTTAATATAATGTACGGTGGGGGTTTAATATAATGTATGGCAGGGGTTTAATATAATGTACAGAGAGAGTTTAATATAATGTATGGAGGGAGTTTAATATAATGTATGGCAGGGATTTAATATAATGTATGGAGAGGGTTTAATATAATGTATGGTCGGGGTTTAATATAATGTATGGAGGGAATTTAATATAATGTATGGTGGGGGTTTAATATAATGTACAGAGAGAGTTTAATATAATGTATGGAGGGAGTTTAATATAATGTATGGCAGGGATTTAATATAATGTATGGAGAGGGTTTAATATAATGTACAGAGAGGATTTAATATAATGTACGGTGAGAGTTTAATATAATGTATGGAGGGAGTTTAATATAATGTATGGAGGGAGTTTAATATAATGTATGGCGGGGGTTTAATCTAATGTACGGCGAGGGTTTAATATAATGTATGGCAGGGATTTAATCTAATGTATGGAGGGGGTTAAATATAATTAATGGCAAGGGTTTAATATAATGTATGGTGGGGGTTTAATATAATGTATGGAGGGAGTTTAATATAATGTACAGAGAGGGTTTAATATAATGTATGGAGGGGGTTTAATATAATGTACGGCGAGGGTTTAATATAATGTATGGAGGGAGTTTAATATAATGTATGGCGGGGGTTTAATCTAATGTACGGCGAGGGTTTAATATAATGTATGGCAGGGATTTAATCTAATGTATGGAGGGGGTTAAATATAATTAATGGCAAGGGTTTAATATAATGTATGGTGGGGGTTTAATATAATGTATGGAGGGAGTTTAATATAATGTACAGAGAGGGTTTAATATAATGTATGGAGGGAGTTTAATATAATGTATGGAGAGGGTTTAATATAATGTATGGAGGGAGTTTAATATAATGTATGGAGAGGGTTTAATATAATGTATGGAGGGGGTTTAATATAATGTACGGCGAGGGTTTAATATAATGTATGGCAGGGATTTAATCTAATGTATGGAGGGGGTTAAATATAATTAATGGCAAGGGTTTAATATAATGTATGGTGGGGGTTTAATATAATGTATGGAGGGGGTTTAATATAATGTATGGAGGGAGTTTAATATAATGTACAGAGAGGGTTTAATATAATGTATGGCAGGGATTTAATCTAATGTATGGAGGGGGTTAAATATAATTAATGGCAAGGGTTTAATATAATGTATGGTGGGGGTTTAATATAATGTATGGAGGGGGTTTAATATAATGTATGGAGAGGGTTTAATATAATGTATGGCGGGGAGTTTAATATAATGTATGGAGAGGGTTTAATATAATGTATGGAGGGAGTTTAATATAATGTATGGCGGGGGCTTAATATAATGTATGGAGGGGGTTTAATATAATGTACGGTGGGGGTTTAATATAATGTATGGCGGGGGTTTAATATAATGTATGGTGGGGGTTTAATATAATGTATGGTGGGGGTTTAATATAATGTACGGTGAGGGTTTAATAAAATGTACAGAGAGGGTTTAAAGGGATAGTCTACAGAGAAAACTAAATTTTGATACAAACTTTGAATAGCAGTAACAATAAATATGGGAGTATCTTTGTTGTTTTTAACATTTTAGTTTGTGAGATTTAAGGGAAAATGCGAAATCGCATTTTGGATATCGGCAATACATTCTTTGGTTCGTCACCGGGATTGGCGTACACCCCAAACTCGTTCATTTCTAATACGATTGAATTGACATAATTGTCAAGCTATCATTTTCTAGTGTTGTTACACCCTTAGTTTCCCCAATTCATGTATTTTTGCTTTGTGGACTACTAAAAAAACGTTGAAATATTAAATATTTTTAGTTATTAGGGGCCATTCATTGCTGAAACCGTAATAATTAATTTTTTTGCCAGTTATTTTTATAAAATTATAATAATTAATAATAATAATATTTAGTATTTTAGTAGTATTATTCTTATAATAATATTACTAAATAAAAAAATGCTAATAATATTTTTGATATTTTTATTTCATAATCATAACAACATCATACATAATACCAATAGATATGCAATAATAGCGCTTATTATTATTAATAATGATCAATGATAGGAGAAGTTGTCCGTGATAATTATTGTCATCACTGATATAGCCTAATGTGAAATAGCCACAATGCTGATAAGTATCTGTGTAATAATGACGAGGCGTGCAAGCCGGTCCCGTCATATTAGGGGGTCACTCACAGTCGCGCTCCAGCAGTGGTGGTTTACTAATGTCGCACAAGTTGAATGCACGCTATGTCTGTGCGGGGTGTATCCTCGTTATAGACAACAGTGTAACGAGTCTTTGGCGATATTTCTAAGAGCGGGAAATTCAAAGTATATTTGTGCAAACTTGACAGTTTTATACTGCTATTTTTATACTTTTGGAAAGTTTTACAAAAAAATTTGGTCCCCTATTGGAAAAATCATTGTCTTTTGGTAGCTGATGTATTAAATTAGCGCTACCTAACCATTCCAATATCAAATAAACTAGCATCAAAAAATGTCATTTTTGACTTTCTCTGTAGACCAGTTCAGTTTTGAAGGGCATTTTCAATGGAGGTTATCTCTGCTTCAATAAAAGCTTAGCAAATTATAATTTCATATGTAGATACCCTCACATTTTGACTACTGACACAGAAAGATTTAGCCACTTACATAGCCTGAGACCAGAGCTATAGCCACTTTTCTAAGGTCTGTTTTTTGCATAAAAACACGGAGTTGTCCCCTTTTTGGTGTTGTTAGAAAACTTTTTATCAGATCCACAATGCGATGTGGTGTATCCGGGGACATAGTGTTTCCGGTTTAAAATGTTCGTTTTTGCCACCTACAATAAATGTTCCATAAACTGCAAAGTATTTTACATGTAAAAGTAAAAGCTTCTGACTGTCTACTCGCACTACACCTTATCTGAATGCACCAACTAAGGATGGGAGAAAACACGGCTGGGAATTGGGAAAGCCTCCTAAAACTAACGATGGAACAGCACGCCATGATCATTCATTCATCATAGTAGAAGATAGGGTCGGTGCCAAAAAACTTTCGTGTCTTCTTGACAGACAGCGAGGCTAGCTGTAGTTCTGCTTCTTCTGCCACTGCTTCTTTTCCAAGCAGTACAGAGAGGCCCTGTCGAAGAGTTGTACACCAGGCAGGTGCACTGTTTGAAAAATGGCAGCCCAGCTAACAGACGAAGGAGAAAGCACCATGAAACAGACAAACCAACAGCTGCTGCAGCAGCAGTAGAGGGTGACGGTGGTGGTGATTGACCAGAGCCTAAAACGCCAGATGATTTTCACCAAGAGCCACAGTTTGAATGTAGGTGTGTATAGCAGTGTGTACAAGTCAATGATCTGTGTAGTAGTCGGGTATTCTTCTATGTAGTATGACTTTTGCAGGAAGGAAGGACTCACACCAAAAAAGTTTTAATTAAATTAAATAATATTAAACTTATAAAAATAATAATAATTAATTATTATTATTTTTCAAGTTTAATATTATTATTTATTATTATAAAAAAATATTTAGTAGTAGTACTAGTAATAATAATAAATGATAATGTTATGGAGTCATCATCATTGATGATCATCAAACCACCACTGATTATTATTGTTTACTCTAAATAAATATATATGATAATAATAGCAAGCAATGCATGTTTTTCCTTTGATTTGAGCTTCCTATTATATTATTATTATCGTTACCACTGATGTTGTTATTCTTTTCAGATCAACAAGCTATTTTTGCTGTTGAGATTATATAGTTTTAGATAATCTCAATAAATAAACAAAATATAATCAAGGAGTAAGAGGGGTTTAAAGTTTGAATATTACTATTAATAATTATACCGTCAAATATTAATTATTAATAATTTATGATATTATTATTATTTTAGAATAATATTATATCATAAACTCAGAGAAAAATTATGCTTCTGTGAGTGTGACATTATCAATCAAACTCAAGTTAGCGATCAACTATTATTATTACCCGTTCCCAGGTTTAAAGATGATGAATGTTTATAACTGACATTATGTTATTGTTGGTGATTTTGCTAGGCAGAAGCTGCATCGATATCATCATCAATAACAGAAGATATCAAACAAGCTCGCTTCTTTTTAAAATAATTTTCTTAAATCAAATTTACTCTGTCCTCAGCACTATGCGCTCTGTAATACCCACAAACAGATAATATATCTGCAACTAACACCATTTCATAGCTCACATTTGTTATGCTCAGATAACGGTATTAGCTCTCCGAAAAAATCTACCTGTACCTGCCAGTGACCAATTTTATTAACCAATGATTTTTGTAAACTAAACATCAGTCACCAATGTTCCTGCTTTGTGTTTCGATTTTTTACTGAGCTCCTAAAGCTATGAAACAACAGAAGTTTAGCTATGCCAAACTCTTTTTGAATCCCTTGCTTGTGACCAGCTCCCATTTCATCAATATATGTATATAATTTATAATATGTATCTACAACAGGTGTGGTTGCAACTGCCAAGAAATGCCTACTCGACTGGAGTCCAGGTTCTGCGCTGATGTCCCCTAGCACAACACACATATCAAAGGATATGAAACCGGTCAATGTTTTTTGAAGTGTGAGGAGATTCAACATGTGATATCGGCTGTCAACTGCCGATGCAGATCGATTCACCAGATGAGGCATTATGGTCACAGTGGCGATACACTCAATTTTCGGCATATGACAATACGCAACTATTGCTATCATGCCTATAGGTGAGAAAGTATGATAAGAACGGATTACTATAGCATAAAAGATGTTGAGTGCCCCATTTATAATCATGCATGCTGATGTCATTTGCTCAAAAGTGTTATATTTGTAACGTTTCCCCCACAATTATTGAAATTAATCGAGTGATATAATTTTATTTCTTGGTCACGATTTAAATTGGAAAACGATTCAAGTCATGCCTAAATTCAACTTTTCATAGCAGACTTCATACAAAACAATAAATAGGTGCATCTCAGGTTTCTTTTAGCATGGCCAGAGACAGAAACATCGCAGAAAATTTTAATCGTAAAAATCCCCAAAATAAATTTTTTTTTTCAAGCCTTCATATCATTGCAATTGTTTCTGCATGATGGATTAACCTCTACTTCTTGGATTAATCTATAAATGAGGTATCACGGTATTGCTGGAAATAGCAATCAGCAGAAGTAAATATCCGCTTTTGTTGCAGATCTTATGTGAACTACATCTACGGCTACCTGGGCAAGCACATTCGAAACGTGGTTCCATCATGTGTGGTTTTGAGAATTCGGGAGCTGTACCCAGAAGAGAACGGTGTGTGTGTGGGGTTTAAACGCATGGATGAGGAGACAGGACACGAGATTGATGTTGATGGAACCGAGGGTGAATTTTGCTGTAAGTTCTTAGATTCCCATTGTTAAAAGTTTTCGGTAAACAAAAAATTATCTCGTACAAGCCATTACTATTTTATCATCGTCAAATTCGACTACCTGATTAACAAATTTACCCCCCACACAAATGAAAGAAAATGCAAACCTGTGGTTGAGGTACTCACTACTTTTTATGTAAAGAGCCACTGTACATGTGTGTGCTCCACATCAACCAAGACTTTTTGTACGGTTGTTGGTCCTGGAGATTTCAAGTCCTTACAAAAAAAACCTTCAAAATATGATGGAGTAAGCGCATATCGTAACATGCAGTGGCTAATTTCTATTTTGTAGGTAACTGGAAGATTCTGGTTCCATGAAACTTTCATCTCGGACGGCGCCGAATTCATAGGATGAATTATGCTTATCGTGATCATCTGACGAGATCCTTCAGTTGAGAGAGCCATTTCAAGGAGACTGAACAAATCATATGTGTTGACCGGACTCGGATCTTATTGAAATACAGAGATACAATATTATATATGTACTACAAAATTTTATTATATATGTTGGTTATATTAAAAAATTTTTTGTCTATAGTAAAAAAAATTCTGCCAAACACACCCACTGGTCACTGTTGTACAAGCATTTCAGGTTCTCAACTAGTCACTGCTGCAGTTACTTTGAGTATGAAGTCTTCCACATGGTGTAAAAAGATATTCTAGTGATATGCAAAATTTCCCTACATGTGAGACCCAGGCGCAGCATAATAATCTTTGGAATATATCTCTTATCTAGCCTTCAGCTTTGCATTTACAAACATGCAACATTAGTTTGCAATGCAAAATCTTGCGAATTGAAAATTCAACAAATGGGAATAGCAGCATGTCTACAACTTGGTGATTCTCATCAGAAGCGCTTGTATTTCAAATAGTCTGCCTTTGATTTCTGTAAGTCCTGTGGCTTGTCTCTCCCTTTTGAGATCCTCACAAGAGTATACTAAAATCAATAACAAATATGAAATGATCTAACAACTGACATCCTAAAATCATTGCCTGTCTTCAGCCGAACAATATTCTCGACAAAGCATAAATTTTACAAACCACTAATATTTGCATGACAAAATACTACAAGGCAAGTCAAAATGTAACTCAAGTGTTCAGCGATTTGATCATCCAGTGGCTTTGGGTCATCTTTTCCCTGAATAATTGACACTGGCCCAATGATATTTTTCCTATGAGTGAAGTGCTATACAACTCACTCGTCCGACTTTCGGGTAAGGAGGTTGTGGCTGGGCTGCTGGTCTGATAATATCTGCCAGAATGGTTTCTCTAAATGTGTACGTCTTAGGCGAGTATATCTTGAACCATCGGTAGTCCTTGGCAGCCTTTAACCAACTTAGTCTCAGCTTGGGAGTTCCATCGCTCTCTGTAAAAATCTCAGTTAGTTGATATCTCAATTTTGATTCGTTAAGCCTGGTTCACATACATCGTAGATGGCTCGCGAGTGATCGCGGATCCCTCGTGCGACGGATATGCGATGTATGTGAACCTGGATTTCCTGTGGCTCGTAAGACGTCGTAGAGGCTCGTAGAAAAGTTCAGCTGAACAAACTTTCATGCGACCGTGGTACGATAGAGAGTAAATTTTCTTACTTTCTTTTTAAAAAACCACATTCAGGTCAAGGTTGCTCATGTAAAAATGACTGCCATCAAAAAATTATAATAAATAATAAAATTATTATTGCTTAAATATAAATATTGATTATTATTTATTATTAATTTTTTGCGTGAAATATTGTGAAAATTGATTTAGATGTACAAATATATATATTTTCATTAAATTTTTATATAATAGCATGATTAGCATATTATTATAAATTGAGGTTCAAAATTTTATATCAAGAGATGGTAAAAAATGATAATGCACCATTGAACAACAGTTAAAAAGTGAAATAAAAAATATGGAATAACATTTAATGATAATATGAGCAAAAATGTAATAAATTTTTTATAACTGGTAAAAATAATAAATTATTTGGTGTAATTGAACAACGATAATTAATTTAGTATGTATATAGTCGTTGGTCAGTGAAGAAGTGTTTCGAGATTTTATCACCTCCCAGTCAAGAGAGTGATTATACCTCTTGCGATCGTGGGTTTGCCAAGTTTATGTGAACATGTATCGCGGATCCGTCGCACGAGGGATCCGCGTTCACTTGCGAGCCATCTACGACGTATATGAACCAGGCTTTACATTTTAGCATCAATTTCTGTAACAAGTTGATTTTACCTGGTTTTTAAAAATTGACTGTATTACACAAAGTACCCCACAGAACCATACACACATTGGCACCTATAAAAATGCTGTTGTGGTTATTTCAGTTCTGATCAAACAGGGCCTCAAATTGTACTGCTGTCCCATTGGCACAAGTGTAATTATGATCTTTTGCTGCATTACAGCAGTCATGTGATAGCCCACTCACCTTTCAAACATTCTCTGTGGGCATTCTCGTCGTGATCAATAACAGCCAATTGAATCCTTCCTGTGTAGCTTGCAGGGTCGAAGTCTATCCTTTAGACACATATGTTAGAAGCATGGAGTGGAAATTCTCCAGCTTTCCAGTGTGTTGACCATGGGTTGTCATGCTCAGCTGCTTGAGAAAATGTTCACTATGCAGTTGTTCCATCAAAACTTGATGTGCTGGGTCACCGGGTTCTAAATATGGCAGAGAGTCATGCTCCTCACTAAAATGAGAACCATGACATTTTATCATTATAACAGACATACACACCAGCTTCCACGCTGATCGTTCTCATGATGATACTATTGAAACTGCCAATGCCCAGTCTGGTGTGCTGAATAATACGACCTGTCTGTCAACAGGCACGTTGGGAACTGCCGTGCATTGAGGATGAAACTCAAACAATCTACCCCACACGCATTTGCCTTAGTTCACAAAACAAAAAAAAACACTTTTTCTGAAATTTAGTGATAAAATTCTGAGGAATAAATGAAAATGGGACATTGTTGAATTGATATCTAATATTGTATAATATATAAGAAAATCTAATAATAAACACATATATTTGTTTTTTTCAAATATTATTATATCTGTCTGTAGGCTACTTCAAGAAAAGTAATAAAGGCCAAAGTTGCACTCCACATTACAAAAGCATAAAAAAATGCCATGTAGTAGGGTAACAACTAAATTGTCTCCCCTTTGGAATCAGCAGGTCTGTCAATGCATTCCAGAAATAATTCTGCACTAGTAGAATTAGAAACAGCGTTTGTCAGTGAGCTATGATGAATAATTAATAAAGTAACATTATTTATTAGCAACTAATAAAATGTGTTATTATCGTAGTCTAATAAATAAAAATTATTTCATAAAATTTATTTTTCATCTATTGTTGCACAACTGTTATTAATAACTATTATTATTGCTAACAACAATAGTAGTAATTTTATTATTATTTTAGCTCGTTATTATTCATTGTTAGTTATTACTATGGTTATGAAACTTTCCCTACAAAAAATCTGTAATATATTTATGTAATAATAATAGTTATAATAATAATGTTTGTTGAAACAAAAAGGTGTAATTAATTATTATTACTTACTGCAGTGATTATGAAAATTATTATTATATCATTATAATTAATAATTATTATTATTAAATTATTATTAATAATCAAATGAAAATAATAATTTATTAATAATATTAATTAAACATAAATAAAATATTATTATTTAGATTATTTATAAGTTATATTATTATTATTATCAATACTCATCATCATCATTATTATGGTAGCAGTCCACTAACTAAAAGACAACCTCATCATCATCATCATGATGATCTGATAATTATTATTATTTATATTATTATTACTATTCATTAATTAACTATTGTTATTATGGTTATTTTTTATTATTATTAGTAGTACTACTACCAGTAGAGTAGTAGTAGATAGATAATAATTATTATTATGATAATAATAATTTATAAATAATAATAATAATAATAAAAAGATAGATAATCCTCACCCGAGGAACCAAGAGTTGGAAAATTCGAGCTGTTTAGGAGGTATCCTGTGATATAGAGATGTCTATCCTTTCTACTATTACATCCCAAAAAAAGCGGATCGGCATTGTGATTATTTATTTATTATTTGTAGTAGTAAAATGCATTGCTCTGAAAAGCACGCAGTCTTCTCTAATAATCTTGTATCTCACACAGTCGTGTCCCAGAATCCTAACGTTTTTCCTTATGTAAGAGTGGAGGAGGCATCGTCCCTCAAAAGTTTAAACATTATCACCTCCCAATGATTCTCAGTCTAAAGTCATGCGCAGAACACATCCGGATCAGATTTGACCTATATCGGTTGTAGCTAAATAGGTCACATGTTTTGGGGCTCTAAACTCCAAAAGTGGGGCCCAGGCAATTGTTGTATATTGATCAACATGCACCTATCATGTAAAACTAGTGATTGAGCATCAGTTAAAAATAACTGGACTGGTCCTTTAATATAATGTATGGAAGGGGTTTAATATAATGTACAGAGAGGGTTTAATATAATGTATGGCGGAGGTTTAATATAATGTACAGAGAGGGTTTAATATAATGTACAGAGAGAGTTTAATATAATGTATGGCAGGGGTTTAATATAATGTACGGTGGGGGTTTAATATAATGTATGGCAGGGATTTAATATAATGTACGGTGGGGGTTTAATATAATGTACGGCGGGGGTTTAATATAATGTACGGTGGGGGTTTAATATAATGTACGGTGGGGGTTTAATATAATGTATGGAGGGAGTTTAATATAATGTATGGAGGGGATTTAATATAATGTATGGCAGGGGTTTAATATAATGTATGGTGGGGGTTTAATATAATGTACAGAGAGAGTTTAATATAATGTACGGTGAGAGTTTAATATAATGTACGGTGGGAGTTTAATATAATGTATGGCCGGGGTTCAATATAATGTATGGCAGGGGTTTAATATAATGTACGGTGAGGGTTTAATATAATGTACGGTGGGGATTTAATATAATGTATGGAGGGGGTTTAATATAATGTATGGTGGGGGTTTAATATAATGTACAGAGAGTGTTTAATATAATGTACAGAGAGGGTTTAATATAATGTATGGTGGGGGTTTAATATAATGTATGGTGGGGGTTTAATATAATGTACAGAGAGAGTTTAATATAATGTATGGTGAGGGTTTAATATAATGTACGGTGAGGGTTTAATATAATGTACAGAGAGGGTTTAATATAATGTACAGAGAGGGTTTTATATAATGTACGGTGGGGGTTTAATATAATGTATGGCAGGGGTTTAATATAATGTATGGTGGGGGTTTAATATAATGTATGGTGGGGGTTTAATATAATGTACGGAGGGGGTTTAATATAATGTACAGAGAGGGTTTAATATAATGTATGGTGGGGGTTTAATATAATGTACAGAGAGGGTTTAATATAATGTACAGAGAGGGTTTAATATAATGTATGGTGAGGGTTTAATATAATGTACAGAGGGGGTTTAATATAATGTACAGAGAGAGTTTAATATAATGTACAGAGAGGGTTTAATATAATGTATGGAGAGGGTTTAATATAATGTATGGAGGGGGTTTAATATAATGTATGGTGGGGATTTAATATAATGTATGGTGGGGATTTAATATAATGTACAGAGGGGGTTTAATATAATGTATGGCAGGGATTTGATATAATGTATGGAGAGAGTTTAATATAATGTATAGAGGGGGTTTAATATAATGTACCGAGAGAGTTTAATATAATGTACAGAGAGGGTTTAATATAATGTATGGCTGGGGTTTAATATAATGTACGGAGGGGGTTTAATATAATGTACAGAGAGGGTTTAATATAATGTATGGTGAGGGTTTAATATAATGTATGGAGAGGGTTTAATATAATGTATGGAGGGGGTTTAATATAATGTATGGTGGGGATTTAATATAATGTATGGCAGGGGTTTAATATAATGTACGGTGAGGGTTTAATATAATGTATGGCAGGGATTTAATATAATGTACGGTGGGGGTTTAATATAATGTATGGAGGGGGTTTAATATAATGTACAGAGAGGGTTTAATATAATGTACACAGAGGGTTTAATATAATGTATGGCAGGGATTTAATATAATGTACGGTGGGGGTTTAATATAATGTATGGAGGGGGTTTAATATAATGTACAGAGAGGGTTTAATATAATGTACGGAGAGGGTTTAATATAATGTACGGTGGGGGTTTAATATAATGTACAGAGAGGGTTTAATATAATGTATGGAGAGGGTTTAATATAATGTATGGAGGGGGTTTAATATAATGTACGGTGGGGGTTTAATATAATGTATGGTGAGGGTTTAATCTAATGTATGGAGGGGGTTTAATATAATGTATGGTGGGGGTTTAATATAATGTATGGTGGGGGTTTAATATAATGTACGGCGAGGGTTTAATATAATGTACGGAGGGGGTTTAATATAATGTACAGAGAGGGTTTAATATAATGTATGGTGGGGGTTTAATATAATGTATGGCAGGGGTTTAATATAATGTACGGAGGGGGTTTAATATAATGTACAGAGAGGGTTTAATATAATGTATGGTGAGGGTTTAATATAATGTATGGAGAGGGTTTAATATAATGTATGGAGGGGGTTTAATATAATGTATGGTGGGGATTTAATATAATGTACAGAGGGGGTTTAATATAATGTATGGAGAGGGTTTAATATAATGTATGGTGAGGGTTTAATATAATGTATGGTGAGGGTTTAATATAATGTATGGAGAGGGTTTAATATAATGTATGGTGAGGGTTTAATATAATGTATGGTGAGGGTTTAATATAATGTATGGAGAGGGTTTAATATAATGTATGGCGGGGGTTTAATATAATGTATGGTGGGGGTTTAATATAATGTACAGAGAGAGTTTAATATAATGTACAGAGAGGGTTTAATATAATGTACAGAGGGGGTTTAATATAATGTATGGAGAGGGTTTAATATAATGTATGGTGGGGGTTTAATATAATGTATGACAGGGGCTTAATATAATGTATGGAGGGGGTTTAATATAATGTATGGTGAGGGTTTAATATAATGTATGGTGAGGGTTTAATATAATGTATGGAGAGGGTTTAATATAATGTATGGCGGGGGTTTAATATAATGTATGGTGGGGGTTTAATATAATGTACGGAGGGGGTTTAATATAATGTACAGAGAGTGTTTAATATAATGTACAGAGAGGGTTTAATATAATGTACAGAGAGAGTTTAATATAATGTACAGAGAGGGTTTAATATAATGTATGGCAGGGATTTAATATAATGTACGGAGGGGGTTTAATATAATGTACACAGAGGGTTTAATATAATGTATGGTGAGGGTTTAATATAATGTACAGAGAGGGTTTAATATAATGTACGGTGAGGGTTTAATATAATTTATGGTGAGGGTTTAATATAATGTACAGAGAGTGTTTAATATAATGTACAGAGAGTGTTTAATATAATGTACAGAGAGGGTTTAATATAATGTACAGAGAGTGTTTAATATAATGTACAGAGAGGGTTTAATATAATGTACAGAGAGGGTTTAATATAATGTACAGAGAGAGTTTAATATAATGTACAGAGAGGGTTTAATATAATGTATGGCAGGGATTTAATATAATGTACGGAGGGGGTTTAATATAATGTACACAGAGGGTTTAATATAATGTATGGTGAGGGTTTAATATAATGTATGGTGAGGGTTTAATCTAATGTATGGCAGGGGTTTAGACTAGTGTATGGTGGGGGTTTAATATAATGTATGGTGGGGGTTTAATATAATGTACGGAGGGGGTTTAATATAATGTACAGAGAGTGTTTAATATAATGTACAGAGAGGGTTTAATATAATGTACAGAGAGGGTTTAATATAATGTATGGAGGGGGTTTAATATAATGTACAGAGAGGGTTTAATATAATGTATGGAGGGGGTTTAATATAATGTATGGTGAGGGTTTACTATAATGTACAGAGAGGGTTTAATATAATGTACAGAGAGGGTTTAATATAATGTATGGAGGGGGTTTAATATAATGTATGGTGGGGGTTTAATATAATGTATGGCGGGGGTTTAATATAATGTATGGTGGGGGTTTAATATAATATACGGAGGGGGTTTAATATAATGTACAGAGAGTGTTTAATATAATGTACAGAGAGGGTTTAATATAATGTACAGAGAGGGTTTAATATAATGTATGGTGGGGGTTTAATATAATGTATGGCGGGGGTTTAATATAATGTACGGCGAGGGTTTTATATAATGTACGGTGAGGGTTTAATATAATGTACGGCGAGGGTTTAATATAATGTACAGAGAGGGTTTAATATAATGTACGGCGAGGGTTTAATATAATGTACGATGAGGGTTTAATAAAATGTACGGTGAGGGTTTAATATAATGTACGGCGAGGGTTTAATATAATATATGGCGGGGATTTAATATAATGTACGGTGAGGGTTTAATGAAATGTACGGTGAGGGTTTAATATAATGTACGGCGAGGGTTTAATATAATGTACGGCGAGGGTTTTATATAATGTACGGTGAGGGTTTAATATAATGTACGGCGAGGGTTTAATATAATGTACAGAGAGGGTTTAATATAATGTACGGCGAGGGTTTAATATAATGTACGATGAGGGTTTAATAAAATGTACGGTGAGGGTTTAATATAATGTACGGCGAGGGTTTAATATAATATATGGCGGGGATTTAATATAATGTACGGTGAGGGTTTAATAAAATGTACGGTGAGGGTTTAATATAATGTACGGCGAGGGTTTAATATAATGTACAGCGGGGATTTAATATAATGTACATAGGGTTTAAATTTGACATTTGTTCTCAAACCAGAGATTTTGGTAGATTTTATATTTTTTTCTGATAATGTAGGTGGAGGCGATCACAGTTCAATTATTCAATGAGTCTAGTGTGTCAAGTATGTAGATATGCCTTAACCGCTACCCTCAAAGAAATGAAAACTGCTGTAAAACATTCTTTTGGACCAATTTGATGTATTGCGAGAATTTAACTTTGCCAATCGTTCTGAAGCTTGATATATATGTAGATTTAATGTCAATATTATTTTCAATAATGTAGGTGGAGACGACTCACAAACAGGTGTATTTTTGTAATATGCAAAGTTTGGAGTATTAGCCAACTAATTCCACGCTGGCTTCCACATTGCAAATTATTTTTTGTAAAATTTATTTTGCAAGTTTGTTAGCTCAGCACACCTGTGTCATCTTTTAAATTGAGCTGATAGAGAGAGAGGGAGGGAAAGGAAGAGAGAGGGGGAAAGAGAGAGAGAGAGGGAAAGGTAAAGCAAGGTAGAGGGTAAGAAGTAGAGCAGGGTGAGCGAAAGGCGAGGTGAGAGGGGGGTCAATAGAGCGGGCTGGCAAAATTATATTTGAATACTGTCGGGTACTACTGTTAGCTCCATATTATTACAACTTGGCATTGTGGATGTAGAAATCACCAAAGTTTGCGTCTTAGAATATTTGGTAGTTAACTACTTATTTCTTTTGTTTATGGTGTTAGTTTATTGAAATAGTGCAACAAAAATAATAATTATTTGCTGTTTATACTTCAATGTGAATATTTATTATTTTTATATTTTTTCTGGTGGTTTTCGTGGTTTGCACAAAAATTATTATTGTTTGTTTATATTTTTTAGATTTATAATTGTGATGTTATAATTTTTCTTCAATATTTATTATTTCTGATGTTTTTAGAAATCCTTGGTCATGTTAGACAGTTGGTATAGTGTTGACACAATGTTAATTAATGGATGGTTTTAGTCTTTTTTGTTTTGAGAGTCTCACATAATTTCATTCACTTTCCTCCTTGGCCTCAGATTTTGTTTTTAAGCAATTGGTAAAATTTTGTCTGTTAAAAGAAAAGTAACTCGGTTGCCATACAACTAACATGTCTGATGAAATGTGTGTGCTTTTGAAGACATAGTTTGCTGCTGCAACTGTTGCTGCCGACACACTTGTTTAGCGCTGATGTACTGTATGCTTGTAGATACATGCAGAATATGTTCATAGCTCTGTGTGACTACATGGTGAGCGTGCTGAGCTATATCCTTGTGTCTATCCCCATATTCGCTGGTACCTATGATAACCTCAACGGGGGAGAGCTCGCCTCATTGGTCAGTCAGTGAGTGTCCTTGACATTTACAGTATATTGCAGGTGTGATAACTTTACTGTATACATTGTAGGTATGATCACATTACTGTACACATTGTAGGTATGATCACATTACTGTATACATTGTAGGTATGATCACATTACTGTATGCATTGTAGGTATGATCACATTACTGTACACATTGTAGGTGTGATCACATTACTGTATGCATTGTAGGTATGATCACATTACTGTATACAGTGTAGGTATGATCACATTACTGTACACATTGTAAGTGTGATCACATTACTGTATGCATTGTAGGTATGATCACATTACTGTGTACAGTGTAGGTATGATCACATTACTGTACACATTGTAGGTATGATCACATTACTGTATACATTGTAGGTATGATCACATTACTGTATGCATTGTAGGTATGATCACATTACTGTACACATTGTAGGTGTGTTCACATTACTGTATGCATTGTAGGTATGATCACATTACTGTATACAGTGTAGGTATGATCACATTACTGTACACATTGTAAGTGTGATCACATTACTGTATGCATTGTAGGTATGATCACATTACTGTGTACAGTGTAGGTATGATCACATTACTGTACACATTGTAGGTATGATTACATTACTGTATACATTGTAGGTATGATCACATTACTGTACACATTGTAGGTGTGATCACATTACTGTATGCATTGTAGGTATGATCGCATTACTGTATAAATTGTAGGTATGATCACATTACTGTATACATTGTAGGTATGATCACATTACTGTATACATTGCAGGTATGATCACATTATTGTATACATTGTAGTTATGATCACATTACTGTACACATTGTAGGTATGATCACATTACTGTACACATTGTAGGTATGATCACATTACTGTACACATTGTAAGTATGATCACATTACTGTATGTATTGTAGGTATGATCACATTCCTGTATACATTGTAGGTGTGATCACATTACTGTACACATTGTAGGTATGGTCACATTACTGTACACATTGTAGGTATGATCACATTACTGTACATATTGTAGGTATGATCATTTTACTGTATGTATTGTAGGTATGATTACATTTCTGTATACATGGTAGGTATGATCACATTACTGTATACATTGTAGTTATGATCACATTAATGTATGTATTGTAGGTTTGTTCACTTCGGTGCACACATTGTAGGTATGATCACATTACTGTATACATTGTAGGTATGATCACATTACTGTACAGATTGTAGGTATGATCAAATTACTGTATGTATTGTAGGTATGATCACATTATTGTATGTATTGTAGGTACTCATTTAAGAGCATGACTCTGTTTAACTGTTTCACGACCCTCACAGACCTGGCCAAGCAGGCAGCACCGTTACTAGGTAATTCTCAGAGAGTTGCTGACTTCATACAAGCTCTGGACCTCATCAACGAGCATCTAGACAATGGTAATTCTCTGCTTCAAATGTTTTTGTAGAATATCTGGTGTTTTCATTTGTCAGATAAATATGATCTAGTCTGTATTTCATGGCTTGCTTTATCCACAAATGTTTGTGATGGCTGGAGCTATTGTCTCTCTTTAGCTCACTTTTATGGTGCGTGCCCAGTGAGAATGAGTTGAAGTAGGAATGGTAGCAGCAGTAGCAGTGCTAGTAGTAGTCGTAGCAGCAGCGGAAGTAGTAACTATTAGTAGTAGCAGCACTTGTAGTAGCATCAGCAGTAAAAGTACTAATAGCAGTAGTACTAGTAGTTATGGCAACAATAGTAGTAGCAATAGCAGTACTGGTAGTAGCAGTTATAGTAGTACTTGTAGTAGAAGTAGTAGTAGAAGTAGTAGTAGTAGTAGAAGTAGTAGTAGAAGTAGTAGAAGTAGTAGTAGAAGTAGTAGTAGTAGAAGTAGTAGTAGTAGAAGTAGTAGTAGTAGTAGTAGTAGTACTAGTAGTAGAAGAAGTAGTAGCGGTAGCAGCAGCAGCAGCAGTAGTAGTAGTAGTAGTAGTTGCAGCAGTAGTAGTAGCAGCAGTAGTAGTTGCAGCAGTAGTAGTAGTAGTAGAAGTAGTAGCAGCTGTACTAGTAGTTGTTGTAGCAGTAGTAGTAGTAGTTGTTGTAGCAGTAGTAGTAGTAGTAACAGCAGCAATAACGGCAGCATTGGTGTCAGTAATAGTAACAACCGCAGCGGCAGCAGTACATTGATATATCACACAGGTAAAGCTCACACATCAGATACAAGTGATAGAGACAGCAGAGATAGATATAACAGAGACAGACAGCCACGCTCATCTATCAACAGCACAGCATCTGATACAAACATACTCATTGACTCTGCGTCTGATAGTGCAGATGGTGAAACAGATAGTCAGAGTTCCTATCAGGTAATGTAGCCTGAGAGCTCTGAGCCAGCAGGTAAAACTTGCTGTAGGCCCTGAAGGAGTACTGCCCATATTTTGGACTACACGTTTTCTGTTGTTTCCTTCTCATTGCAAAAAATGCAGGATCAGTTTTACTAGAGATGCACCGATTTAGATTCACTAGATCGGAATCGGCAGATTTTATAAACCATCTAATGAATCGGCAACGAATCGGAATCGATTTATTTACATTGTTGGTTGCAGATCTTTTCACCAACAATAAATAGCGGGCAGATAACTCCAATTACCAATGTTGTTACTGCATTATCCATGTATTATTATTAGTTTACTCTTGCTCATCCGATGCTGCTTTATTTTTAAGCTCTAGTAAAGTTTCTTTTTACGAGATTAAGAAAGCACACAACTTTTTACACCCCTCTTGTGACTATTGTTGGTGATTGGCTTGGCATATTAATACGATAATGCGAATTTACACTCAGTTTATTTCATTTATTGAATTGATTTGATTCTGAATCGGATCGGTTCGAGGTCAAAATCGTTGAAATCGGGATCAAAGTCAGATAGCTGACAATTTTGTGAATCAAAGCATCGCACGTTTTACCAATGTTGTATATTTTGTATGTCGGTGTAGTATATGTACGTTTTTGTACGCTTTTCGCTACAGATGGTACCTCTAGATAGACCAGAAGCAAAACTTGTAGAGTTGAAGAATGTGTGCGTGCAAGTACCTGCTACTAGTCGTACACTTATTGACAACTTCACCTACTCATTCGTTCAGGTACTGCACCAGCCCAGAAGTAATAATCAGTCACTGTTGGAGTTGTCTTATCCATGGGGGCACAACTCTCGTTTGTTCAACATGAGGCCTTAAAAGGCATTTTTGGATAATAAATTTTATTTTGTAGGGTAAGAATGTGTTGATAACAGGCCCGAGTGGCGTGGGCAAGTCGTCTTTGTTACGCGTCATCGGTCGACTGTGGAGGTGTAAAACAGGAATTATAAAAATAAAAGGAAATGTTGGATACAGAGGTACTGTTAGTATTGTACCACAGAAGCCATATTTCATAGCTGGCATCACCTCATTGGCTGATCAGGTAAGTTGTGTGCTTTTTCAACTAATGAAACTTTGTGTTTTATTTTGATAACCAAATGCAAGAGAATATAACTCCAACATATTACAGATATATTTGGACCAATCAGAGAGGGAAGATCATACAGAAATATTAGATTTGCTAGAAGAAGTAGGACTGCAAGAGCTGGCTGTTAGACATGGCTCAGTGGATACCAAGATAGCCAGTAGTTGGTTAGTAGCTTCTGTATTATATATTTCTACTAGCAGTAGAGCTTCCCGAGTTTTCAGTTGATCTCCGCATCGTCGATTTTATTCTCTGACGATGTGCAAATTGCCACCACTCGCAGCAAATCGAAAAATTGCTCATATATAAAAAGCTTACACCTTACGATTGGAATGATGCACTGGAATGGTTTTTCATCAGTTTTATTCCTTTCAGTGTAGCGGTTTAGGCGAATATTCAGATGGACAAACAGACAGAGTTTTTTATGTGCGCGCACACACACACATAGATAAAATACATATCCGTCATATTGTGTATAACAAGTCTATATCACACATTACAGGTTTGAAGAGGTGACCCCTGGGGAAGCGCAGAGACTGTCTATAATAAGAGTTTTGTATCACAGACCTCAGCTCGTCTTTCTAGATGAAGTGACATCGCAAATGGATACAGCCAATGAGAGCAAGTTGTACAATTTACTGCGTAGTAGAGACATCACTGTAGTTAGTGTCGGACATAGACAGTCTATTAGACAATATCACAGTGTAGAGATTATTGTCAACGAAGACACCACTTACACTGTCACAGATATTCCATAAATCCTTTTTAGCCTGTATTATCCGTATTTAAAGATTATTTATTCTTTTTTGGATTTGCCTTTCCTTTTGACAGGCCTGCAATAGACATCTAACTGGTTGCTTTGCTTTAAATTGTTACGTAATTTGTTTTCTAACGCAATGAGGTGCTCATTTTTTCAAATTTACTTTTTTTAAAAGAAAATTGTTCATGATGCAATATTCCTTCTAGAATATCAACTTTTGTAGCAATAGCTTTTTCCTCGAGAGAGTTATGTTTTAGTGCTGATATTATTTCCATACATATTGAGAGGGGTTCATTTATACTTGCATAATTTTATATCTCTGCTCTTACTGCCATTTTTATTATAAATAAAAACTTCCATCCATTGTTGGTGAGTGAATACTAGTTGTAGGTCATATCTGCTGGAATCAAATATATAAAACGTACTCTGTTTCTGTGTTTAACAGTTTGTGTAGAGATCGTTGATGTGTGTAGCACTGGCTTGTGTGGAGAGGGCCAGCTGGGTTTGGCAGCACATGACAGCCTGGCTTCACAGGTGTTTGCTCTGATATAAAGCAATTTGCGATGAAAGGCTGAGCGACGGCTATTTAAACTCTCAGGCTACGTACAAACATATTCAATTTCCTGCATCCATCGATTTCAGCCTAAAAATCCTTTATCAAACAGTTATGTGATAGAATGTATCAATCACCGATTGGTAAATATTGAATGGCATCCAACTAATTCTCATACAAAAACATCTTAAAAGTTCTTTGCTATACGTTTTCATTGTTTTCTTTGGGTGGATAGTTGGCAAATTTTTTTAAAATAACCAAGTCGTTTTTTTTATCCATATTTTTAATGTATTCATACTTTCAGAAATGAATTTTACTGCATACATACTCCAAGTTAATGCTGCAAATTTATTTTGGAGTTGTGTTCTTTTCTGGCTTTGAATACTTGTATGAAATATCGTTATTTCAAAGCGTAAAACTCAATTCAATAGTTTGTCTCCGAGAATTAAAAATTAAATATGGCAACTTTCTTCCAGTATAGCAGATATAACACTTTGTGTTCTGCATTGATTCACTTAAGAATTGTATAACAAAAGATTGCATTGATTAGAGCTGAGCTGGTTGAAGTTGTGTATGAGATATAGGTACAGCTAGTACTTTACTGCAAGGTAATCAAGTTGCAGGTGAGTGAGAGGTTAGTCCGGTTATCTAAAGCTTCTCAACAAGTGTTTTTTTGAAGTTTCCAGCTAGACACAGACTTACAAACACTAAGTACAAATCTCTTGTATAAATTCCAAAACATAATTAATCGCTGAAATTGCAAATGTCAAACATTTTGTTTCTCATTGCCCTTCTATCTGTCAGCACTTCAAGTGCCAAAGCCTGATCGTCATATATTTTTGACACCATTTCATGTCATAAAATTCTTGTGATGGTCAAGAACTAAATCAAGGCAAGACAGAGTTTTACTAATGCTATTATTTGCAAGGAATCATGGGAAATGTACATTGTGTTGAGTTGTTTTTTGTGATGCCTTTCCAAAATGAGTTGAAGGAAAAAAATGTAAATTAGCCCACTCTCTATTTGAGACACAAAACACAAGAAATCAATTTCTTTGTTGATACGATATCTTTTCTATTTTTTGTTGTCAATTCGTCAGTGCATTTTTTTCACATTCATCTTTTTTTTGCCACAAATCCATATTGGACATTTGAGGTACAGTGGCTTGTATCTTGGTTATGTAACAATCAAAGATCTAACTACACTTGTGTCCAACACATATCACTCTTGCACAAAAGGTCTATTGTAACTTTCCTGTCTGCCTGCATAATTGCAACAAAACCAGTTGAGTCATAAACTGAAAGTCTAAAGTGTTTTTTTCATGCATGATTGGTTTGCACATAAATTTAGCTGAAATTGTTATAAAAACATGTTTCAATAAAAATCTGGAGAGTTTCAGTGAAGCTTGCTTAGTACTAACTATACGTTCTTTTGTCTTTACTGATTTGACTGGTCTTATTTGAAAGCATTTTTTATCCCAAGTACGCCTGTCACCAATGGATACACATAAATCATCTACTTTGGCCAGTTTTGGCACATTTCTAGAATAGAATAACATTAACTTGCTAATCACCGCTAGCCAGGATTGCCTCTACCATTTATCACTTCACCAGAGGACTGAGGTGAAGCAAGTGCTACATCTTTGAATCAGACTTGAGGACTCAAAGCCACTAGAATGAGGTAAGAAATTCAATTGAATCGCTAAAATTTATGTTCACAGTTTTTCACTTTGTAGTCTGCTACCTTATTTTTAATTTATAAAATGTTGTTTATAAAACATATTTTTCAAACGAAGTGGAATAGCACCTTTTTGATTCAGCATGTTTTTTTTAAATCATGAAACCACTTTTTAAGAGACAAAGATTGTCTCATTACGATATTATTTATTTTCTCACTTCGCAGCGACCCGCAAGGCCACACATTAGAGTTCAAGCACATTTCTGTCAAAGCAGAGAAAAGGTTTATCCTAAAAGATGTGAGTGGGAAAGCACAACCTGGTGAATTGATGGCTATCATGGGACCTTCAGGTGAGTTAGTTGTTAGTGGTGAGAGTTGGTAGACAGGAGAATACTCTATTCGGTTCCGGTCCCGGTAAGAGATGAACTTTGAAGCTGAAGGAGAGGGAAGATCTTCCATTAAAACATAAACTCATAAATACTGCATGGATCTAACTGCATGAAGAATATAGTAGATAGCCCCTACATGGATTTATCATTTAAGTACCTGTAGAGCAGACAACTCCTGCACATAAATGTTATTGATAAACAAGTTCAGGAAAGAAAACTCTTACATAAGTCTATTATCCAAACCTGGTGCAGGGAAGACAACTCATATATAAGTATATTATACAAACAGGTGCAAGGAAGACAACTCTTATATAAGTCTATTATATAAACAGGTGCAGGAAAGACAACTCTTATATAAGTCTATTATACAAACAGGTGCAGGGAAGACAACTCTTATATAAGTCTATTATACAAACAGGTGCAGGGAAGACAACTCTTATATAAGTCTATTATATAAACAGGTGCAGGAAAGACAACTCTTATATAAGTCTATTATACAAACAGGTGCAGGGAAGACAACTCTTATATAAGTCTATTATATAAACAGGTGCAGGGAAGACAACTCTTATATAAGTCTATTATACAAACAGGTGCAAGGAAGACAACTCTTATATAAGTCTATTATACAAACAGGTGCAGGGAAGACAACTCTTATATAAGTCTGTTATACAAACAGGTGCAGGGAAGACAACTCTTATATAAGTATATTATACAAACAGGTGCAGGGAAGACAACTCTTATATAAGTATATTATACAAACAGGTGCAGGAAAGACAACTCTTATATAAGTCTATTATCCAAACAGGTGCAGGGAAGACAACTCTTATATAAGTATATTATACAAACAGGTGCAGGGAAGACAACTCTATTAAACTGTTTAGCTGGAAGAAAGAATGTAGATAAAGGAGTGATCACAATGAACTCTAAAGTGATAGACAAACAGTTACGTAGAAGAGTATCATATGTTTTACAACAAGACATCTTCTTACCCAATCTAACGTGTTGGCAGACAATATGGGTAGGTTATATATGTATGAGTAGTATAGTAGGAGCAGATCTCAGTTTGTATATGTATATAGTACAATCTATACATAGATGTATATAATACAATATATAGATATATGTATATAGTACAACCTGTACATAGATGTGTACAGTACTATATATACATAGATGTTTGTAATTCTATGTATACGTAGATGCGTAGCTATAGGTTAAGTACATCTACTTATGATATGTGTGTAATAGTTATGTCATTTGTAGTTCACTGCTTTACTTCGACTTCCTGGATCCATGGCAACAAAAGAAAAGAAAAAACGTGCATACGAGATTATTGACGCATTGGACATGAGAAAATGTTTAAATACAGGTAATTTATTTATTCACTGCCATATATCTGCACAAGTAATACATTGTAAAGGATTTGTGCACGACCTTCACCGAACAGCTACTAGAGAGAGTACCTGAGACACTATTGGACAGACAGTAGTCTATCCTAGGCTACACAGGGTCACAATACAGGGTACAAGCTGTACCGAGCTGTACCGAGCTGTATCAAGCTGTATCAAGCTGTTCCTTGTTAACAGAAACACTACTGCAGGTAGTGTCTGCTTCACTATCAACCAATGGAAGCTATCGGGTAGCACTGCGCTCTGCGGAATTCGGGACAGCAAAGAGTAACTAGATAGGCAACATGCCAGACTAATAACAAGTAGCTCTAACTATCAACAAGTTTGTTCAATAATCTCAGCGTACATTCAATCGCACAAACAACTTATCAACACGAGCACACAAACAGTTCTGCCTTCTCTGAGCTGATGTCTACAAATTTATAAAGCAAAATGTGTAAAAGACACAGCTGAAATAAGCATATATGTTTGATTAAAAATAATCAGGCTCGATAGAATCTAACAATAGAATTTAGCACAACCAGGCGTATTAGTTATTTTGAACGCAAAAATTTGTACAGTACTATTAACTGCTAGTAGAAGGGAATTCTCATGCTCATCTGCTTCACTGCAGCTCGCCTGCTACAGCCAGTAGTGTTTTGAACAAATTTATCCAAGCTTGTTAGCATATGACTCACTCACTCACTCACTCACTCACTCACTCACTCACTCACTCACTCACTCACTCACTCACTCACTCACTCACTCACTCACTCACTCACTCACTCACTCACTCACTCACTCACTCACTCACTCACTCACTCACTCACTCACTCACTCACTCACTCACTCACTCACTCACTCACTCACTCACTCACTCACTCACTCACTCACTCACTCACTCACTCACTATTCAATAACAAGTAGCAGAAATAAAATGACGAGCTAACAGCAGCAAGTGTCCCCTGCATGCTTCTACACCTTTGTGGCCATGCTATGCCAATCTATTACAATGTGAATGTGTAATTATTTATTTCCATTATTCTTTAATCGTTTCATTAATGTTTGCTGCTGTTGTCACTCAGTCGTTGGAGATGAGTCTCATCGAGGTCTCTCAGGAGGAGAGAGAAGACGGACCACGATAGCCTGTGATCTACTGACTAATCCTTCTACGTTGATGCTAGATGTGAGTAGTCTCCCTCCCTTCTCATCTCCACTAAGAAAATATTTAGCAAATTAAACAACTATTTTTTTTGCTCTTTCAGGAGCCAACATCAGGGTTGGACTCTTCCACAGCATTTAGCCTGTGTTCTGCACTAAAGAGCTATGCTAAGATATCGGGGAAGACAGTGATAATCACTATACATCAGCCCTCCAGCCAGATATTTAATATGTTTGATACTCTATTACTACTTTGTGAAGGACAAGTAGCTTTCTATGGAGATATAAGTCACTGCTCTGAGTATTTTAGTAAGATGGAACTACCTTGTCCTCCCAACTATAATCTAGCTGATCATATCCGTAAGTTTTATCTACCATCAGCTTTGCTGTTCTAATAACTTGCACTTATTTGGTTTAATTATAATTATTTATGGAATTTTAGTCGATCAAGCAAAGGGTTCAGAAGAAACTCAGTCTTTTCTTGTTCAAACAGCTTCCACTGAACTAAGGTACCGAGTCAGTTTGTTCTTTATCGTTTTCACACGTTGACTATCAATCAGAGATTTTGATAAAGCAAGGCATGGCAACTCCAGAGCAGACAAACTTATAATTAGTTGATATAGCCTTAGGTTTAAATAAACATTATAAAAGGTCAAAAGCGGGTGTGAAAGCTGGCTACAGCTTGCTGCTCTCTTCAGCCATCACAAAGATAATAAAAAAGCCAAAGTGTTTCATGATTGCATTTATTAAATAAAAAATAACTTTCTTTCCAGGAAAACAGTATTGAATGAAGCTCTAGTACCACCAGCGGCCAATGAAATGTTTTCTGATGGAGAGAATGAAAAGTTGGAATACCAAGTAGAGTACAACTCCAAATGGCCCACAAGTTTTTGGCTGCAATATTCTGTGTTAGCTAGACGGTGAGTACCAGATGGATTCTGTAAAGAACAAGTTTCTGTTTAGTTTCATGCATCCGTCTGGGAAATTCTGTTACTCTTGCAGGCAACTCTATCAAACATGGCCAGCAGTTGTCAGCAAATGGAGTATAGCTCAAGTTCTGATCATTTCTATAGCTGCCTCTGCCATCTGGTTTAACATTGGAACTGAAGAAGAAAATATAAACAGTAGAGTTTCTGTGGTCAGCCATTTTCTTGTATATAGCACAAACAATGAGTCCATGATAACCTGTTTTTATACAACATGTTTCTGTCCCGGGCAGCTATTAAGCTTTTTGTAGCGCTAATATTATAGACATTGTTAATACTTTTTTTTCATGAATGTTCAAAAATGCTATAATTGCTTGTAGTCTCAAAAAACACACATTTTGCTTTCAAGCATTTGTAGATACATTAGTAGTAATATATGAGCAGATCTCCCTACCAAGATCTGCTCATATATTACTACTTACATTTAGTCTATATGGTGCCAGGTAATCGAGATTAAAAATGATCTGCTAAACATACATCATTATGCATAATATTTCTATTTTGTAGAGTTACTTTATTGCAATACATGCAAGCTTTGAGGTTCTACTAAACCTAGCTGCAACGTGTAAGTTTCGTGAAAACTAGTTTCCAAATTTTACTAATCAGCTAAAAGCTCTTACAATTTTATTACACAAGCGCATCAACTATAATATTGCTAGTTTCTTTTGAAGGAGTACCAATGATTTAGTTAGTTTTCACGCTTCCCTAAAATACTTAAAAACAAATATAAGTCCAAAGTAAATAAATGTTTTTGCTTTGTACAATCTACTTATTAATAAAAACATAACTGAAGATTGATAATAGACACCCACAAAAAGTTCTGAGATAATTTTGCTTGTTTTGAAATTGAGAGTTCATCTTCAAAGCGTAAAGAAATTGAATAGAAATGATTGACAAAAAATATTTTCACCCTAAAATTTGCGAAAAAGCTAAAGCAGTAGTAAATATTAAGCATACGAGAAATAATAATGGGTACATGATAAATGTATTGGGGTCAAAAATGTTTATGACCAATAATAAATAATTTAAAATAAATTAATTTGAAAATATTGGAGAGCCTTTAAATTTTGAGACAACTGTAATCTGCAAACAATTGGTAGTTATTTATTTCGATTTTTAATTATTATTTTAAAATGGATTAATTGTTTAGTTTCAGAGCAGAGAGCTGTGATGTCCAAGGAAAGACTGGCTGGATACTACAGGCTGTCGACGTACTACTTAGCTAAGATCTCTGTTGACATGGTGTTGTATCTGGTGATGCCACTTATACTTACCATTATTCTATTCTGGACAGCTTTTCTCAACGCTGATTTCTTGACGTTTGCAAAGTATTTTCTAGCCGTGATTGTCTATATCTTTGCTGCAGCGGTAAGTGTTGGAATCCGTGACTGTACCTTTGTGTTCCAATGTTGCTGCTAATTATCCTACCACTCTCTGATTTAAACATTTTTGAATTTTAAACTGGAAAAAATCAACCAGTACAATGCCACTTGTAAAAGTTTTATGAAATTAGAACAAATCTGGGTTTGTTTTATTTTTCCCGATAACCACCAACTTTATACTAATAAGTACTCAAACTTCAATACAACCTAATATAAACTCCACATTTCAAGTTTTTGAGCAACCGAAGGAAACCAAATACATCTATCTAAGTCATAATTATTTGAATATCATTTCTGCCGCAACGCGTTACAATAAATGTCTTTTCTCCCATAATTTTTTTCTGTTGCTGTGGTTGATTTTTGTTTTTATATTTCTACGTTGTTTCCCTGATGTGCGGCAATTCATAAAAAACTTGAAAAAAAATACATTGTTGCAAATGAAGAAAGTTTATATATATATATATATATATATATACACCTAAAACGCTTTTAGGCTAAGTACACCAGTATTACGTTATTTATTTCAAACTTGAAATAAGTTTCTGAAACTGAAACTGATCACTAATTTTTACCATAATTGATTAGATCATTTTAACAGGAAATTAAGCAATCAAAAACATCCTGACAATCGTTTTTTGTTGATGCCAGTAAACGTTTATTAGTTTAACTAATTCCAATTCATCTTATATGCATGCTTTTATAAAATAGCCGAACACAAATTGTCACTTTTTTCTCATTGCTAAATTAACGGCTGTTTGTAGAGCCTAGGACAGCTGTTCAGTGCTGCCGTAATCAAAGCTCAAGTGGCAGTCATCGCTGCCAACTCAGTCATGTTGGTGTCTCTTATGTCTTCTGGCTTTTTCATACGCCATTTACCATATTGGGCCAGCTGGATAAAGTATTTGTCATTCATGGGATATGGAGCAAGCATGCTGGTTGGCATAGACCTCTCTCACATCAATATAAGGTATTTCACAGTGTTTTCTATGTCTATGTCTCACATACTCTTTTGCTTTGGTAAAGCAAAACTTGTTGAATTACAGATGCTCCGAGACGGAGAGCAGATTCTCTTCATGTACCAATTCAAGTGCTTACCATGAAAGCTTCCTGCCTTTTGTATCCAAGAGCGAACTTATAGACGAGTATACATTAGCTGGATATGGCCTGCAGGTGTGGCATTATGGAATAGCTTTGGTTGTCATGGCGATACTAGTTCATGTGATCAATTATCTTATTCTCAGATACGTAAGGAAACCGAAATTGGCATAGTCATATATGCAATGCGTTACTCTATGGCCTGCATGTCTAGGGTGTGCAACTCTATGGCACATTACTCTAATGTGTGGCACAATACCGTGTTTCACTCTACGATAATTAACTCTATGACGCATTATTTTACGGTGTATCATTCTATGATATATTGCTCTATGGTGTATCCCTCTATGGTGTATCACTCTATAGTGTTTCACTCTATGGTTTATTTTCAGAATTTGGTTATTAATTCCTTTTGCTATTTCATACGCCATTGTTTAATCACCTTTTTGCTTACATGCAATAAACCAAGGGCAAGCATTCTGAAGTTTCTTGACTTCAACAACAGTGTCCAGGTCAATTTTTGTTAGGTTTAATCCGGGAAAGCTCGATAATTCATTACCAAGTTTCCATATCTAGACAAACTGGCGATACTGCCAGCGATAAAGAAAAATTTCTGTTGAAAACACCGTTGTTGATAAACTTGTCGTGAGACTTGTCGAAAAACATTTGTGGCTCACCGAATGCAAAAAATTGGCGATGAGCCAATTTTCAGATGTTTATTGCTATTGGAAACGCTAATGTCGCCAAAGGCGACAAAACCAGGCATGCATAATAAAACAGGAAGCTGCAAATCATCCATTGTAACCGCATGGCATAGGTAGATTGTGTGCGTTTATATTTAACCAACGATGATCGTTTGTGGATTATAAAGGCTCGGCCACACTAGCGTGTTTTCCCAACGAATTGACAAATGAATTGAAAGTTCGCGTGCGTGAGTTGACAAACGTTCACCGTTCAACGTGTTTCGTTGAAGGTGGAGCTGTTGACCGTCAACAATGACCAATCACATTCGTTTAAAACCCTGGCTTTGTGATTGGGCAAAAAATAAACAGCGAACCAAACATTAGTGTTTTCTTTTTTATCAATGCAGCAGTAGGTTTGCACAAAATTGTTAGTGGCCATTTATTGGTTACTAGCTATTTACGTTCACAATAGTGTGGCAGGTTGAATGTTTGACGAGGGTTGACTATGAATAACGTTTCGTTCAAAATCACTCTAGTGTGGCAGAGCCTTTACACTGTTATTTATGGAACGATACAGCTGATTAATTAATTATTACAGTAATAAAAAATAAATGATCGAACTTTTTTAAAAAGAATTTATTTAGTTTTTCTTTTTTATAGCTAACTAATAATAAATAACAAATAAGATAATTTATTGAACGATAACCAATATGCTACTGAAATCCCTTGTCACCACACAGCTTCCCTAGCTAGCCAACAACTCTGTGATATTTTTTCATTTATTTATTCTGACACAACATAAGAAAATAATAATAAAAACAGTCAGCAATGCCAGTCAGCTAAATTGCACTTAACAACAGATTGACTGCAACTGCCTCCGTGGGCGTGGTTTAACCAACGGCGATAAACTTTTAGTTGAAGAAATGCATGCCATTGTCACCAATTATTAGTAGTAGGAAGGAAACCACAGCGATTTGGCAATAATTTGTTATGAAACATGGTATATGTTTGTCAGAAGACTACTGGTGTTAACGTACAACTAAAAATGCAGATGTGGACAGATTTTGTTTATACTTACATATTTATTTATATATATTTATAGCTTATAGTCTACTAATATATCACACGCACTTGATGCAAAGCTGTTCTAGAGGTATTCAAAAAACAAATGAAAATATAAGTTAGATATTTATAAAGATATTGCACAGATCACATTTAGTAGATTGTGTTGGTTAACATTGACAAAACAGAATATCAGGCAAGATGAGGTTTTCTAACAAAACGGAAGACAATATAAGTAAGTATATAAAGTATTAAACTCATAGAGATGAGTAAAACATAGATATGCCAAAGCTGGAATCCCTCTCCTATCAAAGTTTCTCTATTCAATAAATCATCTGTAGGAATATACAGCAGGTTGGAACTGTTGGTTACAGATGATGTGATATTCTTACATGCAGCGTACACACTCTCCGTCTCTGAACACCTAAATAATGAATAGCGCTATGGCTACCTCAAGAAAAGCGAATATTCTTGAAGTTTTTGGATATAAAAAGGTTCTAACTAACCTGATTAGAACATTGCCAAGGTCAACAATGAGGAGTGCGTTAGCTGCGTACGTCATGAAGGAAACATACTTTAGCCAAACGGCCCAAACAGGAAAGTTGGTGACAAAATATCCTGAGCAGATAACTACCAGAACCATGGAGGTAACTGTACATGTCATCAGCGCTGACATATCCAAAATGAGACTTCCGTAAAAGTTGCCAAGACTCTGGGAAAGGAATGTCATTCATTATTATTATTATTAGCTTAATATTATTATTATTGATATCATTACTATTACACAATTATCAATATTATTATTATTTATTACTACGAGTACCATTATTATTATTATAACTATTATTATCGTTATTCATTAATTAATTGATCATGTCAAGTGACCATTGCTTTTTCTCTTTCAGACAAAAATAAATATTAAAAAGTCTACTTTTTATTTTCAATTTGATATAGCTTAGAACATGGCTCAAAGCTGGAATAAAAATGGAGGATTGGAATGGATGGAGACAGGAATGGATCTTGACTGGAGTGAATGTAGACTACGCTGTAAAGAATAATATTTCGGAGGCCATTATAGAAGGTTGTGGCACCCAAATCTCTGGCTACACATAAAATATCGATTTAACAGTCATTTCAGGAGTAAGTTGCTTTGATACAATGAAAAAGCGGATTTCAAATAGTAATTTACGTATTGATGGAAACAAATACCGACACTATCTAGATTAACGTCCAAATAGTTTTGTTTTTGTAGCATAGTCGACATTCATTTCCGACTTGTCAAATTTATTCTAAGAAGTGTCTACACCCATTCCAGCTATGCCAGCACTCCTTCGGGCTGACTTTTATCGCCGTTTATGTTCATTCCAGTATGAAAAGAATTGATAAGTTTCATTACTTATAACCAGGAGTAGTAATATATGAGCAGATCTCCCTACCAAGTTTCGTTACTTATAACCAGGTGTTAATCTACTAAACTCTGCATACTTACAAATGCGACAAAGGTGAGTAGATAAATTGTGAGTTGATATTGTGCAAACACCCAGAAGTTGAGGCTGAGCCCAGCCACCCAAAAGGTTATTGTGCTGATGATGGTTGGTATGACCAAATTCATTGGAATGTCCATCGAGGTCTTAGCTAAGTAGAACGCAGAAAGTCTGTAGTATCCTGCCAATCTCTCTTTGTTTAGCGTTGGTCTTTGGTCAGGGTCTAAAAATAAGAATTAATCTTTTTTACTCATTATACAGAATTTTTGCGTGCATCAAGCTTGGTTGCTATTAGGTTTAGCACAATATAACCCATTGGGTAACTCGTTTAGATTTCTTAATGGTGGTTTTTTCGTAGCTTGAACCAAATCAACTCTTCAGTTCGGTTTGACAAATCAAAATATTCCTTATTCTTGCCACGATTATATGAAGTCATAAATTGAATTATAGGAATGCAAGCGGATAGTTCCTGTGACCGAGAGAGGTTAACTGATGTAGAATTGTCATTTTGATGTGATGAGCTAATGAGAACAAAGTAAATATCAAATACTTACATGATAGGGTAGCGTGAATCACTGCATCAAATCCCAAATGCATCGCCACAAAATATATCTGCAAAAAATATTACTGGTAAAACTTGTCACTGCTGCTGTGGAAAATTTTAGCATATGACTTTCTGATATTATTTCTGCTACTCAAACTTTTCTCTTGATAAATATTGATGTTCAAGATTACTTCAAGTTGAAAACGTTTTGGCTACCGCACTTTGATCTAAACATGTCAGTAAATTCTTCATGTATAACGGAAGATAATCAAACTTACCAATCCAATACGATCACGAATGTTTTCTTCAGACGGAGTTATTTGAAACCACAGGATCGCGGCAAATACAGTAACTAGAACACACTGTATCATATTCCATTTGCAAAGAACAATAGGAACTGTCTGCAGCCAATATCTGCGATAAACAAGTATTTCTTAACAAGATTAACATGAGATTAAAATGGTTCAAAACATCGATAGAGAATGTCTCGGAAGCTATTTGACGTTAGTAGTAATGTAAGAGCAGATCTCTGTCATGGAGTCTAAGGATAAGGTTCTCCTGGTTCCAAGTGTACTTTTAGTTGGCACCAGTTACCATGAGAACCTGTGAGGTACCTTTTTGTGTGCACCAGGTGTTATAATTTTTAATGTTTGCTAAGTATTTATTGTGTAGGGTTTGTTTATATTGTAATTTGTATGTTGATTTAGATGCATGGATTTTATTATTTTATAAACATGGGTACTGTTTTTGTGCACCAGTTTTTATTGCTTTTTATTCTGCAGCGGTTGTTTTTATTATTGTCTCGGAAGCTGTTTGACGTTACCTTCTTGCTAGAACCGAATACTGAAACCAGAAACTGGTAGGCCATCTTGAATTGTAGTCTTTCTGATACTTCACAGCATCAATTTCTCCATCTCCATCTGTACTGATACTGACATCTTCAGCAGTAACGTCTGTATAGGTTTAGATGAATTATCAATTCAAAATCTGATAGGTTTTTCTGCGATCAAGTTACTTAGGAACGAAAGAAGATGAAATCCTGATGAAAAGAACATTGAAGCCAAAACCTATCCTGCTAACCTTTTTCATCACCTTCCAGAGAAAATGTGGTGTTAACATGTCCATTTCCATTTGCTTGGTAACTCTTAGCTACAGTTTTACCATTCTTCTGTACTCCATTTTGTTGAATCTTTTCATTCAAAGATTCTAGATCCGCTCGGTTGTGCTTTAGTTGCAAGGGGTACCATGACTCATCCCTAGACAAATAAGAAAAATAATCATACAAGAACAACTAAAAAAAAGAATATTATAAAAATACTTTTAAAGAAAATGTACTAAAACCATAAAGTCTTTTATTGTTTTAAAAACACCAATTACAACGATCCAATTATAAACCTCATGCTAAAATCTTGTTCGAACTCGAATCGAAATCTCACCTCAGTTTCATAGCCTTCTTTATGATCATTGCCTTGATTTCATCTGAATGTTTGACTTGATCCACTATAATATAACAGAAAATGGTGGTAAAGGTGAAAACTTGAAGGTATAAAATTTAAGAAAAACCAACTTTGCTGTGAAAAATACAAACTTACGAATGTGATCAGCGAGGTTATAGTTGGGAGGACAAGGTAGTTCCATCTTACTAAAATACTCAGAGCAGTGACTTATATCTCCATAGAAAGCTACTTGTCCTTCACAAAGTAGTAGTAGAGTATCAAACATATTAAATATCTGACTGGAGGGCTGGTGTATAGTGATTATCACTGTCTTCCCCGATATCTTAGCATAGCTCTTTAGTGCAGAACACAGGCTAAATGCTGTGGAAGAGTCCAACCCTGATGTTGGCTCCTAATGTAATAAACAAACAGTTATTATGAGTTTTTTGAAAGTGACCTTAAAACGCACATTATTTAAATTATTGATAAAACTGTTGCATCATTTACTCATAGTGATTTTTATCTAATTTAAACTTTAGCAGTGAAAAGACAACACCAATGAACAATTTTTTCCCAAAATTTAGTCCGATATCTTTCGCAGTGCTTTGACAAATATACCAACTCACCCTCAAACTGAGAGATTGAACCAAGCTAATAGAAAACTAAGACTACTACTTGCGCTTTAAGGGTGGGTCACCTACATCCAGTAACATAAGAGAAGGATTAGTCAGTAGTTCACAGGCTATTGATGTCCTCTTTCTTTCTCCACCAGAAAGACCTCTATGACTAACATCTCCAATAACTAAAACAAACAAAATATAGTTAATTACTACTATACCAAATATTACCTGTACTGGTAGCCAATTAACTACAGAAGTTACCTGTACAGGTATATAATAATAAACATCTTACTTGTGTGGAGACATTTCCTCATATCCAGTGCATCTATAATCTCATATACTCGCTTTTTCTTTTCTTTTGTTGGCATGGATCCAGGAAGTCGAAGTAAAGCGGTGAACTACAAATGATATAACTATTACACACAGATCACAAGTATATGTACTTAATCTATAGCTATACACCTATGTTATGCATAGTATTATATACATCTATGTATACATTGTATTAAACACATCTATCTATATATTGTATATATACATATATCTATATATTGTACTATACACATATATACATATATCTATATATTGTATATATACATATACAAACTGAGATCTGCTCCTACTTTACTACTCATACATATACAACCTACCCATATTGTCTGCCAACACGTTAGATTGGGTAAGAAGATGTCTTGTTGTAAAACATATGATACTCTTCTACGTAACTGTTTGTCTATCACTTTAGAGTTCATTGTGATCGCTCCTGCATCCACATTCTTTCTTCCAGCTAAACAGTTAAGTAGAGTTGTCTTCCCTGCACCTGTGTATGCAATAAACCTATGTAAAAGTTGTCTTCTCTGCCCTTGTTTATGCGATAAAACAGGATACTAAGCAGTTTACTGTTGCCCAGGGGCGAATATTTTAGGAGTTTGGTATCTCACCAGATGGTCCCATGATGGCCATAAATTCTCCTGGTTTAGCGAGTCCATTTACGTCTTTTAATATATACTTTTTGTCTACCTTCACACAGATATTCTTGAATGCCAGTTCACATCCTTTAGTGGCTTGTCGTGCGTGGAGAGCTCTAAACATTGAAATATTTGGTGGCAAACGACCAAATTCTAGCTAAAGGAAAATTTTATTAATCACCTATAAAAAGTTGAATTATCGACCCGGTATAATTCAATTGCTCACAGAAATATGCAATCAATCACTGAGACCTAAACTACCAATATTATATCTAAAAGTTGATGGCATTCTTCTAACATCCAAGCCTTGCTGTTAAGTACATTGTCAAAGTGTGAATTACTGTGGCCATTACCTGTTATCATTGAAGATAAAAAAAAATTATGAGCATGTGGAAACCCTTTGAAGATGACAGTATGAACTGTTGAAGATGACAGTATGAACTGTTGAAGATGACGGTATGAACTGTTAAAGATGACAATATCAACTGTTGAAGATGACAGTATGAACTGTTGAAGATTGGTACAAAGTATTGAAGATGAAAGAAAATTGTTTGAAAATCAAATAAAAAATTTGATGCTGAAAAATTAGCAATGAGGATGAAAGCTCATGCTTTGGAGTTGAAGAAGCTGTGATGGTGAAGATATAGTTGTTCACCTTAAAAATACTTGAAGTTGATTGCAGTAGCTTTATTTCAATTCAAATTCACACTTTTTATTTATTTCACTAAAAAAAACTGTCAAACTTGGCATTTGGCAAAAGTTGAGTTTTTTGAGCGATATAAAAGAGGAATTCAAACTTTCCACCCCAAGCTTCCATAACATCTTTAAAGCTAGGTTTTTAAGTTGCAGCCCACAGGGGTATTGAGCAACGAAAGCAGTTATTTTAAACCATTGCACTGCTATAAGCAGATTGATTAATATTTCTAATCGTATTATTCAACATTAAAATTTACAATATGCAAGCGAAAGGGAAACTAACAGCAGATAAGATGAAATCTCAAATAATATTAAAGCCTTGAGTGGCTGTAAAAAATTTCATGACAACAGCCACAGTAGCTGACAATTACTATTTGTACAATATTGCGTATTACTGCAGGTGAAATTACCGAGCTTGTAAAAAAACTTTCAAAAGCAATATTAAAATAAAAGTGTATTACTTAATTTCTGTTATAGTATTCAAATAAATTTTATGTTATTCTTTTTATTGAAAATAAAACAAAAAAAGACTACACGTAATTTCAATTCTAGTACGTAATTTAAAATGAAGGAAACGAGAAAAAAATGAAAACTGTGATGGCTTTTAATCAGTGTTTGAGACTTGTAGTTAAACATTTTACGTAGAGGTACACAGCCCCCCTTCCCCCTTTGCCACTGATGCTATCCCAGAACATCAGGCTACAAATCACATTTTCAGCGCTTGAACTTTACTTGTCAAAACATTTGCTTTCATCTCCGTTAATCATTTTTTTTTATCTTTAATAATCATTTTCATCTTCAAATATTTAATCTGATCTTCAACACTTATGTATGGTTTCAACAATTCTTTTCATCTTCAACACTTTGCTACAATCTGCAAGACTTTACTGCCATTTTCAAAACTTTTGGCTTTCATCTTTGATGACTACAAGTTTTGGCAGCGGCAATAAATTGTTAGTTCACTGGAGGACGTGGTTAATGGAGCAGAAGAAACTGTTTAAAAAACTATTTGTCACACTGGCTTCGTTTTCTTAAATAGAACTTTCTTCAAAATTCATAAAACTTGTTGCAAAACGATTATTTTCCGTTCTCCCTACACAAAACATGCAATAAAAGGGTTTTCACGTGTTCAATTGCATTATTTTTGGGCTCTCAGGCTTTCTATTTTAATGCCCAAAAGCTATTCAAGTTACCTAAATGGACTACTGAAAAGAAAACCTGTCAATAACTCAAGCACGACAACTCCGATTTTCATGGTTTGCATACGACTATGATCAGCTCAAAATAATGCAGTGAACTAATATCAATTTGGTTTTAAAGAGACAAATAAATAAACATATGTATAAATAAACGGTTAAATGGGTAGGTGGGTAGATGGGTAGGTGGGTAGATGGGTAGTCGCGTAGGTGGGTAGGTGGGTAGGTGGGTGGGTAGGTGGGTAGGTGGGTAGGTGGGTAGGCAGGTAGGTAAGTGGGTAGGTGGGTAGGTGGGTAGGTGGGTAGGTGGGTAGGTGGGTGGGTGGGTAGGTGAGTAGGTGGGTAGGTGGGTAGGTGGGTAGGTGGGTAGGTGGGTAGGTAGGTGGGTAAGTGGGTAGGTGGGTAGATGGGTAGTCGTGTAGGTGGGTAGGTAGGTAGGTGGGTAGGTGGGTAGGTGGGTAGGTGGGTAGGCGGGTAGATGGTTGGGTAGATAGGTAGATGATGATGCTGATTAACACAATCATTCGCTGACTTTAACTCAAGTTTCTCCCAACAACGCACATACAGCTATAAAACTAATTCAAATTTTTTTTTGCTTTTTGTACATAACTAAAGCCTTCTCAGATATTGGTAATGTCCGGAGATTTTTGTAATTACGAAAAAAAAGAGATGGCAACAAGTTTTAATTTATTTGACACCATTTATTGAGTAGACAGGTTTTTCATTCATGGTGATGCTGTAATTGTATACACAGCATTATCAAAGAACTAATAGATTTTGTTTATTATTAAAAAACTAATTTTCAATTCTAAAATTAGCAAAAAATGAAGTTAAAGTACTATTACAAGAACTAACGACAATTTCAGCTTAATATACTTGATTGATTTAGTGAAAAAGTGATACTTACTCTATTCGTTCTGTCAAGTCAGCTTGTTGTCTGGGTATACCAAGCTCCATTTTAGCACAAGTTTCTCTAATCCCTAAAACATGAAAAGCAAGTGTTGGCAGTACCTAGTTTGTCAATCTCTGCAATAAACACCTTACCTGTTAATAAATTGTAAAGTCATTTACTGGAAGAAAATAACTTCACTTAAATGTCATTTGATTATATTTTGCTATCTGTGATTTACAAACTTTTTTTCTGTTTGTGCATTTGTAATGCAACCAACATATACGAACTTGGCAATGAGTTTGAGGGCAAACTTTCTATAATTGGCACTTTGAAGGCAATCACATCACCATCAATTATCGTTGAACCTTACATAAGTAAGCACCACAGGCTAATTGATGGTGTGCTACCTACAACTTGTGAAGATAGACTGAGTACCATTTCTAGTGATGATATTTAGAGCATTTTTGCGGAGAAGCTATCAAATAACTCAGAACTTATACTATGTTATCGGATCTACATAGTTTCTAGTGCAGCGACTGACTGGTCAAAGCATTGTGAACAAACTTGACCTAACGAGCTTGAAGTTTACGAATAAATAATTTCATGTTGTATCAGTAATACTAAGAAATAATTATGCACCCAATTTTGTTGTTGGTATTCTAGAATTGGCAGTTGAAGAAACTGCAACTGACTATTTCACAGAGACTTATCACTTTTGCAATGTATTGTCTCGTATCAGTTATTAGACCTAGGACCAAAAGATATTTTCTACTCAATTATATTATAAAATCCAATTGCAGCAGTGAGAAGTAGAACAATTAAATATAGAAACCCAATCTAAAATATTAAAACTTTAAACGTCTTTTAAGTAAAAGTATAAATAATAATTAGTTTTAAGTTTACAAGTCAAGTCAGAAAAAAATAATTGTTTTGAAGATTTTCTTTTCATTGCCTTAAAATGTCAAAAATGACAGGATAGTAGCGGCTTAGTAAATGAATCATCTCTCTGCCAAGTTTATCATGTGATAAAAAAATAGAAATTATAATTATTATTAATTTCTGTTACTACTATCGCTATTACTTTACTATACCACAAATTGCGACATAGTTTTTGAAAGAGAAACTAGTTAAAATGGACAAAAAAAAGTGAAACAAATTCGTTTTTCGCAAAGTCTGTAGCCTACCTTATCAATAAAGCTTGCCTGCATACCATTGGGCTTCACAATTAGATGTTCTCCTAAGCGGAGCTATGTCACAGGATTGTTGTAGTCGCATACACCCTGATGTATGACTGACTGTCAGTTATGCCTATCAAACTTCACAGTATCAACTCACAGTAGTATAATGACTGCACACGCTATGAGCCGCATTGTTATAACATAAAAAATTCAATAGAGCCTTTTATTAAAGTTCAGTATTTGATCCAGACGAACAATAAAATCTATTGCGACGCTTTGTGCAATGAATGGCAGATGTAATAAATCGCTGAGGTCACGTTATGTATACATATGCCAACCATTACATAGCCTTACTACCTGGCACGCGTCTTGTCTCCGTAGTGTAAACTGATGTTTTCTAGATTTGATGACACAATTTATCAAAATATCATTTTGCACTTGAAAATATAGAGAAATGTTGATGTATACATAGATAAAGTGTTTCGTTACAGAAATAGTGATGTATGTTTATGACACAACATGTTATGTCTAGAAATGTTTTGAGTATTTCTAGGTCAATAGAGGACAAGTACTCGAGTTGGTTAAGTGTTTGAGTGTCAGTGGGAAATAAACATTTGCTCTCTTACATACACTTTGATGTTATAACAAGTTATAAGTGATTGATACTGATTTATAGATGTTAAAGATTATGGCAAGTAAACTTGTTACGTTCTATAACAGTGATTGTATTCCGACAGAAATGATTAATGGCATGAAATAATAAATAACATACTTAACTGTAAGCAAGGATCACATCCTGAGTTCGTTAAATCACTACACGCAGCGAAAGATTTATTCACACCTAGTAACCAATTTATAAACTAGCTTTTGTACTAACCTTAATCACCTTTCCTTCTTGATTCAAAACTGATAAAAAATTGCGATACCTACGTTGCCGCCAGGTTTACATTAAAAACAATCCTACATAGTTGTCCTTATTAAACCCACAAGTTTAAAATTATTCTTGACTCTAAAACTAAACTTTATGATCAAAAAGTTTTACAATTTTCATGCCACTCCACAAACCTATGATAAACATTTATATTTTCAAAACTAATTTTTTCATTTTGTGGGAATACATTTGTGTAAGTTTTTGCTAAAAAAGTAGTTGATAATTGTGGTTATGGCCTGAAATTTTTATTATTAGGGTTTTTTATCCGATTTCATAAAAAAGAAGATTTGGGCAGAACAATTTAGCACCTTTTTCCTAAGTAACAGATAGCTTTCGATTGTGAGCCAAAGATTATATTGAAAAGCATCAATTAGTCATAGTAGACATAATAATAAATATTTATTATTTTAGCGCTTCCAGAAAGCTCTCAAGCTTTTTCTGAAAAACTTAAGAGTAAATAAGTTTTTCAGAAAAAGCTTGAGAGCTTTCTTGAAGCGCTAAAACTCAAACTCCTATGAATCAGAATTCCATCAAAAATATTTTCTCAGCTGTCTGTACCATAGCATAGCCGGATCTTATCCCAAGCATAGATAAAATTTACAATAGCACCTCTGGGACACAGGCTATTGTTGTTGCATCTCCTAGTAAATTATCCCATGAATGTTTTCTATCACCATCAAAGATGCATAAATCCTCAATTAATCATTCACGCTCAGCATAAAACCGGCGTAGCTAAGCTTTTTTTTATTTAAATACATCAAACTGAAATAAATTAAAGCTGTAATAAAATTTTATAGGTGTAATTCTCACCTGCGTTACACAATCTCACCTTGAAAACAAATGTAACATGCCAAGCTAATAGTAATAGGTAACATTGCCAAGTTTAACCAGTAAAAAAACATTTACTGCATGGTTCATGGGCAGTTTAAAAGGATGAGCAGATGAGTAAGCAGATATCTCGAGTAGTCTACCTATTTAAACTTTGCCTTATATTCAAGTTATTTGACTCTATTTAACTTTGATACGATCTCAAAACTATGCAGACATCGCTCAATGACTAATGCTGCAAGCATATTGTTATTACTTCCAAAAAGATTTTTGGCATAACTCCAAGTTTTAAAAATGCTTAAAACAAATGTGGTTTTCATTGCTCTAAACGACAAAAATTTTTAAAACGAAAAAAAATAGAATCTTCCACAAATATTTTCTACCCCATTTAGACAGGTGGTAATAGTTAGCCTAGACTGAGAAATATTAGTCAAAATGCTATCTATATGTAAAGGAGTTGGGGCGGTAGTAAACACCACTCGTTATGAAAGCTACAATGGCTGTAATTGTATTGTGGAGACAACTATGTAATGGTTAAAACAAAACTAAAAAAAATTGCTTATTATTTAAAGTAAAATACATTTAACATTATAGTTTGCCAGATTTATTCTTAAAAATAATTGCCAGAATTAATTGTGGGTTTCTTCATAAAGTCTTTTTTCGAATGATTAACCCAAGTCCTGAAATAAAAAATGGTAGAAAAAATGAGAAGTTGTCTTCTCTTACATTAACAAAAAGAAAAGGTAACTCCAATATTTGCAATGACAGCTTTCTCCACCAGTATATTTCAAATCCACACCAGACAAGCTGCTAAATTTTTTGAGCTTTGCTTCAAAATCTCTAAGTTGATTAAATTGTTCTACTCAACACCTGAAAAATTAATTTTGGTAAACTGGAATTGTTTATTGTATACAGCAAAGGAGAGAATATATAAACATAGGTGCACTTTTTCAGGTTAAAGATGAGCAAACTCAACTGAGTGAAACACCGGTTTATGTTTCTACCATAACCTATCTTTGCGTACAATTACATCTACTAACTGTCGATGGATCCACTCCAGTTATTGCGGAGACTTTCACAAAATTTGCACACCTAGTTGGCAGTTTCTCAAGGGAAGCCGCTGTTACTGACTATAGCCTACAAATCTACAATGATCTATATATTTTTAATAATCATTGCTGGGATGGTGTGTGATATGATATTATTGGATACGCTAGTAAAAAATTTGTGTGTTGTGATTGGTTGAGCAAAAATGTGTCAAGTAACAATATTGATCTAGGTCAAAACCAGGCAACAACCTCAATTACAATGCTACGGAATATTCTAGCTCTGTTTCACCGCAGGAAGTAAGGAAATTCCCAATCATCAAGAGAAATCAATATAGAACTTTCAGTTACACAGGTTTGTGACAATTGGATGTTAACGTTATTGTAGTACAACAACTGGCCTAGTCAAACAGTTTTAAAAGTTTGGTTATTGTTTTTTAGCAGGATGGAGTTGGATCAGCTTAATGGTGGCTTCTTTTTCAGAATGTGATAGGTGAAACTAATAATAAATGATATTAATGTGCGAAACCTTTTTCTGTAATGCAAAAAGTTAAGAATTGCTCATTTTGAAAAAGTGGACTGCCAAGTTTCACTAAAAGAGCAAAAGATGAGGCGCTGACAATGCGGTCCCGGCAGAGTAGTTTCACTTTAGCGATGCAACCGGAAGTAGCTTAGTCGATCGTTGAACTTATCATTAGAAATCACGACTTGCTTGACTATTATTCTGATGTGAGAAAATTTGAGCAAATAATGTGACAAAAATGATGTTGTTGAGAAAGCTCGAAGAATCTATAAAGCCTTTGGAAGTTTTTTTGAAAAAAATCTTGTTTATTCAGATGAAAAAAAATAATTAAATATCACGTTCACAAATAGAAGCATAGTTTCGTATTTTGGGTTTAATTGAGCTTGCCAACGTAAACTAATGAAAGCGTGCCTTTGAACGATTACTGTGGTTTGCTTCCACAAAGCGATTGTAGTCTTACAATTTATGCTGATGGCGCATCGTCAGTATTATGCACCCCAAACTTATCAGCCTCCGTGAACAAACTAATGTTTTTTTGGTAATTGTTACAATGCAGTGATTTTCGTTTTAATAGTATTGTTGGTGGAAAGCGGGCTTCCGTTTTCTTTAATACTAGCTCTGCACAAAAGACTGCCGGGACCCCATTGGCAGGTAGACCAAAATACCTTGAGGCTATACTGGAATTAAAAGTAAATAGACTCGTCCGCCAGCAGATGATTAGGTTTTGCTACCAGTGGCCGCGCCCATAGACCCGTGTGCTTTTGTTTGTAAACATAAGATAAGTTTATATAAGTGGTAAATTTTTTTGCAATTGAATAATTATATAATAATACTTGTATTTTATACCTGAAGATTGGTACACCCATTTTAGTTTAGTACCATGAAACAATTTTGTAGTATAATACAAGTCACTTTTTAGTCAGCACTACACTTTTCCAAGTGATTTTATCTACCCAATAGCTCATATTTCACAATATTAGAGCACTTTAGTAAAACGCTTCTTATACCTGACTATAATAATAAATAAGTTTCATTAGAGTGTTTTAGTCACTTCTAGTCGCTTCTAGTTCATTCTAGATGCTTCTAGTTGCTTCCAGTATCTTCTAGTCACTTCTAGTTGCTTCTAGTCACTTCCAGTCTCGTCTAGTCACTTCTAGTTGCTTCCAGTCACTTCTAGTTGCTTCTAGTCTCTTCTAGTTGCTTCTAGTTGCTTTACTGCTAGCTTTACCTGCAGACATTACTTGTACATTTAGTTGGAGGAATAAAATATGTTTATTGCAACAGAGTGCCGTGTGTCTAGGTTGAGAGCCCATAGGAATTGGTAAGCTAAATGTGGCTTATCTGAGAGAATACTTTGGAGTTATCTCACCCTGAGGTATTTGATGGCAACAAGAAAAAAAAGAAAGATGCACTTGACAACTATGAAAGTCATTGAGGAATGGATGCCTTATTCCACTACGCTGACAGCACAATCGTGAGCATACATGTACATCACCATTCTCATTTATGTGCTGAATAACATTAATGTTTAACGATGATATAGTCAGTTCATTTCTTGTCACTTTAATGCAAAACATAATTATTGCATTAATTTCGAAGATGGACACAAACTTTATGCTAATACAAATACTTCCATACAAACTCTTATAACTTACACATTTAGCCACATTCTACTTTTCTTGAGACAAAAAATCAAACCACATATATTTGTCAGAACTATTTAAATACCTTTTATATGACAAGACGTATTACTAATGAACACTGTTCCCAATACAACCGCATTTCTCTCTGTTCTTTTTTTAATCTATTTTGATTTCTGCCTTCTGTGTTTGTCGTTTTCTTATGGTATGTTGCGTTAAAAAATTCAATGAAAAAATGATATTGTGGCTTATAAAAAATATGAATAAGTAGTAAACAGTTTTTATTAAAAACAAATAGATAAGTATTTATGTATGTTTTAGTATAATACCGCGGAATTAAGCAAGCTGAGGTTTTCTAACGAAACGGAAGACAATATAAGTCAGAATATAAAGTATTAAACTCATAGAGATAAGTAAAACATAGATATGCCAAAGCTGGAATCCCTCTCCGATCAAAGTTTCTCTATTCAATAAATCATCTGTAGGAATATACAGCAGGTTGGAACTGTTGGTTACGGATGATGTGATATTCTTACATGCGGCGTACACACTCTCCGTCTCTGAACACCTATATAATAAATAATAGAAATCAAATACAGATCAAGGAGGTAATAAATGTGACATATTTAGTGAAAGAACGAGTGCGCCAGCAAATGGAATGAAAGTCAGCAAGCCGAGGGACAAAAAGCTTGAGAAAAGTTAAACTTATTTAGGTATTTATATTGTTCATGCTAGATAAAAATCATTATCGCTCATGTTAGAACTGACAATTGTATACTAAAAAAATATTACAAACAATAAATTTTTAAACAGTCAGGTGGGATACATATGATTTAGTGCATGTACAAAATTAAAGTGAAAAAAATGAATTGAAAACACTCAAGTTTTGGATGAAAGACTAGATACTTTGATTTTATTGAAAACATACAAACTTGCTGCTAGCTGTATAAAAAAATGTTTTTTTTTATGCTTTTTTGTTTAAGATATTGTTTTGAAGCGAATTTGCTTTCTATAGTATTTTATACATCTGTAAATCTATAAGAACTCTCTGATTTGCTGACGTATGAAAGTACAAACTAACCTGATCTGAGCATTGCTGAGGTCGACAATAAGAAGTGCATTAGTACCATAAGTCAGAAAAGAACCATATTTGAGCCAAACAGCACAATCTGGCAGATTGCCAACAAAATACCCTGAACTGACTACGACAATAATGGTGGTGGTGACAGAGCATGTCAGCAGAGCTTCAATATTCAGAATAAGGCTTGCATAAAGTCCTCCCAGACTCTAAAAAAAATAGAAAAACAAAAAATGAAAACAAAATATAATTTACAAAAAAACTGAATCAATCAAAATGATGAACTTCTTATCATTTGAACTTGAGACTAAATTAAACTTACAAAAGTCACATTCACCAGAAGGTAGATAGTGAGCTGGTATTGTAAGAAAACCCAAAAGTTTTGATTTAGCCCTGCAATCCAGAATGTCACACCTCCGTAGATGGTGGGGACTATTAAACTTAAGGGTAGGTCTACAGAAACTTTGGCTAAATAGAACGCGGATAGTCTGTAATAACCAGCCAGTCTTTCTTTGTTTAGTGTTGGTCTCTGCGCAGGAACTACAAAGTTTAAAAAAAAAAATTAACGGATATAGTTTTTTATTTTTCTATCACCTGATTATTTTTAATGAGATTTTTTTTATAATTAAATAGGAAAGTATGTCATGAAACTTACGGAAGAGGGAGGCATTTGTGATCGCGTTGAATCCCAGCTGCATCACCACAAAATATATCTATAAACATTAAAAGAAATTGATGCAAAACATCTGCAAGAAAAAAGGGATTTCTTATTACTTCATAAAATTGATTTTTTTTAATTTATTTTCGTTAAATAAAAGGTTTCAGCACAGCCTTCATCGGCTGATGAAATTGTGCTCTAGATGCTTAAAATGTACGACCAATCAATGAAAGCGTACCATTCCAATTCTGTCCCGTACTGTTTCTTCTACGGGCTCTATTTGAAACCACATCATTCCACAAAATATAGTAACCACCACCCACTGGATCATGTTCCATTTAGATAAAATACGTGGGGAACTCTGCAGCCAGCACCTGTGAGAAAACGAGAACATCATTTTAATTACGGTCAAATAATCTTTGAAATCCATTTTTTGTTAAACTGCAGTGAAAACGAGCAAACACCTTGTATTGAATATTAACTGAAAGCTAAAATCATTTGTAACCTACTTAAACACAAACAAGCAAATCCTTACCTCCGAGCCAACACCGAGTATTGTAACCAAAAACTTGTTGGCCATTTGGAGTTGTGCTCTTTTTTGTGTGATATTGAATAACCTGTCTCCTCATCATCACCTGCAATTTGAGTTATCTCATTATCTACTTTCACTGGAATGGCAACCGTAACCAACCGTAGGCAACCATAGGTAACCGTAAGTAACCGTAGGCAACCATAGGTAACCGTAGGTAACTGTAACTCATGTTCATTAAAAAATAATTCACATATCATTTTTGTCCAAAAAAACCTTCAGATTTTGTCAGATTATTTTCTTTAGTGAAACTTTGAGCTACTTTGGCGTGAAAATATTTTGTTTGCATTTTTCAATTCTACTAACCTTTCTCTTTTACTTCTGTAGCAGCCGCATCAAACTTCTCACCAGCTTTGGTAGCTGCAAAGAATTGAGTTTGTACACCATTCAGGTTTGCTGTCTCATCTATCAGTGTGTAGTTTGGTGGTTGAGTCTTCAATTGTGCTGGATAGCTTGACTCTGCTCTGAACAAATCACATAATACTTTATACTAGTAAACCAAACTGTGCTATTGTTCCTGATTGCATATTTTTGCATGAAACGAAAAGTAATATTATGATTTGAAGGAAGAAATGTTGTAACAAATGTACTATTATTGGAGGAACTCTGATACTCTTTAGAAAACAAATTGACGCTTACTTCAGCTGTGCAGCAGACTGTACGATATTAGATCTGATCTCCTTTGACTTTTTCACTTGATCAACTGCAATAATTTAAAGATAAATTTCGTACTTTTCTCACACCTGTGATAGATAAATCAAGTCTACTACAAATAAAGTGATGGAATACGTCAGTGACATGTAATCAAAATAGAACAAAACACAAACTTACGGATATGATCAGCGAGGTTATAGTTGGGAGGACAAGGTAGTTCCATCTTACTAAAATACTCAGAGCAATGGCTTATATCTCCATAGAAAGCTACTTGTCCTTCACAAAGTAGTAGTAGAGTATCAAACATATTAAATATCTGACTGGAGGGCTGATGTATAGTGATTATCACTGTCTTCCCCGATATCTTAGCATAGCTCTTTAGTGCAGAACATAGGCTAAATGCTGTGGAAGAGTCCAACCCTGATGTTGGCTCCTGAAAAAACCAAACAGTATAATCTTATGCAGTGAGACTAATTGAAGATTAATCTAAATTTAATCTTACGTAAGCCATCACCTATAAAAGTCTTCAATATGCAAATATAAGAAGATAAAATATGATGTGTTGTTTTATGAAAACATTTGAAAATGCTACGATATTAAAAATTTATTTATCTCTAACCGCTAAATATGATCAACAATCTCATTTCACAACTTAACAAACACACGATTGGCCTTACGCGTAAGACGATTTTTGATAAACCAAATATCTTCAATCTAAGCTGAAAGTTGGTGAGGGTGCAGTGACTTACGTCTAGTAACATAAGAGAAGGATTAGTCAGCAGTTCACAGGCTATTGATGTTCTTTTTCTTTCTCCACCAGAAAGACCTCTATGGCTTACATCTCCAATAACTGTGATGTATATTAGTAATTGTGGTACAGGTATGCCATCAGCTACATATATTATCCAAAGGGTCTACGAAGGTAAGTAAACTACCTGTATTTAGGCATTTCCTCATATCCAGAGCGTCTATAATCTCGTATACTCGCTTTTTCTTTTCTTTTGTTGGCATTGATCCAGGAAGTCGAAGTAAAGCAGTAAACTACAAACGACATAACTATCACAAACAGATCACAAGTATATGTACTTAGTCTATAGCTATACATCTATGTTACGTATGGTATTGTACACATCTATGTATATATTGTATTGTACACATCTATGTATATATTGTATTATACACATATATCTATATATAGTACTATACACATATATCTATATATTGTACTATACACATATATCTATATATTGTATATATACATATACAAACTGAGATCTGCTCCTACTATACTAATCATACATATACAACCTACCCATATTGTCTGCCAACACGTTAGAGTGGGTAAGAAGATGTCTTGTTGTAAAACATATGATACTCTTCTACGTAACTGTTTGTCTATCACTTTAGAGTTCATTGTGATCACTCCTGTATCTACATTCTTTCTTCCAGCTAAACAGTTAAGTAGAGTTGTCTTCCCTGCACCTGTTTATATAATATACTTATATAAGAGTTGTCTTCCCTGCACCTGTTTGTATAATAGACTTATATAAGAGTTGTCTTTCCTGCCTCTGTTTATCCATGACCTATATTTGCAGGAGCTGTCTGCTCTGCTCCTTGCTGTATAATAAACTTATACAAGAGTTGTCTTACTGGCCTATATTCATGTAAAAAACATAAATATGAGGTACTTTTCCTGAACTGGTACATAAAAACTCTGTTGTAAGAGTTGTATTTGTTTCTGTAATAAGCTTACAAGAGTTGTCTCCCTTTCTTCCTCTTATAAATTAACTTATACCAGAACTACCCTTCAATCTCAACTAAAGCAAATGCAAAATCTAAACTTTAACCTATGAAGAGTAGGTTTAAGCAAATTTTCCTACCTGAAGGTCCCATGATAGCCATAAATTCTCCGGGTTTAGCGAGTCCATTAACATTTTTTAGTATATTCTTTTCGCCAACCTTCACGCAGATGTCTTTAAATAACAATTCACTACCTTTGCTCATCCCCTTGCTTTGCAGCAGCCTGTAGTTATTGTAAAATAATTTTTTTTACATAAAAATTTAAAAAAACTGATAATATATTTTCAATCGTATCAGCCTTGATTGTGAAGCAGCAATCTATACAGGCTTTTGTTGACAAAGTTGAATCAGAGAAACAAGCAAAGTAAGTTGTAGTGGTAAGCCACACAAATAGTAACTCGCTGCCAGTTAAAGGATATGATCTACCAGCAGCAGATGTCCTACTTACTCAACTCTCTCTTTAGAGCTGGAGTTATCTTTCCTTGAGAAAGTCTCCATATTGGTAAACTTTATCTACTCTGAAGAATATAAAGTCTTCATCATTTTCTTTGCTACTTGAAAGAACTTTAGTGCACGCCAGTCGTCGTTACTATACTTCTAGCAAAGTGAAAGACTGGAGACTAATTTTGACATTTTCTTGATAGAAAACATGTTGTTTGTACCTGTTTGTTACTAATCAAGACTGGGACAGACCAAATCAAATTGTCGTTTCACAATAACTGATTTCAAGTCAAATTTTATTTGTGCTGATTTTGGCATCTATATATTAGTCTGCAACTTGTGAACAGGTATTGTCACTAGGTTTGTAAACTTCTGCTGTGTAACATTATATAATGATTCAGTGAAAGATCATACATGATCTAATTTCTTAAAGTAAAACAAACTATCAGTGAGTTTATAAAATTACAAAAAATGCATGATGTAATGACTTGGCAGGAAAAGATTAATATGAAATAATATACTGCTACTTTTCAGCAAAATCAGTGAATTTTTTTCCATTCTCTAATTCAACCGATTATGAACCAAGTTGATTATAGCTGATTTTTAAAATCAAAATAGATATTTCATAGTTTGCTGTCAAATCCAACATAGTCCTTACCTTAAGTTGGTTATAGTACAGCTAATGTTATCTGTTCCAATGCAGTGGTCACTCACTATTGTCTCATCAAAGGTTGTGAGGTCAATGTCTCACCCTCCATGCAGGGTGCTATATATACCACATTATCTGCGCTCTTTGCTATAAAAGGCTGCTTTCACTTTATGTCATCAGCATGTATAGAAATGATGAAATGCAGCGCAATGAATTAGTTGAGTAGATTGCTACATTTAAATTGTTGCGCAATGCAATGGTTGTGTATTCAATGATTATCAAATTCCCATAAAGTTGAAGGCAATGTGTGATGGATGGTGTATGAGGAAACAAACAAACAAACAAACAGGCTATCAGACTTGTTTAAGCAATAACACAGCAACATGAACAAAATATACTTTGTGATGAAAATTTAACTGACTTAGAAGTTATACATGCTGGTTTCTATGGTAACTTAAGAATTAATTTTGAAGACATCTCCAAGTTTTGTTAGCTGAAGCAACTCTAGGTTTTTACCTCACAGCTGCCTGAAAATGCCAATTAAAGGTGTAACTTATTTTTATGGATAAGATACCAAAATCGCTTGTTATTTTTGTGAAAAAACAGTTTTCGACTTCCGAGTTCTTTCTATGGATAAAACATTCATCACTAAGGTTGAAACAGGGTTTCAAATTTTGAGAATTTGCCTGTTTTTATAGGAAAATGACAAAGCCACCTACCTCAAATCCGAAACCTTATTACTGTTATAAATCTACAATATGCCAGGTAAGTTCAACCGTTACATCTACCTCCATAGAGCAAACTAGTTCATAGAATGTTTGAACAGCTGAGTACGATAGAAAAGGTTGTAATTGTTTTGAGGCGAAGTTCTGTAGTGTGCAAGTTGTGAGTATTGCGTATATTATCATGCTTTTTTTATTGTTACTTATTAAGTTGTACGAACAATATAGTATATTACAAAGCCCAGATATGTTTCTGGTTGTTTGATATCTGCAGTAACAGTTATCGCTAGCTGAAGACATTAATCATGTTATGATAATCAGGACTCCATTTTGTCATTGACATCCTTAGTAACTGACCCTTGTGGTGCATTGTATGTAATATGTACGTGTATTGTATGTAATATGTACGTGTATTGTATGTAATGTACATGTATTGTATGTAATGTACATGTATTGTATGTAATATGTACATGTATTGTATGTAATGTACATGTATTGTATGTAATGTACATGTATTGTATGTAATGTACATGTATTGTATGTAATGTACATGTATTGTATATAATGTACATGTATTGTATGTAATGTACATGTATTGTATGTAATGTACATGTATTGTATGTAATGTACATGTATTGTATGTAATGTACATGTATTGTATGTAATGTACAAGTATTGTATGTAATGTATATGTATTGTATGTAATGTACATGTATTGTATGTAATGTATATGTATTGTACGCAATATACATGTGTTGTGGGTAATGTATACATGCAATGTATGTAATATATACGTGTATTGTATGTAATATATATGTATTGTATGTAATGTGTACATGTATTTTACGTAATGTGTATATGTATTGTATGTAATGTATACATATATTGTATGTAATGTACACATATATTGTATGTAATGTATACATATATTGTATGTAATGTATACATATATTGTATGTAATGTATACATAAATTGTATGTAATGTATACATATATTGTATGTAATGTATACATATATTGTATGTAATGTATACATATATTGTATGTAATGTACACATTGTACAGTAGGGTGTCTCTCTCTGACGCTTATCAAACAATTCCAATACCAGGCGTGTCTTTACCAATTTTGTCACTAGTAGCCTATGTATGGCACCTGCAGGTTACTTACATGTATCTTTGATACTCGTTGATTTTGTGATTTTGACTCGGGAATTCACCCAGGGTTCTACCCCTAGCTGGGATAGCTGTACCTCGTGCCAGTAAAGTTTTTATGTATCAATAACTAGTCATACAGTGCTGTAAGTTGTATTGCAGAGAATTTCGCTCTGTTGTACAGCTGTATTAAGGAAAGATGCACCGTACAAGAGTGGGTTGTTCATTCATAATACAATGTAATTTAAACTGACTAGGAACTGATTTTTAACCTTTTTAATCGACACGACCACAATTTGAGACAACTCGACTCAAACCACCAAGTCTTATTACCAACCAACACCAAATTTAATATTGGCAACTGGCCAGAGACCAGAAGTTAGTAAAAGTCAACAAAACTTTTAATGTTTTATGAAACAAAAGTACGATTAAGCATTCACTATCACAATTAATTAGCAAATAGCTATAATACTAATTGTTCTTATTTATATAAAGTCAGGTGATGAAACGGTAATGTTTCATTGGCTCTTGGGAAGCAGGTCCATTATAATCTTCTGTTAGTAGATTTCCTGAGGCGCCAGATTACTTGGCGGTTTTTCAAAAATTCTTTAATACAAGTGTCCTTACTTGTATCAGCTTTGCCGGCTTAATTTTTTATGTTGAGGGAGTTGTGTCCCAGAAAGGAGACAACTTTAGTAAAATATCAGTTTAATTGATCAAATTTTCCTGCATGGCTGGGCGGGTATCTAATTATGCTAGGAACCCGAAACTAGTATGGTAGAGAGCAAAGATCGAGAGGCTTGGACTGTAGGACTCGTAAGGTGTGGAGACGGGGAATTCTGTTAAGTTAGAGGGTATTATGTTACTAGTACATGGGTGTATCTAGTGGGAGGGGGAGGTGAGATTTCAGCAGAGGCAAGAGATTAGTGAGTGATACAACACTGGGAAGAGGGGAGAAAGATGGTAAGGGTGCTGGAGTGGAAGGACTTGGAGAAGGACAACAGATAGGGGGTGAAAGGTCATAAGCTGAAATTCATTACAGTATGGATGTTTTGCAGAAAGTTTGCATGATTGAAAGCTGTCAAAATTCACCACAATATATGCTTATATGTTTGTGACATTGCTTGTGGTATTTGAATGTCGCCTATGCTGAAGCATTATCATGGTAAACTAAATTGCACAACATACATTTTTCTGAGCATACAATACGAATCGTGATTTTGACTGACAACTCTCTACAAGTTTGTGTAAATGTTACATAACTAGCCTTCCTAGAGAGAGAATAGCTAACTATAGAAGATATTTAATTGGTTTATTGAAGCATGCTGTCAGCACACTTCTACACCAGAGCTGAAATAAAAAAGATTAGTACTCAGAAACTCACAAAGCCAAAAAGCATCGCTGTAACAGACTTAACAAGTAGATAGCTCTCATTTCCAAATTGCCAGACGAGGTTGAATTTTTAAGCAAAATAGATGCGAAATATATGAATAAAAAATACTTGTAGTAGCTCTTGTAAACTAACTTTTTGTCACGCATCAGGCAAGCTGAGGTTTTCTAACAAAACGGAAGACAATATAAGTCAGTATATAAAGTATTAAACTCATAGAGATAAGTAAAACATAGATATGCCAAAGCTGGAATCCCTCTCCGATCAAAGTTTCTCTATTCAATAAATCATCTGTAGGAATATACAGCAGGTTGGAACTGTTGGTTACAGATGATGTGATATTCTTACATGCGGCGTACACACTCTCCGTCTCTGAACACCTATATAATAAACAATATAAGTCAAATATGGATCAAGGAGGTAATAAATGTGACATACGTAGTGAAAGAACGAGTACGCCAGCAAATGGAATGAAAGTCAGCAAGCTAACGGACAAAAAACTCGAAAAAATTAAACTTAGTGAGGGAGGAAAATGAGAAAAAAAGTATCCTGTAGTGGCTTCTTAAAAGATATTATTGACGGTAAAATAAATTGCAAACTTTGAGTAACATTTGTCTCCCATGTTTGAACTTCGGGAAATCACAAAGTTTACCTAATTTTATTGCATATTTCATCCCGTAGCTTTATTATTTATTATTCACAGACTAATTGAGACTCATTCACCTAAAAACAGGTAATGGTACAAAATATGTAAACCAAAGTCAACACCAGTTAATTTTTTTACATTGCAGCGATTCTTCGCGATTTTGGGCAGCAGTTTCATTACCAATATTAATAACAAACCCAAAAGATTACATGTAGGTAAAACGTTAATAATAATAATAATACACAGTACATCAACTGCTATCTTTTCTGCTACGGAATAGCAACATAAAAATAAAAGGCAGCAAATTTCAGCTGAAGTGCTACTCTCAGAGATTCTGCAGCTATGCATTGAGGAATAATATTCATGTTGCCATGGTATCACAAACTCACCTGATTCTGGCATTTCCAAGGTCGATGATAAGAAGGGCGTTGGTACCATAGGTGAGAAACGAGGCGTATTTGAGCCAGGTAGCCCAAAATGGCAGATTGCCAACAAAGTATCCTGAGCTGACAACCACCACAATAGCAGTGGTAACCGTACTCATCATCAGAGCAGGAATGTCAAGAATTAGACTGGCAAACAGCCCTCCGATGTTCTGCAGATAAAAAAAAGCGACGCATAGGTGGCTGACAAAGCTGAGATTTCAAGTTAGAACAGAGTAACTACAGCTGAAATGAAAGTTTTCCATTCTTACTTGCCCTTTACAATCTAATGGTTACAGGTTTTCTAAAAGGAATGAAATTGATTTAAAAAACCACAACATATTTTAAAATAGTAGCTAAAAACTAATGTCCCTGCCGCACAAGCCAGAATATCACCCGTATTCGTCGCTCCATGACGCAGGATGGTACACCAAGCACGGGATGAAGCAGAACGGATATGATTTTTCATCCTGTCCGTCACCCTGCGATTGGTTGATTAACCCACAGTTTTCATTTGGGAAAGTTATATCGAATTTCCGCACGCGTTTACAGAGATCATATATATTTTTAATGTAATTGCATGCACTAAAATAATTACATTATTTTGGTGGTTATTTGAAACTAACGCGGGCATATAATTTTTAAAATAATTATTGTTTGTGGTGGAAAAATATTATAAATAAATAATTAGAAGGCATAAGAGTTATAAATGACAATGAGCCATATACCTAATAATAATGATATTAACTTATTAATCACTCAACCATTATTGATAAATTTGGCAATAAAAAACAGGTTTTAATCAAAATAAATATTATAAAAATAATCAGAAACAGGAAGCTATGTGAAATGCACAAAATATTAATGCTCTTATTTGCTCAATCGAATACTGCGTCGGTCGTTTCAGTTGTCAGTCAGACTCATATGGTACACCTATCTGTCACCAGACTCTGGCTTTGGATACGGCAGACAGGCTCATGTGGCAAGCGCATTAGGGTATGATGATCGTCTTTAATTAAAAAAATTAGATAATTTTTCAACTGACATTATCTACAAATTTTAACCGTGCAGTAATTCTTGTAGAAGTAACAATGAATTTAAGCAGTTTAATGTATCCCATTGAAATCCAACGTATTCCAGTATTTTATTGCTGAAATTAAAAACTCTGGCATGTGGGAGTCGTATTTGCTGATAATTCAACTTATTTTACTAACTATATAAATCAGAGAACTCAATATTTTTCCAACACTTACGTAGCTTACATTCACCAGGAGGTAAAGAGTGAGCTGATATTGCATGAAAACCCAAAAGTTATGGTTGAGTCCTGCAACCCAGAATGTAATAGCACCAAAGAAAGTTGGTACTAATAGACTCAAGGGTACATCTACGGAATTATTAGCTAAAAAGAATGCTGACAGTCTGTAGTATCCAGCCAGTCTCTCTTTGTTTAGAGTTGGTCTTTGTGTTGGAACTAAAACAATTAGCAAAGAAAGTGCAATAAAAGCACGACTTTTACCCAATTATATAACAGTTACTCACCTATGTTTTTCTGGATAAAACAGTTTGAATGATAAAGTTGGTCACACGAGTGAAAGCTCTTGTTTTAAAATGTTTAGTTTAAATCTAAAGCTGCATACACACTATGTAACTATCAGCAACACAATTACAGCCTTGATTGTCAAACGCCGTAAACCCCTCATCTTTGTAAACCTCCCCCAATTGAGGGAGCCACCTAATGCAGCTATTGTTTAGAATCAACGCTTGTTTTCTCGTTTATTTTCATTATTTTACACTTGCGACTGCCAGAGCAATATTGCAGAAAAATGATTTCAACTTTAATAAATTTTTTAAAAAAAGCAACATAATATCATATTAGTCTGGTAGTCTACCACTAAGCATTATGGTAATAAGACTATCTCATAAAATTGTGGTTTCACCATTGGTTTTAGTGGTTGTCGCGTAACCAGCAAATAAGTTATGGAATACAAAAATAATCAATAAAAAAATAATAAACATATTGTGATAATCATTTAGTTTGAAATTATTAATACTACAATAATAATAATTAGAATGTGCACTTTGATAATTCATTTAAATGTGGGTTGCAGTCGTTCAGTGGAATGTAAAGAAATAAACCGAATTTTAAATCTAATATATAAAAAAAAACATTGCAAGGTAAATCAAATCAGCATAAAAAGCTTTCAGCTCATAAAGTGTAAGAAAAGCTATGGATAAAACAGGTAGGTTAACCTCAAGTGCTACAATCATTCTCTGATGAAATAATTTCTGTAGCTGAGTATAAAATCATTAATATGTTTTTCGTTTACAAGTGAAATTTTAGTTCAGGTTCTTAAATAATATGATAGGATTTCAACTTACGCGAAAGAGCAGGTATCAGAACAGAAGTAAATGCCAGCTCCATAACCACAAAGTAGACCTGTAAGTACACACCAGTCATTGTAAGTGCTGGTATATAGTAGATGCCTGTGTGATACACAGAAGTTGTCTGTTCATTATAATTCTTTAAACGAAGCAGCGCTGGTGGATCTACTCCAGCATAAATAATTTTTTTTTTAAACAATTCTTTGACAACATATGTTGAAATTTACAGTTTGATGAATTTTTTAATTTTTTTGTGATGATAAAGTTTGTAATGTTTTGAGTGTATTGTGCTTTTGCCTCCCAGAAATGAGCTAATCGGTGAAAAATTATAACTGCACTAGAGCTGCAAGTTGAAATACAAAATTGTTGTTCAAAATGTCTTTCGACAATTTGTTAGTGTTCATCTCAGATGGTAACAAACCTCAATATTAAATTATAACAACAAGTAAATAATACAAACACCAGACAATAAAATACTAAAACATGAACTATTAGCAAAAAACCAAACCTCACGCTTGCTCAAACAATATGATTTTATTGACTTAGCTGTTTACGGTTTTGAAGCTAAGTTTTAATAATGAAAAGGTATTTCAATAATAAATTATTTCATACTTAATAAAATAATAATAAAAATAGTAATAATTTAACCAACTAAAACATTAGCCATACAAATGTAATCTGTATGGCTAATTATTTCATACCATTCCAATTCTGTCCCTCACTGTCTCTTCCACATGATTTATCTGGAACCACAACATTCCAGTTAGCACTGTGAGCACCACCCATTGTATGGCGTTCCACTTGCTTAGAATTAATGGATAATTCTGTAGCCAGCATCTGTAAGGTAGCTTCAGTTAACATCCAAAGCAATGGCTAGAACTGAGGCTATAGTTTGAGATCAAACAGTTAGTAAATGAATGAAACCTTACCTTTTGGCTATCACAGAATACTGTAACCAAAAGCTTGTTGGCCATCTTGAATTGTACTCTTTCTGGTACTTGTGAGCATCAGCGTCTCTCTCCTCATCAAACTTTTCATCAACTGCGACTTCTGTGATGTCTACTTCGGTATAAAAAAAGGTGATATCTGAGATATCTGAGATTTGTAAATCGATCGAATTTCACAGTACGTCACAGAAACATTTGGTTACAAATGTAATGAGTTGGAAATAGTTTTTATTAAACATGATGATTCACATTATTGCATCATTTAATTCATAGTTTAGCGTACCATTGGTGATCTTTTAACTGAAGAATGAGAAATTTTTTTTAGCTGGTTGGATATAAAAATTAAAAAAAGTACTAAAATGCAAAAAAGGGAGAAGTTGTCTTTCTTACCCAAATCAATTTAAAAAAAATTATAAATGGTTTGAAATTAACTGCAAGTCCATGAAAGCACCTGCCCACAGGTGTGATGTTATTTTCTACAGTGAACTATTACCAATACAATTTTTTGCATCTCGGATAGCACCCTCTATCAAAACCCAGGTGGCTTGAACTGCTCATATCTTACTACTGATATAATTTTCTGCATAGTTTCTGCACTCATGAAATACATTCTCCTAATTGAAATCACTGGTGAGTCATGGCTTGAATAAGACAAAGCCACAAGTACCGACAAGAAACCACAAGCTGATTGCTATAAACTTGGTTAGGATACCACGAACCTTTGAATGGTCACTTTTGAATTGTATCCAATTAGTGTAAGTTAATAATTCTTTCTCAATATTTAAAATTTTTAATTTATATTCTGAATGGTTGTCATTTGGCGAGTTACCAACAATTGAAGACTTCCGAGATGTTAAAGTAATAATTCGGCAGCTTTGCATTTCACTGTAAGAGAATCTACATCTTTTTTTTAATAAATTTTTCCCTATTTTAATAAATTGCATCATTTTTTTACTCACCTTTTCCATTCCCAATGCCACCATTGTTGTTATATATGTCTGTTCCTTTTGAAGCCAAACCATCAGCAACCATATTGGTATATCCAACACCTCTGTGTCGTTCTTGCTCCGTTACAAACACAACATCTGATTTGCTCGATTTGAGCTGTTTAGGGTACCAAGGCTCCTCCCTGAAATAAATATTAAACAACTAGTAGTAAAACCATTGCTGTTTCATGCTTGTCACACATGGATCTAATGTTTTGAAGACGCCTGGCAGTTTAATTAAATTTATTAATAGTTAACCTTAGTAAAATATAAAGTATATATATATATTTTAATTGATTGGCATCAATATCATTTTATAAGAAATGTTTTTTATAAAGTGCCGTAGCTAGAAGAAAGAGAAAAACAAAAGGCAAAAATAAAACAAAAATAACAAATGAACACAGAAAAAAGAAGTCTACGCAAGCACAGTTTACTTAAAATAATTATCCGTTGGTATTTAAAAAGTATTTAAGTAAATTTAATTCCAAAACAGACAGGGATTGTGTTTATCTCAGAGGAGTAAAAACATTCAGATTCCATGTAATAAGCTTGAAAAAAAATTAAATGCCCTTTCAATTATTTTGACGGAGAGGCTTATTATAAATGCTTTAATTAGTCAGTTGTTTGCTCCACCAAAAATATAGTGTAGTTTATGTTTACATAAAGTCGTTGCTCACCGTTGATTTTCACCCTTTTTAACGATCATCGACTTCACCTCTTCTGAGCTCTTGACTTGATCAACTACAAAATTTAACATAACTTCAATTGCTAACCTGTCATCAAATCCATCAAATTTTATTCTGTATTTTTGCATTGAAAAATACAAAACTTACGAATATGATCAGCGAGGTTATAGTTGGGAGGACAAGGTAGTTCCATCTTACTAAAATACTCAGAGCAATGGCTTATATCTCCATAGAATGCTACTTGTCCTTCACAAAGTAGTAGTAGAGTATCAAACATATTAAATATCTGACTAGAGGGCTGATGTATAGTGATTATCACTGTCTTCCCCGATATCTTAGCATAGCTCTTTAGTGCAGAACACAGGCTAAATGCTGTGGAAGAGTCCAACCCTGATGTTGGCTCCTGAAAGAGTTTAATCAAAAGTCTTGCTACAAATATGGCAAAGATGATTATTAAAGTAATAATAAGTTTATAAGAGATTAATCTTGAGTCCATAAATTTCAATCATTGCCAATAAATGCTTTCAACATGCAAACATACGCAGATGGAATGTTGTTCCTGGTTTTAAATAAAGAAATAAAGTTATTACAAGATGAATTGAAGATTATGTATAGATGTTTTTCTACAACAATCTCTATGGTCATAGATCTAGAATGTGCATATTGTAAGAGAAATTTGCATTTAAAAGGTAAGCTGAAAGTTGGTGAGGGTGCAGTGACTTACGTCTAGTAACATAAGAGAAGGATTAGTCAGTAGTTCACAGGCTATTGATGTTCTCTTCCTCTCTCCACCAGAGAGACCCCTATGGCTCACATCTCCAATAACTGCAATGTACGAGTAAATAATTTCAAATCACTTTAAAGAGCCATAACCACAAGTGTCTTTGGTATGTTATTAGCTACAGATCTTACTTGTGTGGAGACATTTCCTCATATCCAGTGCATCTATAATCTCGTATACTCGCTTTTTCTTTTCTTTTGTTGGCATGGATCCAGGAAGTCGAAGTAAAGCAGTGAACTACAATAGATATAACTACTACACACATATCACAAGTATATGTACTTAGTCTATAGCTATACATCTATGTATTTATAGTTTTATATACATCTATGTTTATATAGTTTTATATACATCTATGTTTGATAGCATCATACACATATGTGTATATATAGTATTACATACATCTACATATATATAACACTATATACATCCATGTATATATTATATTACATACATCTATGTATATATTGTAACATAAACATCTATGTACATATATATATAGTATTATACAGATCCATGTATAGGTTGCACTATACACATATATCTATATATAGTATTATACACATATATGTATATAATGTACAATACACATATATCTATATATTGTACTATATACATATATATATATATAGTAATATATACATATACAAACTGATATCTGCTCCTACTTTACTACTCATACATATATAACATACCCATATTGTCTGCCAACACGTTAGATTGGGTAAGAAGATGTCTTGTTGTAAAACATATGATACTCTTCTACGTAACTGTTTGTCTATCACTTTAGAGTTCATTGTGATCACTCCTGTATCTACATTCTTTCTTCCAGCTAAACAGTTTAGTAGAGTTGTCTTCCCTGCACCTGTTTGTATAACATACTTATATAAGAGTTGTCTTCCCTGCACCTGTTTGTATAATACACTTATATAAGAGTTGTCTTCCCTGCACCTGTTTGTATAATAGACTTATATCACAGTTGTCTCCCCGCACCTTTTTATGTAATAAACTAATGAAAGAGTCGTCTTCTCTATTCGTTGTTGAATAATACACTTATGCAAAAAGTGTTTTTTCCGTCATTTTGACAGCCCAGACTAAAATAACCATTCTTTAAACGGCCTTGGGTTATTTAATACACATATGTGGGTACAACAAACTTACAAAACAATAGGCTATGTATGTAGGAGTTGTCTCCTTGCTTTTGCTTGTTTTATAAAACGCATACTTTAGAGTTGTCTTTCTCATCTCGTAAACCATTACGTAAGAACTAGTCTTTTTAATTTGGTGTGCTAAAAAACTTTGATCCCAGAGATTGTCTTTTTTCCGTTAACGTATTTTGTGTAGATTTATAAAGGAATCATTCTTTTGTACTTTGTTAATTTGATAAATTTATATTGCAATTTTCTTTTCTCATTCGAAAATGACCTGATAGGTAATAATCTCACCAGATGGTCCCATGATAGCCATAAACTCTCCAGGTTTAGCGAGTCCATTCACGTCTTTTAATATGTACTTTTTGTCTACCTTTACAGAGAGGTCTTTGAACACCAATTCACATCCTTTAACTGCTCCCCGTGCGTGTAGAGCTCTAGAAATTCAAAACAATTCTTTATTTACTAAAATTCATTATGAATTTTCACAAAGCTCATCACAGTCACCACAGGGACTTGAAAATAACAAGAGTTGTTTCAAACACAAAGGTTGAAATGTCATAACAGAGAAGTTTTATAAAGGTTAGTGGAGTTGGAGGAACATTTAATAAACAACTCACTCATCAGTTCCGTTTGGCTTGTCAAATGGAGTTGCCATTGGTAGCTCTACCTTGATAGACATTCAGTTCCTGATGGAAAAAAAGGTCAAATAAAGGTTAACACAGATTTTAGATACAATGTAGCAGTGAGTAGCAATTGTTTATCTCGTGTGACCTGAAAGTGATAAATTTTTAGATTTTTACATTTTTGTGAGCGTTTGTGGTGATATTATTTATAATTAATGGCTTCTCACCAGTTACTTTTTATAAACACTGGACAACATATAGGAGTAACACGTGTTTTCATTTAAATCACTCATTGTAATCAGAGCTATCTGTGGTAGGCCGTTCTGCAATAGTGGCTAGAAGACTTTCAATAAATCTGTTATCATTTTTATTACTCCATTTGAGTGGAAGCTAAGGGCAGCACCAAATTTTGACTTTTATCGTTTAATGCGTATGACACTCTACAGCGTTCAAGAGCTGAAATTTATCTAAAACAGCTTATTCAATGTTGATTGAAGGTCATTTGTATAGATACGCAGTAGAAAAATTGTAACTTTGATGAGTGATTAAGGTCAATGGTCAGCCACTCATAAATACTGATGACTGCTGTTTGATCCACCCATCAGTACAATAACATTTCATTAAAACTTTTCATAATTCCACTTTTGAATATCTTTGCAAGTGAAGCGCATTAAAAGTAGCCAAAGTTTTTACACATTTAACATGGTTTCCTTAAAAGTATGTTTATTTTCTGCTAGTTGGTTGCACAAAACATAACAGCATGCTCACACGTATCTCGTTTACTACTAGTAGTTAATTGGATTTTATTGAAACCTACTGCGCCGTTAAAATTAGTTACTAGTGTCTGCACATTCATTGGCTACAAAAGACATAAAAGTTCATGCTAAGGCAAATATTTGACTATTCTTTTAGCCTAACAATAAACACTTGATATAAGGCATCAATCACTAGACAAGACAGATAAAGACGTGATCCACTACCTTTGATACACAACCTCCTGTTACATTCCCCAATCGCTAGTTACAATTACTGTGCTCCTATGAACAAGTTACATCAAAACAACTAATTCTTATGAATGATCCTTTCTTGAGCTTATGAACAATCTCACTGCCTCATGATCAAATTTATTACATCGGATGATCTGAACCCGTCTAAAAATGAAAGATCTTCTGTTTTGCAACAAACCACTTTGCCAAACGAAATTGAAAGTTTGAATTGGTTTGGGCCATGGAAGTACTCCCACGACTTGAAGTGAATTGTCCCATAGAAACATTGTCAATGTCAAAGCCATGCTAATGGGAGTTCACTAACAAAAATGAGATCATTTCAAATAATGTCGCTAGTATTAAACAATAAGATTTTGCAATTCAATTGTCATTTCTAAAATCAGCTGAAATTTGCAAACATTGTGGATGATATCACTCAATCACTCAAGTCTTTTGGATGCATGCCAAATCTTTGTATAACTTTTGTCTCAACTTACAATGTAAATAGCTTTCAATACACGCAACAATTGTCAATAAAGCCTTTACATTTATGCAAGCAATCAATTCTTTGGGTTTGAATAGAAACTGATAACTTGTGAAATGTTCATTGAGCAACTTTACGATGCGTGCTTTCCCTCTGGTGAGACCTTGAAAGGAGCGGTCGGCAACACATTTTATCTCAACTGATTTTATTTCAGGATACCTTCCTACAGTACACTTTAGGACGTCTATGTTTAGCTTGTGTTCCAGCCAACATTTCACCACAAGAACAGCTGACAAAAAATTGACAACCAACTAAGCTCTAAAGAACTATCTATCGTTTAGATTCAAGTGCAAGTGCACTAGATAATGACAAGAATGGAATGGTGCATTGTTGGGTAATATTATTGTTATAACAGATTATGGCAGCTGTTACTGCACTTGCACATAGACACACTTCCTGTCAGAATAAACTCAGTATTGGTTTCGTAACCACTTTCCCTTCCTTTCTGGCTAAAATTAGATTGAAAGCTTATATAACCGATGAAACTTCACATAAAACTGGTGTACTTTGAAACGGCCACATAAGCTATCTGATGACAGGTTATTTATGGCTGCCAGCTGTTGCATTTAATGCATTACAGCTACAAAACCCTTTGATTGTACAATCGTGACATTTCGGTACAAAAAACTGAGCATGAAAACTTTGCACACTTCCTGTACAAGCCTACTTTCTTTAAAAATCATTTTTAACCATGCAAAACCTTGTTAGTGTTAGGTTACCTTGAAAAAACTAATATCGCTGCGGTTTAAACTGGTAATACCAAATTAAAACAGGTTCAACTAGCGAGATAGATTTTTAGTCGTTCTTCATTCACCGTACCTTTCTAGTGTTCCTGTAGATATCCAGCTCATCCAGAAGAAGTTCCTGCAGTACCAGCTCTTCCCAGGCCAAATCTCATATGGCTAGTACAATGCTTTCTCTCCCTATTTATATATCATATGATTTTTCTGGCCTCCTATTGGTTGATTTATTTATACACAATCATTAGTTTAAATGACGATGAATTGTAAACCAGTCTTCTGCTCAATATCATCTTCACTGCTGATGTTAAGAGCTGTCTTCACAACTGAGCTTTTACCCAATAGCTCTGAGCCAACGAATATAAAGATGATATTAAATATCAAGTTAGTCGAACGTCTCAACCAGCCAAACTATTTTCTTGTAAACTTCGTGCTCTCAAATTTCTGAATCTGTATTTGAAACTCTATCAATGTTGAGTGAGCAAGCTTTTCATTCAAACTTAAAATATGCTTGTTAATACATTTCTTGAAGTTATTAATTACAAACCATACTGATTCTTTCGCTAATCAAGTTTTCTCCATGGAAGTTTTGATAAATATTTTTCAAGGGCCTATGCCGCATGGTAACTTGAAAAGTACAAAACAATTTACAAACTGCTAAAGATTCTCAGTAATAACAGGCTGACAATTTTTTCACACTATTTTACCATATTTGTTGAAGGCTAATTATCTACAAATGAATGACTGCCAGACTTCCATGCTACTAACAGATTGCGGTGTTATGAAATATATCAAGATGTAACTTTGTGAAATGTAAGTTGTTCACCAACTTGCATTGTGAAAATCTTGCTTTAAACTCTTTGAATTTCAACCGCTTTGACCAATAAATTACCTCAGGATTCGACCGCTTTTTTGCAAAAAAAGTTCGATTTCGAAATTTTTTTAAAATTCATCTATACATGATATGGTAACAAATTTATGCTCATGAGAATCAGCATTCTCTTTTCTCTTAGTAGAATAAATAGCAGATTGATTTCACCTGTCTAAACTACTTTTATTATTTTTTTAGTTCGGAGACCATTTTTTAGTAATGCTCTCAACAGATCAACCAGTTACAAAAAAAAATAACACACTAGACAAGAAACTGATAGCACAGCTGAAAAGAGGACAAAATTCTGATAAGACTAGCAAAATTTGAAACAAAAATATGCAAGAATAGTGTTAGAACACTGCAACAACATTTGGACACTTGTTGCACAAATGACCGAAAATTTCGGAAAATTTTTTTTCTGAAAATAATTATTATTTTTATTACAGGCAAAAATTAAGCCCTCATTGGTGCACCAATGAACTAGAAACATTTAGAGCTACATTTTGATGTAAACAACAACATCAGTCATCAACTTTACAAAAATAATAAAAAAATAATAAAATTAATTATTTATTATCAACGCCGTATCTAAATAATTAATTACTAGCTTACTAACCTTCAATTCCAGTGTCAGAGGGCTCAAACAAGCTAAGATATTAATAAACTAACTAAATTAGAAGAAGAAAACAATGTGCTTGCTCCTTTGCAAAAAAATTTTGCCCCTGATTATCAAAAAAAATCCGAAATTGAAAACCGGAAATGTCTGGTCAAGGATATTTGGAACTGTTTCCGTTTAGAAGGTCGTACAGTCTTCAAACAAAAACCAGAAAATAGGCAATTGTCTGCTCTACACGATGGTATAAAAATTATTCTTACCAGTCTATACAAACTTCTGCAATCAGTTCCGAAAACCGGACAAAATATATCACGTCCATTGGACGTCCAAGAACTTTTGGTCACATGATACAAGTGACGTTCATTGGACGTGATTGAACTTTTAAGAGTTTTAAGCTAAAGGTGAAACTTTTTAAGGATGTTATACTTTTAGGAGCCATTTTGCCCAAGCAGTATTTTATGGTGAACTTGTGGTTACATACTCAACAGTTTCCAGAACCAATAATTAAAAAATCGTTATTATCTTTAAATAAAAACTGTTTCTAGATTTTAAATCACTAAATAAAAGCTCAGGATTAAAAACTTGATGGAATCTTGATAAACAAGGACACCAGGCTATACCTAGCCTGTGTGCACATACCTTGTTATACCCAGCCTGTGTACACATACAGTATTGGACCTAGCCTGTGTGTACACACAATACCATACCTAGCTCGTGTATGAATACAATGTTACACCTAGCTAAGATGCTCTTACAAAGTATACATATTTTGTGTGGGCATACAATACACCACCTAGCTACTGTGTGCATACAGAACCATGCCTAGCCTGTGTACACACTCAGTGCCATTCTTTGCTTCTGTGCACATGCAGTAACTATACCTAGCTTGTGTGCACATACAGTACTACGACTAGCTTTTGTGTACATACAATACTAATCCTAGCTTGTGTGTACATACAGTACTACACATAACTTGTGTGTACATACAGTACTACACCTAGCTTGTGTGTACATACAGTACTACACCTAGCTTGTGTGTACTTACAAGGCTACACTTAGCTTATGTGTGCAAACAATACTATACCAAACAATGCAACACCTAGTTTGTGTGTACTCACAATGCTATACGTAGCTGTGTGTACACACAATGCACAACATAGCTTGTGTGCACACACAATGCTATACCTAGTTTGTGTACACACAATGCAATGCCTAGCTTGTGTGAACACACAATGCTATACCTAGCTTGTGTGTACACACAATGCTATACTTAGCCGAGTGTAGACACAATGCACTACCTAGCTTGTGTGAACACACAATGCTATACCTAGCTTGTGTGCACACACAATGCTATACCTAGCTGAGTGTACGCACAATGCACTACCTAGCTTGTGTGCACATGCAATGCTATACCTAGCTGTGTGTACACACAATGCACTACCTAGCTTGTGTGCACATGCAATGCTATACCTAGCTTGTTCAGAAACATCATCACTGAGCTACGAAACCCCTGATCAAGTGTCCTATTTACCATAATTGATGGTCAGCGACAGCAATGTCCATGAGGTGCAATGAGCCACTGACTGAGGTTGACTCTTAAACAACCAGACACAGTTGTTGTATTCCAGCTATTTTGTTATTATAATAAAAAACGGCATTATTTTTTATTATTGAGTTAAATATTACTTTTTATCACTGAACTGAATTAATATACAATAGTTATTCACTATTAAAACATGTAATTTTAATATTATCATTATTAGTATTGCTACTTTTTTATTTACTATTATTATTGAATCTAATAAATAAATAAATAATAAATAAACTGACATATATAACACATGGGAAAAAAATTAACATTTTCATAAAAGGTACCAAATTTTGATTACTAGTTACATAAAGTTCATCAAGGCAGATTTAACAATGCTCAACAATAACCCTATGCATTGCTACACCACTCAGATCAGCTTCGCTGTGCTTGGTACTGTTGATGTTATAAGACAGTTGAAATTACCTACACTGCACTTTCCTCTCGTGCTTTTAAAGTCAAGAAAGTGTTGAGAGTGTGTAGTTGCCACTTCAGTAAAAAAGCCATTTATTATCTGCCAGCTATTAAAGCTTCAGAAAAAGCTAAGCTATTATTAAAGCAGTATTAGCTACCTAAATGAGCTTTTTATTATAAAAAGTCTTTTGGGTTCTGGATGTTTCCAAACTAAACAACTAGGAATCATATGTTTTAACAAAAGTATATTCTAGATCTAGATTAGTTTATGCAAGTATAACAACTGATATATGAATACATCTATATAATACGAATTCTTGTCAAGCATCAGGCAAGCTGAGGCTTTCTAATAAAACGGAAGACAATATAAGTCAGTATGTAAAGTATTAAACTCATAGAGATAAGTAAAACATAGATATGCCAAAGCTGGAATCCCTCTCCGATCAAAGTTTCTCTATTCAATAAATCATCTGCAGGAATATACAACAGGTTGGAACTGTTGGTTACAGATGATGTGATATTCTTACATGCAGCGTACATACTCTCCGTCTCTGAACACCTAAATACAAACATACATATGGTGGATACAAATTTTAAAAAAGTAAACATAAAAGACGAAGAACTATGGTGGAGAAGCAGGAAAAAGAAAAAATTACAACAAAATCAGAATTCAAAAGTTTCACAAAGATTTCAGACTTTACATAAAAATCCTCAGTGCAAGATCTCAAAAATGGTATAAGGTCTAACATATGGATAAATATTAGCCAATACTGAATGAGCTGTGTATGACCAACAGACTTTTTTAAAATTTCAACAATTCTGAATTCTTTCTATAAACTCCACACAATAACAAATAAATAAACGATGTATGTAGCACCTATGCCATGCAGCGTGGCTTAAATCTCCAGGTTGGTAGACAGAGTTATTTTGATCACAGATCCAACATTTTGTTGACACTTCAAAAGTCATTAATAATAACCAATCATGCCGTTGAATTAATATCAGAAGAAATGCAAATCATCCTTCGTTATTTAGCTGTGAGACAGTACGTGATACATTAGATATCAACCGCAGTAGTTAATTATATTGTACAGTTATATAACTGACTTTGATTAAGCAGATTGATTATCTTTAAATCCTCATATGTAGCTAGGTTTAGAGATATGCATGTATTTACAGCCCTTATAAAACCATAAACGGCAAACCCCATCATTTCTGTACTAAATTTTAGCAATAATGTAATTTTGACTACATAAATGAAGCTTTACAGAAATAAATGAAAACAGCTGGTTCGTTTACAGAAATAAAAAAAGAATTGTAGCAGTGTGTTATCATCAAGATGGCGATTTATGTAAAATTTCTGGTTAGTTTGTTGCAATTTTAAATATGTGAGCAAAACTGTCAACGGTTTCAAAAATTTGTAAAATAGACGTCAATGAGCAAGACAAGGCAACTGACGGAGAAAAGTATCTTTCTGGTAGATCGCAGTATAATGGATTATATACAAATATCTCTCTACAAGTGCCTTGAAACATTAACAATTATGTAATGGACATGTATGCTAAACTTGATTGATCCAGCCATTTCAAGTAATTAATTGTAAGGCAATATTTCAAAGCAACACATTTGGTATTATTATAAACATAAAAACAACAAAAAGTGTTTTAGAAAATAATTATTTACAGCTTTTGAACTCTTAATTCTTTTTCATGTTTGTTATTGGTAATGAAAAAAAATTTATGTAATTAATTTTTTATATTTATCAAAAAGCAATTACTTTTTGAAAAAAAAAACGAAAAAGGTAAACCGATGTGAAAAACGTCATTTTGCTTTTTAGTCTTGAAAAGAAATTATTTCCTTCTGCCAATTATTGCGTATTTAAATCATCAATTTTTTTAACACCAGTTGTAGCATGGGTGAGGTCAAGACTTTTTCCGCAATCATTGACGCCGTTAACTACTGAGAGAATACAACTCCAAAAAGCAAGAGTTTGTTTTAAAAGTGACAAATCATAGTACGTGGAACGTTTCGTAGAAATTTTTTAGCATTTTCACTCGAATTCTGATTATAATATTTTGTAACCAGTAGCCCGGCCTTTTTTTACACCAGAAATGGTTTTCTTAAGAAAATCTAAATGTCAGGTGGGCTTTTTGTTGGTATAAAAACAAATTGCTGAATTGTGTGATTTTAGCATTCCCAAGGTCAACAATAAGAAGTGCATTAGTACCATAGGTGAGAAATGACCCATATTTGAGCCAAACGGCCCAAAATGGTAGGTCCCCAACAAAGTAGCCGAAGGTAACAACCACCACAATTCCAGTGGTAACAGAGCACATATGAGTAGTAATATATGAGCAGATCTCCCTACCAAGTGTTTTTTTGTGGGGTCATAATCTGGGGTGATGCAATGGGTTACGGCGTTGAATGAATTCGCCGAGTTTATATTGTGTTTTATTTGAGGGGTACTTGAGTGGCATTTGAGTGGCATTTAAGTGGCATTCGAGTTTTGATTATTATTTTACTTAATTTGAACTTATATGGTATATACATTTTGAATGTATGGCATTTAAGTTTTGATAATTTCTTTTCATAACTCGAGCTCATATAGCATCTTGAGAGAGAGAGGAGAGAGGAGATGTATCTACCTTGAATAAATTCATTGATTAAAAGCGAATCAATGTATGACTATATACATTTATTACATAATAAGTAGGGGCAAAATCTCCTCATATAATATAGCTAGATACATAATTCGAACTCATATATACATTGAATGCTATAAAATATATCAGATGATAAAGTTAAATATTCATCTATTCTTTATCGATATTTATAAGGATGATGAAAGATTTTTTGTATTTTATATACATATATAGTTATAGTAACTGTGGTAAAAGAAGTCTATTATGAAGGTTTTTATTTAAGCCAAAGTAGGCTCGGTAGATACTCCATCAGAACACACTCGTCTTTTAGCATAAAAATATGTGAGACCTCGTTTTATTTGGTTGTATGTCAACATTTTTTGATCCTTTACTACAAATCCTCGATTTTTACCCATAAACGACTTTTTTGTGTTCAATACATTTAGATAACTGTCTTTGTTCAATTGATTAATTCGTTTGTTCAAACCTTTTGAGCTAAACTTGTTTCCTTTTTCTCCCCAGCAGTAATAGGATTTAGAGTTAAGTGCAACAATTCCATCTCCGGTAAATTCTTCTTTAAACAGCCCAGGTGTTCTTTTTCCGTGTTTTAGTACTTTTTCACAACAGTCTTGCGTGCTCCATTCTAAACCCATTGTTTTGGTTCTTAAAAACTCATCCCTATGTTTGTCACAGTATGGGCGTGGAAACCAATCACCATATTCATTGTAAAACTCTTTTTTCATACTTGGTTTTACCAGTGTTTCTAATGTTCCGCTCAACGCCATGTATGCGCTATCTGTATCCATTTCAACATATTGGAAATCACTTCTGTCAATATATCTATAAATAAAAAGTTTGTTTCGATTTCAATTATTTGGAAGTTTTACTTACTTACACATAATAATGGTAGGGAATTAGGTTTCACTTACTTATCCATAAAGTCGTAGTAAAACTGTAGCATTCTCAGTTTAGCATACTGTAGCACGGAGAAACCCAAGTGTACTGGAACATTCATAGTTAGCTGAAATGATGGTGATACTGATTAGCAAAGTAAACTTGTGGAATATAAATTTTGAATTGCAAAATAATTGTTTTAAAACTTACTAGCTGTTTACAGGTTACGATTTCATAAAAATCATCTGCTATCTCTTCCATGGCGATAAATTTGTTTCCTCTGATACGAAATGAAGCTTTTCTGGCGCCTTCGATGAACTTGATGTTGGTATGTTTTTCTTTATCAGTGATTGTTTTTCCATAAGCAGCATTTCCTACCAACTTGCTAGTAGTAGCGAGTAATTCTTGACTAGGGTCTGCATCTCCCATTCTCCTAGCGTCTGAAACCGATGTTCCAAAAGCTTCAAAAGCTTTTCTAGGAATATATTCTATTAGCTGATAAACTTTGGTGACTTTCAATCCTTGTTTCAAGTACCATTTCAACAAAGGACTCATTAGCAATATCTTATCTCCGTACATACTTCCAACTAATGAGCGTTGAGGAGTCTTTAAAAACCCTTCGGCTTCAGCAAAGACTTTCATTTCATCGCTCAAGTGTTCTCTGGTTAACATCGTATTTTTAAAAATCGGAGGCATTTCGGAGAACTTTTCTTCCTCTTCCTCAGGAACTTCGATGTCACATTCAACAAATCCGAAGAATTCTTCTGATTGAACTCTCTCCAACACTTCTTCTTGATTCAGCTTTTTTTCAAGTATTTTAGGGTAGAAAGAATTGTAAAACGTGTTGACAAATTTTTGTAAATTTGTATGAGTTTTTACACGCTTCATCCAGTCACACTCCCAAATCGAGATTACAGTGTAACCTAATGCTCGAAGATATTCTTCATTTTCCATCGTAGTTTTAAACAGATTTGCTTTTGATTTTCTTCCAGTAGCTTGAAGCTCTTGTTCTTTAGCGTTGTTATAAGAGCAGTCGTGTCCATGCCAAAAACATCCGTGGAATTGAAAGACATGACGATTTTCAACACAGAAACCATCAACTGGTAATCCTCGCTGTCCGAGAGTAACTTCTCCTCCATTGAGCTGATGTCTGATATTGATTTTTTTTGAGAACATTTGGAACTGTAACCAGCTATGAGCTATCTTGCTAAATTTTACTGGTTCAGCGACAAAGGAGTTTTCGATTTTTCTTCTTCGAGGATAGCCAGTAGGCATTGATTGCATCATACACCATAAATAGAGCGCATTTGCATCAACTCCATAGATTCTATCACAAATCTTTGCTTCTTTTCCCAACCAATGTTCTCTAATTTTAGTTATACCTTTTTCGTGATATCTATGCATCACTAGACTTGGTCCACCAACTATATTTTTCTTTATTAGAGGATAAAGTTCTGCATTGCAGTTGTCAAGCAGACAAATTGGGAGAGTCTGACGAAACGAGTTACCAAGTTCATCAAAATTCAAGTATGTAGAGAGGTATGGAGGGGGTGGTTGAGGTGCTTTGTTAAACATCCATCGGATCGCTAATCCTGGTAAAGATATACCATCTTTTAACATATCAATCCCATGCTCTCTGTAGATTGATCTTTGTCTTTCCAACGCTTGAACAAATGGTTTTACATCCAAGTTGTTGTACCATTTTAAAAAATCCCTCATTGTCTTCATGTCGTTATTTTTCCATGCTTCTTGACAAATTATGTACTCTTCTTCACTGATATTCTTTTGTTTTAAAGAACTGTAAAAAGCTTCTCTTGGAGGTAGATGTTCTTGATTAAGTTGTTCCAAGTCTTTCATCCATTCATAAGGAAAAAATCCTTTTCCGGCTTCACATTTGTATGCTTTGAGATACATTTCATAGCTATATCCAGGAGCGATGAAGTTTGTGCAATCTAAAAACAAAAAAGATCCTATTCCGATAACAGGCATCTTGGTTCCTTTTTTTATAACAAAATCAAAATCTGTGTCGGAGACATCTTTCAATTTTTGAAGCAGTTTTCCTTTCATCACATTGACATCATAAGTCTGTGAATTGAAACCTAGAATAGGGAGTTTTTTCATATAGCTGTACAAATCATCCAGAACTTTTTCAGCTCCTGTTCTACGTCTGAAACGATTTTTTTCAAAATCACTACGAAACTTTTCTTCAGCTTCTTCCAGTCGTTGTAATTCACCTTCTATCTGTTTTATGATTCGCGAAAACTGTTTTTCCAATCGGCTATATGATACTTCACTAATATCATCCAAGTATTCAATGAACTTTCCAACGCATTCATCATCATCCCCATTATTGACAATACAACGCGGGTTGTTGAAGCCTGGTACGTTTGAACAAATTGAAATACTTAAAAGTTTATGCTCATTCGTGTAAATGGTTGTGTCTGTATCTCGATCTTTTTCGCAATTAGGTAACAGACACTCTATGTCAAATGTTGCAAAAAACGGATAGTATCTCAAGGAATCATCTGACCCGATATCTATCCCGAATTGAACCTTCAGTTTGTCGAATATTGTAGCAGTAGGACTGTATTGCCCTCCAGAAAACTGCATAGTTGTTGCCTCTGAGATTGAACATCTGTGTCTTTTCAGATTCCCCAATCTATCATAACAAGTAGAACAGGTTGGACATCTGTAGGCTTTGACATATCCTTCCAAGTTTGTAATAAGACTGAAGTGATTGATATAAAGATCCAAATATAGATTCTCCTTATAACTGGAGTTTGAATTCCAAATAACTGTTGAAGTCATATCATCATTTAAAGAAAACACTGTTATCTTCAGTTGAAATGCTCGCTCCAAAAGCAATAAATCAGCTTCTGTCACTCCTTTCCCATCACACCTTTTACCACTATCACCATAGATGAAACTATGATATTGTTGTTGGTACTCCTTCACCTCCTTAATTATCGGATCTTTTGCAATTCCAGCGTTTTTTTGTAGTTCTTTGTGTAATGCTAGACATCTAAAAAAACAAAGATTGTCGGTAATTCGTTTTCCTTTTGTGTTTTTTAACATGGTTCGTATGTGTCTGTTGTTAAGGAGGTGAGAGGGTAAATGCTCTGGTGGTGATCCAACTTTTCCCATTCCGAGTAGTTTGTAGAAATAAAACGAAATGTTTGTGATCAACATCAATCTCCAAGTCGTATTTGGTCTCCGTCTCAAGCTATTTGTACGATGATCAGTCTCCATAACATCAACAAAGAAGTCATCAAGATCTCCTTCAGTTTCAATCAGTTTAGCTTTTGGATATACAGTAGCATTGTTTGATGATGAGTGAAAGTATCGGAGTTCACCATCATTTTTATTTTCTAGTATACAACCTACGCTACAGTTGACTTTTGCTCTCGAGCTCAATTGTCTCCAAACTTTTTTTAGCAATTCTAACACTCTTGAATCATGATAGTCATTTTGGTAGGTATCAGCTTGGTCTCTTGGAATCCCATCCCAAAGTCTTACATTTAAAAGTTCTATGACTTTTCCAGCTCTATGTTTCGTTTTCATAGCTCCCCAATATCTAGCTATCAAATCATCCCATTCTTCATCTTGAAAAGTTGGAGCTGTGCTATCATCAACAATACCTAGGGTTGATGCTCGGGTAGGTCTTTCAAAATTTAAATCTTCCATTTCTTCTTCTTGTTCTTCCTCTTGTGCTTCTTCCTCTTCTTCTTCTTCTTCTTCTTCTTCTTCTTCTTCTTCTTCATTTTCTATCATTGGATCATTCTCATTTTCTTCAACTATCTCCTCCACAACCGGCTCTATATCTTGAGCTATTATGCTAGTCTTTGGTGGTGAAGGCTCAGCACCAAATCCTATTTGATTGATTGTTTCATCGGGTAAACGAAAACAAATGAGATTTTCTTCTAACCATTTCCAATTGGGGGAAATTTCAGGGGTTTTTTTTTCTACATTCTCCTCCTGATAATTTAAACTTTGTCTACAATAGAAATGTTAACACATAATAGTTGTTCTATAAAACATTCACATACATTTTACATAAAATGTTACAGAAGAAAAAAATGACTTAAACACCATTATCAATTAATTTTTAAAATGGAATTAGGAAAAAAGACTCAAACATTATTATTAGTTATGATTTTAAAAACTTACTGCTTATCAAAGGCTATTGTATTTTTAGTAGTTGCTGAAACTTGAAAAGTCGAAGGTTTGTCTTGAAAAGCATTTTCAAGTTCCATCTCCATTTCATTTTCATATTCAGCATTGCTTTCATCATTCATGTATTCATTATCAGCGTTTGAAAAACCAATATCATTTTGATTTTTCATGAGCCATTCCCATTCCTTATGTATGTCTACATCAGTATCATCCTCTTCTGTTTCCATAGCACTATAATAACAATAAAATCATTACTTTTTAATAGAAGTGACAATAGCACATAAAAAGGTAAGTTAAATGTCTCAGCTAATAAATTTTAACTTGTGAATAAAACTCCTAGTAGTCAGTTGGTATATTATATAGTAGATGTTGAGGCTTCAGTTACTGTTGTTAGAACGAGTGATTTATTATGTGAAAGCATTACTTTTTAAGTAGACAAAAACTTAAGTGAGATAATTAAGGCGGATAATTAAGTCTTAGCTTCAATGAAAATTTTCAAATTCACACAGAAAAACTTTTAATAGTCAGTGGATGTAGTAGTAGATGTTGCTCCTCCGATCACTGTTGTAGAACTGGATGCTTTCTGTGTGAAAACAGTGGCTCTTAAATAGGTAAAGTTGCACTGGTTGAACTCTATGAATACCAACCTTCTTTATAATATAACTATGAATCAGAATTTTGTCCACGCGAAAACCAATGCTTTCGCGGGAATAAATAATTTATTTTCACGCGAATAGAAACTGTTGCTTTCGCGGGAATACAAATTTTATTTTCACGCGGATACAAACCAATGTTTTCGCGGGAATAAAGACTTTATTTTCACGTGAATGGAAATAGTTGTTTTCGCGGGAATAAATAATTTATTTTCACGCGAATAGAAACTGTTGCTTCCGCGGGAATACAAATTTTATTTTCACGCGGATACAAACCAATGCTTTCGCGGGAATAAATACTTTATTTTCACGCGAATGGAAACCGTTGTTTTCGCGGGAATAAATAATTTATTTTCACGCGAATACAAACTGTTGCTTTCGCGGGAATGCAAATTTTATTTTCACGTGGATACAAACCAATGCTTTCGTGGGAATAAATACTTTATTTTCACGCGAATGGAAACCGTTGTTTTCGCGGGAATAAATAATTTATTTTCACGCGAATAGAAACTGTTGCTTTCGCGGGAATACAAATTTTATTTTCACGCGGATACAATCCAATGCTTTCGCGGGAATAAAAACTTTATTTTCACGCGAATGGAAACAGTTGTTTTCGCGGGAATAAATACTTTATTTTCACGCGAATGGAAACTGTTGCTTTCGCGGGAATAAATCATTTATTTTCACGCGAATAGAAACTGTTGCTTTCGCGGGAATACAAATTTTATTTTCACGCGGATACAAACCAATGTTTTCGCGGGAATAAAGACTTTATTTTCACGCGAATGGAAATAGTTGTTTTCGCGGGAATAAATAATTTATTTTCACGCGAATAGAAACTGTTGCTTTCGCGAGAATACAAATTTTATTTTCACGCGGATACAATCCAATGCTTTCGCGGGAATAAAGACTTTATTTTCACGCGAATAGAAACTGTTGCTTTCGCGGGAATACAAATTTTATTTTCACGCGGATACAATCCAATGCTTTCGCGGGAATAAAGACTTTATTTTCACGCGAATGGAAACAGTTGTTTTCGCGGGAATAAATAATTTATTTTCACGCGAATAGAAACTGTTGCTTTCGCGGGAATACAAATTTTATTTTCACGCGGATACAAACCAATGCTTTCGCGGGAATAAATACTTTATTTTCACGCGAATGGAAACAGTTGTTTTCGCGGGAATAAATACTTTATTTTCACGCGAATGGAAACTGTTGCTTTCGCGGGAATAAATCATTTATTTTCACGCGAATAGAAACTGTTGCTTTCGCGGGAATACAAATTTTATTTTCACGCGGATACAAACCAATGCTTTTGCATGAAAGTATTTATTCCCGCGAAAACAACGGTTTCCATTCGCGTGAAAATAAAGTATTTATTCCCGCGAAAGCATTGGTTTGTATCCGCGTGAAAATAAAATTTGTATTCCCGCGAAAGCAACAGTTTCTATTCGCGTGAAAATAAATGATTTATTCCCGCGAAAGCAACAGTTTCCATTCGCGTGAAAATAAAGTATTTATTCCCGCGAAAACAACTGTTTCCATTCGCGTGAAAATAAAGTTTTTATTCCCGCGAAAGCATTGGTTTGTATCCGCGTGAAAATAAAATTTTTATTCCCGCGAAAGCAACAGTTTCTATTCGCGTGAAAATAAATTATTTATTCCCGCGAAAGCATTGGTTTTCGCGTGGACAAAATTCTGATTCATAGTTATATTATAAAGAAGGCTGGTATTCATAGAGTTCAACCAGTGCAACTTTAGCTATTTAAGAGCCACTGTTTTCACACAGAAAGCATCCAGTTCTACAACAGTGATCAGAGGAGCAACATCTACTACACTTTCCATTGCAACTACTAGAAACTTTCTCTTTATAAAAGGTAAAATTTAAAACTTATTATTCCCTAGCTAACAAAGAGCAAAATTAGTTTAGCTATAATGTAAAGTATGAAATAAATAATCTTTTAGTTCCACATGAAAAGCTGAAATATATGTTATTTCTTTCTTTTTTAGAACACTATGGAGAATTTTTCTGCTTCTTACACGGATTTAAAGCCAATCGAAAACAAACAAAAAACATTCAAAACACCCAAAAGAAAAAACTCTAACTCTGTCACAAAAGAAGCAGCGATAAAGAAACGAGCTCTTCCAAAACTGGTTTTACCCACAACATCAAACAATATGGAACAAAAAGAATTGCTCACTGATGCTGACAGAGCTCTCCAGATGGCCAAATCTCTCCAAAAATGGAAGGCATGTGATTTGAAAAAGATTGGAGGGTTTCTTACACTAGCATCACTTCCTGTTCCATCAGTTTTGCAAATCGTTTCTATTGAGCAGAGTACTGGTGCATACGGAAACTACTACATTCTCACTTATCTTGATAATTCAACTGGAGCGAATTTTCAGAAAGTCGTTTGTCCAAGTAGAGTAGTTGAAAGCTTCAATGTTGATAACTACCCATTACCTTTCAACATTTTGTACTTGGGTGAGATGGAAAACTCAAAAAAACCAGAGACTACTTACTACAATGTCAAACGTATCAGTACAAAACGATTAACCACAATGGAAGCTACTGCTGAAGCTGAAAAACTGAGAAAAATGAGTGAAGAAGAACTCAAACTCGCTTACGACATCGAGTATCTCAGTAATTTCAAAGATTGTTCCATTTTTGCTTACATCGAAGTTGTAGAAAGATTCATTCCTTTCCGATTCAATGGAGAAGAATCCATTGTAAATTGCATTCGCTATGTCACTGAAAAGAATGGAAAAAGAGAGACGAAAACGCTTTTACTACCAATCAGATATAACGAGGAAGCTAAAAGATGTGCACCTGGTGTGATGATTTACAAAGGAAAAAAACAGAGTAAGAATGGAAATCCTATTCCATACCACAATGTTGTCTTCATTTCTTCAACCAACGCTAGTGATTGGGAGCAATATTGCACACAAACAAGTTCCAATGAGGTGCTAACAAAAACGAATAATGAGGATGAAGTTCTTAAGGAATTCCTAGAAAACGAATTACAAGATTTTGATGAACCACTTGGTGTTGATGGTATGTAAACTCAATATCAAATGCTGACAACAGGTAGTCTCAAGTGGCCTGTGTATTCATTGACATTACAAGTTGTACTGTTTTGTATTACTTACTATTTACTGACTCTAACTATATTATATGGAAAGATTTTCCCTACTTATTATACAATAAGTCTATATAATCATATAATAATTCATAGAAAAGTCTAAAGGTTCTCAGGTGATTAACTCACCAAAAGTTCCGGTTTTTGCAAAACATTTGAAGATCTTCCTATTTTCCCTACTTATTATACAATAAATGTATATAATCATATATTGATTCATAGAAAAGTCTAAAGGTTCTCAAGTGATTGACTCACCGAATGTTCCGGTTTGCAAAACATTTGAAGATCTTCCTATCCCAAGCATTATACGAGTGACTGGTGTGATACATCCATCAAGTAAGGAGAAGTGTAGATATTCTCAAGTTTGCTACCATGATCCTTCAGATATAAATGAACTCGAACCCAAAATACTTTTTTGTCCAGTTGAAATAGCTAAAAACTTCGGCTGTGATGATTACCCCCCTCCGTTTAACGTTGTATATTTGGGTAGAAAGGGAAAACCGAAAAATAAAAGTGTTCTTTGGTATGATGTCAGACGTGTTACCACACCTCATTTGAGGATTTTTTAAGATGCGACGTAAAGGAAAAGACTTTGCATTGATTATCATTACAAGACCTGGTGCTTTGTATTTCTTAGTCTTTACTGGCTCTAGCTATATTATATGGGAAGATTTACCCCTGCTTATTATGTAATAAATGTATATAATTATGTAAAATATTATCAAAACTTGAATGTCATACATTCAAAATCTATATACCATATAAGTTCAAATTAAGTAAAAAAATAATCAAAACTCAAATGCCACTCAAATGCCACTCAAGCACCCCTCAAATAAAATACAATATAAACTCGGCTTCAAATTAAGTAAAAAAATAATCAAAACTTAAATGCTACTTAAATGCCACTCGAATGCCACTCAAATAAAATACAATATAAACTCGGCGAATTCACCCAACGTCGTAACTCATTGCATAACCCCCAAGATCAAATCCACAAAAAAACACTTGGTAGGGAGATCTGCTCATATATTACTACTCATATGCAGTCCAGAAATGTCCAAAATAAGACTAGCATAGAAACCTCCAAGGTTTTACAAAGAAATAATAGAGAAATTTAAATTTAGCTGGAAACATGAGATTGATGCTGATTTCTGGTACTCAAATAGTCACAACTCATGTCGAGTTGTTCTGATAATTTTTTGACAAAGAATGGTTAAAAATAAACAAGTGGTAAAAAATCATACATAAACAAAGTTGAAGCCAAAAAATTGGCAAGTTCAATTCCCATAAACATGTACTCATTACTTGAAAATATGTTGCGGAAACACAATTCTGGAAAGCTGAAATCTATAACATTCTTGGTCGGTCATGCAATATGTCACTCTGTCATCCAATAATTTATGGTTTTCCATCGGGTCTGAGGCCAAAAATTTTGACAAATCATAACATCATTAATAATAGTTGCCATGGTTACTGTCATTCTGAAGAGATCATTTTGTTTCAGATAAATACAACATCAAAAACGCTCAATACCCTTCTAATATTCACACTACTTAGTACTTACATTCACCAGAAGTAAGAGAGTCAGCAAATATTGTAAGAAAACCCAAAAGTCCTGGTTGAGCCCTGCAACCCAGAATGCGATGGTACCAAAGAGAGTTGGTAAAACTAGACTCAGGGGTACATCTACGGAAATATTAGCTAAATAGAATGCAGAGAGTCTGTAGTAACCAGCCAGCCTCTCTTTGTTTAGTGTTGGTCTCTGAGGAGAAACTAAAAAACAATAATTCGCTGATTAATTACATTAATTAATTAATAACAAGCGCAACTGAAAATACCAGAGGAGCAGATCTGCTCCAAATATACTACATCCAGAGTTTGCTCAATAAATGAAAAATTAGAATAATAACTTAAAATTTTATAATTTCCTCTATAAGTATTTATTGTATTGTAACTTACGTGTAAGTGTAGAAGTGAAAATAGAGGTAAGGGACAGCTCCATAACCACAAAGTAAGTCTATAAATTATTTGAAACAGCTATTGTACCAATGTAACATAAAGTGATCTTACAGCATCTGTAAAATCTTGTAGTTTGAAAACATCTAGTGGATTTCGAAGTGGAACTTTCACAGCTCAAACAAAGGAGTAATCAACTACCCTAAATGTCACTGGGCTGACCATTTATGTTTGTTGACAAACATACCATGAGTAATTCTTGGGATGATAACAAACCAATAAGCTGTTGTTCAATTTTCGAAAACAAAGAAAATATAAGACAACTGCAAATTATTTTATACCATTCCAATTCTGTCCCTCACTGTTTCTTCCACAGTGTTTGTCTGGAACCACAACAACCCAGTTAGCACTGTGAGCGCCGCCCAGTTTCCAATGTTCCATTTGCTGAGCACTTGAGGGTAACTCTGTAGCCAACACCTATAACACAGCTTTGGTTAACATTGGAAACTGCAGTTAGAAATGAGGCTATGGTCTGAGATTAAACAGCTGTCAAACAAGTACAACCTACCTTCGCGCTATCACCGAATACTGTAACCAAAAACTTGTTGACCATCTTGAATTATATTTTTTCTGATATTTGTAAACTTCAACTTCCTGTTCATTTAGCTTTACAACATCTGGTGATCTTGTACCTGATGATATTAACAACTTGACTGAGAAAAAAGATAAAATGTACTTTTTTAGTTGAAAACATAAAATTTATTACCATATAATAAAATTTTGTAAAACAGGATTCGGTTTTATCATTAAAAACTAATGTGGGAAAGAAAAATGAAACGTTAAAATACAATTTGATTTATGATACAAGGAATGAACATTTGAAGTGTCATCGGCCATTAATATCAAGATAAGACTGTGTTTGACAGTTGAAGTCGCATGACTTTGTAATAAATACTTTATTTTCAACAGAAAATGTCTTGCAAACTCATCTCGAATCAGTCTCAAGATATAGCAACAGTATCCGCAGAAATCGACGTTTGATCATACACAAATTAGATTGCGTGTGCTTCTTTAGCGAACTTTGCATATAATTAACTTCTGTCACTGAAAATTTGCATTTTATCTTTTCTTATTTGATGCAGGTTAATCGGCTGAGACCGTTAGGGCAACCATGTTTTAATGCCCCCTCAAGTAGCACTCTATGCCGACGCTTGCCATAAAACAGTCTCATCTGCAGGAGAAGCAAAAGAAAGTCTTTTATTAGCACAACTTGAATACTGAAAGAAGCAACGAGCGTTTTTTTCAAAGACTGTTTTGCATTAATTTTTTATCCGGCAAGGCAGAGCATCCATGGAAAAGCCAAAAGACGTGCTCGGATTATTCAAAAACTGGAAATCAAATCACATATTCTTGGTTGCAGAGCAGTAACTCTACGCAACATACTTCATAAAATTTCGTAAAATATGCACTGAAAATTGATGAAATGAAATTAAAAAAAGAGGAGAGAGAGCACAACTTCAATGTGCATTCAATAAACATGTAGCATAGAATTTTGTGGCCATGAAAGGAAAAGGTGTAATTTTCTAATTTTGTACAATGCCAGCTGGAGGTCAAATAAAACAAGAGCGACTGGTGAAAGATGATTTGTGGTTTTTATATCCAATATGGTTTATAACCTGATACAAAGATTCTGTAGACAAGTTCATTTCTTCATGACTATCAAATCAGCAGTTTAACAAACTGTTCTGATTTGAAAGAGTAACATGGTTTGTTAATGGGTAACAAGTAACCAAGCACTGCAATTGGCTAGCATTTTAGAAAGGGCGATAATTCTATGGTTTGAATATTGAACACAAACTTTTCATTACCCTTGCCCTTGCCACTGTTAATGCTACCATTGCTGTAATATACAATGTCATTTCTTGTAGAAGCCATACATTCGGTCACCAGCTTGATATATCCAACACTGCTTTGTCGTACAGACTCATTCACAAAAACAACCTCTGATTGGTCGATCTTGAGTTGCGTAGGTACCAAGGCTCTTTCCTGAAATGAAGAATAAACAACTAAATCGCATACTTCAAAGGTTTAAAAACTTCATGGTGATAAAATTAACTTGAGAGAGCTAACATAAAAGTACTAAGCATTATCTATTGCGCAAAAGATATTGGACTGTTTATTTTTATATGTACTTGAAGTTGAGAGCTTGTTGTATGATCCTAGACTTCATTTCTTCCGAACTCCGGACTTGATCGATTGGAAAATTTGAAGTACTTATTGAACATATGTTATTAATTACACATTTACATATAAGTGTGTTCATGCAGAGGTCATATGAATACAATACTTACCGATATGGTAAGCTAGGTTATAGTTGGGAGGACAAGGTAGTTCCATCTTACTAAAATACTCAGAGCAGTGACTTATATCTCCATAGAAAGCTACTTGTCCTTCACAAAGTAGTAGTAGAGTATCAAACATATTAAATATCTGACTGGAGGGCTGATGTATAGTGATTATCACTGTCTTCCCCGATATCTTAGCATAGCTCTTTAGTGCAGAACACAGGCTAAATGCTGTGAAGAGTTCAACCCCGATGTTGGCTCCTGAAAGTGTTGGACAAGCCAAATGATTTACATATATTGTTGCAAGAAAAAAAAAACAGCCTTAAGATTAACTGAAGATCAATATTTCTGTATTAACGCCCAGTGCATAGAGGATTATTTTACAGCTCAATTGAAAAGTTGGTGATGATCCATTAACTTACGTCTAGTAACATAAGAGAAGGATTAGTCAGTAGTTCACAGGCTATTGATGTTCTCTTTCTTTCTCCACCAGAAAGACCTCTATGGCTCACATCCCCAATTGCTAGAACATACAAGTATATGATAATATTATTTACTATTGGAATATGACATGTATCACCTGTACAGGTGTGTCACCAATTGCATACATTACCTGTACATATATACCAATAGCTACATGTTTCACCTGTACAGGTACATAAGGGTAAACGAATTACTTGTATTCAAACATTTCCTCATATCCAGTGCATCTATAATCTCATATACACGCTTTTTCTTTTCTTTTGTTGGCATGGATCCAGGAAGTCGAAGTAAAGCGGTGAATTACAAATGATATATCTATTACACACATATCACAAGTATATGTAATTAGTCTATAGCTATATATCTATGTATATAAAGGTATTATACACATATATCTATATATTGTACTATACACATATATCTATACATTGTACTAGACACATATATCTATAGATTGTACTAGACACATATATTTATATATAGTACTATATACATATATCTATATATTGTACTAGACACATATATCTATACATTGTACTAGACACATATATCTATATATAGTACTATATACATATATATATCTATATATTGTAATATATACATATACAAACCGAGATCTGCTCCTACTTTACTACTCATACATATACAACCTACCCATATTGTCTGCCAACACGTTAGATTGGGTAAGAAGATGTCTTATTGTAAAACATATGATACTCTTCTACGTAACTGTTTGTCTATCACTTTAGAGTTCATTGTGATCACTCCTGTATCCACATTCTTTCTTCCAGCTAAACAGTTTAGTAGAGTTGTCTTCCCTGCACCTGTTTATATAATAGACTTATGAAAGAGTTGTCTTCCCTGCACCTGTTTATGTAATACACTTATATAAGAGTTGTCTTTCCTGCACCTACTTGTATAATATATTTAAGTAAGAGTTGTCTTTCCTGCACCTGTTTATATAATATATTTAAGTAAGAGTTGTCTTTCCTGTCCCTGGCAGGCAATAAACTTATATAATAGTTGTTTTCTCTATTCCTTGTTGTATAATAAACTTATACATGAGGTTCTCCTGCTTCCATATGCATATTGAAACAATAAAAGCAATGCTCTGCATGCCTTACTTCCTGTCTGCTTCGCTATGACATTAGTATTAAATAATAAGTGATAATGTAAATTAGTACGCTTGTCACTAAATGTCTGCTTTATAATGAAATACTCAGATTGGAAATAAATAATATGATACATAATAAAGTTATAAAAGATGGAAATAAAACTATATGTAATTTGGTATCTCACCAGATGGTCTCATGGTAGCATAAACTCTGTTGGTTTAGCGAACCTATTTACAACTTTTAATATGTGATTTTTGTCTACCATTACTTATCTCTGGTTTTTCTCTGTGTGTGGAGTGCTCTATGAATATAAGTCTATGCAGTATCATTTGGTAGTACGGTTGAGAGATGATGCAATATGTTAAAGTAATATTAGTCAACTTGTATATTTATTTAGCATTTCTCTCTGTAAAACCTCGCTCTTTAAGCCAATTTATGACGCGTACATGTGTAAACAAAAATTCATAAATATCTGACTATGGTTGAAAAAAAGATTCACTCAATTCTCTTCAACAGATCCGACTCTGTCCCCTCTGGTGACACACATCAGGTTCTTAACTAAGAAAACAAGAGCAAAAGTTCACTGAGATCGCAGTAAACCAATACATCAAAAATATGAACTAAAGATCATAAGTTTTGATTACTTTGAAATATTTGTGAAGATTTATTTACAACATTTGTCATTCATGCAGCTGTTTGTGACAACTAGTCCACCAGGATAACAACAACAATGACAATTTTACAGCAACGTGCCGAGTAAAAGTTCAAAATAATATCACCTATGTAAAACTGCAGATTGTTGTTTGCATGAGTGCACTATGACAGTAGTTGAACCCTGTATGCAACAAACGGAGACAAAAAATAAATTGTTTAGGTGTTTGTCTACCAGGTTTTTATCTACTTTTGAGATGAACGCACAAACAATTGGTGAAATCATGACAAAAATCAGCTCCCTTGACATCCTGGCATCACTTCAAGCAGTTTACATTATCAATATATCAAAACAACTATACAAAACAAACATTAATATTAACACATAAAAGCTGAGTAAATAGTTTTAGAAGTTTCAGTTACAATAGCACATGGTTGATATAGCAAACAGAAAGCTATAAATATCTCTTCTCTGCTGAAATCGTCAAAACGCAAAAAGCTCTGGAGTTGCTAAAAGCAGATGACCAATTAAAAGCAGTTACAAAAATTGTCGAAATCTTTTTCTTAGTTTTCGATATATTACTTGTATGTTTTAAAATTACACAAGTCAGTGCAAATATCAACAAAAATACAAGTTCAAAATACAGAGGGCAACTTTTGATTGCACCAATTTATTTCAGTGGCAACCCAAACCAAATTTAAAAGTTAAAATAAATCCAACTTTAGTTTATTTATAGCTAGCTTGACAAAATCTTCACGTTGCTGAGTTTTTAGTATCATTGGCAATTAATTTGTTATAGTATGTCTTTAACTATTGACTTGAAAGGTTAGATAAATCAGAATTTAAATCTGGTTTGAACAGTATGAGCTACTGCTTTGAATACTCTGTGACATGTTTGATAACCCTACAAAATCTCATTAATCATAGCTAAACCATAAAAGCTGTTAAAACTGTGTCTTAGATGCTTCTAGCCCTACATCGTACCGTAAATGTTGCTCAAGTTAAAACACCATCAGAGAAATTAACACCCACATAAATACTTACGTTGTCTGCCGAAAGTTGGCATAGAAATGATTTGAGAATAATTTTACCTGCCTGCAATGTAATACCTGTACTTGTGCTTTGAAAAAAACTTTCTCTTGTTCATGTAACTTTATTAGCAAAGTTATAGTTTGCAGTTTATTATAGCACACAGCGTAGCTTTTCTTCGCTGTTTTATAAATCTATTGACTTAGGCTATCCAATAACCGCTTCGTCATGATACACATCGAGGATTTTTGAACCACGGATTGTTGAAAACTTTGAAGTTTGTTTTGCTGTACTTTCATTACATAAATTTTGAAAGAATTATGCAGAGTTGTCTACAATGAAGAGAGGATAACTACGAAAAGAGCATTTCAGTGATTTGGCCGCTTACCACGCCATGATATTGTTGCGGCGAGTGATGAGCAGTTTCTGATGAAACGGTAACAATATGAGAAAAATATTGTTTTCACAAATGCGCGTTGTCGCCAAATTGTTTACGTTCCAAATCATGTGGTCTAAAATTAATTACAACACAGGAAATGAGTTTTTTTACGACTTACCAGCCAGTGTATGTATGGGTTTTCATAGCCAACAGAACTTAAGGTATAATAAGTAGGTAGTAGTGGTTAAACTCTGACATAAATAACTAAATAGTAATAAGTATTATTTATTATTACAGTGTCATTGATGATTATTATTTTTATTATTGTTTATTAACATGATGGTGAGGACCTTATGTTTTTCAAGATTATTTTATGAAGGATGGACCTTCAAGTTAAAAAACTTCAAACTGTTCATGGAGATACATCTTTCAAAGATTTAAAAAATCAAAAAATCCGTCAAAACCTTGACTAATGGAACTCTAGTGAATGAGTTATTTTGTCATCTACAAATTCGATTCAATTCTGCTCCACATTTTCTGTGTGCAGTGAAAGCTTTATAAAATGTGGAAGGAGATTGCCTATCCATATATTCCCCAAACTAGCCGTAGAATTAACAAATGGTCAGTCACAGTGTCAAAGTCAACACTGTTATGTAAGGCAGAGGTGGTCAGTATTAGCTGTCATTGAGAGGCAAAAAATGATAGACTAATGTAAATCTAGGATAAAAAATGGCAGTTCCACCCAATATGAAGATTTTTGCTCTATTAGCAGGTAGCAGGGGTGCCAATAAGTTCAAGGTCATATAGCAAAGACATTACTTTATTTTTGCCTACTTTAAGTTTCAATGTCCATTTATTCTGTGACCTTTTTTCACATTGATGCTTCCTGGTGACTTTTGTTGTGGTTTGTCCATGCCCTATCAATTTTTTTTGTTGAAAAAATTTCAAGTTTTTGACAATTTTAGGTCTTTGATCTACATTTCCTGGTGGGGATCACAGGTGCATATATTCATTCAAGTTTGTGCAATAGCCTTTTGAGTTAGAGTTACTGCAAAGATTGCAACGCTCTCAAACTGTTTGGTACTGTATTAAGGCAGGTATTAGGACAGGTATTTTGAGTACTCTACAAAGGGAGTGTGGGGGGGGGGGACTAGTAATACGGAGATTCACATTGTAATTGTGTTCAGCTATGGAATAGACAGCTTTTACCAACACTCGACAGAGCTCAAATCTCGACCCGACCTCGTCGACTTTGTCTCGACCTCGGCTCGACCTCGACTTGACTTTGACCTCTGCTCGATGTGGACTCAACCTTGGCTTAATCTCAACATCAACTAAACCTTGGCTTGACCTTAGCTCAACGTCGACTTGACCTCGACTCGATCTTGACTTGATCTTGACGTGACCTCAACTCGACCTAGACTCCACCTCAACTCAACCAAGGCTCGACCTCGACTTGCCTTGTCCTTGGGTCTGCACTCAGCCTATCAATCAACGACCAGATGCAATCAAGGCAGCTAGCCAAATCAGTTGACAATGTAAATGTATATATATATATATTTAGCCAATCACAACGCGCAAATGCTTCATGTTTGTTTCCAGTAGTGTCTAGTCATCTGCGGTGCTCCGATCTATCAATGATCATATAATAAATTACAGGCTATGCTTTGAAACAGCGAGTTTCACCGGAATCGCCTTAAGAATGGATATTAGTGAAACAATGCGCAATTTGCAAAAGGATTTCCCCTATTGCTAAGGAAAATCACTAAATATGGTACATAAGGTATTATAAAGAATCGGCTTACTCATGCATGTTGCAATCTGTTTTTGTGTTAAATATGGGCTGATTTCTAATAGCCAATCATATGTTTGTATTTTCAACCACCTTATTTACATATGTTTTATTATAAATGTGCTGATATTAGCCCAGAGATGCAGAGATTTTTTGCAGTCTGTATAAGAAAGTTGCTTGCGCAAATGCATGTACTGTTTTACAATAAAGTGATTAATAATTGAACCATTCGTACTTAGATTGGCAGGTTGCCTTTTAACTTGCCTGATTTTCCTGGATCCGGCAGAACACTATGTATCTCCATAAACATACAGTCAGAAGAAAAGCCATTACTATTGCTTGCAGTATCGCTCTCTAGTTGATTGAGTTGATTCTACTCAACCCGGTACAGCTCTGCTTAGCTGTTACCTTGTGTTGAGGTGTTGCTAGTAGTGAGATAAACTGTTAGTTGTCTGCTATTGTAAACGGGTATTTCCTCTCTAGTAGTCTTTCGGTAAGGGCAAGGTGAAATCCTTTGCAGTAGTCTGTTTATCAGAACTAAGCCCTTGCTTGGAAAACCGTCAGGATGTATGTAACCAAGTTATTCTGAAGGGAAATAAAAAGACAAATCGCTTTTTTGATTATTTTTTTGTTCTTTTATTGTGCAGGAAAACAAAAACGTACGAGAAAAATTTTTTATCCGCCATCAATAACACCTTCAACAAAAATTTCTCATTGTTTGCATCAATGTGTATCAACAATCACGTTTAAGTAAAGCCCTGTATGTAGTAAAATGATTAACGCTCAGCACTTGCCTGGAAAACTGCCAAGCACATTTGTACTTCTACACATTACTCAAAGAGTTGCACTTCCATTCAGTTACTGAGAGGAAAACTCCTCACATATGCGCTTTGCTCGATAACTTTTGAACCGTTTGTTGAATTTACACGAATCTTTTTATCAAACTGCATATCTGTGTTGCTTTATTTTCTATTCAGAGAAAATAGTTGTGCCTAGTTTATTATTGTTACTGCTATTTTTTTAAACTTTAATAATACAGTTTATTACAATAACTAAATGGAATATGTCGAATATTAGAAATATAAGGTTCCCAGGAGAGGCACAGACCTCTGAATAATACATAAATAAAGCTAATCAAGGCAGGTTCAACCATAAACCTAAATGAGTAGCCACATAGCTCGGTTCAGCTCAGTTCAGCTCGGTTCAGCTCGGTTCAGCTCGGTTCAGCTCGATTCAGCTCGGTTCAGCTCGGTTCAGCTCGGTTCAGCTCGGTTCAGCTCGGTTCAGCTCGGTTCAGCTCGGTTCAGCTCGGTTCAGCTCGGTTCAGCTCGGTTCAGCTCGATTCAGCTCAGTTCAGCTCGGTTCAGCTCGGTTCAGCTCGGTTCAGCTCGGTTCAGCTCGGTTCAGCTCGGTTCAGCTCGATTCAGCTCAGTTCAGCTCGGTTCAGCTCGGTTCAGCTCGGTTCAGCTCGGTTCAGCTCGGTTCAGCTCGATTCAGCTCAGTTCAGCTCAGTTCAGCTCGGTTCAGCTCGGTTCAGCTCGGTTCAGCTCGGTTCAGCTCGGTTCAGCTCAGTTCAGCTCGGTTCAGCTCAGCCGTGCTTTGTAATTTTTGATCCTATAAAACAAATATATTCACCTATCCTAAGCTTTCCTCCCTTGTCTCAAAGTCATTATGGCATAGTGTTGAAAGTGCATAGTCGTCACATCAATAAAAAAGACTATCTGATATATGTCAGCTATAGAAGTTTGAGAAAAAGCTAAGCTTTTTTAAAACAATAACAGTTACCTTTATGGCTTTTAATACAAAAAAATCTTTCGTGTTCTGGATCTTTCCCAACTAAACAACTACGAATCTTATGTGTTAGCAAAGATATATTCTACATCTGGATTAGTTTATGCTAGTATAACAACTGATATGCGCATGCATTTGTATGATAAAAATTCTCGCACCCATCAAGCAAGCTGAGGTTTTCTAACAAAACGGAAGACAATATAGGTAAGTATATAAAGTATTAAACTCATAGAGATAAGTAAAACATAGATATGCCAAAGCTGGAATCCCTCTCCAATCAATGTTTCTCTATTCAATAAATCATCTGTAGGAATATACAGCAGGTTGGAAATGTTGGTTGCAGATGATGTGATATTCTTACATGCAGCGTACACACTCTCCGTCTCTGAACACCTAAATAACAAATATACATATAGTGGGTAGATACAAGTCTGTAAAAATTAAACAAGAGAGAAGAAGAACTGCTGTGGAAAAGCAAGGAAAAGATGGAAATCCGAGGAAAACGGGAATTCAAGAGTTCAAACATGAAAAGAAAATCTACAAACTTTATATAAAAACCCTCAGTGCAAGTTCAGAAATGCTAAAATGGTACAAGTTCTAACATATGTACGGATATTAGCCCATTCTGAAATAGCTGTGTATGACCGACAGACTTTTTTAAAATTTAAACAATTCTGAATAAGTAATTAAACAATTAAACTACACCTATCTTACTACTAACAATGTAGCACCTGTGCTACTCAGTGTGATTGAATGTCCAGGTTTGTGGATAAGAGTTGTTTGGATGATAAAATTCAACATGTTTTGTGGACACCACAGAAATCATTAATAGTGATCAATCATTCTCGAGAAATGTCTTTGAATTGATATCAAAAAATGCAAAGAAAAATTTCTTTATTCAACTAGAGAAAAACATTAATATGTGATATATTATATATTATGTAACTATGGCTTATAGATGTAAAACTTACTGTGGCTACATTGATTAATTAGCTATTCTTGCACGTATTTAGGTTTTAGATGTCTGGATGCATTTATAGTTTTTTAAAAGCACAAACGGCAAACAATCTGAAAATCTCATCATTTTAAAAGCTAAACTTCAGCAACGGTGTAACTTTTAATACATAAATCAGGCTTTCCAGAAATGAAAAAAAAATAAAAGAACCACTCTTCAGGAAAATTGAAAAGGAACGTTAGTTTCTGTCCAAATACATTTTTTGCAGCAAAGAGAGAAAGATTCCACTTCAATGTTGTTTTATTGGAACTTAGTAACAAAATTTGTGAAGGGTAGTAGTAATATATGAGCAGATCTCCCTACCAAGGGTTTTTGCAGTAAAGAGACTTGTACAATACTTATCAGTGGGCAAAGTAGGGCAATGCAGAAACAATAAAAACATTTTTTTCTGGCAATAAAATGAGTAATCTACATGTATATCTTTACAGGCTCATTGGAACATAAAAAATTACGAAAAGACATGTAGAAACTTTTTTAACATAACTGTTCAAAATGACAGTATGCAAGAAGACATTAAAAAAAAACACAGTTGATATTAGCGTATAAAAAAACAACATGAAGTGTTTATGATAACGTGAATTTACAGGTGTTGAACAAATAACTTTTTTTCAAGTTTGTTATTGATATTGGAAACAATTGTATAATGTAGTTTTTTCCATAATTATTGGAAAACAACTTCTTCTTGCAAACGTAAAAAACGGTAAGCAATATAAAAGAAGTTCCTTTTGCTTTGTAATTTTCGAAAAAAAAATTGCCTCTTTTTGTCTACTTGTGGCTGTTTAAGACACCAGTTTTTGCACAGCACTTGGCAGTTAGGACAACTATTGTGATGAGACAACTCCAAAAACCAAAAAGTTGTTTCAAAAATGTCAACCGCCAGTTAGCTTTGAATATTTCACACTAAATTCTTAGCACTTTCATTCAACTTCTTATAATTCTATTTTGTAGCTAATACCTATGCCCTTTGTTGTTACAAGAAACGGAAACGTAATAGATATGAACAAAAGTTTGAACTTACGTTATGGAGAAGTTAAATACCACAATAAAAGTATTCACTACGTCTTCGTAGAACAAATGACAAAAAATAATGGATAATGGATAATTAATAGGCCATGTATGGAGAGAAATGTTAGTTTCAAACATAATTATAAGTAGTAATGTAGGAGCGGATCTCTGGCATGGAGTCTAAAAACAAGGTTCTCCTGGTTCCAAGTGTTTTTTTATTTTTATAACTAATAGGCTATGTATGGAGAAAAATGTTAGTTTCCAGCATAATTCAATAATTCAATAACTATTTATAGATTAACAAGCAAACAGCAGTGAAGATAATTCACAATTTAAAACATATTTAACACAAGGAAAAACAAAATGGCATCGCTATAACCAACTATAGTTAGTGAAGTTTCCCTTTGTTGTACGGGAGGTTTTTGAGACTTGCTATAATGCATGAAATTTAGGAGAAATAAAACTGGTCCATTAAAATGAACAAATAAGACTCGCTCATTATAATTCATTTAGCGTTCGGTTTCATTTTTCGCCTACCAACAATATACGTGAGAAATTGTTGATTATTTTTTGTGAGCTACTTTTGCTGAGCCTAAGGTTCCAAAAAACATAAAATTTAATTGCATACATAGGGCTTGCTGTAATACTTACAGTGTTGCACTGATTCAGAGATAACACCTATAAGTAGATTTACCATGACATCATTAAACTAACCTGATCCTTGCATTCCCAAGGTCAACAATAAGAAGTGCATTAGTACCATAGGTGAGAAATGACCCATATTTCAGCCAAACGGCCCAAAATGGCAGGTTACCAACAAAGTAGCCGGAGGTAACAACCACCACAATTCCAGTGGTAACGCAGCACATTTGCAGTCCAGAAATGTCCAAAATAAGACTAGCATAGAAACCTCCAAGGTTCTAGAAGGAAATCATAACAAAATATTAATTCAGCTTCAAACATAACATATTCGATAATTTATAGTACCGTTTGTTTCTTATATACTAAATTAATAATTTTCTGACAAAGAACAATAAAAACTAGGCAATAAATGGAAACAACTTCTTGCATAAATGAACTTGAAGCAGAAAAAATGGTTAATTTCATAAGCTTGGATTAGTTATTTCAGAAAATTTTGTGATAACGCAACTCCTGAAAAATTCAAATCTCACTTGCTCATGCAATGTATCAACCTGTCTTTCAAAAATTTCTGGTTTTCCAGAAAATGTTGAAAAATCATGTCACCATTAATAATAACAGCCATAGTTGCTGTCTTTCTGAGAAGATCATTTTGTTCTAAATAGCTACAACCTCAAAGAACACACAATACCTCTCCAATACTTACACAGGCTACATTCACCAGAAGTAAGAGAGTCAGCAAGTATTGTAAGAAAACCCAAAAGTCCTCGTTGAGCCCTGCTACCCAGAATGCGATGGTACCGAAGAAAATTGGTACAATTAAACTCAGCGGTAAATATACGGAAATATTAGCTAAAAAGAACGCAGATAGTCTGTAGTAACCAGCCAGCCTCTCTTTGTTTAGTGTTGGTCTCTGTGCAGGAACTAAAAAACAATAATTCTCTGATTAATTACATTAATTAATAACAAACACAACACACAGCTGAAGATACTAGAGCTTGCTCAATAAACATCACATAAGATATCATAACAGCCCCTGTAATAAGTATTTACTCTGATGTAACTTACATGTAACTGCAGAAGATAAAACAGAGGTAAATGACAGTTCCATAACCAGAAAGTACGTCTACAAATTAGTTGAAATAGCTATCAAAATAACTTAACAGAAAAGGGTCTTACAACACCCGTAAAATATTGTACATAGTTTAAAAACGACAAGTGGATTTTAAAGGGAAATTTTTATAGCTCAAACAGATGAGTAATCAACAACCCTCAATGTCGCTGGGCTATTTATGTTAAATGTTAATTCACAATCCAACTTCTAGCATTTTTACATTCTTAATAAACAAATTAACTGTTGCTTAATTTTCAAAAAAAAAGAAAATATAAGACAACTGCAAATTATTTTATACCATTCCAATTCTGTCCCTCACTGTCTCTTCCACAGTGTTTATCTGGAACCACAACAATCCAGTTAGTACTGTAAGAACTACCCATTTTCCAATATTCCATTTGCTGAGCACTTGAGGGTAACTCTGTAGCCAGCACCTGTAATACAGCTTTAGTTAACATTGGGAACTATGGTTAGAAATGAGGCCATAGCCTGAGATCAAACTGTTGGCAAACAAACACAACCTTACCTTCTCGCGATCACTGAATACTGTAACCAAAAACTTGTCGGCCATCTTGAATTGTATTCTTTCTGGTATTTGTAAACTTCAACTTCCTGTTCACTTAGCTTTACATCGTCTGCTGATCTCAGACCTAATGATATTAACAGCTTGAGTAAGAAAAAATGGCGAAATGTATTTTTTTAGCTGAGAATATAACATTCATTACAATATCGTAAAAAAATAAATTTTGTAAAACAGAATTGAGATTATCATTAAAATTTGATGAGAGCCAGTTAAAAGGATTTAAATACAAACTGATACGAAAGACAACAAATGAACATTTAAAGTGTCATCGGCCATTAGTATCAACAGGAGTCGGTATTTATAAATCGAGGTTTCATGACTTTGTAATAAATATTTAGTTTTAGTGAATGACAATAATAAACTGGTTGCTTACTACGTTTATCTCTACAGCAAGTGCGCTAGAACTTAACCCACAGCTGTCGGAAAGATACTGTGCCGGTGGAAAGTCTTACAGTGCCAGTAGCACAGTGTACAGTGCCGGTATTGACCGCTGCAGGGCCGATATTGACCCCTACCGACCCGGTATGGTGACTCGGGGCCGGTAAAAGATGGCCGCCATAGCAGAGGACCTTCGAAACCAGCTAGGATCCTGCTCTAGGACAGGAACAGGAAACACCCTTCCTCGTATCTACCTTGGGACCCTGTAGGAAAATCTAATTGGAAAATAGGAGATAGGACTCCGCCTCTAGCCACTTGGCGACTATTACGTTTAAACCTTATTCATTGCATGATTTGTCAGTTATTTATATATGTAATCTCATTGGTCTAATCACTTCCTGTGCCTTTACTTTTACATGATTTTATGCTAATTACTTCCTGCCAGCTACCTATAAAAGGGCTGGAACTGTTCATACTCTTTGCATTCATTTCTCATGTCTTGCCAATAACCCTAGTGGATTGCCACCCTAGTACTTTGGTTGTTGAGGAATAAAGGCAATATTCAAACCACACGCTGTGCTGTTTGTTTGCACCTTGGGCTCTGCCTATGCCGAATGATCCAGCTGTGTTTACCTAGTTGTCACTGTCGAGCAGCATAGTGTCCCCTCTAGAGAGAGGCATAGTACTCGAGAATAGTGGATATTCGTAGAAACAAGACCGAAATCCATTGCACAACAATTTCTATCGAAATAGATGTTTGAAAATCTTATATTCATCACAATATAATAAAAAATATATTGCTGTAATGTATATTTGAGTGATCATTAGAAATTGATGAGAGTTAGAACAAACAAACATTCAAAAAAGAGTTGATGTGGAACAAAGAAACATTTAAAGTGTCATCGCCATTCCTATGAGCATGAGTCAGTGTTTGTAAATTGAGGTTTTGTGACACTGTAATAAATATTTGATTGTTAACAGACAAAGTAAGTAGTATGGTCTCGTCTTGTACATGTTTTGAAATATAACAATTAATGTCACTTTTTTGACGGTTTAATAAAAAGAACTATGTGCGTAGCGTAATTGAAGGCTCAGGATGAGAAATCAAATTTAACAAAAATAGTTGTTACAGCTTCTTCATAAACTTTTAATTTCGTTTTGATTTAATTTGTTTTGCTGAGTGGTTAGGGCAAACATGTTGGATAGGCCCGATATACCTGCACTTGCTGTTAAACAGTTTCATCTCCAGGAGTAGTTTAAAATGATTTTTTACTTGTCCAACTATAAAACTGATCGAAACAAAACCGTTATGCTGCAATTACTGACATGCAATACACCATTATTTGACCAGGAAAGCATTCACGGAGAAGCCAAAAAACTTGCACGTATTGTGGTAGATTTTGGTGAATGTTAATTGTAATGTTAATTGCATTTGCTAGCAAACACAAACAATCAGTGTTCCAGGATTCCACTCACAGCCATCGCAAAAGTTCTGTACCAGTGGAATACCAACCCGGTACAGTGATACTAAGCCGGTACAAGATGGCCGTCTTGGTGGAGGATCCTCAAAACTATCTAGGAACTTGCTCTAACCCTGGAGCCAAAAATACCCGACCTCGGAGTACCAGATATTTCGACCAAAGCTAGATATAGCCTAGGAACGCTGCAAGGCCTACTATTGGACAATGGAGATAGGACTCCGCCCATTAGCCACTTGGCACCATTTACCTTTAACTCTGTTTCATTGCATTATTTGCTCGTTATATATATACTTATTATGATTGGTTAGTTTACTTCCTGTGTATGTAATCTTATATGTCTTATGCAAATAATTTCCTGCCAGCCTGCCTGTATAATGGCTGGCAACTCTGTACCTCATTGCATTCATTCATTGTGCCTTGGCAATCACCCTAGTGGGTAGACACCCTAGGACTTTGGTTTCTAATAAATAAAGCAACTACTCAAACAACACTCTGTGTAGTTTGTCTAAGCCATGGGCTTTGTGCTTGCCAACTGATCATGGTTGTCACTGCCATACCGGCACAATGTCCCCTCTGGAGAGAGGTAGAATACTCGAGATTAGTGAAATTTTGTGGCAACCAGACCGAAATCCATTACAGTATTTTATAGTGCTGGAAACCGAACTTCGGAATCTTGGTTGCATTGCTGAAACTCTACACTAAATACTTCAAGAAATGTCGCAAAAATACAATGAAAACTGATAAAATAAAGAAAGAAGGATGAAAAAGTATTGTCTACACGCGCAATCATCAAAAATGCAACATAGAAGCGTAAAGATATCAAGTGAAGTGTTGTAATTATCTATACTTGTAAAATGGTAATTGGAAGTCGAGTTTGTATAACACGAGCTACTGGTAAGAGGCAACATGGTTTAAATGTAAAATAATTTGTAGCCCTGAAACAACTGCACCGTAGAGAAGCTTGTTTCGCTGTTAACATTGATTTTAAAATGTCAAAAAATTATTCCTATTTGAAAACATAGCCTGTTATGCTAATTTTATGCGGTTATAAAAAAATCAAACGCTACCATTGGTTAGTGTTTTAAAACAAAAGATGATTCAACCATTTCAATAAAGAATGCAAACTTCACAATTTACTCACCTTTGACATTCTCAATGCCGCCATTGTTGTAATATACGATATCATTTCCTGTAGAATCTACAGCTTCAGCCACCACATTTGTATATCCTCCACTGCGTTGTTGTACTTGCTCGTTTACAAACACAACATCTGATTGTGAGGACTTGAGCCTTGAAGAGTACCAGGATTCACCTCTGAAATAAAAAATAAATATGTAAGCCTCATATTTAGAAGTTTTAAATATTTCATGGTAAAATAAATTGACTAAAATGGAAGTCATCAAACAATATGTATCAATCAGGCTGTTTCCATATTTACTTGAGCTGGAGAGCTTGTTGTATGATCCTAGATTTCATTTCTTCTGAACTCTTGACTTGATCAACTGCAAAGTAGGAAATACTTGTTAAACACATACTTTATCACACATTTACATATAATTGTGTTCATGCAAGGGCCATATGAACACAATACTTACGAATATGATCAGCGAGGTTATAGTTGGGAGGACAAGGTAGTTCCATCTTACTAAAATACTCAGAGCAGTGAGTTATATCTCCATAGAAAGCTACTTGTCCTTCACAAAGTAGTAGTAGAGTATCAAACATATTAAATATCTGACTGGAGGGCTGATGTATAGTGATTATCACTGTCTTCCCCGATATCTTAGCATAGCTCTTTAGTGCAGAACACAGGCTAAATGCTGTGGAAGAGTCCAACCCTGATGTTGGCTCCTGAAAAAATAAAATGTTATATATCTAGTATTGTGAAGAGGAAAAAATGTTTTATGATCCCCTGAAAATTAACCCTTTTTTATTAAAAAACTGTGCATAAAAACTTATTTTCCAAAATACTTAAAAAATTGGTGATGATCCATTAACTTACGTCTAGTAACATGAGAGAAGGATTAGTCAGTAATTCACAGGCTATTGATGTTCTCTTTCTTTCTCCACCAGAGAGACCTCTATGGCTCACATCTCCAATTACTATAATATAAAAGTTTATGATAATATTATTTATTATTAGAGTACGACATATTGTAGTGGATCTTATGACCTCACAACTGCAGAGTGCCAGGCATGCCTTCCTTGAGTCTGGTACTGCCAGAAACCTTCCAGAAAATCAGTTATCAACCCTGCCCAGCCCTGCAGCTACTACTACCGGCCCTGCAGCCCATCTATACTGGGCCGGGGAGAAACTAGACTAGTCTCAAAAGATGTAGAAGCCTGAATCCGCGACATAACCACCATCATAATTGCCAAAACTCTTAGATCCCAAGCGATAACAGCTCGTTAACTTTACCTATATTGCGCCATCACTTCCTGCGCTGTGACTCGGCAGTATTGCTCCTAAAGCTCCGCCCCTACTTCTTGGTGCCTTATTTAGCTAACCTTGTTTCAACCTATTTGATTATTTGCTAATTATAATCTGTTTGTTGATTCGTATATTTATGTCTTACTTATTTGTTATTTGTCACCTCTATAATCAGGCCAATCATTTTCTGTGCCTCTGCCTATAAAAGGCAGAGTTTTGCTTACACTCCTTGCACTTGTATCAGGATACTGCTTGTGATTGCCTCCAAGTAGCAAGATACTTTGTCACTATTGCTTTACACTGATTTGTTGGAAAATAATAAAATGGTGATTACTCTGAAGCATTGAGTAGTTAGTCTGAGCCGTGGACTCTGTTACAGTTGTGGAATTGGAGATACTTCTCTGTTGAGTTGGTTGCTAAATAACCTCGATTAAAGAGAGGTTTTTTTGTCGGTAGCATTTTGGCCGGCCCCCAGAAATCCGCTACAATATATCAGCTTTACAGGTATATCACTATCTGCATATATTACTTGTAAACTAATATACCAATAGCTACATACATCAACTGCACAGGTATACCAGGTATAACAGGTATAACAGGTATACCAGGTATAACAGGTATAATAATATACATCTTACTTGTGTGGAGGCATTTCCTCATATCAAGTGCATCTATAATCTCATATACTCGCTTTTTCTTTTCTTTTGTTGGCATGGATCCAGGAAGTCTAAGTAAAGCGGTGAACTACAAATGACATAATTATTACACACAGATCACAAGTATACGTACTTAGTCTATAGCTATACATCTATGTATATCTATGGTATTACATACATCTATGTATATATAGTTTTATATACATATATGCTTATAAATAGTTTATACATACTATTATATACATATATATCTAATAGTATTGTACACTAATACCCCATGTACATCTACCGATTAGCTCCCAATTTGCCCTTACCGATTGGGTGATTTTGCAACTTCTGTTTCCGGTTAAGTCGCCAAACAATCGGTAAGGCCTGATTTAAGTCAATTGGCAGGTTTTGACACAAATCAAAAAATCGGTAGGCAATTCGTGATTTGACCAATCATGTCACTGTTTGCGATTTTAATGCTTCCAACAAAACACTTCTCAAGTGCAATTATTTTTAAATAAAGAGCCGTTTTTGAGCGTCCTGTCTTTGTTGTTTTGAAGCACTTTATGGCCAACTATGATATGAATACAGCGAGTTTGACCGGTATTGCTTGAAAATAGCAAATTGAGAAAAAAGTAGGGGAAACACCTTGACGTCATCTCCAATCGGTAAGGACAAATCGCTAGCTAATCGGTAGATGTACATGTAGCATTATATGTATATATAGTATTACATACATCTATGTATATATTGTAATAGATTTGCATTATTAGACATCCGGATGGTGTGCTGGTGAGTTGAAAGCCAAAGATAAAGACCAAGGCCGAAGAGCATAAGCGAAGTGAAGCTCGTTGCTAATGACTGACCGTTGTTCATAACTGTATTATTAAATTGCATTGTGATTATGATATATAAAGTAATTATACTGTTGGAGATTATCTCCCCTTGTTTGTTAACAAAAGGTATAAACGTACAAAAAAGGGGAAGATAAAGTTGGAACTAATGCCATGTTATGTTGCATTGAAAATTATTATTCATGTGTGTTTTTGAATTACATTTTATCACTTTATATTGATGAACACAAGACTTTTCTAGTGAGCCGCACTAGTTTCCGTTTTTATATTGTATACATAAGTTTGGCTGAGCCAGTTGGCTCAGGGCAGTTGGAGCTATACTGATCAATAAAGAGAGTATTATCTTGAAGTAACTCTTCTTATTGCACTTGACTTTTCTCTGTTGACGAGTTAGTCTGGATCTTTGGACCTTTCACCCCCTCCCGAATTCCTTCGGTCCTTCTCTATTCATAGAAAGGATCCTCCCCTCCCCCTCTAAGACCGGATCTACTAACTTATTGAAGCTGCTAAAGCTGACATAAGGTAGTAAATTCGGCAGTGACACCTCGTAGTCATCCAGTGTGACCGAAAGGGTGGAAGATTGTGGCTGAACTTAGTCACAAGTTGCCAAAATCTTCTACATTGGTGGCAGCGGTGGGATTGGACGAATCTCATCCGGTCACACCTAAGGACTACGGAGGAACTGAGAAAGGACTTCCACTCTTGGATTCAAAAGACCCCCCCCCCCCTTCCGAATGACAGACAGGCAACAGCGCCGAGCTAGTAGTGCTGGACGGCAACCCCAACTTGCAGGAATGGATGTGCTGGAGAGACTGACCGAAGCCTTTCGGAGCGCAGTACAGCCTCCCAGACAAGCCCCTTTTAAAACACCCCGCTACGAAGACAAGGGGGACGTAGAATATTTTGTAAACCGTTTCGTAGAAGTAAGTGCGGCTAATGATTGGAATCAGGAAGCAGCCTTGCTGCATCTAAAAGAATCCCTGCGAGGAGAGGCTCAAGACGGTGGGAAGCCAAACACAGTGGCAGGAGTATTCAATGCCCTACGCGCTCGTTTTGGACTCACTGCCCGTGAAGCTAAGGCGCGTTTAGGAAGTTTAAGGAGGAACTTCAAAGTTCCATTGCATGATCATGCCAATGAGGTGGAGAGACTGGTCAACATTGCATATGAAGACCTGCCTCCCCTACACAGAGAAAGAATGGCCTTAGATACTTTCTCTGCTACGCTGGGTCACGCTTACTTACAGCGACACCTCTTGGCCGTACAACCCCTTACGTTGGAAGACGCCGTAAGGGCAGGAGGAGAATTTCTACAGATTCGGACTGTAGGAGAAGACAGGCAGGCACAGATCCGGATGATTGAGGATCAGGAAGAGGAAGAGCCTCCTAAACCACAGAAGGTGGCACCTGTAGTCCAAGACCCTCTCAATATCCTCATGAAAACCGTCCAACAACTGGCTGAGAAAATAGAGCAAATGAGTAAAGAGCCACAGGCTATGCCCGAAGTCCCACAGATCCGGATGGAAGCTCCACCTAGTTGTTGGAGCTGTGGAGGGAAGGGACACCTCCGAAAGGTCTGCCCGTCCCAGCCTTGGCCATCAGTAGGTAGAGACAACCGTCGAAGGTCGGGAAGCGAGCAGCGCCCGCAGCAGTAAACAACAAAACTGGCTGTGAAAGGGCACCCCAAAATTCTAGAAAAACAAACGGCCCAGTATCTAATTATAACCCGTCTGGAGAAAGGCCCCAACAGAGGAACTACAGAGAGACCCCCCGACACGACCCTTGGGAACTACCAATCCGGAATAGGTATGCACCACTGACAGAAATGGATGATTCGGATTCAGAAGCCAATCTAGACCCATTTCCTTACCCCTCCCCTGCCATACCATCCTTGCTGGATCTACCCAGGTTGTCACCTACCGGACCACTCATGGAATCTCCTCATAAGAAAAGGGTAAGGACTCAGCCCAGACCTCAAGAGTCGGCTGAGACCCCTTTCTTAATGCCTACGGAACGTCCCTCCAGACCCAGACAAAGAAGAGACCCTCTTATTCCGGAAGTGAAGCCCACTGTGCCCGCTGGACTGTATTCTGACAGACCCTACGAGGCCAGCTACTTCGTACCTGGAAAACTAGAAGGGAGAGTTGTACACTTTTTGTTAGATACCGGCTGTACCACAAACTTGCTGTCAAAACACGCCTACAACCAATTACCCCGGTTAGTCAGGAATCAATTGGAAGAAAGCAAGTCCTACGGATTGATGGCAGATGGGACACAACTCCCATTCTATGGAAGCATAAGACTCCCCCTTCGGATTCGTGATATCAAGACAGAAGCTACGTTTGTAATCAGTGATATTCATGAAGATGCCATTCTGGGCATGCCATTCTTGGCCTCACATCAGTGTTCGCTGGAGTTTCACCATTCAATACTCATATTGGACGGACAAGAGCTTCAATGCACTGATAAGCATGGACGGTTACTGATCAACAATATACAAGTGATAAGAGACACCCTCATACCCCCTTGTACCAAAATGACGGTCATGGCCCGCGTCAATACACACAACTTCTGCCCCATAGGACTGGTGGAGGGACAAGAAACAGGGCCCCCCATGGCAGCTAGCTTGAACCAGCGGGACCCTCAAAGACGACTCCTGATACGATGCCTTAACCCTACGAACCAGCCCCTCGAACTTAAGGCCGGAAGCACGGTAGGAAACTACAAAGGTGTAGAACTTCAAGATATTGATGAGACTACACCCTACCTAACAGAACAACAGACCAGAGACAGACGGAATGACTCCCAAAAGCAAAACGTGCCTATGCACGTCCAGAAGCTCTACCAATCTGCCTGCCAGAATTGTAAGAACCATGGTGAAACAAGACAACTGGCAAGCTTGTTAAGAGAGTATAGTACCGTGTTCAGTATGGGAGAAGAAGACATAGGAAAGACCACATTGGTGGAGCACAGTATTCCTTTGCTGCCTGGAGCCCGGCCAATCCGGCAGCACCCCCACAGGCTTGGACCCCAAAAAGAGGCAGAGGCCGAAAGGCAAGTAGCCCAATTGTTAGAAAAGGGATTGATAGAGCCTGCAACAGGCGCCTGGAGTTCCCCGGTGGTCCTAGTTAAAAAAAAGGACGGGTCCTGGCGCTTCTGTATAGATTACCGGAAGTTAAATGCAGTAAACCACCAGGATGCTTACCCCCTCCCTAGAATAGATGAGAGCTTGGATGCGTTAGCCGGTAGTAAATATTTTAGCACGCTAGACTTGGTCAGTGGGTATTGGCAGGTACCCTTGGACGCTGATGCAAGCGAGAAGTCCGCTTTCTCTACTAGGACAGGTTTGTGGAAATGGAAGGTGTTACCTTTTGGATTGACCTCCGCACCAGCTACGTTTCAACGGCTAATGGAACGGGTCTTACAGGGTCTCCATTGGAAGACGCTACTTCTATACCTAGATGACATAATTGTCATTGCCCCAGATTTCCCTACTCACATACAGCGATTGAAGGAAGTGCTGGAGCGCCTAAGACAAGCCGGACTCAAACTCAAGCCAAGCAAATGTGAGCTGCTCCAGAGAAAAGTGAAATACTTGGGACACATTGTCAGTGCTGAAGGAATCGCTACCGATCCGGAAAAGGTGGCCGCTATCAGGGAATGGCAAGCTCCGAAAGAGCTGAAGGGATTGCAAGCCTTCCTGGGAACCGTAGGTTACTACAGACAATACCTTCCGGAATTCTCTACCTTGGCCAAACCCCTCACCAAACTCACCAGCAAGCATACCCCTTGGGAATGGGGAGATGCACAGGAAACTGCTTTCCGACAATTAAAACAAGGCATGACGTCGGCCCCTATATTAGGTTATCCAGAGGCCACAGGAACGTACATCTTGGATACGGATGCTAGTAACGTTGGAGTGGGAGCCGTCCTGTCTCAGCAGCAACAAGGACAGGAACGTGTCATAGCCTACTTTAGCAAAACATTAAGTCCATCCGAGAAAAACTACTGTGTGACCCGAAAGGAGCTACTAGCAGTGATCAAAGCAGTTAAGCACTTTCGGCCTTACCTCTATGGCCAGAAGTTTCGTCTGCGGACAGACCACGCTTCCCTGATATGGCTGTGTAGAAGAAGGGAGCCCACCAGTCAGGTGGCCTGTTGGATGGAGATACTGTCCGAGTTTCAATATACAGTAGAGCACCGCGCGGGACTCAAGCATGGCAATGCAGATGGACTGAGTAGAAGGTGTCCAAAAGATTGTAGACAGTGCCATCACATAGAAGAGAGAGATGGAGGACCATCTAAACAAGAAATACGAAACGGAGAGTGGACAGGAGCAACTAACCGCAGTCAAACAGAGGCCTTCAGGCAGAAGGATAAGGAGCAAGAGGCTCATCACGTTGACCGGTGCACCGAGATGGAGTTGCTAGAAGCCCAGAGGACAGGCAATCATCCGGTGGCCCTCCTATACAGAGCCATCAAATCCGAAATCCCTCTCACCAAAGGACAATTGGAAATGGGAAGCAGTGAACTAAGGAAGCTGGAGCAATGCAAGGAATCAATGCGGATCCGGCCCGACGGTATTCTTGAGATACAGGTCTCCCCTAAAGGTAGAGCTAGATGGTGCACCATTTGCCCAGCTAGTCTGCGCGGAACAATTCTCTGGCAAACCCACGCCATGGCCCACCAAGGAGTAATAAGGACCCTGAAGAGGCTACAACTCACTTGGTACTGGCCTGGCATCACTGCCGATGTCAGGCGTACAGTACGGACATGCAAAATCTGTCAGAGAGCCAAGACCGGAGGGACCAAACCTACAGCAGCCCGGCAACGAATGTACGCTGGCCGACCCTGGCAACGAGTGGCAGTGGACCTCGTTGGCCCCCTCCCAGAGACCGCTAAAGGAAATGCATGGATACTGGTACTCACCGACCACTTCACGCGGTGGCAAGACGCCATCGCTATTCCGGACGCTACAGCCCCAGTAGTGGCGGCAGCTCTTGACGAGAGAGTGTTTTGCTATCTTGGTCTTCCAGAGCAAATACACACTGACCAAGGCGCCCAATTTGAGTCGCGTCTAATGCAAGAATTGTGCCTCCTGTGGAAGATAGAAAAGACACGAACTACCCCCTATCATCCGCAAGCCAACGGGATAGTGGAAAGAAATAACAGAGTGTTGGGAGACTCATTGAGAGCTTTGCTGCTCCGGAGGGGACAGGAAGAGTGGGATCTCTTGCTGCCACAACTAATGAGAGCTTTCCGAGGCACCCCCCATACTACCACAGGTGAAACTGCAAATTTCTTGATGCTTGGAAGAGAGTTAAGGCTGCCGGACCAGCTGTCCTACCACCCTCCACTCACGGATAACATGCCCATGCATGAATATGCACAAGCCTTGAAGGATCGGTTAGAGGAAGCACATGAGGCCCTGCGAGAGGAACAAGTACACATCCGGGGTGAGGATGGAGAGGAGCCCTCATTGTTTGCCCCAAAGGACTTAGTCTGGCTAGAAAATAGAAGATGAAAAAAGGGAGAGAACCCAAAACTACAGGCCAAATTCATCGGACCGTATGAAATTATAGAAGCATATCCCAACCATTCTTACTTAATTGATAGAAATGGCCAACAGTCCGTACAGAATGAGAGCCGCCTGAAGTTATATAAACCATGTGCTGATCAACGGGGACAGGCCCCTGCAGCCACGGAACCACACAGACGGCCAAACATGAAAGGTGCCACCAGAGCTCGGCGTAGGGAGCCGCCCCCCACTCACTGGATGTGGAAGTGCGACCACCTGAAGTAAATAGGGAAGACCCCCGAGAGCTGTCTCGACAGATGCAAAGAGAGTTGTTGGACGCCCTACCCAGACTCCTTTTCCCTCCAGCACCAGAAGTAAATCCCCAACCCATCTCAGAATTGGAAAGAATGGAATTGACCCCCATAGAAAGACCCTCCGGATCTGGAGAAGTTCAACCCCCTTTCCCTGCCCAACCAAGTCAAGAAGTCAGTGCGGAACCTAGAGAACAGAGGCCCAAGAGAAACGTGGGACCCCCAATAAGGTACGGAGAACAGTACTGCCATCAGACCAGCTCTTCAAGACAAAGAGGTGTTGGAAATGATCCAGAGAGAAGGTTACACACCCCCCATCCGGATGATAGGAGAATCAACCATATTCCATGTACCCAGGACCCCATCTCTGTTATTAGTGGACAACCAGTCAGAATACCCCCTCAGGAACAAAAACAAGGAGAAAATAGAAGAGTCGGAGCTAGAAAGAGACAGAAAAAAAGAGAACAAATCACCCCTAGGAATCAACCAATGATAAGACATCCGGATGCAGTAAAAGGTTTGTCCCCCACACCCACATTAACCGAAAAATTACACTTATCAGTAAAAAGCCCTAGTAGGATGCCTCCCACACAGGAAGTTGAGAGAAGCAACACAGAAATTAATAACAAGACAACCAAACCATATCCGGTCCTAAAAACACCCTTAGAACCCCCTACAGGAACCCCAGTGAGTCAGAGGATGACAGGAAATGTACAGCTGTCATTCACACAATCTGAAAATGCGAACAAAAGAAAAAATTATCCGGATCGGACAGAAATTGCCAATGCCCTACCTGAAAGAGCCCCCCATAATGCAACCCCCACAGAGCCTCCCAGCACTCATGAGCAGCAGCCAAACAGAATGCTCGAACCTAGCCATATGCTCAAGCAGACAACATTACAGCTGCCTTCATTTACTAATAGTAGTGCAAGCAGTACACATACAGCTGAGCAACTTCTAGCCGCACTTGCAGCAGACATGGAGCATACGGAGCTAAATACTCCAGGTAAGCTGGCTAATATGCTTGGCAAGTTGGAGGAGGTTTTGGGCAGTATATGTTTGGGACAACAAGAAACAAATGCAGTGGCAGAGGAAGAAATTATGAGTAAAGAATTAAACATTCCTACACCGAATTACTTGAAAAATAGAGATCTAGAAGAGCAATTTCTTGCCAAAATAAATGAAAGAACTTCCTATCCCTTGCAATCAAAATCTACAGCAGAAAAAGGCTGTGATTTCTCAAAGAAAAAATTAGAAGTAGAAACAACGGGCCGAATGGAAGGGCAAAAACCAACCTCTTTGCTCACCGAATCAACCCCCACTTGTTTCGGTCACACTGCTGTTGTAGTTAAAGGACAAAAGAAAGAAGAAATGTGCTCTCTGCAAGAGTTAATGGAGGACCAGTCCTTTCCGGGTGGCTATATGGAACTGATGGATCCAGATGAAGAAGATGCCATCCTTAATGATCAAGATATACCCCTTCCCCCCGGATTAGCCCAACCATTGGATGACATAGCCAGTGAGGAATTATTGGAAGATGTCCCTGCCGATACAGCCATGGAAGAGGAAGTAAGAGGACCATACATAGCCACCACCCCTCCGGATTGCCCCCCATCCGGTCTAGGTGAGACCTTACACCCTCTTTCAGGTCATATAGTAAAAGGATATAAGACCACCTTAAATAGTGACCTTGCATTTCTTCCGAAAACTATTGCTGATTTCCCCCCTTTGAAAAGAGCAGACTATGCCAAAACTAAATCCGGATTCCCTTGCCCCACCGCTATACAAAACCCTCTACACCCCTCCTCCCGTATTAACCATTACCTATCCAGTGATTTACCCAAAACCTACAGTGCCATATTACAAGAGCCGTCCCCTGCGTCTGTTCCCGAGCCGACTAGCCACTTGTCAAACCCCTCCCCCTCTCTACAAGCTAACCCCATCCCCCGGGTCCCATTTGACACTGTGGACAACTGTAATAGAGTTCTGAGTAACATTGATGACACTCCTCCGGAATTAAACCCAATTCTTGACCCCCTACAAAAACCTAGTCCGTCCCAACCCCGGCTAGAGTTGTTAACACCCTATTACATCCATAGGATCACTTTTGATCCCTCTAGCAGCAAAAGTGTAAAATCTCAACCTACTCCGGATGATGTTCCCCAAAGTGGCCCCTGGATAAATAGCTACCCTGTAAAACCTATAGAGGAGAAGAAAAAGAAGACTGAACTGAAAGTTAACCTGGTACGAACCCGGATTACCCCACCAAGGCCTACATCCCCTAGTATGCTGGACGAACCATTAAACCACCGAGGAGAGTCTGAGAAGAGACACCCGCCCAGCTGGCCCTATCTTAACTGGATAAGCGACTCCTCATTGAAGGAGATAGAGAGACTGCGTGGACGGCCAAATAATACGTACTGTAGAGAGTGCCGAATCTATTTAAGGAACCCCCGTCAACTAAAGATCCATGCCAATCAACACTTCATTAAGTACTACTGCAAATGTGGTTTCGCCAGCGCCAGAACGTTTTGGACAACAGTGGTGATATTGTACATAGATCGCGAACCGGTTACATATACGCAGTGGACGCGGTAAAGTATCCAGCCTTCTGTGCTTACGCCGGATGGAAGAATGCCCTGCCCTTCTCAAGATGCAAGCCCACCATGGACGACAGCGGAAAGCATTGCCGAATAGAATACGCTCTCCCGCGTATTACAGAGACGCCCTCTCCTTTACCACTGAAGAGATCCCCACCCACCAAGAAGGAGGCTTCCCTAAAGCGTCCCCTGACTACAGGCCCACATCCAACTGACAGAGACAAGAAGAAACAATTAGAGGGATATAAAATTCCAAAGAATGAGATGGAACGCCGTCCTAGAATCGAGAAAGATCGTACAGTGAGAAGTACCTCCCGAGTTTCCCGTAGGGAAGAGAAAGAGAACATGAAACCCCCCAGACGAAGCGAACCCAATACCGCCTCTCGAACTTACCAATACGTCCCATCGCCTCCTCCCTCCTCTGTTCCCACCTCACCCGTAAGAGTCACCTCTGCCCGCCCCCCCTTGCCACAGACAGTGCGTCCTCCATCCCCCCCACAACCTACACAGCCGCTGACAAAAAAGGATCAGAAGACATTGACACCAGTATCTCTCCCATCCTGTGATATATCAAACAGCCGAGAAGAAATTGTACAAGCTATCCGAACACAGATAGAAAAGCACCAGCTCGGAATATCGTCACTGAGAGCTATGGCTAAAGAAGGACAACATAAACCCCCAGAGAAAAAACTGTTGGCAGAAGACGCACAACAAGTGAAAGAAGAAATTGCATTTCTAAATAATCTAATCAATACACTCAACGGAGATGAGTTTTAGTGTCATTATGGTGTTTCTAAATACAATCGCAACAGAAATGCTGTTGCCCTGTTACATAATTAATTACTGTACATATCTAATTAGTTGTGACCCTAGCTCAACTAATGGGGGGGGGGGGGGAGAATGTAATAGATTTGCATTATTAGACATCCGGATGGTGTGCTGGTGAGTTGAAAGCCAAAGATAAAGACCAAGGCCGAAGAGCATAAGCGAAGTGAAGCTCGTTGCTAATGACTGAACGTTGTTCATAACTGTATTATTAAATTGCATTGTGATTATGATATATAAAGTAATTATACTGTTGGAGATTATCTCCCCTTGTTTGTTAACAAAAGGTATAAACGTACAAAAAAGGGGAAGATAAAGTTGGAACTAATGCCATGTTATGTTGCATTGAAAATTATTATTCATATGTGTTTTTGAATTACATTTTATCACTTTATATTGATGAACACAAGACTTTTCTAGTGAGCCGCACTAGTTTCCGTTTTTATATTGTATGCATAAGTTTGGCTGAGCCAGTTGGCTCAGCGCAGTTGGAGCTATATTGATCAATAAAGAGAGTATTATCTTGAAGTAACTCTTCTTATTGCACTTGACTTTTCTCTGTTGACGAGTTAGTCTGGATCTTTGGACCTTTCCCCCCCTCCCGAATTCCTTCGGTCCTTCTCTATTCATAGAAAGGATCCTCCCCTCCCCCTCTAAGACCGGATCTACTAACTTATTGAAGCTGCTAAAGCTGACATAAGGTAGTACATTCGGCAGTGACACCTCGTAGTCATCCAGTGTGACCGAAAGAGTGGAAGATTGTGGCTGAACTTAGTCACAAGTTGCCAAAATCTTCTACAATATATAGTATTACATACATCTATGTATATATTGTAACATAAACATATATCTATATATTGTACTATACACATATATCTATATATTGTACTATATACATATATGTATATATTGTACTATACACATGTATCTATATATAGTACTATACACATATATCTATATATAGTACTATACACATATATCTATATATTGTACTATACACATATATCTATATATAGTACTATACACATATATCTATATATTGTACTATATACATATATCTATATATTGTACTATACACATATATCTATATATTGTACTATATACATATATGTATATATTGTACTATACACATGTATCTATATATAGTACTATACACATATATCTATATATAGTACTATACACATATATCTATATATTGTACTATACACATATATCTATATATAGTACTATACACATATATCTATATATTGTACTATACACATATATCTATATATAGTACTATACACATATATCTATATATTGTACTATATACATATATCTATATATTGTACTATACACATATATCTATATATTGTACTATACACATATATCTATATATAGTACTATACACATATATCTATATATTGTACTATATACATATATCTATATATTGTACTATACACATATATCTATATATTGTACTATACACATATATCTATATATAGTACTATACACATATATCTATACATTGTACTAGACACATATATCTATATATTGTACTATACACATATATCTATATATAGTACTATACACATGTATCTATATATTGTACTATACACATATATCTATATATTGTACTATACACATATATCTATATATTGTACTATACACATATATCTATATATTGTACCATACACATATATCTATATATAGTACTATATACATATATCTATATATAGTACTATACACATATATCTATATATTGTACTATATACATATATCTATATATTGTACCATACACATATATCTATATATTGTACTATATACATATATCTATATATTGTACTATACACATATATCTATATATTGTACCATATACATATACAAACTGAGATCTGCTCCTACTTTACTACTCATACATATACAACCTACCCATATTGTCTGCCAACACGTTAGATTGGGTAAGAAGATGTCTTGTTGTAAAACATATGATACTCTTCTACGTAACTGTTTGTCTATCACTTTAGAGTTCATTGTGATCACTCCTGTATCTACATTCTTTCTTCCAGCTAAACAGTTTAGTAGAGTTGTCTTCCCTGCACCTGTTTGGATAATAGACTTCTATAAGAGTTGTCACCTCGCACCTGTTTACATAATATATTTAACTAAGAGTTGTCTTTCTTGTCCCTGTGTATACAATAAACTTATGCAAGAGTTGTCTTCCCTGCACCTGTTTGTATAATATACTTATGTAAGAGTTGTCTTCCCTGCACCTGTTTGTATAATACACTTATATAAGAGTTGTCTCCCTGCACTTGTTTATATAATCGACTTGTGTAAGAGTTGTCTTCTCTACCCCATGTTGTATAATAAACTTATACCAGAGTTGTCTTACTGCTGCCCTATGTTCATACTTAAGAATTGCCTCTCTTGCCGCAGATTATGTATTGAACTTATTTAGGAGTCGTCTTTCCTGTTTAGATTATGAGATACAACTTTATAAGGATCGTCGTACATGCTATGGCTTAGACTTAATTTTAGTATATTATTTTCACTGTTCTCATGTGAGTATTCAACCTATGGAAGAGTCGTTTCCCAAACCTTCATTTATATTATGGAACCAATGAAAGTATTGCTCTGCATGCCTTGCTTCCTGTCTGCTTCACTATGACATTAGTATTAAATAATAATTGAGAATGTTAATTCATACGTTTGTCTCTAAATATCTGCTTTATAATGAAATACTCAGATTGGAAGTAAATAATATAATAAATAATAAAATTACGAAAGATGGAAATAAATCTATATGCGATTTCGTATCTTACCAGATGGTCCCATGATAGCCATAAACTCTCCTGGTTTAGCGAGTCCATTTACGTCTTTTAATATGTGCTTTTTGTCTACCATTACACAGATATTCCTGAATGCTAGTTCACATCCTCTTGTTTTTCTCTGTGTGTGAAGTGCTCTATGAATATAAATCTATGCAGTATCACTCGGTAGTACGGTACAGAGATGATGCAATGTGTCTATGTAATATGAGTATTTAGCATTTTTCTCCGAAAGACCTCGCTCTTTAATCCAATTTATAATACGTCAATGTGTAAATAAAAAGTCACAAAATATCTGACTAGGAATTGACAAAATCACTCACTCAATTTTCTCTGACATCTTCGACTCTATTCCCTCTGGTGACTCCATCTTGCTACACATCTGGATCCTAACTAAGAAAACAAGATCAAAAGTTCACTCAGATGGCTGAAACCTAATTTTAATGTACCAATAAATCACTTCTGTTGATCACCAAGATGAACTGAAGGTGATAGCTTTTTGATATTTGGTAAATATTTGTGATTTATCTATTTATGTAGCTGTTGTTGACTTTTAGATCACAAAGCAACAACAGCAGAAGTTTCACAGCAACGCAGCCGCGAGTAAATGTTCACAATAATATCATCTATGCAAAATTACATTTTGTTGTTTGCATGAGTGCATTATGACGGGAGTTGAACACTGTAGTGTAACAAAAGTTGGTAAGAAATAAATTGTTTAAATCTTTGCCTGCCAAGTTTTTATCTACTTTTGAGATGAAAGCAAAATCCGTCAGCAAGTTGATGACAAAAATCAGCTGCTCCAGACATGCTGGCACTGTGTCAAGTATTAGGCATTATCAATATATCGACACAACCATACAAAAAAGACACTATTGCTAACAAACCAAAGCTGAATAGATAGTTGTAAAAGCGCATGATTGATGAAACAAACAGAATGATGTAACTCTTTTTGCCAAAGGTCATAGAAACTCAAGAATTGCTAAAAATAGACGATGAGCAACAGCACATGATTGGTGGATGATGACTGAGAAAACGACGTATAGGCTGTAGTAAAGTTGTGTTACGTTAGTTTCTTAGAAGTCACCGCAAGTATCAACAAAAATACAGGTTTAAAAAAAATCGGCAACTCTGGATTGTACCCATCTGTTCTTGCGACAACTCAAGTCAAATCTAAAACCTAAAAAGCAAGTTAATAGCTAACATTACTGAGTTTCTGACACCACTGGCCATGCCTTTGTGACAACTTTAAATCTTGTATTTTCAAAGTCACAGAAAAATTAGCCGTCAAATCTGATAAAGATATTAAGCATGTAAACAAGACCCTTTACAGCTCTGAATATTTCGGTTCTTTTGATAATGTGTATAGAATGCTATTAATCATAGCTAAACCATAAAAACTGTCAAAACTGTGTCACCCAGGCTTCCACAACTACATTGCACAATAAATGTTGCTCAGTTCTAACACTTTCAAAGAATTAAGACCTGCACAAATACTTGCCTTGTCAGCTGTAAGAAATAATTGACCTATCAATTACCTGTCTGCAATGTAATACTTGTAGATGTGTTTTGTTTTGATGTAACTTTCATGTGATCATTGAAGGTTTGTTTGTTACACTAGCCCACAATGAAACTTAACTATGCTTTTATTCCTTAACGTATTGACTTTTATTTATTCAGAATTTTTTTTAACAATCAATTTAGGAACGATATCAATGGGTGCTTTTGTAACATCTAATCAGGTTAACTGATCTCTCCACACTATCTCTGTGCAGTGAAACTTTTACAAAATATAAAAAATTGTTCATGCAGCCATTTGTATAGCTAGTATTACGATGGAAAAATTATCTCACCTCTCACCCCTTTTTCATCCTCACCTTCTGAACGCTCTGTGAAATCGGTCGTCCTCTTTGAAAATCCGAGCCTATCTGCTGGTTCGCTCTATTGACGTAGATCTCCCGTCCATTTACGATTGATAATGCTTTTACCAAACACAGAACATTTAAATTTTATTCCGATAAATAAAAGACTGTTTTTTTTTTATTAAATATTATGTTTTATATTATGTTAAATGATATGTGCAATCTAATTATGTTTTTGAAAAATTAATTTTCGAAATTATATTGAATAATTGCTTATGCAGTTAATTAATTTGCTCCATGTCTATTGATCTACGTCTATGTTGGTAAAATTGCATAGAGATTATAGAAAATGATCGGGATCTTCCTTGGCTTAAAAGCCATGTGCTTTGCAAACCTTTTAAACTATTTCAAAATAGTTTAGATTATTTTAAACCAACTAATTAAAAGTAGTTCATACGGTTTGTAGTTTTCTGAACCATTTGGATCATTTCTAAACCATCTGAATTATTTGCAAGCATCTGTAGCCTTTGCAAAATTTACAGTTGCTAGACAGGAAATACAGTTATATTGCATGAAATACAACAACTGCCAAAGCAGACAACTTATTTATTACAATCACCAAGCACATTTATAAATATAGCTTTTTAGGCTATTTTACAACAATAACCCAACTATTTTCAATATTAAAGATACTTTGCAAACAGTCTAAACTATTTCAAAGCGGTTCATACGCATTGAAAGCAAAAGCGTCTGATGTTATGAACCACCATACCCAGCCTTCTATGAATGCCACTTTAGAGAAGGTTGAATGCCAAGTGGAAGTTGTGTTTTCTTAGCCTATACACAGAAGATAACTCCCTGATAGAGATGGCAGAAGAGAGCAAGAACGGTAGCCAGAGTACCAGAGGCCTGGGACCCGCCTATAAACTAAAGAGGAGTAACAATAACATTGAAGCTTAACTTAAGGAAATCATCCTACCTTATTTGGACTGCAAACTTTCACCAACCTATGATTGGCTAGAGGAAGAGTGGAAGCCACTCTGATTGGACATTGATGTTGTTATATACTTGTATTATGCTTTACCATTTGTGTACTGAATGTAATATTGTAAGTGATTGGCTCAAGCCTAATATGGGGGTGAGTGCTCCTTGTTCCTCCTATAGAAGGAGCTGCTGTTCTGTGTGTAGACAGAAGTCATTTGTATTGTGTAACCAGGCTTGGGACTCGATTTTGGAAAAATAAAGGATTAATTCGATTTCGATTTTAGAATTTAAAAGAAAGGAATATAGCATTTCGATTTTTCTTTTGAAAAAGAAAGGATAAAGGAATGTACAATCGATTTTATACTCTGTATGATTGTTTATCTTGGCAAAATTTATGTGGTATAGAGTCATCTTCTAATTTATCAGTCTTTCCTGCAAATATTACATATAGATGTATTCAGTAATTACTAGTAAAATGATGTAACTTGATAGCACAATATCAAAGAGCTGTTTTGATCAGAACCCAGTTTTTCACCGCTGGTAAAAAAAAACACACACATTTCATAGCCTTCATTATTATTTATATATATATCAATATTTCAAAGTCATCAGTGATTATCTACCCTTCTATTGTAGATATTCATAATTGGTGTAAAAAATATAGCTACATATATGGTATGTAATATATGTATGTATAACTACTACTATTGCATTTCAACAATAATAATGATAAAACCGAGTTATTATGGCATTGATAATATTTGATCGATAAATAATAATAGCGATTCCTAATAGGTGTTCATTGATGGGATGATTGGTATGTTGATCAATTTGTCGGGTACATAAAAAACAAGTAATAACTAATAATAATAAAAATGATGAAAGATTATTATCATTAAATAATGTTGGTGTAATTATTACGTATACTTTTCATTATTACTAGTATAATTATCATAATTAAATTGATCACTGTAATTAATATAAAATAAACATAAGCATAGCAAAAAATCAAATAGTATCAATAAATAATTAGAATAATGCAAAAGAATATAATATTAATTAAGCTGATGCTACCATGTTCAATACAAATAATTAGTAGTAGTGGTAGTAGTAATAACTAGAGTAAAAGCCTACTGTTTTTGAACAACATGAAAATCCAATTAATTAATGAGAATTATAATAAATAAACAAATGTATATTAATTAAAACCAATAATAAATAATCAAAATAATAATAAAATACATAAATAATAATTAATAATAATAATAATTATCAGTAATAATTAATAAATTGCAAAAACTAAAAAATGAATAATGATTAGCTAATAAATAAATAATGATATTACAATAATAATAATGGTAATAAAAGTAAATATTATCATTAAAACTGTTATTATAATAATAATAATAATAATAATATAAAAATTATAATAATATAATTATTCAAATTATATTATTATTATTATAATAATATAATTTGGTTGTTTCAAATTATTATCAAATTAATTAACATTTATAATTATTGTAACAATTATTATTATTATTATAATATTTAGTAAATAATAATAATATGAATAATGATTTATGATAAATAGTAATAGTAGTGAAGTGGGGGAAAATCTAACATTATAATAATTATTATTATTTATAATTATTATAAATAATAATAATAATAATAATAATTTATTGAAATAGTTACAGTAGTAATAATAATCATAATTGTCAAATTTTAATATTTTTATTATAATATTAAAAGTATTTTATTATTATTATTTATTTATAATTTATTATAATAATAATAATTATTATTATTTATTATTATTAGAAAAATAATAATAATAATAATAATAACAAGTATTAATTATAATAATTAAAGGGGAATCCAATTTACTTTGAAAAAAAATACTATAATGATTATTATTATTTTATAGTATTTTTTTTCAAAGAAAGTAAATTGGATTTCCCTTTAAGAGATTTGGGTGCACATTATCACATCAGTTGAGTTATGCCTTAAAAAAAGGAAAACCTAGTCACGTAGTTGTAATAATCACAGCAGTAAGAAAGATATATAATGGTAGTACATGTAACATTTATCACCAAAGGTTTTCTTCTCAACTGAAATAAATCTACTGTCTGCATCATCTGCTCATTCAAATGTTCCGGTTTGTTCGATAAATTGTATTATTTATAATCTCAAAAAAAATTTCGGTTTTTGTGTCATGGCTAACCTGACTTTAAGCTGTAATATATATTGAAATAAAAGACTAATAAAAATAGCAGCTAAAAAAACAGCATAGTATGCAAAAAACGAAGAATAAACCAATTTTTTTAGTGTTCAATATCATTGTTATAGAGACTTCATATCCTGTTTGGTGAGAAATTTTCAAGACATTGCTACGGTTGTGGATTAAATACAGCAAAAGTCACACGATGTGGAACTTTAAAAAACAAAAAGCTATGTTACATTGTTTTTTTTGTGACCAATTGGTTGAAATCAGAATATTTTGACCTTTCACATCTTGAAAAAATCGATTACATCCTTCAAGCATTTAAATTAAACACTTACAGCTAATCCTTTATCATCCTGAAAACCATTGTAAATAGACTAATCGTTAGTGAAATAGCAGCGACTAGCGAAAACGATTAACGTTACGCATTCGTTTGTCCCAAGCCTGTGTGTAACAAACATTATTATACTGCTAAATAAATTGCCGTAATAAAGCATATTTACTTAAAAATTTGTGTAGTTTGTCTGGGTTGTGGACCCGTGGAAGTTGCTAAACCCTATGCTCGGGTCAGACCCCGGCTGTGAGGAAAAGTAGTGGAGTGCGCAAAAGGGGTGCAAATGAGGAGTTGGCTGTTATTTCCGTAGTAGAGAGTAGAAATCTACTACAACACTTCCCCCAGACAATGCAAGTGTGTCCGCTACAGGTGATGGTACTAGCATCTACACAACCCATAAGAACTGTAGCTCTTACAGAACCAGGGAGTGGCTCAGTGGCAGAGCACTCGGGTCTCTAATCCGGGATCGGTGGAGTACCAACACCTCTGGACAAGTTCTTTTTCCTGCTTCATGTTCTTTCTTTACACAAGGGTGAGGGATAGTGGGAGAACAAGGTCATTAACAGAGGGTAGAGATTTTCTTCAGTTAACAGACTGGGGGAGCAGAGTTGATTAAATTAAAGGTGTTCAAAATTGCACACAATTTTTAAAGAGTAATGAAATTTAATTGCTCATGTAGTACACCTATGAAGATTATCTATGAATGTCTTCAATCATCTCCTTGACATCAGCTGTTCTGGGCATTCATTTTGTCAATAACGTTCTGGTCTCGAGGCACTCTAACCACATTGTATTCTGCCATCCACTTGTTATCGTACACATGAACTACCAAATAACCATGAGTAGCAGCAAGACCAACAGCATCCACCTGTTGTTGAACTGGTTAGTAAGAGGATGTTTTTCGTTAACTTGTAGGTTACAACGAACTTTCTTTAGAGAAAATTTGTCTCCTCTCTCTTGAGCAAGTTGATCAATAGTTCTCCCTTTGTGATCAGAACATGGAACAATATTTTTCACCTCAAACGACTTTTCAGATACCAGCCCATCCCGTATGACACGTTTATTATTTACATCTTTCGTTTCAGTAGTTTTGCCAATATCTTCTTGAGCCCACTGTATGTAATCATTCGACCATGCTCCACGTCTTTTAGGAAGTTAGGATTACCTCCTCCTTGCATTTTACCACAATTCTGCTATGTGAATAAAAATCATATATTCCTGAATGAATTGGCAATACAAAAGCTAAACCGAATTCAGAGCGAACATTTATTCAAGTTAAAAATAGTACTACAATGTTGTTACCCACCGGCGAGTTATTCCTTGCCATTATTGAATGAAAGTCTCTCATCAAACTGTCACTTTTAGAGAAGTTATGGAGTAAAAATTAAAAGCTTCCCCAGCCAACAATTAAGCCACAATGGTGTCTTTTTTATCAGTTTGGTGAAAGCTGTGAACCAACTGAAAAGAAAAGTTTTATAGCTAAAATAGGTCAATACAACTGATAACAGCATGGTAACAACGCCATGTATGGCACTGACAAGATCCTGCAAGCTTGTATTACAGTTTACCTTATAGCCTGCATCTCAGTGTGCAGATTATTCCACTGTTCAACAAATATATGCTTGGGTCAATCCCATTTGAGTGAATGATTAAGAAATGCAATTTATTTGGTGCTACAGATATAAGTTGTCAACCCAAAATGAGGTCAGTTTCTTTCGATTCCGAGTTATTAATTGTGAAATATGTTGTATATTTTACAGTCTGAATTTTATGACATCATTAGCTTTACTTTGTTGCCTCCCTCTATACTATCACACATCGACCTTTCTCCAGTTATTATCTCAACGTTTCCACCTGCAACTGACATCGAATCAGGGAATCTGTGAACTAACGAATAATCTTCATGCGTTTCCACGTTCCACTTGATGACGTCATGTAATCATGCATGACAGTGCTTTTCAATGGATTGGTTTATGAAACGAAATTGAATATTTGATTTAGTTGGATTTACTAAGAATACTCCGACAATTCGGCTCATCGAGATGTTGATGTGTCCTTCAATGGGTCTATAGCAGATGTCGAGGCAAAGACTATATTTAATAGTTCATGGAAACTCGTTTACAAAAATGAGATTAGTTAGAAAACCTAGCAACTAGAAAACAAACAACTTGGATAATGTACAGAGTGCTCAGTGATATTACAAACAAAAATTTATCGAGCAACATTAAATTTTTTTATGGAAACTAATCTCAAACAATATATGCTATCCAATGGTGTTTCCGCTGCCGACAGTATAAACACAAGGAGCTGCTTTCACTTCTGAAGACCAAATAACTTGAACTACACAGTTATTCCCCTTTAAGAAGACAACTCCAAATTCACCATAGAGTTATCTTTTGAAGAAAGGATAACCCTGATAAGACTGTTGCTGTGGACGTAAATAGAACGTATAACTGGTTCTTGTGAAAAATAACAAATTAACGAGAAACTTTAACCCCAAAAAAGTGTACATTTTTCTTTAAAGCAAAACGTTTAAGGTTGGCATTTTGAGATACGTGTTTCAACTTCCATTTCTTTTGAAATTTACTAGCTGGCTTATTGACAAGAGCCAACAAACAAAGTTTTTTGCTAAGTAGCTGTGCAGTCAACAAACAATTAAAGACTTGCGCTATTTCATGGAAAAGTTTGACAGCTGTTAACAGTGCTATCAACTTAACATTGCACTCACTGATGAGTTACTATCTATTTAAGAGCTCTGTCAACATGCGTGATGGCCAAAGTCTACATTTTGTCTTACACACCCATTCTTTTATCTACGTAAGTTGCCTCCAACTCATAATCATAACAGCCATACGATGAAGGTGGTGAGTTCATGCTAGTAGACGGGGTGAGTACCATTCCTTAATGAGCCTGTTTGGTTAGTAAATAGGTATTCATAGCTTACTTCTCCTGCACTTCAGTTATTTTAGTGAGTCATGTTTTATACAGTTTGGACTCCACCATTTCTATTATTTTGCAATGACCTTCACTTTTTGTACTTTTACTTACATCCTCAGATACTTCCTGCTGTTCTTTTTGTGGTCAAACACCCAATAAATATCTACTAGGTTGTATTAGCGTAATTTTGTACAGAATTACCTGCTGTACAGAGTTCCTTTTCGTACACAGTTTCAGTTTACTCGAGTCGGAATTTCCAAGTTAGTTTACCCTGTTCCTGCATTGCTAGTTTGATGACCAAACCATTGTTAATGCTATTAATCTGGCTCAGTCAGGGCACATGAAGAAATAATGAATGAAGTGTAAAGTAATGGTGGTGCAGCTCTTGAATTAGCTCAGCAGTGTTAAGACTTTGGACAACTTTTGGCTCAACACCAAACAATCAAGATAAGATCAAATAAAATTCTCCAGATGTGCTATCGTAGATATAAAGTGAAAATTTCGAACTTGTAGTAGGCTGGTTACACATCATAAAATAATAATAATTATAATAATATTGTTAATGATAAACAGAAAGTTTCATGAATTATTGGTTATATCTAAATCTATATTATAGCAAGCATATGCATGCGGATATAGCAGATGTTCCAGAAAGAAGTGTGACAAATCTTTTGAGGAACTTGGTAAGTTTTCTATTTTGAGAAAAACCAATGAATAATATAGTGCTATAACTAGAATTTATTGGCCACGCTACCACATGTATATATAGAGATCGTCTGGTAATTGTCTTTAGTGATTAAGGATATCCCTACCTCAGTACACAAAAAAATCACCAAGGTAATCCCTAGCATTTTATTTGTGGTTATCACCAGGCGCCAATGTAAATCAAAAAAATTCATATGCAGCACCCCGATTTATCGAAAAGTTTAAAAGAGTTTTTAAGCATTAATCTGTAACAGTGAGTTTTACTGTAGTGGCTAAAGAACTGATTTTGCTAAATAATCGAGCAACGTTTCTGGGGAGTTTTCCAATCTGCAAAGCTGACCGCTAGGGCAACCACTCTGGGCACGTACATGTACCTATACTCTCTCAATGAGCAACTCACTTGTAGTCTAGATTTCTTATTTGCCGACAAAAACAATATTTCAATGTAATAATAAAAACGTTAAACAAATCAAAAGGTGTACCATAATGTAATTTTCATATGATTAAAACTAGCTACTATTATTAAAAGTATGTTCTTGCAGCGCTAGTATAAGGGTTTCATTTTATATGACTGGCTGATTTTGTAGACCATGTAACAAACATTTTTATGTTATAGATCTGCTACTGTAACACTTCTGTCATAGTTTTGAATGTAATTGCCAAGATTCTCCTTTGGTCGGTTAGTGAGGCATACGTGTAGTTCTGTTTATTTTCCGGTAAAGACATTAGTGATGGATAATTTAACAGCGTGGCAATTTATAAATGACGGACTACAAAGCATTACTGTTTATTCTTTTGCATAAAGTAACGTTAAATATAACATTTGATGCAATCTTTTGAAAAATGAAGTATGTTTCTAGTTTTAATTCACAAGATCAAAAGCACCTGCAAAGCTATTTTGGTTTAGACTTGTTGTTTCTCTGCCATTCAGCACAAAAGTAACAATTATTTGGTTGCGAGGATACTGTAGGCTAGTATTAATCCTCAATAAAGTTACCATAAAATTTCAGCCTTTTTTTGCAGATCTACAAACAATGAAAGAAGTGGAAGAAAAAGTTTGATTAACATGGGAAACTTTGGTTCAGGTTTTGGGGAAAGAAAGAATAGCAGAGCTACAGAGCCTGATCAGATGTCAACAGAAATTCTAACTGAATCCACTCAAAAAAGTAAGTTTTTTAGTTCGTTGCTTTACCATCACAGCCAGAATAAGTGAGAGAAGAAAATGATGTTATGATATAACAAAAGTTGCTCAGCCTTCCACAACCCTGCTGAAGCTATCAAGCCTACAAAATAGCCTTGTTTATTTTATACACATAAAAATAACTAGAGAGTATGAGCACATTTATATGTAACTAAAAGTATTACTAGTTATTTCTAAATAAGTCAACTTGCTCCATTTCCACCTACCTCTTGGTATGTTATTTACTTTTGAGATAAGCCTTTTCAATGATCTATTCTATGTCGCAACAGCTTCACACATCTTTAAAAAATGCATACTTCTCGTAGTTCAGTCAAATCCAATCGTGACTGGTTGCCATTTCCGTCATTTTCATTTTGTCTGCTTCAGGTTTTGAAATGTTCACAAACCTCTTGATATTTGTGAGTAGTAATATATGAGCAGATCTCCCTACCAAGTAATTTTTTGTGGGGTGACTACCCGGGGTGAATGCAATGGGTTACGGCGTTGATTAGAGCAGCCGAGTTAATATTTTATGGCATTTAATTTTTGATAACTGTTTACATAATTTTATCTCTTATGGCATCTTGAGTGTAAATAATTTTTTTTTAGTTTTTATACATTCATGTATATATGTATAACTATGTACATATTTATGGCTGTATTTATGTTTACATTGAATAAAAATGAATCGATGTATGACTATATACATTTATTACATAATAAGTATATTGAATGCTATAAAATATCTTGGAAAACTTCTAACATAATTTCAAACATAAAAATAGATGAAGTTAAGTATTCATCTATTTGTATATATCTACTCATGTATATATGTATAACTATGTACATATTTATGACTATATTTATGTTTACATTGAATAAAAATGAATCAATGTATGGTTATATACATTTATTACATAATAAGTATATTGAATGCTATAAAATATCTTGGAAAATCACCAAATTCGTCCTCTAGATGGTTAAACTTTACAGTATTTGGGAAATAATTGCAATAGAAAACATTATATCTAGTTTTTGACATTCTTAAAAACTGTTTTACAGTAAATTTTGCGTAATATAAAGTACTATAGCTTGGTTTATCCACTTGAGACTACATATCATCAGCGTTCGAGATTGAGTCTACATACCATCAACACTGAGTCCTTCATCAAAATCTTGTAATTCCTTCTCTAGGAATTCCTTAAGATCTTCATCATCATTATTCGTTTTCGCTATCTCCTCATTGGAATTTGCTTGTACACAATATTCTTCCCAATCACTGGCGTTGGTTGAAGAAACAAAGACCAGATTGTGGTATAGATTAGGATTTCCATTCTTACTCGGTTTCTCTCCTTTGTAAATCATCACACCAGGTACACATCTTTTAGCTTCCTCGTTGTATCTGATTGGTATTAGAAGTGTTCTCGTCTCTCTTTTTCCATCTTTTTCTGTGACATGGCGAATGCACTTTACGACAGATTCTTCTCCATTGAATCGAAAAGGAATGAATCTTTCAACAACGTCGATGTAAGGGGAAATTGAACATTCTTTGAAATTGCTGAGATATTCGATGTCGTAAGCAAGTTTGAGTTCCTCTTTGCTCATTTTTCTCAATTCTTCAGCTTCAGCAGTAGCTTCCGTCGTGGTTAATCTTTTTGTGCTAACACGTTTGACATTGTAGTAAGTAGTGTCTGGATTCTTTGAGTTTTCCATCTCACCCAAGTACAAAATGTTGAAAGGTGATGGGTAATTATCAGCATTGAAGCTTTCAACTACTCTACTTGAGCAAACAACTTTTTCAAAATTCTTTACAGCTGAATTACCAAGGTAGGTGAGAATGTAGTAATCACCGTATGCACCTGTGCTCTGTGCAATAGAAACGATTTGCATAACTGATGGAGCAGGAAGTGATGATAGTGTAAGAAATCCTACAATCTTTTTCAAATCACTTGTCTTCCATTTTTTTGAGAGATTTGGCCATCTTGAGAGCTCTATCAACATCGGTGAGGAATTCTTTTTTTTCCATAGTGTTTGGCATTGCGAGTAAAACCAGTTCTGGGAGAACTCGCCTCTTTATTGCTGGTTCTTTTGCGATAGAGTTTTTTTTTTGGAGTTGTTTTGAGTGTTTTATGTTGGTTTTAGATTGGTTTTGAATCCATTTAAGAAGCAGAAAATCCATCAATAGTATTCTAAAAAAGAAAGGAATAATGTTTGAAATAATATATAATTCAGCTTTTCAAAGGGAACTAATAGATTAACTATTTTACACTTTACATTATAGCTGAACTATTTTTAATCTTTGCTAAGTAGAAAATAATGATTTTATTAAATTTTACTTTTTATAAAGAGATAGCTCCTAGTAGTGTGGAACTAAAAGATTAACTATTTTATACTTTACATTATAGCTAAACTATTTTTAATCTTTGCTAGGTAGGAAATAACAATTTTATTAATTTTTACCTTTTCTAAAGAGATAGCTCCTAGTAGTTGCAATGGAAGGTGTAGTAGATGTTGCTCCTTTGCTCACTGTTGTTGAACTGAATGCTTTCTGTCTGAAACCCTTACCTCTTAAATAGCTAAGCTTGCACCGATTGACATGGATTGAGTTCAATGAAAAAAAACATGTTTTTCACGCGAAACAAAAAAACAATACTTTCGCGGGAACAAAATAATTATTTTCACGCGAATAAAACATGAAAAACAATCCAATTTTTCAAGCGAATAACAGTAAATAAAAGTCTCTTTTTTCACGCGAATGCAACAATTTCCACACGAATCAAAGAAAAGTTTCGCGAGAATAAAAAATTTATTTTCACGCGAATAAAAACCAATGTTTTCGCGGGAATAAAAAATTTATTTTCACGCGAATAAAAACCAATGTTTTTTGCGGGAATAAAAAATTTATTTTCACGCGAATAAAAACCAATGTTTTCGCAGGAATAAAAAAAGTATTTGCACGCGAATAAAAACCAATGTTTTCGAGGGAATAAAAAACTTATTTTCACGCGAATAAAAACCAATGTTTTTGCGGCAATAAAAAATTTAAATTCACGCGAATAAAAACCAATGTTTTCGCGAGAATAAAAAATTTATTTTCATGCGAATAGAAACTAATGTTTTCGCAGGAATAAAAATTTTATTTTCATGCGAATAAAAACCAATGTTTTTGCGGGAATAAAAAATTTAAATTCACGCGAATAAAAACCAATGTTTTCGCGGGAATAAAAAATTTATTTTCATGCGAATAGAAACTAATGTTTTCGCAGGAATAAAAATTTTATTTTCATGCGAATAAAAACCAATGTTTTGGCGGGAATAAAAAATTTAATTCCACGCGAATAAAAACCAATGTTTTCGCAGGAATAAAAAAAGTATTTTCACACGAATAAAAACCAATGTTTTCGCGGGAATAAAACTGTTATTTTCACGCAAATAAAAACCAATGTTTTCACAGGAATAAAAAATTTATTTTCACGCCAATAAAAACCAATGTTTCCGCGGGAATAAAAAATTTATTTTCTCGCGAATAAAAAACAACGTTTTTGCGGGAATAAAATAATTATTTTTCACGCGAAGAAAACATGAAAAACAACCCAATTTTTCACGCAAATAACAGTAAATAAAAGTCTTTTTTTTCACGCGAATGCAACAATTTTTCACGTGGATCCCAAAAAATTATTTTAATGCTGAAAACATGTTTTTCACGCGAAATAAAAAAACAATGCTTTTGCGGGAATAAAATAATTATTTTCACGCGAATAAAACATGAAAAACAACCCAATTTTTCACGCGAATAACAGTAAATAAAAGTCTCTTTTTCACGCGAATATAAACAGAATTTTCCACATACGTTTTTGCACAGTCATCCTAGGGTATTTAAGAAGCAGTGCTCTGACACAGAAAGCATCCATTTCAACAATGGTGTTCGAAGGGTAAACATCTGCTACTACATCCACTAACTATTAAAAGTTTTTCTGGGTGAATTTATAAGTTTTCTTTGAGCTCAAGACATGATAATCAGACGGATTTTGGCTATTTAAAAAGTAGCGCTTTCACACAATAAACCAACTATTCTAACAACAGTAACTGAAGACTCAACGTCTACTATATAATATACTGACTGACTACTAGGAGTTTTATTCACAAGGTAAAAAATTACAAAATAATAATTTTTATTAGCTGAGTCATTTAACTTACCTCTCTATGTACTATTGTTACTTCTATCAAAAAATAATGATGTTATTGTTATTATAGCACTATGGAAACGGAAGAGGAGGATACTGATGTAAACATACATAAGGAATGGGAATGGCTCACGAAAAATCAAAATGATATCAGTTTTTCAAACGCTGATAATGAATACATAGATGATGAATACAATGGTGAATATAGAGATGAAATGGAGATTGGACTTGAAAATGCTTTTCAAGACAAACCTTTGTCTTTTCAAGTTTCATTATCTACTGAAAATACTATACCTCTTAATATGCAGTAAATTTTTAAATCATAAATTAATAATGTGAGTAGAGTAATTCTTTTTGCTGGTTTTTCTATACACATCTCATGAATCAGCAAAAATATTACAAATATCGCTCTATTGTAGACAAGAGTCAGAATATCAGGAGATGAATGTAAAAGAGAGAGTTGGGATTCCATCCCATAGCACACAATAAGTTTTTAAAACTTGACTAATAATAATGTTTGAGCCATTCTTTTCCTAATTCCATGAAGCAGTAGCAATAATACGAATACCACTCTATTGTAGACAAGAGTCAGAACATCAGGGGTTGGATATAAAAGAGAAAGTTAGGGTTCAATCCCATAGCACACAGTAAGTTTTTTTAAAAATTAATTGATAATAATGTTTGAGTCATTTTTTCCTGTTACATTTTATACAAAATATATGTCAGTGTTTTATAGCAGAACTAATATGTGTTAACATTTCTATTGTAGACAAGATTTAAATTATCAGGAGGAGAATGTAGAAGAAAAAAACCCTGGAATTTGCCCTAATTGGAAATGGCTAGAAGAAAATCTCATTTGTTTTCGTTTACCTGATGAAACAATCAATCAAATAGGTTTTGGTGCTGAAGGTTCAGCACCGGACACTAGCATAATAGTCCAACATATAGAGCCAATTGTAGAGGATGTAGTTGAAGAAAATGAGAATGAACCAATGATGGATAATGAAGAAGAAGAAGCACAAGAAGAAGAACAAGAAGAAGAACAAGAAATGGAAGATTTAAACTTTGAACGATCTACTCGAGTATCGACTTTAGGTATTTTAGACGATAGCATAGCTCCAACTTTCATGATGAAGAATGGGATGATCTGATAGCCAGATATGGGTGCTATGAAAACCAAACACAGAGCTGGAAAAGTCATAGAACTTTTAAATGTAAGACTTTGGGATGGGATTCCAAGAGATAAAGCTGATACCTACCAAAATGACTATCACGATTCAGGAGTGTTGGAATTGCTGAAAAAAAGTTTGGAGACAATTGAGCTCGAGAGCAAAAGTCAACTGTAGCGTAGGTTGTATACTAGAAAATAAAAATGACGGTGAACTCCGATACTTTCACTCATCATCAAACAATGCTACTGTATATCCGAAAGCTAAATTTATTGAAACTGAAAGACAGCTTGATGACTTTTTTGTTGATGTTGTGGAGACTGATCATCATACCAATAGCTTGAGACGGAGGCCAAATACGACTTGGAGATTGATGCTGATCACAAACGTTTCGTTTTATTTTCACAAACTACTCGGAATTGGGAAAGTTGGGTCACCACCAATGCATCTACCCCTTCACCTCATCAACAACAGACACATACGAAATATGCTAAAAAACACAAAACGAATACAAATTACTGACAATCTTTGTTTTTTCAGATGTCTAGCGTTACACAAAGAACTACAAAAAAACAATGGATTGGCAAACGACCCAATAGTTAAGGAGGTGAAGGAGTACCAACGACAATATCATAGTTTCATCTATGGTGATAGAACTGAGGAGTATGATGAGGAAGGAGTAACAGAAGCTGATTTATTGCTTTTGAAAAAAGCATTTCAACTGAAGATAACAGTGTTTTCTCTAAATGATGACATGACTTCAACAGTTATTTGGAATTCAAACTCCAGTTACAAGGAAAATCTATATCTGGATCTTTATATCAATCACTTCAACCTTATTACAAACTTGGAAGCATATGTCAGAGCCTACAAGTAGTAATATATGAGCAGATCTCCCTACCAAGTGTTTTTTTGTGGATCTGACCTTGGAGTTTAGGCAATGGGTTACGACGTTGGATGAATTCGCCGAGTTTATATTGTATTTTACTTGAGGGGTACTTGAGTGGCATTTGAGTGGCATTTGAGTTTTGATTAGTTTTTTACTTAATTTGAACTTATATGGCATATAGATTTTGAATGTATGGCATTCAAGTTTTGATAACTTTTTTACATAACTCGAACTCATATGGTATCTTGAGAGAGAGGGGAGAGGAGAGAGGAGAGATGGGAGATGAGAGAGGAGAGAGAGGAGAGAGTTTTTTAGTTTTCTATACATTCATGTATATATGGTTAGTTATGTACATATTTATGGCTATATTTATATCTACATAGAGAGAGGAGATATATCTACATTGAACAAATATATTGATCAAAAATGAAAATTATATGTTTATATACCTGATTACATAATAAGTAGGGAAAATCTTCTGGAGAGAGGGGAGAGGAGAGATGAGAGAGGAGAGAAGAGAGAGGAGAGAGAGGAGAGATTTTTTTTTAGTTTTTTATACATTTATGTATATATGGATAATTATGTACATATTTATGGATATATTTACATTTACATTGAATAATATACATTTATTACATAATAAGTATATTAAATGCTATAAAATATGTTGGAAAATTACCAAATTAGACCTCTAGATGGTTAAAATCTACAGTATTTGGGAAATAACTGCAAGAGAGGAGAGAGGAGTATTTGGTAGAGGAGAGAGTATGTTGAGAGAGAGGAGAGATAAAAAGAGGAGAGAGGAGAGAGGAGATATATCTACATTGAATAAATACAGTGATTAAAAATGAAACAATATGTGAATATATACATTTATTGTGTAATAAGTAGGGAAAAAATTTAAAATAATTACATGAAATTGAATTATAGCTTTAGTTACATTGGATAGTTTACATTATATAGAAAAGGGAAATAGCTCACCAAGTCACATTGTCCAACTTGTTTTTTGAATTAGAGACTATCCATCGCTAAAACACTCATCATTTTTTTTCAGCAACATATCCTGTCTCAAAATCATCAAAGTCTCCACATAGAAAATCTTCAAGTTCATCATCATCATCATCAATTTCTAATATTGTTTTGTTGTGCTTTGCTTGATCACAATATTGTTTCCAATACATTTGACCGAGACGGTATGGAGAGCAAAATGAAAGATCGTATTCTGTCTTAAATTTTCCGTGGGTTGTTTTTCCTCTGTAGATCATCACACCTGGAGTATATTTGTTAGCTTCTGAAGCATATTTGTCTGGTATGGCGAGCGTCTTCAACAGCGTTTCTCCACATTGTTCAATGCTATAACGGATACAAATTACATTCGACTGACCTCCTTTAAATCGATGAGGAACGAATCTATCAACAACATATTGGTAAGGAAAAATAGCACCGGGTTGAAAACTATTGAGGGTGTTGATGTTCAAGAAGCGTTTGAGCTGACATTTAGTCAATGTACTAAAATATAGTGATTCCTCTTCAGTTTTCTTTTTGCTTAGAGGATGTCTGCTAACACGTCTGACATCATACCAAAGAACGTTTTTATTTTTTGGTTTTCCCTTTCTACCCAAATATACAACGTTAAACGGAGGGGGGTAATTATCACAGTTGAAGTTTTTAGCTATTTCAACTGGACAAAGGAGTATTTTGGGTTCGAGTTCATTTATATCTGAAGGATCATGGTAGTGTACTTGAGAATATCTACACTTCTCCTTACTTGATGGATGTATCACACCAGTCACTCGCATAATGCTTGGGATAGGAAGATCCTCAAATGTTTTGCAAATCGGAACTTTTGGTGAGTCAATCACTTGAGAACCTTTAGACTTTTCTAATTTCCTAGCTCTCCTTTCGTTGAGACATTCAACTGTTAAATGAGTTATAGCTGCACTCTCCATTGTTTGCTTATCAACGGAAGTAGTTTGTTTTCTCACTGTTTGTTTTCGTTTCCTTACTATTCGCTTTTTTGGAGCAGTTTTCCTTCTCTTAGGAGTTGTTTTGCCGTTTTTCATTTTATTTTCTGTTGGATATGGATCTGTGCTAAGGAGCTCTTCAGAAAGAGCATCCATAACATTCTAAAAATAAAAGGGTAATATTTGCATGAGTGGCTAAGAGTGTATTTATTACTTAGAGTGTCTTATATATATATATGTATTTATGCCAAAAGCAGTTAAGATCATAGAGTTATGGTAGATTGAGAATGTGCTTATTAAACTATTGGGATGTGGAGACAGACAACAAAGGATGCATTCAAATATATATATATATGTATTTACTTAATATCATACCGCTTTTAACATCTAAATTGGTAAGAAATAAAATAAAATAGTTTGAACAAAATATTGTAAAATAATAAAAAACAACTAAAAATTTTTCATAAATATGTATGAAACGCTTCCAACATTAATTCTAAAATACCTACAGAAGAGGATAGAGCTTTATCTATTTGGACATAATTATAAATATGCTTTCTGAATTTATAAAAAGTTTTTTTGTTTCATGTCATGTTGTATAATTTTTTGAAAACTATTTGATTCCAAGCACTTCTTTCAATTTCTTTTAAAAAATTATTAATATTAACGACTTCCACCATTGACAAAACGATTTCGAAACCGTTTTTTATAATGTCATCAAAACGTTCTGTAGATATATCACGTTTCTTACAACACATCCCCATACTCATCATGTGTTGAGTTATACAGAATATTATAACTTGAAATGTCAAACGTTCTACAGCTTTTTTTTCAACAACATCGTTATTTATCACATAGTTATGATACATTTCTGGAAGGAAGTCCTTTAAGTAGATTGGTTTTGTTGTTGCATTGTTCTAAAATACAAGCGATAATTAGATAACTAAAATAATTAAAGGTGTTCAACAGGTGTTAAATAGTATTTTTTATTAATTCTTACCTTTTCATCAGGCTGAGATTCCGACTTTAGATACAATGGTTGACTTTCTACGACTTGAGTATTCATTCTGAAAAAAACAGAAAAAATTGGTTCAATTCTTTATAACCAATTTAAAGATAGATATGTCATAAAGCCTTCATATAGTTGTGTTAGCTAGCGGAAATATTTGAGTTTAAGTTTTACCTTTATGAAGAGAGAACTCTTAGTAGTTGCAATGGAAGATGTAGTAGATAGATGTTGCTCCTTTGCTCACTGTTGTTGAACTGGATGCTTTCTGTCTGAAACCGTTGTCTCTTATATAGGTGAATGTGTGAAAATAAATCTTTCATTCCCGCGAAAGCATTGGTTTGTATTCGCGTGAAAATAAATTGTTTATTCCCGCGAAAGCAATGGGTTCCATTCGCGTGGAAATAAATTATTTATTCCCGCGAAAGCATTGGTTTTTATTTGCCTGAAAAAAAAATGTTTATTCCCGCGAAAGCAACAGTTTCCATTCGCGTGAAAATAAAATGTTTATTCCCGCGAAAGCATTGGTTTGTATTCGCGTGAAAATAAAGTATTCATTCCCGCGAAAGCAACAGTTTCCATTCGCGTGAAAATTAAATGTTTATTCCCGCGAAGGCATTGGTTTGTATTCGCGTGAAAATAAAGTATTCATTCCCGCGAAAGCAACAGTTTCCATTCGCGTGAAAATAAAATGTTTATTCCCGCGAAAGCATTGGTTTGTATTCGCGTGAAAATAAAGTATTCATTCCCGCGAAAGCAACAGTTTCCATTCGCGTGAAAATTAAATGTTTATTCCCGCGAAAGCATTGGTTTGTATTCGCGTGAAAATAAAGTATTCATTCCCGCGAAAGCAACAGTTTCCATTCGCGTGAAAATAAAATGTTTATTCCCGCGAAAGCATTGGTTTGTATTCGCGTGAAAATAAAGTATTCATTCCCGCGAAAGCAACAGTTTCCATTCGCGTGAAAATTAAATGTTTATTCCCGCGAAAGCATTGGTTTGTATTCGCGTGAAAATAAAGTATTCATTCCCGCGAAAGCAACAGTTTCCATTCGCGTGAAAATAAAATGTTTATTCCCGCGAAAGCATTGGTTTGTATTCGCGTGAAAATAAAGTATTCATTCCCGCGAAAGAAACAGTTTCCATTCGCGTGAAAATTAAATGTTTATTCCCGCGAAAGCATTGGTTTGTATTCGCGTGAAAATAAAGTATTCATTCCCGCGAAAGCAACAGTTTCCATTCGCGTGAAAATAAAATGTTTATTCCCGCGAAAGCATTGGTTTGTATTCGCGTGAAAATAAAGTATTCATTCCCGCGAAAGCAACAGTTTCCATTCGTGTGAAAATTAAATGTTTATTCCCGCGAAAGCATTGGTTTGTATTCGCGTGAAAATAAAGTATTCATTCCCGCGAAAGCAACAGTTTCCATTCGCGTGAAAATAAAATGTTTATTCCCGCGAAAGCATTGGTTTGTATTCGCGTGAAAATAAAGTATTCATTCCCGCGAAAGCAACAGTTTCCATTCGCGTGAAAATTAAATGTTTATTCCCGCGAAAGCATTGGTTTGTATTCGCGTGAAAATAAAGTATTCATTCCCGCGAAAGCAACAGTTTCCATTCGCGTGAAAATTAAATGTTTATTCCCGCGAAGGCATTGGTTTGTATTCGCGTGAAAATAAAGTATTCATTCCCGCGAAAGCAACAGTTTCCATTCGCGTGAAAATAAAATGTTTATTCCCGCGAAAGCATTGGTTTGTATTCGCGTGAAAATAAATTATTTATTCCCGCGAAAGCATTGGTGTTCTTCCGTAGAAACAATGTTTCATTAATTTAACCTTATGATAAATGGCATGATTTCAGCTATATAAGAAGCACTGTTTTTACACAGAAAGCAGTCACTTCGACATTAGCAACTGAAGGAGCAAGATCTACTACAACATCATCTACTACAACTGCTAGAAAGACTTTTCTGTTTGGAGGTAAGTCAACTTGATTGAGTATAAATTTAATTTTTATCGATTTAGATACTAACAGTGGTATGATATTGAGTAAATATATATATATATGTATATATATCTTCAAATTGGTTTGAAAAAGAAATCATAACATGGATTTTTACTTTATCTTTTAGAATGTCGACACAAGTCATATCAAAACAACTGAAGAATAAAGAACAAAAACCTTCACAAGATAAGGTGATTGATGACAATGTACTTCTTCAACGCACTATGATCCCCTTTCAAAGCGCCAGTCTGAATACTCTGGCAACTCTCATCATCAAAAGCGCCTCTCTGTTAAGTACTCTATCTCCAGCTTCCAGAAGAAACATTGAAAACATAGTCAAAGTTGAAGATTTACCAATACCTACAGTTATGCAGGTGTTAACCGTTGAGCTCCATGATGAAACGAACTGTACCATCATATACAACTATAAAAAGGATGGAAAGGTAGTTAGAGTGAAGAGCACTATTCCATTAGCGGCGGGATTACTTGTCAATGAAGCTTCGCAAATAAGACCACTGGTTTTGATCTACATGGGTGTTGAAAAGACTGGAAAAGCAATTTTTCGTGCTGCTACAGAAACAGGAACTACTTTGAGGTGTAAGAATGTGTTTGATGTATTACCAGAAAAAAGTATGCGACAAATCAATGCTTATTTCGAGGTAGCTAATCTTCAGGATTTCCCAACAGATAGTGTCATATGTTTCCAAAACCCTGAAGTTATAACAAAGTCTGACAGACGATGGAATGGAAATGAAGAGACTCTTCTAGTTCAATACAGAAGTGTTGTAGATGAAGAATTACTGATCGGAGATATGCGCATTCCTCATCAAATAGCTTCTGCTGTGACATCGGAGAGATTTGGAGTGATTTTGTTCAAGGGTCTGAGTCGAAACGCAGAAAATTCAATTTTCTACAACATCAGTGTACTCGCAGCTCATCAAGCCTTCGTCCAAGCCTCGGAACTGGCTGATAATCCAAAATCTGAGGATTTTCTCAACCACTTCGATGATGCTGAAAAAGAAGGCTGTGGAGAACAAACTCTCGAGAAGCTAATCTATAACTCAAGGGATTCATATCACTATAGGTAAGTTTTATTAATTTTTACCATAATTTTAAAAAGTTGATTTGTGAAAATTTTGTGTATTCTTACAATGAAAAACCCCTTAAAATGATAAATTTGTGAACATTTTTGTAAAAAATTTTTAAGTTATATATATATTTCGAATTAAAAAAGGATTTTGTTGTGTCATCAGTGTTTTTTTTACATAAAAGTTGGAAAAATAACAAAAGGTGATAATTATTTTACAAAAATGTTCAATTTTTCACATAAATGATCAACTCATAACCTTTTTTTGTAAAACATTTTTAAATTATATATATTTCGGATTAAAAAAAAGGACTTTTTTGTGTAATCAGTGTATTTTTTTTACATAAAAGTTTAAAAAATGACAAAAGGTTATAATTATTTTGCAAAAATGTTTAGTTTTTCACATAAATGATCAATTCATAAACATTTTTTGTAAAACATTTTTAAATTATATCTATTTCGGATTAAAAAAGGATTTGTTTGTGCAATCAGTGTATTTTTTTTACATAAAAGTTTAAAAAATAACAAAAGGTTATAATTATTTTACAAAAATGTTTAGTTTTTCACATAAATGATCAATTCATAAACATTTTTTGTAAAACATGTTTAAATTATATCTATTTCGGATTAAAAAAAGGACTTTTTTGTGCAATCAGTGTATTTTTTTTACATAAAAAATTAAAAAATAACAAAAAGGTTATAATTATTTTACAAAAATGTTTAGTTTTTCACATAAATGATCAATTCATATACATTTTTTTGTAAAACATTTTTAAATTATATATATTTTGGATTAAAAAAAAGGGTTTTTTGTGTAATCAGTGTATTTTTTTAGCTAGAAGTTGACAAAAAATCACACCAAATGAAAAAAAAGGACTTTTTCGTGTGTAATCAGTGTATTTCTTTTACATAGAAGTTGAAAAAATAACGAAAGTTTATATTTATTTTACATTGATTTTAATCATACTATACTAATACATCATTTTTTATTTTAGTCCATTTTATCGTAAAAAGAAAACAGAGTAAAGAACTTTCCCTAAGAAATATTGAGCTGAATGATGTAACTCAGTGAGTTATTTTCCTGTTATATATAAAATGTAAACTATCTAATGTAGCTAAGAGTAAAATTTAAATTCGGTAAAATTTATTTATATAATGAATAACTTTTGTATTTTAGTCAATTATTGGATCATAGAGAATACGGAATACAAGAGTTCCTCCCTGGGTCTAATAATATACCAGAAGAATATCGAGAAAGATATTGTTCAAGAAAAGCGCTTTGTAACCATTGATATCGTAAGCTATAGTAGTTTGTATTACAGAAAATTTACTATAAAACAGTTTTATGAATGTAAAAACTAGATATGGTATTTTCTATTACAATTATTTACTTGTAAATTTTATTCATCTAGAGAGGTAATTTGGTGATTTTTTGACAGTTTTTAAAAAAGTTAAAAAGTACAAAAAAAATCAAAAAATATCGAAAACTATATATTTCAATGATTATTTTTTAAAAAAGTAAATTTTATTCATCTAGAGAGGTAATTTGGTGATTTTTTGACAGTTTTTAAAAAAGTTAAAAAGTACAAAAAAATCAAAAAATATCGAAAACTATATATTTCAATGATTATTTTTTAAAAAGTTCAAAAAAATGTAATAAAGCTCTGTTTTGAAACATAAAAAATTTAAAAGGATTGTGTAGGATAAAATTCTCACTCAAAAAATTATTGAAAATTGAATGAAATAAAAAAATATTTTCCCAAATACCATGAAAAACTCTATATATATATACATTGTTTTTAAAATAACATCGAAAACTATATATTTCAATGATTATTTTTTAAAAAAATAAAAAAATTTAAAAGGAAGGTGTAGGATAAAATCCTCACTCAAAAAATTATTGAAAATTGAATGGAATAAAAGAATATAAAGTGAAAATCGCTATATATATTTATTTTTTTAAAAAAATATCGAAAACTATATATTATAATGATTATTTTTTTAAAAAGTTGAAAAAACAAAAAAAATTTGTAATAAAACCCTGTTTTAAAACATAAAAAATTAAAAAGGAATGTAATAAAAGAATATTTTACCAAAATACCTCATTTTTTTTTTGTAAATATCTAGTAAAAATTTCTGAAATATTGTTGGTAAAATTTACTGGAAAATGGTTTCAAGTGTGTCAAAGACTAAATATGATGTTTTCATTGAAATGTTTATTTTCAAAAGATCCAAATAATAACATTGAATCAATTAGTTAAATTTAACAGTCAAATTCTTTTTTATCAAGTAGGCTTAATGTTTCTATTGTGATTAATTCTCAAATATTGTAAACTTGAACTATCTAGAGGAGTAATTTGTCGATTTTGATGTGTTTTTTTAAAAAAATTATCATGTAATACCACATACTTCAGTTCTAATTCGTTTTGAACAATTTCATGGGAGACAAAGAATAAAAAAGTTACATTGATTTAGTTTTTAGAATTAAAGTTGCTATCAAAAATGGATTGTTCTTCTTTAAAAAAAATGATTACGTAATACTACATACTTCAGTTCTAATTCGTTTTTAGAATTGAAGTCGCCATCGAAAATGGTTTGTTCTTGAATGGGTAAATCCATAGCCTCCTCCTCATCATGACAAAAGCTTTCTGATGATTGCATTTTGAAAAACAAATTGCATTGTTTTAGTTTTCCGAATTGAAATTGCCATCGAAAATGGTTTGTTCTTAAACGGGAAAATCCATAGCCTTCTCATCATCATGTCTAAGTTTTCTACCCCAATATCTCCAACCTCTCAGAGATAGGAATTGTTCTGTTTAAAAAATAATGGAAATTGTATATATAAATGATTGTTTTTGAAAAAAATGGTAAATTTTTGAAAAAAATTCAAAAGGAAAATGCAGGATAAAACCCTCACTCAAGAAACTAATTTTGTATGATAGGTTGCTCACCTAATAATAAGAAAATAATGAATGATTTATATTTAAGCAATTATTGAAAAAATTAATGAAAATTGAATAGAATAAAGGAAATATTTTACCAAATAGCCTGTTTTTTTGTAAAGATATACAAACAGATAAAATTTAACCATTTAAAGGATGATTTCTTTTTTGCAAAAGAAATAATGAAGATTTAATGAAATGAAAGAATATTTTACCAAATACCTTGTTTTTTTGTAAATTTGTACAATTAGAATAAGAAAATAGTGAATAATGTATATTTAAGCAATTATTGAAAAAATTAATGAAAATTGAATAGAGTAAAGGAAATATTTTACCAAATACCCTGTTTTTTTTTGTAAAGATATACAAACAGATAAAATTTAACCATTTAAAGGGTGATTTCTTTTTTGCAAAAAAATAATGAACATTTAAACCATGGGTATAATGGTTTGTTTTTATAGCTGTTACAGGCTAATGAAAATGTCAGCTATCTAAATCTTACAAGTATAATTGTATTTTATGTGTAGAACAATGAGAAATTCATCCATATTTATTGGCAATATTTACTTCATTGAAAAACGGAGTTGCTCTACAGCGCCATTAAAATGCTAGAATCGTGACGTCATTGATAAAATAAGCTTTCGCGAATCTAAGTAGGAAACGTTACTTTTATAGAAAAGGTGCCTGTATTAATCTGAAGATATTTCAGTTTTTATTGAGTTCTGTGACATCCCACCCAACCCAGTCAAATAAAACATATTGATAATTCATTTCAACACCTGCTAAGAAACTTACTCCCATAGATTTTGTCAAATTTATCATCAAAAAGTGTATAAAATATAAAACAATTCCATCGGACCTTTTGTTAGCAAGATTCTGATTGGCTGAAATTGTTGTTGGCTTTAGCACCAGATATTCTAGTATTTCTAGTAGACCTACAATAAAAATTTTTATATCATCGTGTAGAGCAGAATCTCCTCTATTTTCTGGTCTTTATTTGAGGTAAATCTGCCAGTCGAAACAGAAACCGCTCTATGATAACCGCACCCCGTTCCTTGTCGGGCAAGAAATATTTTTTCTTGCTGAGATAGTTTGAAATAATATTTTTTGCAGAGAACCTCCACGGATGAGATTTGTTCTGATAAATAGTTAGATTATATTTATTTAGGCATACTGGAATTGTTTAGAAGTGGAAATGACAGGTAGTATGCTAGAAATTAATTATTTGGATGACGACGATATTGTTGACTAGTAATTTTTTATTATTTTTCATTTTTTTTTTCAAAGTGTTGATTATTATGGTTCTTTATATCAGAAGATAGCGCTTGAAATTCTCTATTCAGTGGTGTAAAAAGTCAGGTGCTAGCTTAAATAGAAAAAAAAAAATTAATATTATTCTTTGAAAAAATGTCCGGGATTTTCGCAAAAACAAGGCCAACTTTGATTGACGTGTTATGGCTAATGTGGTGGCCCATTAATTCTTCAAAATTATCTACATGCATCAGAATTGAATTTTCTTTCTATCTGTCGCCTCAGTTTTTTGTTTGGAGCTTTACTTTTGGTGTTTTTACAAAGCAAAAATGTCAATTTTCAGAAATTCTTTCGTCTGATTAATGAAACGTGCAACCTAATTGGCTAACAATTTTATACTATCCGATAACTTCAGTGTGTAAGAAAAGGTCTATAAATCTTGGACGGTCACAGTTTTTTTATTAATGACGTCACATATCTTGGAGTTGTCCCAGCAAGTGTGTTTTTGGGTGTCTCAAAATTTAGCTGAATTATTTTGTTTTTTTTAGCATGTTCATGGGATATTTATAATATATAAAGCTAATAAAGCTTAATTATAAGGTTACATCAGCCTATAACTGCTGTAAAAAGCAACCATTATACCCATGGTTTAATGAAATGAAAGAATATTTTACCAAATACCCTGTTTTTTTTGTAAATTTGTACAATTAGATGAAATTTAACCATTTAGAGGATGATTTGTTTTTGTAAAAAATTAATGAAAATTGAATAAATCGAAAAAAACATTTCACCAAATACCTCTTTTTTGTAGATGTAAACAAATAGATGAATATCTAACTTTATCCATTTTTTTTTCCATTTGGGATCATGTTTTGAAGGTTTTCAAGATAGTTTTTAGTAAAAGCTTATGCATTGATTGTCATTACAAGTTGTAGTGTTTGGTATTATTTAATATTTACTGACTCTAGCTATATTATATGAAATTTTCCCTACTTATTGCACAATAAATGTATATATTCACATATTGTTTCATTTTTAATTACTGTATTTATTCAATGTAGATATAATGAGTCGAATTACAAAAAAATATCAAAACTTAAATGCCATACATTCAAAATCTAGATGCTCTATGAGTTAAAGTTATGTATATAATTATGTACAAGATTATCAAAACTTGAATGCCATACATTCAAAATTTAAAAGTTCAAATTAAGTAAAAAAATAATCAAAACTCAAATGCCACTTAAATGCCATTCAAATGCCACTCAAGTACCCCTCAAGTAAAATACAATATAAACTCGGCGAATTCATCCAACGCCGTAACCCATTGTCTCAACTCCAAGGTCCAATCCACAAAAAAACACTTGGTAGGGAGATCTGCTCATATATTACTACTCCTACAGATGTCCAACGTGTTCTACTTGTTATGACAAATTGGGGAGTCTGAAAAGACACAGATGTTCAATCTCAGACGCAACAACTATGGAGTTTTTTGGAGGACAATACACTCCTAGCGCTACAATATTTGATAAACTGAAGATTCAATTCGGGATAGATATCAGGTCAGATGATTCTTTGAGATACTATCCGTTTTTTGCAACATTCGACATAGAGTGTTTGTTATCTAATTGCGAAAAAGATCGAGATACAGACACAACCTCTTACACTAACGAACATAAACTTTTAAGTATTTCAATTTGTTCAAATGTACCGGACTTCGTCAACCCTCGATGTATTGTCAATAACGGAGATGATCATGAATGCGTTGGAAAATTCATTCAATAATTGAAAAAGATTAATGAAGAATCGTATAACCGATTGGAAAACCAATTTTTGCACATCATAAAACAAATAGAAGATGAATTACAATGACTGGGAAAAGCTGAAGAAAAGTTTTGTAGTGATTACGAACAGAAACGTTTCAGACGGAGAACAGGAGCTGAGAAAGTTCTGGATGAATTGTACAGCTATATGAAAAAACTCCCTATTCTAGGTTTCAATTCACAGACTTATGATGTCAATGTGATGAAAGGAAAACTGCTTCAAAAATTGAGAGATCTCTCCGACAAAGATTTTGATTTTGTTATAAAAATAGGGAACAAGATGCCTGTTATCGGAATAGGATCTTTTTTGTTTTTAGATTGTACAAACTTCATCGCTCCTGGATACAGCTACGAAATGTATCTCAAAGCATACAAATGCGAAGCTGGAAAAGGATTTTTTCCATATGAATGGATGAAAGACTTGGAACAACTTAATCAAGAACCCCTACCTCCAAGAGAAACTTTTTACAGTTCTTTAAAACAAAAAAAATCAGTGAAGAAGAGTACATGATTTGTCAAAAAGCGTGGGAAGATAACAACATGAAGACAATGAGGGATTTTTTAAAATGGTACAACAACTTGGATGTAAAACCATTTGTTCAAGCGTTGGAAAGACAAAGATCGATCTACAGAGAGCATGGGATTGATTCGATGGATGTTTAACAAAGCTCCCCAACTTCCCCCTCCGTACCTCTCTACATACTTGGATTTCCATGAGCTTGGTAACTCATTTCGACAGACTCTCCCAATTTGTCTGATCGACAACTGCAATGCGGAACTTCATCCTCTAATAAAGAAAAACGTAGTTGGTGGACCAAGTCTAGTGATGCATAGATATCACGAAAAAGGTATAACTAAAATTAGAGAAAATTGGTTGGGAAAAGAAGCAAAAGTTTGTGATAGAATCTATGGAGTTGATGCAAATGCGCTCTATTTATGGTGTATGATGCAATCAATGCCTACTGGTTATCCTCAAAGAAGAAAAATCGAAAACTCCTTTGTCGCTGAACCAGTAAAATTTAGCAACGTAGCTCATAGCTGGTTACAGTTCCAAATGTTTTAAAAAAAAATCAATATCAGACATCAGCTCAATGGGGGAGAAGTTGTTCTTGGACAACGAGGGTTACCAGTTGATGGGTTCTGTGTTGAAAATCATCACGTCTTTCAATTCCATGGGTGTTTTTGGCACGGACACAACTGCTCTTATAACAACGCTAAAGAGCAAGAGTTTCAAGCTAGTGGAAAAAAATCAAAACAAATCTGTTTAAAACTACGATGGAAAATGAAGAATATCTCCGAGCACTAGGTTACACCGTAATCTTGATTTGGGAGTGTGAGTGGATGAAACGCATAAAAACTCATACAAATTTACAAAAATTTGTCAACACGTTTTACAATTCTTTCTACCCTAAAATACTTGAAAAAAAGTTGAATCAAGAAGAAGTGTTGGAGAGAGTTCAATCAGGAATTCTTTGGATTTGTTGAATGCGACATCGAAGTTCCTGAGGAAATGGAAGAAAAATTCTCCGAAATGCCGCCGATTTTTAAAAATACGATGCTAACCAGAGAGCACTTGAGTGATGAAATGAAAGTCTTTGCTGAAGCCGAAGGATTTCTAAAGACTCCTCAACGCTCACTAGTTGGAAGTATGTTCGGAAATAAGATATTGCTAATTAGTCCTTTGTTGAAGTGGTACTTGAAACAGGGATCGGAAGTCACCAAAGTCTACCAGCTGATAGAATATATTCCTAGAAAAGCTTTTGAAGCTTTTGGAACATCAGTTTCAGATGCTAGGAGAATGGGAGATGAGGACCCTAGTCAAGAATTACTCGCTACTACTAGCAAGTTGGTAGGAAATGCTGCTTATGGAAAAACAATCACTGATAAAGAAAAACACACCAACATCAAGTTCATCGAAGGCGCCAGAAAAGCTTCATTTCGTATCAGAGGGAACAAATTCATTTCCATGGAAGAGATAGCAGATGATTTCTATGAAATCGTAACCACAAAACAATTGGTAAGATTTTAAAAAAAATTATTTTTCAATACAAAATTTAAATTCCTAAAGTTTACTTCGCTAATCATTATCACCATCATTTCAGCTAACTATGAATGTTTCAGTACACTTGGGTTTCTCCGTGCTACAGTATGCTAAACTGAGAATGCTACAGTTTTACTACGACTTTATGGATAAGTAAGTAAAACCTAATTCCCTACTATTATTATGAATAAGTAAATAAAACCTAATTCCCTACTATTAAATCTTATAGTTAACTTAAACAGTAGACAAACTTCCAAATAACCGAAACAGTCTTTTTATTTATAGATATATTGACAGAAGCGATTTCCAGTATGTTGAAATGGATACAGATAGCGCATACATGGCACGGAGCGAAACGTTAGAAACACTGGTAAAACCAAGTATGAAAAAAAGAGTTTTACAACAAATATGGTGATTGGTTTCCACGACCATACTGTGACAAACATAGGGATAAGTTTTTAAGGATCAAAACAATGGATTTAGAATGGAACATGCAAGACTGTTGCGAAAAAGTGCTAAAACATGGAAAAAGAACACCTGGATTGTTCAAAGAGGAGTTTACCGGAAACGGAATTGTTGCGTTTAACTCTAAATCCTATTACTATTGGGGAGAAAAAGGAGACAAGTTTAGCTCAAAAGGTTTAAACAAACGAATTAATCGATTGAACAAAGACAGTTATCTGAATGTGTTGAACACAAAAAAGTCATTTATGGGTAAAAATCGTGGATTTGTAGTGAAGAATAAAAAAATGTTGACATACAGTCAAATAAAGCGAGGACTCACACATTTTTATGCTAAAAGACGAGTGTGTTCTAATGGACTATCTACCGAACCTACTTTGGCTTAAATAAAAGCCTTCATAATAGACTTCATTTTTTGACAATAGTTACTATAACTATTTATATAAGATATTTATATCTATATATAATACAAAAAATCATTCATCGTTCTTATAAATATCGATAACAAATAGATGAATACTTAACTTCATCTATTTTTATGTTTGAAATTATGTTAGAAATTTTCCAAGATATTTTATAGCATTCAATATACTTATTATGTAATAAATGTACATAGTCATACATCGATTCATTTTTATTCAATGTAAACATAAATATAGCCATAAATATGTACATAGTTATACATATATACACGAATGTATAGAAACTAAAAAAATTATTTACACTCAAGATGCCATAAGAGATAAAATTATGTAAAAAATTATCAAAAATTAAATGCCATAAAATATTAACTCGGCTGCTCTAATCAACACCGTAACCCATTGCATCCACCCCACAAAAAAACACTTGGTAGGGAGATCTCCTCATGTATTACTACTTTCGTGAGATGAGTGTTTACTCGATTAAGTATCATCCAGTTTGCATGAGTAGCCTGTCTGCCCTGAGGTGCCCTCATTCAAAAAGTTCGTACCAACTTTTAAAACACTCCTGAAGTTTCACCAATGTGTGCACAAAAAGCTCACAAGTTCCTCTTCATCAAAGCACTAAGCTCTGTAAACAGCCGATGCTTTCACACCATATTAGTTAATATAGTGTAGGAGTTTGTGGCCGCGTCTAATTGAGACACCATTGGTTACCCCCACCTGCACTCCTACCTAGATAAATCAGACATCATGGTTAAAAGTTTACTGAAAAGCTCCAGCGATCATTTATTCTGTCCAAGTTCCAGCTTGACCTAGTGTTAACACAATAATAGTCTCGAGCAAAAGATGTATACAAAAACTGGCCATTTCTGCAAGGCACACAAAATTGAATTATATTGCGTTACTCCTGACAAGAAAGTACTCAAATGTTTCTCCGAACTCAAATACCGAAACCTCCATTTTAATGGTCAAAGTGAACTTAAGCTTTTGGAGATGTCTCAATTTATATTAGGCTTACATTCATATGTGGACATGCTATGTTGACTAATGCAGCGTGTACTACAAAAAAGTCTTTGAGAGATGCTTTGCTCCGGTGAATGACATGATATTTATATGAATACCAACAGACTATAGAACACAGCAACAGAGACTGAGACGGATAATAAATGGAGTGACAAGGGCTAAAAGTTGCAAGTTGAATTTGCAAAAACTGCAATTTTTACTGCAACTAGTTTCACATCTAGAGCATGCTGTGAAAGCAGGTGTGACCACTGACCTAACGAAGGTGAAAATTTTTATAAGACATTGATTCTTGGACATCAGAAGCATTCGAGCAATACTTACAGCGCTATAGCCTCACAAACAAACCTCTGACTGTTCTCTCAAACAAAGACTCCATAGGAGATGTAAAATAGTAGGTAATTTTTCAGTGCACTATTTCATTGTTAAAATACTCATACTTATGCTACACTACACATCTCGTAGAAATGGATGAAATTGCCTTTGACTTTGTAGCACTGTCATCCCACAAATGGTAACAGTAAGAACGTGTACATGTTATGTATATATCACAGTATACTTATGGCAACTTCAAAAAACTAACACTAAGTCTTTAGCAAAGAGCTACTAATTTTTGCTGGAGCAGCTGATCCCTTCTGCTTTTATCATCATAGAATAAAGCCCAAACCTTTCTTAAGGTACTATTGCAAAAAGAAAAGAGCTTTCCAGCAAATAAACATATGACTAGAGATTTCTGCCAACGATGCCATCACCCCGGGCTAATAGTTAACATAAAAATGCTGATGGTCTGGGTATACAAGGGCTATGTTTAAGCCCCCAAATATGCACTGCAAACGGGAACAGGAACACAATGACAAACTAACCCATCTTGAGCTAACACAAGTCCTAACCTAGGTAACTGAACATGAAACGCATGAATAGAATGGGAAACCCGGGCTGTTAGAAACTCAAGAGAAAAAAACAGATTCGTTCCATGAAAACATTAAACAACTAATTTGTGCCATGTGTGGTTGGCAGTTTCAAATATGTCAACGACATTGTTTGGTCTTCGAGCCAGTAAAAAAATACAAAGAAGACGGCTAAAAAATGGCACCAGGAAGCTAAAAAACAATGCTGCATAGCCAATTAGAGTTAATGGAAATAAAGCCCGACAGTGAGATAAACAAGAAAAGTTCCCACAAAAGATGAGCATACTGTACAATCTGCTCGGCGTGGCAGTTTCAACTTGTGTTACCAATATCTGATTCATTGCTATGTGAATGAAACCAGGCACCTTTAACTTTACACTGAGTGGTCTGACACAGGTGTAGATGCTCCACAAAGTGTGTCAGGTGGGGAACGAAGGGAATTATATAAGAGGCACAGGAACAAAAGAGGCCATCAGGCCATTTACTAAGTAGCAAGATACTTACTAGGCCTATTACCAAAAACCAAAAGAACCAACTGATCGCGGCGCTGCCACCACTTGATTAGACGGATGTACAACAATAATAAAAAGTATAATATGCGAGCTAAATGTTAAGATCTACTGTAAAGTACATGATTTCAAACTAATTAAAACATTTTGTTATAAAAATTCAATGGGATCAACATGGTCAGATTAATTTGTATCATTGAATAAAAAAATTGCCTTTGATTTTTATTGATGTAGTAAAAGTTAACAAAAACTGTATTAACAATGAGTTCATAATTATTTGCAGGAAGGACTTTCCAGCTGACAGCCATTGTACAAGCTTCAACAACAGTCACAGCGGTAGCTACAGCGATAGTATTACTAATGGAAAGTGCAATAGAAGTAGCAAGAACAGTGGAAGCAGAATCAGAGATAACAACAGGAACAGTGTCAGCTGTATTTGTTGCAGTAATTGTAGCAGCGGTGGTAGCTCAAGTAGTAGCACAAGGATTAGCCCACAAGATACCAACAACTGTGACAACAAGTTTAGCAGTGGTGACATTGGAATTAGTAACGATAGAAGTAGTAGTAACAGTACTAGTCATTGGACCAGTGATGGTGCTTTTACTGTTAGCGACCGTGGCGTTAGGTGTAGGTGCAGTGGCAGCAATAGTTGTAGCGGTAAAACTTATTGTCACCGAAGGTTTAGCGGATATCGAATTAACAATAGGAACAACAGTGCTAGCGATAGTATGCGCAGTATTTGTATTACCATTGGTTGCACCAGGAGCAGCAATAATTCTAGTAATGGCAACAAGTCTGACAGTAGCAGTAACAGCTATAATAGTAGAAGCAATAGCAGTAGCAGCAATAGCTGGAATGTCCCCAGAGAAATTAGCACGACTAGTAGCAGTGGTGAGAGCAATTATTGCAGGAGCAGCCACAGGAATGATAGCTGTAGTGGCTGGCGGGACAGTGGGAACAATGACAGGACACGCAATAACTTCACTGACAATGGAGGGGGTAGTAAAAAAAATTGCATTAGGAGCAGAAACAACAGCAGAATTAATAGCGACAGCAGCCGTAGGAACAGCGGTAGTTGTAATACTTGCAGCAGCTAAAGATTTAGCTGCAAAGTTGGTAGTCAGTGTAATAAGAGTAGAACGGTTAGTGGAGGAAATAGCTAGAACAGCTAATACACGTGTATTTGTATGCGTAGCAATAGTAGCAATAATAGTAGTAACACTGTCATTGGTAGCAATACGAGCAGCACCAACGATGTTTTCATCAATATAAACGATGGCAGATGTAGATGTAATCACAACTGTACTGTTGACAGCGACAATAGTAGAAGCAGCAGTATTATTGAGCAAAAGTATCACAAAAAATAATGATACAGTAAACATAGAAAATTAACAAAAATATAATTAGAATTGCCGAAGGTCCGATGAAAACAATTAAAAACTTAAACAAGTAAACTAATGGCTATAATTTATCATTATTTTATCAACATATTACAAATGTTTATAGTTACATAACATTCACTTTTATTTAGGTTTGTACTCTTGATTCGGCACCAGAAAATGGCTATTTGGTTGCAGTTGATGAGAATTAGGAGAATGTGGAAATAATTGAAGTTCCACTCTTTCAGTTTTTGAAAGTAAAACATAAATACTTCAAGCTGCTAGACAGAGAATTTTACAAGAACAGTGCTCTATCATTAACTCTATTGAAAGGATGACAATAGATCGCTATGATGTTGGACAGATCACTGACTAACCATCTAGCCATTTTTTATCATTACCCATAGACCTCTGGCTTACATGCTAAATTGTAGTTTTTATTTTTATATTATTAATACTTCGCATTGCATTGCAAGTCACACGGGATGCATACAAGCGGCTGCAAAAGGCAGAGGATATAAAGGCCAAAATGTGGAAAGATTATTAAGATGCATAGGGGACTTAGATTGGACATAACATGTGTAGCCATCAGTAATTGGCCTGCGTCGCCAATGTGACGGAGTGTGTGAAGGGTGGCGCCGACAAACAGTTCTATTATTACAAACCATTTTTATTATTACTGTATATAACCCTGTGCATCATTTAATAATTATTTATCTTGAAAATTGTTCTATCCAACAACGCCACAAGTTCTATTTTTACCCAATCACTAACTACCAGGTGTGACTTATACTACATTTTCTTTTAAACCATTAGCCAGCAGGCATGGCTTGTATCATTCATTTTGTATCCTTTGTTACCACTTTGTGTAAATTATTAGAACTTACACCAATAAAATCAAAGTTACCTGCACACTCTAAGAAGTTCATTGCATGCATTAACACTATCGGCCAGAACAAACATCGGCAGTTCGACCTACACTGAGCGATTGTTCGGCCGCGGCCGTTGCAGAGGCATAAGTACGAACCAGCCAGTTCGACCCCACTCGGTAACGACTAGCTGTCATTCTTAGTGAAACCAGTCGTTGTGTCAGGCGGTTACGACTATTTTCAAGCACAGCTAGGCCAGCATACGGTTCAGGGAGGTCAGGCAAGTGGACCAGCTACCACATAGAGAGAAATCCTGCACAGTATAAAACTCATAGACATTTCTATAACTATTTTTCCAGAATTTCAGCAAAGATTTTAGAATACCATTCAACAAAAGAGCTACCTACAAAATTACTACCAATATACATGTGGACTTCTCATAAAAAACATCTACATATATGATGCGTGATTGAAATAACAAAATACTCTCAAATATGGAAATTTTAGAAGCGATCATCACTTGTTTTAGCCACAGAATTTTTTGCTTTTGCTTGTCGGCTATCAACATTTTACAGTGCTTAAAAGATGTTAGGCGTCATTTTCAATGCATCCAGATAGAGTCTAGACAAAGAGTTGAGCATTTACCATTACTTTGACGGCAAAGCGACTAACAGAGATCACCGCAAATGATCTAACTACTAACCAGAACACAACTCACATTAACCAATTACAAACTGACATGTAATTTGTGTTTTTTGGGGATTTGAGAGCAAGCTGTTTATGGAATAATTCCTATATAATCTAGACATAGGGTATGTCTGAATCCACAAAGAAAAACAAGTGGTGAATATGGAACGTAAGAAATATGCAATAACTTTACAGCCTGTGTGTATTAAATCGATTTTTTTTTAGAACTTACTATTCTACTAGCACCTTACAGTACAAAGTACTTGTAGCCTTTGGTACAGACCTTCCGTGATTGCCTTCATAATAAGGAAATAAAGAGACCCCATATTCCTTTAGTCAAACAAAGAACCACAACAATTGATAAGTTTCAAGACAAAAAAAAGACAATTCCAACAATTTATGTTTGAATAAACTACTACTTGCCACGCAATATTCATTAGGATTGCAGTTACTACAGTCTGAGTAGGAGCAGCAGAGAAATTTCTTACACACTGCTATACTAATGGAGTTTGTTAGAAATGAAATGGCATTCTTCATCGCACCATTAAAATGGCTGCATTGAAAGTGCCAACATGAAGTTGCATACCATATTGCAACCGCTACAAGGTTCCACAGAAGCTACCAACTTATTAAATGGGGTTAAAGCTAAGTATTTACTCATTCTACATAAATCAAGTTTTTGGTAAGAATTTTTCAAAATGTAGCATTTATTGCCCCAGTAAACATGCTTCATTATACTTCAATGACTATCGTTTTAGGCGATACGTATTCATCATCACTTCAAATCAATTATTTTGTATTGAGAACTCTTCAAGCAGAACAAGATTTAACAAACTTTGCCATTTTAGGGAGCAAAAAAGTTAGCATACAATATTTCCAGCACTGTACATTTTTTAACCATACCTGTATATTGTGGTGGATTTTTGTGACCACTATCATTGCGCAAGGTCCCCCTGACAACTGCTGGGTGTCAGGCACGCCTAAACTGAGCCTGGCACAGCCAGAACACAAGCAAGTAAGCAGGTAGGAACACTACCGGCCCTGCGGCATTTACTACCTGCCCTGCAGCATTCACTGCCGGCCCTGCAGAGGTACCACCGGCCCTGCAGCACACACTGCCGGCGCTGCAGCATGCACTACCGGCCCTGCAGTGCCACTACCGGCCCTATACCGGGTCGGTGAGGGAAGAACGACTATAGCCTGAGAGCCCAAAATGATACTAAAGATGCAGGAGCCCGACTTTGCAGCTTAGCTGTCCTCAGACAAGACCAAAGACAAGGACCACAAGCCATAAGGACCAGGAACTAGAGCTACTCATTGCACCATCATGAACCAGCAATATTGACTGACAAGCTCCGCCCCCCACTTCTGGGCGCCTTGCGTATTTAACCTTATATTAGCCAATGTTGTACCATATTATTCATATCTCCTGTTTTGATTAGTGCAATTACTTCCTGCTATTGCTGATTTGTTGCCTCCTTATTTGGGCCTATGTTTTCCCTGTTCTGCCTATAAAAGGCAGAACACTTCTCATTATTCCTTGTATTGTATTGGGATTCTGCTTGTGATTGAGCCAAGTAGCATAATACATTTACAGTTATTATACCTTGCTGGGTTATGCTTGTATAATAAACTATGGTATACTCAACAAGACATTGAGTTGTGCGTTTGAGCCGTGGGCTCTGAGAACAGTTGTGGAGTCGGTATACTCCTCTGTTGGAAGTTGACCTCTGGAGTGAGGTGTTGGTGGTCGACGTTTGGTCGGCCCCCCAAAATCCACTACAATATAGCCAAAAGCTGAGCCACGTAAATGTTCACACAACAGCCTTCAAACCTGGCTGTGACATCCAGTAAGCTTCACATACATTTACCAGTCACAAAGTTTCACTAACACAAGCTCAAATGGAAAAAGACCCAATCCAATGTTATTCCCTGGTTAAAAATTTTGTATTTTGGGTTACAAGCAGACATAAATGTATAAATATTACTTTATTTAATACTGTAGTATGGTGATGTAGCTTTATTTCAAAATATATCGTGTTCAAACAAGAATTGTCTTCTCTAAAAGCACCAACAACGAATACAACTCAAAAACACAGGAGTGAAGACAATTAATGGCTTTCCATATCACGACGCCGTCGTGCTACCCTATGGTGTCATGGCTCAGTGCTTCTCAATAGCGATAAACTATCACTCTTTCCATAAGCCAGCAATAAAGTAAGCCCAAAGGTCATGAACCCTAATTAGCGAGTCAAAGGCAACTTTGAGCTAATGAAACAATGAGTGAAACTGTATCAAGGAAAATTGTTTCAACCAACAATTAGTGTTAAATGCTTTTCTTATGTTTGCTTCATCTAAAATTACATAATCCACAGATAAAACTTTGAAGCAGCAGTGCTTGGCTAATGTAAATTCATTTATTAAATTTAAAAAAATTATTTATTTTTATTATTGTTTAACTACGGCAAATTGATTATTGATTATAATGATCTTTTAAATTGTATTATTATCAATTTCTAAAATAGGGATAAAAGATAAATTATATGACACGAAAGCATATACATATATTTGCGAACCCTTATTCTGCATAATTTTTTTATTAATGGAAGTGGTCTCGAAAGGCAATTGTCTCATATCACTGAAACGTCTGTCCAAATTATTTAATTATTTTGACCGCAAGTGATGCTGGAAGTTTAATACACGCATGTGCAAACCAGTAGCACTACGGCATTCCCTTTTTCCATAAATGTTTAGTGGTCTGCCGCTACTTAGTAGCAACCTTGAATGGCGCCACATCATCATGGCAGCAGTAGCGACATACCCATTTCCAAGGGGGAAAAACCCGTGGCGCGCTACGAAGTCGTGAGATGGAAAGCCACTAAATGATGGTTAGTTTTGCTAGCCTATTGCTATAGCTGAAGAATCACTGGCTATGTTACAGCTAAGGGAGTAAAGGCTAAGATAATATTGTACAAATAATAATTAAAATAAAGGAATGCCACGGGCTAGGGATGCAATCAGCAGTTCAAATATTTCATTGATCTCTGCACAGAACATACAAAGAGAGTCGTATATGGATATTGTAGAGGATGTTGGTTTCTGTTACGACAGCCTGTACTGAAGTAGAGCCAGGGTTGTCACTATTTAGTCTTATCCACTGCCTCCTCACCAATAAACTGCTCCTTAGCGTACTGATTTATTCTTGTCCCTGTGCCTGCACGATGGGCTCTACCTCCTGTTAAATACGAACAACTGTAAACTGTTTGGTCTCTGCCAATAACAACGCACCAACTTGCAACATTGAGAAAAGTAGAGAAGAGTTGTGTAAACTATGTGTACAGATGCATTTATATACATAGCCAGTTTTACCATCCTAATCTATATTCACTGTCATTTCAACAAAAAACTGTAATAGGACTGTATAGCTTGCACACAACGCAATACTGTAGTGGATTTCGGGAGGCCAGTCGAAATACCACCACCAACAAAATTTCTCTCAAACAGAGATTATTTAACAATCAGTTCAACAGAGGAGTATATCCAACTCCAAAACTGTAACAGAGCCCACAGCTCAGACTCACTACTCAATGGTTCAGAGTAATAACCATTTTGTTATTTCACAGCGAACGGTGCAAAATGATAGTGGCAATGTGTCGTGCTAACTTGGTACAGTCACAAGCAATATCATGATACAATATGCAAAGAATACAGGCCAAACTCTGCCTTTAACATGCAGAGAAACAGGAACTGATTACAGAGGTGACAAATAACAGATAACGCAGTCCTAGGGCTGGTGTTGCCTGTACACAACACGGTACTAGGGCTTGTATTACCTGTACACAACAGCACACGGGCTGATTCTACACAATGTGTTATTATAGTGGTCTAACATGGCATAGATAGAGCCTGAGGGAAATTATTTGCATGCAAATGGTTAAGGCCTCTCCACACACAACGATTTTGTCACAGAAAGCAACAAACGGTTAACTACCTATTCGTGAGTCTTCCTTGAAGCTGATTGGTAAATGTGGGTTGCTTTTGTGAACCTTTTCCTACGTGGATTTTCTCAGTTGTGACTGCTCAAGTGTGCAAGTGTTGATGAACACCGTGATGTGCATAATTGTTGTGTGCGGAGTGAAGAAACAGACCATGGGAGGAGAGTTTCCTTCACTGTGCCGTATTCATGGTCGTAAATCGCCATGTGTGGGGAGGCTTTTATTTGGTTTGCTCTTAACAGTGTTCAAGTGTCATAATAATAATGCGGTGTTTGAGAGTTGTAAATAAAGTGGTAAAATGACTTTGAGCAAGTGGTATTCTGGTGGCATAATATTATTAGTGATGTGATGAATAGGGGACTTCACACCAGTTATAGAACTATAACAAAAGGGCAGTAATGTTTCGGTGGATTTCGATGGATTTCGATGATTGGTTAACTCAGTTTAAAGGGTCTGCTGAAGTTGCAAACCTTTTTTGACAAAAAAATGGCTAGCAATGAGATAAACATTGATATGTTTATAAGTAAAGTCAAACTTACAGTTTTGCTGAGTGCAATCAGCAGTGATGGAAAACAAATGTTGCATCACTAGACTGATTTGAAACGTAATAGTGATAATGGGAAATAACTGTATAGCAAATACATTACGACTGCAAAGAGACAGTAAGTATGAAAACAATGAAATCAGTTGATATTCAAAGGCTTGCGCGCAAAATAAAAATTAATATTTATTTATCAAGTTAATAAATTGACTGATACCGATAAATCGAAACAACACTTTATATTAGCTTTTGCTGTTTACGGTCCAATAAACTGCTCTTCACCGGATCGCAGGGCAGTACCAGTATCATTGTCAAAGGGGAAAAATCTCTGATAAAAACAAAACAATATAAATCAGGGGTGACCCTAGGTTCTAACAAAACACTGCACGGAATGACTCCACCGGAAATGGTTCAGAGACGGTTGCTATCAAGGCTGACCCGGAAGAAAGAGACAGACTGCATGATGAGTGACTCTAGGATAAATTATGGGTTTTGGCCCTTGTTGCGACATGCACTTTCAAGCTGGTTAATAAAAATAATTATTGATCTAGCAGGCTTGTAACATTTTAGAGGCAATTATGCGATGATTTAGCTGGTAAAAAGGAACAATTACATATCACTCTTGATGTTCCTCGCTAATCCAACAAAGGTGGTTTTGAGTGTTATTGCTTGCTGAGTCATTTAATCAGATAGCGAAATTTTAGAGCAGTTGCTATTATGGAATCTTAGAACATCATTCTATCAATTTCAAATACGGTAGTTCTATAAACACAAACTTTTGTCATAGTTGGTAATAAGCAATCACTTGCATGTAAAGGGCTGCATATAATAATCAAGAGCTGTCTAAATTCGCGAGCACGTAATTAAAAAATGAATGCTATCAAGTAGGTGTGAAGACCACTCAGGGCTAACTTCTTTCTAACTAGAATCAACATATCAGTAGAACCAGCCAGAATAATGTGCAGGATTTCACTGTGGGGGTGTGTACGTGGTAGCTTGGCCTACCTGCTCAGCCTCCCTAGGAGCTTGCTAGTGCTTTAGTAGCAATGACAACTCGCCTGTAGTTCGACAGCCTTCCTAGCAATGCAATGCACGTGGGTCGGTAGTCGATCAAAGACTCGTTTGGCCAACAGGTTAGTGTTGCAGCCCGTGTCGATGAGATGAGTTACCGCTTCTCCCTCTACCCTTCCGGGTAGGTATTAACTGGAGCGATATGATTGCTCTATCTGGTTAAGCTGGAGAGTCACAGGTTTCGGGACGAATCCTTCCTTCACCAGTGGGGGCGTCTGAGTCTGCCTGTCCTTCCTTCTGGGCCTGGGTGGTTCCTGCTGCTTGAGAGTACCTTCGCCGTCCGTTTCCAGTGCAACTGAGCTGTCGGGTACTGACAGACTGGCAAAACGGTTGTGTAGCGCGATTGGAGGACTGGTCAGGAGGTCCAGAGGAGGAGTTGCTCGTCGTGCCGCCGCTTGTCTACTGGAGGGGGACTGTGCCTTTTCCTTCTAGTCCGGGGTTGCCCGTGTGCAGCCAGTAGGCTTCCCTACTGCTGCGGGCTATAGTCATTTCCCTGACGGCTGGGCTAGGGGACGGTTTTGCATGTCTTTCTGGTATGACCCATCTGCTGGCATCCCCAGCACCTCTAGGGGGCTTCCACCTTCATCTCTGCCTTCAGACTGGCTATCTCCTTACTCAGTCCCTCTACAGTGCGAAGGAGTTGTGCCATGGGGTCTTGCACCTCTTGGTGTCGGGCAGCCTCTTCGTGTTGGGTCATTCCTGCTTCCATGGGGTTGGTCTCCACCGTCCTGATGTGGGGTCCCCCCAATTGTTGATGAGGCACTTGCAAAAACCCGTTGCCTGTTTGGATAGCCTTTTCTAGGCTCTGTGGGCGTACGGCCAACAAGTGTCGCTGCAAATAGGTGTGCCCCAATGTGCTGTGCAACGTCTGGAGCACCAGTTCTTCCTTATTGTCGTGGGAGGTTGCTGGGGGCAGCCTTGATGAGGCGCTCCACCGTGAGTGCATGGTCTCTGAGGCTGTCTCTGGGTGTTGGGCGGTAGCTCAGCATTTTTGCCTGCGCTTCCAAACGCGTCAACCCAAAAGGTTGCCTGTAGCGTCCGGGTCACGTCCTCCACGGTCTCTCCCCGTCCACACTGTTCGGCCTTAACTGTTAAGGCTTGGCGTAGGTGGATCACGGTGTCATCAGCCTGCCAATGGTTGGCTTTGGCCACCTCCTGGAATCTCTGTAGAAAGTAGTCCACGTCTCCTGTACCATCGAACTGTGGTACCTTAAACATGTCTCTTGTGGTCGCTACTGTCATTCGGTCCAGGATGTGGGTGAGCGTGCTCATCATCTGTAGGCTGGAGGGATCCCTGTCAGTGCTGGGCGCTCTCCTTCTTTGAGCCAACGTTTCCGCTGGGAGGTCCTGATCGTGGGTGTCTGTCAATCCCACTGCTGCCACCAATGTGCAGGATTTCACTGTGGGGGTATGTACGTGGTAGCTTGGCCTACCTGCACAGCCTCCCCAGGTCGCTGATGGCTTGCTAGTGCTTTAGTTAGCAATGAAAACTCGCCTGTAGTTCGACAGCCTTCCTAGCAATAGTGGTCGACCATTGCCGGTTGAGGCCGAACTGCCTGGTTGTATTGACTACTCTGAGACAGTGGCAGTGGCCGAACAATGAGGGTCGAATTAGCCAAGGCTATTTCTGACTGGCAGAGGTTCGGTGTCCTGCTTGTCTATTATAGCTGTAGCGCATTGGTTGTAATGTACAAGCATGTACTGTGCGCAATTGAAGTTATTTGTGAACAAAGAACTTCTGGGAGTGTGCAAGGCTTAGCTCTGACTTTATTCACAGATTACATCGGTATTTATAAAAGAGAATACAAAAGGTTTGCATAGAACAAAAGACTGCCAGGCCTGACATAAATTGATTGGCTACGTGTGGCAAATGAACAAGTAGTAGGTGGGCACTAGTTAAATGGTTGAGTGAGTAAGCACATGTTAATGAATAATAATAAATACAGTGATGGCACACGACAAGACTTAGGCATGGAACTAACATACATAGAATGTCAACATAGAGTTATGTAGTAATGGCGCCGTCCGTCACAATAATTTGAATAATGCTAAGGACTACAGGTTTTCTTAGTTACCTACCTAACTAGTGATTCAGTTCATTGAAGGTGCAATAAAGAAGAAGGGTGTTGTGTTTGTGCAGAGTAAAATATACGTTTGTAGATTCAAAATGACTTTATTACTGTATTGTGAATTAGTTATCATGTAAATGTAGAGGAGATTCACTCTATATCTGCTTATACGCACTCATGTTACTCTCTCATCTATAACGTACAAAAGTGCTTCCTTATATACATATAACGTGTTCAGAAAGCTGTACACAAGCTTGGCTTGATGTTGTCATAGCTGTGCACACGCTAGAGTAGCAAAGGATAATAATATTACAAGCTTAGCTTTATAATAGCTAGCTTAATCGAGTGTAATAACAAAGGGATGCTTTATGTTGCTATCAAAAGGCTAAAATCATGCAAGGTTGCGCGTAGCATCCAATGGTATCTACATACCAGTGGCACTACTTGCGGTGCAACTGATGATAACTAAAGAGCCAAGGCAAACTCGGCAATTTGTGTCTAAAGAAATATAAATGGTGGACATGATCTGAATTTATCTGATCTGATATTAGATTAGTATAACTCTATTGTCATTTATAACATCATTACAGACAAAAGTATGAAAATTTAAAACAAATAAAGAACCATCAATCATTATTTTTTTTATTATGAGAACTTATCATTGCAATATTATTGATTCAACAATACTATTATGATTGTTGTTTGTTTATTGTATCATTTTTAATAATCATTGCTTTTAATAATTTTTTAACAACTATTATGAATTAAATAGTACAAATAAATATAAATGACACTATCAATAAATAAAAAATATATAAATTAATAAAGTCACAGAACAGTACATTTAATATTGAATATACGTAGCCATCAACAAAAACCTTAATAATGTGATAAGACTATCAATAGATGTAATGGTTTTGATGAGGTGAGTGATTACTACTAGGTACTTACTACTATTACCACAATGATGTTAAAATTATAATTAATATTATTATACAACAACATCTTTTCCTACTACTAGCTACTATTACTACCTTACTACTACTATTATAAAATAATAAATATTATTAGGGAGAATACTAACAACAACAACAACAACAACAACAGCTGCACCAACTAATACAAAAGCTACACATACCTGCCAACTATCACGCTTTCGTTGTGAGACTCATGAAATTACTCTCTTTCTCACGATTATCACGCTCATCTCACAACTTTCCCCCCTAGCCCCTGCTTGAAAACTCGCTCACTAGCTTATTTTAAGCTGTTGAATGATTTCTTACACTCAGACTCTGAGTTTTATGTGAATGTATTGAAATTAATGTAATGTGAAATGTACTACAACACAGCATATTGTAATATTGTTGGGAAATCCTCTAACGATGTCTAAACACAAGTAGACCAGGTGACAGTTCGACACCTTTTTATTACTATATATTTACATTTACTTTATTAGCAGCACTTATACAATCATTTATGCAGCAGTTCGGCACCTTATATCTATTATATATTGTATTCCTATTATTCACAATCTTGTATCAGCAGCACTACGTATAAACAAACACATGTGACAATACCAAGTCAGCCATGACAAAGGGCTGCCCCTTTTCTATTCTATGGACCTACCTATTGTTATTTTTGCTGCCTTGCCTTCTCCTTTGTTATATGCATTGTATAAATGTTCGTGTCAGCATACAATAAATCAGAGTTAACCTGGCACTCTCACTGCTTGATTGAATCTCTCAACACAGCACAGCACACATGCACAGAACAGATAGCAAGCTAAGCATAGCAAGCAAGTAACTACACATAAAGACTGCAATAACGAGCGTCAGCACAAGCAAGCAATTACATGCACACAATTATTAAATAGACGAGCGGCTACTTGGACAAGTTGGCAAGTAGAAAGGACAATAGTCAGTAGAAAGTGTTCAGTCGAATTGACTTACACTGCATACGACCTACGGGCGTGTGATACTGGAACGATTGTTCCACCTGCTAGTTCAACCCTACGCAGCTATTCTGCCAAATAAGAAATCAGTGGAAAGTGAGGTAGTTGTGACAACTCCTCACTGTGTATAGCTTACGAGCTTGCAACGCTGCAAATCTTGCTCGACCAGTTTAGATTGCTGACCTTGGGCCTGCTGGAGTCAAGACGCTGCACTGCCTGCAATACACCTATTAACGTGGGCCGCTGTACAGGTGACAGCTACCACAACACCACAAATTCCTGTACAATACTGCGTATACAACAATAAAATAACAGATTATATTCTATAATGATTGCAAGTCTTTATCCTGCCTTTTTGCTCCCTGTGAAAAATTCGCGAGCGAAAATTTCCCCAGCTACAGGACCACAAGCTTTTCCCCTCTCTAAGGTTGGCAGGTATGAAGCTACACCAACAACAAGAACTTCAAAAGCTATTATTTATTAATATTCTTCACGCTAATATTGTGCAGGATTTCACTGTGGGAGTGTACGTTGGTAGCTAGGCCTACCTGCACAACCTCCCGAACTGTGATGGCTATTTGTATCTATCGCTTGAGCAATACAACCCGCCCACAGGTCGACTAGTATTCTTGGGAATAGTGCTTGACCATTCTAGATTACTGTCTAGCTGTCGGTTGCGTTAGCTGATTCAGTGTGCAAGCCAAAGGCCGAACTTTGAAGGGCGAACTAGTTAGAGCTAGGTTCGGCCAGCAGAGGTTCGGTGATCTGCTTATTAATTACTACTCGAGTAATAAAGCTTTTGTTGTACGTGCATGTACTAGCGCAAGTGAAGTTATTGTTTGAGAACAAAGAAACTTCTGAGAGCGTGCAAGCTGACTCTGACTTTATTAACCATGACATCAGTATTTATAAGAACGATTATGCAACATAAAATAAGTAGACAAAAGAAGCCACACCTAACACAAGTGGTTGGCTAGAATGGGCTACTGACGAACAGTGGGTGTAGCTAGGATAAATGCATGAGTGGATAGCTGTATAATATATATGGTATAAATGTACATAGAACGATCTGCCCTAGAGCGCGGGCATAGAACTGTTAGTTAATAATAGATTGTACAGGTGAGTATGCATGGTACAGATGGCGCCGTCCGTCACAATATATTATTATTACTAATAAATAATATAATAATTACCTGATTAATAATAACAATTATATACGTTATAATCCTTAATAATAATAATTAATAGTATTAACATTTATTAATAGTAGTGAAACATTGACAATTTATTTATTGTTTTTTTTCATTTACTCTCTTCGACTAACTGCTGCTACTATTATTATTATTATATTTTTTTTTATAAAAAACCACTAAGCCAACTCAATAATAATAGTAATTAACAAATAATAACAATATTATAATAATAATAACTATTATAATAATAATAATAATAATAAATTAATAAAATAAATAACAACTAATAAATAATAATAATAATAATAATAATAATAATAATAATAATAAGATCTATCGTATCTAAAAAATAATTTTCTATATATACTACTCCTTCATTATTAACTACATGATTTAATAATTATATCGGGATTATAATATTAGGCCTTTGTAACAAAATACCCAACATAGACATATGGCCCTGAAGCTGTAAGACAAATAGTGTTATATACCACATATTATTACATTATACTTTAGAGACTTCATCATATCCAAATCCAAAACAACAGTTCCATTTAGGATTGTTCCACTCCAAGATTTTCTTGCGCACGTGTTGATTGGTTTAAAAGTTCATGGAATGTGATTGTTTGCTGGCTCGTACTAAATGCAAACTAAAAAACAACTTTAAAAAATTAAGAACTTCTTACAATGATTGATATAATTATTATTATATAAATTTTTGTTATTATAGGCAAACTTTGACCATGATTTCAACCAATTGTTACGTGCACTAAAAACTCTTTATGTAGAAGAATCCTTCTATTTAGAGCAGCGAGCCGACTTGTTGTAGACCTAGTTCATCAAATCCATTAGCAATAATGTGCGCTCGGTGCGGTCAGGACCCTCTACACAAGAAGACACTTAAAAAGCGACTGTGATCTAACAGTGCCGTCTTTTAAATCGGAAAACATCGTTTCACAATAAATATTGTTTGTCAACTCAGGCTATTGTACGACACCACTAGCTTTGTCTTGTCCCCTGTCTCTAGGTGATTCCTAAATAAACTGTTTCTTGTAGACAACTTCATGTAATAAGCAGAGAAAACCAATCTATTGATTGACAATGGCAAAAATTTATTGCTGCTAGTTTGTTTGTAAAGCTGCAGAATGCTTTTGGCTTTTTAAATTGGGACAGGTGAGTTCCACAGTGCTACAATTAACAAAATTACTGGCAAATCTACTTTTTACAATTATTTTAACTGTTAATTAATTAATTATTAATTTTAGTTTATTTTTCTTGTAACTACTTTTTGTGTTGTTGTTGTGTATGCATGCTAAACTGCTGAAAATAAGAGAGCTTAAAGATTCATCCGAAATGCTTTATCACATCTTTTGTTTCTGTATCACAAAGCTTAGCAGATTTATTTATGTTTGTAAATGCATACTGTGGGGGACCCCATCGTAAACAATGGTTACCCAGACAACCTCGTGTACATTTACGCATTGTATTTTATCAATATTCACACAGTATTTTTAACAAGGACAATTGCATATTTCAGAATTATTAATTACTTAATTAACCAAATTTTCACAGAATTATCGTAAATTATTTTCTGGTCTCGTAAGGTGTGACTTACAATCTCTTTGTTTACCTTTTGTATTTAAATGTTTGTCTTCGTGAAATAAATCAGGGTTTCCCTGACTCTCAGAAGTTATTCACACTACACGAACTGAGAAGGATAGCACAAACAGGAGCACAAGAACAAGCTACGACTTGCACAAACTAACTATCTGTGTAGGAGAAACTTGGTAGAAGGTAATCAGTCATTTCGGGCCATTGCTGCATACGCTCGCTAGCCGATGTGTGGTACCAAGCATTTCGCCCTCACGCAATATTCGGGATAGACAAGTCGACCTTTATAACACTGACTGACTGCAGAAATTGGCCGAGCTATCCACTCAAATCTTGCACCGTAGTTGTGGGAACTTGTGCAGGCACCTAGCTACCATAAATACACAAAATCCTGCATAATACAGCACAAATGTTGATAAATTAAACATTTTGGAGGTTAAAAAAGCTAGTGATGTTATTATTGTGTAATAATCACCACAACAACTATTGTTTTTTTTTTCGAGGGATACTTAAGATTTACTTGTGTATTTATTCATAACAGAGCTCTTGTGTATAAACATGGCTGCTGAAGAGGCTGGAGATGAAAGCATGACCCTGACGGTGCAAGTTAATCGCTTGAAATCATGTGAGCTAGTATTTACATGCATAGTTTATTTAATCAAATAGTCTAAAACATGGGCATACTTATATATAAGAACTTTGACTTTGGCAAATGCATGTTTTTGAGTGGCCTCCCAAGAAAAATCAACATTGCTTTTACGAGACCCCTGAGAGGTTTGGTTAGGACAGAGTGTCGCTAAGTATTGTAAAGGATTTGTATGAGCATTGGCTCAACACCTTCACCGGACCACTGTATACTATAGCCTTCCTAAGCTCTTGAGCACTAGGGTTTGTGGTAGCGAGCCGTACTAGTGTCAAGGCACAAACCTGTGATACAGTTTCTACCAACCGGTAGTATAACTCTACTGTATACGGTATTTAATGAGGTTGTGACATTAAGAGTTATCTCTCTTTGAACTTTCTACATCCAACCGGAAGTTACCATTGTTCGTAGTATAAAATATAGTTACTTCATGCAGACTTGTGACAGTTTTTCCCTGATAGATTCCATGCTGTCGATTGTATACTATTATGACATGTCCCTAAAAACACTTTAGACTATTTTCAAAAACAGCAGCATCAAATCTACCGGCAGCAACAAAGATTTTTATTTTTTTACAGTTTTTTCAATTATTATTTATTACAGTTGTTATCCACGGAACTCCGGGGCATGCCAAAAAAAATAACAGAGACGATGCGTCCTGTAATAAAAACTATTCGTAGCATTATGCGGTTGCTTGCAAAAAGTTCAATATCACAAACCCAATTCATTGAAACTGAGCGAAAAAGCTAGGTTATTACTAACACATTTAGTGGCGGGCGCATCGTCTTCCTTCTCTTTTTCGGCAAGCCTCTGATGCCCGTGTTATCATTATTCTAACTATTTTTTTATACAGTTATTAGTGAAATTTTTTTTTATTTATTATAATCATTTATAACTATGATTCTACTGTTTATGATTGCTATTGTAATTATTAAGGTTATTATTGCATTGTTATTAGATAATAATAATTATTATAAATGATGCTTCTTATAATTTTATAGTAATAAATAATAATTATAGTAGTAAGTAACAACTTATTATTATTATATTATTATTTATAATTATTATATTAATAAATCGATTATGATAAAAAAATGAATAATTGATTTTATTATTGTGCAGGATTTCACTGTGGGGGTGCGAGGTGGTAGCTCGGCCTACCTGCACAACCTCCCGAACTTGTAATGGCAACTGTGTTTACTGCGCTAGCGATACAACCCTGCCACAGGTCGACTTAGTAGACTGGAGAATGGTGACTGACCATCTCAGTTACAAGTGAGCTGTCGGTTGCGTTAGCTGTTATCAGTGTGTGTGCAATGAATTCGAACTTTGAAGGGCGAACTAGTTATACTAAGTTCGGCCAGCAGAGGTTCGGCTGTCTTTATTGTAGTGCTGTGCAGAGGTCGAACATTGAAGGCGAAGCATAGACAAGCTAAGTTCGGCCAGCAGAGGTTCAGACTGATCTGCCTGTTTATTACTACTCGAGTAATGATGCGCAAGTGAAGTTATTTGTATGTACAAAGAAACTTCTGAGAGTGTGCAAGCTGACTCTGATTTTATTATCCAAAACATTCGTATTTATGTACATGGTTACATAACAGATAAGCTGATAAAATTGACAGACAAAAGATAGCCACACCTAACACAGCAATTGGCTAGAGTGGGCGAATAATACACAAAGGGTGGAACTAGAATGAATGCTTGACTGAATGCACATGGCACACGTATAACTTTGCATGTAAAAATAATTATAAGAATAAGTACATAGATGGATCTGCCCTAAAGCGCGGGCATAGAACTAGGACAAGTAGACAGTAAATAATGCGAGTGACAAGACATAGAACTAGTAAGTGTTTGTACGATTGTACCATAGAACTAACTAATAAGTGTAAGTGTTTGTATACCATAGAGTAAGATGGCGCCGGTCCGTTACACACTCCTCCCCATTGGCGAGGGTAGCCAATTAATCAACGTCGGCGGCATCTGTGTTAGTCTCGGTATGGTCGACTCAGTTCCTTCTTGATATCTTCGGCTCGAAGTAAAAGTTGGCATGCCTCGTGGGTGACTGCATGCAGCTCACGGTCCAGCGCTTCCATGCGGTGTCTGTATTCTCTTCTACGTCTCAGTCTTTCAGCCTCAGCCGATCGTTCCCGTTCGGCCCTCCAGTTGTATGTATTTGACTGCAGTTGCTCCCTCCTGGGCGAGGTCGAGCGTCGAGGGGGGGTTGTCCTCCTTCTCTTTGTCGGGGGAGGTGACTCTGGTTGTCTCCCCAGTCGTTTGTGTACTGGTGCCTTGTCCACTTGTTGCTTCTCCGATTGTTTCTTCTCTGTTGATGCTCTTTCTATGATGGGGGTCGGGGTGCCGAAGGGTGGTGGTGACTGCCAGCCCATGGTTTCACAGAACTCGTTGTACCGAGCGGCGTCCACTTCAAAAAGTGGCTTGGATTTTCCCCCATGCTCTTCAGTGCCTCCTTGTACTCGGATGTGCTTCAAGATGGCGTCTCTTGAAGCACTCTTCTTCCCGCACTTGCAGAAGAAGAAAGTCAAATGCTGACGAACGTGGTAAATGACACGCTTCCTTACTTGCTGGTAGTCGCAGCGCCGGCACCTCCATTGCTCACTGTTGTCCACTTGTACAGCCATGTCCTTGATTGCATGCAACGTCTCACCGCTGAGCCATATTTCTCTGGCGAGGGGATTGGTGGTTGGTGTCGGTAGCTCTCCTTCTTCTACAACAGCAACACGCCGTATGTTGATGGCAGGCGACATGTTGGTTTTTTGTAACATATCCTCCTTTCGGGGAATAGTTACTGCTACTCGCATCTGTCTGTCTAACGCCTTGGTTAGTGACTGGATTGTCACGTCTGGTATTTGCTCACCTGCGGTGGTAGATGTGATGTCGATCGGTTCTTTGTGGTGCTGTGATACTCTTGCCATGTTTGTTGATGTGTTGTCCGGTTGATCTACTCGTCTATTGGGTAGCGAACTTGTTCTTGGCTGGCTGGCAACTGAGCGTTGGCGGCTCCTACACCTTTCTATATTTTGATTGGTGATGGCTACCACGTGCTCTCTCAGCGCCGCCTCCCACGTGGTATTATTTTGATGACGTGATGTGGCGGTTTCTTTGCTGAATTTTCCAGCGGGCCCTCGTCCGCTGTCATGGGAAGTTATGTCCCTTTGTTGATGATTGGTTTTTTCGGTGGCGAAGTTATCGTTCCGGGGAGTTATATTCTCTTGCTCACTGCTTTCTTCTCGTCCCCTTTCGTGATAATTCGTCCCTTCTTCTACCAATTCTTTTTCTTTTCTTCTTCTTTTCACCAATATCCAACCGTTTTCGGCCGGGTTTTCTGTTGGTGTACTTGCGGGATTGGGAGCCCGTGTTTGTGGGGTTACCCTATGGGTGCTTCCCACCTCGGTGGGTGGCGTTCTGGGTGATGGTGGCTCCCTCACTGTCGTATAACAGTGATAGTCTTCTAACTTTCTTGGTTTGTGTCGCTCTCTCTGGGGTCGATCCAGGGGTGATACAGGTGTCTGTTTTTGCTGCAATGGCGGCCAATCCTCTTCGTTGAGGGCTGGGGGCCCTTGGGGGCTGGGTGACCTTTGGGCGACCTCGGGTGGTGTATTAACTCTCTCTAGACTTCTTCTCTCTGTTCCTTCATCTTCTATTGCTTCTGGCCTTCGGGTTGGACTGCGGTGGGTCGCAGGCGAAGGCGGGAGTGACCACTCTTGAGTGTGGGGGGTTCCACCCCTCGGGAGGGGACTCCTGGTTCCCTGAGTGGGTGGTGGTGTCGGTGGCTCTCTGACGAGCGGCGACCTGTCCCGTGGGGGCGACGGCAATGGCAATGGTAACTGCGCTGGTAAGGGCAGCGGCAGTGGTTCCACGACTTCAGTGGGTGCTGGGTGTGCTTTGGGGGGCCGTCCCCTTCTGGCTCCTTTCATGTTGGGCTGGAGGGCGGGTTCCCTACAGGGGGGTGCCCGGCCGACCGGCTCCTGGCAAGTCCTATAGTGGCGCAATCGCATTCCGTTCTGGATCGACCACTGCCCGTTTCTTTGTACTTTGTAAGTATGATTCGGGAATACCTCTGTCACTTCGTACGGGCCCACAAATCGGGGTTGTAGCTTCGGGTTGCTACCCTTTACTCTTCTCTTATTCTCTAGTACGACGAGCTCCCCCTTCTGAAATACGGAGGGTTCTTCGTCGTCCTGGCTCCTGATTTCTTGCTGCTGGTGTCGGAGGTATTCGTGTGCTCTCTGGAGGTTCTCCTGTACCTCTGCCGTATGCTCCAGTATGTTGCGGGGGTCCAGGGTAGGAGGTGTACCTGTTAGCTGATCAGGAAGGCGAACCTCCCGTCCCATTACCAACATATTGGGTGTCTCTCCTGTTGCTGAGTGGGGAGTGCTGCGGCAGGCCCGCATGATTTGCGGTAGCAGACTGTCCCACTCGTCCTGGCCCTTTGTCAATATTAGAGTGCGGAGCGCATCGCCTAGCGTCCGATTCTGGCGCTCCACCATTCCGTTCCCTTGCGGGTGATAGGGGGTGGTCCTCGTCTTCTTGATACCCCACAGGCTGCACAGTTCCTCCAACAGCACGGACTCAAATTGAGCCCCTTGGTCGGAGTGTAGCTGTTCGGGCAGGCCCCAGTAGGCAAACACTCTTTCGTCCAGTGCGACGGCGACCGTGGGTGCTGTGGCGTCAGGCAGGGCTATCGCGTCCTGCCATCGGGTGAAATGGTCGGTGAGGACTAACGCCCAGCGGTTCTTCCTCTTCGTTAGTGGCAAGGGGCCGACCAGGTCGACCGCCAACTTCTGAAAAGGTCGTCCCGCATACATTCTTTGCCTGTGGGGGTTCTCTGCCTTCTTTCCATTCTTGGCCACTTGGCATACTTCGCAGTCTTTGATTAGTCTCCTGACCAGGGGGGATATGCCTGGCCAGTACCAATCCATCAGGATACGCTGTCTCGTCCGATGAATCCCTGCATGGATCATCCTGTGCGTCTCCCAGACGACCTGGGTCCTCCGGCTTGGTGGGCAGACTACACATTGCTTTGGTCTGGAAGGGTGGTGCAGCGTGATCACGAGCACCCCGTCAGGGCGAATCCTCATCGCCTCCTTCCGGTCATACAGTGTCCTCAACTCGACACTTCCTTCGGCCAGCTCTCTCTCTGTGACGCTCCCCGGTCGTCTCAGCTCGGCATAAATCCGGCCTACCGCATCCTGCCCGTCCCTTTGCTCTTGAGCTAAGGTTTGGGTGGAGTGTACCGGGTTTGTCACAGTGAGGTTGACCCGCTCCTCTTTCTCGCTCTCCTCCGCAGACTCCCTCTCCAACATGTCTCCCGGCCGTCTCAGCTCGGTACAAGCCCGGCCTACCGCATTCCGTCCCTCCGACTGCTTCTGAGTCGAGCTCTGGGGGGAATGTGCCGGGTTCGATGTGTTGAGGTCGTCCTTCACCTCTCTCTGCGGTCTCTGTCCAGCCTCTTGCTGTAGCTCTGCATGGGAAGGTCCCCCATCTCTCTGCTCGATGGAGCTGCATTGCCTACAGTCCGCACAGGGTCCCTGTCGGCTGAGTCCATCAGCATTACCATGGTGAGTTCCAGCCCGGTGTTCGAGCTTATATCGGAACTCAGCCAATATCTCTAGCCAGCGAGCTATCTGGTTCGATGGCTCCTTTCTCCTGCACAGCCAGCGAAGGGAGGCGTGGTCCGTCCGGAGCTTGAATTCCCGCCCATAGAGGTAGGGTCGGAAATGCTTCACTGCCTTGATGACAGCGACCAGCTCCTTCCGAGTGACGCAGTAATTCCTCTCCGCTGGTGCCAACGTCTTGCTGAAATACGCAATGACGCGTTCCTTGCCTTCTTGTACTTGGGAGAGCACAGCACCGACTCCTACCGCACTGGCGTCAGTGTCCAGCGTGTAAGGCAGGTTGGGGTCGGGGTATCCAAGCACCGGAGCTTGAGTGAGTCTGGCCTTGAGTTGGTCGAAGGCTGCCTGCTCTACTTGTCCCCACTTCCATGGCGTCTCCTTGCCTGTCATCACGGTGAGAGGTTTAGCGATCGTGGCGTAGTCGGGGAGGTACTGGCGATAGTACCCGGCGGTTCCTAGGAACGCCTGTAGCCCCTTTACGTCCGTCGGCGCCTCCCATCTCCTGACGGCCTCCACCTTCCCTGGGTCGGTGGCCACTCCCTTTGCGCTCACTACGTGCCCGAGGTACTTGACCTCTTCTTGTAGCAGCTCGCATTTGGAGGGTTTTACCTTCAGGTTTGCCTGATGGAGTCGTCCTAGCACCTCTCCGAGTCTCTGTAAATGTGTCTGGAAGTCGGGCGCGATGATAATCACATCATCTAGATACAGGAGCAGTGTTTTCCAGTGAAGACCCTTGAGGACCTTTTCCATGAGTCTCTGAAAGGTGGCGGGGGCTGACGTCAACCCGAAGGGCAGCACCTTCCATTTCCATAGGCCGCTTCTTGTGGTGAAGGCCGACTTGTCACTGGCATCTTGGTCCAGGGGTACCTGCCAGTACCCACTAGTAAGATCCAACGTAGTGAAGTACTTACTCCCTGCCAGGGCGTCCAGTGATTCATCGATTCTGGGGATGGGGTAGGCGTCCTGTTTGGTTATGTCATTCAGCCTCCGGTAATCCACACAGAACCTCCATGTGTCATCCTTCTTCCTTACCAGTACCACAGGGGAGCTCCAAGCTCCGTCGGCCGGCTCAATGAGATCCTTTTCTAAAAGGTCCTTGATCTGGCGTTCCGCCTCTGCCTCTTTCTCTGGTCCCAGGCGGTGTGGTGGGCACCGGATGGGTCGAGCCCCTTCTACCGTGGGGATCGAGTGCTCCGCCAGCGTCGTCCGGCCTAGGTCCCCGCTGTGGCTACTAAATACCGTCTGGTATTCGATCAGCAGCTCCTTCACTTGCTGCTCCTGCCATGGGTCCTGGCACCCTCTCTTGGCTTGCTGGAAGAGGTCGTGCAGATGGGGGGGCAACTCTCTTCCTCCCGTCTTTCTCCTCTGTTGTCCGTCTGGTTTTGTCAGCTCTTGAACGCCACCCTCTTCTACTCCCGTAAAGGTACCAATCACCTCTCCTGCGGGTAGTCTTAGGGTGTCCTGCGTCGGGTTCAGACATCTAACCAGCACATGTCCTTGCGCGTCAGGCCTGTTGACGCTGGTGGCGATGGGTATCCCACCCTGAATACTTTCAATCACTCCCTGGGGAAACGTATCCCTGGAGCTCAAGTGACATGGAATAGTCACTTCTGTCTGTGGTGGAAGCTGGGTGTCCTGTCGGACTTGTACCTTGGACACGAGATTTCTCCCGTGGCGGTCGGTACAGGCCAGCTCCTTTCCTTGTATCACCAGCACTGGACGGTCGAATCCCATCTGGCACCCTTGGCTTGTCAGGAAGGGCATCCCTAGGATAACGTCTTCGTTGATCTGGCTGACCACAAAGGTCTCCTCGAACTTGACGTGTCGTATCCTTCCCTTCAGTGCGAGCAAGCCGTAGAATGGGAGTCTCGTGCCGTCGGCCATGATCCCATGGGAATCGTAGTGCTGCAGGTTGCGCTGTACGTGGCTCGGTAACCGATCAAAGACTCGCTTGGACAACAGGTTAGTGTTGCAGCCCGTGTCTATGAGGTGTGTTACCGCCTCTCCTTCTACCCTTCCAGGTAGGTAGTAACTCGAGCGATAGGGTCGCTCTATCTGGTTGCTCTGTAGGGTCACAGGTTTCGGAACGAACTCTTCCTTCTCCAGTGGGGGCGTCTGGGTCTGCCTGTCCTTCTTCCTGGGCCTTGGTTCCTGCTGCTCTAGAGTCCCGTCGCCGTCCGTTTCTTCCGCCACTGAGCTGTCGAGTGCCGACAGGCTGGCGAAACGGTTGTGTAGGGCGATAGGGGGACTAGTCAGGAGGTCCAGGGGAGGAGTTGCTCGACGCGCTGTCGCCGGTTCACTGGAGGGCGCCTGTGCCCTTTTCTTCTGAGGTGTCGTTGCCCGTGTGCAGCCAGCGGGTCTCCCTACTGCTGCGGGCGGTAGTCGTTTCCCTGGCGGCTAGGCCACGGGACGGTTCTACACGCCTTCCGGGTATGGCCTATCTGTTGGCATCCCCAACATCTTTTGGCCGGCTCAGGCTTCTTTTCCGTCTTTAGGCTAGCAATTTCTTTGCTCAACCCTTCTACGGTCTTAAGCAGCTGTGCCAAAGGGTCCTGTACTTCTTGGTGTCGAGCCGTCTCTCTTGGTGAGGTCATCTCCTCTTCTAAGGGGTCGGCCTCCACTGCCCTGATGTGAGGTCCTCCCAACGGCTGGTGTGGCACCTGCAGGAACTCATTTCCTGCTAAGATTGCTTCCTCCAGGTTCTGAGGGCGTACTGCCAGCAAGTGACGCTGCAGGTACGTGTGCCCTAGAGTGCTGTGGAACGTCTGCATCACCAGTTCGTCCCTATTCTGTCGCGGCAGAGTGCTGTGGGCCGCCGTAATGAGTTGCTCGACTGTGAGGGCATGGTCTCTGAGGCTGTCTCTGGGGTTCCGTCGGTAGCTTAGCAACTTGGCTTGGGCTTCCGAGCGGGTCATACCAAAGGTCGCCTGCAGAGTCCGTGTCACCTCTTCCGTGGTCTCGCCTCGACCACACCGTTCGGCCTTGCCTGTCAAGGCTTGGCGTAAGTGGATGACCGCCTCTTCCGCCGGCCAATGGTTCGCTCTTGTCACTTCCTGAAACCGTTGTAGAAAGTAGTCCACATCTCCTGTACCATCGTACTGTGGTACTCTGAACCTATCTCTGGCTGTGGCTACTGTCATGCGGTCTAGGATATCGGTGAGCGTCCCCATCATCTGCAGGCTGGAAGGGTCCCTGTCAGTACTCAGTGCTCTTCTTCTGGTCGCCATTCTTCTTCTGGGAGGTGCTGCTTGTGAGTGTCTGTCAATCCCACTGCTGCCACCAATGTGCAGGATTTCACTGTGGGGGTGCGAGGTGGTAGCTCGGCCTACCTGCACAACCTCCCGAACTTGTAATGGCAACTGTGTTTACTGCGCTAGCGATACAACCCTGCCACAGGTCGACTTAGTAGACTGGAGAATGGTGACTGACCATCTCAGTTACAAGTGAGCTGTCGGTTGCGTTAGCTGTTATCAGTGTGTGTGCAATGAATTCGAACTTTGAAGGGCGAACTAGTTATACTAAGTTCGGCCAGCAGAGGTTCGGCTGTCTTTATTGTAGTGCTGTGCAGAGGTCGAACATTGAAGGCGAAGCATAGACAAGCTAAGTTCGGCCAGCAGAGGTTCAGACTGATCTGCCTGTTTATTACTACTCGAGTAATGATGCGCAAGTGAAGTTATTTGTATGTACAAAGAAACTTCTGAGAGTGTGCAAGCTGACTCTGATTTTATTATCCAAAACATTCGTATTTATGTACATGGTTACATAACAGATAAGCTGATAAAATTGACAGACAAAAGATAGCCACACCTAACACAGCAATTGGCTAGAGTGGGCGAATAATACACAAAGGGTGGAACTAGAATGAATGCTTGACTGAATGCACATGGCACACGTATAACTTTGCATGTAAAAATAATTATAAGAATAAGTACATAGATGGATCTGCCCTAAAGCGCGGGCATAGAACTAGGACAAGTAGACAGTAAATAATGCGAGTGACAAGACATAGAACTAGTAAGTGTTTGTACGATTGTACCATAGAACTAACTAATAAGTGTAAGTGTTTGTATACCATAGAGTAAGATGGCGCCGGTCCGTTACATTATTATAAAAAATTGTCACCACATTAAATTCTTATTGTCATTTATAATAATAGTTACATAGAGGTGTAGATAGATGCTAATGAATGATTAATTACTTGTAGTATAATTATTATTATTTCCCCGCACAGATACCAGACAATCCATTTACACATATACGTTGCGTTAATTAAGTTAATTATCGTTGGTGTCTCATCGTATTTATTAACTACTGTACCAACGATCGTATATAATCGCTGACCGCATCGTGGTTATTTAAGGATTTTTATGCTCTATAGCTACACTTGTGTGATTAAAAACTTATGTACGTGTAATCTGCTATAGCCCTGTGAGCTCCGTGGCTTGTTCAATTTTATCAATCGCATTGCAATAGCCTGTTTATTCTAGTTTAACATCTCAACTCCATATTTCTGCATTGTACTCTATATAAGACTTTCGGCATTTTCCGGTTGGACTTACACCAGCGCCCCCTATAAGGGGGGATAACCCCAGTCACAACCCCATTAATTACACTGTCTCAATCCCGGCGACTTCTTCTACACAATACGGGGATCTGTTACGCAACACTGCCAGATCCGTTTTCACTATCAATTCTGCTTAGTCGGCACGTGTATAGATTTCAGCAATTGATAGACTTTCAGCAATCAAGTTAGGCAGACTTGCAACAATTACAAAGAGTGTAGTTAATCTCTGAGTGTTTAATTATCGACAAGCGTTAGTAGTAATATATGAGCAGATCTCCCTACCAAGTGTTTTTTTGTGGATCTGGTCTTGGAGTTTAGGCAATGGGTTACGATGTTGGACGAATTCGCCGAGTTTATATTGTATTTCATTTGAGGGGTACTTGAGTGGCATTTGAGTGGCATTTAAGTGGCATTTGAGTTTTGATTATTTTTTTACTTGATTTGAACTCATATGCCAGCTAGATTTTGAATGTACGGCATTTAAGTTTTGATACTTTTTTCACATAATTTGAACTCATATGGCATCTTGAGAGAGAGGGGAGAGAAGACAGAGAGGAGAGAGGAGAGAGAAAGGAGAGAGGAGTTTTATCTACATTGAATAACTATATTGATCAAAAATGAAACATTATATGATTATATACATTGATTACATAATAAATAGGGAAAATCTTCCTATATAATATAGCTAGAGTCAGTAAATACTAAGTAATACAAAGCACTACAACTTGTAATGACAATCAATGTATACATACATACATATGGTATCTTGAGAGAAAGAAAGAGAGAGAGGAGAGAGGGAGAGAGAGAGGAGAGAGGAAGAGAGAGAGAGGAGAGAGGAGAGAAGAGATATATCTACATTGAATAAATATATTGATCAAAAATGAATCATTATATGATTATATACATTTATTACATAATAAGTATGGAAAATCTTCCTATATAATATAACTAGAGTCAGTAAATACTAAGTAATACAAAGCACTACAACTTGTGATGACAATCAATGCATTCATACATACATACATGATACATACATATGGTATCTTGAGAGAGAGAAAGAGAGAGATGAGAGAGATCTTTTAGTTTTCTATACATTCATGTACATATGGTTGATTATGTACATATTTATGGGTATATTTATATCTACATAGAGAGAGGAGATATATCTAAATTGAATAAATACATTGATTAAAAATGAATCATTATATGATTATATACATTTATTACATAATAAGTAAAGAAAATCTCTCCATATAATATAGCTAGAGTTAGTAAATACTAAGTAATACAAAGCACTACAACTTGTAATAAATACAAAGTAATAACAGTTATTGCATAGTTTGTTCCTTTACAATAATGTTTTTGATGTACTGATGTTTGGTAAAAAAACTACATTAGTTAAGTTTTAAATTCATATGAAAAAAATTTGTGTCAATTTAGTATCTACTCCATTATATATTTACAATATTACTTTGTAATTATTAGTGAAAGAAATTATGAAATACTGGGGAGTAATTAAGTAATTCAGTAAGGAAATTGGTTGGAATTGAAGTAATATTATTTAAATACAACATTGCTTTGCAACAACTATTAATAAAAGCAATTATGAATGTTGATGAGTTACTAAGTAATCTAGTAAAGAAAACTGATTGAAATTACGGTAATATTTGTTAAAAGATACTTGCGACATGTTTTATCAACGAAAAAATCAAACAATTTTCAAAATAATTACGATTAACTAAGTGATTCAGTAGGAAAAACCAACTGAAACACGCAATATCCGTTTTTGAAATATTTACGATAAACACAATTGGGATATTGCTGTTATCAAAGAAATCAAGCGAGTATCAAATGTTTACGAGTAACTAAGTGTTTCAGTTGAAAAAAATCGAGAGATCGTGTGACATCCGTTACAAAATATTTTACGTCAAGTTACCAACGAGAAAATAAATATTTCTTAGAATATCCGCTATAGCGAGTTACGATAATTTTTACGCACCTTGAAGGTTTTCAGTCCATTTTCAGTCAGATCAAAATTTATGCGAGACGTTTTAGGTATTATTTCAGTCGACGTAATGTTACCAGTTCATTTTTAAAAAGTAATTAATTATAATATAACGCAAGTGCCCCGCAAGTGTCATTTTACTAATAAACTCATTCCAGAAAAGACATTAATCATCATCTCGCTTAATCCTATATGTTTTGATCTTTTTAATATCAAGTGTTATAAAGTCGCTCGAGAAAAGTCATTAATTACAGCTAAGCACTATTTATTATCATGCTATTTCTATTTAAAACAAAACAACAAACGTCCATAGATGATGGAATTATAGGTCGAATTCAACCTAAAAAGGAAGAGAACTTGATTGCATCTATCTCCTGTTTTTTATTGTTTCATTACATATTAGTTAATACAGATACAGCCTTCCACCAAAACGGATTTGTGGTTTTACTTTTAATCCTAGTTATCTCCGCTATCGTCTAAAAAACATGAGCAAAGCATGACTTTATCCACTTGTTTTATTAGTTAGACTGTTACTTTTTTTAAAATATTTCATTGTTTTTTGTGTGAAATACAAATAATGTATCAACATACATAGTATATTTTCTATTTTTAGGAAGCTGTTTTGTCTAATAAATCAAGAGTTATATGTTACATATACATATTTAAATGCTATCAGATATCTTTAAAGTGTTTATTACATTCCTAACTCATACTTAATGTTGTAAACTATAATTGGAGCTCTCACATTTTAATTTACTGTCTGATGATATAAAGATGGAGCTACACCGCATCAATGTTTTGCTGTTAATGTGTCTATATGAAAATTGTTGCTATAAAAATATGTTTGAAGGATGTGAGTTGTCATTCAAATGAAATGTAAGTTTCATCCTAGCTAGTTATATTTAAAAGAGTATCAACCTAGAGGTTGTAAAATTTGTTTATCCAACGCTCTACATTCAAAAATTTTAGCTAGATGGAAAGACAGTTTACAGGGGTGTATGTGGTGGTTAAGCTTATTAATCTATCTAATCTCTATCTTCCTATTTTTTTAACCAACTTCCTAATCGTCTTCCACTTTTTTAAAAAACAATATCATTTATCATAGTAATAATCAGAAAATCAGTCTACAAATTAATCTTGATAAATGACTTCAATGTTTTGTATATAAGAGAAACTATTTTTTTAAACAGTATCAGTTTTCATTTGTACTTCATTTCAAGTATTACTCTGCGAAACTACAAAAAAATGGCTAGCAATATTCCTACAACAAATGAGTAAGTTATTTATACTATCTTTTACAATTTGTTGCAGTTACATTTATAAATTTATACAAATGTATATATATATATTACTTGTAGGTCTACAACCTCAAATGATGCATTAGAACTAAATATAGATGAAATAGATTTCAGTGCCATGTAAGTATATTATTGAAACTTTATTATTCAACTGTATTATATAGAGTTTTTAATTAATCACAATCTTGATTTATTGTTTTATTAAGCTCTACCGATGATGAAACAATGAGGTGGCTGGAAGAATGTTTTAAGGAAACGGAGAAGCCAAAAAAGACCAAGCCTACCACGCACATTGCTATGAGTAAGTATTTTTCTGTATTATGAAAAATGTAAATTTTTCTGTAGGTAAAATAATAACGACTCTACATTTACTACGTTGTTTTTGTAGAGAAAACATCTACACGCTTTATTGCAAGCGCATGCTATGTAGGGAAAGATGAATCCTTTCTCTCCTATGATCGACACACATTTGAATGTAAGTATGATAAAAATATTATTTACTACATACTCATTCAATTTTAATAAATTTTTTTCAAAAACTAACATAATTACATTCGTATTTTCTATTTTAGTTCAAGCAGAGAACCTGCAGCTAGAGCAGTACAGAAGCAGAAGTGTTATAGATGGGGAAATAAAAGATGATAAGGAGTGCTTCAAGTGTAAGTGATATGCATTATCTTACCATACCATACCATACTCAAGACAGTTATCTATATATATATAATGAGAATTTGTTTATTTTGCTTGTAGATATCGATAACAAAAACACAAGGTATTTTCTTTCAGTGCTTACGTTATTATTGATATCGTATTGTACAAAGACGCTGAGCGAAGCACTGAAAGAAAAAAAAGACAGTATTTCGTGTATATTTTGTGGTAAGAAGTTTAAATTAGGGAAGATGCATGAGCCTGGCCGAGTTCTTTCAAGACATTTTTTTGCTCACTTGTTTATTTTTTATTGTTTATGCGGAAAATCACATACAACTTTGAGAGAACTCCAGCAACATACTTGTATTTTGAAAACTAAAATGTTTTTTGTTGTTGATATTGCTAGTTATAATAATTTTGTTTTATTTATTAATAAAAACTATTCTGAGTTAGTTATGAACATTACTTTTCCAAAAACTTTTATGTTAGTATATCTCTATCCAATAGAAGGTTATTTTTCTGGAAACATCGATTTAGATTTTGAATTAGGGTGTAAATGGTTGGCAATAGCTAAAAAACCGGTTGCTGGAGATCAAAAGCTTTTACTTAAAACCCAGCGTAAAAAAATGAGAGCACTTATATCTCCAGATTCTGATTTTTCAGAAACTGAAGAAAGTAATAATGACTTAATTTCTGTTGCTAGTTCACAGTGCAGTCCAAAAACCAGTGTTTTAGAATCTAATACAACAGATAACCCACAAACTCAAGTAGATTTAAAACAAAGCCAAAAGATTGATATAACTTCACTTAAATTAATTTTGAATATAAAAGATGGACTGAAAAAAAAGGGTTTTAATGATTGTGTTAAATTGAAATTAGCGTCTATTAGACAGAAAATGCAAAAAAATTCAGATTTTTCTCAAGAAGAAATTCTTGTATTAACTGCACTCTTAGGTGAGTTTTAAAATTTTTATTTCACTATATTTTTTAATATTATCATGGCTCTGGAATAGGCTTTATGCAACTATCCTATTTTATAATTTCTTACCACAAAATATATAGTTAATAGGATGTTTTTTTATAAATACTCTCTATATATATTATATATACAGACAATAGTCTGTGTTTTTATGAATACTTTATTCATATGTATACACTTCATGTAAAATTGTTCTGTCATTAGTTTACCTAATGCATTATTTTTATTTATTTTGTGGTTGAGAACTCCATACGCTTCATTCTTACTGTATTACTTTGCATAATATTACAAAATAAATATTACATCAACTACCTTCATACTGCATCCAAGTGATGAAACAGTAAATTTCACATCTGTATTACTGAATCTATAGCATTGTTATGAAAAAGACTATAATTACTTAATTATTATGTCATATCGTGACAAACTATCAACACCCAATTCACAAAACTGTAAAACCTAAAGTATAATGCTTGTGGTTGTAAAAAGTCTTCTACTGTTTTGGTTTCTCAAACAAATTATAAAACATTTTTCACAATTTTTTGTGTAAAAAGCGGAGTTGTCTTACCATTTTGACACAATGTGCCGACAACTTTTACATATTTTTTCAAAAACGAAATTTAGAAATTATAAATGGGAGTTGTCTTAACATTTTTGAAAAATGAGACGATAACTTGAAATATTTATTTTTGTGTCGGAACATTGAAATTTTGTAACATTTTAGAGTTGTAACCCCGAAAGTTTTACAAATTGGCTAAATTACTAATGTTAAATATGAATAAAATACTTTATTACACTAAATATATACAAATTATTGCACAATACAAATAATATATAATTTAATGTTCATGAGTTGTTGCTGATAGATTTTGGCGAGCCGACGGTCATTCACTTGTACACGTATTCTATCTAAAAGCATACATAGATGTCGTTATAACAACTACATTATACTATGGTGAAAAATACGGCTATTAGTAGTTACTTATTACTAGTGAAGATTAACATACCTTAATTAAATTTCCGATATTGAAATCCTGCTAGCTTCGCTTGAAATGTGATTGTCATCTTCATTGCTTTTCTCACTTTCATTGTCGACAACTTCATCTTTTTCCTCAAATTTTTTGTTTTCAGAGTCATCATCCGTCATATTATCATCTTCTTCATCAGTATAAGCATCAATGTTATCATCGTCATCATCATCATCAGCAGCATCATCAGCAGCAACATCATCATCATAACTTTTCATCAGCTCAGCATCATCAAATAGAGAAAGTCTGAAAGCTATTCCTTCTTTTTCACTTGAAGTAGATAGAAGCATCAAAGCTTCTTCAACACTCAGAATCGTGAGAATGTGTTTCTTTGTGCCGCTTTCAGTTGTCATCGTACTTTTATAGTGGATCATACCACATTCATGATTTTTGATTTTCAAAACGTTCTCAGGAGGGACAACAGTCTTCCCAGTCATCAAAGATCCGTCATTCATCATGTATCTGTAAGTGACAGTGTGAGTGATACGTAAAGGCGATGTATCTTGTTTTCGTTTTCGCTGCTTCGACTTCAAATTTTTCCAAACTGAAAGTCTAGTGAATGTCAGAAGAGTGTTGACAGGAATATTATCGAAAGTGATGATATCAAAGTATGCTTGCAACTGTTTCAATGATTTTTTTCTCAAGATTTTGGCTATAACTCGTTGTTTTAGCCCTTGATGATGATTATCTCCTACAATACGTCGATCGGGTTGATTTTCTTCTAGCTTTCCCATGTACACTAGGATTTGTGAAGAGCCGGGATCAAGTTCCTGTAGCTCCACCGTAAGTTCTTTGTCAATCAGTGACTTGACTCGAATTCGATGATTGTTTTTTAAAACATATTCATAGTCCAATATACCATAATCTTCAACGTAATTAACATCGAAAACCTCCAATATCGTAGGAATTGGTAAATCCAACAAACTCAGAAAATTTCCGATTTCCAACATTCCTTTCTGCATAGCTCCTGTCATTATTCCACCCATCTCGAGCAATTCAAACTCTCTAAGTTTGTTTACGGTATTATTCTTGCTGTTGCTGAATAAAAAGGAAATTGAAGCTCGAGATAATGTCACTGTCGGTTTTTTGATATCCTCCATTCGTTTGACTTCACTGTTCTCATGCAGATATGTGTAGTCCGGTGTGGGACTCAAAGGAGAGTCAGCTGAAACTACATGATGTTTCATTGCTATATCAGCATGAGTATTGGTGTTTGAGCGAGAAGATGTATCATTAAAGGTGTTAGGATTGGATCTTCTATCATCAATGTGAATGCCGTTGGTGGTGGAAATGATGGTTGTAGTGGAAATAGCGTTAGTGTTGTTGGTAGCTGTGGTTGGTTCAATATGGAGCTTAGGAAGTGCTTTGGAGTGTGATGTCATCATACCTGCATAAAGTAAAAGAACTTAGTTTAATGATGTAAATATACTGAAATTATTGTTTTATTAAAAGATTGTTTTTAAAAACTAAGATTCAAAAACCTAGATGTTTCAATTAATTAAAAACAAATAATTATTTTAGTGCTTCTTACCTTGTTGCTCTCCTAATAGCTGTAGTAGATGTTGCTCCTCTGTTAGTCGCTGTAGAACTGGATGCTTTCTGTGTGAAAACGATGGCTCTTATATAGCTAAAGTTGTACTGATTAAAGCCTATGAACCCCATCTCGTGTCAATCTCTATGAATCAGCATCTTTTCACGCGAAGGAAAGTCAATGTTTTCGCGGGAATAAATGAATTATTTTCACGCGAATACAAACCAATGCTTTCGCGGAAATAAATATTTTAGTTTCACGCGAATGGAAACCATTGCTTTCGCGGGAATAAATGATTTTATTTCCCGCGAATGAAAGTCAATGTTGTCGCGGGAATAAATACTTTATTTTCACGCGAATACAAACCGTTGCTTTCGCGGGAATAAATAATTTATTTTCACGCGAATAGAAACCAATGCTTTCGCGGGAATAAATGATTTTATTTCCCGCGGATGAAAGTCAATGTTGTCGCGGGAATAAATACTTTATTTTCACGCGAATACAAACCGTTGCTTTCGCGGGAATAAATAATTTATTTTCATGCGAATGGAAACCGTTGCTTTCGCGGGAGTAATTAAATTATTTACTCCCGCGAAAGCAACATTCCGTTCGCGTGAAAATAAAACTTGTATTCCCGCGAAAGCAACGGTTTGTATTCGCGTGAAAATAAAGTATTTATTCCCGCGACAACATTGACTTTCATTCGCGGGAAATTAAATCATTTATTCCCGCGAAAGCATTGGTTTCTATTCGCGTGAAAATAAATCAGTTACTCCCGCGAAAGCAATGGTTTCCATTCGCGTGAAAATAAATTATTTATTCCCGCGAAAGCATTGGTTTCTATTCGCGTGAAAATAAACTATTTACTCCCGCGAAAGCAACGGTTTCCATTCGCGTGAAAATAAGTTATTTATTCCCGCGACAACATTGACTTTCATTCGCGGGAAATTAAATCATTTATTCCCGCGAAAGCATTGGTTTCTATTCGCGTGAAAATAAAGTATTTATTCCCGCGACAACATTGACTTTCATTCGCGGGAAATTAAATCATTTATTCCCGCGAAAGCATTGGTTTCTATTCGCGTGAAAATAAATTATTTATTCCCGGGAAAGCAGTGGTTTGTATTCGCGTGAAAATAATTCATTTATTCCCGCGAAAACATTGACTTTCCTTCGCGTGAAAAGATGCTGATTCATAGAGATTGACACGAGATGAGGTTCATAGGGTTTAATCAGTACAACTTTAGCTATATAAGAGCCATCGTTTTCACACAGAAAGCATCCAGTTCGACAACAGCTAACTGAGAAGCAACATCTACTATAGCTATTAGGAGAGCATCAAGGTAAAAACTTAATAAATTACAGTTTTTACTCATGCATTATTTATTATACTAAAACAACTGAAAAAAATTAATTATCTGTATTTTTTTAGATTCAACCACAAAAAATGGAAATAGTTAACAACACAGAATCAGAAACTCAGCCTAAACCTTTGACTCGAGAGGACTTGATACTTCTACAAAACCTATGCAATAAAAAAATTGAAGAGAGAGTGCGAATTATCTCAACCAATTGTAAATTCATGCAGAAAGACTTGATAAAACAGCTAAATAATTTTCGAACTGAATCTTTTCTAACATTAAAGCTCTTAGGGAATGAAGTTACATCAGACATTCAGAGATTACATTATGTATTACAACAACGACAATATCAACTAGAACAGGTAAGCACACCAATTTCTATCGAGTGTGCTCGTAAAGATCTTGCTCTAAAAAAAAGAAACATGCAACGACAGTCCGCTTAAAGACAAGCTAGAAGGGTAAGGACTCAACAACGTAAGGCACGACAAGCTACAAAAACATCTGATTAACAGTCAATTTTTGATGATAAGGTAATAATTAATAAAAAAAAAACACTATTTAGTAAAAGTTTGTAGTTGTTTTAAATTTTCTGTTTAACCATTCTATACTAATACATAACTTTCATTTTTGTTTAATTATCCTATGCTAATACATAACTTTTTATTTTAGTTCATTATGGAATCAAAAGTACATAGAACAGAAGTGTTCCTTCCTAAGATATAACATCAGTACATCAAGTACATCAATGATGACATTGTAAAAAAGATTATGTATTAATTATCATTACAAGTTGTAGTGCTTTGTATTACTTAGTATTTACTAACTCTAGGTATATTATACAAGGATATTTTCCTACTTATTATGTAATAAATGTATATAATCATATATTGGTTTAATGTAGTTATATCTCCTTGTTCTTCTCTCCTCTCTCTCCAAATATCATATGAGTTCGAGTTATGTAAAACAATTATCAAAACTTAAATGCCATACATTCAAAATCTAGCTGCCATATGAGTTCAAATTAAGTAAAATAATAATCAAAACTCAAATGCCACTTAATTGCCACTCAAATGCCACTCAAGTACCCCTCAAATGAAATACAATATAAACTCGGCGAATTCATCCAACGTCGTAACCCATTGCCTAAACTCCAAGATCTAATCCACAAAAAAACACTTGGTAGGGAGATCTGCTCATATATTACTACTAGCGTTATTCTGCTTCACAAGTTGTACTGTACAAGGAGAGTTGTAGTTGTTAATAATAATTATAATATATTCTTCAACACAAGATACAGAAACTTACAGCGAGAGGTGTTGCGAAGTGCTTTAATAATCCTGGCCATTTGACAAAACGACTACTTCCAGCAAATGATTACGAGGAGTCACAACGTTACCTACGCTTACAGTGATTCAACTCTTACACAACGACTCCAAGAACTCTGGAGGCTTGGGCGATTTTCCCTAATACTTATAAGCAATGATATGTAAATGTGCAGTTGAAATCCACAACATGCAATTGGCTAAAATACTATAATATAATTGGTAGACAAAACTAGGGAACTGCATTCAAATAATACAATGCCATAGACATATACATTTACTCAAACAGGCGCATTACGAACTAGGACAAAATAGCAATGATAATATTTAATGAATAAGGTTAAGATGGCCGCCGGAACGATCCTAGTAAGAGGTTCTTCACTTGTACTTGACTAAGACGTCTCCAGAATCCGTTCGTACGCAGGATTTTCAGGTTGCCAGGCATCCAGCTAACATTTTCTGTAGTTAAGGTAAGGCAACTCCTGGCGCATTTGGCCAAACACAATCTCTCACCATAATCCATCACAGTATGTTTCCAAACCTGGTATGGATATTACTTCTGATTTACTTGTGGAGGCTTTTGTTTGTTTGATGGGCAATGCTTTTTCAGTAGAAAGTTTAACGTTTTGGCTGACACTGAGTGTCCAGAAAATTTCACAATATCTTTCTGGAATTGACACTTTTTTTCAATTTGGTTGAGCCCGGTAGCTCTGAGTCTAGTGAGATCTTTACTGAGGCTCCTCTCATGGGTGAGCTCATCTGGTGCATGTACTAACACTTCAACTCCAGGCAAGTCACTAACAATATCTGCTATGATGTTATGAAAGACCTCTGCAGCTGAGACAATGCCGAATGGCAAACGCTTATATCTGAATTTACCGAAATGAGTGTCAACTTTTTTGATAGCTTTAATGTAATTTTTTGTGAAAGTTATGATGCATTAGAAGTATGACTATTGGTTTTCAATACTGCGATTTCATCGGTGTGCTGAGAGCTTTGTTGGTACACAAAAGCGGAATGGTTTTTTTTTTGATCATCTTTTGCAAACTTTACCAAAAGCTGAACTCAATAATGGTTAATGGGTTCTACCACAGGATTTTTAAAATTTAGATCTGACACTTTTCTTCCTTTGGCAATCAAGAGTAATCCCTGGCTGTCCACGTTTACTATGTTATTGATGAATTGAACTTTAGCCTCTGATTTCATTTGTGACTTGGTTGTCTCTATACTGCATATTTATTTTTATACTGTGGCAAGCATTATTGTTTCATCTAGTTGTATTTATCAACTCATAGAAGCATAGCTGTATCAAACAGTAGTCTGTCTTTTACCATTCCTCTTGAGTTAGACCTTTCACAAATCTGCAATTGTCAGCTGGAGAATGAATAGCACAAATGTTTTAGTCAGCCGACCCGCTACTGTTCTGCTCCCTGTTATAAAATTGCTCTCTGTAGTGAAATGCTTTGGGTGAAAGTATTGTGTGAATGCATCTATGACTTGTTTAAAAATGCTCAGTCCTATGGGAATGTTAGTTCGTCATATATGTATTCACTTTTATTGCCAGTTAAGTATAGGAATATATCTATCCACAAAGCGTTGGGTTGGTCAACTAGACTGCTCACTGTTCGAAACGTTGAAACCAAAGTAGACAATCTAGCCATTGAATTGCTGTATTTGAAAAGTCTTGTGTTTAGAAGTATCTACTTTAACTCAAATTGTAGGAGCTGGTCATCTCTCGTTATCACTTGTTTGGTGATTTGTAATGTATCAATGATACATAATTATATATGTAGTAACATAGCTGTATACTTTTCTCATGTTGTATGGACACTTTCAGGCCTAAAGAGCTAACCACTGTTGTTGCTCGGTCCTCCTTGAGCAGCCTCCAACCTGACACCATGCTAAGCTAGTTCAATGGAAGCATGAGAGTTATTTGAATATTTATTTATATCACAGCAGTTAATTATAAGCATGGCTGCTGAAGAGGCAAAAATTAGATGCGTGACCTCCAAACTGGATGTTGAGTACTTGACAGTAAATACATAACAAAACACAACCAAAAAATATACAATAACTGGTAATAACTAGAATTTTATAGAGATAAAAAATATAATTATGATGTCTTATAATTCAAAGTTGAAATGCGAACCAACGATTATGGTGATGACACAGTTTGAGCCCTTAATGAGATAAATTATGATAGACGAAGATGATCGAAAAAAGGTGATCGACCAGTTTTATCAGTGTCGTGTATATTTATTTATCAAATAACTGTTTTTTTATTTTCGAGAAAAACTCGGAGTAAAATAATCTAATAAACTCCTTTTTCTATTTAGAAATGCCTGATTTGAAACATTTGCTAGCAGTAAATTATTTTTTGTTAAAGGAGTTAACTTAAAAGCATCATACTACATCTAGTAACATTAATTTTTTTGATATTTGAAATAAATAATTTCAATTTGAGTTAAAAAACAGATGCTACTTTATATCATTACAACATCAAATCTAATTTTGTTTAGTACATAGTTTATTGCGCTATTGTTGACTGTGAGCTGTCTAAAAACAATAATACCCTCTGAGATAAATGATCACATTCTCCATTTTTATAGTTTTATCATAAAATAAATCTTCTTTGCCCAGAGCGTAAGATAATGCCTGTTGTAATTAAGACAGAAAATTAAACTGTTGGGCAGTGATCAGCCGTTTCCGTGATGTAAAGTCTTTTCTTCTACAACCATCTAAAATTTATTATTGGCCTGATTTGATATTGTCGCTTGCAGGAAAAATTAAACACAACAGATGCTAGGTTGTAGCAGTTCATCATATCTCAAAATGGCCCAGAACAACTTCAGAAGTCCCTCTGATAACCAAGACACATCTTACATGAGTTTGAACAACGGAATAAGTAAGTAACAGATTTTATGGATAGCTTATTAATTTTTATTTCTGACACTATCAAGGTAGCTAGGTAGATAATTTATGTGCCTAATTTTTCATTCCGTTGCGCCGGAAATGCAAGTGCTGTAATTTGAAAATCGTAAGAGAAAAATAGCATTGTTGTTGGGCATTGTGGGATTATTCTTTTAGTGAAACTGTGTTTCATGTATAGCGTGACTTGTAGTGTAGCAAAAGTACGACTGATGAGATTACTGTCACAACTTGGATTTGTCTCCACCTGACTACTACTCCTTTTACTCTCATATGCTTTCTATTGTCCTATCATATTTCATCAGTTGTTATATAGTCAATATCCATATTCACATATTATGAATATATCAAATACTTGTTGCTTTTGTATCATGTGACAATTATCATTAGAGTAATATCACACAATGAATATGTGTAAACATTTTGACATATGTACTGAGTGCCGACTGCTATCCATCGCTCATGCTCATGTTCATGTTCATGCTCGTCTGTGTCTAAATAATACAGATGATACAAGTACTTGCATTTTGTTTGAATTTTTTGCATATTTTTACTCCAGTTTTGTCTTTGTGTACCTTAACACCATTGCTTTTTGTTTAATTTGTAGAGAGTTCGTTTTTTAAACGTAAGCCAACAAATTTAAAAGCTGACATTAGCTCTCGGCCTGAATGCATCAACAGCAAACTTCCTGTTGGAACAGGTATGTTGTCACAACTATCTACACTATAATGATTTTTCCGCAATTCTATTTTTTCCCATTATTTGCAAAACACACCACTTTGTTTTTGCTAGGCATCATCAAATTCAAAACATCCGACGAAACATTTTTGCCATTCTTACAAAAATAAAAGCTTAGTAAATTCATTAGTTATTATTCGTTCATAAACTGACCAGCGCACATTTGTTTTTGAATTTTTAAATAATGTTTAATATGGTCCTCGTTTTGCATTACTAAGGTTGTGGCTCTCAACATATTTTTTATGTTTCCAGCACCCACCAGAAACTTAATTAATCATTTAGCTATCTCCTTCCTCGAGGGATTTGAAAAAATTTCCCTAGAATCTCCTGCAAACTTTTTTTTATTTTAAAATTGTTCGGCCTGAATCAGCAAACGCTTGTTGAGCGCCGACAAACGGAGTTTGTTATTGTTATTGCTCAGTGTTCACTTAGCACATCAGGTTCCTATCGTGATGTTTTAATTATCATTTTATTACATGCGTCATCTGCTCTCTTGGACTATATCCAAGCGCTTGAGCAGAACTATATTGAGCTCAGTTGTTGCGACTGCTTCATGTTAATTTGGTTATCATTGTCACAATGTTATAAGCTCTACTATGGTTACCTATTGTGGCCATTACAGTTTTTTTACTATGCAAAAGCGCAGACCTACTCGCAAATACTAATGTGTTAGCTTGAAACAACTGAAATAGTTTTCTTACTTGAAAATCATTTAATATGTTGCTCCATAAACATACAATATATATATTCCAATCTACTAGAGACTAATCAGGCATCAATCGATGTTCAATGACACCAGTTCTTATAGTCTCTTTGCCAAAACTCATTGCACTTTTGTTGCTCTCTACGCTCTTTAAAATAATTATGTTGTAGCTGAGTTTTTATCTTCTTTGAAATTCTTGATCTGATTCAAAGATAGAAAAAAATGCATAAACTGAGAAAGTTTTCAAACAGTGAAGAATACCCAATTACGGGAAATCGTATTTCATAAACCTGCAATAACTTTTTTTGGGTTTTGCAAGTAATAAAATTTTTGCTCAGGTTGCGCGTTTTTCTCTAATAATAACCTCCTACAAATTTCAAGCTAGAGATTTTTTTAGCTACCATTGTGATGCAATATTTCATTGTGTCAAGTTGTCAATAAGCAAAGAGTCAAACAAAGTTCAGTAAGAATATTTATTAGCTCACATTAAATGCTTAATAAACAGTCACATACTGCAATGAAATTCATTTATTCATGCCACACTCAAGTCTCAATAGTACACTGACGATAGAAATTAGTTTATTTAAGTTAATACTGTACAGGATTTCGTGTCTGGGTGGTAGCCACCTGTACACTCTCCCGATATGCTCTGTTCGACCCCAAGTCAGTGCTCAATAATGTGCTTATTATTGTTCACAGTGCGTACATTGACTGGTGCAGTTTTGCGTGCGGCCGAATCCGGTGTGGAGTGAGTGCAATAATTATCTGGTAATTATTTGCTGTGTCCGAACCCTTACAAGGCCCGACAATAATTGTAAATTATTGTAAATTTATAGTTTGTTTCGAACTGTGCTCTGACATTAATTCCTCAGGAATTACTTGTCTAGTTTATAGTTTGTTTTGAACTGTGCTCTGACAATAATTAGGCTGAAGTTTTGTAGCCGAATCTGGACTCAGTCGAGATCGACAATAACTTCCCGCACTTATTGCTGGCTAGCTTGTTGGATTCCCCGAATCCGATATGTCGAACTATTAGGGCACTAAGCGTTGCGTTGTAATCCTCACCTCAGGTGAGGGTATACACAGTGATAGGGCGAACCGTTCTCACTTTCCACTTAGCTTCGTGCTTGCTAACAGTCGACCAGGTCAGCACTTGTAGTTTTGTTGCTCCTAGTAGTGCTTGCTTCAAGAGAGAGAGATTCTTCTGAGAGTCAGGCTAACTCTGATTTTTATTATCACAACACAGATATTTATACAGGGAAGGCGGGTACAAGTTATTTAACCACACCTAGCAAAAATATTGGTGCAAGCCACGCCTTGCCCTTACATCAGCTCCAAAATGTAATAATTAAAATCGTGGGAAAATATAATATACAGTAAATAATTATTCGGGTACGAGATAGAACGCACAAAATAGACTCTAGCAACATGGGCACAGGTAAACAATAGAACGCAGACATAGACAATGAGTACGTATTGAGATATAATGATAGACCTTTGCGTAGACAGACAGTTACTTTTGAGTTAAAGGCTTAAATCTTACACAATAGAATTACACAATGAGAGAAAGTCTCAGCCGATAATTGCGAGAGATTGTCTTAGTAAATTGTCTTAGAGATGGTCTTAGATAAATAATAACTGTGAGAGAGTACTGGCGTCCCTCACAATCAGGGTTGTAGTGGCAAATTTTTTCTTACCCCAACTGTCTTTTGACTGTTAATTTGGCTGTCGTTGGCGGACGACGTCGAGGCGCCGGAGGCGCCGAGCGCGCGCCAACGGCGCGCCTATTGCAGCTGGGGGGTTTGGGGGGGCGCTGTAAGCCTCCCCAACGGGGTCCGGGGCGGAGCCCCGGGCGCCAAAGCTTTTGGTGCATTCTGAGGGTGTCAGAAGGCATTAAAACAGCACAAAACTCATGCAAGTTTGGCAATAAATTCTGATAATTTCATATTTTTATTTAGATTTTTAAGAATACAGAAGTGCATGAATGCTACTTACCATTGTATCGGGAGCACAATTTGAAACTATACGTGCTTGCGATGCGTCCAACCTACTGCCTGAAAATCACAAATTGTGGCAAATGGAGTTGAGTATCTGTCATAAATAGAATTACCCAACAAATGAACAGATGGGCCATGCAAAGAGCAATGCACAGCCCACAATTATACAAGACACACCACCAAAGTAACACATAAGATAGAAGGCTTAGTAGGTTAGAAACCATAAGGTAAAGTTAGTGTATTACAGATTAGAAATTGCTCATCAGACAGATTTGCATATGAGAAAATTATGTTGGCAAGGAAGGTAATATAGAAAATATGGCAGCCCGTCAACCAACAAGATGTTAGAAACAAAACAGGAGTATATAGGTTAAAATAGTGTGCAGAAGTAGCAGCAGTGACACGCAATTTGAAATACTTACAGTTTACTTATGGCAGTTGCAGCACTGTAATTGTAACACCATGCGTTAAGACCAGAACCAATATTTCAATAATCAAAACAATTTCCAAACTTTCTCATATCTGGTGTTAATAGCAACAACAGCTTGCTTTGTCCTAGTGTCATCGGCATCTCTATGGTTGAGTTGCAGCCACAGCTTAACGTAACGATCGGGCTTAAATTGCCGAACTGGTGGGCCAACCAATGAAATGAACATGAGGTTAGAAATACGTTGAACAGACAAACGGTTTCTCAGATCATTGCATATAATGTTCATGGAGCTAAACCCACGCTCACAATCAGAGCTGCTGATCGGAAAAGTATTGACAATGGCCTGAAGTTTCACAATGCAAGATGGGGGATGGGTCGGATCATCAATGAAATCCCTGAAACCCTCTCTGCAGACCTCGTAATCAATGTCAAAGCGTGTGCAGAGTGACTTTAATAACTCTTCACCTTTCACCCATGGACTTTGTACTAGTGATGGCCATTTTTTTTAGCATTCAGCACATCAAACTCGCTGATGAGGCTTGCTAGTGCCTCATGTGAGGAAACAGATACATTGCTGTACAGCCTGCTGGTTAGGTTATCGATCAAGGCTTGCAAAAATGCCAGCTTGTCAAGATATTTGCCTCTTGACTCCAGCCCAATTCCTTTGAACAAGTCAGAGGTCTTCGCCTGCATATACTCTCCAAAATATGCACCTGCATTGCCATCTTTCTGAGCTTTTAGAGCTCGAACTGTTCTTTGTAAGAGCTGATAGGCTCTTGAGATAGAACAGTCCTCACTCTGCAATGCCTCTGACAATTTTGAGATTTCACTCAACGCATCCAACATAACAGCTAGGCTGTGTATGAACTGTGGTGACTGCAGTACTGCTTTAATTCCATAGTACATAGCTTTGTGCTTATGAGACTGAGCTGAAGCAGAGCTATGAGAATGCTTGTACAGTGCAGGATAACTAGTCCAGACAGCTGAAAGAGATTTGAAACTGGATGCTGCCCATCTAACATCAAAAACACGACCAACTTTTTTCAACTGCAAGTGCAAGTCAAGTGCGCAACTTTCCAGCTCCCGTTGAGCTTTAGGGCTCTGACTAAAGATCGAGTATAATTTGCCAAGCATAGACTTCACATGGTTCACTTGGGTGCATGATTTTATTGCATCCCCAACTGCCAATTCAATCCTATGGCACATGCAATGCCACAAAAACAAGTTTGGGAATTCAGCCTTCAGTTGTGTTAGGACACCGGAATGTTTTCCCAACATCACTGAGGCTCCATCTGAACATGCTCCAATGAAATACTCTGAAAGGTACTCATTGGTGAAGCCTGAACTTTTGAGGGTGAGAAGAATTTTTGATGTAATATGATCTGCAGAAAGGGATTCCAATTCGACCAATGACAAGGGGAAGGCGAAACAGTCAGAGCTACTGGTTCCAGGCCATGTTGTACGCAGGTAGATAACAAGACAGGATTTTCGACTGATGGTGGTAGACTCATCCATCATGATGCTAATCCTCTGCTTATTGGAGATGATTCCCTTACAAAGAATAGTTCTCATCTCCTTACTTATACAATCGATTATATCTGCAGCGCTGTATCTTGAATGCAAACCGAGCCCCAAGTCAACACCATTGACCTCCTGTAGTTCGCAAAGCTCACCATAAGCTGAATATGGTCGATTGTGTTTTGCCAATGAGTATGCAGTGACAAAAAGTCTTCGTGTGGTAGAGTGCAGGTGATCTTTGGTTTTACCTATAGCCTTTGGCAAAGCGTTAGCAGCAGCATCAGCTTGAATTTTCTCTGCTGTCTTGTGAGCTGCAGAATTTTTGTGATCGAAAATTTTCCTCCGTAATGACACCTTTTCCTGCGCAACTGTGTCACCGCTGCTGAATATCCCTGCATTTACCCAGGCAGAACGAATGTATGACCCTGTCTTGCTGTGCAGTTTCAGACTATTAACATGAGTGCATATCTTACAAAGCAACCCACCTTGGGCAGAAAGCATGAGCCATGGGTAGTTCTCCTGTTTCGCAGCCCATTCAGGTCTACTGTAGCACTTGGGAAGCTGCAAACAAACAATTCTAACAGTTATCAACAGACCACAAGCCAAACATAGAAATCAAACTAAATGTGCGCGACATAAAAACTCAAGTTTGTACACAAGATTTGGCCCTTGAATTAAAGGGCTTAGGACGGGCTTTTCAAGACGCACTTTGTGTGTAGAGTTGTTCTCTCATCAAGCATTGTAAAACTATTGAGAAAACTCACTCGCGTCAACAAAACACCAATAAGTAATCATGTAGAGTTCTATGGAAGTCTATGACAATGCGTTCAGCAGAAGGGACTATCTGCATTATGATATTATATAGTATATTACAGCAAGTAGTTTGTACCATTTTTGTTACTTTTTCAGTTCCAAACTACTTTTCAAAAATCTTAATTATTATTATTTAGTGCATTTGAAGTTTTTTTCTTGGAAAGATAGCCGGTATTTCAGATTTAATTATTATCGTTGTTGTAAAAAAAAACAACGCCGGAAATACAATTTCGGCAATGTTTTTTTTTCACCTAGTATTATCATGAAAGTATACTAATGTTATTGTTTGATTAATTTTTTACATGAAAATTATTATTTTGATAAAAAAAATTTATTAAATTTCTTTTGATTTTGATGACAAACACTATCACGTGAACGTCAGTGTATACATGATAGCGAGCTTACCAAAGATAAAATAAATTGCTAACTTGAGAAAAACAGCTCCAAAAAAATTAAAATTTGTTGCAATATCATTTTTTTGCAATCAAAAGAGTCTCTGCACAAAACTAATATCTAGGACGCCCTATTTCTATGCGAAAAAGCCAAATTTTTGAAAACTCGCTTTATAGCTCTATATGCGTCTTCGAGAAAAAAAGGCGTCTTGGCAAGTGCTGACTGCGTCTATAGGAATCGTCTTACTGGTGAGAGGGCAACTCCAGATAATTTTTCTGAACACATTTCAACCTTAGAAAGTTTAAATTAAATCAAACCCTCTTCAAATTAGGCGTCATAGGCCCTTTAAAACCCACATTACATCAAGTTCAACTGCCAACATTTATGGTCGCTGGATGCTCAGCCTAATCCAAGAGTTACAATAGTGAGTTACAATCTTGAGTCACTCCCCACATATGAAGTGGGGAGCGACTCAAGACAGCAAACCTCAATGATCAAGCATAGCTAATAAAAATATGAGCATGTGAGCAACTTACTACCGGTAGCGCAGCAGCAGCATTCTCGTCTGCCACAGCATCTTCATCACTAGAATCCTGCAATACAAAAGATTGATAAAGTGCTGTCTCACAGAAAATGTTTCTCATGAGGGCACATTCAATAAATATGTTCAGTTAGATCACAAATAAACTTTGAACCAAAACACAAAGATTGAGGCGAAGCAATGAAATACAAAACATACAACAGGAATAGTGCAACTGATATACAGGTATATGTAGGATCTTCATGCAACAGCTAGTACATCTTTCAGGCATAATAGAAATCTGCTAATAAAGAAAGATAACTCACAACTGGCAGCAAAGCAACAAGCTCCTCAGATTGTGAAACACTGTCAACATCCTTAGAAGTCTGCAATATAATGAAACCAGCCGTGAACATGTTGCAAATTATTTCACACTGTCAGATATGTTACAATGATATGCAAGTCATATTATACCACCAGAAAAATCATGAGTTGGAAAGGTTATGATACATACGGTAGGTTGACAAAGAGTGTCTGCTTCAGTATTGGAAACCTTGACTACATCAGATTCCGTTTCAACATCATGACCCCTGCAACACAAACATTTGGCGAGCTAGAAGTAGCAAAAGTATTATTGGTGAAAATGCTCACAACCAAGTAGTTTGCTAGCACTCAAATATGAAATTAGGTTACCAGGTTCTACTATTAATACTAACCTATTTTGACATGACAGTGAAATAATATTACCAGAGAGCAATATTGTTATTACTATTACTGCTTCACAATAATAATAACAATGAAACTTGCAGTGATGGGACTATATGGGATCTCAAAAATGCTATCAAATGAATATCAGCAGTGCCATCTTAGTCACCCACTCATCCAACTTGTTCGATTGATGAGACATTTACCACAAGTTAGCTTGGTACTTGGCTGCCACCAGACTTTTTGCAATTGGACATCGCTGAGGAGTTAATACAATAATGAAAATTAACTTCAAGCGTAGTGGTAGCAAGGATTAATGCAGCAGTTATCTGTTGGAGATCACAAAGATATATTGGATCATATTATTGCTTTAGAAGGTTGCATCTCCTCGTCATCGAGTCAACATTACATAATAATAACAAACTAATAAACCAATTTATTATTTTATTTGAAGTGAACTTATAATAATAAAAATTTACATAAAATAATTATATTTGTTATTTATTATCATAGTATAGTAGTGGTAAAGTGAAAACTGTTATTTTATAAATATATAATAAAAAATATGATTAGTATTAATCATTATAATTATTATATTTTATTATCTAATACATCATTTTTTTATAATAATTATTATTATAAATGACTATTAATAAATTATTATAATAATAATTTACTAAATTATAAACTTGATATATATATAATTATAACATAATAATAATAAAAATTGATACAGGTCATGATGATAAATAATAATAATTTAATGTTAAGAAAAAAGTTGTAAAAAACTGACAGCCATAAATAAATAATAATATTATTATTTATTTATTATTAATTAATAATAGATGACAATAACAATTCAAATTAATGGCAAGTTTCATAATAATAAATATTATTTAAAACAATAATACACAACAAGTAATAATAATAAATCAATGAACTTTAATGTAATAAATAAAATAAATTTATATAATAATAAATTAATTAAAAAAAAATGACAATCGATCTCCTTCATCATCATGGCCATTGATTGATGAATGAACACTCACTTATTATCTGGCTTTTTCTTTATCCCAAAAAGCTGCAGAAGGCTAGGTTGGTGCTTGTCTGAAACTGTACACTTTCGTTTGGGCATTTCAAGAGTTGTTTAAAAGTGTTGGTAGTTGTTGTAGACAGGTTTTAGTGAATGAATACTACTGAAATCAGCGCGAAAAATACGCCTTTGCTCTGTAACATTTGTGCAAGCAGAGGAATGTCTGCACAGTCCACCAGCCGCAAGTTGTGTTGAATGTGGGCTACAAAGGGTCAAGTAAACTAAAGACCTTAATCTGCCAACAGTGATAATGCGAGGGCTTCACAGATGCCCGTCCTCTGCGCACTCGAAGAAAATGTCGCTCTTTAGTGTAAAAACCCCATATCGCTGTGCATCGCAACCAGTCAACAACAATACGTTTTATATATTATAATATATAATGTGAACCCCAACGTCGTTGGGGTTTTTGCTGAGCTCAAAATCTTTACCAGGACGCCGTTGGGGATCGTTGGGGTACCACTACAACCCTGCTCACAATACTACTACTAGCTAGACCTAATAGTAGTAGTTGTTGTCTCGTAGCAGAAGTGACTCTTTGATTGTGTAATCAGAGTGCAATATTATCATCTACCACCAGGGCATGTGATCTTGTGTCATTATCAGCCTCTTTAATCTTTTGTCCATGCTTAAACAACTCTAGACAGGCTTTGTGCAATGCAGTCGAGTGCAGAAGGGTTCACTTATTGAGTGCTGTAAAACTATTGAGAAATATAACATACAGCAAATGCAATACGGTAAATTGAGTAAGATCTATGGCTCTATAGACAACACATGGGGCTATCTGTAAGCAGAAGCTCTGTCGTAATATTATATAGTACATTTGTACAACTAATTGAAACATTTTAATTTAAGTGTCAGTTTAAAGTGAACTTCTAAAGCTTTTTATTATTAGTTTGTGCTTTTCAACTTTTGTTTCATAACCAGAAATGGCAAGTGTTTCAGATTTCATCATGCTATAGAGATTTCCAGCACTCTTTAACTGCTTGGTACTGTTTGAGGGTTGGAATGGATGCACTGTACAGTGGAGGGGCTAGAAAGGTCAAAACTAGTACTGTAATTATATTTCCCCATGTATTAGACAAATTTTAAGAACACTAAACCTAAACTCGACCTGAACTTGACCTTGACTCGACCTGCATTTGACCTAGCCTTGACCTGCACTTCCACACTTAACCAAGGATCGACCTCGACTCAGCTTAGACACGACCTCGACTCAGCTTAAACTCGATCTTGACTTAAGTCTGCATAGAATAATATGCCACCTGCGCATACCAAGGGGTAACCAGACTCAAACAAGTTTTTCAGATTCAAATGTAAACAAAATGTTCAGGCAGCCTCCGTCAACTGCTTGCGACTGAGAATGGCCATCATATAAAATGAAAAGTTTTTGGTTGGGATAAATGCTAATTATGATTACAGATATAAAAATTTGAGACTTGGGTGTTGGGATGACATCTATTGGTCCTGAAGTCCTGAGAAATCTCTGAGAATTCTTAATTTTCTTTTATTAACTGTTATGTAAGCTTAATTTAATTTGATTGTTTAATAATAACAAAAAATGTTCAATAATAGTTAAATAAACAAAAAGCTCTAAGTATTTTAAAGTTTTAATTTCATTACGATAAGTTGTTACACAAATTCTAAACAGGAAATCCTCAGGAGTTCTTCAAGATTTCCCAGAAAACTTCAGGACTGATGGATGTCATCCTAACACTAAGATTTGTAAAGCATGGCGCAATACAAAAAGCAAGAACTATTCAAAAATAAATTCCTACAAATTCATATGACTAGGATGTGTTGAAAATATTTAGCTGGTTTTCCAATATTTTGGTGATCCGATAATAATTTCAATCGCCCGTGATACTGAAAAACCAATAGAAAGGCTATATGAAAAGAAAGTGATCAACTCATTACTTTTGGTATGCCATCTATGAAAAATCTTTGTTTTTTTAATAGAAGTTTATCACCAAGAAGATTTGGATCCTCCAGCTGAGAACTTTAATGAGTCCAACAGCAAACAAAACACCAGAGAAAAAACGGCAGCATTCTTTGCTAAAAAAATGGAGGAATATGGTGAGCATTAATATATAACGCGTTTAAGTGAAAGCTTGCATTTATTGTTAGTCAGATGCTCTTATAGGATTTGAATAGCTGATATATTTTGACAGTAAAGCAGAGCAATATCAACTTAATCCTGAGTGAGTAGTAATATATGAGCAGCTCTCCCTACCAAGTGTTTTTTTGTGGGGTTGAATTCCGGGGTTAATGCAATGGGTTACGGCGTTGACTAGAGTCGCCGAGTTAATATTGTATGGCATTTAAGTGGCATTTAAGTTTTGATAATTTTTTTTACTTAATTTGAACTTATATGGCATCTAGATTTTGAATGTATGGCATTTAAGTTTTGATAGTTTTTTTTACATAATTCTAACTCATATGGCATCTAGATTTTGAATGTATGGCATTTAAGTTTTGATAGTTTTTTTACATACATGTAATTCGAACTCATATGGCATCTTGAGAGAGGGGAGAGAGAGAGCTCTTTGCATCATTCTGATGAAGATGGAGTTGTAATTGGTACTGAATTGTTTTTGTATATGATGTATCTATCTACATCGCTATAGTTATTGTTATAGTTTTATTATTACATAATAAGTATTACATTATTTGCTTACTGGTAAATGTAATAAAATATATACCATAATAAAGTGTAATAGGTTGAATATATAGTGTTAAAGTCTATAAAAAACTTTTTAATTTGTAAAGAATTTAATGACTTTACAAGAAATATCATCACATTCAGGTTCAATGATGATCAGAAGATTTTCTTCAAGTTTAAGTTTACTATCTTCCGATACAGACAGAGAAAGTTCTGAAAAATCCTCCAAATCATTATAACTAAAAACTCTATAAACCGGTGGTGATGGAGTTGTAATTGCTACTGAATTGTTTTCGCATATGATGTGTCTATCACACACGCAATCAGTAGTAGTTTCGGTTTCTTCACAATAGTATATAGTAGAGTTTGTAGAGCTTGGATGTTCCAAAATTAAATCGACATAAGCCAGAGGTTGTAGAACAAATGGAATTGATGGTGATGAAGCTGGAACTACTGGCTTGTTTGTAGTTTTTGTCGTCGTTGAAGTTGTGGTGGTTGTCGTTGGGGTTGTTGTCATCGTTGTCTGCGGAGTTGTGGTGGTTGTTGCTGGGGTTGTTGTCGTCGCTGTCTGTGGAGTTTGGTGGTTGTTGTCGTTGTTGGAGTTGTGACGGTTGTCGTTGGGGTTGTCGTTGTCTGTGGAGTTGAGTTGGTTGTTGTTGTTGTCTGCGGAGTTGCGGTGGTTGTCGTTGGGGTTGTTTGTCGTTGTCTGTGGAGTTGTGGTGGTTGTTGTCGTTGTTAGAGTTGTGACGGTTGTCGTGGGGTTGTCGTCGTTTTCCGCGAAGTTGTGGTGGTTGTTGTTGGGATGGTGGTCGCTGTTGTTGTATGTGGAGTTGTGGTGGTTGTCGTTGGAGTTGTTCTTCGAGTCGTAGTTAGTAATCCCTCATCGTATAAACGGATGTAACTTAAAGCTTCAGCGGTTTTGCAAACAAAGTAGTGTTGAGGCCACATATCATGAGTGTCACAGCTTCTACGTAGGTGGGTAGGTTCCATGAAACATGTGAGTCCATACATACGATATTTTAAGTTTCGTCCTAAAATACGAGTTACTGAATTAACTGCTTCCATATTAAGAATTTCCCGATGACATTCGGAAGTTGTATGAGATAAAATGAATGGGTGTATCTCTGTTGCAAGACAATAACTGATTAGGATTGGGAATAATAGAAGATAGATTCGGTATTCCATTTTTATTCAGAGAGACTTTTAACCTAGTTTATGCTTTCATCATCTAGAGTTAACTGTCTTGAATTTCGGTGGTCTTTGGTTAATATGCTTCAACTAAAGCTCTATATATATAACCCTGGGATCACATTTGTCTTTGCTATCTCCTTGACAAGTGATACTGATGATAATATTGTTTTGAACAGACTTCAAACTTTCAAAACTTGAAAATGACAAATTTACACCTTCAATACCATTGATGTTAGTGATGATAGTAGCTGGTTTTGGTTCCTCGTTGGTCAAGCGATTGCATTCCACGCATGCAAAGTTGGTTGTCTCAAACTCTTCTGTTGGTGGACAGATCAAACGTAAGGTGTTGTATTCAAATACGCATAATTCCCCATTCCAAAACAGTTTTGTATTTTGAGTAAGTCCTTAAGTATTATTTTTAACTCCTATTGCACATTCCTCCTGATTCAGAGTGTATTTTGTTGGAGTATTACAAGACAGGTCAACTGTAGAAGTTTTGCTCTTGCAGATCCAAAAAGCGTTTCGAGGGATGAAAAAACCGCAATATAAATAGTCGGGAGGGTAGAGTTGCACACAGTTTTTTCCATTTTCATCTTTATATCGTATAGTCCTTTCAAAAGGTGAAACAACCAAGACATCATTTTTATCCATAGCACCGGCTATACATTCATCAATTTTGTTGGTATAAAATACTTCACTAGCATTGGAAAATGTTAGTGTCAATAGCAAGATAAATATGCAGCTCATTTTTTTAAAATGTTTTTGCTTTCAGTGTTGGAAGCTAAACACTTTTTTTCTTGATGTTCTTCCCATTTATACGTAAGCGACTAGTGGCTTATTCAGCTCTCTCAGCTGATTTTGAAGATGTGAAACAACCCCATCAAAGTGATTACCAAAATGTAAGTATGGCTCCAATCGAGACTGAGAAAAAAGAACATGTGATCCTGTCCAGCGAAATGAAGTCAATCCTTTTAAAATCGAAATATCTATCAAATCACCTAGTTCAGCATCTTCCAAACATTGCTTTATATCAATCAGTTCGATCGCTCTTTTGAGATCCTCAAAATCTATCAACTTGTCTTGTGGACAGCAGACTTTTGAATCAAAGCTCCTAGAACAGTTTAAGCATTCGAGAGGATTTGCTCTTGAAATACAATTACAGCTCAAAAACATGCTTTGTATTGATTTACGAATTAGATTGAATCCTAACACAAAATAAAATACTTCTTCGGTGTTGAGTTGAACAAAAAGAGGATTCGAACGCTCTAAAGGAATATGTTCAAAGTGAGTCCTTATGAACTTAGGAACAAAATCAGCCAACGTAGCAATTGACTTGAATCCTTGAGTTTTTCCACTCATCTTTCTTCTGTAGTTCAGAGATAAATGAAGCAACATTTTTTGTAGCAGTTTTTTATGAGTCCTCGGGTGTATTTGTCGAATCAATAGTTATTATTGAGTTGACTGAGTTTTTTTCTTCATCGGCTGAGTTTTCTTTTTCACCAGGAGTATGAGCATATGGATATCCTTCTGCTATTGCGAGCAATCTATCTTTTAGACGTTGATAAGACAGTTTGCTTTGACTAACAGGTAATAGGTAGGGATTTAATCGTGCTCTCAAATTTGTTAACATAAAGGGAGGTTTCAAATGTTTGGAGGAAAGATCCAAAAAAGCGTTAATCCATTCATCATGCACCAAAAAACCCATTTTAGCGTTTTTCAAAACTTGTCTTTTATTGATCCAGTCGATAGCATCGGCCAGTTCTTGTTTGGTAGGTGTAGCACCTTCAACCATTTCAGCATATCTGTCACAAGTGCTACATTGGTCATCAGTGTGTGAACAGTAACAGTTTAGTAGCGATAGATTGGTTGCTTGCTTGTAAAAACTTCCTCCTAGTACACAGTATTTACATTCTTCCGTAGAATAAATCCTCAACATTTCATCAGAAACCTCAGCCAAAAAGGTCTTAGGTCCTATAGCATTGGAAGCTTCTTGGTGAGCAAAATCTTCAACATACATCATATTTGTTGTTATTCCGTTGAATTACAAAACGAGAATGATTCGTTTTTAAATTGAAATACCTATTTAATCATTTTAACCATTCATTATTTTTTTTATCTTTTTGAGGTTAATTATTATGCTAACTCATGTAGATCTTCATAAATGCTTTAATCTCAACCTGACAACCATCGATCGGACAAGGTTTTATTTCTGATGAGCATTCAGTAAGTGCTTTTTCCTTACACTCACTACAGTAAATGAGATGACCACATGGAAGAGAGATATGATTTGCGAATATTTTTTTTCATGTGACTCAGACACACATTGAGCGAGTTTGCTTTGCTTTGTCTGATTTTTGTCTTTTTTTAACGATTCAATTGACTTAGCACCATTTTTTAACTCTGTTGACGAATTCTCAACAGATGTAAAATCATTTTCAAAAGTGTGTAAGGCTTCAATCATACAACCTTTTCGCTCAAAAGGTTTTCCATTTAACACAAAGACTTGTTCGATATCGTTTCGACCGTATCCTAGTTTTTTGCAGATAAGTTTCATTTCTTCAGTGTCATCGTTTTGTGTTATTTGTTTCATGTTTTCTCGATATTTTTCAATCCGACGCTCACACCTTTTGCCTTTTTCCGTTCATACGTAAACATCCTCAACATACTCTTCACCTTTACTCCCGAGTAAAAAAGAACAGTCTGGAAACCATCGACAGTGTTCCTCCCATGGTGGATCACTCTCTTTCCATTCTTTAAGTTCACCCGAGCAAAGAAGCATTTTACACTATCTCCGAATTTAGTATAGTAAAAACCTGCGTTGGAAAGGAGTTTCATGGAAACTTTTCCCTTCCATTGTTTGAAACTGTCTTCTCTTGATGTTTCAGTAGCAAAACGAGGTGTACCAGCACGGTCAATCGAGATACCCAGAGGTAACACTTCTGCAGTTGAATCTCCTCTTCTAGTTTTTTGTTCTTCCATTGTATAACTTTTGACAATGGAGATGTTTTTCATTTCTTCTGCAAGTAGTTTCCTAGGTCTATACACACGGTTGTGAGTGTTAAATCCTCTAACAAATCGACAAAACAGAAAACTTTTAGCGTGTTCTTTCATTGGATGTTCATCTCCATCCTTCCAGTTTAGTAATATCTCTTGGCAAAAAACACATCGAACAGCGTTGTCTTTTTCAAGGTTATAGAAACCAGCTCTAGCCATGTTTTCACCACTATGTCTACCCACTCGTGTCCAGTTTGTAAGAAATGATGTTCTTCGATAACTTTCATCAAGCATTAAAGTCTCTCTTTCATAAAAAGAGAGTTCATTGTAATGAGCTTGAAAAAGCCCTTTGAGGAAAGTTCCGCAAGTAGTAATATATGAGCAGATCTCCCTACCAAGTGTTTTTTTGTGGGGTCATAATCTGGGGTGATGCAATGGGTTACGGCGTTGGATGGATTCGCCGAGTTTATATTGTATTTTATTTGAGGGGCATTTGAGTGGCATTTGAGTGGCATTTAATTAAGTGGCATTTGAGTTTTGATTATTTTTTTACTTGATTTGAACTTCAATGGTATATAGATTTTGAATGTATGGCATTCAAGTTTTGATAATTTTTTTACATAACTCGAACTCATATAGCATTTTGAGAGAAAGGAGAGAGGAGTTATATCTAGCTTGAATAAATACATTGATTAAAAAGGAATCAATATATAATTATATACATTTATTACATAATAAGCAGGGGTAAACCTTCCCATATAATATAGCTAGTGTCAGTAAAGACTAAGTAATACAAAGCACTAGGTTTTGTAATGATAATCAATGCAAAGTCTTTTCCTTTACATCGCATCTTAAAAAATCCTCAAATTAGCCTTCTATATGGTTAAAATTTACAGTATTTGGGAAATAATTGTAATAGAAAACATTATATCTATTAAAACTTACTGTAACATTTATGTAGTACAAAGTACTATAACCTTCATTTATTCGCTTGAGACTACATATCATCAGCATTTGAGATCAAGTCTATATATATATATATATATATATATATATATATATATATATATATATATATATATATATATATATATATATATATATATATATATATATATATATATATATATATATATATATATATATATATATATATATACGATGAATGATTTCTTGTATTATATATATATATATAGTTATAGTAACTATTCTAAAAAGAAGACTATTATGAAGGTTTTTTTTAAGCCAAAGTAGGTTCGGTAGATACTCCATCAGAACACACTCGTCTTTTAGCATAAAAATATGTGAGTCCTCGCTTTATTTGCTTGTATGTCAACATTTTTTTATCCTTTACTACAAATCCTCGATTTTTACCCATAAACGACTTTTTTGTGTTCAATACATTTAGATAACTGTCTTTGTTCAATTTATTAATTCGTTTGTTCAAACCTTTTGAGCTAAACTTGTTTCCTTTTTCTCCCCAGCAATAATAGGATTTAGAGTTAAGCGCAACAATTCCATCTCCGGTAAATTCCTCTTTAAACAATCCAGGTGTTCTTTTTCCATGTTTTAGTACTTTTTCACAACATTCTTGCATGTTCCATTCTAAACCCATTGTTTTGATTCTAAAAAATTCATCCCTATGTTTGTCACAGTATGGTCGTGGAAACCAATCACCATATTCATTGTAAAACTCTTTTTTCATACTTGGTTTTACCAGTGTTTCTAATGTTCCGCTCAGCGCCATATATGCGCTATCTGTATCCATTTCAACATATTGGAAATCACTTCTGTCAATATATCTATAAATAAAAAGATTGTTTCGATTATTTGGAAGTTTTACTTACTTATACATGATAATAGTAGGGAATTAGGTTTTACTTACTTATCCATAGAGTCGTAGTAAAACTGTAGCATTCTCAGTTTAGCATACTGTATCACGGAGAAACCCAAGTGTACTGGAACATTCATAGTTAGCTGAAATGATGGTGATACTGATTAGCAAAGTAAACTTGTGGAATATAAATTTTGAATTGCAAAATAATTGTTTTAAAACTTACTAGTTGTTTACAGGTTACGATTTCATAAAAATCATCTGCTATCTCTTCCATGAAGATAAATTTGTTTCCTCTGATACGAAATGAAGCTTTTCTGGCGCCTTCGATGAACTTGATGGTGGTATGTTTTTCTTTATCAGTGATTGTTTTTCCATAAGCAGCATTTCCTACCAACTTGCTAGTAGTAACGAGTAATAGTAGTAATATATGAGCAGATCTCCCTACCAAGTGTTTTTTTGTGGATTTGATCTTGGAGTTTAGGCAATGGGTTACGACGTTGGATGAATTCGCCGAGTTTATATTGTATTTCATTTGAGGGGTACTTGAGTGGCATTTGAGTGGCATTTAAGTGGCATTTGAGTTTTGATTATTATTTTACTTAATTTGAACTCATATGGCAGCTAGATTTTGAATGTATGGCATTTAAGTTTTGATAATTGTTTTACATAACTCGAACTCATATGATATTTGGAGAGAGAGGAGAGAAGAACAAGGAGATATAACTACATTAAACCAATATATGATTATATACATTTATTACATAATAAGGAGGAAAATATCCTTGTATAATATACCTATAGAAATTAAATATTGTATGATTGTATATATTAAAGTTTATATTCTTGAAAAAGACATAACATAACTTCAAACGAAGTAATAGATGAATATAAACATTCATCTGTTCGAATATATCGTAAAATAATAGGTTTAAGCTTGAGCATTAGTTCTTCACTCCATTGGGCTTTAACTAATCTTTCTGTGAGATCTTGATCCCATACCTTCTTCTTAATTTTTTTTAAAAAATGATTAATATTTACGATTTTAGACATTTTCAAAACTGTCTCAAAATTGTTTTGAATTGTTAGTTTTAATAATGTTTTCTGATTGTCAGCATTCTGGTGTAGAGAATGTGGTTGGTACTGTATGGGTAGCTCTCCGTATAAAGATGCTAAAGTTAGCAAATGCTGTGTTATACAGAATAACACAGCTTGCAATGTTAATGGATATTTCGCATTTTCCTGCACGGCTACATTTTCTTTGATATACTGGTGATAAATCTGTGGGAGGAAGTCTGTTATTGTATATGGCTTTGAACTCATAATGAACTAAAATAAAAAAAGTTATGTGTTAGTATAGGATGATTAAACAGTGTTGTAAAATAATTACATTTTAGCTTCGATTAAAATAGTTTTTTATTAATTCTTACCTTATCACCAAGAAAATCAGCTGTAGTAGTTGATACTCCTGAGGTTATTGTAGTAGTTGATGCTCCTGAGATTATTGCTGAAGAGAATGATTTTTATGTAGAGAAAATTGTTCTTATATACTATAAGACACTCCTACTCATTTAACTTATAACCAATAAAAACACTCACGCGAAAACTCTATCAGAATAGTGTTATTCGCGTGAAATATTCCTGTTTCATTCGTGTGAAATAAATTTTTTTATTCCCGCGAAAGCAACGGTTTCCATTCGCGTGAAAATAAAGTATTTATTCCCGCGGAAGCATTGGTTTGTATTCGCGTGAAAATAAAATGTTTATTCCCGCGAAAGCAATGGTTTCCATTCGCGTGAAAATAAATTATTTATTCCCGCGAAAGCATTGGTTTGTATTCGCGTGAAAATGAAATGTTTATTCCCGCGAAAGCAACTGTTTCCATTCGCGTGAAAATAAATTAGTTATTCCCGCGAAAGCAACAGTTTCTATTCGCGTGAAAATAAATTATTTATTCCCGCGAAAGCATTGGTTTGTATTCGCGTGAAAATGAAATGTTTATTCCCGCGAAAGCAACTGTTTCCATTCGCGTGAAAATAAATTAGTTATTCCCGCGAAAGCAACAGTTTCTATTCGCGTGAAAATAAATTATTTATTCCCGCGAAAGCATTGGTTTGTATTCGCATGAAAATGAAATGTTTATTCCCGCGAAAGCAACTGTTTCCATTTGTGTGAAAATAAATTAGTTATTCCCGCGAAAGCAACAGTTTCTATTCGCGTGAAAATAAACTATTTATTCTCGCGAAAGCAACAGTTTCTATTCGCCTGAAAACAAATTATTTATTCCCGCGAAAGCAACAGTTTCTATTCGCGTGAAATTAAATTATTTATTCCCGCGAAAACATTGGTTTGTATTCACGTGAAAATAAAATGTTTATTCCCGCAAAAGCAACAGTTTCCATTCGCGTGAAAACAAAGTATTTATTCCCGCGAACGCATTGGTTTGTTTTCGCGTGAAATTAAATTATTTATTCCCGCGAAAGCATTGGTTTTTATTCGCGTGAAAATAAAATTTTTATTCCCGCGAAAGCAACTGTTTCCATTCGCGTGAAAATAAATTGTTTATTCCCGCGAAAGCATTGGTTTTCGCGTGGACAAAATGCTGTTTCATAGTTATATTATAAAGAAGGTTGGTATTCATAGGATTTAATCAGTGCAACTTTACCTATTTAAGAGCCACTGTTTTCACACAGAAAGCATCCAGTTCTACAACAGCTAGCGGAGAAGCAACATCTACTAAACCTTCTATTGCAACTACTAGGAGCTCACCTTCTTTATAAAGGTAAGAGTAAAAATATTTATTTTCTGTTAGCTAACACAACTAGCTGAAGGCTTATGATCTTTATGATCTTTTAAAATTAATTACGAGAAATTAAACAAAGCGTTTTGTTTTTTTAGAATGAATACTCAAGACGAAGGAAGTCAACCAATGAATGAAGAAGCAGAACCCCGACAAACCTTTTCCCCATCACCTTCTCCTATCTTTGACATGCCAGAAAGTCAATTGGTGGTTGATGAACCAGAATCCCAACAAGATTTTACTTCATTCACATCTCCTACTAACAACCTACCTTCAAAAAGAACATCAATGAGGAAACGATCTTTTATTGATTTGACAAAAGATGATAATGAAACTGGCTCGAAGTGCAAAAAACTAGTTTTGACGGATGTTGGAGATGAAACGCTTTTTCGTCACACCAGAATACCCTTTCAAGATGCTGGAAGTAATGAACTAACTACTCTCACCTACAAGAGCGCCGGGTTAATAAACTCTCTCTCTCCAGATAGTCTAGAAAAACTTGAAAAATCCATGGAAATCTGCGAACTAGCAGTACCAACAGTTATGGAGGTGTTGTCTGTTGAATTTCGTGATGAATCAAAGTGCATCATCATTTACAACTACCGAAAAGATAAGAAGATAACTTGGGTGAAGAGTGATGTTTCAACCAAAATAGGCCTGCTTGTTAATAAAGCTAAGCAAACACGTCCAATTGTTTTAATTTATATGGGAGAAGGAAAGACAGGAGATGCGATTTTTCGTACCGCTGAATCTCAAGGAAGTAATCGAAAGATTAACGATCCATTCAACTCATTGTACGGCAAGAGTTTGAGACAAATACAGGCTCATTTCAGTGTTGCTCACCTACACGATTTTCCGACAGGAAGTGTTATAGCTTATGAGAATCCTGGAATGCTAAGAAAATGCGATACTCGTTGGAACAAGACTGCTGATATTATAGTGGCTAATTACAGATGTACGGTGAAAGGAGAGCTATTGATTGGAGATCTTAGCATTCCTGCTCAAATAGCTTCATCTGTGGTGGCGGAAAAAAGCGGTGTAATCGTATTCAAAGGACTAAAACAAAATACGAACAACATGATTTCCTACGACATCATTCTACTCTCAGCTCTTCAAGCTTTCATTCAAGTCTCAGAACTGTTTGATACTTCGCTGCAACACACCTGTCTCTCCTACTTTGATGAAAATGAAAAAGAGAATTGTCCAGAACAGCATATCGGAGTCTTAATCGATAACACAAAGGATGTGACTCGTCATCTATGATGGTAAGTTTCATATCTATTTAAAGAAAGATCCAAAGTATTTTTGTAAAATTAATTCATATAACTATGTATGATAGAGTCATTAGTTACTATGTCTTTTAGATATAACTAAAGAGCGCTCCTGAGGAAGAAAATGAGAAGATCTTATTTACTTCTTGCTTGAAACATTACAAAATAATAGTTTTTATAGGTTCTGCAGTGTTTAGCACAAATAATGAGATAAGTTGTATTTTATTCATTTTATTTGTTATATCAAATAAAAATCGATTATAATAATTTATTTTAACAATTTACTTAGTAAATTAGTTCCTTGTATATGTACACCATCTATTCCTTCTACTGTATTATCTTCTATGAACTCGAAGTTAGGATAGGTCTGTATGATAAATCTCCGTATTGAGTGATCTCTCATCTCACTATCTCCTATGTCTCGTAAACTTCTAACAATTTCATCCATACTCCATCCTCTACTTCTCAGTAAACAAAAGTATACACAATAATCGCCACATACAGTTGACAAAAAATTTTGTAGTTGTGTTTCATTACTTCGTATTGTTTCATATCCTCCATGAATACTTAGTATTTCATTTACATCCGGATAAAAGGAAACAGAACGCCCAAATGAGTCAAAAAAATCCACCTCTGAATCATTAGCGTACACAGCCAACCAATGCTCTCCAGGTTGGTGAGAATAATGGGTGTTGAATACGAAACATCCTCTTGGAAAATTGCAAATTTGCTTCCAAAACTGTTCTCTAGCTCCGACATGAATCCCTACGCTTTGACATAAAACGTCTGAAGATAAGATCGAACAAATTTGCATGGTATTCATCTCTAACTTTCTGTTTAAAGCACTGCGTCTCCCCCAATAGTTAATTGAAGAATGCTATCCATCTCCAGCACACCGTCTTTTACAAAGTATGCTACCAAGGATAATCCATCAGTCGTGTTAGTGCTAAAACGAATTTCCACACTTGTTGTGACATTTTTCATAGAGTGAAATCCTTCTTTAAGAAAATCACCAGTCAAATCAAATCCATAAAGTGTAGTACCATCAAGGTATTGTTCTTTCGTAATACCGAGACTATCGCCTTCAAGCAAAGTTCCGGTAGCGTGTAGAAACTGATGATATTCTCTTCCAAAAACCCCTCTAGCATAATTTGGCTCAAATCTTCTTCCAATTGGACAATCACCAACTCTCAATACAATACTATCAACATTAGCATGTGTCATTCTATATGGATTCAAGGCAAAACGTCCGTTCATTGCGTTGTGATCAACTAAACCTAAATAGACCTGTTTAGGTTTTTGTTTGTTTTCTTCCAAAGTGATGTCAATCTGTGCAACCCCAGCACGAATTCCATATAGTTTTATCCGTTTTCGATCAACTGGATAAATGTAGTTGTGACCTTCCAACGTCAAACTGAGTTGGGAGTTTTGTATTGTAGGATTCACCTTAACTTTACAAAGATGAAGTTCAAATTTATCAATTCTAATCTTTGCTCCTCCATTAGGCGCCTCATTTGCAGCAAACAAAGCTAGTTTGCCAGAGGCTCGCTCAAACTCCAGCTGCATACTAGGACCTGGAATTATTAGTTTTTTCTGCTGAAATAATGCAAGATGAGGTTTTCCAGTTAATTCTATTGTCTTTCCACCTATGATTAGAGCTCTCCTCTTTTTCTTATCTGCAGTTTTATGATTAGCAGCGTCTTTGCTAGTTGAATCATCATACAGCCATCCTTCCATCTTACCTTGATATTTCTTTCTTTCTGCACTGTTTTCGAGTAGTTGTGAAAAGTAGGAGCGTAAACCGTAGTTGTTAGCGTATTCAACGGTGGTTCCTTCTATCGACATTTTCAACTCACTGAATAATGTATGCATTGAATCTCCCATCCACACAACTGCATCATCATCATTACCTGTAATATCGGTTCCGTCATCTTGAACAACTGTGGCTTCAACTTGCAGAAACGAGTTGTAGAGATCTGTGTAATGTTCAGTGCTCCGTGACAAGGTTAACTCGATACTACCATAAGGATCTAACCTATCAGGTCTGATGACAACATATTCTGATCTTTCTACCGATATGTTTGTTGGTTCCGTAGCAAATACATCCAACGTTGGATTTATGTTGTAGGAAGAACCTTCCAACTTATTACCTGTTGTTCCATTTAGGCTAGCCATCTTTTGCGAATGATGATTGCTTGAGGTGTTACTGCTTAATGAATATAGTTATCAAGCTCTGCTGTCTTTATAGCGGATTCTGCTACTATTAAAATATGCCACGTTTACCAACACCTCTTCTCTTCTTTCCACCTTTTGTTTTTCTCCTTTTCATACTATCTAGACGGACTGCATTGAGCACATCCCCCCCCAGATCATTCAACTCTGCCAACCCCCTCTTCTTTGCTGATGCTGCAAAGCTTTGTCCATCAATGACATCACGCGCTACATTTTCACCTACAGACAGTGCTCTTTTCCCCAAACTAATTGCTCCTCTTTTCAGCATTGGTGCTGCGGATTTAAGTATACTTGAAAAAATACTACCAAGTCCATTTCCTCTCATATTAGGCATCACCCGTCGTCCACTATACACTCCAATTCCATTTCCAGCTTGCATCTTGTAGTACTCATCAAAAAAATCTTTTGAGTCCTCAGGGGTGTATCGTACCAAACTCATTATAATATTTTCTCTCTAAAGTGAACCGTCAACACAACCTTTCCACCATCAAATGGTATTCGTTGGCCGTCGTCACTCGTTATAAGTACTTGAACCAGATCACTATTTATTGATGAAGCGTCAACATAGTGAGGATTTTTAAATTCTTGATACACAACGCTATTCTTCTTTCCTTGAACCGGAACTACTCTCAGTAAAGGTACATTCGTATCTCCTACCATTCTATTATCAACAATGTTGGAATAAACATACAGAGATGTTAAACCAGAATTTATATCAGGAGGTGAGATATTATTGTATCTACCATGAGGGTACATAGTTTTTGGATCAAATCCAAAAATATATGCTATATCTTTGGAAAAGCTTATGGCAGTATCAGGATCGCTGTTAGTTAGTAAAGTGGTGTTGGTGATCTTGTTGTAGGAGATGGCAAATTTTTTGTCTAAATCCATTTCACTCATTCTCTTTCGTATAATCTCCTCCAACTCCTCCATACTATCATATCTTCCATTACCAATTAAGATGAAGGACTTTTCGCTTTTACCAGAGACATTAGTCTTTTCTAGATATATTTTCCCTTCGGTAACATTCTTCCAATTATTAGAATAAGACATATCTAGCAGAGCTACCTCCCATTTTCCACCATTGATAACCAAATATTTATACAGTCTCACTGTAAATTCGGAATTGTTATTATCAGGAAACTCTTCACCGCTAGAGTTTGAAGGTAAAGTTATCAGCATCGACATTTTCTCAACGTATGATGATTATATCAAGCGTTCTTTCCTTATAAACTATTCATCTACCCACTCGTTGAACTTTTCTCCGTATCCTAACCACTTAACCAGAATCTGTCTTTTACCTCTTTTCATTCTTCTTCCCAATATCTTTTCAATTCTGAAAATCGTGGGTTTTTTTACTTTTTGCAACTCTTTTTCGTAAAAGGTGCCATCAATCATCTCCTAAATCTTTTACCCTATATACCACAGGTTTTTCATCAATAAGTACATCAGTGATTATAAAAATCTCAATCGTCCAATTTGGAGTGTATCCTCTTTCAAACGCTCCTCTTGCCTTACTTATTCTCACATAATCCCCAATCTTTAGTTTTGCTTCTTGAGCTAAACTATGTTCACCTCCTTCATACACACGATTCCATACAAGTTCCTGATTTTGAAAATTCACATCATTCGGTCTCATACCTATAGCACCATGAATTGTGTGGTTGTATGCATCAACCATTTCTGGTAAAACATCAATGTATCTGTCATCATCTTTATATGTCAAATATCTATATATCTTCTCTTTTAAAGTTCTGTTAAAACGCTCCACCATCGATGCCTTTATCGTCTCATTTTCGGTTGTAAAGCGCTTGACTTTTTTTTCCGCCAGGAGAGTCTTTACATTGACATTGTCAAACTCTTTACCTTTATCCGATTGTAAAGCTTTATAGTTTTCCCCTTCTAGTATTCTTCTCAATCCTCTTGCCACTACCTGTCCTGATTTGTTGATGAGTGGCACAGCCCAACCTTTTCTAGATAGAGAATCAACAGCAGTCAGTAAAAATGCTGTATTATTATTTTCTTCTTTTCGAGATCGAACATCCATCAAATCTACCTGTAACTGTTCCCCTATTCCAGCTACAATTGTAGGACGGCGTTTAAACTTAGTTACAACTCTTTTATGTAACGTGTAGGCATCCTCACCACTCAACCATTCACGGATTCTTTTTTCCCCCTCTCGCTTTCTACGAGCTTTCAGTAAAGCTCTAGCTCCTCGTAGAGATGTATGTAATGCAGGATTGTAATACAACTCTTTTAGCGTGTCGATGTCCATGAATTAGTACCTGGAATGACCAACTTTTTCTTCTGACTCTTACGTGTTAGATGCGGGGATTTTCTGACAGTTGTGATTCCTTCATCAGTTAGCAAGCTTTTAAATCTACTGTAATTGGTATTTCCCGATTGTATTTTACCTCCTTCAGTTAGAACGTCTCGTAGTAAAGTTTTGGAAGTCTTAGGATTCAACCAATGTTCTCCAATTTTCAGTCTGTTCTTGTCCGAGTCGAATCTACCAATTTTACTCAGATTATTCAACATTCTGACAGCAATCGTTTGATCACTCTTTTTTGTTGTTAATTCAGTTGCTTTTCTTCAAACTCTTTTAAAATTTTCACTTTCACTATCATACTCATCTTCTCCATCAGTAAGAAATGTATTTCCAAATAGGGTTGAGTCTTCAGTATCAAACAACCTCCCTTTTATTAATTCCATCCCGATGTCATCATCATCATCCGTTTTCACTGATTCTAACTCAATGTCTTTATGAGCATTTGGTGAAAGGATATTAGGTTTATCATCAATAACTGTGCTATTGGCTAAAGGAGAAATAGACTCTATCTTCTTTTTCTTAATGGGACTCCAACTATCCTTTTGTGTCTGATTTTGGTTATTTTTAATCTTTTTGACATCAGGCAAATACTTACGTAGGTTTTCAACATTTTCATCTAACTTTTCGTGTGAGGATAAGTCAGAATCATAAGCCGTTTCCAGTAGATCATTTCGCTTTCTCTTCATATTTCTCACTGTTATAGCTTCCATAGGATTATAATACAATGGAGGTCTGGTCTTCTCTTCCTTTACCACTGTTTTATTTTCCTTTTTTTCCGTTAATCTATAGTATTCATTTTCAGTGAGTATAAAAATACGTCTGGAGAATGTTAAAGGCTGACGATTCATCTTTTTATTGATGACAAAACAGATACAATAGGGTTTATAATAGCATCCAAAAGATTTCCTCTACCAGACTGAATCAAAATTTTACGTTTATCATCAACTGTCCCTCTACCACTAAGTTTATGTAGTTCCTTCTTGTAACGCTGCAACTCAATAAACTGCTCAGAATCAAGAGGAACATTACCTAATATAATATTTTTAACACTTTCTATCAATGATTGAAACAAATCTGAGTTAGCCTTTTCGACTACAGCGATTTTTCCTTTCTTACTCAGTTCATCCAGAGCTAAAATTGCCGTTTTATTTCGCATCATTCATGTTGAGACTTTCATCTTTACCTTCTCCCTCCTCCTAGCACACTTTTAAACAACCCAGGAACTACATTGCTGATGATAGGTCCTAGTAGAGCGCCTAAAAATCCTCCTTTTTGCAATACAGCTTTCTTATCATCTAACGTTGATCTTCTTACTAAAGCGCTAATATCCTTTGCGTTCCGCTGCAACTGATTGTACTGAGATGTTGTCAATGGTATCGTTCCATTTATAATAGCTTTAGCGCATTCCATTAGAGTCATAATAAACTCCTTTTTGGCTTTGGCTATAACAGACTTTTGAATAGCAAAGGTTGCATTGTTGAGTGATAACAATACAGCAGCATTTCTTGTTAATTTTTTCTCCAAATCTTTAGTCATTATAACTCTTTCGTGTTGCGTCGTTGAATAACAAAATATGATTGAGGTGAAATGAATAGTAATTGTATTTATATCCTTTTACTTGGGTACATATAATATCATAGGGAGATCCGATGTAAAATTTCCCAATAGTCTATGTTGATCATTCGTTTGTTGAGTCGTATTTATTCGTAAACAAGAGTATGGTTTTTTTGTTGCATCTTCAAAAGCCTCTTGTACATATTTTACTTTAGATGGAAAACATTGTCGAGCCAAATAGGAAATAGAAGAAGCATCTCTAGGATTTTTAAAAAGAAAAAAATAATGACTATTCAAGGAAATTGTACGATTTCCTTTTAAAAACAGATTCTGAACAATAAAAAACACACTTATGTTCAAATGATGACTATGTTTTGTATACAGAGCATTGGCATCAGCTTTACCAGAAACTTCATCCATGAGATCATCAATTATCAGCCATCGATTTTTACCATCTCTGGGAAAACTCACTGTTATATCTATCATCCCTTCATGAAAAATCACTCCTGGTACATCATCAAAGGCTTTTTGGTAGGCTCCATAACAGTAGTGAATTTCTGTTGGTGGAGGGTGTGCTATAGTTCGACTAGCTTCAATCATTCGAAAAATCGCTTGCGTCTTTCCCGATCCAGTTGGTCCTGCAATCATTGCTGTAAAAGGAGAACGCATCCTTGAGTCATAATCTTTAGGTTTCCCATTCATCATAAAAAGATGTTCATCAACCAACAGTAGTTTCATTTATGATTCCAACAGGAGAGTTTCTCGCTTTTTGTATTTTTTCTATTTCTCCATTTTCTTCATACATACTAAACTCAGTAACACCTCCAACAGTGGAAAACCCTACGATAAATACCAAAATCATCATAATTATCAACGCTTTACGCTTCATACTCGGTAAAACATCTATCGTATCACGTATAGGACCATCAACAGTATCAACTTCATTCATCGGTCTCATCTCAACATCATCCCCTGTCGACATCTTAACTTCCAATAACAATACAATCATATCGCGCTCCATTTTTATACAATGTAAAAAACATCAAAAAAAATCAAATGCCATACATTCAAAATCTATATGTCATATAAGTTCAAATTAAGTAAAAAAATAATCAAAACTCAAATGCCACTTAAATGCCACTCAAATGCCACTCAAATACCTCTCAAATGAAATACAATATAAACTCGGCGAATCCATCCAACGTCATAACCCATTGCCTCAACCCCAAGGTCAGAACCACAAAAAAACACTTGGTAGGGAGATCTGCTCATATATTACTACTAGTAATTCTTGACTAGGGTCTGCATCTCCCATTCTCCTAGCGTCTGAAACCGATGTTCCAAAAGCTTCAAAAGCTTTTCTAGGAATATATTCTATTAGCTGATAAACTTTGGTGACTTTCAATCCTTGTTTCAAGTACCATTTCAACAAAGGGCTCATTAGCAATATCTTATCTCCGTACATACTTCCAACTAATGAGCGTTGAGGAGTCTTTAAAAACTCTTCGGCTTCAGCAAAGACTTTCATTTCATCACTCAAGTGTTCTCTGGTTAACATCGTATTTTTAAAAATCGGAGGCATTTCGGAAAACTTTTCTTCCTCTTCCTCAGGAACTTTGATGTCACATTCAACAAATCCAAAGAATTCCTCTGATTGAACTCTCTCCAACACTTCTTCTTGATTCAGCTTTTTTTCAAGTATTTTAGGGTAGAAAGAATTGTAAAACGCGTTGACAAATTTTTGTAAATTTGTATGAGTTTTTACACGTTTCATCCAGTCGCACTCCCAGATCGAGATTACAGTGTAACCTAATGCTCGAAGATATTCTTCATTTTCCATCGTAGTTTTAAACAGATTTGCTTTTGATTTTCTTCCACTAGCTTGAAGCTCTTGCTCTTTAGCGTTGTTATAAGAGCAGTTGTGTCCATGCCAAAAACATCCGTGGAATTGAAAGACATGACGATTTTCAACACAGAATCCATCAACTGGTAATCCTCGCTGTCCGAGAGCAACTTCTCCTCCATTGAGCTGATGTCTGATATTGATTTTTTTTGAGAACATTTGAAACTGTAACCAGCTATGAGCTACCTTGCTAAATTTTACTGGTTCAGCGACAAATGAGTTTTCGATTTTTCTTCTTCGAGGATAGCCAGTAGGCATTGATTGCATCATACACCATAAATAGAGTGCATTTGCATCAACTCCATAGATTCTATCACAAACCTTTGCTTCTTTTCCCAACCACTGTTCTCTAATTTTAGTTATACCTTTTTCGGGATATCTATGCATCACTAGACTTGGCCCACCAACTATGTTTTTCTTTATTAGAGGATAAAGTTCTGCATTGCAGTTGTCAATCAGACAAATTGGGAGAGTCTGACGAAACGAGTTACCAAGTTCATCAAAATTCAAGTATGTAGAGAGGTATGGAGGGGTGGTTGAGGAGCTTTGTTGAACATCCATCGAATCGCTAATCCTGGTAAAGATATACCATCTTTTAACATATCAATCCCATGCTCTCTGTAGATCGATCTTTGTCTTTCCAACGCTTGAACAAATGGTTTTACATCCAAGTTGTTGTACCATTTTAAAAAATCCCTTATTGTCTTCATGTCGTTATCTTTCCATGCTTCTTGACAAATTATGTACTCTTCTTCACTGATGTTCTTTTGTTTTAAAGAACTGTAAAAAGCTTCTCTTGGAGGTAGATGTTCTTGATTAAGTTGTTTCAAGTCTTTCATCCATTCATAAGGAAAAAATCCTTTTCCGGCTTCACATTTGTATGCTTTGAGATACATTTCATAGCTATATCCAGGAGCGATGAAGTTTGTACAATCTAAAAACAAAAAAGATCCTATTCCGATAACGGGCATCTTGGTTCCTTTTTTTATAACAAAATCAAAATCTGTGTCGGAGACATCTTTCAATTTTTGAAGCAGTTTTCCTTTCATCACATTGACATCATAAGTCTGTGAATTGAAACCTAGAATAGGGAGTTTTTTCATATAGCTGTACAAATCATCCAGAACTTTTTCAGCTCCTGTTCTCCGTCTGAAACGATTTTTTTCAAAATCACTACAAAACTTTTCTTCAGCTTCTTCCAGTCGTTGTAATTCACCTTCTATCTGTTTTATGATTTGCGAAAATTGTTTTTCCAATCAGCTATATGATTCTTCACTAATATCTTCCAAGTATTCAATGAACTTTCCAACGCATTCATCATCATCCCCTTTATTGACAGTACAACATGGGTTGTTGAAGCCTGGTACGTTTGAACAAATTGAAATACTTAAAAGTTTATGTTCATTCGTGTAAACGGTCGTGTCTGTATCTCGATCTTTTTCGCAATTAGGTAACAAACACTCTATGTCGAATGTTGCAAAAAATGGATAGTATCTCAAGGAATCATCTGACCCGATATCTATCCCGAATTGAACCTTCAGTTCGTCGAATATTGTAGCAGTAGGACTGTATTGTTCTCCAGAAAACTGCATAGTTGTCGCCTCTGAGATTGAACATCTGTGTCTTTTCAGATTCCCCAATCTGTCATAACAAGTAGAACAGGTTGGACATCTGTAGGCTCTGACATATCCTTCCAAGTTTGTAATAAGACTGAAGTGATTGATATAAAGATCCAAATATAGATTCTCCTTATAACTGGAGTTTGAATTCCAAATAACTGTTGAAGTCATATCATCATTTAAAGAAAACACTGTTATCTTCAGTTGAAATGCTCGCTCCAAAAGCAATAAATCAGCTTCTGTTACTCCTTTCCCATCACACCTTTTAGCACTATCACCATAAATGAAACTATGATATTGTTGTTGGTACTCCTTCACCTCCTTAATTATCGGATCTTTTGCAAATCCGCCGTTTTTTTTGTAGTTTTTTGTGTAATGCTAGACATCTAAAAAAACAAAGATTGTCGGTAATTCGTATTCCTTTTGTGTTTTTTAACATGGTTCGTATGTGTCTGTTGTTAATGAGGTGAGAGGGTAAATGCTCTGGTGGTGATCCAACTTTTCCCATTCCGAGTAGTTTGTAGAAATAAAACGAAATGTTTGTGATTAACATCAATCTCCAAGTCGTATTTGGTCTCCGTATCAAGCTATTTGTATGATGATCAACCTCCATAACATCAACAAAAAAGTCATCAAGATCTCCTTCAGTTTCAATAAGTTTAGCTTTTGGATATACAGTAGCATTGTATGATGATGAGTGAAAGTATCGGAGTTCACCATCATTTTTATTTTCTAGTATACAACCTACGCTACAGTTGACTTTTGCTCTCGAGCTCAATTGTCTCCAAACTTTTTTTAGTAATTCTAACACTCTTGAATCATGATAGTCATTTTGGTAGGTATCAGCTTGGTCTCTTGGAATCCCATCCCAAAGTCTTACATTTAAAAGTTCTATGACTTTTCCAGCTCTATGTTTCGTTTTCATAGCTCCCCAATATCTAGCTATCAAATCATCCAATTCTTCATCTTGAAAAGTTGGAGCTATGCTATCATCAACAATACCTAGGGTTGATACTCGGGTAGGTCTTTCAAAAATTAAATCTTCCATTTCTGCTTCTTCTTGTTCTTCCTCTTGTGCTTCTTCTTCTTCTTCTTCTTCTTCTTGTTCTTCCTCTTGTGCTTCTTCTTCTTCTTCTTCTTCTTCCTCTTGTGCTTCATCTTCATCTTCTTCTTCTTCTTCATCTTCATCTTTTTCTTCTTCTTCTTCCTCTTGTGCTTCATCTTCATCTTCTTCTTCTTCTTCTTCTTCTTCTTCTTCTTCTTCTTCTTCTTCTTCTTCTTCTTCTTCTTCTTCTTCTTCTTCTTCTTCTTCTTCTTCTTCTTCATCTTCTTCTTCTTCTTCTTCTTCTTCTTCTTCTTCTTCTTCTTCTTCATTTTCTTCTTCATTTTCTTCTTCTTCTTCTTCTTCTTCTTCTTCTTCTTCTTCTTCTTCATTTTCTTCTTCATTTTCTTCTTCTTCTTCATTTTCTTCTTCTTCTTCTTCTTCTTCTTCTTCTTCTTCTTCTTTTTCTTCTTCTTCTTCATTTTCTTCTTCTTCTTCTTCTTCTTCTTCTTCTTCTTCTTCTTCTTTTTCTTCTTCTTCTTCTTCTTCATTTTCTTCTTCTTCTTCTTCATTTTCTTTTTCATTTTCTTCTTCTTCTTCATTTTCTTCTTCTTCTTCATTTTCTTCTTCTTCTTCATTTTCTTCTTCTTCTTCTTCATTTTCTTCATTTTCTTCTTCTTCTTCATTTTCTTCTTCTTCTTCTTCTTCTTCTTCTTCTTCTTCTTCTTCTTCATTTTCTTTTTTTTCTTCTTCTTCTTCATTTTCTTCTTCTTCTTCTTCTTCATTTTCTTCTTCTTCTTCTTCTTCTTCTTCTTCTTCTTCTTCTTCTTCTTCTTCTTCTTCTTCTTCTTCTTCTTCTTCTTCTTCTTCTTCTTCTTCTTCTTCTTCTTCATTTTCTTCTTCTTCTTCTTCTTCTTCTTCTTCTTCATTTTCTTCTTCTTCTTCTTCTTCATTTTCTTCTTCTTCTTCTTCTTCATTTTCTTCTTCTTCTTCTTCTTCTTCTTCATTTTCTTCTTCTTCTTCTTCTTCTTCTTCTTCATTTTCTTCTTCTTCTTCTTCATTTTCTTCTTCTTCATTTTCTATCATTGGATCATTCTCATTTTCTTCAACTATCTCCTCCACAACCGGCTCTATATCTTGAGCTATTATGATAGTCTTTGGTGGTAAAGGTTCAGCACCAAATCCTATTTGATTGATTGTTTCATCAGGTAAACGAAAACAAATGAGATTTTCTTCTAACCATTTCCAATTAGAGGAAATTTCAGGGTTTTTTTCTTCTGCATTCTCTTCCCGATAATTTAAACTTTGTCTACAATAGAAATGTTAACACATAATAGTTTTTCTATAAAACATTCACATACATTTTGTATGAAATGTAACAGAAGAAAAAAATGACTTAAACGTCATTATCAATTAATTTTTAAAATGGAATTAGGAAAAAAAGGCTCAAACATTATTATTAGTTAGGTTTTTAAAAACTTACTGTGTACTATGAGATGAATTCCCAACTCCCTCTTTTACATTAATTCTCTGATATTCTGAGTCCTGTCTACAATAAAGAGATAACGCATTATTTTTGCTGATTCATGAGATGACTATAAAAAACCAGCAAAAAAAAATTACTCTACTAACATTATTAATTTATGATTTTAAAAACTTACTGCATATCAAAGGCTATCGTATTTTCAGTAGTTGCTGAAACTTGAAAAGTCGAAGGTTTGTCTTGAAAAGCATTTTCAAGTTCCATCTCCATTTCATTTTCATATTCAGCATTGCATTCATCATTCATGTATTCATTATCAGCGTTTGAAAAACTGATATCATTTTGATTTTTCATGAGCCATTCCCATTCCTTATGTATGTCTACATCAGTATCCTCCTCTTCTGTTTCCATAACACTATAATAACAATAAAATCATTACTTTTTTAATAGAAGTGACAATAGCACATAAAAAGGTAAGTTAAATGTCTCAGCTAATAAATTTTACCTTGTGAATAAAACTCCTAGTAGTCAGTTGGTATATTATATAGTAGATGTTGAGTCTTCAGTTACTGTTGTTAGAACGAGTGATTTATTGTGTGAAAGCATTACTTTTTAAGTAGACAAATAATTAAGTGAGATAATTAAGTCAGATAATTAAGTCTTAAGTTCAATGAAAACTTTCAAATTCACACAGAAAAACTTCTAATAGCCAGTGGATGTAGTAGTAAATGTTGCTCCTCCGATCGCTGTTGTAGAACTGGATGCTTTCTGTGTGAAAACAGTGGCTCTTAAATAGGTAAAGTTGCACTGATTAAATCCTATGAATCAGCATTTTTTCACGCGAATACAACCCAATGCTTTCGCGGGAATAAATAAGTTATTTTCACGCGAATGGAAACCATTGCTTTCGCGGGAATAAATAATTTATTTTCACGCGAATGGAAACTGTTGTTTTCGCGGGAATAAATACTTTGTTTTCACGCGAATGGAAACCGTTGTTTTCGCGGGAATAAATAATTTATTTTCACACGAATGGAAACCGTTTTTTTCGCGGGAATAAATAATTTATTGTCACGCGAATGGAACCCGTTGCTTTCGCGGGAATTAAAAACTTATTTTCACGCGAATACAAACCAATGTTTTCGCGGGAATAAATAATTTATTTGCACACGAATGGAAACCGTTGCTTTCGCGGGAATAAATGTTTTATTTTCACACGAATGGAAACCGTTGCTTTCGCGGGAATAAATAATTTATTTTCACTCAAATGGAAACCGTTGCTTTCGCCGGAATAAATAATTTATTTTCACGCGAAAGGAAACCGTTGCTTTCGCGGGAATACAAACTTTATTTTCACGCGAATACAAACCAATGCTTTCGCGTGAAAATAAAGTTTGTATTCCCGCAAAAGCATTGGTTTGTTTTCGCGTGAAATTAACTTTTTTATTCCCACGAAAGCAACGGTTTCCATTCGCGTGAAAATAAATTATTTATTCCCGCGAAAGCATTGGTTTTTATTCGCGTGAAAATAAAATTTTTATTCCCGCGAAAGCAACGGTTTCCATTCGCGTGAAAATAAATTGTTTATTCCCGCGAAAGCATTGGTTTTCGCTTGGAAAAAATTTTGATTCATAGTTGTATTATAAAGAAGGTTGGTATTCATAGAGTTCAACCAGTGCAACTTTAGCTATTTAAGAGCCACTGTTTTCACATGGAAAGCATCCAGTTCTACAACAGCAAGCGGAGAAGCAACATCTACTACACCTTCCATTGCAACTACTAGGAGCTTTCTCTTTATAAAAGGTAAAATTTAAAAAATTTATTATTCCCTACCTAGCAAAGATCAAAATTAGTTTAGCTATAATGTAAAGTATGAAATAAATAATCTTTTAGTTCCACATGAAAAGCTGAATTATATATTATTTCTTTCTTTTTTAGAATACTATGGAGGGCTTTTCTGCTTCTTACATGGATTTAAAACCAATCGAAAACAAACAAAAAACACCCAAAACACCCACCAAAATAAAAAACTCTAACTCTGTCACAAAAGAAGCAACAATAAAGAGACGAGCTCTTCCAAAACTGGTTTTACCCACAACATCAAACACTATGGAACAAAAAGAATTGCTCACTGATGCTGAAAGAGCTCTCAAGATGGCCGAATCTCTCAAAAAATGGAAGGCATGTGATTTGAAAAAGATTGGAGGGTTTCTTACACTGGCATCACTTCCTGTTCCATCAGTTTTGCAAATTGTTTCTATTGAACAGAATACTGGTGCATATGGAAATTACTACATTCTCATCTATCTTGATAATTCAACACGAGCGAATTTTCAAAAAGTCGTTTGCCCAAGTAGAGTAGTTGAAAGCTTCAATGTTGATAACTACCCATTACCTTTCAACATTTTGTACTTGGGTGAGATGGAAAACTCAAAAAAACCAGAGACTACTTACTACAATGTCAAACGTATCAGCACAAAACCCTTAACCACAATGGAAGCTACTGCTGAAACTGAAAAACTGAGAAAAATGAGTGAAGAAGAACTCAAACTCGCTTACGACATCGAGTATCTCAGCAATTTCAAAGATTGTTCCATTTTTGCTTACATCGAAGTTGTAGAAAGATTCATTCCTTTCCGATTCAATGGAGAAGAATCCATTGTAAATTGCATTCGCTATGTCACTGTAAAAGATGGAAAAAGAGAGACGAGAACACTTTTACTACCAAATAGATACAACGAGGAAGCTAAAAGATGTGCACCTGGTGTGATGATTAACAAAGGAAAAAAATCGAGTAAGAATGGAAATCCTATTCCATACCACAATGTTGTCTTCATTTCTTCAACCAACGCTAGTGATTGGGAACAATATTGCACACAAACAAATTCCAATGAGGAGCTAACAAAAACGAATAATGAGGATGAAGTTCTTAAGGAATTCCTAGAAAACGAATTACAAGATTTTGATGAACAGCTTGGTGTTGATGGTATGTAAACTCAATATCAAATGCTGACAACAGGTAGTCTCAAGCGGATAAAACGAGCTATAGTGCTTTGTATTATGCATAATTTACTGTAAAATTTTAATCATCTGAAGGGTTAATTTGATGATTTTCTCAAAATTGTATTACTTAATATTTACTGACTCTAACTATATTATATGGAGAGATTTTCCCTACTTATTTTACAATAAATGTATATAATCATATATTGATTCATAGAAAAGTCTAAAGGTTCTCAAGTGATTAACTCACCAAAAGTTCCGGTTTGCAAAACATTTGAAGGTCTTCCTATCCCAAGCATTATACGAGTGACTGGTGTGATACATCCATCAAGTAAGGAGAAGTGTAGATATTCTCAAGTTTGCTACCATGATCCTTCAGATATAAATGAACTCGAACCCAAAATACTTTTTTGTCCAGTTGAAATAGCTAAAAACTTCAGCTGTGATAATTACCCCCCTCCGTTTAACGTTGTATATTTGGGTACAAAGGGAAAACCGAAAAATATAAGTGTTCTTTGGTATGATGTCAGACGTGTTACCAGACCTCATTTGAGGATTTTTTAAGATGCGATGTAAAGGAAAAGACTTTGCATTGATTATCATTACAAGACCTAGTGCTTTGTATTACTTAGTCTTTACTGACTCTAGCTATATTATATGGGAAGATTTACCCCTGCTTATTATGTAATAAATGTATATAATTATATATTGATTCATTTTTAATCAATGTATTTATGGAATTACAAAAAATTATCAAAACTTAAATGTCATACATTCAAAATCTAGATGCCCTATGAGTTAGAGTTATGTATATAATTATGTAAAAAATTATCAAAGCTTGAATGCCATACATTCAAAATCTATATGCCATATAAGTTCAAATCAAGTAAAAAAATAATCAAAACTCAAATGAATTCGAATTATGTAAAAAAATTATTAAAACTTAAATGCCATACATTCAAAATCTAGATGCCATATGAGTTATAATTATGTAAAAAAAATTATCAAAACTTAAATGCCATACATTCAAAATCTAGATGCCATATAAGTTCAAATTAAGTAAAAAATTTATCAAAACTTAAATTCCACTTAAATGCCACTTAAATGCCACTTAAATGCCATACAATATTAACTCGGCGACTCTAATCAACGCCGTAACCCATTGCATCAACTCCGGAGTTTAACCCCACAAAAAAACTTTTGGTAGGGAGATCTGCTCATGTATTACTACTTGAGTGTCATATGCAATTATCAAATTTTTTATAAACTAAATTTTTCAGACTTCTAGTTAGGAATTTGGAACAAATGTAGACAGGAATGAATGTCGACAGACATGGAATGAAAGTCGACGATGTTGGAGATAAGGAAAGTCCTAGGTTCGCTCCATGAGGTGTCGACATTCATACCTGGCAACATACAAACTTTCGTTTCCACATTCCTTCCAAGAACACAAAAGTCACCATACAGTTGAAACAGAAGGTTACTTGTTAAACTGTAAAAAACAGCATACATACGTTTTCAAAATAGCATTATTTTTAAAACAATTCTTCTGGCTATAATTTTTTCTGCCATGTATTATCCTTTCTTTTTACTTGCTTGTGTTTGAAGTGTATTCTATTATTATTGAACTAATAATAATTCATTGACGTTATCAAAATAAAACTAATGTTGTATGTGTTCCTCAACCTTGGCACCATAAATAATAAGAAAAACAACTCGCCAGAAGTCAAGCTTGTCCACTTGAGCACAGAAATAGTTAAAATAGCTGCGGTTGATTGGTAATTGATAGTGATCGAATTATGACGACATTTTATACATTTCAGATCGGAAAATAGAAACTAATTTCGACGAGTTATTAGGAAATGGTAACCCAGAGCCAAACATTGTAAACAGAGATGCATGTGGTGATCGCATCAGAAGGTAAATTTTTTAAAAGCATTGTTCCAAAGTAATCAAAAAGTTAAATACTTTGATATTGCGTAGAAGGAATGCATTATTTTCAGTTACCAAAAACTAATGGGTAGATAAAACAGGCAAACTTTGTTAGTAGTAATGTAGGAGCAGATCTCATGAAAAAATTTAAAAATTTTTGAGGAGCAGCTAACAGTTAAGCCTCAATCTTTCCCCCTGTCGGTTCATGACTTTCTTTATCACTTTTTAACTCTTTTTTTCCTAGCACATACTCCTCTCTGTTATTTTTTAGTACAATAGGAGTAGATCATGCCACCTGGGTTGTTATTGGGGGGTGCGAACCAAGATGTTCACTTGATATCAGTGTTTATTGTATGGCTTATTAGTGAAAAATGAATGAAGACAGCAGCGCTATTGTCGCTCTTGCCATTTTTTTTCTATATCATATCCTACATTTGACAGATGAACCTTTTCCTCTCTTAAACTTTTTAGTAATGTAGGAGCACATCTCGGTAAAAAATTGTGAAAATTTTTTGAGGATCAGGTAACAGTAATGCCTCAATCTTTCCCCCTGTCGACACATGACTCTTTTTGTTACTTTCTAATTTTTTTCCTGGCACATACATTGCAAATGATTTATCCAAATTTTTAAAACAAATAATGTCAACTACAATATATTACTTTAAATGTGAAAAATGAAGCTAAATGGAAAGCTATTACCAGTACGACTTGTAACAATAGTTTTGTGAAATGTATTATTGTAATAAGTTATTGGGATGAAACTTTTCTATCAATTGAATTTTGAAGCAAACTCACTGTTCTGTAATAGGTTGATGAGAGTTTTAAAAATTTGGGTTATAAAACAAACAATTGCTCTAGACTGAAAGTTATACACTGAAAGTTGTAGGCTGGAAGTTAGAGCTAAAGCAATTATCAATGCTGTTGATTGATTCTGGATAGAAAAATGACTATACATGATAATGGTGGTGAGAACACATCCGTTTGATTACCGCTTTTAAAATGTATTCATAAATCATTTACTGGAAGTCGTGTGGAAAAGCAATTATTATTGATCTTGTGATGATAGATAAAAGAAAGCATAATAATAGTAAATGTTGGAGACAGTGGCGGATTCAGGGGGGGTAGCCATGGGAGCCATGGCGGCCCCCTCCAGAAGAATAAGTGAAGAAATTTGCTAAGCTTGGCGCAATTTTTTTTGTTCCCATGGCAACAGCTCTCGATTGCACGTCCATCATTGAAGTGCCCATTGATAATTGTCATCATAAAACACCTCGTAAAAGTTGATCAACCAAAGTATGGCCATGGAGAAGCTCAAGGCAGCAACAAGCATTCTAGATTTTCTCATTGCACCTCCAAAGTAATAATTATCATTTGTTATATTTGCGCTAATAATTAATTGCTAGAAGATAGATGATGATGATAACAATATTAAATAAATAAATATAATAATTATTATTTATTATAATAATATTACATCTAATCCATTATTTTCTTGTCTTTCTCTTCAATGCAATAGCAACAATGCATTGTAGTAATGCACTATTATTATTACTATTATTGTACAGGAATTTGTAAAGTGTAGTGGTAGCTGTCCACCTGTACAGCGGCCCACGTTAGTGAGTGAATTGAAGGCAGTGCAGCGAATGACTTTAGCAGGCTCAAGGTCGACAGTCTAGACTGGCCGATCCAGATTTGCAGCGTTGTAAGCTCGTGAGCTGTACACAGTGAGGAGTTGTCACAACTACCTCACTTTCCACTGATTTCTTGGCCGAAAGAATAGCTGTGTAGGGTCGAACTAACAGGTGGAACAATCGTTCCAGTATCACACGTCCGTAGGTCGTATGCAGTGTAAGCCGATTGGACTGAACACTTTCTACTGACTATTGTTCGTGCTGTTAGCCAACTTGTCCAAGTAGCCGCTTGTTCATTTAGTCGTTATGTGCGTGTAATTACTTTGCTATATTTCTGCTTGTTATCTATTCTTAGCATCTAGTCACTTGCGTTTGCTATGCTTTGCTTGTTATCTGTTCCTTGCATGGAGTCACTTGTGCTGTGTAGAGAGAATCATCAAGCTGTGTGAGAGTCAGGTTAACTCTGATTTTATTATTGAATGCACACATATTTATACAATATAATAGAACAAAGGCAATGCACAAGTATCTGTAGAACAAAAGAATAGGCTACGCCTATCTGGCCTGGTTGGCTCATAGAACATAAAGAGGGTGGTCCCTTGTCACGGCTGATCTCACAGCACCACATGTGTATGTTTACAGAAATATATAATAATATGGTAAATAATAATAAATGTTTGTAATGGTTGTTTAGCTATGTACAGAGTCGACTGAGATTGTTACGTTGGTCAATCGTTTCCCCAACACACTCCGCCCCATTGGCGCTCGTAGGGTCAATAAATTGGAATTTGGGAATGTCCTGATGTGTTTAGAAAAAGTCCCGTTCTCGTCGTATAGCAGCCTTCAACTCCTCGGCTCGCTAGAGACATTTAAATGCTTCTCTTGTGGCTTGATATAATTCTTCCTCATATCTCTTAATCTTCCTATACCTTTCCTCACGTCTTTCCTTCTTCAATTGTCTTTCCACTCGCCTCTCTTTGCTATTCGTTCTTGGTCGATAGGACATGCTTCTTTCTCTGGACTCTCCTTGTCTCCTACTCGACCTTTCTCTCACCCTTCATTCCTCTTCCTCTGGTTTTAGTTTGATCTTTATCACTTTCTGTGATGTTTCTGTTACTTTGTGTTCCAATCTTCTCTTGACGGGTTTCCAGTTGGTGGGGCTGTTCGACGTCTTTTTGATGGGAGCGGGTGTGCCGAATAGCGGTGGATTTTGCCAATTCATAACTTGGCAAAATCCGGCTTGTGATGTTTTGTCTACTTAGTATAGGGGTCGATCCAATCCACCATGTTCGGCTGTGCCGTTCTGTTGTCTAATGCGTTTTAGGATTGTATCCCTGGAGGCACTTTTGTGTCCGCACACACAAAAAAAGAACGCATAGTGCTGCCTTACGTGATAGTTAATACGCTTTTTATTAAGCTGTAACTGGAAAATGTCACATTTCCACTTATCGCTATCCTCCGTTGGTTTTACTGCCTGTCGTATTTCATTAACTGTTTTTTTCTGACAGCCATGTCTCCTTCGGTTGGTAGCTGTGTTTAGGAGGATGGGGTGCGGCTGGCTGGTGGTGCCTGGGGCGGCATCTAGCTGCTCCTTCTTCTTTAACTTTCACCCTGCCGATTTGTATAGGTGACGTCGGCATCTCTTTGTGTGGTATTCTGTGCCTTTTCTTGGGTTCGGCAGTAATGGCTGTGACAATTGCTGGGTCCTCTTCTGTCAATAGATGACCGTTGTTATTCTCTGCCATTCTTGTTGCTGCTTTTCTGTTGTTGTTGATTAATTGTTGTTTGCTGACTGTGAACTGTGTTTCTACATTTGTGAGTTGGTGATTTGTATTGCCGCTCGTCACTTGATTGGTTTGGTTATTCTTTTGTTTCGGTAGCCACGTGGTGTGACGTATAGGGTCTAGGCTCCTCCCCCTATCGTTTGGTGGTTGGTGGGGTACCTCTATGGATTTCGTAGTGGGAGTTGTCCATTCTTGTTTTTTATTTTTCCGATTTTGTTCTTGTGGTAGTTGCCTGCCCTTGCTCTTCATTTCTTTGGTCCCCCTTTTCCAGTTACCCCAACCGATATTAGCTATCTGTTGAATGTTGCTATTTAAACCTAACTTGTAGCATGTCTCTTCGGCGTTGGCCCAGGGTATGTGTGCCATTTTTCCTGCTCTTTCTTCTGGCTCCAGTCCTGGCCCGTTTACCTGCATACTTTTGGCGGTAGGTCCCCTTTCCTTTCTTGTTTGATAGCATTGATAATCAGTAAACTTGATAGGGGGTTTCCTTACTCTCAAGGGGCGACTCCTCTCTTCGGTTCTCTCTGGTTCCTGGGTGAGGGGTGGCCAGTGTACGTTTTCGGTAGGGTGTTCAGTGGGTGTCTTCTCCACCGGAGGTCCTGGAGAGGTAGAGGGTCGTACTTCGGCCGGCTCTACCAGGGTTGTGGCTGGTGGTTCTTGAGGTGGTGGTGGTGGTGGTTCGTTCTCCATCGGCTCTTTGGGAGTTGGTGAGCCTTCTGGTCCCCTCTCCCTTGGTATGTCGGGTAGCGGATCGGCATTGTCCGTTCTGGGCGTGAGTGTTCGCCTTTGATATGCCCCTCTCATGTTTGGCCGGACAGCCTGCTCTCGACTGGGTGGCGCTCTCCCTATGGCCTCTCGGCAGGTCCGATATGCCTTTAGTCGGCGCCCATTTTGGGTGAAGCCCTGCCCATTCCTTTCCAGGCAATAGGTGTGGTTCGGGTAGGTCTCTGTTATGGTATAGGGGCCTACATAACTTGGCTGTAGTTTGGGGTTACTGTCCTTTGTTCGCCGCTTATTTTCTATCACTACCAGCTCATCTTTGCTGAACCGGGGAGGTTCTCCAGTTTCTTCCTGTCGGATTTTCGCTTGCTGGTTCCTTACGTATTCATGTGCGATGGCCAGATCTCCTTGTATTCGGAGGGCATGTTCGGTGATGCTATGGAGGTACAGCGAGGGCGGTGATCCAGTTAGTTGGTCGGGTAGTCGTACCTCTCTCCCCAACATGAGCAGGTTCGGGGTCTCCCCGGTGGTAGAGTTGGGTGTGGCTCTGCAGGCTCGCATGATCTGGGGGAGTAATCCGTCCCATTCATCTTGGCCCTTGCTCAGTATTAGGGTTCGTAGGGCGTCTCCCAGCCTCCTGTTCTGTCGCTCCACCATATCATTCCCTTGGGAGTGGTAGGGAGTGGTGCACGTCTTGTGTATTCCCCACAGGGCACAGAGCTCTTCTAGTAAAGTGGACTCGAATTGAGCCCCTTGGTCCAAGTGTAGTTGCTCGGGGAGTCCCCAGTAGCTAAAGACTCGTTCATCTAGGGCGATGGCCACTGTGGGGGCGGTAGTGTCGGGTAGGGCTATGGCATCTTGCCAGCAAGTGAAATGGTCAGTGAGCACCATTATCCACCGATTCTTCCTTTTGGTGAAGGGCAAGGGGCCCACGAGGTCAACGGTCAGTTTTTGGAAGGGCCGTCCTGCAAACAGCCTCTGTTCGTCGGGTGCGGTGGGTCTTCTACTCTTTTTTGCCACCTGGCACACTTCACAGCTCTTTACGAGTCTGCGTGTTAGTCCCGACATCCCTGGCCAGTACCAATCTAGCTGTAGTTGATTGCGGGTTCGATTGATACCTGCATGTGCCATCAGGTGCGTGTCCCACACGACCTTGTGTCTCCAGGCGGGTGGACACACCGAGCACATCCTGACCCTTCCCTGGTGGTCTGACTTGATTACAAGGGTCCCATCTGGTCGGATGCTCATTGCCTCTATCCTGTCGTGCAGGGTCCGTAACTCGGTATCCCCTTCCTCCAGTTCTCTGGCTGAGAGCTGTTTTCCTGCATGGACAGCTGCGTATATCTTGGCAACGGGGTGTTGCCCTTCTTGCTGGGCACGTACCAGTTCCTTGGCATTTTCTGTGGCGTTGGTGATTGTCACGTTCACCTGTTCCTCCCGTCCTTCTCCGGTGAGTTCAGCGTGGGAGGGGCCTCCGTCCCTCTTCTCGATGGACCGACACTGCTTGCAGTCTGTGCAATGGTCTGCCGACTCAGGCCGTCTGCGTTACCATGTTGAGTTCCAGAACGGTGTTCGAGTTTGAACTTAAACTCAGCCAGGGTCTCTAGCCACCTGGCTATTTGGTTGGAGCGTTCCTTCCTCCTACAGAGCCAGCGGAGGGAAGAGTGGTCTGCGCATAGTTTGAATTCCCGCTCATAGATGTATGGCCGGGAATGCAGTAATTCCTCTCTGCGGAGGATAGGGTCTTGCTGTAATACGCAATTACCCTCTCTTGCCCTTCTTGGACTTGGGATAGCACTCCTCCTACTCTGACAGCACTTGCGTCTGTGTCCAATATGTAGGGAAGCGTAGGGTTTGGGTACCCCAGAATCATGCTTGGCTCAATCTCGTCTTTAGCTGTTCGAATGACCATTGCTCTATGGTCCCCCATTTCCATGAGACATCCTTTCCGGTCAGGACTGTGAGTGGTTTGGCAGTGGTGGTGTAATCTGTTAAATACTGCCTATAATAGCCCGCTGTCCAGAGGAATGCCTGTAGGGTCTTTACATCTTTGGGTTCATGCCAATTCCTTACCACTTCCACCTTGTCGGGGTCCGTGGCTACCCCCTTTGCGCTGGCTATATGTCCTAAGTAGCGCACCTGGGGAATCAGGAGCTCGCATTTTGAAGGCTTCACCTTTAGGTGGGCACTCTGGAGACGTCGTAACACTTCTTCTAACCTTTGTATGTGTGACGTGAAGTCAGGGGCGATGACTATCACGCCGTCTAGGTAGAGTAGTAATGTCCTCCAGTGGAGGCCTTTTAATACTCGCTCCATAAGTCGCTGAAATTTGCCTGGGGCAGAGGTGAGCCTGAAGGGTAACACCTTCCACCGCCAGAGGCCACTGCGGGTGATGAAGGCGGCTTTATCTTGGGCATCTTCGTCCAGGGGCACTTGCCACTATCCACTGGTCAAGTCTAGGGTGCTAAAGTACCTGCTGCCTGCTAGGGCGTCCAAAGAGTCATCAATACCGGGTATGGGGTATGCGTCTTGCTGGGTTACATCATTTAACTTCTAATAATCGACGCAGAATCTCCAAGAGTTGTCTTTTTTCCGTACTAGTACCACCGGGGAACTCCAGGCTCCTTCTGCGGGTTCGATGAGGTCTTTTGCGAGCAGTTCCTTCACTTGCCACTCAACCTCTGCCTCATTTTCTGCGCCTAGGCGGTGGGGGGGGGGGGGGGTGAGCGTATTGGTCGTGTTCCTGGTGCCACGGGAATGGAGTGTTCGGCGAGTTGGGTACGGCCGATATCCCCGTCGTGTTGGCTGAACACTTCTTGGTAGCGGGTGAGTAGTCCCGGAGTTGGCACTCCTCTCTGGTGTTCTGACATCCCTTTCTTGCTTTGGTGAATAGCTGTATGAGGTGGGACGGTAGCTCTCCTCCCTGATATCCTTGCTCTTGGGTGTGGTCTTGTGGAGGTTGCACCTCGTTGGGTCTTGTTCCTGTAAAGGTGCTGATCACCTCTCCTGCAGGGACTCGAAGACTGTCTTGGGATGGATTTAGGCATCGGACGAGTACTCGCCCGCGTTCGTCTGGGGAGTTGATGCTTGTGGCCAACAATAGGCCTCCTCCTATGCTCTCTATCACCCCCTCCGTACATGGGGTTCGGCTAGCCAAGTGGCAGGGTACGGTGGCTTCTGTCTGTGGGGGAATATGGGTATCTTTCTGGACTTGCACCTTCCACACCAGGTCCCGTCCGTGCCTGTTGGTGCAGGTTAGTTCTTTCCCTTGGACGCGGAGGACTGGCCGGTCGAAACCCATCTGACAGTTCGGTTTGGCGAGGAACGGCATCTCTAGGATTACGTCCTCGTTGATCTGGCTCACCACAAAGGTTTCCTCGTACTTTATGTTCCGTATGCGTCCGGTCAAGGTGAGCAGTCTGTAGAACGGCAGTCTGATGCCGCCGGCCATTAGTCCATGGGAGTCGTACTCCTGCAGATTTTGTTGGTTCTGGGGGATGAGTAAGTCAAATATCCTTTTCGATAGTAAATTCGTATTACACACGGTGTCAGTCAAGTAGGTGAGCGCCCGCCCTTCCACCCGGCTGGGCAAGTAATAACTCGACTTGTATGGCCGTTCTACTTGGTTCAGATGGATTGTGATGGGCTTTTTGGTGACCTTCTCTTGTGGGTGTCTTTTTTCTTGGACTCGTTTCTCTCTCTGCGGTTCAGGTGGGACTTGTTCCTGGTGGTCCGTTCCGTCCCCCTCTATCTCTTCCGCGGCCAGGGGGCTGAATCGATTGTGTAGCGGAAGGGTTTCTGTTTTTTCCATTGGTTGTCTGACTGGGTTCTCCCTTGGTCGGTTGGTTGTCGGGGGCCGTTTGCAGCCAGTAGGGGTTCCTACTGCTGCGGGCCGTATTCGTTTTCCTGTCTTGTGTGCCATGGTGCCGTCTTGCCTTGGCTACGTAAATGGCCCGTGCGCTGGCAACCCCAGCATCGTTTGGGGGGTGGGCTGGTAGCCTTCCCTTTTAGATTGGCCACCTCTTTGCTCAGATGTTCTATAGTCTTTAATATTTTCGTCAGAGGATCCTCCACCTCCTGACACTTGAGTTCGGCCTCTGGGGGTGGGTGCGTCCCTTCCCATTCCCCTTCTTGTAAGGTGCGGACGTTGGATTGCACTGGGGGTTGGTGTTGCACCTGTAAAAACTCATTCCCCGCTTGGACGGCCTCCTCCAGGTCGGTAGGTCGTATCGCTAGCAGGTGCCTTTGTAGATATACATGTCCCAGGGTGCTCTGGAATGTCTGTAGTATAAGTTCTACCCAGTTTTGGATTGTTAAATTGCCATAGGCGGCTTCCACCAACCGTTCTACTTGGAGCGCATGCTCCCTCAGGGTTTCCCTATGTGCTTTTCTGTAGGTGGTCGGTCTATGCTGAGCTTCTGTGCGGGTTAGGCCAAAGTTTGCCCTTAGTGCCTGAACGATGGTTACTGGGTCGAGCCCTCTCCCACACTGTTCGGCCTTTCCCGTCAGGGCCTGCCTTAAGTGGATAGTAGTTTCTTCTGGTAGCCATCAGTTGGCTCGGGCCACTTCCTCAAGTCTTTGGATAAAATAATTTACGTCTTCTTCCCTATTGAACAGGGGGATCCGAAAACGGTCTCGTCCGCTGTTGGTGGACATGCGGTCGAGGATATCCGCTAACGTACCCATTATTTGTAGGGGAAAGCCATCTCGGTTGGAGCTCACTGCTCGGCGTCTACTGGTCATCTTGATTCTTTGTCGCTTCTTGCCTTAGTTCACTGTTCCGGTGGGTCGTCTTTGTGTGGGTCCTTCTCAATCCCACTGCTGCCACCAATGTACAGGAATTTGTAAAGTGTAGTGATAGCTGTCCACCTGTACAGCGGCCCACGTTAGTGAGTGAATTGAAGGCAGTGCAGTGAATGACTTTAGCAGGCTCAAGGTCGACAGTCTAGACTGGTCGATCAAGATTTGCAGCGTTGTAAGCTTGTGAGCTGTACACAGTGAGGAGTTGTCACAGCTACCTCACTTTCCACTGATTTCTTGGCCAGAAGAATAGCTGTGTAGGGTCGAACTAACAGGTGGAACAATCGTTCTAGTATCACACGCCCGTAGGTCGTATGCAGTGTAAGTCGATTAGACTGAAGTAGTATGTGAAATGGCTGATCTGGCTCAGTTTTTTCGCCCTCAGATATTTGTCCCGAGTTGTCTTCTCTTAGCAGTATTAAATTTCTAAAAGTTGTATTTTCCAAAAAGTTGCATATTTTTCCAAAGCGTAAACTGTGGAAAAAATGGATAGTATTAATGACGTAACGCATTGGGGTTTGGTGTATACGGCTGTCATATGACACGGGACTACAGGACAATGTGCTGGTCACGCTTGCTTGTTGTAAAACACCGCTCCTTTATTATATACAACAAATTCTTTAAGTATCAATCGGGGTCAAAAAGTAGGACATTGAGATTGACAGATAGTTAAAGATTTGTATAATAATAAATGTCTACTACTAAATCGCTTCGTGAGGAATATGAGGAGAGGGCTCTGAAGCTAAATATAGATAACTTTAAAGAAATGAGCAATGATGAATTAGAAGATGAGATTCTTAGTGAAATATTTGATAGGGATCCATATGAGGTAAAGTCTGACATAGCTGTTCTCATGTATGAAGACAAGGAAGACAAGGAAGACGAAGTTGAGGACGATGAAATGACTTATGAAGAAAGCTTACAAATCGAAATACAGAGAATTATTTGTGAGGAAAACTATGATATTTGGGAATGTCTTAAAGCATCAAATAAATTTACATGAAGAGACTCACTTTTATATTGGTTCAGACTTTGAATAATTTAGAAATTGGTATTTTTTTAGCCTTTGGGCTAAAAAAACCAATAAATATGGATGTGGCCAACGGAGTTTACAAATTACCTTGTAAACTGAGGCCGGTGGTAGACCGGCTAATTGCAGAGTTCAACACCAAATATTTCAACAGCTTTGGCCATGTAATGTTTGAAAACGTCGCTGAAGGTATACCAAACATATACGGCGTGTTGTTCGATACTGGAATTACCTGGGGTAGAGTCGTAGGAGCTTTATCGTTGGCAGACCACCTGTGCTCATACAAACCTCATGAACGCGACGAAATAATAACCGTAGCGACAAACTCTTTAAGAGAAATAGCCGGAGATTGGATACGAGATCGAGGCTGGAATGACATGGCTGAATTTTATAAGCGTCCGTCTAGACGGGATTACATTATAAACATTTTAGCGAAACAATAAACATGCCGATCTCACTTTTAATTATCGAGGCTTAAAGGTTTGTATAATAAATAATGTCACACACAATAAACGGAATCACTTTTGGAGCAGCTCAGCCCGCAGCTGTGCAAAAACTAAGCGAATTGCCACAGCTAGTGCCACACATGTACAAAACCTCGGATCCAAAGCCTACTAGATATGGAAGCTTTGTAGCTACTGTTGTTAATGAGAATACCAATGAAGAATGTAAGGTTTACCTTCCCAAGTACGTGTTTGAATGTGCATTGCCGGGTAAACAGTTTATTTACTGCGGACTCGTAAAAAAGAGTGATGGTAGTGGACATTCCTACCACGATGTTAAATGGGTCTAACTGACATTATATTTTATAACCAATTTGTTGGTTATAAAATCCATCATCCAAACAAAATCAGTTAACCAAATAAATAATCCGTCGACCAAATAAAAAATCCGTCGACCGAATAAAAAACCAGTTAACCAAATAAAAAATCCGTCGACCTATTTTAAAAACCGTCAACCAATAAATAGAGAAACTAAAGGAAATATACTATTCTCCAGCTGGGTACAATGGCTGCTGGAAAATTAAAAAAGAAAGTTCCTGAGCTTACCAAACAAGAAATTCAACATTGGCTTGATCGTCAACCAGTTTACCAGATTTATGAACCAAAACCTAAGCGCATAAAATTTCCTCACTACACTCAAGACCAGCCCAACCACACGCACCAGATCGATCTTTTAAGCCTGCCGGTCGATAGCAAATACAAGTATGCGTTGACCGTGGTAGACATTGCTTCTAGGTATAAAGAGGCCGAGCCATTAAAAAGTAAAACTGCTGTTGACACTGCCAATGCCATCCAACATATATACGAGAGGTCACCACTTGACTATCCCAAAGAGATAATGAGTGACAAGGGTCGTGAATTTATGGGTGTGTTTACAGAGTTGATGAAGAAGCATGATGTAAAAATTGTAAGATCTCTAAATAAGAAAAAGGTAGCCTTTGTCGAACGTTTTAATAAAACGTTGGCGGAGCGTTTGTTTGCGCATCAGTACGATAAAGAGATTAAAGATAAAAAGACCAACCGCGAATGGGTGAGCAGATTGTCTGGCGTTGTGACCGCAATAAATGGCCAAGAAACAAAAATGATTGGTATGAAGCCCGCGGAGGCAATAAAACTCGAAAGCGTCAAACAGCCAGAGTACAATGATGTATCTGAGCCTTACCCCATAGATACTTTGGTACGCTATCTGTACAAGCCTGGAGAAGAGCATAATGACACCCGATACAGAGCGACTGATGCGATTTGGTCGGTAGATGTGTATGACATTGACGAGATCCATTCGTGGGAGAATCAACCTTCTCTGTACACGCTTCAGGGTATTGAAGAGAGAACGTTTACGAAGGAGCAGCTTCAGGTAGTACCACTGGATACGGAAGGTTTAAAACTACAATAAATGGAAAAAGATCCTCCAACCCCACCCGATGGTGGTGTGCAAAGATATAAGAGGGTAAAAGACATGAGAACTGATATTTTATCATTAATTGTCAAGAGAAGAATATTGTAGAAAATATGGCAAGGCTGTGAGCACTTTAGAAAACGTGTCGACGGTATTTTCATCGCTAGCTTTGATACAATTGACAACTGGAGTGGTGACTACTTTTACAGTCGTAGGTATGCCAATAGGTACCGTGTTGACTGTTTTAGGGGCGGTGTCTGGATTGATATCCCTAACTCTTACCCCAATTACCAAGCAATACAACAAGAAAAAGTTGAAACACGAAGAGAAACACACGATATTGCGCGTTGGTATGAGTGAGATAGACCGAAAACTATCTCGCCATTTAGTTGATAATTTTATAGATGAGGACGAGTTTGATGAAATTGTAGATGAATACAATAAAATCAGACAGAAACTGGTGGACTATGACAAGATGTAATTTTATACATCTAGATGTATAAAATTATGTAAAGATGGTGGCCGGCAAGACTTTAGCGTCTTTCAATTTTTGCACGGCGTAGTTTGCAACACCAATCTCCCCGGCTAGCATACCAACGCTAGCTGGTTTCATATCTAGAGGTCTATCCTTGAAACCCATTGCCTTTAGTCCCATTCTAGTGGCGATTACTCCCACTGCCATCAGAGCGCCGTTGTACAGCGCGTTACCGATATCTTTTATATTAGCGCTTGCCATTTATTATACTAAAATTTTCTATTTTTTTGTTGGAATTTGCCTGTGGTAATTGTGGCGGCTGTGGTTGCACTTGTGACTGCGGTGCGGGTACAGATATTTTTGTGATCTTAGGATCCTCCCTTTTTATAAACAGGTACACGATACCGAGAACAAAGCTCCCTCCGAGCACGTACTTCCAAATACCTGATTTTTTTTCTACATCCTTTTTTACCAACTGTTTAGGCATCTCTGGTGTTTGAGTTAGTTCATCGCTGAAATTTTCTTCGAGACCCTTACTGAGTGGTTTCGCTTCCACCTCCTGAGTTGTTGCAACTTTCATCCTCTTCGGGTTCTTGGTTATCTTTGGATCTGACATTTATTGTGCGATAATCTATGTTGGTCACAGTAGTAGCCAATATCGACAACGGAGCTAGGTAACCGCCCCAATCATAATATATGGAGGGAAAATAATTTTTAATAGCGGCTTTCAAAAAAACGTCGTTACCTATTGTTTGTTCAAACTCTTCCTCGTTGGTAAGTGGTGCAAACCTAGCAATCGCCTTTACCCACCCCTTGGCGAAAAACTTGCAAACTTGATCACCCACACCATCCACTATCCCCTGCTCGTGTTTTAGGTATATTTTTTTGACTTGGTCGTCTGACATTTTACTAATGTCTTCCTCCGTATTTACCCGGGCCTTGACCAACCTCTCGCAATACGTACTGACATTACCATCGGACTGTTTCGGGATTGCAATAATCGACTCCATTTTATTATACCTCAAAAACCTCCGCGTTGTCAAGTAACACTTGAGGATTATTATGCAGCACATAAAGAAGAAGACCGATCCGGTAAAGTAGAATATTTGTTCAATCATTTTTCCAATATCAGAAATTTCCCCTTGTCGGTGTTGACAAACAGCATAAATGTATTTACCAACCCTTTTTTTATCTCATAGTGATGCTCGGAAGGTATAATGTCGTTTTCGCTAGTGAGAGTCTCGAAAGATTTTTTGCAAGTACTTTTCGTAATCAGTGCCCAGTGTACATTTTCTCTAAAATCTTTGGGAGCCGATACGTATCTCTGCGTTATGAACCAGGTTGTGAGGTTCGAGTGTTGACCACTAAAAGCGATCTTGCTCAGCGACGTTCGATGTTTGTTTAGATCTTTTTCGGCGCTGCAGTCGTCAATAATGATTAGCGAACTTTTACCGGACAGTTTACCTCCCTTGCAGTGTATTTTAATGAGATGATTGAGCGTGTTCACCAAGTCTCCGTTGGAGTATACATGACATGTTTTTAAAAAAGGGTGTTTGATGTCGTCGTAAGTCTTATTGTCGTGAAATGTCGGGCAGATTATAAACACGTGATCAAAGCGTCCCGAGTAATACCTGTCTATAATAGTAGTAATATATGAGCAGATCTCCCTACCAAGTGTTTTTTTGTGGATTTGATCTTGGGGGTTATGCAATGAGTTACGTCGTTGGATGAATTCGCCGAGTTTATATTGTATTTTATTTGAGGGGTGTTTGAGTGGCATTTGAGTGGCATTTAAGTGGCATTTGAGTTTTGATTATTTTTTTACTTAATTTGAACTTATAGATTTTGAATGCATGGCATTCAAGTTTTGATAATTTTTTACATAATTATATACATAACTTTAACTCATAGAGCATCTAGATTTTGAATGTATGGCATTTAAGTTTTGATAATTTTTTGTAATTCGACTCATATGATATCTTGAGAGAGGAGAGAGAGGAGATATATCTACATTGAATAAATACAGTGATTAAAAATGAAACAATATGTGAATATATACATTTATTGTGTAATAAGTAGGGAAAATTTCATATAATGTAGCTAGAGTCAGTAAATATTAAATAATACCAAACACTACAACTTGTAATGACAATCAATGCATAAGCTTTTACTAAAACTATCTTGAAAAACCTTCAAAACATGATCCCAAATGGAAAAAAATGGATAAAGTTAGATATTCATCTAGTTGTTTACATCTACAAAAAAGAGGTATTTTGGTGAAATATTTTTTTATTTTATTCAATTTTCATTAATTTTTTACAAAAACAAATCATCCTATAAATGGTTAAATTTCATCTAATTGTACAAATTTACAAAAAAACAAGGTATTTGGTAAAATATTCTTTCATTTCATTAAATCTTCATTATTTTTTTTGCAAAAAAGAAATCATCCTTTAAATGGTTAAATTTTATCTGTTTGTATATCTTTACAAAAAAACAAGCTATTTGGTAAAATATTTCCTTTATTCTATTAAATTTTCATTAATTTTTTCAATAATTGCTTAAATATAAATTATTCATTATTTTCTTATTATTAGGTAAGCAACCTATCATACAAAATTAGTTTCTTGAGTGAGGGTTTTATCCTGCATTTTCCTTTTGAATTTTTTTCAAAAATTTACCATTTTTTTCAAAAACAATCATTTATATATACAATTTCCATTATTTTTTTAAACAGAACAATTTCTATCTCTGAGAGGTTGGAGATATTGGGGTAGAAAACTTAGACATGATGATGAGAAGGCTATGGATTTTCCCGTTTAAGAACAAACCATTTTCGATGGCAATTTCAATTCGGAAAACTAAAACAATGTAATTTGTTTTTCAAAATGCAATCATCAGAAAGCTTCTGTCATGATGAGGAGGAGGCTATGGATTTACCCATTCAAGAACAAACCATTTTCGATGGCGACTTCAATTCTAAAAACGAATTAGAACTGAAGTATGTGGTATTACGTAATAATTTTTTTAAACAAGAACAAACCATTTTCGATAGCAACTTTAATTCTAAAAACTAAATCAATGTAACTTTTTTATTCTTTGTCTCCCATGAAATTGTTCAAAACGAATTAGAACTGAAGTATGTGGTATTACATGATAATTTTTTTAAAAGAAAAAAACACATCAAAATCGACAAATTACTCCTCTAGATAGTTCAAGTTTACAATATTTGAGAATTAATCACAATAGAAACATTAAGCCTACTTGATAAAAAAGAATTTGACTGTTAAATTTAACTAATTGATTCAATTTTATTATTTGGATCTTTTGAAAATAAACATTTCAATGAAAACATCATATTTAGTCTTTGACACACTTGAAACCATTTTCCAGTAAATTTCACCAACAATATTTTAGAAATGTTTACTAGATATTTACAAGAAAAATGTGGTATTTTGGTAAAATATTCTTTTATTACATTCCTTTTTAATTTTTTATGTTTTAAAACAGGGTTTTATTACAAAGTTTTTTTGTTTTTCAACTTTTTAAAGAAATAATCATTATAATATATAGTTTTCGATATTTTTTTAAAAAAATAAATATATATATAGAGATTTTCACTTTATATTCTTTTATTCCATTCAATTTTCAATAATTTTTTGAGTGAGGATTTTATCCTACACCTTCCTTTTAAATTTTTTTATTTTTTTAAAAAATAATCATTGAAATATATAGTTTTCGATATTATTTTAAAAACAATATATATATATATAGAGTTTTTCACTATATATTTACAAAACTTTGGTATTTGGGAAAATATTCTTTTATTTCATTCAATTTTCAATAATTTTTTGAGTGAGAATTTTATCCTACACAATCCTTTTAAATTTTTTATGTTTCAAAACAGAGCTTTATTACATTTTTTTGAACTTTTTAAAAAATAATCATTGAATTATATAGTTTTTGATATTTTTTGATTTTTTTGTACTTTTTAACTTTTTTAAAAAACTGTCAAAAAATCACCAAATTACCTCTCTAGATGAATAAAATTTACAAGTAAATAATTGTAATAGAAAATACCATATCTAGTTTTTACATTCATAAAACTGTTTTATAGTAAATTTTCTGTAATTCAAACTACTATAGCTTACGATATCAATGGTTACAAAGCGCTTTTCTTGAACAATATCTTCTTTGATATTCTTCTGGTATATTATTAGACCAGGGAGGAACTCTTGTATTCCGTATTCTCTGTGATCCAATAATTGACTAAAATACAAAAGTTATTCATTATATAAATAAATTTTACAGAATTTAAATTTTACTCTTAGCTACATTAGATAGTTTACATTATATATAACAGGAAAATAACTCACTGAGTTACATCATTCAGCTCATTATTTCTTAGGGAAAGTTCTTTACTCTGTTTTCTTTTTACGATATAATGGACTAAAATAAAAAATGATGTATTAGTATAGTATGATTAAAATTAATGTAAAATAAATATAAACTTTTGTTATTTTTTCAACTTCTATGTAAAAGAAATACACTGATTACACACAAAAAAGTCCTTTTTTTTCATTTGGATTCGGAATGTATAAATATAAATATATATATATATATAATTTTAAAAATGTTTTACAACAAACACTCATGATTAAGCCATTTATGTGATAAAACGTGTTAATTACGTGAAAAATTAAGCATTTTTGTAAAATAATTATAACCTTTTGTGATTTTTTTCAACTTCTAGCTAAAAAAATACACTGATTACACAAAAAAACCCTTTTTTTTTAATCCAAAATATATATAATTTAAAAATGTTTTACAAAAAATGTTTATCAATTGATCATTTATGTGAAAAACTAAACATTTTTGTAAAATAATTATAACCTTTTGTTATTTTTTAAACTTTTATGTAAAAAAATACACTGATTACACAAAAAAGTCCTTTTTTTAATCCGAAATATATATAATTTAAAAATGTTTTACAAAAAATGTTTATGAATTGATCATTTATATGAAAAACTAAACATTTTTGTAAAATAATTATAACCTTTTGTTATTTTTTAAACTTTTATGTAAAAAAATACACTGATTGCACAAAAAAGTCCTTTTTTTAATCCGAAATAGATATAATTTAAAAATGTTTTACAAAAAATGTTTATGAATTGATCATTTATGTGAAAAACTAAACATTTTTGCAAAATAATTATAACCTTTTGTTATTTTTTAAACTTTTATGTAAAAAAATACACTGATTACACAAAAAAGTCCTTTTTTTAATCCGAAATATATATAATTTAAAAATGTTTTACAAAAAAAAGTTATGAGTTGATCATTTATGTGAAAAATTGAACATTTTTGTAAAATAATTATCACCTTTTGTTATTTTTCCAACTTTTATGTAAAAAAATACACTGATGACACAACAAAATCCTTTTTTAATTCGAAATATATATATAACTTAAGAATGTTTTACAAAAATGTTCACAAATTTATCATTTTAAGGGGTTTTTCATTGTAAGAATACACAAAATTTTCACAACTCAACTTTTTAAAATTATGGTAAAAATTAATAAAACTTACCTATAGTGATATGAATCCCTTGAGTTATAGATTAGCTTCTCGAGAGTTTGTTCTCCACAGCCTTCTTTTTCAGCATCATCGAAGTGGTTGAGAAAATCCTCAGATTTTGGATTATCAGCCAGTTCCGAGGCTTGGACGAAGGCTTGATGAGCTGCGAGTACACTGATGTTGTAGAAAATTGAATTGTCTGCGTTTCGACTCAGACCCTTAAACAAAATCACTCCAAATCTCTCCGATGTCACAGCAGAAGCTATTTGATGAGGAATGCGCATATCTCCGATCAGTAATTCTTCATCTACAACACTTCTGTATTGAACTAGAAGAGTCTCTTCATTTCCATTCCATCGCCTGTCAGACTTTGTTATAACTTCAGGGTTTTGGAAACATATGACACTATCTGTTGGGAAATCCTGAAGATTAGCTACCTCGAAATAAGCATTGATTTGTCGCATACTTTTTTCTGGTAATACATCAAACACATTCTTACACCTCAAAGTAGTTCCTGTTTCTGTAGCAGCACGAAAAATTGCTTTTCCAGTCTTTTCAACACCCATGTAGATCAAAACCAGCGGTCTTATTTGCGAAGCTTCATTGACAAGTAATCCTGCTGCTAATGGAATAGTGCTCTTCACTCTAACTACCTTTCCATCCTTTTTATAGTTGTATATGATGGTGCAGTTCGTTTCATCATGGAGCTCAACGGTTAACACCTGCATAACTGTAGGTATTGGTAAATCTTCAACTTTGACTATGTTTTCAATGTTTCTTCTGGAAGCTGGAGATAGAGTACTTAACAGAGAGGCGCTTTTGATGATGAGAGTTGCCAGAGTATTCAGACTGGCGCTTTGAAAGGGAATCATAAAGCGTTGAAGAAGTACATTGTCATCAATCACCTTCTTATCTTGTGAAGGTTTTGGTTCTTTATTCTTCAGTTGTTTTGTATTGACTTGTGTCGACATTCTAAAAGATAAAGTAAAAATCCATGTTATGATTTCTTTTTCAAACCAATTTGAAGATATATATACATATATATATATATATTTACTCAATATCATACCGCTGTTAGTATCTAAATCGATAAAAATTAAATTTATACTCAATCAAGTTGACTTACCTCCAAACAGAAAAGTCCTTCTAGCAGTTGTAGTAGATGATGTTGTAGTAGATCTTGCTCCTTCAGTTGCTAATGTCGAAGTGACTGCTTTCTGTGTAAAAACAGTGCTTCTTATATAGCTGAAATCATGCCATTTATCATAAGGTTAAATTAATGAAACATTGTTTTTACGGAAGAACACCAATGCTTTCGCGGGAATAAATAATTTATTTTCACGCGAATAGAACCCACTGCTTTCGCGGGAATAAACATTTTATTTTCATGTGTATACAAACCGTTGCTTTCGCGGGAATAAATAATTTATTTTCACGCGAATACAAACCATTGCTTTCGCGGGAATAAACATTTTATTTTCACACGAATGGAAACTGATGCTTTCGCGGGAATGAATACTTTATTTTCACGCGAATACAAACCAATGCTTTCGCGGGAATAAACATTTAATTTTCACGCGAATGGAAACTGTTGCTTTCGCGGGAATGAATACTTTATTTTCACGCGAATACAAACCAATGCTTTCGCGGGAATAAACATTTAATTTTCACGCGAATGGAAACTGTTGCTTTCGCGGGAATGAATACTTTATTTTCACGCGAATACAAACCAATGCTTTCGCGGGAATAGACATTTAATTTTCACGCGAATGGAAACTGTTGCTTTCGCGGGAATGAATACTTTATTTTCACGCGAATACAAACCAATGCTTTCGCGGGAATAAACATTTAATTTTCACGCGAATGGAAACTGTTGCTTTCGCGGGAATGAACACTTTATTTTCACGCGAATACAAACCAATGCTTTCGCGGGAATAAACTTTTTATTTTCACACAAATGGAAACTGATGCTTTCGCGGGAATAAAAAATTTATTTTCACGCGAATGGAAACTGTTGCTTTCGCGGGAATGAATAATTTATTTTCACGCGAATACAAACCAATGCTTTCGCGGGAATAAACATTTTATTTTCACGCGAATGGAAACTGTTGCTTTCGCGGGAATGAATACTTTATTTTCACGCGAATACAAACCAATGCTTTCGCGGGAATAAATGATTTGTTTTCACGCGAATGGAAACCATTGCTTTCGCGGGAATAAATAATTTATTTTCACGCGAATGGAATCCGTTGCTTTCGCGGGAATAAACAATTTATTTTCACGCGAATACAAACCAATGCTTTCGCGGGAATAAAAAATTTATTTTCACACATTCACCTATATAAGAGACAACGGTTTCAGACAGAAAGCATCCAGTTCAACAACAGTGAGCAAAGGAGCAACATCTATCTACTACATCTTCCATTGCAACTACTAAGAGCTCTCTCTTCATAAAGGTAAAACTTAAATTCAATTATTTCCGCTAGCTAACACAACTATCTGAAGGCTTTATGACATATCTATCTTTAAATTGATTATAAAGAATTGAACCAATTTTTTCTGTTTTTTTCAGAATGAATACTCAAGTCGTAGAAAGTCAACCATTGTATCTAAAGTCGGAATCTCAGCCTGATGAAAAGGTAAGAATTAATAAAAAATACTATTTAACACCTGTTGAACACCTTTAATTATTTTAGTTATCTAATTATCTCTTGTATTTTAGAACAATGCAACAACAAATCCAATCTACTTAAAGGACTTCCTTCCAGAAATGTATCATAACTATGTGATAAATAATGATGTTGTTGAAGAAAAAGCTGTAGAACGTTTGACATTTCAAGTTATAATATTCTGTATAACTCAACACATGATGAGTATGGGGATGTGTTGTAAGAAACATGATATATCTACAGAACGTTTTGATGACATTATAAAAAACGGTTTTGAAATCGTTTTGTCAATGGTGGAAGTCGTTAATATTAATAATTTTTTAAAAGAAACTGAAAGAAGTGCTTGGAATCAAATAGTTTTCAAAAAATTATATAACATGACATGGAACAAAAAAACTTTTTATAAATTCAGAAAGCATATTTATAATTACGTCCAAATAGATAAAGCTCTATCCTCTTCTGTAGGTATTTTAGAACTAATGTTAGAAGCATTTCATACATATTTATGAAAAATTTTTAGTTGTTTTTTATTATTTTACAATATTTTGCTCAAACTATTATATTTTATTTCTTACCAATTGAGATGTTAAAAGCGGTATGATATTAAGTAAATACATATATATATATATATATATATATATATATATATATATATATATATATATATATATATATATATATATATATATATTTGAACGCATCCTTTGTTGTTTGTCTCCACATCCCAATAGTTTAATAAGCACATTCTCAATCTACCATAACTCTATGATTTTAACTGCTTTTGGCATAAATACATATATATATATATATATATATATATATATATATATATATATATATATATATATATATATATATATATATATATATATATATATATATATATATATATATATATATATATATATATATAAGACACTCTAAGTAATAAATACACTCTTAGCCACTCATGCAAATATTACCCTTTTATTTTTAGAATGTTATGGATGCTCTTTCTGAAGAGCTCCTTAGCACAGATCCATATCCAACAGAAAATAAAATGAAAAACGGCAAAACAACTCCTAAGAGAAGGAAAATTGCTCCAAAAAAACGAATAGTAAGGAAACGAAAACAAACAGTGAGAAAACAAACTACTTCCGTTGCTAAGCAAACAATGGAGAGTGCAGCTATAACTCATTTAACAGTTGAATGTCTCAATGAAAGGAGAGCTAGGGAATTAGAAAAGTCTAAAGGTTCTCAAGTGATTGACTCACCAAAAGTCCCGATTTGCAAAACATTTGAAGATCTTCCTATCCCAAGCATTATGCGAGTGACTGGTGTGATACATCCATCAAGTAAGGAGAAGTGTAGATATTCTCAAGTACACTACCATGATCCTTCAGATATAAATGAACTCAAACCCAAAATACTCCTCTGTCCAGTTGAAATAGCTAAAAACCTCAACTGTGATAATTACCCCCCTCCGTTTAACGTTGTATATTTGGGTAGAAAGGGAAAACCAAAAAATAAAAGCGTTCTTTGGTATGATGTCAGACGTGTTACCAGACATCCTCTAAGCAAAAAGAAAGCTGAAGAGGAATCACTATATTTGAGTACATTGACTAAAGGTCAGCTCAAACGCTTCTTGAACATCAACACCCTCAATAGTTTTCAACCCGGCGCTATTTTTCCTTACCAAGATGTTGTTGATAGTTTCGTTCCTCATCGATTTAAAGGAGGACAGTCGAATGTAATTTGTATCCGTTATAGCATTGAACAATGCGGAGAAACGCTGTTGAAGACGCTTGCCATACCAGACAAATATGCTTCAGAAGCTAACCGATATACTCCAGGTGTGATGATCTACAGAGGAAAAACAACCCACGGAAAATTTAAGACAGAATACGATCTTTCATTTTGCTCTCCATACAGCCTCGGTCGAATGTATTGGAAACAATATTGTGATCAAGCAAAGCACAACAAAGCAATATTAGAAATTGATGATGATGATGATGAACTTGAAGATTTTCTACGTGGAGATTTTGATGATTTTGAGACAGGATATGTTGCTGAAAAAAAATGATGAGATACATGATAAAACTCGGTGAGAGTTTTTCTCTAATCATTGTAAATAATACTTCAACTCGATTTAGATGTAGTTGTAGTTATTTCTACCCCAATAATTTTTTGTTTTAGCGATGGATAGTCTCTAATTCAAAAAAACAAGTAGGACAATGTGACTCGGTGAGCCATTTCTATATATTGTAAACTATCCAATGTAACTAAAACTATAATTCAAATTCATGTAATTATTTTGAATTTTTGTTTAATCACTCTATACTAATACATAACTTTTTTTATTTTAGTTCATTACGAATTCAAAAGCACATAAAACAGAAATCTCCCTTCTTAAGATATAACATCGCTACATCAAAGACATCATTGTAAAAAAAGACTATGTATTAATTGTTATTACTTAGTATTTACTGACTCTAGCTATATTATATGAAATTTTCCCTACTTATTACACAATAAATGTATATATTCACATATTGTTTCATTTTTAATCACTGTATTTATTCAATGTAGATATATCTCCTCTCTCTCCTCTCTCAAGATATCATATGAGTCGGAATTACAGAAAATTATCAGACCTTAAATGTCTTACATTCAAAATCTAGATACCCTATGAGTTATAATTATGTATACAGTTATGTAAAAAAATTATCATAACCTAAATGCCATACATTCAAAATTTAGATGCCATATAAGTTCAAATTAAGTAAAAAAGTTATCAAAACTCAAATGCCACTTAAATGCCACTCAAATGCCACTCAAGTACCCCTCAAATAAAATACAATATAAACTCGGCGAATTCATCCAACGTCGTAACCCATTGCATAACCTCCAAGATCTAATCCACAAAAAAAACACTTGGTAGGGAGATCTGCTCATATATTACTACTTATAATGTTTAGCGTGTGATATGTCTTGCCCGAGTTTGTACGCCCACATATTAGGGCGTTGTGGGGGTGTTTTGGTAGTAAATCGTCCATTTTATTGTTCTATAGTTCCAAGTTCGTTGTTTAAAAATGATACGGCTTTGTCACTGACCAAAAACACAAAAGCCTTGCAAGCGTCAGAAGCTCCCTTGCTGATTTTGAGCTTGATGTAATCTTTAATCTCTCTGCCCACGCCGCTAGACATTTCATCGTCGATCGTTCTCAGGTCGATATTCAGACAGTACTTGTCTGTATAAAAAGTCTCTTAATTCATGTTCGACTCTCCCATCGACTCGATCTGAAAGTATTTTTTGGCATCCGTGTAAGAGTACACCGGCAGGTAGTCAGATGTAAACAGCTGGTTGGTGGCACCGTCAATGTCCACTTTGACGTTGGTGATGTTTGGAAACTTGTATTCAATACTGGCCTTGTTGTCAGCCTTAAAGAAGACCAAGATGGAACGCAGGCTCTCATAAGTGGCGTTGATGTTTATCTCAAAGTCGGACTCTGCAGCCGACACCTTTTTTGTGGTGTGGGCCTTGTAGTCGTTGATGAGGTGAACGCGATTGGAGTACTTTTGAGAGATGCTGCTGGCGATCGTCGGTTCTTGCACGTAGTCATACTCAAGGCAGATGTTTTTGAGAGTGTACTCTCCGCTGGCCAGTTTGATGTGAAACTCGACGGTGTTGTGTAAGGCCTGAGGAGTAAATGCGGCTTCCGTCAGGAAAGATCCCAAGTAAAAAGAGTACCTCTCTTTGTGTATCGAAGCCAGGACGTCGTCAGCTGCACCAGTTATACCATGTCTCTTTTTCTTTGTAGTCTCGGATTTGATGCCTCTGTGAGTCAGCTCCTTCTCGTACTTGTACTTGAAGTGCCACAACTCTCGAAAAATTGCCAGGTGCTTATAGTTGTTAATGTCAAACACAGTAGTGCCCTTGATGGTCATCTTGAAACTCTCTACGATAGCCGAAGTCAGGTGATCAGGGATGTCGCTCTCGTCCTTTCCAGAATTTAGTTTGTAGTTACAAGTGAGGTTTAGGGAATTCGGGTACAGCACCGTAGTAGGAGCCAATTTTGGCATCTTGACCACCAGCTCATCACCTGGACTGGCATCAGATGGGTTGTGATTAACTCTAGCGTGCACCTTATTCTCTTTGAGACCCTGTCGATATCTCTTCGACAAGGTGTGATTTAGTTCTCCGTTATAAGCCATTTATTATATACTAATAAATGGAAGTCGAAGGAAAAATTTTTTGCACGACAATGATAGCGCTACTAATGGTGACATAGGTGAGACCAGTTTCATCGAACAAGCTTCAGGAGGGGTTGACCCTTCCATACAGCAGTCAATCAATGTTCATAATGATCCCATCAGTAATGCCAATAGCATTCTCCTAGAAAGAGGATTGCCCGACATTGACACAATTATTAGTACAAAGGTTATGGGTGAAACAACCGTAGAGTTTAAGAAGTTGTTGGCAGCTACAATAGCGGATAAAAAACCCGCAAATGAAACTGAATTAAACGGCGTGATAAAGCTTGCTGTAGATTATGCTAAGAATGGCGGTGACTATGATAAGTACGTCAAAGAAAACTTTCTTTCTAGAGACGTGATAAACAACATTCAGCAAGCACCCGAGACATCCAGTGATACACCTGGTGTTGATCAACACACCCAAAACAAGATTGGTGTAGTTTTATCTCGTCTAGACATATATACAGGGTTTGACCACAGCAAATTTGTTTTCTTGGACAACAATCTGGCTGTCCAAACCAGCGAAGGTAGACGGAGGTTGACTCAGGTTTCAAATCCAAAATTGTTTTTGCGAGAACCACGTATTCCCAAGGCTGAGTATCAAAGTCTGTTTGGTATTGATAAAGAAGAGTTTCAACGCAGGCTTGCAAAAAACAACCAGGAAGTAGTCGAACCCGCCGATAGGGATCTTAATGTTGCTCAAAGCCCATTATCTAGTTTTAAAGACTGGCTGTCTTCACGAAGTACAGGAGTAAAAAACACTGTAAGTGGCTTCGTTGATCGACTCAAAATTAGTAGGGCATCAGCAGAGTTCAACTACCGCGATGTAGGAGAAAATTTGGAAATGACAGCACTTGATACGCAAGAGGGTAGATTGCCAGAACGTGAACTGGTGGCTATAGACCAGCGATTTCAAACTCTCGAAGGACAGATTCAAGTAGCAGCATCAAAAGCAGCTGATACAATGGAAAAAATAAGCATCTTGGATGCTAAAGAAGACAAGACGGAAGGTGACCTATTACAGTTGCAACGATTACGTGACGAGCTTGATGCTCACAATGAGGTTTTAAAAAGCCTGAAGGGGGATTATGGAGAAGAGGTTGAAAAGATGCGCAAACAGCGAAATATCATATTGGGTATTGCCGGTGTGACCACAGTGGGGGGTATTTTAGCTGCTATATTTGAGGCCGTTGCTCTGGGTTCGGAAGGTGCCAAAGACTTGATTCCGAAATCGACTAGTCCAGCTGACATTGCTGGCAGCGGTATAGGAAAGATTGTCAAGAAGAAATTGGAAGAACTAGCAGCGTATTTTCGCGACATGGCTGTAAATTCCACAGGTGCTACCAAAGCGTTTTGGCATATGATGGAAAACAGCGTCGAGTTTCTAGAAGATAACATATGGATAATGATTGCTCCTTTAATAGCACTGGCTATATACGAATATAACAAAAAGTAATTTAATACAACCAGTCGCATTAGATTAAAGTTATTAAATTAATTAAAGTATGCTATAGTACCACCAACACTAGCCAACGTTCCGGCTCCCACGAATATCTTTTCGTATTTTTTCTGCTCATCGCTGGGTGTGTAGTCGAGAGTCGGTTCTCTCAGATTGGGATGTGGCAGTTGTGGGTCTTGCCCGAACAGTTTTTTATAGGTATCAAAAGCCGAGTTGACCGAATACAACTCATTGGTTGCATCTTGTTTTCTAGATATCTGAGTTTGCAGCCAGTCTTGATTTTTGCCTCGTTTCGTGTTGTAGTCAGCTTGCTCCTGACTGAGTTTTTCCATCGCCGCGTTGTGCCGCTGAACCTCAGGACTTTGCTCCGTTTTTATCAATCATGGAAAACAAGTAATTGCCTCCCGTGAAAGCCACAGCATTTACTACTGCCCCTGCTACCATCATCGCTATAGTTGCCATTTATTAAGTGTCGTAAACTATGACCAAGTGAGGTGCACTGGTAGACTCAACCTCGATTGGCACCATTCCGGTGACAGACAAATCTATTGAATGCAGCTTGTTGATTGCGAGTCCTGTTTTTTGTCAGTATGACCACTGATTCATCATTGTAAAACTTTATCGTGAGATTTCTACCCGGTATGTACGGTTTGTAAATCATGATGTCCCTTAAACGTGAGCTGGTGGGAAATACTGGGCAAACACGCAGTTATCCATTGGCAAGTCTGTGGGTAGTCGTTCTACTTTGATCGTGTGCACTGTTCGATGAAAACTTTTTCTACCAAACATTTATTCTATGATTCGTAATACACTAAAATCTGACGGCACGTGATACCAGACACTTTGCATAAGATTACCCCTCCTCGGTCTATAACTAAATCTATAGAATTGGCTTGGTGCGACGACACATTTCCATATGAAAATACAACTTCATCGATAGTAAACTCGATTCGTCCGTTATCCACATTATCAGGTGAGTAGCATATGATTTCTTGGATCACAGAGTTGCTGGGCAATGAAAACGTAAACAATAACTCTGTCGGCGAAGGCTTGCCAGACACACTCGCTTTTACATTGTGTATCCTTCGTTGACGATGATACGATTTTACTCCAAACATTTATTGTATCGACAATTCAGCCACAAATTCCCCTGGGTAATCATTACCCCTATCATCTTGTATCGTTACTAGCAACTCGTTAATCTCGCCGTTATGCATGCGCTTGCAATTGTTTATCGGCTGGTAATGTACTACATCGCCAACATCCGTATTGTCTACGTGAATCGCTGCCAACAAGTCGCTGCGTTTTCCATTCAAAAAGTTTTTTGATGTGTCAATACCATGGACGTGCATGTACAGACATAGTGGGGTCAGGTACAGATATCCGTTTTTGATCAGCTTACTCAACCCGCCATGAATGGTTCCTTTCCCCAATTCCACTTTCAATGTATTTGGCTCGACTGTTATTGCCCTTGGTAGTTTTCGGGTGATATCGTCATACGTATAATACCCCGGAGGGAGTTCAACGAGTGTGTGGCCACGTTCTTGGTAGATGGTTCTCTCTGTCAAATTATACATATTCATGTACAATGACATAGACTTTAGGCTGATAGCGGTTGCGTATACCGGAGCATCGAGCTCAATCCTTTCAGTTTTTGTTATAGTATGTGTTGTCATTTATTAATAAATGGCAAAGTTATATAGCGCTTATCCTATCGACTTTTACGGACTAGATATTGTAGTTTCCATAGATCGAGAAAACAAAACCAAATACTGATTTAGTAAAACGTTTGTAGACATTACACCGAAACCATTGTCCGTCGATAACTCTGACGATGTAGATAGGTGGTATAACGAGAGAATCAGTTATTACACCGAACAGTACAAGTTTGCCCTGTACTGCGCGTCAACGCTTTGTGGAGTGAGTAAAGATCATCTCACCAGAGGTCTACCACTTACGAGATCCATAATGAATTTCCACGTGCTATTCCAGACTAAGAAGATTTTGGCTCAAATGGAGGTTAGAAATCCTAACGATCAAGATTTTAATCCGCACAACAATCCTTACAACAAGACTGAATATCAAAAACTCTTAAATGAATTTGGCGTCGTTCCGATGGGTATACCCATCATAGATCAACCGGCAGGCGGATTGGGTTACATACAGAGGTCTATTGGAATTTTGAAAATGACTTCGATAGCCAAAGATCTCGGTAGGAAACTGCCGACCTTCCCCGCCACCGGAAAACCAAATGCCTACATGGACATTAAACCCAAGGGCGGTGATTGGGTACTTACTACCAGTTTAAACCTTGGAACAAAAATGTCGGCGTAATGATGGTGGCCGTAAACCAAGAACCTTTTGACTTTAATCGACTCGTTATGGATCACTCTAAATGCTTTACAAACCCCGGCATAGTACGACTAAATGAATCTATCAGGGGATACGTATACTGTCTACTCGGTGCTCAGGTACAAGCCAGACAGGCGGGCTCTTCTCTAGAAAGTCAACAGCAGTTTTTAGTCTTGGTCAACGATCTGATTGCCAAAAAACAGTCTTTAGAAGAGTCTATCAAAAACTTTGAAGATGCTCTAAGTAAGACTCAGGGCATCATTGATTATAACATTGCCAAGGGATTGTACATGATTCCCTCTGACATGAATCTAAACAAGCTAGGAAAAAGCGTAAAAGGTTTCAACGATGAGATCAGGGTAGCCAAGAGTTTTGATACAATAGGCATTAAACCATCACCTAAACCTCCTCCAAAGCCAGTTGTACACCCAGCACCGACACCTCCTGTGGTAACTGTGGCAGCGCCTGCTCCAAAGCTAGTTGTACGGACAGCACCGACACCTTCTGCTCCAAAGCCAGTTGTACACCCAGCACCGGCACCTTCTGCTCCAAAGCCAGTTATACAGCCAGCACCTAAAACTCCTGTGCTATTGGATAGGTCGGAGCGTGATGTTCATGGGGCTACCAATACGTTGATCGGTGGAAGTATCGTAGCCGCTGGTGTTGCGTACATTGTGATGTCTTAAGATATTTTATAGCCTTTGGACTATAAAATGCCTCATTCTTTTTTGGCAACTACGTCGCGCAATTCGGCTTTTCTCTTACTACTACATCCCTTGATACCGCGTTTTTTGGCACAGATCCTCAAATCTTTGAGACTCATTTCATACAACCACTTTTGATCAGCTGGCGCATCCATCCACAGTTGCTCAGATTTGCAAATTTTGCGAGTTGGTCCATTGTAGTATTTACAGTCGTTAATATATTCTGTATTGGATTCTCTCCATTCATCGTAGACTGAAGGGTTTACACGATCAAACAATTGTAATATATGCTTGGGTATTTCTTTAGCCATTTACTTACACTCTTTGGTTTCTTTAGCCATTTACTTACACTCTTTGATTTTATAATGTCCGTGTGCCAGACTGTCTATAGAGTTTAGGTAATACCTTTTGTCATCAAAGGCTGATAGGGTCTTCTTGCTAAAAGTGTAAGTCTGAATCAAGTGTTTTCTCGATTGGAGCGTTGTCATCCACGCCTTTGGAGCTTGATTTCCTGTATCCAGACATTGCTTGTACGTTTCAAAAGTTAATTTTTTGGTAACACACTTTTTAACTTCCTTGCACTTTTTCATCCCAAACCCCACACCTTCTACACAGTACGACTTGGCTCGCAGAGCTACAAATTCTGATATCGGCTGACCACCACCTTCGTCCTTGGGCAAACCAATCATCTTTTTATTCTTATCGCTGTAGCACGGGTGGTCCTCGGGGTAATTACTGGTGTCATACTTGTCTAATGGCATCTCCTTGTAAAAATCTTCCGTCTCGATGAGCAGAACAAAACTGTCCGTGTCCGTGTACATCAACCGGGCCCCGGGATACCGTTTTCGGATGTCATCATAAAAATACTCGTACATGAGCTTCTTGGAGAGATCCAAAATGGCCTGGCCAACGCATATGGGCTTGTTCAGTTGCACTGTAACCTTATTCATGAGTACTGCCCTCAGATGCTCATTAAACTCTTTGGTAGATTTAAATCGATACCGGTTTTGAAGCTTCTGCTTTCGACTCTCGTCTACGGTTAGTTCTACATCGATCCGGTTGCGAACGTTTTCCATCGATTTACCAAACACCGAATTGTTCAGTAGCTTGAAAAAGTCCTTTTGAAAGTCTGTCCTGGCCAATTTCCTCAGCTCGGTGTTCAGTCGAATATACGGCTCCATCCAGGCTTCCTCTTTAAACTCGATGTACCTTGGTCACACGCAGTCCCTTCTTTAGGTAATACTTCAAGATCTCATGATGGACAATGTACTTACACTTGTTTTTTAGGTTTGGCACCAACTTAGGAACTTTGGCATAACACGGTTCTCCAGCCTTGTTTAGTTCTATTACTGAACTCATGTACTCTGACCACTGATCAGGCTTGATGGATTCGGGTGCTAGTGGATAGTCATTGTGCTCATCATGCAGCTCTTCCGGATATTCCAAGTCCACCTCTGCTATGTACCCTTCAACGTCATCGAGGTTAATGTCACCCAATGTCATATCATCTTTGCACTCTATCCATTTGAACCCACCGGTCGGCAATTTTTGTGACATTGCCCATCCGTACAGGTTATTCATGATATAGGTGGTCTTCTTTTTCGGATCATATCTCTTGATGTACGGATTGTTGGCTTTGGCATATCGCAGACCCCCGCAGGTAGACACACCACCTCTGATGCCACTCTCTACAAAATTATACATATCCAAATCGGATATGAGCTCCAATGATTGTCCCGTCATCTTGAGCAATGCGTCCCAAGATAGTGATGGTGCTGAGATGTAGTGACACGGATCGAGGCCATACTCATTCATTGCTGTTGTTCTGTACCTCTCAAAAACATTGGTCAAAAGCAATACATCCGTCTTGAGGTATAGGTCGTGGTAGTCTCCCAAGGTCTTACAATCCAGTCTTTTCCATACATTGTGAGCGTGTTTGTAGTCAGCATTGCTTATACCCGCATAATTGTCGAGTGATGAAGCAAAGTCTTTTTGCTTCGGTAGTCTCGTTTCTTGGAATCTATCATGTGAATCCATGTGCTCGTACGGATACACTCCTTTTCGAGCTAGTAGGTTGGCGTGTTTGGGAAATTCGTGTTTCAAGTGAGGATAATCATCCAGACCCTCCACTAACTTGGCTAGAGAGCTGTTGAGATGCTGCATGCTGTCCATAAACTCAAAGCGACCCATCCGCATAGACATGTACTTTTCATCCGTGTTGGCAATAACATCTATTCCCCCTTTATACTGACCAGTTTTCTCATCTACAAATCCTTCATAGGCTTTCACAATGAGGTGAGAATCATAACCTCGGAGGTTGTGAAAAATCACCTTGATATTTTTTGTTTGCCTATGCTTGAGATTACAAATGTTATGCGCTGGTCCTCTATAATATCCTGACAAATGGTCGTGGTCTTTTACTAACCAGTCTTTGGGTGTAGGCTCACGACCATACATGTAACACTTAGTTGCAGCTTTAAACTCTCACTCTTGCTCAACAGTGATGATCATTTTGGCTATTGGGATGCTGTCGACCAACTCTTCTACCTCATCTAGTTCCTCAAAAAAGCGCTCCATGCAATCTTCACCTCTATAAGTCTCAAAATGTAATGACTCATCCAAGCCATTTACAAGGTGTACACCGTACCCACACGCTATGTGTACCTTGGTCTCTTTGTCTATGATTGATTCAAAGTCGGCATAGACCGTGTACGGGCTTTTTCCATATTTTTGATATTCTTAAATTCCATCACACTTCCCGGCTCTGGCATCTTTGGCACGCATGTACCATCATGGACCGTCAAACACTTTTCAATGTGATCTCGAAAAGTTCGCTCGCATGTAGCGTGGTGAAGGCATCGGAGACACGTAAACTTACCACCACATTTAATTTTGCAAGAGCAAGTGCTCTTTTGAACTCCACCCGTGTGATCAGTTTGAGTATACATCAGGGCTGACATACTCTTTATCCACATGTAGTGGTTTTTGTATAAAAGCAGGTTCACTTCCGGTAGATCTTCCTTGTACAATCGATTGTCCGTGTGAATAATCTCTAGTCAACTTTTTTCTCCCTTCCATTCAAATACATTTACCAACAGGTCATTCTTGTTAGCAAACTTTTGGATCTGATCTATTATCACCAGGTACTTTAGCATCTTAGTGTGCAGCTTATTTTCTAAATGTCTGTACTTTGTCACTCTATCAGCATTGTCATCTGGTGGAAATAGACATGACAGTACAGACCATAAAAAGCATTTGTTGTCTTCCAACACATCAGGATTCACCCTTTGTATTTCCTCCGCTAGCTCAGATTTTTTCGTCTTGCTAGTAAATTTTATCTCCAACGACTTGGCAATCTCTTTCATTTCAGTCATGGTCTTAGCGCCGCTGTTGTCGACATTGATGATAGCTTTTTTACTAGCTAGGGCTTTGGGTGTTGGCACATAGGTACCACCTCTTAATGACTCCCATCGGTATATCTCCAGATAAAACCTTGGCACAAGCATCAAATTCCATGAAGATCCATTTCGAGTAAACTCATCAATCTTGACTATTATATGCGATAACTGTCTTTCAAACACTTTATCGAAATCAGTGGATGGCATAATTTCTACCGGACCACCTCTTGGATTACCCCAAAATCTAGTCGTTAAATCCTCGCGCTCTTTATGGACAAATATACACTCGGCACTCACACATATCTTTTTAGTACCACCAAATGTGTTTTGAATTCTACTAATCATATCGGGTGTGGCTTGATTCCACAAAAATTCAATGTCCGCAGACCGATAACTGGAAACCTCCACCGTAGATTTGTCAACCAAATTATTAGTAAAAGTGGGTATTATCTCTACACGTGGTGTATCATCAGCATCGCCGCGTAGTCGATCTACCAAGTCAGACTTTCCCGTATTATATCTAAATGGCACACCTCTACTTCTAGCCAA